>OV281359.1:11250000-12500000 GCA_923062675.1 Marasmarcha lunaedactyla
TAAGAACTAATGGGCTGATATTAAAAATTATTTCGCCATTCTAAAACAACAATTCCAGAAGGTACTTAGGCCATATTTTTTGTAATTTTTAAACTTCATTTTCGTAAAATTTATACTTACATTAAAATTGAAAATGATGTACAACAATTCAAATTTGTATCATGTTGGTTCTCCTTAGCTTGACAAGGGTTCTTTTTCGTTTAAAATTCATTGGCAAGGGACTGAAACTCTTATAGGGTAAATGTTTGCTCCTCGCAGTACTTTTGTACCCAATTATGAGTTCAGCTTTTTAGAATCCGATCGAATCGAATGGTGGCAAATTGTTTCGGTTAACAAAGCAGAAATTTTTTACGATTTTTTGATGGTTACATAGGAAGGTGATTTATTTTTTGATTGACTTTTTATCTAATGATTAATTTTGTTTATTTACCAACGGGTAAAATTCATCAACACAATATTTAAAAAGATATTTCCTTTCAATTCTACTCGACTATGAAATTCAAAACATTTTATTCATCATAGGTAAAACTTTTACACCTGACTTTATTTTTTCCATTACCATTTCTTTATTTTTTCGATGACAGCTCCTGGTCTTGGGAAAACTTGGTCGACCATTTTTTTCACATTATTTTATAAAAATATTAGGTCTTTACCTATGAAATTGCCGTTTTTCACGAAATAAATGAAGCGTAATTTTTTTATATATTTTTTATTTCTATTAATCAAAATAATCACCCCTGCAATCAATGCATCTTTGCCAACGCATTGGTAGCTTATTGATGCCTTTCTTGAAGAAATCAGCTGGACGGGAGGCAACAAATTCTTCAAAGGCATTTTGTACTGCCTCTCGGGTATTGAATTTTTTTCCCGCCAAGAAGTTATCCAAATTCTGGAAAAAGTAAAAGTCTGTAGGCGCAAGGTCTGGTGAGTACGGCGGATGACGGAGAACTTCCAACCCCAACTCTTGTAGCTTGGAGACCGTCTGCTGTGCAGTGTGAGGTCGCGCGTTGTCGTGCAGGAGCAGTGGAGCCGAACGATTGACCAAAGCTGGTTGCACAGTACACATCTGCAGTAATGCTTGTCCCGTTTGGCAAGAAGCTGTGATGAATTACACCCGCGTTAGACCACCAAACAGTGACCATCGCTTTTCTAGGGGTAAGTTTTCGTTTAGGGCATTGTTTGGGTGCTGAACCAGGGTCCAACCAACTTGCTGAGCGCTTACGATTGTCAAACAGGATCCATTTCTCGTCACAAGTAACAATGCGGTTCAGAATTCCTTCATTTGTATGCCTGCTGAGCAGTGCAAGGCACGTCTCCACGCGTACTTCGCGCTGGCGGTCATTGAGTTCGTGGGGTACCCATTTGTCAAGCTTTTTTACCTTGCCAATTTGACGCAAATGGACCAATATTGTTTTGATGCTAACGTCGAAAGCTGCTGCTAATTCAGCCGTGGATTGAGTTTCATCAGCTTCCACAATTGCCTTTAATTCGTCTTTGTCGACCAAAGTTTTCGGACGACCACGGGGTTCATTTTTCAGGTCAAAATTTCCAGAACGGAAGCGGGTAAACCAATAACGGTGGTGCGTTCGTTTGTAGTGTTCGCTCCGTAAACGTCGTTGATGTTGCGTGCCGCTTGTGCCGCTTTGCTGCCACGACGGTACTCATACTCCATAATTACTCGAATTTTTAACACATCCATGATGACGAAAAATGTTCGAATGCGTTGAAAACAAAACACTAACTATTAAACAAATGACGATTTTAGAAAAAGAATTCCATGTTTGTCAAATAAAATTCATTTGAAATTAGAATTATCAGTCAAAAAAATAATATTTTCATTTTAAATGGCCAGTACGGCAAAACGGCAGTTTCTTAGGTAAAGACCTATTATGACGTTTACACACGTACAAGGTTATATAATACCAGAGTCGGAGAAACTGATAGAGATGAAGCTATACCGATAAACGTAACAAACGATAACTGTCATCGAGAAAATAAAGAAATGGAAATAGTATAATGCCATATTTACTTCCTTTTTTATAATTATAACGTCAATGCATCTTGGTTAAATTATTATTCTAGAGACAAAGTTTTAGTTGTTAGTTGTTTTGAACGGGCTTTTTAATTTATATGTCTGTTTTTGATAAATAAGGCAACATAAGTTGTATAAAGGAGACATAAGTTTTCGTGAAAATGTTGGTACTGACCTAAATCTAACTATAACTAATAAATTTTATAAATAGAACTGATAGTCAAATTATTCATATTAAGTTTGTTCAAATGTTATAATTTCGTTGACCGCTGTTTCTATAAAAAACAATAAGATATTTTCGCTCATAGCGCTATCAGCGTTTAAACTACTCATAGCCGTTCCGATTCGTTTTAGCGCGATATTGTTGCTATTTCAATCGGGACGGTAATCAGCGCGCTAAAATTCTAATTTTTCTCTCTAAAATCTAAAGATATCTTTGTAAAGATTTTCAACCTTGATTGTAACAGGAGCCATTTTTTGAAAATTCTGGATTAAAGGATTAAGCATTAAAGGATGGCGGTATTTATGACGTCATTGATGACGTATTGATTTTGCGCTGAGCGTGCTCACAGGCATTCGGAACGGGTATATGAGCGATCTGAGCGATATAATCGGTAATCGGAACGCACCATTAAATTGACCTGTCAATGAGAATGTCAATGTCACCTTTGTCACTGACAGAACGTTTCATAAAACTTCTAGTTGCTGTTACCAGTCTATGAAAATAATCGGTTAAATATATATTGTTTTGAAATGTTATCGAATTCTACAATCTACAAGTAATCAAACAAAGAAGGAAACGTCAGTTGTCACTTCCTTTTCAAGATCAATGTTTAGACTGACAAACGGACTTGAAAGCCATGGCTGTCCCTGACTTTGGGACCGTTTTACCGTTTACTTAGGTGTATTCTCTTCTATATATTCGGTATATTCTTAGGTACTTCTCAAATGTAAATCGGGGGTCTACGAAAATCGTATAAAAGCAGAAATAAATAGTACTTTTTATTTTTTTTATTTTTTACCAACAACTGATACAACAAAACATTCACTTAAAACTATTACAGGAAATACAGTAATTGTTCAGTCAATTACTGGTAAACTCCACATACTTATTGAAATAGAAAAAATATAAATAAATACAGCTAGTAATGCATTTTATGATTACAAATATTGTGGATTACAAACATTTTCACTTAGGTTTTAAAAATGCTCTTTCAGCATTATCATTATTTATTTATTACAACTTGTATAAAACAGAAATCTGATTTACAATAAATTACCTCATTTGTTTAATTTGTGATTGTGGACATAAGTGTGTTACGAAATTTAAATAAACTATTACAAAATATATCTGTTTTATGGCCATAATGGTTTATTAGTTTAACGATTCTTGGAACAGGAACTTGGGTGGAACAAGCGGTGAAATATAGTTTCTTGGTATACTTCTTGGAACTCTAAAATTGATTTTCCTTAACAATTGTGGACAATCTATGTTATTGTGGATTAATTTGTAAAAGAATATTATGTCAATAATTTTTCTACGTTTTTCTAGCGATGATATTTTAAAATACTTGAGTTATATGATGGATATTTATTTGTTACTTTATGAGAAGAAGCTAAGTGCCATAGAAATCGCTTTTGGATTCTTTCATGTCTAAGAATGTGGCAGGCATAGTGTGGCCTCCATATTACACTACAGCGTTCGAGAATACTACGTACGTACAAATGTATTGAAAAGTAACTTTTTGATCTGCTCCTTTTTGAAAATTTTACAATTTCTGATAATGAATCCAAGCATGCGTGAAGACTTTTTTATAACATTTTCTAAATGTAAAGCAAGTGTAAATTTTTTATCGAATGTAACACCAAGATCCTTCGCAGTTTCGACTTGTTCAATGGCTGCACCGTTGATATTGTATTGTGAGCGAAGCTTAATATGTTTTCTTGTACATTTTAGAAACATGCATTTTTTTACATTAAGGTTCAATGTGCGTAAAACTGATATAGGTCTAAAATTTTCAACTAAACTTTCATCACCAGATTTAAGAATCGGGACTACTTTTGCAATTTTCCACTCGTCTGGAAAAACCCCGGTTGTGAGAGATTTATTAAAAATATAAGAAAGTGGTAAGGACAGATTTTTTGCACACTTTTTATAGAAAATCGGTGGTATATCATCAGATCCAGACCCTTTATTTACGTTTAGCGTATGTAAAACATGGAAAACTTCACTTTGTGTTACTGTTATGGTATTTAAATCAGTCATAAAAGAATTGTGACAGTTCGAAAAGTGATTGACATTTTGATTGTCATTATTATTTGTGTATACCTTAACAAAATGCTTAGCAAATAAATTGCAGATACCTGATCCATCACTTGCTATGGTTGAGCCATCAGTCCATCAGTCAGTATTTGAAAATGTACTACTGCCGCCACGTTTGGATTTAATAAATGACCAAAATAGCCTTGAGTTTTTTGACAACATATTCTCTATATTATTTATGTACCGATGATAACAATTAGAAATGAGATTCTTACATCGTTTAGTTAAAATTTTAAGTTCAATTTTATGTAATGGATTCAAGTATTTTTTGTATCTTTTTCTAAGAGTGTTTTTCTCTCTAAGAGCTTTGACAAGAGATTGATCGAACCAAATAGGATGTTTCGTGGATTTATTTGTATTTTTAAAGGTACAAATTGTAATAAAGACTTTCTAACATAATCGTAAAACATTCCAACCATTTCATTCACATCACAAAAATTCTTGAATAAATGGTCCCAGTTCAAATCAGCAATAAAATAATTAATACTATCGTAGTCAGCCTTGTTAAAGTTAAACGTCTTACTGATATTATTATCTAGTTTCTTGCAAAATACTGTTTTAAATTCTATTAGCAAGGGGGGGGGGGTGTAATACATCGACTTTATTAAAGTGTGAACACGAGATCCAAAACTTTATTTTTTGCGTTTAGTACGGAGTTATTTTGTGTAAAATTATTTTGGTTTGTGAAATCAATCAATTTTTGACCCAATTAAGACGTTGAACTTGGTAGATTTGTAGAATTTGTTGGACTCCACATGACATTGCTTAGGTTAAAATCACCCACAGTACATACTTCGCCATCAAAACTGTCAATGATCCTGTTACAATTGTCTGTAAAAGAGCTTAATATATAATGATTGACAGGTGGAGGGAGGTATACAGCACAAATAGCAAAATTTTTGTTTGATCCTATAACAGGCGCATCTATTATTATCCATAGGTCTTCACACAAACTTTTCCATTTATCAATACTTCTAGCAATATTTTTTTTAGATACAGCTACCAAAACCCCTCCACCATCCTTTGAACAATTAAAACCGCATGATTCGCGGTCTCTCCTGAAAACTTTATATCTGTCATCAAACAGTTCTGTGCTTAATACACTGATATTTAGCCACACTCTAATTCTAATCTAATTACTTTTAGTTTAATTTAGACAAAAATTCTAGTTCTTTTACAACTGTGTAACTACTGTTCTCACTCTTACGCATGTAGATTCTGCCTCCACGGACCCAAACGAATTTGAAGCCTTTTTCCTTAGCTGTACGGCGAGCCGCTGCGTGCAAGGCCTTGTTCGTAATGGATAGATGTTCACTTACGTATATAGGAATTTTGTTTCCAGAATATCCCAAGTGCGTGTTATTCAATTTATTGGTAGGATTAGTTTTGTTATAATTTATACTTGCGGCCAGAAATCTGTCACGTAGTTTAGGACTAGTGAATTCGACAATAACTAGGGCGAGGGTTGTTTTGATTTAACTTTGCTGTACGAGTGATTCGCATAATATTGTCCTCCTTTACCTGAGAGTTTATAGCGTTTCCTAACTCTTGAATTAAAGATAGAAGATTTTCAGTTGTTTTTTCAGGCACACACTGTAGCTCGGTATTATTTGACCTTGCGTTTTGCTCAAGTTCATTGATGCGCATCTGAAGATTTTCAATATTTTTTTGATGAGAGTCGTTTTTGCCTTGTAGGTGTTTGATCACTTCAAGCGATTTATTGTGTTCGTTAGGCACTTTTTCAAACTGATCATTACTAAATGTTAAAGAATTTTTAACATCGAACAACTCTTCCTTAACGGCTTTCAGTTCTGTGTCCAATAACTTGTAAATACTGGTATTAATGTCCTTTAAAAACTCCGCCATGTGCGACTTTAGAACATCATCCATTATAGATCGAACCTCTTCCGGTGTAACATGCCCTGCTTTATCACTAGGCGGTGATGATAAAGCTGGACGTTTAGAAGATCGTACAGTAATGTTTGGGTTAAATCGTACAGGGGTGTTGTCGTTGTTTACTTTTTTTTGGCCCTCAATCGTACACTCAGGGCATAGCCAGTCAGCATCTAAGGCTGTCACAGAAACGCTTAAATGATGGTACTTTGCGCACTTACTGCAAACAATGTATTTTTCAGCGTCTTTATCCTGTGCGCAACAACCCCAGACAGCATTCGAAACGTCGGACATAATAACGCAATTTATTCCTTCTTTATGTTTGATTATTATTTTTTAAACTATTTAATAAGCCAGACGTAGCGTAACAATGGCCCCGCAAACATCCAGTACAAAATATATTTTTATCGAAAATTATGGTACATCAATAAAGGCCCAGGTCAAGTTCTTCGATATTGTATAGTTGCTCGTTCGCGAGGAAAAGAGGTTAAGCGCCGCCAAAACGGCGTCGCTTACGCGTTTTGTTGAACAACTTTAGATTGGGTAGTTTGTAAATTCTACTTCGATAAAATTTAATGTTATTCACTAAATCCACTATTAAATAACTGTTTCTTAGCAGGAGTTTTAACGTCATTCACTTGATAATATATCCACAAAAGTTATGTCACCATCAAAAGCTCTTTTAACTAAATAAGGACAACAATTTTAATTTTTATTCTCAAGAGCGGTTATAAACACGCACGGTTAACACGGACAATTCGCGTTTTTACATCTTAGGTAACACAGTCTTCCTATTGTGGTGGTTAGAGTTTGTGCCAAATTGATACTACTACTTAGGGTGTGAAGGAGTGGGGTACCCTCTAATATTAAAGTTGATCAATCTACTCCTGAAAACTTACAGGCTCTTTTTCTTTTTCTAAATTTTATCATTGAAAAATCGAACCTTATCGAATAAATACTTGTCAGTAAAAAAAAAATACAACGTTACAAAGTTACCAGCACACTCATGAACTCAACCCCCGGTGGCATCCGTAAATGTGAATTTTTGCCGACTTTTCTACACTAATGATACCATTTTGTAATTATTAAATTCTCTTTCAGTTGCTACCGTAAATTACATTCCATATTAATGATGGTACGAGTCGGAAGTTCGGAAATTGATTTTCTCTATCGGAATTATTGTATTTAAATAAATTCAGGATTTTTTACAAGATTGAACTTATATCTCCTTTGATGCTTCCAAATTTAAGTTTGACGACTGAGTAAAGTAGTGATTATAGTAGCCCTAAAGCCCTGCTTCATACGCCGGAGGTCCCAGGCTCGAGTCCTGGCCGGAGCATTAATTCGTGGGATCAACATATTATAATTCTGGGTTCCCCCCAGTTCGCTGTATGGTTATCCATAAGCAAGCTCTACTTACTTTGGGACCATACTGTTTGTGTACCAAACACGATAACCAATACAGATAATAATTTGGGCAGCATTTACTGATGGGCTACGTGTCGGTGTTAGCCAAAAATGGAACTCGCGCTCCATGGTGATTGTCATCCGTGTCCATGGACATTGTATCATCGAAGTGCTTATCTGATAAGTAATACACTAAACAACTTATTACTAAGCAAATATCAATTAATTATGTTTTCCCGACCCTAAACTTTAGTTGGAAATGTCATTGTCTTTCAATTACTGTTCCTTTCCTTTGAACGGAACACAAACACGTAACCTCATATCATGACGAATATAGGAAGGACAGTAGCACCGCCCCAGACAAGAACTTAACAAAGGAACCTCTACAACCACTATCTTTCGACTGGCCTTTTTCTATTTTATTGATATTTTAATATGTACTTTATTTAATACAAAAAGTTTACTACAAAATTTGGAAACCTCATTGAGTTACATTAACCTCATTAAAAAAATATGATAATGACTCGAAGTGTCGCCGCGTGTTTATTAAGCATCTGGATGATAGGGTGACTATGATTTTCAAAGTTCAATGTCTGGTTATTAGAATGGGAATCCGGTGCTGACAAAAATCAGTATTATGCATCAGTTCTCTCATAGAGAGAACGATATCCTAGTTACTGAATTTTCGTTATCTTTTTAATGACTACTATGGTTTGCTATGACTGCTATGGTTTCTTATAATTAGAATTTTAAGTTTAGTTTTATTACATTTTTGGACAGTTTTCCTTGTTTTGCCATGAGATGCCTTTGTGTTCGCACCTGAAGTATTCTATTTCCTAGTGAAATATTCAGGGCTTGTCGAATAAAAATTCACAACCGTGTCCTAGAAAACAACAACTTTATGATCCTAGGAAAATCTACCGGAACAATAACAAAATGTCTTACCTATATAATTGACCACCGTTTATACTTCTTAATGTTGTAAATAATTTGTAAAATCTGAAAAATGATATGCTACCATTCATAGAACCACTCATGAAAGATACAATTCTAAATAGAACTTTGCGTCAAACATTTAGCGCACAAATATTGTTAGTAAAGCTATAACGCAATTTTTTTGTTCAATTATATCGTAACTAAATCTTGAATCTGTATAAAGGATGAAATCATCATAAAAGTGTTTTCACAAAGTATTAGAAAAATGTTTGTTGTTCGATTATAATTTTAAAATATTTTAGTGACAATTAAAATATTTTAAAATATTTTAAAGACAAATGGTTTGCAAACAATTGTAAGGTACCTAGATTGTCACCCTACATCACTCAAGATGATTGCTTCTCTACTCAAGTATTCGGGGTGCCGTTGCGTTTGACACATCATGTCGTGAGTATATGACGGTTTTGTAAAAGGAGGTACACAGTGTTTTTGTAGGCTTTTCCGTGAAAGTGAATGTAAGCGAAAGATATTTTTCTTTGTAATATTGTGGAAAATTGAAATAGCGGTATGTGTGTTTTTAAATATAATAATTATGATTTAGTAAAATTTAGTTTAATAATACTACAGAAAATTCAGGTTTAAATTCCTGGTTGCCATTTCCACATTATGCAAGTGAAAACCATTTTTAGTTTACTTTATTTTTAATTATTTCCGTAGCTGACAAAACGAGGGAGCACGAGACGTACCTTAGTTAGCGGCATACAAACCTATGAATATAATCATGGATGTTTTATTTATTAAAATTGAATGTTACTCAATTACTCGATATATTTATTGCATTCACATGGTAAGTTACAAAGGTATTCAATATTTTGTGATCGTGTGTGTACTCCTCAGGGGAAGCAATAGAGAGGCCGACGTTTCATTTGTAAAATTAATGAAATAATGCCATTTTTATAAGAAATATTTAGTCACTGTATAATTAGGGTCATATATTTTTAAATGTCAATTGGTAAGTATATTTTTAAAATATGAATGTTAAATTATGTGTTTCTTTACGTCATTGGATGTTTATCATAAAAAAATTTGTTGAGATTATAATAGGATTTATTTATCAAAAATGTTTTCAGTAACACTAGGAATTTTATATAGTTTTTTTCGTTTTTTATGTAGGACGGAATGTTATTATACATTTTCATAGACATTGCAAACGGTACTATGCATCGTTAGTTTTAAAAAGGGACATACTTATCTTGCTTGCCAGCTAGGTCATAGTGAATATTGGCGAGAAGTTTCTTTTAAAATAGTGTATAGGTAGGTGGGCATGTTTCCTCACAAATTTGCACATTTCCATTATGTAAATACCAGTCAAATTTAGGATTCGAAGTTTTTGGAATAATGGCTTACAGCTTTCAGTTTGTTTTATGCTAGTCAGAATTATGATAGATTTTTTTTGAAGTACAAAAAGCTCTTGTGCATCTGTGCTGTTTCCCCATAAGGTCACGCCGTAACTAAGACGCGAGTGGGTATAGGCGCAGTAATCGATCAACGCGGTAGAAATATCATTACTGTTTTTAATTTCCCGAAGAGCGTAACCGAAGCTAGATAGTTTGGCTTTTATGCTTTTTACGTGCTGTTTGAAGTTGACAAGGGTATCAATATTAATTCCAAGTAGTTTAAAGGTTTGAACACATTCTAACGGTACTTTACTAAAAATTGGCTGTGATTGTAGAGCTTGTTTTTGATAGGGTCGAAAATTGCATGATTTAAGTTTTTTCTAAATTTAATTATAGGTTATAGTTTAACATCCAATTGTGATAAAGCAGTTTGAATTTTATTATTTAAGTTGTCATATTTATCACAAGGAATTATAATTGAGATGTCATCTGCAAATAATGTACAAGATGTATCTAAGTTTTTTGGTAGGTCGTTATGTACATTAGGAATAATAAGTAGGTACCCGAGGACACTGCCTTGTGCTATAGAGCCTGTCATGAATTGTACATCTGACTTTACATTTGTAATTTCGCCTGTTTTATGGTTAAAGTGCTCTAACTCTAGGTATTGCGTTCGTTTTTGTAAATAGGATGAGAACCATTTATGAGCTGTTCCGCGAATACCAAAATTAAATTATTTTTTCAGCGAGATGTCATATTGTACTTTATCGTAGCCTTTTGACATATCAAGAACAAGTCCAATTGCGTATTGATTATTGTTTATAATGTCTTATATTTTGTGTGCATAAGTAAAGACTGCAGAAGAGGTGGAACAGTTTTTTCTAAAGACATTTTGAGATTTACTAAAAAGTTTTAATTTTTCACAAAAAGCATATACTCTGTTATACATTACTTTTTCGAGTATTTTTGAAGGAGAAGGTAATAAAGCTATTGGGCTGAAATTACATATTATTAGGTTTATCAACTAATGACCCGTTGCCGGCCGAAGGTTTCAGTTTTCATGTTTCTATAGTTTCACTGGTTGTCCTGCCGGAATACAACCACAAAACCAGATATTTTATCATTATGGTCAAAATACAAAGAACTTTACTATCGCTTCAGAGGTCATCTCAACAAAATAAACTCTCTACCATACATACACGTCTTGTTACACCAATAAACGTAGTATACACCGAAGAACTTCACAAATAATATAAAATATTTTGTATAAGTAAGTAATTTTTTATAGCGGTTTAGTAGCTTAATACAAAACAGGTTGTAACCCTGTGCATTAGCCTTATTTTTAGTTCTCAACTTTAACCTTCTCTTTAGCTTTCCTGGCAGGTTACTGAATACTTGTAAAATTTTAAATTTAGAATGACGAATAGTTATTTTCACACTTCAGTGGCCTTTGGTTTACATTGTAAAAAGATTATTCGTTCTGACAATCACATTCATTGCATACATTTTCAACATATCATTGCATACATTTTTAACATATCATTGTATTGTAGTAATCAAGTATTTTTTTCAAACGTAAATGAATGTGAAAAAAAGGACATATGACGTATGGAATGTTAATCAAAGTGTTGTGTGTTTTTTTGAATTTAAATCTGTTTTAATATTGATCACGTTGGGGTCACCAATTTACCACTGTTTGGATTACTTAGTAAAGCAGTCTGTTGAGTAAAACCATGCGATAGCACTAGTGTTGTTTGTTTCATGTGATACGTATGAATTCTATGCCGCGTGGATGCGTATAGTGTGTCCCTACATACAAACATAATCTCAAAAATGAAAAAAAAAATGTTGCCAGTGAGTTTGATATCATCGATCAGACAACAAACACACAATTTATATAGTTGTTCAGGCTTTCTTTTATTTTTCCACGAAATATTAAAATTCGATTTTCAAAATGTTACCTTCATCATATTTGGAACAATTTTCAGCTTCACTGGTCCGAAAAATTTTGTTTATCTACCCAAATGATACGACCTCCAATATAGGGAGAGGGTAGTTTCAACCCTGATATTCCTATAATTATTAAATTGAGTTTCATCCTGTTTGAAATTTGATTTTATTTGTCATTAAGTTTATGCGTTCATATATGCTATGATGGATCAGGAAAGATTTTGTTGAATGTTTGTTTATATGCTATTATTACATATAATATTTGTAATCATTTATTTCAAAACCACATTCATATTTGTTATTAGGTACAGTTTTCTTCATAAGCTCTAAATTATTATACTCGTACAATGTACACTTAAAACTCTCAAGTATCAATAATGTCAAATAAGTAATATTGTTACTGATATTATTTTGCAAATTGCATGTCAATGTGATTCATTCATTAAATTATTATCTACTAATACATCACCACAAAGATACGAGGGTGGCTTGAAAAGTTCGCGACCTAACATAGATAGCTTTGTCATATTATATAAAACTACCCTCATATGAAACCTAGACTCTTTGTCAGTCTCTATGCAATTTTCCTCTGAAATACATGCGTAATTATTTATTTTATTGAACATTAAGTGAGAGTAAGTCACATTAATTTAGAAAATGGATAGTTTAGAGCACCGTGCCGTGATAAAGTACCTCCACAAGAAACACTTAACTCCAAAGCAGATTCATAAAGACATGGTGGCTACTTTAGGAACATCTGCTCCGTCGTATACAATGATAAAAAAGTGGACAGCTGAATTAAAACGTGAACGAGAGAGCATTAAAGATGACCCCCGCTCTGGACGGCCTTCTACAGCTACGACTTCGGAAAAATATGTGATCTCATCACGAGATCTCTAGGAATTTCATATGAATTTACACAAAACATGATCGTTAACGAATTAGGGTTCCGCAAGGTGTCTGAGAGATGGGTTCCGCGGCTCCTTTCAATTGAACAGAAACGAACTCGGCTCACGATTTCTAGAGACTGTTTAGAGCTTTTTCAAGCTGATCCACACAAATTTTTGGAAAGGTTTGTTACTATGGACGAAACATGGGTTCATCATTATACTCCTGAATCTAAACAATGGAAGAGACCCAGATCTCCGACCCCCAAGAAAGCCAAGGTGTGTTTTTCAGTAAACAAGGGATACCTGAAGGGTTACCGTTAGGCATCGGTTTTCTGGGACTCTAAGGGTGTCATCTTGGTTGATAACTTAGAAAGAGGTCATACTATAAATTCTGCATACTACTACACACTATTACGTCGTTTACGATTGTTGACCAAGAAAGTTTTGTTTCATGCTCTTGTTCACACATCTGCAGAATCGATGGCTCAAATAGTGAATTGTGATTTCGAATTCTTCCTCATACCCCTTATTCACCTGACTTGGCACCTTCTGACATCCAACTATTTGCAAAACTAAAAAAACACTTAGGTGGAATGAAATTTTCTACCAATGAGGAGAGACTAGTGACCTAAGAGGAGAGTATGTAGAAGAATAAATATAAAAAATTGCATTATTCCTGTGTTTTCTTATTTAGGCCGCGAACTTTTCAATCCACCCTCGTACAAAACCAAAAAAATTCTATTGTCAAATTGAAATTTTAAACAATTATGTTAATTTTGTTTATGCTAGACAATTAAACAGAATTCTCGTAATGTCAGTGTTTATATTAAAGTACGCCAAATCAGATTTCCAAAAAAATTTTAACTAAGCATGATATACATAAATAAATACATATATTTTAGAGGAATAGAAGTGCCGCGGTAGTTTCTAGTGCATAATTTCAAAATCAATCGTGAAAACTTAGCGAAACATCACTAATTAACCACTGATAGGCGATGTCGAATTTAGAGGAAATTTTCTTTAGAGCTAGAATTATTAAAAGTGCCCTTTTAGATGATATCAACTTCTTACAAACAACACTTGTAAATAGTATCAGACTTGTATTTTTGGAAGTTAAAGAGATTTCATGATGATAAGGAGAGGTTTTTAAGAAAAGAAAACTTAAAACCCGCCATTTAGTCCTTTAATGGTGGAAATTCGCCAAATAGTTTCGTACTCACTGCATAATAGTGCATATGTCCTCTACGGAACCCCAGGCGATATTTCAGACTCGTTATATTGCTCGGAGACCTAAATTATGCTGTAGTTTTGCCGTGCCGCGCGCCCATGCATATATTATTCAGATTAGAATTAAAAAAAAAATTGTTTTTAAGAATCTATAAGGCTCTTAAAAGACCTCCATTTTCAAATTTTTTTTAATTTTTTACTTTTAATCATTAACTTTTATTAATTAAGATAATGAAATAACTAAAATAAAATGTTACTTTTTTTTTATTAATAATTGGCAGGCGTTTGTCTTCCATCTCACCTGATGGAAAGTGACGATGAAGACGAGGATCATACACGCCTGTCGAAGAGGTATCTATTCACACTTTATATTGCTTTAATTTAATGGACAGTTTAGTTTCACTTTTATGATATGTGGCAGGCGGATCGTTGAATTAAACATCAACTCAATAGCTAGTCGTTTGGTGGAACGTGCTATGCTTAATTCAAAGTCTCTTATCAAACTTGGCGACTTGCTCTCGACATATAAATAATAATAAATACAACAACCACACCACATTATCTAGCCCAATTTAAGTATCATTAAGAACTTGTGTTATGGATACTAGATAACGGATAAATAAACTTAAGAAATATGTAAACACACATAGATATTTTTTTTCATATATAAATATTAGAAATAAACTTAAATAAACATACATGACTACGCAACATATACATCCATGACTAGAAAGCATTGCCAGAGAGAGACTTACCTCATAAATCTTGATCGCGGTCGCCTGATTTAACTTACTTGCAATCCAATTGTCACTACTTGAAAAGTACCGAGACGCTATAATACGATGTAACATTTACGTTTTTACGTACAATCCTTATTTATATTTTGTCAAATCTCCTTCATTTTGTTCCTTCTGAACTTTATATTTTCTTCATTTTGCTAAATATTTATTGTTTACTGCTATTGCCAATCATGTCAACAAATTTTTTATGACAGCAATGGAGGCTGCCAAACAAACTAAGCCTGTTACACAAATATATTGTATGAAAATATTTATAATTCCTGGCTAGCAAGACTAATTTTAAAAAACTTCAAATTGCGGCTCCAATGGAATGCGAGCCCGGCTATATAAGCCGATTGCTGGATGTCGCTTCCGATGAAGGCTAACGGCAAAATTTGCTACAGCCAACAAGGTGGTTTTTAGTGGGTAGGTGCCATTCTGGTGAGTCCCACATCACCCCCGCAGAAGTCGGTTTGTTCCTGCGGTGGTATGCATGACGCATCTTCCACCTCCCTCCCGTGAGGGTGTTGCTTCGGCAGTAAAAAAAAAAAGCTACAAAAGCTGTCTTTAACAAGCCAGTCTATTGCAAGCAACTCTAGTGAAGTCTTCAAACTGATGCTGAAGCCTAAGTCCTCAAACTCATGCTGATGCTGAAGCTGCCTGGTTCTCATGCTGATCCTGACACTGAAGCTGCCGCAATATGATGCTGCATAATCCCGATGAATCTTGCAACCGAAGGAATCTACTACCGCCGCTGCTTGCCACGAATGCGGCCTGTTCCTGACCCTGCCTGTTGCAGACCCTGGTGACCCTCCTTGCTGCAGACCTTGCTGATCCTGTCTACTGATGAAATCTTCAGTTGATGAAACCTGCTACCGACGTTTACCTAACCCTGCCTGCTGTAGACCCTGCTAATTCTGCCTGCGCCAGAGCGCCAGCCGGTGCCTCAGCGTCCTCGCCATTGAAGCTTCGCGGCGACTTGTAAAAGTCCGTGTCAGATTATCAATAAAAATATCACGTGACAACTACACGCATACGAAAATCCTTTATCCCGCCTTGCTCTATAACCACTGGTTGTTTAATTAACAGACTTTTTTTGAAGATTACGAACTATTTGGCATTGATCGCCAATAACTCCGCAAATAATCATTTAATCGTTATTTCGATTAAGGAATGAAATTTTCTAGAAGAGCTTCATGAAATAACAAACAAGAAACATTTTCATATAGCTGTAAGTCTTTTTAAACAGTAACAATAAAAATTATAATTCTATTGTCCCCCTTGGTTTTTAAGGATAACTTTTCCAATATAAGTATAATAACAAGACATTAATAGTTAATTAATTAAGTTTTAATAGATTTGCGGGCCGATTAATTTCTTAGGAGTTGTGGTCCGTTGTAATTATCAAAAAAAAAAATTAACCTTTTTAATTTTTGGAACTATTAATAATATGTTAAATTTAAATTAAATCTTTACTGTTTTATAATAAAAAATAGTATTTATTATAAAATACTATTTCTAAAAACAATACAAGTTGCAAGTACAGGGTTTGGTTCTCGATCTCCTTTTTCTTCTTAAATAATTTTTTAACAATTAATTAAAATCATCCAAAGCAATTAATCAAAATAAATGATCCAATACTGTCTCTACTCTACACGTATAATTCGATAAGCCAAGTACAAAGATCCTGATATGATGTATGTGAATGCAAGTTTATTTGTTACTTCATCAGGCCAACAAATCATCATAACATGGGCGAAACTCTTCAAAAAAGAACTTTTTCAGAAATACTGTACAGTTTTAAAGCAAAGAAATGGCTGAGTGCACCGTGTCTACAACGCCGGATATTGTCGGACACGTTGAATCCTGCATATTTCATTCGTCCGACGGACAAAGGGAATGTGAAATGTACTACTGAAAGCTCAAAGAGATATTCGTTGCAATGTCTTTTTTTGCGCAAATAACACATTATAATTAAATTTTTGAAATTTTTCTGTTTTTTATACCTTGTTTTTAATTTAATGTTAATGAATTTAACGGGAACTTGTGGTTTTTAATTAAAGGGTTAGTGTTTCTCAACAGCAGCTCTCTGGATTGGCATTTTCTATGTCATAGTATGAACTAGTTTGAAAGATAGTAAAATACAGTGACAAGTCGTTGGAAATGCCCATTATGATGTTTTTGCTAGCAAATATGCTAACAAAATACTTTAATAAATAAACAAATTTATTAATTTCAGCGATCATATTTGATCTCTCTGAATTCTCTTTATGAACGTAGTTTTGAAAAAAGTATAGTTTTTAGAAATGTACAAACTTAATAATAATAATCCCCAGACAAACATACCAATTATATGGCCCCAAAGTAAGCAGAGCTTGTGTTATGGATGACCATACAGCGAACTGGGAGGGAACTCAGAATAAACATGCATATATAAATATCAAAAACCATGACCCGAAAACAAACATCTGTGTTCATCACACAAATGAATGCCCCGGTCAGGACTCGAACCTGGGCAGGGTTACTAACCACTACGCTACTCAGCCAATGAATTGAACAATAAATAATAAAATGTACGAGCTGGGTAACTATTTCTAATAATATGGTAATTATTGATATCTTAATATCGATATTCATAGGCATTCTTTATGCTGCGTTTCTTGTGTATATTTTCAAAGAAATATTATGTTTGAGTTTAAAGTATTTCAATAAATGTTCGGTCAAAACATTTATAAACAAGGATCAATCACACTCAAGTTTCCTACATAATTTAAACAATGTGAATCGAAATTCTACTCAAGTTCTTTTCAATTTTTTTCACCTAGGGTTATAAACAACAGCTGAATCATCAAGCTATATTGTAAAATACCTTGAAGTGAAAATTTGATCATGTATTCTTGTTTGGTGTATATTGCTTGGTACATTTTAGTTCCTTCTATTTTACCTCGACATTCCATTGGACTGCTCTGTGTTTCATTATTTCGAGTTCTGTCTGTGTCGTATGGAAATGACGTTGTTTATTAGCATATCGATTTATACGTTAGTTGCAAGCAGATATACCAAAGTAAAATGAAAAGTAAGTTGTGACAAGCGTTCATGCAGTCAGATTGAGGAATTCACTCCCTTATAACAACCGGGAGTCAGAAACACTACTTATCTTTAAAAAAAAAGTTCAAAATCACTACTTTTCCCTTATTAAGTAAGTTATTTATTGTTTTGTCATTTATGAGTTTTCATTTATACAATTTTAGATTGTATAATATATTACATTTTATTGTATTTTATTTTATTTATATATGTATGTGAGTTATATGTAAGTTTTTTTACGGTACAAAGTAAATAATTTATGTATGTTTAAATTTTTACACACTACTTTGATATATACTAATCTCTCGTCTCACAGAACCTCTGGAAGAGATATTTTTGAGAAATAAGCCGTACCTTTGTACGGCTTTTAGTGTTTAAGATATTTTATATTGTTTTTATATGTGTGTATATAAACTGTTAAATAAATAAATCCTTTTGATACTTTCGCAGTTACTGGTCTGCCAACATAATACACCAAACAGGTGGCAATACTTAAAATAGGTTTTGTTATTATCGGGACTATTTAATAAATTTAAATTCAGCCTTAAAGAACATGAATGTATCTCGGATAAAACTCGTTAAGACAATAGTAATCTTAGCATAGGTTTTTTAAAGTCCACTTCGGTTAATGCCGTCGATTATAAGAATAATACATCAATCTCTGAATAGCAAAACGACTTACAGCTCAATGTGCGTTGTTTTATAATTATAATTAAGATATGTACCAATTCATCCTTAAAGTACAAAGCATATCATAAAGGTACTTTAATTTTGACCCACATCAGTTCCAGCGTGAAATATTACCGAGGACCCAGATATAAAGTTAGTTGCTAATATAATATATTAACCGGCCTGCGGAATGTGCGTCTGAAGATAAATTTTCCTTGTTTTTCTTTTCTTATTATGGAAATGTATTTCCAGTAATGTAGGTTTTCCTTACAAGAGTTTTTGTTCAGTTCCAAAACAATATCATCGACATTAAATCATTACGTTTTGCTGTAGGAGAGATTATTTCATGGTGTATATATTATCAAATACATACATAGTTCACAAATGTTATTTGAATTATAGAAGCAATTATAATTATGAACTAAATGAAGTATCCTTTATCCCAATATTTCTTTTTTTTATATTCTAACATTTCTTATAAGCTAATATTACTTTAACAGTACAATAATAAAGTGACAAGTATTATAAACTACTCATAAAAGCTAAAACATACTTCCATTGATTATCCATCCCTAACTGTCCCAGAAGCAAACCAAGATAATAAAGCTGGCAGCTTTTAGTTTTAATGAGTGTTATAAAAATAACAGGAACTTTAAGCTGTCCAACTGAAAAATTAGGACATATGAATAGTGGTTTCTTGAATGTTGTATTTAAACGACGATGTCATACTTTTAACACCGGTGTACCGAAACACCTAAAAATAAATTTTATTTTATTGAGTTTATAGTTTAACTAAGTATATTTAATTAACATTTTTATGCCTCATAAAACTTACATTTTGTTAACTATTATCCCCGAGCAAAATTTTTTGTCAATATTCAAACATAGAATTAGAGGGTACCTACCACCTCGTACAATCTTAAATAATTATCGATGTTTCCAATATTTATATTATATGATAAATCACATTTCACAGGAAATAAAGAATTGAAAATAAGAATCAATACAACGAAAACCATGAATATTGTATTTCCACTTAACTCGGTAATGTCGGTATGTAAATCCACAGAATAATAAATTATTTAAATTAGAAGCTGAAACTTTCAACTACAAAAATTCAATTTTTTGCGCCTAATCAAACCTCTGGGAGGTTCGGGGAGGGAGGGTGGTTAAAGCTCCGGCGTACCATGCAGCCGGCTAGAGTGGTTATATGGTGTAAGAGTGTCTACCCACTAATACACCAGCTGGAGCCAGGGATCCGAGACAGGGTTTTCGGTCTACGGAATTTGTCCTCTTTTGGAACGTTATATGAAACTGTCTCGCGAAATAGGAGGTTAGGATACATTTCAGAACCCTTGTAAAAACCCAGAACCCTTGTGAAATATGTAAAATATGAATAAGTTCATTCACATAGGTGATGCATTCAAAATCTTTTACTTTTAACAAAGTTTGTTTTTTTAACCTGTTTTATTTTTTGAGGCTTCGGTCTCTCTTGTAAGACTATGCCAGCCTCATAATATTATACAATTATAAACAATTATTAAATATTTAAAACTAATTTCTACTGCCCAATGATACAATGTAAAACTTGTACAATATTCTAGCTTCACCTGCCACTGGTTCAGCCAATATGCAGTTTATCTGCCCTCCATAAAGACTGTTGGCAAAGATCTTGCTCTTTAGAGCGCCGCCAAGCGCCCACACTCCACCAAAAATGTATGAGATCCTCTGTGACACCACAAAAAGTGCACGAAGGAGATGTCACAAAGTTTGTTTCTGCCCATTCTTAACCATGACACTTTATTAACTGAGGGCCAACTGAATTATGAAGTGTTTGTCTACTGAAATTTATTAATACGACCTATTGTTCTGTCGTTTTTTTATGTCCGTTGCCTAGTTTATGGATTATTTAAATGATTTAAAAGGGTTGTGCCAAATCTACTATATCCTAAATAACAAATATCCCAAATCAGTAAATAGCAGTCTGGAAGAAATTGTTTCATTGCTGTATCGTATTTGTCTTATCTCAAGGTGAACAATAAAAGTACGAGGATATAATAATTTAAATCATAAACAGATCTGCTTTAGATTACGCCGAAACCATATTCGCGTCCTTACATGCTAGATCTGACTAACTCTGCCTTTAATTAGGCGAAATGAAATTTAAAGTCTCAAACTTACAACAGCTTGGATCCATGGATAGGTCTGAATTTCAAACAAATTCCTGAAATTCTCAAACATATACAAACATATGTAGGACATAGGACTGTTACACGGTTCACTGCCTGCGGGCTGGTGGGACAGCTTAGTAACAATGCATGTTTGAAAAGTTAGATGGGTGAAGTAAAAACATTTACTAAAATTTTATTCAAAAGAATTTTCAGTATTTAACTTAAATCAATTGTAAAGGAATCCGTACGATCACGTCATAGAGTAGGCCATTATATTACCTGGAATAAATATCTCTAAAATTTTCCATGGATTCTTGATGGAAGATTTTATCGCAAAAAGACAGTTTAACCAAAAACAAGTTACACAACAATGCTACTCGAGGACGTCATTTAAAGGTTGAATGTGAGTCTAATTGTCTAACGCTTTTTACATTTAGATAAGCAGAGTCGCATATTTCCTAAATCTATTACTAACTAAATATATTATAAAAAAGTTATAACTCGAAACGGTTTTTGGATAAGAATCTGATATTTTTTCAGTACACGCCGAATTATATGGAATCATCAATCGACACCATTTAAAAAAAATTATTCTCGTATATAAAAACATTTTCCTGTATGCCAACATATCCTCTTCTGATTATTAAAAAATGATAAAATAGAATGTAACATGGCTCTGTTATGTAGTATTTTGCTAGTATATATAAAGTTACATATTAAACTCCAATATTTATACAAGTATTTAAAATGCACACATTAGGGGCGAATGTAAAACGAATCTTACTAAAAGGAAATTAGAACCAAAGTAATAAATATTTACTGCAATTTCTTATTTCACCATTTTACTCACAAATTTATAGCTATATATGCTTACTACTCTAATCCAAATATTCTCCTTATTATATTCTGCAATTTGCTACACTCTCACGTTGAGAGAGCAAGATAAGTGTACACGAATTGATATCTCCGTCTCGAAATGTAGATAGCGTTGGATAGAATTTGTGGGGCTTGGACCGTCATGCGATGGTTGACCACGGATGCCAATTATGTCCATCGTGATTGCCACAGACACCATCAATTTCAGTCTATATAACGCAATATAATCTTGCGTAAATATATACTCAGAGATAATTTATACGTTAAAAAAGTAAGCTACAGAAATTCAAAAAGTAAGTAAATAATTTTGCCCTTGACATTCCCTTGAATAAGAAATATTTCTGTAAGAAATAGATTTCTTATTTAGTTACAAACTTACATTTGTGCGCATGTGTACCTTGATGAAGTAAGCATTTTAGTTTGCTGTATGACGGACTGAGGGAGTTATCATGCCAACATTGGCAGTAATGGTCATTACTTGCCAATGTTTAAGGGTGTTCGTCGTGTGGTTACTTGGGAGGATGGAGACTTGCCGAGCTAACAGATTTAGATAAGAATAATTTTGTATAGACATAAAGATAAACTGTACATTAATTTTGGAAAAAAAAATAAAGTTTCTTGTCAGTTCTTCTAAACGAAGGTTTTACCGAACTGGTGGTAGTCATGTTTTTTTTTGACATCAATAAGAACAAGTAATTGTCAATGTTGAGAAATAAATATTTGAATTTGAATTAAATAACCACAGATATAAACTATCTTTATAGTCACAAATTCTATAATATCGATCTATTTGCTAGCAAAACAAATACTAAGGTGCATTATCCAATGAAACATGTACGTTAAACATGCTGCGCGATTTGGAGTATATCATACGCCATCTGTTGGATAATGGCTGAACCACTTAGAAGTTGCCTAGTTAGGGCCGTAACAGTGACGGAGACGTCTAGTTGGCTTGGTTCGTATCGCTTGCCGGCTATAATAATTTAAAAAAGTAACAAGTTATTTGTGAACAAAAATAAAAATAACCCGAGACTGACGGTACAACACATGTAAAACTGCCACAGATACACGTACCAGGGTTAAAAAATGTGTAAGGTTTATTTGTACTGTATTAGGTTTATTTGTTATGTTAAATCTCATCTTTTATTACGCAGTCATTTCAGACTGTTCGTTAAAAAGAAATGTCCCAAAATGCAAGGAGTCTGGGCCAGGTCTTTGTACACTTTATTAAAAAATAGTTTAAGATGCTTAGAACACTTTTTGATTGTTAAATTGTTATGAAAACACTTTGTTTATTGGTAGGAAATGAAATTGTACATTATTAGTGTGCCACACAAACAAAAAACAACATGGCGGACATCAAGTGTTTACATTTTGTTTTGTGTATTGAGTAGTATCGATGACTGGTTGCCGTTAAGTCCAAAGAATTGAATTGAATTGTTTTGTGTATTTAGCTTTTCAGTTGTAAAGTTAAAAAGAAACCGAAAGAAAGAACTCAATCGGAACAGTCAAACACTCAGGAGACAACTATCAATGTGATGTGCGTGAAGTGTGCTGTGAATGAGGTGGCTGTGCCCTCTGCATAGTGAACTAACTTCACTTAACAACTTCCTGCCACAGAAAAGACTCATTGTCAATGTTGCCCGCTAAAACGAACACAATTAATGTTGACTTTTTTATTTTCTTACCATCTAACTACTAATTAAATCAAATTATTTGTATTTTTCCTATAATTACCATTTATTTGTCAATTTTTTTAGATGGTGTACACAGACGTAGCTCGGGTTGTGACATTTCTTTTAATTACAAGATTCTCCTAATTTCAGTTTTTCCGGCTTACTCCCACCACTTTACTGCATTCAACTCTACGCAATGGCGTCATTGTTGCCGCCAAAAAGCTAGATACCTACAAATTATTCCGATACTTTAGTGTGAAACTGTGAATTGATAAAGTCATTTTTGTGCATGAAAAGAATAATATGAACTGAATATAATGTCAGCATCTGCTTTGAGGTGCACGTGATAACCGAACTATACATTTTATTCTCATAAATAATGGATTTAATGTAAGTAGGTTAACATAATACATCCACAGATTACACAGGAATGTGTCAAAAAGTGAAATGGATAAAAAAAAATATTTATTATATTTAACAGCTCAGTAAAGGAGAAAAACTTTTTTGGCATTGATGTGCCTGGTGCAAAAAATATTTAATATTTATACGGAAACTTGATACTTTAAAATTTAGTATTGTGAAGCAAAAACAAATATCAACAATACATCCTCTTAATTGAGTGTTGCTGTATCTTAATCGGAATGTGGTAGTATTTCTGGTTGACATTCCTCCAATAATCGTTCGAGCGGGTTTAAGCTCTAGGCTCACGCAGGGATAATAAGGAATCGTTAAATATTTAAAAAATGTTTGAAACATGTACTTACTTACGAAACCTAGAACTTAGACGAAATTAGATATTTGATGATAAAAAAAAGTAACTTTACATTTCGTTTTTTCAGATCTTCAGAGGGTACGAGTACTGCGAAGTTTATCAGATCGCGTTGTAATCACGCAGCATTTTACAGAAAGGACAGTCACACCAGGAGAGGATGTAAGTTTAATCCGTGTTATATACAGGGTGTAACAGGCGAGGTGGATCAACGGACTCTGAGGGGTGGGGGACTTCAATACTTACCAATTTAACCCCCATGTATATTCAGCAATAATTAGTAGTTCTTGAGATATTTGGGATTTAGTGATTTTTCGAAAAATCAGATTCTCGGAGAAAACTTGAAATTATAACCTAACTTTCTGATCTACGCTCATTAATTTTTGCTTCAAAATAGCTTTAATAGTAGGCCTTTTGTATCATATAACCATCGATAATCTTTGCTTTTTATAAATGGAAATAAAATTGAAACTCAGATTTTTTTTTTGAAATGTGATATGTGAACGTCAACTTTCAGAGGTCTAAGATAAAAAAACCAAAACCTATCTTAAAAACTGCTAGTATTAATGTAGAATAATGTCTAAAAATTTCGTTGGACTAGCATCACGGCAACATGTACAAAAACATACTTGAGTATAAAAGCAGCCATTTTTTATTACTATGCAGCGTTATCTGATTCCGAGAATTACAAACTCAAAGTGTTTTGTTAAGGTAATAAGCGATATTTGCTTTAATTAAACAAAAGTCGGTTTATGTTTAAAGAAGGGTAATAAACAAAATAATGTCGTAGTGCAGTACACCACCGTGGTAGATTGTACAAAGCTATTTTGTAGGTGTTGAACTAATTTTTAACATAATAAAATTAAATAAAAGTTGGGTAAATTAGATTTTTTTATTCTACAGCAAATGTTCGAAATGACCTCCATTATTAGAGATGCACAATCTACATCGTTTTAAGAAATTTTCTTTGAGCCTTCTAAATGCATCTTCTTTTTCTTTAATCTTCATTTGAGCCTGGGCTAGTTTCGAACGTAATTCGCCAATGGTAGTGTAATCAGTTTTGTACACCAGTTCTTTGTAATATCCCCAAAAAAAAACATCTACTAGGTTAAGATCTGGTGACCGTGGACGCCAGGCTACAGGCCCTCCACGGCCAATGCAACGCCACGGAAAATAAACATTCAAATATTTTCTTACATTTCGAGCGTAGTGGCATGGTGCTCCATCACATTGAAAGAACATGTGGCGGCGAACTGGTAAATTAATGTGTCCCAATACTTGGTATAAATTATTTTGTAAGAATGCTAAATATGTTTCTACATTTAATCTTGCTGGCAACTCAATAGGTCCAACCAGTTGTTTGTTAAATACACCAGTCCACAAATTAACTCTAAACCGATGCTGAAAACTATGGCGGCGGATCGCATGGGGATTTTCAAAACTCCAAGAGTGATAGTTATGAATATTGAAAATTCCACTCCGGCTAAAAGTTGATTCATCTGTCCACATAATATTATCAAAAAATTCTTCGTCCATTTCACATCGGTTGATCATTTCTTGACAGAAAGCTAAACGTCGTGGATAGTCCGCTGGTGACAAATCTTGCACTTTTTTTACGTGATAAGGATGGATGCCTTCTGCTCGCAACATTCTATGCACAGACATGTGAGACAGGCCTGTGCGATAGCCAATTTCTCTCGTACTTGTTGAAGGATCTCTCTCTTTGCACTTCTTCCAAAACTTGTTCTGCTCGATCTGGATCGATCCTTGGCACACTTTCTTGCTGAGTAGTACCAGGTATGCGACCTTCCATGTACGCGTATCTAACATGCAAAATAACACCGTAGTCTGGGTAGATCTCGGGTTGAGGAACAACTCTTCTAATTATTTGCTCCCGGTACATTCTAGCAGCAGCTCGGGCGTTTCCTTGGGCTGCTCCGTAACAATAATACATTTCTGCATAATCACGCGGAGAATACGGCATGGTACGTAAAATTGACAGTTTCTGTGGCAGCTATGCAAGATACTAATCGAGTATCAATGTCCGGTAATCGCGCAGTGTCTTCGTTCCGAGATAATCACAATCCAAATCACTTAGCTAGTATCGAAGTCCGTTTAAATTGCCAAATTTGTAGGATTGAGTAAAACAGTAGTGGACAGAGGGAGCACGTGTAGACACAGAGGGTAGACGATAAATGACTAAAGAGTTATGCAAAAGTTACAAATTAAGTCAACGCCTGAAACAATAGCCACATCTTTTACGTGGTGCAATAATAACCATAATGGAATTTTACCCTTATTGAAACATAAACCGACTTTGTTCATAAATAAGAAACGCAAATATAGCTAATTAACTGAACAGAACACTTTAGAAATATGCAATTCTCGGATTTAGATAACGCTGCATAGTAATAAAAAAATGGCTGCTTTTGGACTCAATTATGTTTTTGAACATGTTGCCGTATTGCTAGTCAAAAGACATTTTTAGACATTATTTTACATTAACAATAGTAGTTTTTAAGATAGGGTTTTGAAAAAAAGATTGTATGATTTTTTTATCTTAGACCCCTGAAAGTTGACGTTCACATTTCACATTTCAAAAAAAATTTAATTGTTTCAATTTTATTTCCACTTATAAAAAGCGACGATTATCGGCGGTTAGATGATACAAAAGACCTACTATTAAAGCTATTTTGAGGCAAAAATTCATGAGCGTAGATCTGAAAGTTAGGTTATATGTTCAAGTTTTCTCCGAGAATCTGGTTTTTTCGAAAAAATCACTAAATCCCAAATATCTCAAGAACTACTAAATATTGCTGAACATACATGGGGGTTAAATTGGTAGGTATTGAAGTCCCCCACCCCTCAGATTCCGTTGATCCACCCCGCCTGTTATACCATGTATAATGTGAAAGTCACTCAAACAAAAAAGTATTTTGAGGTTATAGATATTTTTTTAGGTTTGCAGTACTTGACTGCAGGAAACTAAATAGTCTACGAGTCAACTTTCAATTGTTTTCTTGAAATTTTCATTAGAGATTTTTGCTTATCACATCTCCAAAGCTTGGTAAATGATAATCAACTTACACCTAGTTCTCTTTACAAAAATCCGTCATTCGACAGGACGCGTGAATCGACTCCTAGATCAAAGGAGACATTTTATCATTTTAGGGGCGTTTGGCTAGCTTTTGTACGGTTGCTTCCAGGATTCCATGAAGTAAATAGAACTAGGATTAAATGCCAATATTTCATAATTTCGTTTTGTTTTGTCTTAGGAAAACATTTTCAAATCCTTAAACTAGAAACACTATATAATAATAATATTTAATAATAATAATATTATTTATTCATGAAAACAATGGAATCTTTTTACATATATAGTACAATAGTTTTTCTTAATCCTCATTACAATATGCGCCTGAACTAGGTTTACCTGTGTTTCAGGCAATCAAGCCATGTCCTATCATAACTTATTCTAGATCACAAGAAAAAATACTAGGTATATAAAATAAGTTTACAATGAAATGCAATATAAATTTTAATCAAAAGTGTAACCTAGATAAAAGAGGTTTTATGCAATTACAGTAAAAACTATAAAATTAAAGGTAAAATTATGTGAAATAGCTATTTTAGTACGACAAGCAAGTTCTCAGTGTCTTCGTAAGATAAAGATTGTAAGCCTCTTTGAAGAGGTATATATTTTTTTTTTATTTTTGTATAAAATCGTAAATAAGTAAATTATAATGTCTAGACCCGCGAATCCCGCGTCCAGTCGTATTAAACCCAAGGGCTTATCCCTAGTATCTTTTAACGCTCGTAGCCTTAACACCAACCTTCCCGAGATTAAACTGTTCCTTCAGAACAAAGAACCTGACTTATTCCTTCTCCAGGAGACATGGCTTACTCCAAACCGCTCCAGGGGATTCGCTATACCTAAGTACGCGTTTATTCGTAACGATAGGCCCAACTCCGACGGTTTCGGCGGCACCGCTATATATTACAAAAGAGGCTTCCATTGCTGTCCTCTCCCTACCCCTCCTCTCCTCAACATGGAAGCCACTGTGTGTAGATTGGCTATGACTGGTCATCCGACCATCATCATAGCTTCAATCTACATACCTAGTGGTACCAGACCAATCCGCAGCGACTTTGAGGCCATTCTCGCCCTCGGCCATTCAGTCATTATGTTCGGAGACTTTAACTCCAAACATACTGACTGGACGTGCCTATCAACCAACACCAGCGGTATCGCTCTCCTCGACATCACTAACTCCCTTGACTTAGACGTCATATCCCCCATCACTCCCACTCACTATCCCAACAACCCGTCCTACTCTCCTGACATCCTCGACTTTGCAATTATTAAGCGAATCAATCTTGATCTAAGGTCTATCGAACCGCTCGATGACCTAGGCTCCGACCATTGCCCCGTTTCCCTCGTGCTAGGACCGCCGAACGATAACGTCTCATCTCCTAAGACCTTTACCAACTGGAAAGGTTTTAAAAATACGTTAGTTTCAGCCTTAGAGGCTCCGAACTCTCCACTCGCGATCTCTCCCGAACAATTAGATAGCCCGGATAAAATCGATTCATTAGTAAATTCTCTCACTGATGCTATCAACTCAGCCATCAGTGACAACGAAAAGGTTGCTAAGCAAGGCAAACCCACGCTTCCCTTAGCCGTTAGCAATCTTATTAAAGCTAAGAACGCGGCTCTCCGGAGAGCCAAGAAATATCCCACGCCCGCATATAGAACAACTGCGAATCAGCTTCAACGTCAAGTTAGGTCTTGCCTCGCGGAACTCCGAGACGCTCAGATGAACGATCTCATGGCGAATATCTCTCCGTCCTACCAAGCGTACTATAGCATGGCCCGAGCCTTACGCGTAGACACCGCCTCTCACGTTCCTCCTCTCACTCGTCCCGATGGCACTACTGCCTTTGAAATCGAAGAGAAAGCCGAATGCTTTGCTGATAGCATTGCCGCACAATGCTCGCCCAGCACGCAACCTGCTGATCCCTCACACATCCAGGCGGTGGAGGACGAAGTCCTTCGCAGAGACTCTCTCCCCATCACCGCCGTCCCTGTCACAGTCTCTAATGACGAAATCTTGCTTCTCATTAGAAATCAAAAGTCCAAAAAGGCTCTGGGTGCGGATGGAATTTCCAACCACGCACTTAAGCACCTACCTCAACAGATGCTTACCTTGTTAGCTATCATTTTCAATGCCTGCTTCGACCATAGCTACTTTCCAAAAGCTTGGAAAGAAGCGACAGTCATAGGCATTCCCAAGCCGGGCAAACCTCTGAACGTTCCGGCTAATCACAGACCCATCAGCCTCCTCAAGGCAATGTCTAAACTTCTCGAGAGAGTCATACTCTCTCGAATGCGGAACCATCTGTTTCCAACGGATGGCGATCCTCTCATTATTCCCTATCAGTTCGGCTTTCGCGCTAAACACTCCTGCCCTCAGCAAGTCCATCGAATCGTTGAGTATATACTTGAAGGTTTCTATCCACGTCGTTATAAAATAGTCGCGGTTTTCTTTGACGTAGCCAAGGCTTTCGATAAAGTCTGGCACAGCGGTCTCGTTTATAAACTCTACAAGATAGGCTTACCGGATCGCCTAGTCAGGTTAATAGCGTCGTTTCTCAAAGACCGTACGTTTCGATTTAAACACGAAGGCACGTTTTCTGCGCCTCGTCCCATAAAGGCTGGAGTCCCTCAAGGCTCAGTCCTCGCCCCTCTGCTGTACACCGTGTACACCAACGACATTCCCATCCCGCCGAAAGGCGTCGAACTCGCCCTCTTTGCCGACGACACCGCACTCTATACCAAAGGCCACAGTGTTCGGCACCTTGTAATCAGACTCCAAAAGGCCGTAAACGCCCTTGGTGTATGGTTTCAAAAATGGCGCATCGATGTGAACCCTGAAAAGAGTTCTGCGTTGCGCTTCGACCACAAACGCCGTCGTCCCGCTGGCGATCCCCACGTTCGAATGTTAGGCATTCCCATCCCCTGGAAGCGCAGTACTAAATACTTAGGCGTCACATTAGATCCGACGCTTTCTTTCAAGCCACACGTCGAAAGAGTTTCGAAACTCGCTCGTCACTACTTAGGCCGCCTAAATAGCATGTTAGGTAGAAAAAGTAAAATGTCTTTCAGAAACAAACGTACACTCTACAAGGTCTGCGTTAGACCCGTCATGACATATGCCTCGCCAATCTTTGCCCACGCCAAAACCTCCCTCCTGCACAAACTGCAGGTAGTTCAAAACCTCTTTTGCCGCAGGGCCACAAACGCACCGTGGTACGTGCGTAAAACACTCTCTGAAGCGTTCTTCAAACGCTCCGAAACCCATCCCAATCCTCTAGTTCGTGATTCAGTCTCATATACTACTCCTGTTTTAGATTCGAAGTTCAAAGTCGCTAGGCCTAAGAATGCGCAAGCGTACTCATCCACCAGACTGTCAGCTTATCTCGAAGCCCTTCTGGCCGCAAATTCTAATTCTAACGTAAATCCTAATTCTAACGTAAATGCGAATTAATTCAATTTTATTTTGCAATTTTTAATTTTTGTTTTAATTATTGGTTTTCATTTTGAGCACCTTCAGTGCTATGTATTCATCTTCAGTGCTTTGAGCACCTTCAGTGCTATGTAATCTCAGCGGGTGACCCCTTCTGGGCCCCGCTAGCGTAGCCTCTTTCTCCAATTGGCCGTCGCTCAGATGAAGGCTGAGTGGCAAAAATGCACGAGCCGACAGGGGTTTTTTTAGTGGGTATGGTCCTGGTAGGCGTCGGGACGCGTCCCACATAACTCTGGAATCGCGCCAGAGTATGCGTCAGGGCATTTTTATCCTCCTGCCCTCTCCGTAAAGGGGAACAAAAAAAAATGAAGAGTTATTTTGCAAATGTGGTTATTTTGTGGGAAAATAAAAATTTACTATTTAGCTTTTTATAAAGGTATGGTCCTAAGAAAAGATAGAATCTTTTGGCAAAAGCATGTTTGGTATTTACATTTTGAGGGCATACAATATCTTTTCTCCGTTTGTTAGTAAAGCTAGTGTTGTACGGAAATTCTTTGTGCTGTTTTAGTACCGTGTTAATTATAAATAATTGTCTAACTGATAGTACATTACATTCCTTATACAAGCGACTAGTCGGGAAAAGAATAGGGCGGAAAGTAGAGACTTTAAGCAGGGCTCTCTGGGCTCTTTCGATAGTTAGTAAAAGCGTCTTTCCCGCGCCACCCCATGAAGTGATGCAATAGGTTAGAATTGACTGGCAGAGTGCAAGGTAAATTTGTCTCACTAGTTTAAATTCTGCAATGTCACGCAATTTTTTGAATACATATATTAACTTACGTATCCTTCCTGTTAGTGCTTCTATATATAGTTTGAATGATAAAGTTTCATCTAATATAACACCAAGGTATTTGGTATTTTTAGTTGTTTTTATAAATGGGCAAGAACATTGCTTGTAGGCACGGGTTGTACAATGGTGAGCAAATATAATTGTGTTGGAATTAGAAATTTCTGAATTACGCATGCAAAACTTAATATAAAATGTTTTATCTGTATTTAGTGTTAGTAAATGGTGCTGTAGCCATCTATTTACAATGTTAAATCCCTCTTGAGCATGCACGAATAAATCTGTATCTGAGTCCGCGGAAAAGAGAAGAGCAGTGTCATCAGCGTAGGAGATAATTTTACCATCAGGGAGTTTAAGATTGCAGAGGTCATTTACGTAAATAAAAAACAATGTGGTCCCTAATATACTACCTTCTGGTAATCCAAAAGAAGTGTTATTTTGATCATTGCTGAGAACATTGCTTATCTTAACACATTGGGTACGGTCTTTTAAATAACTTTTGAATAATTTTAATTGATACCCTCTTATTCCCATGGCTTCTAATTTGGATAGGCTTAGAAACAGTACTAAAGGCCTTGGCAAGGTCAAGGAAAATCCCTAAAGTCCACTTGCCTTTGTCAAGTTCCTGAACTAAGTGATTCGTTAATTGATGGACTGCGTCGGATGTTGACATCTTTGACCTAAAACCAAACTGTGATTCTGAGAAATATGATATTTTCTGCAAATAATTTACTAACCTTCTATTCACTATTTTTTCTAAGATTTTTGATATGGATGGAAGTAAAGAGATAGGTCTATAGTTATTAACATCATCTTTACTGCCAGATTTATACACCGGAATAATAACAGCTTTTTTGAGACATTTTGGAAAAATACCTTCTGATAATCATCTATTGAAAATATGAGTCAAGGGTGGAATTAAAATATGCTTAAATTTTTTTTACAATTTTGCTTGATATACCATCCCATCCTACGGCACTATCCTCTTTTAGACCCATGATTATCCTTTCGACCTCGCTTTCGTCAGTACTAAACAAAGTAAATGAGGTTGAATTAGTGTTAGTTGTATGTTTGTTGTTCATTGGCAGCTGTAAATGACCGACTTTTTCCGCTAAACACTTGCCAATATTAACGAAAAAATTATTTACTTTGTCAGCGGAAAGTGCCTGTGATGGTGGCGTTGTTAATAAACCTAACGACGTTTGATTCTTATGTGAAGTATTTGTGACATTTTTAATACAATTCCAAATTTTTTTATTACTGTTTCCCGCCGTTTCTAGTTGCGATTTTTCATAATTTATTTTTATATTTCTCAGAAGATTATTACAAAAATTCCGGTATCTTTTGTATGTTAATTGTAAGTTTAAATTATCGGGGTGTGACTTTGCCCTTTTATGTAAGTTATCTCTTATGTTTCATACAGCGCATGAGGCCTGGAGTTATCCACGGCTTTAGGCTATAGTTTCTATTTCTTAGGCATACCTTACGAGTATTCCGCGAAATTGCATGTTGGACACTATTTATTACGTATAACATACATATATCTACGTCAGCGGCATAATTGTAAACTGGGTCAAAATTTATGTTATGTAAATCTTCGTCAAGTTTATTAATATTTAATTTTGTAAATTCTCGTGTTTTGGAACGGTTAGGTAAATTGCGATTTAAAGAAATTATTGCGGCTTTGTGATCGGTTATACTCGAGTTAACAACTAGTGCTAGGGCTTCTAAGTTCGTCTTAGTCATGATATGATCTAAACAGGACCCGCTTTGATGCGTAGGTAAATTGTGTGCGGCATTCAAACCATGAAATGAACACAAGTTTAAATAATCATGAGCAGTGTCGTTAATATTTTCTGGTACAATGTTAATGTTTATATCCCCAATTAAGATAACATTTTTGTAACGAGTTAAGTTTTGCAATGTATTGTTAAGTGAAGAGGTGAAATTATTCAAATTTTTAAAACAAGGTGGTCTGTATATAGCTAATATTGCAAATTCCAATCCAATTGTAATAAGTAATCGATTACAGTCTTGTATATTCGGCTCTACTACCGAGATATTTTGATAACTTTTTACATAAACTGCCAACCCGTCATTTTGATTGTAATTGAATTCGCTACTATGCAAATTATATCCTGGCATTTGAGGCAAGTTATGCTGTTTATTTAACCAGCATTCAGTTAAAATAATTATATCTAGATTTAAATCTAATCTTTGTTGTAAAGTGCAAAAACTATCATAATTTTTTATATATACTACGAATATTTTGAGTTAGTATGATTAGTGGATTATTAAAAGCAGAAAGATATTGTTTGCAACTCTCTGCTTCACAAGCTTTCGACTCAGATAATGAGAGGTTGTCTATATCATTAATTAATATATCAGTCATTATAAATATACAAGAATAAAAAGCAGACAAAAATAATAACGTGTAGCGCTCTTAGGCGCCTCCATAATCTATAGAATTAATATATCGTTTTTCGGCCATTATTTTTGCTGGACAGTCACTAGCGCCAGTGGCATGGTTACATGGCTTTTTGAAGCGCAGGCAGGTAGCACATTTAGGGGCTTCTAACTTAGCCTTGCACACGTCCATGCTGTGACCTTGGTCACCACAATGGCCACAGGTGTGCGAAGTCTCCCGGCAAGACTTGGCTGCGTGGCCGTATTGCTGACACTTGAAATATCTTGTTACTACAGTGTAATCTTTTACAGGGCAAGAAGACCAATTCACAAATATTCTTTGGTTAACTATTAAGGCTTTGCGAATTAAAGCAGGTACTTCCAGGACATAGTTACAGGTCTCCATGTCTTTCTTACCTGATTTGTGGCTCAGTTTAATCTCGGACAGGAACTATTCAAGTATCGTACCTTCTAGTTTATCCTCCAGGTTTTGATGGAATATACATGTAAATACTTCCTTTTCTTTCATCGATGTGGGCACTCCAACCACTACTATTCTAGGTCTGCGCTTATAAGGCTCGTCGACTGTCAGGCCAGATGTCTTGAGTTGTCTCGACTGTTTTAACTTCTCTATGTCTTCCTTGGACTCAGTGCTGATTATCACACCTCCGTTCCTAGTCTTACGTAGACTTCTGATCTGCAGCTTCATATGCTCTGGGCAAATAACTTTTTGAACAAGTGACTTTGTGTCGTCACTTGACTTCTGCTTGTCATTTGGATATATAGCAATGGAACTCAGGTTATTTGGCTGTATGAAGGTGTTTTTTGACAATTTCGGCGAAAGAGAAGGTTGATGAGGCGGGTTTTGAGGATTCCTCAATCTGCTGTTTGAGGTCATGAAGTCGCTGAGAAAGGTAACGATTTTCTTTAAGGGTTTGTATTGTTGAGTGGGCTTGGATGGCTTTAAGTTTCAGGGACTGGTATTGGACTGCCATTTGTGAGGTTCTATGACCTACTTTGCGGCAAAGATTGTTGATTCTCAGTTTTTGGTCTGAGTTAAGTTTTCCTTCTGCTGCGATGGAGCATACCTCATTCAGGCACTGTTCTATTGTAGTCATCCAACCCTGAATTTCTGGAGTGGTAATAATTTCATCTTCACAGAGCGCTGGGGTCGAGGAGCAGGCGTCGGTGGAGGACTACGATTAGTTATAGTACTCCTATTGAAGGGACTGCCCTCCATTTTTTCTTTTATTTGGTACTTTTAGCTATTCATTCATTTACCTTTTACTAGATCATTTCTTATTAACAAACACTTTTCAATTTATATTGCATAAATCACTATATGCTTGATTAGTAATCTAGGTCACAAATTTTAGTCAAGTAATGATTATACGAAAATAAAATCAACACGTCTGTACTCATTGAATGCAAAGTAACGATAATGAAAACGTGGCGTTACCTGTAATGTTTATGTTTTATAATGCAAATTTTGAGGTTGATTATATGTTTACCTTTATTTTTCCTCTTATGCAATTTACAAGCTCCTTTGGAATTTTTAGTTCAATCGTATATAAAGTTTTATATACAGGGTTACAGGTTAAGTCGTCATATTCCCGTTAAGGGAGTGTAGTTTTTATCGTTTGTGACTGATTTGACTATGAACACCCTATCCTAAATCAAACCGTTTTCGAGATATTTGAATTTAATTATTTTTTATAAAAATTTACCGATTTTCGGCTATCAGCTCAGATATTTGGAAATGTGTAAGTCTTATTATTACTTTTATTTGATTTTTACACGTTAAAGATGTTTTATGACCTCAATAACCAATATTGTACGTAAAACGAATAAATAAGTCGTTGTGACGAATTAAGACTTTAAAAAAGTAATAAAAATTTAGATGGTTTATTTTTCTTTAAAGGATATTTAAAAAATATATAATGGCGCCCGTTTTGCAGATGTGCCTAAAAATATCTACGTTTCATCAGCTATCCAACGTGGTATAACAATCAAGGGTTTTATCAAAAATTTGTGTAGTATTCAAAATATTATTTTGTGATTTTTACATAATATGTTTTAAATAGGCTCATGAGGTGCAGGCTGTAAGGGCTAAATCCTGCGCCACTAAGTAAATAGATCTAAAAAAACTTAGCGCGCAACCTTAGCGTAAACCATATTCCTTGCTAAATTGTTATTTCTTCACACATTGCTTGCGCATCAAAGTCCGGTGAAATTTACAAGGCCTGTACGGCCATAAATAAACTGTCCATTTCGTAAAAAAGCTAATAATAGGTCTTTGAACTGCCGTTTTGCCGTACTGGCCATTTCAAATGAAAATATTTTTTTTTTGACTGATAATTCTAATTTCAAATTAATTTTATTTGACAAACATGGAATTCTTTTTCTAAAATCGTCATTTGTTTAATAGTTAGTGTTTTGTTTTCAACGCATTCGAACATTTTTCGTCATCATGGATAAGTTAAAAATTCGAGTAATTATGGAGTATGAGTACCGTCGTGGCAGCAAAGCGGCACAAGCGGCACGCAACATCAACGACGTTTACGGAGCGAACACTACAAACGAACGCACCACCCGTTATTGGTTTACCCGCTTCCGTTCTGGAAATTTTGACCTGAAAAATGAACCCCGTGGTCGTCCGAAAACTTTGGTCGACAATGACGAATTAAAGGCAATTGTAGAAGCTGATGAAACTCAATCCACGGCTGAATTAGCAGCAGCTTTCGACGTTAGCATCAAAACAATATTGGTCCATTTGCGTCAAACTGGCAAGGTAAAAAAGCTTGACAAATGGGTACCCCGCGAACTCAATGACCGCCAGCGCGAAGTACGCGTGGAGACGTGCCTTGCACTGCTCAGCAGGCATACAAATGAAGGAATTCTGAACCGCATTGTTACTTGTGACGAGAAATGGATCCTGTTTGACAATCGTAAGCGCTCAGCAAGTTGGTTGGACCCTGGTTCAGCACCCAAACAATGCCCTTAACGAAAACTTACCCCTAGAAAAGTGATGGTCACTGTTTGGTGGTCTAACGCGGGTGTAATTCATCACAGCTTCTTGCCAAACGGGGCAAGCATTACTGCAGATGTGTACTGTGAAGAACTGAACACAATGATGGAGAAGCTCGCACGTCTCCAACCAGCTTTGGTCAATCGTTCGGCTCCACTGCTCCTGCACGACAACGCGCGACCTCATACTGCACAGCAGACGGTCTCCAAGCTACAAGAGTTGGGGTTGGAAGTTCTCCGTCATCCGCCGTACTCACCAGACCTTGCGCCTACAGACTTCTACTTTTTCCAGAATTTGGATAACTTCTTGGCGGGAAAAAAATTCAATACCCGAGAGGCAGTACAAAATGCCTTTGAAGAATTTGTTGCCTCCCGTCCAGCTGATTTCTTCAAGAAAGGCATCAATAAGCTACCAATGCGTTGGCAAAGATGCATTGATTGCATGGGTGATTATTTTGATTAATAGAAATAAAAAATAAATAAAAAAAATACGCTTCATTTATTTCGTGAAAAACGGCAATTTCATAGGTAAAGACCTAATATTCCCTTATTTTTTGTCGTGTTCGTCGTTGAATGGGTAGTTTACGAAGCCATCTTCAAATTAACTATCTGTAAATACTATAACCAAAAAAAACTAGTTTTATTAGAACTTCAAAATAAACGATATTTCAAGTGAACGAAGCGAAGTTAATTTTTGTATTAATCATTTAAATGTTTTAGATCAGCATGCAGTGCTCCGCTACGGGAGATAGACCTCCGCAGTTTACGTGGAAAAGAGATGGCATTATTATTTCTAGTAATACTGACCCTAGGTAAGTTTTCAATATAATAGTAATCATATGAGATTTAAATATTCACTAAATACTACTTATAAAGAACCTTTATTGTTATTAAACATATTACACGCCACTACTATAATGTTTTCCAGAGAGGATTTAGAAACATAATTTATGACTAAATATATATTTAATATTCAATGAATTTTTGCCTTTTAGGTATACTTTAGGTCAAATAATGACTTCAGACAACACAGTACTGTCACAAATAAATATAACCAGAGTGAGGGTAGAAGATGGAGGACTGTACGTTTGCTCAGCAAGAGAAGGAGTATACTCAGCGCGTCATGAAAATAGGATGGATGTTTATGGTAAATAACCTTTTGTTGCTTAGGGGCACTTCAGAGAAGTCATCGACAGTTTGTTGGCGGACGGCTAACGCATGGTTCTTGAACTACTACGTAACACGTAAGTGAGCAGTAATGCATCCGGACGGCGCAAATGATCCTACTCTAAGAGGTTTGAGACTGCTGTTTAATCGAATTTTACAGACGTATATATTACGACCAAAGTTTCGAAAGTGATAATATAAAAAATTACACCGTACTAGAACTTTGGAACATTATGAACCCTCAACTGCATAGCTGACATATAATGACTCAAGCCTTACTACTTTCCGCTGGAGCAAGGCTTATTGCGTTAGTAGTGCATTATACTCGTATTAAACAGATATAAATAAAAAGAGCACCATAACTAGTGGAAACTGGATTGTTTATTGTTTTACTAATAATGCATTATAGTTGAGCCATTATAAACGTGCGAACTGAGTCATAAAACATTACGTCAAAGGGATGTGACAATGCCGCACAACTCGTTGTCGATAAAGGGATGCCGCTAAAAGCAGATATTAAAAATACATCCTAAAAAATATTTTGCATTCTTTGTTGTTACACACAGCACTAGAAGTGCGAGCGAGAGTTCCGATAAAAATGATTTATGACTCAGTTCGCACGTTTGTAATGGCTAACTACAAGAAAAAAAAAATTCTAATATTTATTTCGTAAAACTTATTATAATTACAATAGTTGATGGGGCATCCTATTAGGTATAAAATACCTGTGCCAGGACACCCCGCTCTTCCATATAATGTACATCATATTTGACATAGTTTGCGACAAGTTTAGGCTAAGTTTAGTAGGTAAGTTTGGTACATGTCCTTAGAGAAGGAAAAATAATGTTCCTCATTAACTTAATAACAGACTAGTTGAATCTAATTAAGATTAGTAAACTATATAAAGCTATAGGTATAATATGTCTTATTTTTGTTGGAACATATTATAAAAATTCTTGAATTTATGTTTTGTATTTTACTTTAACTGGAAGTTTTAACTTATGAGATTAGGTTTTGAGATGATTCCTGAGTAGAAATGTAGCTCAAAAAAACCTTTCAATAACATCATTTTATTGATGATATTGCGCGGTGGATCATCTGAATCGCATTTTGAATCTGCTAACCTAGTAAATAATTTTTTTACTAACTTTGGGAAATCATTGGCTGAAAAAATGCTTCATAAATCGCATTCGCCGTTCTTCACGTCCCACAGTCAATTATCTAAATGCTCCTTTTTAAATTCATTTGTTTTATTAGATATTGACGAAACTGAGGTATCTAGAATTATCAAAGGCCTGAAGGACGATTCAGCAATAGGATGGGACAATATTTCTAACAAAATATTAAAACTCTTTCATCACATCCTTTGCACCCCACTAACCTATATCTTTCAAAAGTGCCTAAAAGACGGCATTTTTCCAAAATGTCTAAAGAAAGCTGTCATTATTCCAATTCACAAAAATGGCAAGAAAGATCAAACTACTAATTACAGGCCAATTTCACTATTAACAGGCATTTCAAAGGTTTTAGAAAAAATTATAAATAACAGACTTGTTCAATACTTGGAGAAACAGTCCATCCTGTCAAATACACAATTCGGTTTTAGGCACAAGCTGTCAACTGCCGACGCGGTGCTTGATCTTACTAACCACATAGTCCAGGAACTTGACAAAGGTAATCGGACTATGGGAATTTTCTTAGACCTCTCCAAAGCTTTTGATACAGTTTCTATTCCTATCCTATTAAATAAGCTTGAAAATTTAGGTATAAGGGGAACCCAACACAAACTTTTTGCAGATTACCTACACGATCGTTCGCAATGTGTAAAAATAGGAAATATCCTAAGTTCTGACCTAGTAAACACGGAATATGGAATCCCTCAAGGAAGTGTTTTGGGTCCCACACTATTCTTAATATACATTAACGAACTTTGTAACCTGAAAATAAACGGTGGTAAAATCATATCTTTTGCTGATGACACAGCTCTTTTGTTCTCTGCAAACTCAGATACAGAATTATATGAGCTTGCACAACGAGGCTTCAATGTAGTAAACAAGTGGCTACAGCAACACTTACTAACTCTAAATTCAGACAAAACTTATTTCATCCAGTTTTCTATGCGAAAATCAATTTCAGAAAACCCTAACCTATACGCGCACTATTGTATTGATCAAATCAATCATTCGTGTTCATGTCCTCACATTACTGCTTCTAAAACAATAAAATACCTAGGTGTCATTATAGACGAAACTCTGTCTTTTAGACTACACATAGATGCGGTTAGCAACAGAATACGCAAGTTAATATTTGTTTTTAAAAAATTGCGCAGCATAGGACACTCTAAACTTATGAGGCAGGTATACTTTGCATTGTGTCAGTCGATACTAAATTACTGTATTACGTCATGGGGCGGAGCAGCTAAAACTCTTCTCCTTAACGTTGAAAGAGCCCAAAGAGCAATTTTGAAAGTTTCCCATTTCCGACCTTTCCTTTACTCCACTGAACTTCTCTATAAAGAGTGTAAAGTACTGACAGTCAGGCAGTTATTTATAATGAGCACAACTTTAAAACTTCATAGCACCCTTAACTATAGCACACAAACAGCTAACAAAAGACGGCTTGACATTGTTTGTCCACAAAGCACAAAAACGGCATTTTCTTCCAGATTTTACATTTTCCTAGGACCACTTCTATATAAAAGATTAAACACCAATCTTGGCATATATCCTCTGACCTACAACAACACTAAACGAATAATCCGAGCATCACTTTTGAGTATGTCCTACGAAGATACAGAGAAGTTATTAATAGTATTAAAATAAGATAATTAATGTCTCCAAAATGTTAATTAATTTTTTGTTGTATTTTTATTTATTTTTTCGTGTAGTATTAGTATTATTATTATTTTCTAATGTTTATAGTGGGACGAGAATTATGAAACACATTTTATGTAATATTCACTTTGCGCATTTAATTGTTAATGTACTTACTAGATTTAGAATTAATGTTTATACAGCATACTGTACTTAATTTAATAATTTGTACCTAAAAAACAGGTAATTCATAATTACTTAGTTTAGGTATTTGCCTAGTTATTGTTACCCTAGATCATGATAAACCGATATGATGACTTATCATAATTATAGTATCTATTGTAAATTTTTAGACACATATTATAATTGATATTTATGTAGTTTATCGTAGTAATAAATTTGTAAGTTCTTATTGTGTATTCCTAGATGTAAGTTTTCCGGAAATAAATTTTATTCTATTCTATTCTATTCTATTGATGTGAGTGTATTCTTATCTAACGACTAACAGGTTGTCCAACCACACATTATTTCTACTCACTCATGATTTTTTTTCATTATAACTCGAGTATTTCTAGTTCTCTTTCTTTTTTGAAATCTTATGTCGAACGTTTTCATCAAATACTTTTTTTTTATTTATTTATTTATTAAGATTTTTTCGATTAGGATTTTTAACGTCTTATGGATAAATATCAAGTAGGTACGCAAAACCACGACGTGTACCTAGCATTGGTGATACTTAAGTTTCAAGTAAAAATATTTTAAAATACGAATGGTCAATCGCTTAGAAAATTTAATAGATATACTTAAATATTTTTAAAATGTAAATATGTACTGCAATAATTTTTTTATTAGTTGTGAATAATGATCAGCAGCCAGTTCAAAATAAATACAGCTATACACGCTGGTCATTAATTATAATACATAATTCTATTAAATAATATAAAGACATATTGGACCTTTCTATTGAACAAACTAGACAAATAGCTTGTATCGGGTTAACGACATGATCAGTCGTTTGTGGTTTAGACCCCCTCAAGCACAGCTTAGCACACAGAAAATGGAACAAGCAGATCTCGTCTAGGCGATATTAAAGATTTTTCTATTTTGACCGCCGTAAGAATCTAGTTTGTGTTCCCGTCATAGGAAAGGGACAACCAGTGCATTTACTGAAACAAAAGCAATACATACTGAAGGTTTTATATATTGGTAGTCGAATAACAATTACTACTAATGTATAAAACACCTTTAATTTATAATGCCCATGGGTGCGGATGTCACTTACACTCACGTAAGTCGCTTGTTTGCCGGCAGTGAAAATAGTGAAAAGAAAAGCATTTGAAGAGTTTTAGTTTCTTCAAGAAGAAGGGTTTTATCGATTTACAATACAATTAACTTCCAGGTCCACCGTACATACGGTCACTACCTCCCGTCAAAGTGCAAAGTGGAGAATCGGTGAACCTGCGTTGTCCTTACTATGGATACCCAGTCAGGTAAGCGTATACATGTATGTAGTTTCTACACGTAAATATAAATCCCCCTTCATAAAAAAATAAAGACTAATTTGATGATTTTATTTTAACATATGTATTTAAAGTTGAGTACTTTTTCCAAAATTTAAAATTAGAGCAGTTACTCGTTATAATTTGTGAGCTAAAAAGAAAAAAATCCACATTTGCGTTGACATTTGATACGCCATTCAAGAAGAAATCATCGTTATTATGAAATTTCTGATTCAATAATCTGGATACTTATCATGCTTGACTTCTTCGTCAATAATAGTTACAAACCGTCCACTGCGCACACTTCAAACTATCCGCGCACCCGAACAACAAACCACCTGTTCTGTTCGACAGTAACAAACATTTTAGCCATTACCTTAATATGTACATATCTATCTATTACGAACAATTGGTGTAGTGGTAAGCAGCCTTGCCTCATACGCCGAAGGTCCCAGGTTCGAGTCCTGGCTGGGACATTCATATGTGTGATGAAATGTTTGTTCTCGGGTCATTTATATTTATTTGTATTTATTTATGTATGTTTATTCTGGGTTCCCCCCAGTTCACTGTATGGTCATGCATAACACAAGCTCTGCTTACTTTGGGGCAATACAGTTGGTGTGTTTGTCTGGGGATTTATTATTATTATTATAATTATTGTGCGCTGACGTGGAAGGTGCGTGTAGCGATGGATTGTGATAAGACTTGGTAATAACAGACAGAATCATCAATACTGTTGGTATTTGTATTGGATTGGTAAATGAAAAGTAATCGTGATTTTAATTTCTGTATTTATGTTTAAAAATCTTAGGAGTCATTTTTGCATGCAATCCTTTTATGATTTACGTAGATAAAGATCAGAGAAGGGGTTCAAAATATATAAAATGCACAGTCTTTTATATCGATGAAAATGAGAGTGCGCTTAATACAGAGCCTAACCCTTTATCAAATGTATGAGAAACGCTCTACCTGCAGATAATACATTTTGCGCTTTAAGCCCCAGGCGATTTTCTAAGAATAACTAGAACCACACGTACATATCGAACAACTAAATGAAAGTCCGATTTTGACAATTGCAGCAAAATAGACTGGGAATACGAAGGAAAAATCCTTACTTCAAATATGTTTACCCGGTATAAAAGAGCATCTCATCACAAACGAAAAATTAGAAGAAATGTGTCATCAATAAATGTTAATGGTGTACTTTCAATACCAGAGGTGACAAAAGATCAAAATGGGGCCGTTTATACTTGTATGGTTACCAGCCCATCAGGAGAAATGGCGAGGCGTGCCTTTGAAATACAGGTTGTAGAAGCTCCAATTCTAGAAGAATTAATGTTGGGAAATAATTTGCAAGAAGGGCAGATAGTTAACATTTATTGTAATGTTAGATCTGGTGACTTACCATTGCATTTTGAATGGCTGAAGGATGGAAAAAGAATACCGAGTCATTTAAAGGTATGTGGTTACATTCTTTCAATAACAAATAAATATATAGATGCGTGGCATAGCTATGAACCAGTGCGGTTATTTTCACCAGATGCCTGTGAGGGACTTATTTTAATTACTTATAGGATTATGAAGTACTAAGTAGCTGCGGGCTGGTACTACACAACCCTTGCATGCACCCTTCGCACGACTCCCGATGATGTCGGCAGGATGATTTGTATGTACAGTCAACAGCATGTCAACTTACCACAAAATGTCAAATTTCCTCAATTATTTGAACTCTTTGATGGTGAACTGTAGTTTGAAAATCATTTAAGAAAATTTGTCATTCTTTATTGACATTGTCATGATAAGTTTATGTGCTGGTTACTCTACCTCTATATATATCTTGCTCTGATAAGCTAATATGTATAAAAATAATATGTAAGCAAAACTACATCATTCTTAAAAAATTTGGAATTCCACTATTTCGTGTATGTTTTAACAAAGTTCTTTTTTCAGGTTATTGAAAGAAATTCAGATCTGTTTAGTGCGCTTATTATAAAAAAAGTGGCACTAGAACATTGTGGAGTGTATACCTGCGTGGCATCCAATCATATCGCGAAAGTAAATAGATCTACTGAGCTTTACATTAAAGGTATTGTTTAAAAAAAACATATTTTCATTCAGTAAATTAAGTTGAGTAATTTATTGTTTAATTAAAAACTTTTTGCCAATACTGAACACAGGTTTGAGACTTAGCTAAAATATTTACAAAAATTTCAGATTTAAAATAATATTAAGCATGTAAAAATATTTTAATAATTTTTTTTTGTTTACGTAATAACAAGTTGGTGAATAAAAAAATTGATTTAAGTACTAGAGAAAATAAATCTTTTGGCTTGCAGTTGCTCCAAAATGGACAGAAGAGCCAACAAATTCGTCATTACTTTTGGGAAGAAAAGGAATCGTACCTTGTAGTGCCTCAGGATACCCTCAACCACAAGTGCATTGGATGAAGAAAGACGGTAAATATAGGGTGTCCAGAAAACACTGACATATGGTAGTCAAGAGGTAGAGTACACGCTATGATCCGAATCATGCTGTAAAATTTGTTTGAGTTTAGGAGGTATCAAGCTTTTTATGACTTTTCAGTGATTTTTAGCTTTTGAGCTTTACGTGGTTGTGTTCCGGTGAATAGGAAGGAACAGCCAGTTCCATTGTTGGAACAAAGGCAATTCCAACGTTTTCCAGCGTATGGTCCGCAACGCATCATACGTCGATAAATCGTCACAAGCAATATTATACTAATAAATAAAACACTTACCATGAGTATGCCATTTACCATCAGGTGGATCGCTGTTTACGAAAATGGTAAAAACAATAAAATGTCTTCCATTGCGCAATAAAAATACATACACTTATTACGTAGGAGATGAGTCGATCCGTATGTAGGAGTAGCTAAGCGCCCTCAGCGCTAGGCCACAAAGTCCGGTGAAATTTAAAACGCTTATAGGACCATACTGTCCATTTCGGGAACATTTGCACTACAATCCATCAAAGAACACCGAACCCGCTGACTGATGGACTCTTTTAGTCATCAACGACAAGCCTCTTAATCTTAAACGTTGCAGGAAATTACTCTACACGATATATACACATAGAAATAATGAAGGGTTTCTCCAAATAAAAACCCTAATGGAGCAAAACTTAGAAGAAAAGCTTGTATCTTTGATGACAAACATTTTACGTGAACGAGAATCCACAGGAAATAAGTCGTTAGATAATGTTGTAAATGATGGAGCTAAACTTGTGTAAAATTAACTAATTTAAATGATTTAATTACAATTTCAGCATTACTAGGCACTTGGCAGCCAGTATTAGAGTTAACTGGAGGAGGAATGTTGAGTCTTTCTAATGGTACTCTCATCTTAGAAGAAGTTTCTTTATCCGATGAGGGTTTGTACTCCTGTAATGTGGAAAATGGTGTGGGACAACCTCTAAGTAAAACTATATGGATGAGCGTAAACAGTAAGTCTCTAAATTGAGTGAATAAAGTCGTTTGAAGTTTATCAATTGTTCAAAGTTTTTTTAAACTGAAAATGTATTACCAAAAGAATATAAAAGCAAAATTTTTTTTTCGTGGTAATCAAGATCTTTAAATAAAATATATGATTGTTAACAAACTTTTGTGTCAGCTACAGCTACAAATCAATGTCCGTTATCTCTGAAATGGTTAGGCCATTCATAGAAGGAAAATACTAATGTGTATATATTTTTGTTTTCAGAACCAGTATATTTTGAAACCTTAGCCGTAAATGTTACTTCACAGCTTGGGCAAATAGCAACGTTAGAATGTAGGCCTATAGGCGATGACCCAATTAGGGTTATTTGGACTCATCAAGGAAACCTTTTAAGTTTTGAAAACCAAAGGTATTTGAATATTTAGAAACGTATTTTAAGTTTGTCAAAAGATGAATTCCGTGAAATTGAATCATAGTTCACTTATGGAATCTCATATAAATGTTTTTCGAAAATCTAATAATTTATTTATATATTTATTTAAAAATAATTAATTTATAAGCTATTACTAGCAAAACGTAGTAACGGCAAAAATATAAAAGTAATGCCTACAATTATATATAATAATTCACCAACCAAAGCAAAAGTGTTCAAGATTTTAAGCAAGCAACATTACTTTTTTTTTCCCAAAAGAATTGAAATTAATTATTCCACATAATACATAACAAACTTGTATTGTGCTAAAAACCAATAAGAAAACATTTATGCTAATAGATAAGAATCGCTTTATAGAATCAATTTAGAAAGAAGAATCAATTTCGATTCTTAAACGCTTTTGCGTGCCATCTCTCAGGAACAAAAGTGCTTCTTGTTTGTACTTGAGATTTTGTACTATGTATTTGAATTTGAGCTTATTTCACATTAAATATAAATATGTGATTCGAGTAACAAAATGCATATTCGATAATTTGTTTCAGATTCAAGCTATCAGAATCGAAGACTTCTTCAGGTTTACTAAGCAGAGTGAGTTTGCAGTTTACCGAGATACAAGATGCAGGAGTGTACCAATGCAGAGCCAACAACCCTTATGGCAGTGCAACTTTCCATATAGTTTTGACTGTATTAGGTAATTGCAAATAAGTGTAAAACATATTTCAATATAAGTCATGGTAGCAGAAAAATACCGCTCATTTAGAAACAAACAAAAAAAAAAATTTTGTAGACGACTGAATAAGTTTAAGCTCTCATTCATTCACACACAGTAGCAGTAGCAGTTTGAAATAAATAATGTACGTATAATCGAAAAAAAACTAAAGTACAGGAATTATAAAACATATAAACTGTAAAACATTGATGAATAAGCTAATCTGGAAATCGAGAGGCGACACTGTTTGTGGACTATCTAAGCGATGCTGGCAAAGTCCAACAATATCATCCATCCGCGCATTTGGTGTTCCTTGGGGAGTAGTGGGCATTAAAGTGCGCGTACCGGTTTGGCTGACCATGCTGGGAGAGAAACTTATGAGTTCTCAGCAACTTAGTGCCCTCACCCAGGTCGTTCACGGATCCATCATCTTGCGCTGATGCTGTCTCAAACGTGATATATCAGGCCATTGAATTCTTTATTCTTTTTGCTAATGTGTCACTACAGAACCGAGCTCGCCCTTGGTTTAATGCTAATTGCGTCCTACCTGAAAAGTGAAAGCAGGAAGCTTGTTTGATCTGGGCTGACACTCGTAAAATCAAAGCCGTGGATCTTCCAAACATGAAGAAAACGTATAATGCAGCAGTTATATCTCAAAGCGTCATAATTTTTTAAATATTTCAAAAACCAAACCATACCATCTCGCCATGCCGTATATTTTGTTTTTTTTAATGTGTTTGGACTATTAAGTTTGTTGTTTTGAAACTTCTTTCATAAATTTGTTTGCAGAGCCTCCAATTCCACCAACAGAGGTTCACGTGACCCCGGTGACGTCATCAACATGGCGGATATCATGGCGTGCATTTGGTGGCAGTAGTTACATCGTGCAATACGCACCGGCCAACCGTGAGCGAACAGAGCTTGCAAACACTCTTAATGTTACCAGGTATTTAAGCAATCACAAATTATTATTAGTATACCATTTTACTTTATATTTCAATAATACCTATCAGCACCCTCCTCTTTTTTTTTTTTGTCAGTGCAGGCATGCGACGATTCTCCTGATGATCAGTGGCATCCATGTCCAAGTATACGAGTGTCATTCATGATTGGTAATATGTTGGAAATCACAAGCAAACCTAGTTAATAGTCCGGGATTATTTGTTCAGTCAAGGGTGGCGCTACATTCTATGTGTAAATGAAGATTTACATTCCAACTTATGCTGCTGCACTTAACTTGGTGTCACCATAACGAATATTTGAGAGTAAAAAAAAAAATAAAGAAAAAGCTGACTAGGAATTGCTGATTCCAATATCAGAATAACATTACTTTAAATTTATTTCAGCCAGGATACAGAACTACGTCAGTCGACAGATTTACAAAACCTTAGAGCGGCCACTTCTTACACTGTAAGAGTTGCCACTGTGAACCAAGTTGGTGTCAGCCATTTTTCATCTGCGGTCTATTTTACTACTCAAGAAGAAGGTGATAACTTTTTTTTAAACGAACATAAAAAATATCTGTAGTCCATAAAAGATCTTATACATAGTAATAAAATTTATCACATCTCTAGCATTTCAAATGACATTTCATATTTAATTCGCAGATGAAATTCGAAAACCATTTCGAGATGTATCATAACAAAAGACGAAAAAGATATTTCGGGAATTTATTATTGCTGAATTTCGTAGAAAATAGTACAAGTCCAAAAATATGCCGGTGACGTCACACCGCGGCTTGTTCGTTTTTCTTTTCCTTCTTGCCTTGAATGTATATTTTATGTCACTTTCTGAAATTATAGTTGCACAAAAACCCATCTATATATTTACAATGGAATACTTCATTAATACATTTTAAGGTAATCATTGAAAAAACTCAAACTGAACAAAAATAAAACTACGAATTATAAAAAAAAAGAATTATATAAAAAAAATACGAAAGCTGATTTTAACATTGATGGTACTACGCCATAAAAAAAGTTTTTTTTTTTTAATTAGATAAATGGATGTCTATTTAGTGAGCCCCGTTGTTTCGTAGTGCCGCCGGCAAAAATATTTCGTACTTCAAAATCAAAAAACATATTAATAAAATACATTTTTCACAAAATAAAAAAATATGGGTCCCATAACTTTATGAGGGTCCCATAGCTCTTCGAAACTCAAATAAAATACAAACGCATTTTTTTTAATGTTGTGTATTCCTTTAGTGTAATTTGAAAGCCGCCTTTTTGAAACACTCCTTGCGTTACATAAAATCACATTTTTTTAAAATTGAAGAATAGTAAGTAGTTAAAAACTTTACTTGTAGTTCTGGAAGAAAGATATTTACAAATTTAACAAAAAAGTTAATGCCTGTGTAATAAAAAAACAATAAAATCATTGGTTCCATAAAATCATTATTTAGAAGTTAGCAATATTTTGTTACTTATTCATAGGAAACATTTATTAAATATGAAAACAGCTGTAAAACAATATAAATACCACTTGCATAAACTCTGTTGAATACAGCTGATTGTTTTCACCTCTTAGATTATGTCCGAATCCATTTATGTCTCACAATATAACCAACAAATATTTTTTGTTCCTAATTAATTGTTGACCTTCTTATATTTAAGTAGATATATTTTTATACTGACAGATGAAAACAATAACCAAGTAATTTAACAACTATCGATTCATGTCTTAAGAGTCATTGTCACTAAAGTACGTCCTCTTACGGTAGCGTCGGGTGACGGGTCGCTCACTTCCCGCTAGTATGGTTGCGGAGGGCGAGGGCTGGATCCCGCGTTAACTCGTGAACGGGTGCCGTTTGAGAGTGTTCGTTGCTTGGATGGTTGGGGAGAGGGAGACTTGCCGAGCTAACGGATAATGTAAAAATAAAATAAAAAATTTACAAAGAAACGAATATTTCCTCTTCACAATAACAATATAATATTTTTGATCTAGCACCATCTGCTCCACCGATAAACGTGCAAGTGGAACAAACCCGCAATCCAGGCGAGTTGTACTTAAGTTGGCTACCACCTTTGAAGGAAACGCACAACGGTGTCATCGTTGGCTACCATGTGAAAGCTGTGCCACAGAATATGATAAATAGTAAGTCATATTTATAAACGTACGTATGGGTAATTGGAGCTCGTTAACTACAAAACGTATTTGTTTCAATTTGGTACGAAGATAGATCACCAATTGAAATAAAAAACAGCTATTAGGGTGAATTACAGGGTTTAACTACAACCCTAAAAAAGCTCTGTGCTTAAAAACTTATTACCTACTTATGTTATTAATATGAAACTTTGTATATTTGTGTCTGATGCTAATTCTTAAGTCGTTGGATACAACAATAATTTTACTCTAATAAATAATTAATAAATCTACAAACAAACACTCTACTCTGTCTTTTAATATAAAACTTGAATTTTTACAGATTTTACCAGGCAACACAAAGGAAAAGAACGTGAGTAGATATTTTATTGAATCTGATAAAAGAGACTTTATTTCAAAAAATATTTTCCGTTCTCACGATAATTTTTCAACCTCAAGGTGAAACTGATACAAGAAGAATAAAAATTTCGCATCCAGCCGGAAAACAAGAAACGGTTTTCAGTGGGCTTCTCAAGAACACTAGGTAAAGAAACATTCCTTTTTTCAGGAATAAATATGTTGATAATTTCGATAATTTTCGACGACCGATTGGTGTAGTGGTAAGTAGCTTTGCCTCATACGCCGAAGGTCCCAGGTTCGAGTCCTGGCCGGGGCATGCATTTGTGTGATGAACACAGATGTTTGTTCTCGGGTCATGGTTGTTTGTATTTATATAAGTATGTTTATTCTGGGCTCCCCCCCATTTCGCTGTATGGTCATCCATAACACAAGCTCTGCTTACTTTGGGGCCATACAGTTGGTGTGTTGGTCTGGGGATTTATTATTTATTTATTATTTCACAGTAATTATCCTTATTAGCCATATTTTGCTTTGCCGAATTTTATTCTAATAGTATTTCAGTAAGAATATTTGGAATATCATATCGTAGTTCCAATTTTTTTATATTATAAATGCGAGATGGTGTGTGTGTGTTACGCTTTCAAACAAGAACAACGTGACCGCTCATCGTGACATTTACAATTACGTGGTCATTGCTCCAGAGAAGGATATACTATAACTGCCAGACTACCTTTCATTTAGGAAAATAAACCTACTGGTCTCGATGGACACATGAGCGATGTCTGGTTATATAAGGATATAAAATTATTACTAAATGTAAAAACGACAAGCCTTTTCTACCATTTAAGATTAAATAAAAAAAAAACATAAATTAGTAACTTGTCGATGAATATTTCAGGTACGCCGTATCAATAGCGGCATTTACTAGTGCTGGTACAGGACCATACTCTCTTCCTGTGTATCGAGACACAAGAGAAGGAGGTAAGTAAGAATCTTTAATCGCATCAATTATCATTACCAGATCAACAGCAAGTTCTTAAATTTGAGTCAAAAATTAAGAGACTTAAAAACCAGTTCTGATTTAAACCAAAACAAAAAAAAACTGGTATTCTTTTATGAAAAGAGTAGATATATCAAGAGTGAAAAAAAATGAGATATTTGTCCAGGTAAACGTCGAAGTGCAAAGTAACTAAAAGAAGATTATATCTATCTAAATTTCAGTATTGAAGTGGTTAACGCGGCTGTGCACTGTTATGCATAAAAACAAAAAGAAGAAAGTTACTAGATGGATAGATTAATAATATTTAAAAAAATATCTGAATTTTATCCGTATCTGCCATAAAACCAATATGCCACATCCAGAATCTGTCCTTAACTGAATCCGCTCTTAACCGATCAAACGCTTGGATCATAATGTTTATCAAATATATTTGTTCTTTTTTAATCTTATTATATTATATACTTTAGTGGTGTTACAGTTTCTTTAGTAGAATAATTTTGACAGTTTGACACAATTTCTATGAAAAGTCTTATCAAATATCAAAGATATTATCCAGATAAATAGAACCTGAGTATTGACAAATCAGCCCTAAGTTTGATAAGAACTTATCTATCTAGATAAGTTATTTGGTCTTTCATCTTAAATACAGGTTTTGAACTTAAAATGTAAGAAAAACCACTATTATTTACTTTAGTGGTTTACTATTTTACGATTTTCTACGTGTCCGGCGCTATGGGGGTCATTCTTTATTTAGTACCTTTTTATTTGGAACTAAGCATAATAGCATTTAACTGTTATTTAAGCGCCAGAACAATCACCGTCGTCAGTAGAATGTACGGCAGTGTCATCGACGTCATTACGAGTTGGTTGGCAGTCAACGGATCATGAACCAGGGTCTTCTCTAGTTGGACACACTCTGTTGTTCGCCCCTGAAGGTATGTAAAAAAGAATTAATAAAAGCTTTTAATTCAAAAACACTTACATTTTGTTACTATGCATCATAAACTTGTTTCATAATAACATTTTGTCCTAAAACTTGATAATGAGTACAATACCTTAATCTCTGTATGTTAATAGAGTGGGTACGAAGTCTGAATTGAAATACATTGAGACATAGCAAGGAAGAATTCAAATACAGAATAATAAAATATCGTTCAAATCAAATATTTTAAATGTGGCAGTGAGGAGTATACAGAGTTGCCAAAATCAACAAATATTGAGCATTATAACTTTTACTAAGAAAATAAACTAAACGATCAGTATTGTGATATTATTATAAACAGGAAATATTTATTTATTCCCTTGTTCGTTTATGTATCATTTCTAAATGATTTATTTATTAAATTTAATTATTTAGTTACATATAAGCGGATAAAAAAATACCGAAACTACGGGATTTAGGGTTATGTTAGCGACGGAACTAATGTTTATGATATAAATAATTGAAACAAGAATATTAGACATCATACAATATTGTAGAAAATATAGGGCTCGAGGGTCGAATCTCATAAGTCTTCTTTAATAAAGCCATTTGGTTTCAGATGGTGTCTGGCATAACACGACCTCATTGCAAACAGAAGTGTACCTTCACGGTTTAATGAAGTTTACCAATTACACCGTCAAAGTGGCTGGTTATTCTAACTATGGCGTTGGACCCTATTCGTATCCGATTGTTTGCTCAACCCTCCAAGATGGTAAATACCTTAGTTACAGATTCAATATAGAGTAAGTTTACTTCTAGTTTAACATTGCTACATGCCTCCCTCAGTCCAATATAAATGGATAGTGATTTAAAGACATTTTATTTCTTCAAGGGTTTCTTCTGGGTTACATTTATTATTAAGGTGTGAGCTAATGGGTCTAAGGCAGCTAACCATTGTATCTAAGGATATTGCGACTATTTGAGGACATTCATGTAAATACTGACCTTGTAATGCAATGTTCTATAAATATAAAACACATTTTTTTACTAAACAGAACATAAGTCTTTTAATAATTAACAGCACATTTTGTTGTTAATGTCTAAGTGGCAGAAAAATGTCCTTCTTAGAAAACTGCAACTGTTAGAATGTCAAACAGCACATATAAAATTTAAACGTGAAACTACGAGGGTGGATTGAAAAGTTCGCGGCCTTTATTGATTTTTCTACATACTCTCCTCCTAGTTCACAGCACTTAGTCCAGCGGTCCTCCAAAGCCTTGATCCCATTTAAATAGAAGGTCTCGTCAAGGTCCTCAAAAAAGGCATGTACGGCCACTTTGACCTCCTCATTGGTAGAAAATTTCATTCCACTTAAGTGTTTTTTAGTTTTGCAAATAGTTGGAAATCAGAAGGTGCCAAGTCAGGTGAATAACGGGTGTGAGGAAGCAGTTCGAAACCACAATTCACTATTTGAGCCATCGATTCTGCAGATGTTTTAACAAGAGCATTGTCCTGATGAAACAAAACTTTCTTGGTCAACAATCGTAAACGACGTAATAGTGTGTAGTAGTATGCAGAATTTATAGTATGACCTCTTTCTAAGTTATCAACTAAGATGACACCCTTAGAGTCCCAGAAAACCGATGCCTAACCGTAACCCTTCAGGTAACCCTTGTTTACTGAAAAACACACCTTGGCTTTCTTGGGGGTCAGAGATCCGGGTCTCTTCCATTGTATTGATTCAGGAATATAGTGATGAACCCATGTTTCGTCCATAGTAAAAAACCTTTCCAAAAATTCGTTTGGATCAGCTTGAAAAAGCTCTAAACAGTCTCTAGAAATCGTGAGCCGAGTTCGTTTCTGTTCAACTGAAAGGAGCCGCGGAACCCATCTCTCAGACACCTTGTGGAACCCTAATTCGTTAACGATCATATTTTGTGTACATCCATATAAAATTCATAGAGCTTCAGCTATCTCAGATACCTTCAATCTTCTGTCTCTCATGATGAGATCACATATTTTCCGAAGTCGTAGCTGTAGAAGGCCGTCCAGAGCGGGAGTCATCTTTAATGCTCTCTCGTTCACGTTTTAATTCAGCTGTCCACTTTTTATCTGTTCCTTTTTATCTTTATTTTTAGATGTTCCTAAAGTAGCCACCATGTCTTTAATGAAACTTACTCTCACTTAATGTTCAATAAAATAAATAATTACGCATGTATCTCAGAGAAGAATGAGAAGGTTTCATATTAGGATAGTTTTATAACGCTATCTATGTTAGGCCGCGAACTTTTCAATCCACCGTAGTATCATTCTGCAAGATACCACAAAAAAGTGCTTTTACAAACGAAAAGTAATTTAAAAATAATTTTGAATTATTTATACAATCGATTAAAAAAACATACATTAAGAATGCATCAAATCAGATAGCAAGAAAATCATTTAACCTCTGAGAAAGTAAAGCTCTAAGGTGTTTGTTTAATGCCTGAAGTATGCAATGTAGATGACGGACACATGATTTCGTGAAGTAGTTCCTAGTAGTCGTCTGCTTTGGCGATTTTCAAAAATCACCCTATTTCAACCGCCTAAGTATGAAATTGCAGCAAAATCCTACGGTCGCAAACGCATCAATTATCGTTACTTTAAATCTTTGTCCTTCAATGGACGTCTTTCGACTAAAAGGAAAATCTCGGCATCATTTTATCGTAATTCCAGTACCTGGTCCACCAGCAGGCATTAAGGTATTGGTGTTGTCTTCATCATCTTTACTAGCAAGTTGGAAAAAGCCTGAGCAGCCAAATGGAGAAATTTTGTACTACACGGTGTATATCAAGCCAACAACTAGGTGAGTTTTTATCATCTCCGTTTTCTATGTCATCGATATGGTGTAGTGGAGTAAAACAACTGTATTGTAGGGATCCTTGTTTTAAGTATGCCAACCAGATCACGAACCATGATAATGGACTATTGAAATGAGTATGTATTTCTATTGCCACTATTACAAAAAATAAAGGGTAGTAATTGTATAGTTACAGAGCTGACGGCCAAGTTCTATTAGTGTAAATGGACTGTAAGAAGATAGTGTGAAAACCTTTGCGTATGAGTCCGACCCGCACTCGGTTGATGTTATTATATACGCTTTCATGTAACATTTTGAGACTTAACCCCTTTTGTGATTGAACGATTTGAATATTATGAGCGTGAAAGTAAGTTTCTGGGGACATTTAACCCAAATAATAAGAAATTTGTAGAAAAACTCTAATTAAAAGATTAAAGCTGGCGAAATGCTCGAATTAAAAATACGTAAAAAATCGCAATAAAAATTCTGAAATAAAACAGGGCATATAATATAGCAGCTGGTATTATCAAATAAATCATCTAGATAAAATTTAGGTTTGTGAATAGATAAGATTAATTTCCATGTTACCAATTCATCTTCTTACATGTTTGCGTACCATACGAGGGAACCAAACCGTACCATACCATAAAATGTATTTTAACCATGGAATTTTTACAGCACGACAACTCCTCAAACGCAACGCGTCACGTCTGGTTTCACTTCGGAGCTAAAACAGTTAACTTCAGGCAGAACTTACGAAGTTTGGGTCACGGCGGCTACCGTCGTAGGAGAAGGACCGGCCACTTTGCGATCCACACACACACCCACACACAGAGGTGGTTAAATTCCCTAAACAGCTTTAATTATCCCACTCAGAGGCATCAGCCTCTCATACAATTTATGGGCCTGCACGGTTGTCCATCACGACTTCGCAGACTTTGCGCAAACTTTCCACATAATTTTACAGGTATGCTATTTTTTTTCGATGTATTGAAGCTGTCAGTGAAAGTACACATAAGTTGTGAAACTCGTCGGTGGATATAGCAGTAACCGGAATCGAACTCAGGACAATCAGATCAAGAAACGCGTTTACGGCACACTCGTAAAAGTTATAAACCTTGCAGAGGTGGTGAAAATTGGTTAGATTTTTTCTTAAGAAAAGTCGTTCGGAGAACTATCAGTGACGAATAAATGGATTTCGTATCCGCGCTCAACCCTGTTTGAAAGAAACGGGTATGGTGAATACTAAACTAAGCACAGTAGTGAGTGACTGTAGACCAAAAAACAGTGGCGTGGCGTGACGTCGCGTCGCGCCGTGAAACCATATAGCGAAATAGAAAAAAAAGCAACTTTGCATAATATTCTCTTCATATTCAGCTGCCAATTATCTTTGAAGGTTTAAGAAAAGCCTGCCAAGCCGTAGTGGGCAAACGTGGTAGACCATAAATTGCATGTGCGGCTGATGTTTTTGTAGTAATTTGTGGTCTGAGCCTGTGGTTGAATGGCAAATCAATTAATTACTTACGTATTGTTAACTTATTTTTAATGTAATGAATTCTTATTGTTATCATGACTTCCCTACTAATATTTTAATGTGCAATTGAATTTATTTGTTTGCTACGCAACTGATTATTACGATGTTTTGCATAGCATTTTGTCTTTTATTTCTGTTTTGGTAATCGGGTGTTTTTCGCATTGTGCAGTGGTAGCCGGGGTGTGGTCTATAGGAGGAATCGTCTCAGCGGGCGCTGGCAGTTCATTGCTTCTGCCGTGTGCCTGTGTGGGGATCCCACCGCCTCGAACAGTCTGGTATCACAAACATCACATTATTACCCACCATCCACGCTTTACTAGGAACCACGATGACAGCTTGTTGATTAACAGTGAGTATCTATTGTGTCCTTAAGGACAGTAAGAGGTTCTTACAAAACTATTCAACAATCCAACACATATACTTAGTTTTTTGTGTATGGTGAAAGTATTAAAAGCGACTCCAACTAAAGCCTACGGCCGCAACGCATCAATAAATTTGTACTCAATGAATTACCGTATGATTATTGTCACCTGAGATTAGTTATATTATCGTTATACCAATAGGCATGGATACCATTTATAGATAGTTCGGTTTTTGGATATGAAAATAGAAATACAAAACATTTTTTTTAAAGGTTTTAAAAGTGCTCACATGTTATGTTAAAAATCCAGCGAGCCAAAGGCGGTGAGCGTGGCTGTTTCACTACATAGTATAAAACAAAGTCGCTTCCCGCTCTGTCTGTCCCTATGTATGCTTAGATCTTTAAAACTACGCAACGGATTTTGATGTGGTTTTTCTTAATAGATAGAGTGATTCAAGAGGAAGGTTTATATGTGTAACACATGCATAATACAGTAGAGAAACACTTGTAAAACTGATAATCTTAGAGGTTTCTAATGTGATATCGTAAATAAACACATTTTTGCACTTACATTGTAATCGCTGGCTGAACCCTACGAGATAGATCAAGATAATGTTCTACGATTTTGTACAAGTCAAAAAGGTCTACAAAAAATTCCGCGATGGTATATGTCTATCTCTTAGGGGTAACCCACAATAACCATTCTTTATCCTTTACTTTTTACGAGAAATAATGGCTTAGTTACGAAGCGATTTTAAGCAATACTGCATTAATCCTTATCCAATTAAGTACCTTAAATACATTTTGCATGTAATATAGATCAATATGGCCCTGTACAACGTGTAATTTAAATGAATATTTTCGAAGATATTGAAATGCAGGGACATAGACCCGTAAGAAGCCGGGGCGGGTCGCTAGTAAAAAATAAAGTAGTACTTACTCAATAAGTTGCCAGTAATTTTTTTATTGTCATATTTTCTTATGTAAATAACAATAATATTTTATTTGATTACTTGTTGACCTAACTCATTTTTTTAAAGTACGGTATGTTTTTTGGAAAACAAATTAATTTCGGTGGGGTAAAGAAAAATATTTGTTATGTGTTTTTTTTATAGTGTCTATCTGTCATAATTTTGTTTGTCCTTGCGACCTCATCTGTTTTTTCGTAAGTAGGTTGCACGGAAATGTAGTAGAAAATATTTTCTTTAATTGAAAAATGTTTGTGGCTAGAAAACACTTTCTTTGGCTTAGTGTAACGAATAAGTATCATAAAACGTACTATATTCGACACAAATTTGTCAGAATACTGATCTGTAACGATCGGAATGAATCTGGGTAATTTTTTCCGCAGTTCTTTCATCTAAACTCGTGTCATTTACTTGCGGACCCACAACATAGCATTCACTTAAATATTTTTTCTTTCATCACCTATTCTAAATAGGAAATTTACAGAAGCAGTCTAACGGAACTTAAACCCATCACGTAAATATTATTCAGCTACTATAAGGCTTACCAAGTTACAATTTTGATTTTTGAAATAATTTAAACTTCAATTAGAGTTGTGGATTTTAATATTTTATGATATGCGTACACATGATTTGTGAAGTTTCTCGCCAGTTCTTCTTCACTAAGGTTTTTTTGAACTGGTGGTAGTCATGCTTTATTTAATGTCAATTAGAACAAGTAATTGTTAACTTGACGACCGAGTAGCGTAGTGACCTTGCCTCCTACGCCGGAGGTCCCAGGTTCGAGTCCTGGCCGGGGCATTCATTTGCGTGATGAACATAAATGTTCGTTCTCGGGTCATGGTTGTTGATATTTATTTATGCATGTTTATTCTGGGTTCCCCCCAGTTCGCTGTATGGTCATCCACAACACAAGCTCTGCTTACTTTGGGCCATACATTTTGTGATTCTCTGGGGAAAAACAAAAATGTGAACAAATAAATATTTGAATTTGATATTTAATTCAGTTTTTTACTTCTACTACTCATAAAACATGTGATATAAACTCGGAACTACATAGGGGCTGTACGTTGCTAAATATGAAATGAAAATAAAATAAAAGCGAGTTCTAGCAATACAAATTCAGCAATATGAATTCATGGTACTTACGAGTTCTTCATTCATACAGAGGCTTAAATCTATGAACAGTGCTTAGATTTGTCTCAGAGTTATCTCAGCTAAGCGGTTAAATGAAAACCAACTTTGTTTTAACATGTAAAGTGATGAAAATCTCATTTTACTAATCTTACAGGATTGGACATGTTTTCAGAATATGCATGCTACATATTATAAAACAAAGTCGTTTTTTATTTGCTATTGGTATTTGGCAACGAACACAACACAATTAAAATGTAACTATTCTCTTCTAGACATTGACCAATCCCTGAGTGGGAACTACACGTGCCTGGCTAAGAACCTCTATGGCTCCGATTCTGTGGAATACAACGTTATAGTCATGCCCTTACCTGACGCACCGATACTCAAAGCAACGCCTTATAAAGATTCCTTACTTATAGAATGGGAACAACCTTATTCACCAGTTAGTAAGAATGTGGGTCAAAAGATAAGTAAGTGTTTGGATTTTTCAGGCATGTGGTATTTTATAACATAGCAAATCATTACTTCCGAGAAATATTTTCATTTAAGACATTAGTGCACGACAGCCATAGTCTACCCCCTGCAGGAATTGATATCTTCAAGAATCGAAGGAGTTTTAGGCAGTTTTTATGCGCATATAAATGCGCAGGCTGTTTGGCAGACTACATACAAGGAAGTGATGTGTATTTCAACACGTAATTTGCTCCACCCAGAGCTTTCCATTTAGTGTACGTAGTTAAAAAAACCCAGGACTTCCAGATCGCTTAATAAATGGATGTTAACCAAATAACTTTTCAATAAAGGCGTTTATTGTGAAAATAAGTATTTATATTTGATTTCAACCACGTTTGACTTCAATTATCTATGAATTTTGTTAAAGATTACGGCCTGACTTGGAAAGAATCGAATGGACCGTGGCAAGAAGCGTGGCCTACTTCTAAACTAGCAACTTTGTCAGGAGTCCAGAAACATGTTCTCAGCGGCCTTAAGTGTGGAACCAAGTATTCATTGAGAATAACTGCTACGAACAAAGTGGGCACTTCGCAACCAGCCTATTTGGATGTTAGCACTTTAGGTGGACGTAAGTTACAGTTTTATAGTATTCATGTGAGTAAACGTTAGTCAACAATTTTTACATCTATTTTAATTTTCCGTCAACTTTTAAAAGGTCCTTCTAAAAAATGTTAAAATTCTGCAGAGTTTTTTGAGAAGTGAATGCCCATTGTAAAATAAGCGAGTCTTATAGCTCGGTGCAAATGAACGGTTCCAATTTCACTACTTCATAATCATTAAGTTAAAAATTTCCTGGCTGACTGAAAAAATCATGCGTAAGAATGCGTAGCTAAGACCAATCAAGGAAAACAGACCACATTAAAATATGTCAAAGATAGTCATACATAAACATGCTGACCTTTTTACACCCCTTTTTCTGTGTCGGGACTTGAAGTGAGGTGCCAGTAGTTTAGTCAGTGGCTCGGTTGCACCGAAGCTTATAAAAAATATCCTTTTCCAGTGCCAATTCCCCCGGTATCCACGTCATGGCTATGGAGCAACAGTACTGACATAGGAGCTCACACAGCGGGTTGGCAGGACGGCGGATGTGACGTCATAACGTGGCAACTGCAGTACCGACTGCTCAACGGCGGGTATTGGCGGCACATCCAAGCGAATCACGTGGGTTAACCTATTAATCATATAAATTTATAAGCCACGACGTATTCTTAACAACACCAACTAACTTTAATTATCTAACGCTTCAGACATATTAAGTCACTGTCATATACAGGCTGTCGAACGTAACGATCAAACGAAAGGGGGATGTAGACCATGGAATGAAAGTTAAAAATAAAAAAAAAAGTTCTATCCAAGTTGCGTGGTTTAAAAATATAGGGTGGTTTACAAATTTTCCAGATAATCACATTTTTTTTTAAGTAAGTAGATATCATTAGGCTATACTAAGCAGAAAAAAAATTAAAATCGATCCACATTTGCAGCTGCAGCATCAAAAATATTGACGCAAAGGGTGATTTTCTGAAAAATTTATATCACTCCTTATCTTTTAAACTACGGAACTTGGGTAAAGGTCTTAATTTTTTTTTGATTATTAATTCTATGGTCTACAACCCGCTTTGATCGTTACGTTCTGGGACACCCTGTATAGTATAATTTTTGAAAAGGCAGATGTAAATTTTTTTATACAAACGTTTGTAATGTAAATGAAGTTGATTAGACCGTTCTTCTTGGATGTTGTAGTAAGCTGTAAGTAGATATTTTACAATCATTATTTTCTTTGCGTCATCCAAAAAAGGCTTTCATAAAGTTGTATATATATTTATTTATTTAGTCGTATATATTTCTGATACCATATATTAATAATGAGTGAGTAATAATGAAGTAAAAGGTAAAGTAGAATCCTCCACACTAACCTAATAACAATACCTTAATTTAAAGCACGCAATAACATACCAGGATATACTCAGCATTGGTAATCTCGCCCCTGGAACTTGGTACCAGATCAAAGTAACAGCCATTAATGAAGCTGGTACTGTCACCAGAGTCTATAACTATGCTACTAAGAATGAGGATGGAAGTAAGTAAAATCACATTTACATTTTTATTTGCAATGTGACCTCAGAAATAATTTATTGCTTTTATTAAATCACAACGCTTTCAGCAAATGTCGGCATTTTATAAATAATTATAGTATACCAAGGCCGAGTGTGTTTATTCTTGATTTGCCCCGAGTTTTATAGGGATTTATAATTATTTATTTGACATTATAAATATATTTATAATGCCTATAAATTTATATTGTATCCTAATTATTTGACATTTGTTTTCAATCAATGATAAAATTAATGACTTGATTAGGTACGCAAGAGTTAATTAATTTAAATTCTGCACACCGTGTTTTGTATATGCGATAAAAATCTCTTGGGAAAAGCCCACATTACTCAAAACATACTTAAATTTTTGTCTCCGTATACAGACTATTAGGTATTTTAAAATTGTCTGTAAAATTTATAATACTTTCAACCAAATTGACAATACATTTTTCATTCCTTGGCTTATTATTTATTTACAGGCTTAAAAACTTGTAAAACAGGCGGATGTCAGAAATGCTTATTCATCATTTTAAAGATTTCAGATCGTTATACAAATCACACTATCCTCGTGTGAGAGGAGTAAACAATGTATCATCAATAAAGTTACTATCATTAGAAAGAAAGTTAGATGTAAATAATAAGCCTTAAACTTTCTTTGTTAGTAATTGGTTATTGAAGATCGTTTCTCGTTTACAGCGGAGGTAGGTCCACCTACGGAGTTCTTGGACTTCAATGTACTTGTGATCGCGTGTAGCAGCGTTCTGCTCGCAGGCTGCCTTGCGAGCTGCGTCTATATACTCCTGCAAAGAAAAAGGTACATGTTTAACTATTGATAATCGGTCTTTTATTTTTTAGGTTAACTTACACATGGACGTTTAATACTTGTTCAATAAATTGGACAACGAGAGCTCTAAACAAGCCTTCACAATAATTGTCAAAACTGGTAAAATGGGGTGACGTTGATTAAATTGAAAATAATCTGACATTTGTCAGTGTTAGCACGAAATACTTGATATAAATACTTTGGTGACGATTTACTACCATAATATATTGTTGATAACAGATTGTTGCTGTCAAGAAAGAAAACCAGTCCCGTTAGCAAATAAAAAAATAATACGCTGTCTATCAACTTTACACTTGAAGTGGGGTTACTTTGATACGCCTCGGCTTTTCACTGAGTTCTTAAAATGTCTTCAAAAGGAAATAAAAAGTAAACAAAAGGTTTAACTCCGTTGACGACCGAGTGGTGTAGTGGTAAGTAGCCTTGCCTCATACGCCGAAGGTCCCAGGTTCGAGTCCCGGCCGGCGCATTCATTTGTGTGATGAACACAGATGTTTGTTCTCGGGTCATGGTTGTTTGTATATATATATGTATGTTTATTCTGGGTTCCCCCTAGTTCCCTGTATGGTCATCCATAACACAAGCTCTGCTGACTTTGGGGCCATACAGTTGGTGTGATTGTCTGGGTATTTATTTATTTATTTATTAACTCCACAAATAAACCTAACTGTTATTCGACTTTTAAGATAATTGGGCGTGATTGATTACCTGGGTTACTTTGATAACTTTACGTATTCAACGTTATAACTCTGCCAAATTATAATTTATTGTAATCAATGTTTCGCAGTAAATAGAAACAATCATGAATCTTTAAAAAAAATGTTAATGCTTACTCCAGTGTTTTCACTGTATAATTTCTGTACTGGCAAGTACCACGGTTTTTTTTTTGTAGTAATTACTAGAGCTTTTTAACACAGCTTGTGATGGTAGAATTTCTTATACACTCACCCGAATAACTGAAATATAATCTTCTAAAGGAATAAATGCAGCTTCTGCACACGCGCGAAAAAAATTTGATATTTAAAAAAAGCCAGAAATCTTAAATATTGGTTCATTTATATGTATACAAAATAAAAAATCTTGAAACTGATCAGGCTTATAGATAAAACTTATAAATCTTTAATTCTATCGAAACAAATCAATGTGCACTGTTACTTGCGTTATAGTTTAATAATAAGTAAACGACAAATTTTCACGAAAAATAATAATAAAATAAACTTGTCTCTCATTAATTGTGACAAAAGACTCCAATTTAAAGCAAAATCTTCGATCTTTATTTTCTATTTTATTGTTTAGCTTTATTTTAAAGTATTTATTAGGATATTAATAGAAGTAAATAGTGTAATAATTATTTTGGGAGTTATCCTAATTTTTGTGCGTTTGTCACCTTGGATGTTCAGAGCAGGCAACCTGACGGGCTACCGGAACTCAATACCCACAGATAAGTCATCAGAATCACGTGTCATTGACGCGTCCCTAGAAAACAAGGAAAACAGAATATACAGCGAGCCCTTGCATCACTGCAGGAACCCTAGTAAACACGGTAAGGTATTTTCTATATTTTCATACCCTAAAGCTGATGGTAATTTACTGTCGTGTCCAAAGTGATAATTTATCGTTGTTTCAATATTTAAAAAACCACCAAAAAACTGCAAAGCCCGATCATCATGGGAAAGTTGCCAGTTTAGCAGTCTTCTACAGATTACATTTTGGAGAGTGCGTGAATGCTCTTTTTGATCAGGTTGAACCCACACCCTTCTTACATTGGACTGCTCGACGCAAACAGGCCTTCCGTCCCTTAATAGTAGATATCCCAAGAAGTCGAACCAAACGCTTCGATAGTTCCTTTTTTCAAGCGTCGAGTGAATAGGTATCTCGTGGAGAAACGTGTAACACCTTCGTCTTCACCAACGAGAACTTCGCTCCAGTAATTTTATAACCTAGTTGATCCTTCGAGATGAAATGAAATCTTAACAAAAAAGTCTGCGTATCCCAAGGCTGCGGGGAAAAAGCTTTGTGTTGTTTCAAAAAAACCCTCAATTTTCTTAATTTTTCTAAACAAATCGAACAAAAACAAATGGAGTCATTGACTCTTGGTCGACTTTTCCGTCGCACACAGTCGAGTTTCTTTACGCAGCTTAAGTATTAACGGCCTATAAAAGTACCGACGTTCCATCATTATTACTTAATCTAGAAAAATATTATTGCACTCAAACATGCCTTTCATGATCTTGAATATTTCTTTGGTTTTTCAGAACTGTACGAGATAAGTCCATACGCCCAATTCGCAGTTGGTTTCCGCACTTTTGGGCAGGTTGAAAACCAAGATGCACCGAGTCGTCAAACTAAACATAGTCGATATGACACGGGTAATCAGTGTTTATGGTTTCAATGTATTTTTATTTGAAAGTAGCAGTAGAAAAGTTTCTAAATGATTTTTGAAGATTAAGCAATACAATTTTTCACCTTTTAATAAAATATTTATTAAAAAAGCAATAATGTACATTTTCAATCATTTAGTTTCGCGTTTCACGTTTGGCGTTTTCAGATTTTTTTGAGACAGTTAAAGTATGTAACTAATTAGACAAATATACGAAATAAACGGGTGACGGGTCTCTCACTTCCCTCTTATATGGTTGGAAATTGTAGATTTATTTTGAAAAAAATTATACCCGTCAAGTTTCTTGCCAGTTCTTCTTCACGCAGGCTTTTCCGAATTGTGGTAGAGTCATGCATATTGTAGAGTAGAGTATGCATTATTTAATGTCAATAATATCAAGTAATTGTCAATGTTGAGAATAAGATTTGAATTCGAATATTTGGCCCCCATACACAAGATACAAAAGCTTTGATTATCTAAACTTATTTATGTATGTCAATAAATGAAGCAACGCTAAACGAAACACAATATAAATATTATTCTTTTTCAGAAACCAGCTTTCAAGTTTACTCTGAATCCGAGGACAGCGACAGTATATCAAAGGCCACTTTGAAAAGCGTACCAAGAAGTGAGTGCTGTTAATCGCATGCAAACATTATTTCATTTCACCCATTACCCAATAACATTATGCACATGAAATACTGATTCAGTTACAGATAATTTTAATTATATAAATTTTTATTTTAATTCAAGTTTAAAATCATGATAATACAATACTGTTAGTTTTAATTTTAGGATACTCAAAGTTCGGAATTCAAGTGGTCCTTTTATTTATAATTTTCTGCTGACTTCTACTAGCATCCTTTAGGGATAAATGGCTTTTGAAACATAATGTTTTTTGTTTTTCAGATGTATGCAGAACACCTCATCATAGGTAACTTGCACCGCATACAGGAGTCAATTGTGTGTTCAAATAAATATATTGTTGTTTTCATTGGTACAATAGTACGCCAAAATATGTTAAAATTTAAATCGAGTATTGTTAAATATGAACTTAGATTTCATTACGAATGAATTTGTAAATAATTATTTAGTATAATTAAATTAGCTTTTCTACTAAAAAGACTGACAAATAATAAATAAAATTGTTTTTGTTTATTTTTTAGATATAAAAAGTAATTGTAATAAAAATGTAAATAAACTATCTGTAGTTTCATTTTGTCTTGAGTTTACGAACCATACTTTGACAGCGTGGTAATAGTATATGTTACCTTACTTATGGCTCTAAACACATCACTTATTTTTGTAAGTAACATACTCTTTAGGCAAGACAAAAACGACCTTTGGGTAGGGTAGGCGACCATACAGTCAGCATGCACACCTTTATAAAAATAAAACAAATTTTTGAAAACTCCTTACATCGAAAAACATCCACAAAGCCCTTGTATATGTTAATAACGCTACAAAAAAAAAGTACTCAGGTGCATCAGGCAGTGACTTTCGAATATTTAAATTCAAGAGGAACGTGCAGTAGAACTAAGTATTACAATCCTGGATCTGTAGGAAGTAATATAGATATTGATAGGAATACAGAAAAACATTTTTACTATGTCTTTATGTCTATCTGTGTGTATGTTGTGCACGCACCATGCAAAACTACAATCCGGTAGTTTCTTCTACATTCTGCTTGGATCAAGCATTCGAACCCGAGCTTTTACTACGTCTAAGATACGAGTAGTAGATTAAATGTAGGTTTCCTATAAAAAAAGCCAAAAAGCTTAAGATGTACAACATTCCTTTTTTACTATGATCATGCTTTTAATATCGACGTAGGACTTTAATACTGGAACAATGGTAACTGTAAGTAGTATCATGTTTAATCACACAGATTTTTTTACCAAAAAAAAATGTGTCGATTTTTTTAGTTACCATTTCATTAGTTGAAATAAAATTTTTCAAAAAGAATTTTTGAAAAGAATATCAATTAAATATATCTTAAGTTTCATTTTAAAGGTAAGTGTTCGATTGCCTTATTTGTGGTGCAAGATTATTCAAACGCTTCGTCGCTATACACTGACAACTACCTCAAAACGCAGCGGTTCTTTCGACAAAGTTGACTACATATTTTTTTTGTTACAAATAGAAAGCTTTTAATAGAATGAAAGAAAACCTATTAAAATGTTTTTCTTCATATCTTACAATTGGGCTTAAAAAAGATTGTGATATCAGGACCTTAATCAGAGGTAGCGAATGTTTTTCAGGCGTAATCCAAGGACCGGTTCTCTTTAATCCTTTTTTAGGCTGCTCCTAAAATAGACACTGTTTGTTATCTGCCCATCGTTTTTATTTATAACTTTAATTTCTTATCATAAAGTACTTTTCTATCTTGGTGGCAATACCTTTTTCTTTTATCTATGTTCAAACGATATTTAATTCGTTGTTAAACTGTGACATTTAATACAAACCTAATAAAATTGTTTATATTTTAAAAAGGACCAGCCGTAGTTTCCTTAAATTACCTACTAATAAAACTAAATAAATTTATATGTAACTTTTTCGTAGCCGTTGTACAATATACGATCTACCAGCGGATAAATTGCGTCTGTAACCAAAACATTAATCGAAGGTATGTGTTTTATTAGTTCATATCAAATTTTATACCAGAGTATTCGTTTATGATTCGATCAAGCATAGAGTGCGGTTGGATATGACATAACTCCCGTAATTTGAAGTTTATTAATTTAACATCCCCACTTTTATTCAGTCTGAAAAAAAAAAGAACAGTTTCATAACCGGTTAGTGGTTTTGGAGCGCTTCCAAGTCGTTCTCCACAACCATACATTGAAGAGTTTTGAAAAAAAATGTTATCTTTATTACATTCAAAATTTTTTGATTTTAAGATTCAATTAACGAGTAATTAAAAATAACACTTTAATATTTTTAATAAAGTGTAATGTAACCCATTATCCGAATGTATGCAGTAGGCGTTTGTTTTGTTTCATGACATTAGTTTATTTGTGAAATAAATAATTTACAAAATACCTGCAGCTTTATTTTGTTTGAAATCCATGTCTCGATGCTTAATTCTTTCTAGCAGTTTCTTCGCGAAAGGTAGTTAAAATTACTTGAGATTTAAATTAAAAGATCAACAGACTTCGTTTAACAAAGTTAAAGGATCGTCGTTAAGAAGTATTGTAGAAGATCTTTTCGAATAAAATGTGTACTTACTTAAGTTAACTTTAACTTTCGCTAGAGAAACGGAAAACTAAAAGTTTGGGTGCCGAACCCAGGGTAAGTTACTTTTATTTAATGGCGTCCTTTGTTTTAGATGTTTAATGATCTTGAATGTATTATTATGATATGATACTAAGTTGTAGGGATATTATTATTTCCAAGCTGTCCGTGAAACGGTATTTTGTTGAAACGTGGCTGTAAAATTGATATTTGCTTGCCATTTTTATAATTTAAAAGCTTTGGTCATTACAATTGTACCAAAACTACATACATATACTACATTTTAATAAAATTGCAACAATCAAACTACTAGCGACGTTTGTTAGTTTACACAGATTTCAGTCGGCTACATGGAATTACAATTTATGAATGATGTTGTAAGGCAAGAATGCGAGCCTAAAGCTTAAAGACTAAGGCGGACATGTTTCTACTAATTCTAGCTTTAGATTTTCGGAAAAACTCGCCTAGTCAAACATGTGAACATGCGTATGCCGAAACGAATGTAAAATACGAGCAATTGGGTAGATGACACAATTTAAAAATGCAAGTTTTTATAATTTATTTATAAAATATTAGTTATTTTGACAGGTACAATGTTTTGAAAAATATAGTTTTGAATTTAATATCGAAATTATATAGATTTGAAAACTTAAAAAAAGAAGCAAAAACTTATTAGCTTACTGACATTAAATATAACAATTTTTACTATGACAGTATGCATGTAAACGCATTATCTACGTAGCTATTATATATTTTATCCAAACGCCCATACAATTTTAGTATGATTCACAAGTCGTGAGGTCACAGCTCAGTACCGTTTTGTATGGAGCGTTTTTCGGCGACTCGCAGCGGCTCCTCGAACACATCGCTGTATCTAGAAAACTTTTGATTGTAAACATACTGTTACTTTTGCAATATTTATTTACTGTTGATAAACTATTTAAATATGAAATAAAAAAAATTTGTCATGTACCCAATTGTTTAACTTTTGATAAAACAAAATATTTGTTTAATTTTACTTTAGTGGCAATGTAAAACTTCCCTTTGAGCGTAGCACAACCACGTAACCGTGATTATTACGGCGTTCAAAAAAGGGAGGGCTGTAGTACCGCCCCTGACGAGATGTTAACAAAGAAACTCTACTAACTACCCTGTTGTTCATTAGAGAAAATATAATGTATGTTTAGCTCCACGCCCGATTTTATTATTTATTTACGGAACAGCATCACAAGGCAGAAATATTTTGTTCCTTTTTATCGTCCACTTAATAGATAGCTAACCCTGACTGAGTGAAACAGAATGCGTATTCTAAAACAGTGCATCCAGAAATATACAAGTGGGTTCCATTGACAGTTCTTCTTCACGAAGGTCTTTTTGAACTGGTGTTAGTCATGTTTTATTTGACATCAATAAGAACAAGTAATTGTTGACAAAGTTGACTAAATATTTTGAATAAAATATAAAATGAATAAATATTTCATTTCATAATAAAGCGGTTAATAATCTTGATGATAATACATTATTTGTCATTGTTAAGATTCTTGTTTTCTGTTACGAGTATAACTCCAAATTTTGCTTCTACTTATCATATTATGTTCCTTTGTGTTCATTAATAATAATGTTACTAAATTGATAAACCTGCTGAATTTTAAAAATAATTATAAAAAGAAATTAATTTTTATTTCTTTTTACATCACATAGGATCAATAGTGTCCGATTCTTAAATAATAAAAATTAAATAAAATTTTACACTGTTTAACTTTGCCAAATATTCTTAGCAATTTATATCAAACACGATATCTCGCCCCTTATTTTGAACTGCAGCAATGCGTAATTTAAAAGATTATGCTCGTAATTTGTACTGTATGTTTAAGTAATGTATTTTCCGTATGTACGTAATTGTATGTGACAATTATATTACTCTTTTCATTTCATTTCATTATTATTGCGAAGGGCTAGTAAAGGATTTTTCCAAAGTTCGTTAAAGTCGCATTTCTTAAATGTTGACCTTGACAAATTTCAATTTTTCCTTTGTATTAAGAAAGTTACATTATTCAGTGATTGCATATTTTATTATTAAATTCGTTTTGTAACATTAATTTGTTCGTTAATTCGTTGGTCGACAAAGTCTAAAACTCTTTAAATCTGAGCTCACGTGCGTTGCGGGCTTACAACACACCAGACAGAAAGAATCCCAATTAAAAAAACTTTCTCTCAACCGTTTCCTAAATCCTCCCTCATTTGAGTTAGGTAATCCGATTAAGTTGGTGCAGGATTCAACGTGTTATACGTCAGTATGTTTGAGGCCAGATCTTCCGGGAATTAGGGCAACAGTACTCGTTTTACATTCTAGAGAATGGATGCAGAGGAGGTGGCTGTATCCATTTGAATGAGTTGTGTGATGGTTTAATTTAACCGTTGTATCATTGAAGTAAGAAAGAAAAAATATTTGATTTAATTTCCTTTGAAATTTTGTTTACTAGAAAATATCAATAACATTCGGAAAATAGAATTAAATAAAAAATTTAAATTTATTATTTTGAAAGACGCAGACAGCTATGACATTGAACTATACAGCTGCCATCGTATAACGTCTTAGAAATTTATTCAATTATTCTTAAAATTGTGTTCAAATGACAAAAGTTTATTGTCAAGGCGAATATTTTACTTAGTTCTATTGTAAAATACTTTTGAAATGCGTCATAATTATTTTATCTGCTAGTTTGCGTATTCAATTAATGAGAGTATCAAGTAAATAGTATAGAGTAACTAAACAAAATAAGCAAGATTTGAATATGTACTGCGTACTACGCTAAAGTGAACGAATAACTGGTTGAGCTCTGGGGACTTTAAGACTTAATTCATATTTATCTTTCGATATTTGTTCTGAGTAAGATTCAAAGGCAAGCTGTATTATCTTTGACTTCCATGGGCATTGGGCATGCTTATTTTACAAATCTCGGAAATAAATTCCCGGTGTAAGAAGAGTCTATTAATTATGTATATAGAAAATAGTTGTAACACGGTGCAATGCCCTTCTGTCTATTTGAACCGTTTTGGCTAAGACGCTTCCTTGGCGGTTCTTTTTTCTTTCAAACTAGGACATTTGGAACGTCAACTTTTCCCCTTTTTTCAACTGTTTATTTTATCATTATTTATTTCTTGTTCGGAGTTAAACAAGTTTTAATGTACGACATTTATTTCTGATTCTTTTTTACTTTGTTTATATTTCAGATGGCGAAATAAAATTTGAAAGGTGCAAGTTAAATATTTTCAGGGACCGTTTACCAGCCTGTATATGTTATTGATAAAGGACCTACCACGATACTGTGTTCTCGTCTGCCTCCACCTCCACAAATTTAATTAGAAATAGCATAATAAATCCCCAGACAAACACACCAACTGTATGGCCCCAAAGTAAGCAGAGCTTGTGTTATGGCTGACCGTACATCGAACTGAGGGGGATCCCAGAATAAACATACATATATAAATACAAACAACCATGACCCGAGAACAAACATCTGTGTTCATCATACAAATGTATGCCCCGGCCAGGACTCGAACTTGGGACCTTCGGCGTATGAGGCAGGGCTACTTACCACTACACCACTCGGTCGTCCGTATTGAGATATTTTTAATAATGCGATATTTTTCAAATTTTAAAAATTGTCTTAGTCTATTTAAATAGCATTTGTTATGTAGGTACATAAGTACGTAATAGGTAACATGCTTTAGAATTATTAAATGTTACTTATAATTAAAAGAAAATTTCAATAAGTTTTGAGTTATAAAACATTGCGGACGTTTTAAACGATATTCGATCGAACATTATTTTATCGAATAGCTAGCTTTGTCTTTTTACTTGTATATCATGTATATCAATCTAAAATTATTTTTTATTTTTAATGATGATATTCGTTCATTTTAATATCTTGTCATTTGAGCCGGTAATAAAGTCCTTCTTGCTTTATCCATCTTGACTACGTTACGTCGTTTTGTTCCGGTGAAGATAAATAACGAACAGTGAAGCTACAGAAAAACAAAATGGCTGTGATATAATTATCACACCCATTCTTAAAAGCATTCACCCAAGAGGAACGTAGCCTCATTTTCCAACGGCAATTTTGTAATGTAAAAAAACCGGTAACAATAAAATTAAATGAACCCAATCCAAAATAATATTTTTACACTTACTACTTAAACTAAGCCTTAATTAAAGAACTATACAAATCTCGTCTTAATTACCATAACAGTAAGGCCCCATCTGTTAGTGAAACCTATAGTTTCTGCAAAGTTACAGAGCTATTAGCCAAAACCGGGGATTACGAGGCGAATCTGGTGAGCCTCACAGCCGCATAAGCTCTGGATTTATTGGTCCCGGTTATATCGTGCGGTTGAAGTGCAAGCGGGTCTCGGAATAGATTAGCGTTTGTGTTGGATATATTTCTTTGCGTCTTTGCTTTGGAAAAATAGCCGGTAAGTTTAACTTCTTTTTTATGGTCAGAACCTTCACAGTTGTAAAAATCCATACTCAGTGCATAGAAGAGAAATGTTAGAATTAGTATAATGTATTGATATTTTTTTGTGTACTATAAAGAAAATATTCCTATATAATTGTCAATTTCAATAAATATCACAATAAAATTATACCCGTAATATTGGCTGTTGGTAGGGTTGATTTTTAATGGTTAGACAAATTTATCTGACAATTCGCCAAGATTTCATCAAGAAGATCCGTCAAGAGCCAAACGGCATTTTTTTTAAATTAGGCTGTCATCTTGAGGTTTGCTTGCCATTTTTGTAATTTAGTAGCTTTGGTATTGTTAGTTTTGCTGAAATTAGTACACAGTTAATACAATGACAACATTTGACGACCGAATGGTGTATTGGTAAGTAGCCTTGTCTCATACGCCGAAGGTCCCAGGTTCGAGTCCTGGCCGGGGAATTCATTTGTGTGATGAACACAGATGTATTTTCTCGGGTCATGGTTGTTTGTATTTATATATGTATGTTTATTCTGGGCTCCCCCCCAGTTAACACAAGCTCTGCTTACTTTGGGGCCATACAGTTGGTGTGTTTGTCTGGGGATGTAAAAACAAAAAAATTTAAACTATGCTAGTGATGCTTTCAAGTTCACAGTTAAGATCGGGCTGTTCAAATATTATTTTCAAGCCAAAGTTTCCGAAGATAAGTCAGATAAAAAAGATACACAAAATTGATACAAAAAATACATTCCGGGCAGATTTACTGCTTAGCCGTAAAGAAAGGAAAGACGCCTTGTGAATGTAATTTTGAAGTAGCTTCTTTTATATTTTCTCCCAAAAGAATGAAATATTTTAAGACGACTATATCAATATTTTTGGTCCCGATTCAGAATATAGTTTTAAAATAACTTTAAATAAAAAAATCGTATGATGACATCACAGTCTTTTTAAAATCGCATTACAAAATTATACCACCTGGAATGAACAACTCTACAATTTTCTATGGATCCTGGTGAGAGTTATTTATTGTAAGTATTGACATGACAGTTTAAGCAAAGGGCAATTAGAAGGTGATACTCGATGACGTCATAAAGACGTTGCATTCAACCTCTCATTAGAGTAAATTTAATTTGCCTGTATTCTGCAGCTGTTACTGACAAAAGATATAGTAGGAAAGTGATATCTCCAAACGTATTTTGAATTAAACATTGTCATAAAATTGCGTCACTATTTCCGCAACACTTTGATAAATTAGAATATTCACGCATTTAGTAATAGCACTCCTTTCCCCCCAAAAATAATGTAAATACATGAACCTTACCCATTGGCGCACGAAGAAATTCATTGCACGTCATGCTCAAATCAATCCAAACAAAACGCAAAACATGAAAATAAAGCTCTATAACGGAGATTTTATAGTGCGCCTGCTAGTGGAGGATTCAAATTCAAATGTTACCTTTTTAAAATTAATACGAGACCTTTTTTTCTTTTTTAGACTCGTCTTCCACTTGTTTGTTTCTACTTCAACATCCAACACAAAATAACGCTGTTACCACTGACATTATGTAGTTTAACCCTAACAATATTTTTAAATTTATTCGAAAATATGATATTAAGCATGATATTGTCACTAGTTTTTTGGTCAATTCATTTGTGCGCACCCTCGCCCACAAAATTGCGGGAGTGGGGTGGGTGTTTGTGAACTGCACCCATTTTAGATAGGGTACCAACTGTTCTCAAAAACTTTTTGCCTATGATACGATACTGCGATCCGTCGTAAATGGAGAAGCTTGTTTTTGATGCACTCAATCGTATTCATTTTCGATATAAAATTCTGCTTGTGAAAATATAAAAAGTATGGCTTGTATTGTTTTTAGTATTTACAAATTATTTGTTAAGTTTTTTTAGTTTTGGAGTAACGGGATCGATTTCTGAATATTATTGCTTGAAATTATGAGTTTAATAATTTGTAGACGTTTTTCAGGTACCTACAAATATATTTAAACTTATATTGTGAGTGTTTTGTTAGAAAGTTAATACTTTTGATATTCTTAATAAAATGTTCATTTATGATTTCTAAGTATTTTATAACAAGAACGTTAAATATGACATAGTTTTATTTATTAATGATTATAACGTTTATAACAATTTCTGCATGGTTTATCACATCATCTTGTCAGAGATGTTAATTTTTTAACGTTTTAAAGTAATTTTTTTTCAAGTCATAGAGCTTTACAAAGATATACCAGGTGCACAATCCAAATGGGTTAGTATGATGAAGTCAGAAACTATTAGAGATAGCGAAATCTGTTCTTAGGAACCATGGCGTCGATTTTAGATTTAATAATAATCACATTCAAACTTTTTTCTTAACTCTCATACATAAACGGGAATCGAACCTGGTCAATACTCTTGTAATCGCATCAAGTATTGGTCCGTAAGTATAAGGACCAAATTTGGCTATGAAATGTTGTGTAAACAAGACTGACAGTAAATTAGACTGAAATGGCCGCAATTTAATAAATTTGCAAAATGTCGTGAATAATATGAATCGATCATCAATTATCTGAAGAGACCACTATGCATATCTTATCTGTATCGATATTATGCATTACAAATTTATTTAAAATTAGAACGCATTTGCTTAGCGGGCGTGCCGAATCATTTAAAATTTGAAAATGGAATACTTCTTTTGGACTGAATGTCATATTTTAAATAAAACGAGCCTTTTCATAACCTCTTCGTTTTGATTTAAGATAGATTATTATTGTGTTATGTGTTGTTTACTGTTTGTATAATGCGTTTAACGAATGAAGAACAGTAAGATCTATTGGAAGCCTATTTTAAAAGTGATAAAAATTGCACACGAGCTTTAGATTGGTACCGAAATAGGCATCCGTTACGCAATGTACCAACACAAAAAATATTTAATAAATTTATTTACAAATTGAGGACATGCGGTAGTTTCAGAAGAAAACAGCAGAAGAAACCACGAAGATGTGATATTGATGTTGAGATCACTATCCTGACTTACTTCGAGGGAACTCCTGATGCTTCAATTCGAGACACTGTACGCGATATCCCAGACGTTTCTCACGGTACAATCCAAAATGTTTTATCATATATCATATATCATTATATCATATATCATATATTTTTAGAAGTTTTATTCAGACATGAAAAATATTTATTAATTAGTTAACATTCAAAGAATGCGATGATTTGTATCACATCTCACGTATATTAATGTTCTGCTGTATGATAAATCTTATCTCAAGATTGGTCTTCCCCTTTAAAATTTACTATTAAGACACGAAACAAGCGCTGTATAAGAAGTGGCACTATATTCTTTAATTATCAATCACTGAAATAAATACTGCTACACAATACCGAAAATAAGATGATAAGAATGATGCTACTGTCCGTATGCGAAACATATGACGTTTGACAGTAATCTAGTTCGCTTGGTCAATTCTTAATAAACCTAGCCATGTTTGTTACTCTACTCCGATATTGTTCGTGTGTCGAGCTGTACTTTGAAAACAATGTATCATACAATATTTTTTATCTGCAGCGCATCTTCCATTCGTAAGTTAAAACTTTGCTTGATTAGTAAAGATTTAATGGGTGAGAGCATGTTTATCACTTAATTTACATGAAGTCATCAATTCTCATATATCTTTTTATATTATAAATACCGGGTGTACAATCTAAATGGGTCAGTATGGAGAAGTCAGAAACTATGAGAGATAGCGAAATCTGTTCTTAGGAACCATGGCGTCGATTTTAGATTTAATAATAGTCACATTCAAACTTTTTTCTTAACTCTCATACATAACCGGGAATCGAACCTGGTCAAAATGTCTGTAAACAATGTGGTATAAATCCTGCAAGAAGTAAGAAGCAAAAATTGAATTGAATCTTGTTCAAATAATTGAAAGAAAAACCTAACAATAACATAACTATTTTATTTCAGTAAATGTTCAAAATGGTAGCCGTTCTGCTGAATGCAAAGATTAATTCTTTTGGGTAACGAATGTAAAATTGCGTTTCTTATTTTCATGGGGTGCATATGTGTTAAAATGTTTTTTAAGGCTGTAGTTACATCCTCAACAGTGTCGTAATTTGATTTGTAGATTTCATCTTTTACAGAAGCCCATAAGAAAAAGTCAAGAGGCGTGATGTCAGGCGATCTTGCGGGCCATTTAATGGAACCGTTTGTACCAATCCAGTTATCTTTAAAGTGATCATTGAGAAAGTATGTGGCAATCAGACCTTTATGTGCGGGGGCTCCATCTGGTTGAAAATACATATTTTCTATGAAATACTGTGGCATTCCTGATTTGATTTCATGATTTCAACAACGTCTTCTAAAATTTCGATGTATTTAAATCTATCTCATCGCCCGTCATAAATTTTAAACATCTTAACTCTGTTATGTATAAGTCCAACCCAACAGTTAAATGAAAATCTTATTTGGCGTCGCACTTCGTAGATCCGCAAGGGGTTTTGTTGTGACCAAAAATGATAATTTTTGCGATTGTACATATTTATTTTAAAGGATGATAATTAAAGAATATAGTGCCACTTCTTATACAGCGCTTGTTTCGTGTTTCTTGTTTCTTAATAGTAAATTTTAAACGAACAATATCGGAGTAGAGTAACAAACATGGCTAGGTTTATTAAGAATTGACCAAGCGAACTAGATTACTGTCAAACGTCATATGTTTCGCATACGGATAGTAGCATCATTCTTATCATCTTATTTTCGGTATTGTGTAGCAGTATTTATTTCAGTGATTGATAATTAAAGAATATAGTGCCACTTCTTATACAGCGCTTGTTTCGTAAAGGGGAAGACCAATCTTGAGATAAGATCTATCATATAGCAGAACATTAATATACGTGAGATGTGATACAAATCATCACATTCTTTGAATATTAACTAATTAGTAAATATTTTTCATGTCTGAATAAAACTTCTAAAAATAAACGATCCTTACGAACTCGCATCTTCCCCATCTTGGCTACTACTATACGCAAGGGGAGTTTTTGTTTTTTTTTACCTTTACAAACCTTCAATTTAAACCACCAAAAACCTTAAGTTATCACCAATAATTGCCCACTATCTCGCCCCAAAACCGGCTAACATCGGTTTTATCCAGATTTATTCAGTTCAACATAAATTCAAGTTTTAGAGAACCGTAGTGATAGGGTTGCTAGCCCCTTTATCTGAAACTGTAGTTTTTTAACATTTAGTTGTTCTGTTTCTTTCTCAATTTCAATAGACCAAATATTAAGTCTGTAGAGAAAATTTCTGATTTGTGTTAACAAATAACTTGTGTCATTTTAATTGGGCCTTCTCAGAGGGCCACCAGTTTAGGCCACATAAGGTCGGATTCCGACTTTCAGCTTCTGGTCCTAAGATAATGTTTTAATGAAGCACGTCCCACATTAGGTACTCCTGTAATTAAGTTTTATTTTTGTTTTTATATTACAATAATGAAAATACTAATTGGTGAAGATGAATAATCATTATAATAATGTTGGCGCATCAAGGGCAGTCTTTATGAATAATTTTTCATTATCTCTTACTCATGACACTTATTCATATTTATTCTACAATTTATGTATACACAAAAACAATGAAAATAAAGAAAAAAATGAGATATAAGAAATGCGTGTAAACAGGTACTACCAATTTCATAAAGAAATACCTTCTAGTGGACCTGGGACTGGAGAGGTTGATTCAAACTGCAATTTTAGTGTGTTACTAACAAACATGATACATAAAATACTCAAAATATATCTACATGCATATATATTAGCATACATGTTAATTAAACTAATAAATCACATACCTTATATTAATAGGATGACAACAAAATTAAGCCTGAGAGAGACATGCTCGTTTACTCTTTGAAAAAGGAAATGGTTTTCGATTCCACGAATATTATTTGGTACCTTTTTGTACCTTTTATGCTCTGTATGATTTTTAGATGCTTTTGTTTTAATTTTAAGCAAAAATTTTTGTGTCTTTTCATTGTTCGTAGTTTTCTTGAAATAAAAAAATATTTCGTAGTTTGTATTTGAAATACAAAAATTTCATTTTGAAAACGGTATAATTTCAATGCTTATAATGTTGGCAGCCCTCGATCGAGCGAGTAATGAAACGAGCAGCAACCAGAATATTAACAAGGATTTTGTATGAAAAAATCCAGATTTAATGTGGGGATTAAAGCCGGATGAGGTTGCAGAAACTGCAGTTTTCTGTTTTATATAAGTACTCTTCATGATCTGTTGTAGAAGCCATCCTTTTGCTCTGTTCCTCTTTTAACTAAACACTTTTATACTGACAAATGGATATTATTTATTTACTGCTCGATAGTCAGTTTCTTGTCTTTTGATTTTAAATAAGAAGGAAGTATCGTCAGCAAAAAATATGACCTTATTTTTCCTATCGATTCTTAACCACCTCAAATCATTGACATATACTAAAAATAGGAAAGGAAACAGAGCTGAGCTCTGGGGCACAGCCATTCTTTCTTTGCCGACCGTAGTAGATTCGTAGGTAGGTGTGGTACCAGTTGCTCCCTTGCACTCAATGTTCTTTTTTTGAAACTTCGTCCTAGCTGGCAAACGAGCATCGATTTACCTAATGGTGAGCAGCATCCGAGCCCGATCCGAGTTGACAGGATTTTAACTGACTCCGTATTATTTATATTGAGAATAATTCAAGGCTTATTATTATTTTTTAAATTGAATGTAACAATGATGCTGCAAAATTAGTCCTTAAATTGGGCAAGTAAGTACATAATATCGTGCCACGATACTAATTATCTTTACTCTTTATTGTAAATAGATTGTACAATTTTTTTGTAAAATTATTTAGGCTACACAATATTACCATACAAACAAAAGATGTTGCCGCCGAACTGAGTCCTGGGACTTGTATTTCAGCGTACAGTGCTCTTCCTATTACATCAATTTAACAATTAGCCTATGTGCCATTTTATATAAACTTAACTTAATAATAATAAACACAAATAAATTTTATAAATGCCCAACTGTAAGTGTTAGTGTGTGTTTGTGTTTGAGTGAGTGTTTGTGTGTGTATGTGCGTGTTAACTGTCAGTGTGTGTAATTTAAACTAAGTAAGGGATTTGATTTGGACTACTAGTAATTAAAATATATAAACGTTTTTCATTATTCGTCTGGTATGGAAAACATAAACAATATTTATTTCATATACATATCATTAAATTATAGAATTATAGAAAGTAATTTTATTATGATTAGATTAGATGCAAATTTAATCTTAGAACAAAAGTTAGATTTTGAAGATTAGAACAAAAGCATTTTATATATTTGTAAAATGCTTTTGTTGTTTATAATGTTTTCTCTTTACTGAATATCTGATTTATAGGAAAACCTGTTAATGGCATAGTTTTTTTTTGCAATATGCTGTTGATTTTCTAAATAAAGTTAATAAAAGTACATAAAAATATTTTAACAGACATTTTTCGTGGAATACTCACTTTTGTGCAAGTAAAAGTTTTATAACACAACCTAAGTAATACATAAAGTAAATTCATTGTATAAATATGTTTCCACAAAATAACTGAACTGTCATTATTATATCTGAGATTACTGCAAAACATGTGGTATTTAACTGCACATCACACATTCAAAAAATTTCATATCAACAAAAATATCTAAATGAACAAGCGTCGCACGGCTGCACCCGCGTATCTCCTGACCTCGTTCTTGGACATGTCTTGATAAAATATAGTTAATATTTCGCATGTTAATAGCATCAATTCCTTAAATTATTCTCAAATTATTAAAATTTGGTTCAGTAGTTCAGCTCAAATTTTAGTAGCCTCTAAATTGTATTTCATCGCGTTTTGCTACATCGGTTTTTTTTGACAGTTCAAATTTTAAAACAAAATAAAAAAAATGCTTCTTGTTTCAATATGAATTCACAAATACTATAAGAAAATGTGAATTAAATTTATGTTCAACATGCGGAACGTACGCAGGGTCCATTGTTTGTTGACAAGCCTCAGAGCGCGATTTAGTCCCTTAAAATATAGAAACTCGTATATGCCGTTTAGATTATTTAATCAGATCGTTTGCTGGCTATATAATATCATTAAAAAATTTTTGATAGATTTAATTGCAGCTCCTTTTACTGCCAAAAGCGAAGTATTGAAAATTATAAATTTTTTTACTAAACATATTATGTGAGCGACCAGAAATGAAAGTGTTCTTTCACGGAAAATAACGGATTTATTTAACAGATTAGTTCACTTAAATTCATTCAAGAAGTTCAACAAAGATGTTGATAACCTAAATTTTGTTTATTAATTATTATTATTTATATTACTTTATTTAAATTTATATAGCATTTGAACTAGATGTTAGCAATAAGATGACCGAAATCCAACAGCCCGAAGTTTTCCACTGTTAGTACTAAGTTGCCTACCGCATCGGTGAAAAAATGGCGGGCTTCGCAACTTACCCGGACTAAAGTCCGTGAAAACAAACAGTTTATAGACACTTGACACTGAGTGTATACATCAAATGTCTGCGTGTGTCATCTGCCGCGACACTTATGCTGCGTTCCGTTTGCCGATTACAGCGCTCACAGCGCTAAAAGTGCTCAAAACCGCTTTTTGAGCGCGCTTAAAGTGTTATTAGTGCAATTGCAATCGGAACGGTAAATAGCGCGCTAACATTCTAATTGTTCGTCGATTAAGTCTAAAGTTATAATTTCATTAAGATCTTTGACCCTGAATGAAGCAGGAGCCATTTTTTTACATTATTACGAAAGAAAATTAATAAGCAAGCTTTTAAAATCTTTAATCGACTAATAAAAACATCAACAAAGTAACGTCATGTGTCAGTTTTGACAGGCCGTTCACAGCGATCATGCTCCGTAGCGTTGGCACTGTGAGCGGTAAGATGGCGGCGTTTATGACGTCATTGATGACGTATCGATATCGCTGTGAGCGCGCTCACGGGCAAACGGAACGGGTATATGAGCGCTGTGAGCGTTGTAATTGGCAAACGGAACGCAGCATTGGTTGCAGATCTATCGCCGCTCTAGCTCAGTGTCGGTGTCGCTGCCGTGGAGACGCAACGTGCGCAGTGTCAGACACTAGTGGCGTGGTTATCGAGCCTGCGCGAAATTTCTAGCTAGAGCAACGTCACGCACGTGGACTGCAGACTAAACAAAGTCTTTAATTGTATATTAACACAAAATTAATATTTATAACTAACACAAGATGGAGATACGTTAGCAATATAACGAAAAAATCCTATATAGATACTAAACAATGTCCATGGTATCAGCCAGGCCCGGTAGCTTAGCTGCATTAGTTGGTTAGACCGCCCGCCCGGCAAGCGGGAGACCAATGGTTGCAATCCTAGTCGGGGAGTCTGCGTGTATCCTAAGCATTAGCTAATACTTTTATTAAAATACAGAAAATGATCTCATAAAAATTTATTAAAGAAATTTTCGGCTTTTCCTGGCGTTTTCATGCCTCGTGAAATATGTAAATGACATTAAGACATTCCACACAATACTTTGTAATAAATTAGGCATATAAATATTGTTTATTTACATAATATACATTTTTTTTCTTTCAATACCTTATATATATAAAAATATATATTTAGCCTTATCTTCTTCAACTATTTTCTTGAATTTTATAACATACTTAAATATATTATAAGATTGCGAAGGTCTTTTGATATCCACAATGATCACTTAAATTAATTATTTCTAATGAATTACTTAATATTTAACACAATCATGGTATCCTCTTCATACCCACAATTATTTATTCTGTTCTGTCTTACGACCTCTATTACGACCTCTTCATATTCGCAGTGGCAACAAGTCGATGTGGCCTCTACATATCCACAAAGATATCTCACCTAATCTCTTTTTTTCTTCACCTACAATTAAAACAAATGTTTTAGGCTTTACAATAACTCACTTTTTACGTCTTCACAAGTTTATAACTCCATTGGCATTCGTCTAAAATTAACAACTTTTTACTTTTCTTGATGTTGTGCATCTAAGTGAGCATCACTTTTTGAACTATGGTTAGAATAAGAGCCCTTATTTTAGCAAAAACCGTTCAGGGACGGATTTTATCTATTGCAAAAACACCTGAAAATGCCACCTACAATGCGATACCTCGAAGTGTATGTTTTAATTGTTGCAACTACCCTTTGACTGAATTTCTCTGTTCGCTATAAGTCCTCTACTTTAAAATGTACCTGTTTTGTGTATTGAACCACACATTTTTTGTTCACATTTATTGCATTTCCGCATAACGCAATTTATAACAGGATATAAATCTTTCACAATTACGCATCTAATCCTTGTGCTGATCGAAAACCTTCATCTGGATGAACATGCACCTTTTTTAAGTCAGCCGTCCATCATTCCACACTTAAACTCGTTCTACACCTGTAATTATTAGAGCTGATGTACATTTTAGGAATAATTACTTTGATTTGTATTCGTAGACTAATTTCCATACATATTTTTTATTATAACATAGTAAAAAGGCTAAATATAACTCCATATAATTTTTTTAAAGCCGGTTCTAGAAACTGCAGTAGACTGTAGTTTGTGAGACAGAAATATGTATTCAGACAAAACTTCTTCCTTATTTGGGCCATGAGCGAGATTAAATGTTTATAAAGTTTGAAATGAACGATGCAAATTTGGGAGAAACCGGGTTTAGCGAGTTTTCTACTAGTTCTCAACATTAAAACTGTTCTTTACAATTAAGTACTTATATTATGTAAGCAGCGTTTTAGAAATTAAACATACAATCTATATTAAACAGTAGCAGAGTGCGACCAAAAACTGTAAGGTAAAAAAAAAACAATATGAGTACAACTATTGTACGAGGGTGGATTGAAAAGTTCGCGGCCTAAATAAGAAAACATAGGAATAATGCAATTTTTTATATTTATTTTTCTACATACTCTCCCGCTGGGTCACAGCTCGTAGTCCAGCGGTCCTCCAAAGCTTTAATCCCATTTGAATAGAAGGTCTCGTTAAGGTCTTCAAAAAAGGCTTCTACGGCCACCTTGACCTCCTCGTTGCTAGAAAATTTCATTCCACCTAAGTGTTTTTTAGTTTTGGAAATAGGTGCAAGTCAGAAAGTGCCAAGTCAGGTGAATAAGGGGAATGAGGAAGCAATTTAAAGCCACAATCCACTATTTGAGCCATCGATTCTGCAGATGTGTGAACACGAGCATTGTCCTGATGAAACAAACCTTTCTTGGTCAACCATCCTGGTCTTTTAGACTTTATTTCTTTGCGTAAACGACGTAATAGTGTGCAGTAGTATGCAAAATTTATAGTTTGACCTCTTTCTAAGTAATCAACCAAGATGATACCCTTAGAATCCCAGAAAACCGATGCCATTACCTTGTTTACTGAAAAACACACTTTGGCTTTCCTGGGGGTCGAAGGTCCGGGTCTCTTCCATTGTTTGGATTGTTGATTTAGGAGAATAGTGATAGGTTTATCACTATATTCATGTTTTGTCCACAGTAACCAACCTTGCCAAAAATTCGTTTGGATCAGCTTGAAAAAGCTCTAAACAGTCTCTAGAAATCGTGAGCCAAGTTCGTTTCTGTTCAACTGAAAGGAGCCGCGGAACCCTTGCAGACACCTTGTGGAACCCTCATTCGTTAATGATCGTGAATGTTTTGTATAGGTTTATATGACATTTCTAGAGCTTCAGCTATCTCAGGTACCTTCAATCTTATGTCTCTCATGATGAGATCACATATTTTTCCGATGTTTTCCGAAGTCGTAGCTGTAGAAGGACGTCCAGAGTGGGGGTCATCTTTGATGCTAGCTCATCCACGTTTAAATTCAGATGTCCGATTTTTCATCATTGTATACGACGGAGCAGATGTTCCTAAAGTAGCCACCATATGTTCATGAATCTGCTTTGGAGTTAAGTGTTTCTTGTGGAGGTATCTGATCACGGCAAGGTGCTCTAAACTGTCCATTTTTTAAATTAATGAAACTTACTCTCACTTAATGTTCAATAAAATAAATAATTGCGCATGTATCTCAGAAAAAAATTGCACAGAGACTGACAAAGAGTTTAGGTTTCATATGAGTGTAGTTTTATAATAATATGACAACGCTATCTATGTTAGGCCGCGAACTTTTCAATTCACCCTAGTATTTAAATGGAAATCAAAGAAGAGTCATTTATTTAAAAAAACTTTCAATACTTTGGTTTTTTTCTAACACAAACAATCAGATGAGACATAATTAATAGTAGGTCTTTCATTGTTTCTGTAATTTAACGGATTGATTATTTCATTTAAATGAAATAAAGCTTAGGAAACACAATAAAAAGTAGGAAGATGGGAAAATTGTAAAAGCCAGTTTGTTGTAAAGTTGTTGTGTTAGTTTCAATACTAAGGTTATTCATTTTCATTTATTGAACAGTTTTTGTACACACATAAAAAAACAATATAAATTACCTTAAAGACTAAATATGTACAAAGGTACGGCTTATGTCTAAAAGAAATCTCTTTCACCCGACCTGTGAGAGGAGAGATTAGTGTATAACAAAGTAATGTGTACCCAATTTACTAAATACATAACATACATAAATTAAATACTTAATACCGAAAATAAAGTTACGTATACTCATATACATATATAAATAAAATAAAATACAATAAAATATAATATACAATCTAAAATTGTGTAAAGGAAAACTTATAAATGCCAAAACAATAAATAACTTATCTATTAAGGAAGAAGTGATTTTTAACTCTTTTTTTAAAGTGAGTAGTGTTTCTGACTCGCGGTTGTTATAAGGGAGTGAATTCCACAATCTGACTGCATGAACGGTAAATGAGTAGAAGAAAAAGTCTGTTTTATGTTGATGAATGTGAAGGAGAGTACGCTTATGTGCTCTGCATGGCGCCTCTTTCGAATGGGGAAAAGAAAATCGTTTGGGAAGATATTGCGGGGAGTTTGGAATATAAATAACATTAAAAAGGAAGCAGAGGATTGGCATGTTTCTACGAAGTCGAATAGGAAGCCATAGAAGTTTGTTACGGAACTCTGATACATGATCACGCTTTTTTAGACCGAATATAAAACGTATGGAGAGATTTTGTAAGCGTTCCAGCTTATTTAGAAGCTCTTCAGAAACATCTAAGAGTTAAGTATCTCAGCTGTAAATCCTGGATCAAGAAATCTGAAACATTTCTAAATTTTTTTCATTATTGTGAACACAAGAATCGATTGTAAGGAACAATTACCATTCATGCTACATACTGCTACATATGTTTAATCAGAACACAACTTTACGAATACATGTGCAAAATTTAGTTCAATATCATAAAAACTTTAAACTTTACTTACAACCTGAGAACATTTATTAAGATGTTAATTTTGATGTTTATATTCTACGAATATGCTATTTATTCATGCCACCATTACTGTTACAATCATTGACCAGTCTGTTTTAATAAATCTCATGAAATTGTAAAATATTTATTATGATAACCGTTTTTAATCCTTTATGTAAACGAAATAAGGTATGTTTTTTATATATAAACTTACACAACTTTTCTTTTTCAAGCTATAAGTATATAATATAGCCATAGCCTCATAGCCATAAGTATAAAAAAAGAATTTTTTCACAAAGTGGCAAGCAAACCTGAAAGTGAAATACACGATTCAGACAATATAAGTTCTTAAAAGAACCCCATTGTTATTATGATGTAATAGTTTACACAGTATGTCCCAACTTCTCCTAAACTTCCGATTGAAGTAGTTTGAAATCGGAACAACAAAATAGTAATTGGCAAAGTTTGACAGGGTTCTAATGAAGGGCGTCAACCATCTTGTTTCACAAATTAATAACTAAACTACCAAACTTAGAGTTGTTTCGAGAATTTTGGCGAGTAATAAAATTAAAGGGGCTTTAATTGCTTTGCCTTGTCAAATTTTTGAAGATGATTAAATTTGATCAATTCGATAAAAATCGTTTATTGAATAAGATTGAAAATACAAAAAGATCTGGCCTTTAACTTAAAAAATCAATAATTACGAGTTTAATAAGTTTATTAGAACATGTATTTTATATATTACTAAAGGAATGTCAGACTAAATCAGCATATAAAACTAGGATCATTCCTTTCTTGTAACCACTCTTCTTCGCAAAATGCTGCGACGGGAGACCGCACTTGAAGACTATGTACATTGTTTACGGTTTTAGAAAAATAGATGAAGTATTTCTCTCTGTTTATTTTTTTTTGTAGGTTCACTTTGCCTTGATAGTTGTTGTTATATACCTCGATATTGATGGGGTTGTTAATTTTAGTTGTTAGACTAAGATGCTAACTGTTATTCTTGGCATGGTACAATATATATATATATTCAAAATATTCAAAGATGCGAAAGAAACTTTTGCCATTTAACAAAATTTTTCATAATTCCTCTGTGACATATGAGATTTTTGGTAAAATGTTTATATTTGTACCTTATTTCTAATTAATATAAATATTTGAACTAATGTAAGAGGAACTACAAAGTTTTACAATCAAGATGGTTACTAAACCCCACATACAATTGCTCATTTCGACAAACGAAACTTTTTCAGAAAGCTGGTTTCAAACTAGGTCTCTAATATCTTAATTATTCTATTGTTAAGAAGTTATCTTAACTTGCTAGATCATTTTACAGTAAAATCACGTGTCAGCCACTATTACTAAGCCATTGGTTCGGAAAAATGTTGCGCACGAACCGACGCGAACGCTACAGACACGAGAATTGAATAAGACGCGATATTTATTATCGGGGAATAGTTCACATAAAAATCAAATAGTTTTCAAGATTGATCACAAAATGTAGAAATCCTTTTTATATTTTACTCTTCACTAAACCTTTATTTAGAAATAGAACCACGAACTTTAGAGCTATTGCAATAAAAATTTAAAAAAACCATTTTGTTTCAGAACCTGAATAAATTTGTATACTGAAAAACCTGATGCGCACGCCATTAGGGATTTATAAAATATTACGGGTATAAAAACAAGTCTTTCAGTAAAAAAAAACGTCCAAACATACAAACTTTTATATTTATAGTATCTAAAATAGGTTATCCGATTGTAAATCTTATCTTAATATTTATCCGATCCTAAAATACAAAAATAAAGAGAGATCCCTCAAATTTGATTGAGATTACAGTTAAAAACAATTAAATAACAAAAATGTCTAGGCACAGAGAGAGCACATGTATCTAATAACGGTTTGTCATTGTATCTTAAAATTGTTTTGACGGCCGAGTCATTTATTTGTATGAAGATGTTTGTGTTTTTGTCATGGTTGTTTATATTTATATAAATTTGTATATTATTCTGGGGGAAGTTTGATGTATGGTCCTGTATTCATAACATAACCTTTGTTTCTTTTGGGGCCATACAGTTAGTGGGTCCCTCTGCTTATTACTATTATTATTATTTTTATTTGGTTTTTCCCTCGGCACGAATACCGGTGAAACGATGGTCACTGGCCTAAGCCAGACGAACCTTGGTTTATTGTAGATCAAGTTTTTATTATTATCTTCAATGTGTAATGTAATATATAAAACAACTTAACTTTTTATTTGATGACTTGGTTTCTTAATATAAGTCAGTTTCTTTACCGAGGAGAGGTTATCTTTGTCAAAACCATGAACATTGCAGTCAAGTGATATGATTGGAAAGATCTTTCGGTGAAAATAAATAAAAAATATGTTGATAGGGTCTGGCATGATGGTCTCTTGAGTAAGCTTTCAGCATACGGAATACCTAAAGGGCTCTGCGACTGGATATCTGATTTTCTGAGGGAACGGTCAATTCGAGTAGTCTTAGACGGCTGCTCTTCTGACCTAATGGCAAGTAATGCCAGGGTACCTCAGGGATCTGTTCTCTCTGCAACGTTATTCTTGCTGCACATTAACGACCTGCTAACCCCAGGCATTATTGGTTACGCTGATGACAGCACCGTTGTAGAGAGATACATGTCCAATGCGCGAGCGAGTCCTCAAGAAATCCGGGCTTTGAGAGAGTCCATGATTGAGCGGGTGGATTTGGCCTTAAAGAAAGTGTCCGATTGGGGCGAGTGCAACTTGGTCAAATTTAACCCGTCGAAAACACAGGCGTGTTTATTCTCCGCGAAAAAAAGCAGTTTCGACCTAACGCCCACTTTCCAAAATGTTTCTGTACCCTTAACCAACCACCTAGGGCTTCTGGGCGTAACTATATCGTCCCAACTAAACTTCGGGCAACAAATTGTGTCCATGGCTCAAACTGCTTCAAAGAAGTTGGCAATCATGTTGAAGGTACGACGGTACTTCAGCCCTGAACAGCTACTTAATTTGTATACAGCTCAAGTTTGATCTTGTATGGAGTACTGTAGCCACTTTTGGGATGGTTCTGCAAAGCACCAACTGGAAGCAATAGATGCAGTTGACCAAAGAGCCCGAAAAATTATTAACAACTTTGACCTCACCACCAAAAAACTGCAAAACCTCGACCATCGTCGGAAAGTTGCCAGTTTAGCAGTCTTCTACAGATTACATTTTGGACAGTGCGCGAATGCTCTTTTTGATCAGGTTGACCCACACCCTTCTTGCATCGGACTACTAGACGCAGACAGACCTTTCATCCTTTCATGGTAGATATCCCAAGAAGTCGAACCAAGCGCTTCGATAGTTCCTTTTTGGTGCGGGTCGCCAAGATGTGGAATGAATTACCTGCGTCTGTTTTTCCAGAAAACTATAGTCCTAGTTCTTTCAAGCGTCGAGTGAATAGGTATCTCGTAGATAGACGTGTAACACCTTCGTCTTCATCGTCACTTTCCATCAGGTGAGATAGAAGACAAATGTCTTATCCTTTTTCAATAAAAAAAAAATATTAATCACAAGAGAATTTAATCGTCTGCATGTTCTCTGTAACCCTCTTCTAAAACTTAAACCTTATCTGGTACTTTAGTGCTTACAATTTTAACCGTTATTATAATCACATAAACATAGGTAACATTACACGAACACAAATATGTCCAAATTAATTACGATTAGTGGTGTATACGGGCATGGAATGCAACGTATGTTGATGAACTAGTTGCCTTTTTTCTCTCATAAACACTAGTATGTTTCGTCATAACTATCGAGTGTCCGAAATAATACTTACTGCCATAATATAACATGTCCTAAATTGTAAATTACTAAAGTCATAAATTAAGAAAAGCCATAAAACTACCTTTGATCATCCTCTTTACAAATTATCAGAAGTAAAAGATGTGTGGGTGACGTTGATGTCGAAGTGGACAGATTAGTCCAGTTTGCATTTGTGAGGAGTTACTGATTGTTGCTATATTTTTTTTTTACAATATACTCATGCACGCATAAAAACAAACAAGCATGCACGCTCGCGTTCGTGCAAGCATGCATTCAAACAAGTAAGCAAGTTTTTCTAAGCTAGCTCTACCAGAAGCGTCGCTACGTCAGCGCTTCACTGCACTTCATTGCTGTTTCACTCGCACGCTCGACCGCTTCAACAGGGGCTTACCTTGTGAGCTATAATTTTCAATGCCTGCTTCGACCTTAGCTACTTTTCAAAAGCTTGGAAAGAAGCGACAGTCATAGGCAATCCTAAGATTATTCCGGCTAATCACAGACCCATCAGCCTCCTCAAGGCCATGGCTAAACTTCTCGAGAGAGTCATACTCTCGAATGCGGAACCATCTGTTTCCAACGGATGGCGAACCCCCCATCAGTTCGGCTTTCGCGCTAAACACTCCTGCCCTCAGTAGGTCTATCGCATCGTCGAGTTTATACTCGACGGCTTCTATCTGCGGCATTATAAAACGGTCGCAGTTTTCTTTGACGTAGCCAAGCGGTCTCGTCTATAAACTTAATAAAATAAGCTTACTGGATCGCCTAGTTAGGATAATCGCATCCTTCCTCAAAGGCCGTACGTTTCATTGCCCCGTCCCCCGCGTCCCGTCCTATAAAGGCTGGAGTCTCTCAAGGCTCAGTCCTCACCCCTCTATTGTACATCGTGTACACTAACAACATTCACATCCCGCCGAAAGGCATCGAACTCGCCCTCTTTGCCGATGACCTTAGACCAGACGCTTTGTTTCAGTCCACACGTCAATACATACGTCTCTACTTAGGCCGCCTACATAGTATGTTAGGTAGACATAGTAAGATGTCTTTTAGAAACAAACGTAATCTTTAAGAACTGCGTTAGACCTGTTATGACTTATGCCTTGCCAATCTTTACCCACGTCCAACCCTCCGTCCTGCACAAACTGCAGGTAGTTCAAAGTCTCTTTTGCGTATCGCGCACCTGCACAGAGATCCTGAACTACCTACAGTGCAACAGCATCTCAAAACACTCTCGGAAGCGTTCTTCAAACGCTTCGAAACCCACCCCAATCCTTTCGAGAGTCCGTCTCATATACTACCCCTGTCATAGATTCGAATTTCAAAGTCGCTAGACTGAGAAACGCACACACGAACGTAGCCACGCAACTGTCACTAGATCTCGAAGCCCTTCAGGCCGCACCTTCTAATTCTAATTTAAATTCGAATTTATTCAACTCTTTTTCATTTTGAGCACCTTCAGTGCTAAGAATTCACCTGAAGTGCTTTGCGGTCCCAGCGGGTGACCCCTTAAGGGCCCCGCTAGCACGGCCTTTTCCTCCAATTGGTCATCGCTCAGATGGAGGCTGCGAGGCAAAAGATTGCCAGTCATTCAGCGGGATTTTTAGTGGGTAGTGACTCTGGTAGGCTCAGAGCGAGTCCCACATAACCTCGATCGCGCACAGCGGGGTATGCGTAAAAGTATTTTTTAGATCCTCCTGCCCTCCCCTTGGGGGGGAACAAAAAAAATGCTCGACCCCACTCTCTAGGGTCAAACCAGTTTGGACCACGACATAGTCAGTTTGGTCAATTCGCATCGCCCAACAGTTTTTTTAGGGATATAAGTTTTAGGGCCAGTGTATTTATGAGCAACAAAATATGAAAAGTTTTTTTTTTTTTTTTTTTAATCTTTATTTATTATAAGGGTTTTTATCTTTTAAGATATGCCAACCCTATCATAACTTAATCTACTTTAACATTTTACTTAAATTAACTTAGTTTAGTAATGTAATGTATACATTGCTATGGCCACCTTTGAAGAAGGTTGGCTGAGGATACTTTGGATTAAACCTATATCTAATTTATTTAAATTAAACAAAGAAAAAATGTTGTCTCTCTCGTGTCCATTTTTGACACACTCCATCAAAACATGGTAAACGTCTTCGACTTTACCGCACACGTCACAGTTAGGGGTTTCAGCTTTTTTCATCAAAAAGGCAAACTGTTTTGATGGAATGTGCCCTGAACGGCTCCTAAATGCTAATTTTAACATATTTCTTTTTATTTTAGTTTCTACAAACCACGGTACCCGAAGAGGCTCACTATTTAAAGTTCTGTACCAAATTCCTTTATTTTTTGATAATTCTTCGAAGTGCCTTTTCCAACGACTATGACACATTGTTTTGAATTTCGGAAGTGTTTCTGAATAATAAGGTTTTATTTTAAAATCTCTGCCAGCCTCTAACGCTAATTTAGCCAGTATGTCAGCCTCTTCGTTACCTGATATCCCAATGTGTGACGGGATCCACTGTAGTCTAAGTTTCACTGCACGTTTATCGAATTCCTCACATTGGTTCAAAATATTGTAAGCAACAGAGACACCCGTGACTCCAGCCGCACAACGACGTATATGCTGTAGCGCAGTTTTGCTGTCACTAAAAATGACAACCTTTTTAACATTAAGCGTCAAAGCATATGTAAGTGCTTCACTTATACCAATTAATTCTATCGTCATTATGGAAACATCCCCTTTAACCTTGTACATAAACCTCTTTGCCTGCACCGGGTCGAAAATAGCAGCTCCTCTCATATCGCCATCCTTTGAGCCGTCGGTAAACAATTTGTAATGGTCATTATATTTGTTATTTATTTCGCTCAATACATGTGTTCTAAGGATTTCAGCATTATAAGATTTTTTTGAATTTGAGACATTATCTAATTCAGGAACAATTACTGATTTTATATTGACTTTTGAAATCCAAAACTTTAGGCTAAATAAATTTAAGGTTTGAGCCGTATGTATTTCTAAATCTTTTGTTTCCTCAAAGGTGGCCGATATAAGTGGCTGCTTCTTTTTGGCCCAATACATTTTTTTACAACATTCACTAAGCTCGGTTAGTAATTTTACATTATTATTATTGTTATATGACAACATTTTCAGACAAAACTTATAAGCTAGATATCGTCTCCTTACAAACAATGGTTCTATACTTAGCTCACTCTCCATACAATGAATTGGAGAACTTTTAATGAATCCACCAATTATCCTCAAGGCCTGATTCTGGACTTTATCTAATTTACAAATATTAGTTTTTGCTGCATTATCAAAAAAAATTCCTCCATAGTCTAATCTTGAACGTATAAGTGAGATGTATAGACGTCTTATGTGTATGGGGTGGATTCCCCAGGCAGAACCGACAAGAACTTTAAGTACCCTCATATATTTATTACATTTTTGTACAGTCTCGTTTATGTGTTTTCCCCATCGTAAACTTCTATCAAGCCAAATGCCCAAATATTTGTAACAACTTATCGACTCAATTTGTTCTCCATAAATGTTTAAACTTGGAATGATTTTTCTTTGTCCGCGACTAAATAGACAGAGCTTCGTTTTTTTATTTGATAATTTTAATCCTAGTTCATCCAATAACGTTATGACAATATTTAAAGCTTTTTGTATCAGTTCCTTTGATTTGTTTATGTCTTTATTACTCACATAGATCACAAAATCGTCCGCATACTGAAGAACAGATATGCCTATTTCATTTAGAACATAACAAATTCTATAAGTTGCAACATTAAAAAGGAGAGGAGACATAGGGTCTCCCTGTGCTAGCCCTTTTGAAGTCCACCTTGTACATACTGTACGCCCATCATCCGACTTAACATTTAGACGTCTATCTTTTAAAAATTGCCACAAATATCCGCAAATAACTTTGCTTATACCTACATTGTTAAGATTTTGTAGCATTTTTTCAGTGCATATATTGTTATATGCATTCTCAATATCAAGGAAACATACTAACGTGGGTGCATTTTCACTAATTCCAATTTGAATATGGGAGACTAAGCTAATTAAACAGTTGTAACATGACAGTGATTTTCGAAATCCAATTGTACAAGGTGAAAAAATTTTATTATTCTCTATAAACCATTCTACTCGCTTAAGGAGCATGAGATGGAAAATTTTACAGACACAAGAAATCAGTGATATAGGTCTTAGCTGAATAACACCTTCAATAGAATCACCCATTTTGGGAATTGGCAAAATTGTTATATCTCTCCACTGGTTTGGAATACAACTCGTTATAAAAATGAGATTGTAAAGCTGTAGTAAAAATAATTTTACTGATAAAGGTAAATTGTAAAGCATAGAATATGATATTCCATCTTCACCTGGTGCAGTATCTTTTTTTTTAAGGCAATTCTCTAATTCTGTAATCGTAAAAGCCGATTCGAGTAGCTCGTCAGAAAAATTGAAACTTGGTTGTAGACTATTAGCTGAATCAGGTGTTAGTTCCTTTAAAATATCTATCTTTTGTTTATCTTCTATGTATGATCTATGTATATTGCGAACACCTTTCATCCATTGCATGCGTTTCCACATATCAGATGGTGTCGTTTGATCATCTATTGAGTCATAAAATTTTTGCCTACTTTCTGACTTTTTCTGACGAATCACTTGAGTGGCATATTTGATTTTGTTTTCTAATTTAGTCATATTTTCTGGAGTAGGATTTCGTCGGAAGTTTCGCAAAGCTAACCTACGTTCTGCTACAGCTTGGGAGAGTAATGGGCACCAATAATCTTTAGGCTTAAATTTCGAGTCTGGCTTCTTACATACCTTAATGATTGGTACACTATCTTCCACCGCTTTATGCAGGTGTTTTAAGAAAAAGTCATATTTTAACTGAATATTTTCGTCCAAGTACTGCACCTCAACACCAGTAAACGATTGTAATATACTAGTCTTAAAAGCTTTCCAATCAATTTTTTTGAAATTAAATTTATTAAAACAATTATTTTCAAAATTTATCTTAGTAGAATATTTTATAATGAGGTGGTCACTACCTAAATTTTCATTTAGGACTTTCCATTTGAAGTTCAAAGGAATATCAGAAGAAGCGAATGATATATCTGGTGAAGATTTATGTAATATGCCGTTGACTAATTTTATCCGGGTTGGTGTACCATCATTAAGGTATATAAATTTATTATCAAGAGCAGAATCATCTATCTGAATGCCTCTTGTATCTGTTTTATATGACCAATTATTATGGTGGCCATTAAAGTCTCCTGCTATTATGGTTTCACTTTGAAATACAGAGAACAAGCTATCCCAATCTACAGAAGTGGTTCGAACTGACGATGGGCAATAAAGTGATAAGATATTTTTGATAAATTTGCAATTGTGTAATTTGATGTGGATAACTTCTATACCTGGATTTGGACAAACAAATAGACCTATCGAGCTTTTCACCGAATTATGAACAATGATCGCTACGCCACCGTAGTCATCAACCCTATCTTTCCTATAAATTTTATAGCCCGTAATATTTGTAATATCTGAATTGAACCAGGTCTCACTAATAATTGCAATGTGGATTTTTTCTTGCATTGAAAGTTCTCCAAAACTGATAATTTTTGGTCTGAGGCTTTGTGAGTTCCACTGCAATATATTGACATCAATATCCTTATGTGTTACTTTATCCATAACAACTATTAACTATACTTATAATATTCTCAAAAATTTTTACCTTAGTTAACATCTTAACTATGATCAGTTTTACCTCATGGATCACAACACTAATAACTTCAACAATTTTATCTTCTAATGATTTTTTTGATGTTATAACACTATGTAGCTTGGCCAGCAGCATTTTTATGTCAAAAGCCGGAACTTCGTCTTCAGTTTCTTGTTGTTCAAAGTCCCGCACTTCTGTTTCCTTGTTGTTTGTATCTTCGAATTCCATCATCTCATTCTGTCCGTTTTTCTTAACTTTTTGTTTAGGCTGTTTCTGCGTTGGTTTTTGGTTCAAAATTATACTATGTTCTTCATCTGAGGTTGAGTCTGTGCACCGTTGTACTGTTTTTGCTAATATGCTACTGTAAGTTTGTCTAGGTTTTGTTAGATTTGTGGTGGTAGGAATGTTTTCCTGAACATTGATCTTAGCTGTGTCTGAAGGTAATTTTTTAAACTTTGTATTTATTATTTGTATAGCTTTCTTGTAGGTTATATTTTCTGTACTCATCATCAAGCGTATTTCTTTCTCTTTAAGAAACTTAGGACAATTTTTGCTAAGCACAAAATGGTCACCTTTACAGTTAAGACATTTTATATTTATGGCTTCACAGTTTGGATGTTCAGGACTTCCACATTTTGGGCAAAGCATCTTCTTGGATGAACAGTACTTACGCGAGTGACCAAACTGCCAACATCCGGAACATTGCGTGACCGGGAAGACAAAAGGTTCCACTCTGAACCTACAACCATACGCTTTAGCGTATGGGGGCAAAGTGGATCCCCGGAAACATACTCGAACCGATTCACTGTCAACCCATTCACCTTCTGAAGTTATGCGTTTCAACCTCCTTACACTTATCAACTCGCACTCCGATTCAAAAATCTTCATTGCTTCCTCTTCTGTGATGTATAAATCAACTCCCTTTATAATGCCGTAAGACATATCACTTTGTAACGTTTTCTGGCAACGATAGTCAAGTTCCCGAAATTTGTCACACTTCATCAGTTTTTCTGCATCTTTTTCTGTTTGGAATTGAATAAATACTTTGTATGCTGATCTGTATTTAATCCTTGTAACATTACTTATCCCTTCACATCTCAATAACTTTGCCATAGCCATCTGTTTTGGCAACTCTTTAAGTGATGTCACTGATATCTCATAGAAGGTCTCTGCATTATTGCTTTTTTCACTATTCTCAGTATCCGAGCAATCATTTATAATTAATCGTTTTGGTTTCCTTCGAGTCACAGTGGTAAATCCTTCACTACTATCCGTTTCATCCTCACGCTCTTTTCTTTTAGAGGGATGGGAATCTTCTACTAAACACAAATTACTGTTCCGTATTGAGTCCGAGAAACAAATAGAATTATCAGTGACTACTTGCTCTCGCAACAAATTATCTTCTTCATTTTCTTCCATAATTCAAAATGCAGGTAGTTTAAAAAAAGAAAAAAAAAACAATGAAACAATTCAACACGTCAACACTGTACGAGCGCTCGCGCCAAACTGAAAATATGAAAAGTTGATTATTATTATAATGTGTTTTATTGGTAATGAGTTTTAAGACTAATTAAATACTAGTTGAAGACTGAGTTCAAAATTTCAAATATTAACAAGTGAAGTTTATGGGAAGCTTGATATGGACATTGATTTTAAGACAATAAGAACAAAATATATTTCCTGATGAACTACATGTTCGCATTAGCACATTCGTCACTTATCCAAAAAAAAAAAAAAGTGTTTTTGACTGATTTTATACGTATTTATTTCAAACTTTTTTTTTAAATTTTCAAGATTTTATATCTGTACCCGAGTGTTATGTGTACTAGGATATTGTTTTTATTCAACTGCTAATTTCTGTTATCGACTCCATGCATAACTCTTGAACCGCTCAACTGATTTTCATTTGTTGCCATATGAAACACCCTAGGGTCATTTTTCTTTCAAACGGAAATAAACGATCTACTCGTATGGTAAAAATGCTACAAACAGACTCACAGATACAAACGTAAAACGTAGAATACGCGCTTTTTGCGTCGGGGGTAACAAATATAAAAAGCTACAGCAACGCGAACGTTCCGTTATAAAAGCTTTCCATCTTCAAAACGTCACGGGTCGAAATATCCAAGTGGGTTTCGCTCAGAGAAGGATCTGAATAATTCATAATTCAAACTCTTTGGTTTTGTACACCGACGTACGGAGAGTGCCTGCTCTAAATTTATGGGGTTTGGGTACAACTGTTACGTTTATTGAGCTATTTACATACCTGAATACGGTTTACGATCTTGCTTTTAGTTTAAATTACAATTTTGTTTATTTATGTTTTTAATAATAAAATGTATCTATTGTAAAACAGGAATCAGTTCTTTGTATATTTGTTACAATTTAAATCTATTACTTTCGCCTTTAGTAAGCCACCATACAGAGAAGTAACATAGCCTGATTTTTATAAATATTTGAATAGAAAAGGAGCTGTGCAAACATGCTGATTACTCTATACGAATTTATTTTAAGATAATGTGTTATGCAACTTCTTTCATCAATAGCTTCAACGTAAATATACTTTTTCTTTTTGACTGTAGTTCAATAATATTGACGCAGTGATTATTATTTAATATCACGCGCTATGTTTGTATTTCCTTTGGTGGTGTAGTTTGGTTGTCCCCATTCTCTTCAAAATAAATTCAGCCTCTCTACAAAGATCAAATTTCGTTATGTCTCAATTTAAACCACATGAAATTATCTATCTAATGACATCCAAATGGAACATTTCTTCATGAGATTTTATCAAACTGTTATATTTGTATTGACTTGACTTACGTGACAGTGTATTGAAATATTTTGAGTTCAAACCTACTCCATACAATAGAAACACACCTTACGTAAAACTAACAACAAAGACGTCCCTTTTATAATAAAATATAACGTCGAAAATATTGTGAATTATAACACATTTAGGTAACATACATAGAAATATCAAGGAATTCGCGTGAAATGCGAAACAACAACGTCGGCTCTCATAACTTCTCATTTCGTTAGACATCGCTGCTATTATGTTAGAGATCCTCGAAAAATAACATAATCCAATTTAAAGTTAAGTCATGTAGGAAGAGGGTTCAGTAATAGGAGCCCGAGAAAGCAGAATGTTTTATTACATTTAAAATTGGAGTCAATTACATCGGGTCAATATAGGTTTAACACCGATATAAAAATATTTTTAAAGTTATTAAAATTGCTAAAAAATATAACGAACAGAACTAGTTATACTAGTCATTATATTTTATTAAATAACCAGAAATAAATTGAATTGAGTTGAATTGAACCTGCTTGTTTTCTCAGTATTTTATGTTACTACGCTAATAGATTTAAGAATCTCACACGGAACCCAAGTAACGAAGCCACTTCCGTTTTCCTTTATTTCAGCTATCGTATTCATAATAATATTATACGAAATATTCCAATACTTTCTACGGGTCAGTGAGTTACTGAAACCACGTAAAATAAAAGACCCAAATATCCTCAGGGTGCGCAAGTCTAGCATCGTATTTTAAGTCTACTTAGAGTAAACTTTAAAGTTATTTCTACTATTTAAGAAAGATTTATACGTAAGAAGTTCATTATATGTACCGCAAAAAGGTCACAATACTTATTATTTGCTGATGTGCGAGATATAAAGTGAAAGGCTGTGTTCTAGCACCTAAAATATATTACCATAATGAAGAAATATATTCCAAATTCCAAATCACGTCTTAAAAAAGAATCTATAGAAACCTAAAACCCTTTACCTAAAAGCTATTGAAATATTAGGTCCTTACAGTTGAAATTGGCGTTTTGTCGCACTGGCCACTTTGATCTGTATTATCTCCTATTTGGTTAAGAATTCCATTTTCAAATTTATACAGCTATTTACTCACGCATTTGTGTTTCGAAAAACGTAATTCATTTGTTTTTTTCCTTTTTTGGTCTTTTCTTTGCGTCACTTAGTTTACAAAATGGAAAACTTGAAATATCGCGTTATTTACGAGTACGAGTTCCACCGTGGCACCAGTGCTGCAGAAACGGCTCCAAGTATTAATGCTGTGTATGGCCGCGATGTCGCAAAAGAAAACACAGAGCGTTTTTGGTTCCAACGTTTTCGTTCTGGAAATTTCGACCAGCAGAACAAGCCCCGTGGATGGCCGGAGACCAAAGTTGATAATGAAGAATTGAACGCTATTGTGGAAGCGGATCAACTGCTGCGTTACATTGCTCAACCGGCACAATAATGGAAAGATTCTGTACGACAATCGGAAACGCTCATCGCAATGGTTGAACCCTGGCAAACCAGCCAAATCCTACCTCAAACGAAAATTGACTCAAAGAAAGTTACTTTTGAGTGTTTGGTGGACTAGTGCCGGTGTCGTTCACTACAGCTTTCATGAATTTGGCCTCACGATTACGGCAGATGTCAATCGTCAGCAACTGCAAAGCATGATGGAAAAGCTAGCGGCCAAACAACCGAGGCTGGTCAATCGCTCTAGGCCACTGCTGCTTCAAAACAACACTAGACCACACACTGCACAACAGACGGCTATCAAATTAGAGGAGCTTCAATTGAAATATCTAAGACATCCATTTTACTCCTCGGACCTTGCTCCAAAAGATTACCATTTTTTTCGAAATTTGGACAACTTCTTGCAAGGAAAAAAATTCAACTCCGATGCGGCAGTCCAAAGCGACTTCAAAGATTTTATTGATTCTCGTCCGAATGTTTTTTTACTAAAGAGGTCAATGAACTACCTATGAGATGGCAAAAGTGCATAGATAGCAATGGTACATACTTTGATTAAATAAATAAATTGTATTTAAAAAAATTACTTTATGTTCTTCCCTTACAAAACGCCAATTTTATATGTAATGACCTATTTTATTGTACTGATTTCTATCGAACCTCATTAAATCAACTATGATGGTAAAACTATTAAACTTAATTTATATAAGAAATAATATTTTGTTTCCTGAGATCCCAAAAAAATAAAAATAAGTTAGTCTGTCTAGTTTGCTTGGTTGATCGGTATGTAAATATTATTTTTAAAGGTAAATTGAAAGTCATTTCATTAACTTATCATTTCATTAGTTACTAGTGATAATAGATAAAGGGTTGTCTATTTGGATGTATGTTTCGGTCTTGTTTACGGTTTAAACTTCCCTAAACTAATATATTAATATGCAACATACGCAAGTGAATTAGTTTGTAATGCTGTTAAGATTATGTGTACATGCTTGCGTGGACGACAGTTTGTTAACTAAAAATATTTACGACATTGTACAAAAATTCTTCATTTAAAATTTGAATTTTCATAAATGTTTATTTAGCTGCTGTCTAAGTCAATCCATTTATGATTTCAATTCATTTAAAATGAAAGACAAATTTTATAAAGGATCGTTCGAAAGTTTTCACGACCGTGTCAATTTGAACCTGGGCTAGAATTTCTTTTGACTAAACTAACTTGACTAGACTAAACATTTGTTGATTTCATGCTGACCAAAGCCTATAAATAAATAAATAAATAAATAAATATTTCTAACAATCACACCACATTATCCAGCCCAAATTAAGTATCATTAAAGAACTTGTGTTATGGATACTAGATAACGGATAAATAAACTTAAGAAATATATAAACACACGTAAATTTTTTTTTTTTTTTTTATATATAAATATTAGAAATAAACTTAAATAAACGTAAATACACATCCATGACTAGAAAGCAAGAATATATCTGCCCCTACCAGGATTCGAACCCGGGACCTCTGGCATGGAAGGCAAGGCTACTTACCAACATACCAAACAGGCCGTGATATATTGCGATATATTGCGTGATATACCTATTTATAAGTAATTCTATAAAAAAAGCTCTCACATTATCTAGGTTCACAGCCCCAACACAACGACCTCCACCAACTAGCAATTCTCTAATTAAAAAATGTCTAAATTCTAATTTATCTTTTTAATAAATGAAAGTGCCTCTCTATCCAAGTTAGGATAGTTACTGAAAGTAAATTGTATCTATAGCAATCTAATTTCGTGACTATGTATGTTTTCATTGGATTGACAAGGGTTATTTTCATTTAAATTTAGCAAAACGTTGGTTGCTCGCTATATTGTTTTCATGAATTCGTAATTCAGTAAAACCCGAACCCTCCCAATAACTTTAAAATATTTTTCAGCATCCATTAAATTTGCTTTACAGCTTTCTTTCTATACATATAATTGAGTTGAGCTCTTTTTGCTTGTAATGCTGTAATAGAAAAACAATGGTTTCAGCTTACTGCAAGACCCGGAATAAAAATTTGGTTTGACCAATAATTGTTGCTATTCAAAAGCTGAATATGTTGTTAGAATTTAGGGTATTTTCTATCTGTTTACCTTTGTTCTTAGTGTCATAATAACAATAATAAGCCTAAATTGTAAGTATCTGTGTACCCATTATTCCAAATCCCTTAAAAAACCTGAACATTAATTTTGAATTGCTGAGACGATTTACTTCAACCTAAGCTAAGAACATTCTTGATTTATTCAGCTTTGAAAAAAAACTCCTAATATATATTCGAATGAGAGCGTCGCTTCGCTTCAAACACACATGTATAACATATGATACCACTATTTTTGCGTCGAGGGTTAAAAAAGCGAAAAACGGGAACTGGCAAACACCATTTATTCACACAGTAGAACAACAAAATTAACGTACGATTCGAAGAAGATAATCGCGAAGAATTAGAACTATTATAAGTTTGACTTCCTTTAAAATAATACAGGTGCCGCCTGTAGATGACTTCTAGTGCCACCTCCAAAACTTTAAATCTTACTTTAAGTTTTTGTGTCCCTAAGCGCAAAAAAGTTAGTGGTTCTAACTGGTCTTGTTTGGTGCGGTACTTCATAAGAACCCATCCTATTTTAGCCGTCATTACAACCTGGTTTACGTAGTTGTGTTCCGGATAAAGGGAAGAAGCTATGTCAAAGATAAAAACAATAAGTATTTCGATAAGTAAATCATGAACAAATTAAGATTTATTGAAGTGGTTAAGATTTTCGTACTAGGCAAAGATTTAAACATATAGAGACAGACTAGGGTAGACATTTTTTTTTACAAAAAAAAACTAATCCTGAAATTTGAATATGAAACTTATATTAGCTATCCTTAATATTTATGCTATGAATAGAAAATATAGATTATTAGAATAGCCTGCACATAAAAATATGAAACCTGTTAACAAGTCACAAAATTACCAAATCACTCGTAAGCTTACCCTCCGGTGGCGTTGGTGAAAGTTAAATTTTTGCCGGCTTGCGAGTGAAACATTTCTAATTAAAATTATCTTTCAGTTAGTATCAAAGAGATTTAATTTCGGGATTATGCTTCTAACATTACATTTCAGATGATACTGTAGGCTTCATTTGTGGTATGCTGAATAATTCATTTCACAATACTTTTTCTCTTTTATTTTGTGTGTAATCAAACGAAGTCTCAAAATTGTACAAGCCAAGTACAATTTTGGTGGTATAATATTAAGGCAATATTGCACAGCAGTTTTATAATGTTCTAAATTTTTGTATAGTACAATAACATGACATAAGTTTCTACTTTCTCTCGTTTCTATGAATTTAATAATTATTGCTTCACAAAAAAGACTAAGTTGTAATTTATTTCTTATGGTAGTTTCTTCCTAACAACCGAGTTATATTTTGAACAAAAACTTAAAATGTCAAGTTTTTAAGGAACGTTTCAAAACTTAATAAGGGTTTCGTTGTTTTATAGTCAATTAGAACATAAATATATTAATATCCTAAAGCGCCGCCACGTGTTTACTACATATCTAGATATTTGTAGGGTTACTAGATTTTGATTTGCTTATGATGCTTGTGTTTTTCAATGGTCTATTGCAGTCACTGCCTATTTTTTTTCGGTTTTACATTGTAAGTTAAAAACCTGATATTAATTTGTACCAATTTCATAATTAAATATAAACATTAAATGCTTTATCCTAGATTGAGAAGATCATATTCAACAAAACATATTGTTAAAATCTAAAATAATGTCACCTACTTAATATTTTACAACTAACCCCCGGCGACGACTTATTTTAAAACTAAAGATATGGCAAAATTTTTATATCTTAGAGTCGCATTTGACATATCTTGTCATGGTTGTATAAAGGGTATGTATTAGTATTCTGCATTTTTAGAGTGTTTCCGCTCTCTTATAGGATGAACTTTCAAGGAATACAGTTTTGTATTCCCAAAAACCTTCAGGTTGATTCCACACCCTCCCGAAAAGATGCGTTATATTTTTTGGTTTAGTTGCACATTTTTCTTTGGAAATTGCACATTACATTTTGAAATGTTTCGCATTTGTAAATTTTTTGACATCAAAATTTTGATTCACATTTGTTTTCACTTTTTAAGCGACTTCATTGGTATACGAAGCTGTCAAGATTTCAGAAGGTTCACAATGGTCACCCTACATCACTCACAGTGATTGCCTCTCCACCCAAGTATTCGAGGTGTCGTTTGTTCGACACTTCATGTAGTGAACACAGTCCAACCAATTTTATAATTATTTCTTGAAGATAAATAAGTACAGTTAAAAAAATAAATATATCCACAGACAGAAACACCAACTTTATCGCCCGAAAGTAAGCAGGCCTTGTGTTATAGATGACCATACAGCCAACCGGGGGCACACAGTCTAAGCATAAATATAAACAACCATGACCTGAGTACAAGCATCTGTGTTCATCACACAAATTTATGCCAAGACTAAGACTCGAACCTGGGACCTCCGGTGTACGAAACAGGGCTATTACCATTCCTGTTACTAGGTTTCAGTTATTTTTAAAACAAACATCAAAAACATTGAAAAATATATATTATTTAAAAGGGCAAACTTGAGACCCAAAAGTTTCAATACAATCGGAATTAATGTATTAAATGTACATGCATTTCTTAAATACATTTATACTCACGTAAACTATAACATTATTAACTCGTGTATACGTGTTACTCACGTGCAAAAACAAGTAAAGCTCATAATAGAGTGAATCAAACATTTGAGTTGTGTAAGTATAGGTCTTGATTCTGAGACAGGTGATTTCCTCTTTTTCGCTTTTTGTACAATAATACGCTAGTGTGTGGATTTTGTAAGGTAATGTATTTGACAGACAATCTACCTGCGTGTTTAGTGGAGGTGATAGGAATATTTCTTCTTATGGTGGTTATAGACGGAATATTTTGTAGGCGTGAAGGAAATTGTGTACTCCTTCAAGATAATTAAAAGTGCTTTGTTTACGTGGTTAAATTTTATAATCAATAACAATTGCAAACTCTAATATAATATTTAAAATAGCATTGGGTAAGTTAAATAAGTAAGACGACTTCTAGCTCTACCATATTTTTTACCCTCAGTGCCTTCTTTCCTTTCTTTCCTTCCCTTGAATTGATGAGGTACAGGTGGGCACAAGGAGTGGCACCCCTCTGAGTACTTGTTGAAAAATTCATGCTGTTAAGTTAGTCTTGAATCTTTCAGCACTCGAAGAGAAAGAGTATCGCAATAAATTGTAGGTTAGAAGTAGCTTTGTCGTTATTTGAGTGTTTTAATGTTACCGTAAAAAGTGTGATCAAGTGTAAAATACAATATTATACCACTGGGATTTATTTATCAATTTGTTCTTTAATATATGCTGTTAATAAAAACTAACATGAAATATTATTTACATTCCTCGACAACTCAACAAATAACTTTAACAAAAACATGGCCTATATTACATTAAACGATTATTTAAAGTTTAAAAACAATTTTGTTTTGTATAATAATGAATTTAGAAAGTATGTTTTTTTTAAATTAAATTATGAAAAAAATTATGAAAATCATGTTCATCAGGGTTTTATGTTTTCACGAGTTCTAGTTCCAGAGAGTTAAAGTTAGGTGTATTTTATTCGAGTTACCAGTATGAGGAAGTTTTCGAGCAGGTGTCCACCAATCGTGAATATTGCCAATAACACAGTTGTATTGTTCAAAACACACTTTATTACATTGTCACTGTTATCAACAAAACACGGTATTTAATTTAAGAAAATAACAATAAACCGAGGTATGTGGAATTGCGAACGTACGACCAGCGCCACGACTCAAGTCGAAGTGACCGTCAACTTTTTTTTTTTTTTGGTTCCCCTCCACGGGAAGGGCAGGAGGATATAAAAAATGCTCTGACGCATACTCCGCGCGCGCGATCGATGTTATGTGGGACTCGTCCCGACGCCTACCAGAACCATACCCACTAAAAAACCCCCTGTCGGCTCGTGCATTTTTGCCACTCAGCCTTCATCGGAGCGACGGCCAATTGGAGAAAGAGGCCGCGCTAGCGGGGCCCTTAAGGGGTCATCCGCTGAGATTTACATAGCACTGAAGGTGCTCAAAAATGAAAAGTAAAATAAAAAACATTTAAAATGAAAAATAAAATTGCATTAATTCGGATTTACGTTAGAATTAGAATTAACGTTAGAATTAGGATTTGCGGCCTGAAGGGCCTCGAGATCTAAAGTTAACTGCGTTGGTTCGCCAGTGTGCGCGTTTCTCGGCCTAGCGACTTTGAATTTCGAATCTAACACAGGAGCAGTATATGAGATTGAATCTCGAACAAGATGATTAGGATGGGATTCGGCGCGTTTGAAGAACGATTCTGAGAGTGTTTTGAGGTGCTGTTGCACTGTAGGTAGTTCAAGATCTCTGTGTAGGTCCGCGTTACGCACGTACCAAGGTGCGTTTGTGGCCCTGCGGCAGAAGAGATTTTGAACTACCTGCAGCTTATACAGGACGGAGTGATTGGCGTGGGCAAAGACTGGCGAAGCATAAGACATGACGGGTCTAATGCAGACCTTATAAAGCGTACGTTTATTTCTAAAAGACATTTTACTTTTTCTACCTATCATACTATTTAAGCGGCTTAAGTAGAAACGCGCCACACGTCGATAGAGTACTATCGACGTGTGGCTTGAAAGAAAGCGTCTGATCTAAGGTGACGCCTAAGTATTTAATACTGCGCTTCCAGGGGATGGGAATACCTAATATTCGAATGTGAGGATCGTTGTAGCGATTACGACGTTTGTGGTCGAATTGAATGGCAGAACTCTTTTCTGGGTTGACATCGATACGCCATTTTTGAAACCATGCACCAAGGGCGTTTACGGCCTTTTGGAGTCTGGTGATGTTATACGGGATCGATTGACCTTTAGTGTAAAGGGCGGTATCATCTGCAAAGAGGGCGAGTTCGACGCCTTTCCGCGGGATGGGGATGTCGTTAGTGTACACAGTGTACAGCAGAGGGGCGAGGACTGAGCCTTGCGGGACTCCAGCCTTTATGGGACGAGGCGCGGAGAGCGTGCCTTCATGTTTGAATCGAAACGTATGGTCTTTGTGAAACGACGCGATTAATCTGACTAGGCGAACCGGTAAGCCTATTTTATAGAGTTTAAAAACGAGACCGCTTTGTCGAAAGCCTTGGCTACGTCAAAGAGAACCACGATTGTTTTTTTACGACGCGGATAGAATCCTTCGAGTATGTACTCGACGATTCGATGGACTTGCTGAGGGCAGGAGTGCTTAGCGCGAAAGCCGAACTGGTGGGGAATAATGAGAGGATCGCCATCCGTTGGAAACAGATGGTTCCGCATTCGAGAGTGTATGACTCTCTCGAGAAGTTTAGACATTGCCTTGAGGAGGCTGATGGGTCTGTGATTAGCCGGGATGTTCAGAGGTTTACCCGGCTTGGGAAAGCCTATGACTGTCGCTTCTTTCCAGGCTTTTGGAAAGTAGCTATGGTCGAAGCAGGCATTGAAGATGAGAGCTAACAAGGTAAGCACCTGCTGTGGCAGGTGCTTAAGTGCGTGGTTGGAAATTCCATCCGCACCCGGAGCCTTTTTGGACTTTTGCTTTCTAATGAGAAGCAAGATTTCATCATTAGAGACTGTGACGGGGTCGTCGGTGATAGGGAGAGATTCTCTGCGGAGAACTTCGTCCTCCACCGCCTGGATGTGGGAGGGATCCGCGGGTTGCGTGCTGGGCAAACATTGTGCTGCTATGCTGTTGGCGAAGCATTCGGCTTTCTCTTCGACTTCGAAGGCAATAGTGCCGTCGGGACGAGTGAGAGGAGGAACGTGGGAGGCGGTGTCTACGCGTAAGGCTCGGGCCATACGATAATACGCTTTGTGAGACGGTAAGATATTCTCCATGAGATCGTTAAACTGAGTGTCTCGGAGTTCCACGAGGCAAGACCTAACTTTACGTTGAAGCTGATTCGCAGCTGTTCTATATGCGGGCGTGGGATATGTCTTGGCTCTCCGGAGAGCCGCGTTCTTAGCTTTAATAAGATTGCTAACGGCTAAGGGAAGCGCGGGTTTGCCTTGCTTAACAATAATTACGTTGTCGCTGATGGCTGATTTGATAGCATCAGTGAGAGTATTGACTACTGTATCTATTTCAATCGGGCTATCTAATTGGTCGGGCGAAATCGCGAGCGGAGAGTTAGGGGCCTCTAAGGCTGAAACTAACGTATTTTTAAAGCCTTTCCAGTTGGTAAAAGTCTTAGGAGATGTGACGTTATCGTTAGGCGTACCTAGCACGAGGGAGACGGGGCGATGGTCGGAGCCTAGGTCATCGAGCGGTTCGATGGACCTGAGATCAAGATTGACTCGCTTGATAATTGCAAAGTCGAGGATGTCAGGAGAATAGGTCGGGTTGTTGGGATAGTGAGTGGGAGTGATGGGGGATATGACGTCTAAGTCAAGTGAGTTAGTGATGTCGAGGAGAGCGATACCGCTGGTGTTGGTCGATAGGCACGTACAGTCAGTATGTTTGGAGTTAAAGTCTTAAAGAGTTAAAGAATGGCCTCAAAGTCGCTGCGGATTGGTCTGGAGCCACATGGTATGTAGACTGAAGCTATGATGATGGTCGGATGACCAGTCATAGCCAATCTACACACAGTGGCTTCCATGTTGAGGAGAGGAGGGGTAGGGAGAGGACAGCAATGGAAGCCTCTTTTGTAATATATAGCGGTGCCGCCGAAACTGTCGGAGTTGGGCCTATCGTTGCAAGTAAAGGCGTACTTAGGAATAGCGTATCCCCTGGAGCGGTTTGGAGTAAGCTATGTCTCCTGGAGAAGCAATAAGTCAGGTTCTTTGTTCTGAAGGAACAGTTTGAGCTCAGGAAGGTTGGTGCTAAGGCTACGAGCTTTAAAAGATACTAGGGATAAGCCCTTGGGTTTAATACGACCGGACGCGGGATTTGCGGGTCTAGACATTAAAATTTACTTATTTACGAATTTATGCAAAAATAAAGAATTTACGATGAACTTAGAAACGAGTGATGCTCGGCTAACGCGAATAAACGCTCTTGAGGTGAGCGGGCGGCTCGCAGTTTGCGTGCGAGTACGGAAATTTCGTTAATGTCGACGTTTTGGATGACGTCGAACACGGTCTGCATGTCCTCAGCCAACGACGACTGAGGTGAAGATAACAAAGCGGGACGCGGCCCTACGGAAGCTACGGGAGCTGGGATGGGTCGGGAAGGTGCAGGCGGGACGGCCGGACGCTGCCTCCAATACAGAGCCGGAGTAGGCATCGGCTGAACGGGCTTTGCTTCCGGGGGACCCCGGTTGCGCAGTGGCGGGAAGTTAGCGGGAGTGAGCGGCGGCGCCGGTTTAGGCGTGACCCTCTTGGCGGTTGAACGCGGAGCGCGCGGGCAACCCCTGTAGTTAGCTGTGTGGCCGGACTGGCCGCACAGCACACAGGAAGTGGATTCGGGAGTGCGAGTGCACTCCTTAGTGATGTGAGGATCCAGGCACTTTACGCACCTGGGGGGAGCTGAACAGTTAGCCGCTGCGTGGCCATATAGCTGGCAGCGGTGGCACTGCCCAGGGTGACCGCGGGGGTTGGGACGCTCGACGGAGATGTTCGAGAGTCCGCAAATTGTGCGAGCCTCTCTGAAAATCTCCTTCGAGTTGGGAGTGTTGGTAAGGATTACAAGAGCTAAGGGAAAACGCCTACCGCGGTTGGAGTGCATCTTGTGCACTGCTTCGGCCGGAAAACCCTGGGACTTAAGGTCCTCGAGGATTTCTTGGTTCGCGAGCTCGAACGGGACGCCCCGTAGTACTGCGCGGATCTTACGCTCCTCCGGGAGGGCGTAGGTATGATAAGCGATTTGTTTTAGAGAAAGTAACCTGGTGAACGTGCGGAAGTCGTCGATGATCGCGACCTGGATTTTAATTGTATCGCCTGCGTTGGTTGCTTTTAGGTAATTGATTTTTTGCTCTTTGCAAAGATTTGAAACTACAGTCCATCGCGCTTTTTCGCGGAGAAAGACGGGCGGAGGGAGCTGAGTCTTCGGCGGGACGGGAGCGCAGCGCGTCGCTGGCTTCGATGGGACCGACGGAGACGCGGTTACTTTGACCGTTTTTAACGGCGCGGGGGATGGTGTTGAAGACACCGGGGAGGGCTCGGGTATTGAGGATACCGAGGATTTCTTAGAGCGCTTCTTGGAGCGCTTGGCGACTAGCTGGAACGCGGGCTCAGGAGAGCCGGTTAAGGTGACGGCATCTGACGACGTATCAGACGCGGGTTCGGAGTCGCTCCCGGGAGCGGTACGCTTGCGACGCGACGCGTGAGAGTATGCGACCGATTCGCAGTCCATCTCGGATGAGGCGGGAGACGTGGGAGAGCTGTGAACCTGAGGGGTCTGAACGTTGGAGGCCTGAGGGGCCGGGGACGCGATAGATGCTTGTAAGGCCTGCGTTAGTACGTCATCTGGGACGGGGATGCCGGAGGCAGCGAGCGCCTGGACGAGTGACCTAGCAAAGTTTACCAAACTTTGCTGGTCCATTGAAGGGCTTGGTCCTACAATATATAATATATAAATATGTAAAAATGCCTAGGTTCCCTAGCAAACCTAGCACCTAAACCTCCCTACCCGCGGTAGGGGGCTGGGGACGACGCGAAGTGGTGCCCCTAATTCGGACAGCACTGTACCGTCACCCTGGGAAAGGCCCAAGTTTAATGGGATTGGGTCAGCCGGTTTCTCCTTGGCCTAAAGGGCCTTGGAAGCGCACCGGAGCAACGCTTTCAGGCTTAGTTGTCACCGTTAAGTATCCACCTGATCAAACGCGAGTCTACTACGGAGTGTGTTGCCAATAAATTGACAACAAAAACCGGCCGTAAACTTGACGAAGTGGGGTTGCACTGAAAGTGCGGGATTGACTACGTTACGACCGGCCGGAGCCAGCCGCAGAGCGAGTCTCTGACTACGTACAGGCGCCAAGCGTCAAGTACGCAGCCAGAAAAACAGCCCGAGCCTCGCGAACCACTATCGAATTTAATCGACCGCAGTAAGCTCAGCTCTGTTGTTGCTGTGCAAGAGACCGACTTAGTTGCAGCCGATCGAAACCGGCCGCAGCGTAAGCCCTGAAGAGGCTAACAGAGTATGAGTATTGCGAACGAGTTGTCGTCGTGAGACGACAATCGTGACTCAACTGCTGGAGCGACCGCGAACGCGTCCGAGCGGGGCCGGACGCAGAACGGATCTGAGAGTGGCGTTTGAGTATTGCTACGAGAGAAGTCGTGAGACAACAATCGTGACTCGGCAGCCGGGAGCGACCTTCAACACGTCCAAACGGGTCCGGACGCAGATCGGGTCAATGGACCGTCACTCGCGAGCCCACACGAACAATAGTTCCCTCGTTTATTTAACGACTACATTTTTTAATAATTCTAGATTATTTTTAAACAACAATAATTTGCAATTAAAGTCAATTTATTTATTTATTTATTTAGGTAACATACAGTCATTAACAAAAACAAAGTTACAGATAGTGAACACAATTAGACCTAAAGTACCATTGTATAAAATATATATATTGAAAGGATATTAGCACACGCAAGTAAGAACATATTATATGAAATGCAAATATTACATATATACACAATAAAAATATTACAAATAAATGACTTGTTGTTGATACATTTTAGATATCCAAAGTATAATTAAAAACAAAAATACATCATTATACAATTAATTTGTTTCAAGCAAACATAAACTTTTTTAATTTTAATTTAAATTTATTTAAATCATGTGAGAAAATAGCCACTGCATTATGGGAATTATAATAGGAACAAGAACGTCTGAAGAAGGTATTTCTCGCATAGTTAGTATGGTAAGGTAAAATATAAAAGATATCATTTGATCGAGAAGAAGGTCGAGGAATTTTAAAATTAACTTGACTGAGTAGGTGAGAACTATTAATGTAGTTGTGTAATATTTTATAAAGGAATAAAACATCCAGATACTTGCGCCTTAAGTCCAACGAATGTATGTTGTACCTAGCAGCAATTTCACTATAACTGATATGCTGACAGGAAGATCGATAGTCGAGCGCTCTAACCAATTTCCGTTGAATACGTTCGATACGACCTATGTGGATGGCGTACTGAGGACTCCAAACTACACTTGCGAACTCTAACACACTGCGAACGTAAACGTTATACAGCAGCTTTATTGTTATTAAGCTTTTAAAGGGCTTTGAAAGCTTTAGCGACTATGGCATCAATATGTTCGTTGAAGTGCAGTTTGGAGTCCAGAGTTACACCTAAGTCTCGTATTGTGGAAACTCGATTAAGACACTGACCTCCAATATTGTAGTTATAAATTACTGGGCTCCTCTTACGTGTGAAAGTGATTATGTGACATTTCTCGAAATTTAAGTACAGCTCATTTGACTTGCAATATAGGTCAAACGCATTTAAATCATTTTGCAAGGCAAGACAATCTTGAGCAGTCTTTATAACTTTATAGATTTTAGTGTCATCAGCATATATTATAGAATAAGAGGTATTAAAGCATTTCCCAATGTCATTAACATAAAGTGTGAATAAGAAGGGGCCCAAAACTGATCCCTGGGGGATGCCTGAAGGATTCTCTAAGAACACTGACCGAAAACCCTTCAGTGTGACTGCCTGACTGCGATTGCTTATGTAGGAATTAACCCATCGCAAGAGATCACCACGTATACCGATCCCCAAAAGCTTCTTAATGAGAATAGAGTGATTTATTTTGTCGAACGCTTTTGAAAAATCGGTATATATGGATCTACTTGATAACCAGCATCCATGGAGTTTAATATAAAATTCGTGTAAGTAACAAGATTAGTGTTAACGTCACGTGCTTTACGAAATCCGTGTTGCTCATCAGATAATACCTGAAGCATTTGAGAGCTTAATGAAGAAGTGATAATTTTTTCAAAAATCTTACCGAAAATGCAAAGTTTAGAAATGGGCCTGTATTGTTTGATATCATGCTTATCACCACCTTTTGGTATAGGGGTTACTAAGGCTTTTTTCCAAATTTTTGGAAATTGTCCTTCAGATATAGATTTTCTATAAATTATGGTTAGAGGTAACGAAAATTCTTTAAACAGTCGACCTATTAGAAACATCAACCTTTTCAAATAATTTTGCAACAGTTCGTTGTAATATTTCAATAGTGGATATATTCACTAATGATGGTATATGCACATCAGTGATCGTCTCATTCTGCGTTGATTCATTGGGAGGGACAAAAACAGAATTAAAATGTTTATGAAACATATCACAAATATCTATCGGGTTTGTAAAGGATTCGTTATTGTAAGTCAAATGGGCTGGCACACCATTCAACCCTACCTTGGATTTAATGAATGACCAGAAATATTTTGGCGAAGTTTGGATTTTGGTTTCGGAGAACATAATATAATTATTATAACACTCTCTTTGAAGTAGCTTTTCTTTAGAACGTAAATCTAAAAAAAGTTGGTAATCAAAATCATTTTTATATTTTTTCCATCTACTGTGAATTTTTCTTTTTCTTCTAATTAATTTTATTAAACCTCGAGAAAACCATGGTGGAAAATTGGTATTTGCATTAACTAATTATTTAGGAATATATGTCTCCATCAAGTCATGTAAAACGTTATAAAAGTACTCAACCGACTCTTCAGAGTTCAAATAAAGAAGTTCGGTCGACCAATTTACAGCCATTAGTCCAGCGCTCATCTCCTTAAAGTCGGTAGCATAATAGATAAATTTATAATGTTCCTTTTCCTGTATAAACGGTGTGGAAGTTAAATTAAAAGTTATATCTAACGATTTATGGTGAGGATCTTCAATGGTAAGTGGATTGAATGACCTACTAACAGTGCATTCGCAATTATTCAGAACCAAATCTAGGATTCGTCCATTACAATTAGTACAGTCGTTATATTGTGATAAATTTGACAAGTTTAAAAAATCCCACAGACAGGAGGCTCGTTGATCGTTATTTGTATTTAACTTAAGTAATGAATTGCTATCTTTATACCAGATAGCTTGTGATATATTAAAGTCACCGATAATTAAAAAGTAGTCATTGGAATTATTTTGAATTAGTTCAGACGTGTTGTCATAAAAGTTTTGAAGTACCTCGGAATGATTATTGCTATACGGAAAGTAACAGCAAGCTATGTGTAGGAAAGAGTGAGGCATGCGGGATGGCGCGGGCGCGTTGCTCGTGGCTGCGGCCGGTGCGAGCTGCATACTCAGCCAGAGCTCGTCCGTGCAGCGCGCAGAGCACCAGTCGTCACGGCGGCGTGTGCACGCGCCGCACCGCACCACCACTAACACGCCGCCACCGAGCGCCCCCCACCCGTCTTCAACTACACGGTCCCTCCGATACACGTCGTAGTTGCTTAAGAAATATTCGGCATCATTAAAATCCGTCGTTAACCAAGTTTCGGTCAAAATTATTAAGTCATAATCACTTACAAAATATTAGATAAAAAACTGTGAGACTTAGTGCGCAAGCCCCTAGCATTCTGATAATAAATTTTTAGTGAGTTTATTTCAGTCATCGTTAAAGTATTTAAGATAAACACCTACAATACTATGAAGTTTAATACCTTCTTCGACAAAAAAGTAGTTCTTACTAGTGATAAACCATTTATTTGCCAAATAAATGAACTTAAATAATAATAATGTGTAAGTAATTCTTAATAGTTGTGCATAGTGAAATTTTTACAAAAACCGTATGGATAAAATGTTTTAAGCAGTTAATTAAACAGACAGCTAGTTTACACACATTACAGTTGTATAGTATACTTCGTAAAAGAATCAACCATAACGAACACGTATTCCTTAGTATCATTTTTGCCACTCAGTTTCCCTGTAGCATCTATGTGAATGGTATGCCAAGGTGTAGATACTTTACGGGTGGGATGCAACTCGGCTTGAACTTTACCCGAATGAGACTTAGATAACCTACAGGTAATACAATTTTCGACAAATTTACGTACGTATTTATTCATGTGAGGGAACCAATAATAACAGTAAACCTTTTCTAAAATTTTCTCCCACCCTAAATGCATAATACTTTCGTGTATATGATTTATAACAGCCCACTGAAATGATTTAGGAACGATTGGTAACCAGACACTACGACTATTTCGTTCTATTTACCTGTACAATATTCTACGTCTAAGCTCATATGTCGCCGCGAGATTAAGATCTAGTTCGTTGTTGTTTAAGTTTGTAATTATTGACGTTATTTCTGGATCCTTTTGCTGTTCTGCTTGAAACCAATTATCGCTGATTTCAGTCAGATTAACTTGCATTTGAACGACTTTTGTGACTGATATATGAGGAAGGGGGTTTCGAGATAAAAAATCAACATGTTCCATTCGTTTTCCTGGTCTGTATTTAATATCGAAATCAAAGCGTTGAAGAAAACACCACCACCTATGAACACGAGGTGTTAAATCTTTTTTAGACTTAGAAGCTTTCACTGGATTACAATCTGTTACTACAACAAACTTGTGACCTTGTAAATAATGTTTAAAATGTTTTATCGCGTTTACTACTGCGAGCGTTTCGAGTTCATAAGAGTGGTTTTCGATTCGCAAGGATTTGTTCTCCGACTATAATACTCAACAACATGATTTTTATTATCTTTTCTTTGCATAAGAATGGCACCATAACCTTCAGAGCTGGCATCCGTGTGTAATTCAATAGGACATTGAGGATCGAAAATAGTAAGTACTGGCTTAGCTCTTAAGATTTTAATTATTTTTTGACGAATTGTTTCAAATTCAGGAGTCCATTTTATGCTACCTTTACCGGATGTTAGTTTATAAAGTGGTGTGGTTATTTGAGAAAAGCCTAGAATAAATTGGCGGAAATATGTTGCAAGGCCAATAAACTGTCTTAACTGGGTAACAGTTTGCGGGGGAGGCAGTTGTGACAAAGCATTTATTTTTCGTGGATTCGGTCGTAACTGACCTGATGTTACCTGATACCCAAGATAATCTATTTGAGTTTTGAGAAAAGCACATTTGTTTATGTATAAAGAGAAACCAGACTCTGTTAAAAATTCTAAAACCAAGTTTAACCTTTGGAGGACTTCATCGATAGTTTCGGAAGGTATTATAATATCATCAATATAGCAGATAGCAAAAGTTTCCGCAAGATCGCCAAGAGCTTTATTGATGGCTCGCTGATACACCGATAGAGCATTTCGCAGACCGAAAGGCATAGTTAAGTATTCAAACCATCTTTCTAAATTAGATAAGATACAAAATATATGTTTACGTGTGATTGGTGGATTTATCAAAAGTACACCTATACACGTAATGGAGGCGGAATTGGTTTTACCACCATTATCTGTTCGCAGACAATATCTGGCAGGAAAGTTCTATTTGAAATCTAGATCTTTTGATAATATGGTATGTAATGTTCTGGATGAAATGTGTAATTTAGTTCAAAACCGTTTTTGGAATCGAAAAATAAAACCTTTACTTGTAACCATACATAACTCATTTAAGTCCACAGATATCCAATCCAATAGTAAGCCCGAAATGTATTCACTTGATACATGGGTCACAAATATTGATTTATCTGATTGTTTAAAACCTAATTTAAGCGGAATAGACAAGGCAAAATGTAAGTACACTCGAGCACATATTCAATCTGCATGGACTGATATTTTTGAAAATAGATATACATATTTTTACAAAATTTTTACAGACGGTTCGAAAACAGAGAACGGAAACGGGGGTGCGTTTTTAGATTGGGAAACTAAAGAATCTGTTAAAATACAGATTAATGCAGAAATTTCGATTATGGCCGTAGAAATGATAGCAATTTTAGAAGCATTATCGTACATTCAGAGCATAAATTTTCAAAAATTCGTTATTTTAACAGATTCAAAAAGTACTATTCAACATTTGATTCGATGTACTACCATTTTCCGAGGCTTTCCATTAGCTTATATGATTATAAATATGATAAATAGCTTAAAATTAAGAAAAAAAGATATTGTTATCCAATGGATTCCCTCTCATTCAGGTATCCTGGGAAACGAGGAAGTGGATCGGCTGGCCAAACAGGCCATGACGGAGGGTATTTATTTTCATTGGGTTCCATGGTTCGGTGATGTTCTCTATAAAGTTAAAATTAGGTGCTACGACATTTGGTCTGAATATTTTAATGAAAGATCGCTTTCTAAAGGTATCTGGTATAAAACCATCCAGCCGTCAGTTCCTCGAGTCCCTTGGTTTGAATTGATTAAAATGAGTCGGCAAGACATTGTATTAGCTCTTCGTCTCCGTTCTGGTCATATTCCGTTAAATAGTTTTGCTTACTTGATGCGTAAAATTGATTCTCCAAATTGTAGTCAATGTGGTGTGGTTGAGGATGTTTTTCATATTACTATGGAGTGTGATCGGAATGTGGTACAGAGGCGCCGCCTTAATTTGAAAAATTTCAATATCGGTTTGGTAAACAGTATATTATCATCCCCTATTTCGAAGGAGGCCAAATTGTTATATAATGTAGTGAAAATATGTTTAGATAATAGGTAATATTATATTATTAATTTTATTGATGTGGATTTAGAGAGTCACGATGAGGGTGGCTTTTGTAAAACCCTCTATAAATAAATATTGATTAAAAAAAAAGTATTCAAACTGCCCATCGGGTGTAACAAAAGCTGTTCTTTTAATTGAATCCGGGTGTACTGGAATTTGATGGTAACCACTAGCCATATCTAAGGAAGTAAAATATCTTGCACCTACTAATCGTTGTATCTGGTATAGTGTTACTGTTTAACTCGCGATAATCTACGCACAGTCGATCCGAACCATCTTTCTTTTTTACCAATAATATAGGGCTAGCAAAAGGGGAACTTCTTTCACGAATAACATTTGCACTAAGAAGTTCTTTTATTTTCTTACGCACCAATTCACGTTCATTAGGACTCAGTCGATACGGACGACATTGCACTGTTCGACTAGGATCTACAAGTCTTATTTCCAAACATCCAGAACTAACTTTGCTCGTAGGTATTCCTTTAATAAAGAAACTTGAATATTTCTCTAGCAATTGTTTTAGTTTAGCAAATGAATCCAAGGGAACATCGGTATTGAAATTACTAAAATCTTTTGCTATTTCGCCAATTTCACAATGCGCGATAATTTTAAATTTATTGACAGTTAAAGAGTCCTGTGAAACTTCGATCGAAAAGCCTAAACCAATCAAGTCGCGGCCTATCAAGATATCATTACCTAAAGATGTATCAGGGACCACGTGAAATAATAACTCAACTGAAAATCCCTGAATGGTAACTGTAGCTGTAATTTGTGTATTGCAATCGAGATTAGATTTCCCTATGCCTAAAAGAACAACTGAATCATAACTTTGTTTACCCAGAAAATTTTGAGCTACTGTTTCTTTTATAAGGGAGCATTCAGATCCGGAATCAAAACAAAATGAAAACTTCTCACCGAGATTGTGCAGGTAGTCCATTGCAGGCTTAATGGTACAGACATTCACTCTTCGCTCCACTGCGGCTTCCTCACGGTCTTCAACCTTCTTTTCCTTTTGGGAACAGCGCGGTGCTATATGCCCTGCTTCACCACATCGAAAACAGATTACTGATCGTGGCTCCTTACGTTGGCAGTTGTTCGGAGGCGTGACTTGGGATCGAGTCACGTTGGTAGAAGATATATTATGATCTCTGCTATTATTACCACGACAATCGTTGGCATAGTGACCGGCGTTTCCACATCTATAACAACGACGTGGTAACTCCAAACGTTTTCTTCTTGGCGTCACTGTATTGATTGGCTTTTTCAGAGGGTAGCAAGCTTCTCTTCCGGTACACAAATTGCATTAGTTCACGTTGTAGTTGGATCCTCGACGTAATTTCTGTTGTAAAAGCCACCCTTTGGATTTGATTGTCAGTGCGCGCAGCATGTGCTAATGCAATGTTTATTGCCACTTGTTCCACAGTCATGTTTTGCCAGCGAGTGGTCAACGTGTTTAATATTCGAGACACGTATGTTGACATATTTTCACCATCATTCGGATTACTTGATAATATCTTATACAATGTTGCCGCTGACGTTTCAACAGTATCAAACCGAGACAAGAAAAGGGGTTTCAGCTCAGACCATGTTTCAAAGCCCTGCTAAGGAGCATAATCAACTGGCATCCACTCGTAGGGGTTTTTTGGATACACATATCCACCGTATTACACCATGCCTTTGCATCAGCTTCTTGATCGTCAGGATTGAATTCTGGCAAAACAAGACTATTTTCTTTTTTCTTTGGCTCTATAAAACTTCTTACCAATTCCATCATATTGCGATGCTGCAACTCCATAATATTTCTCCATTGGTCTCGTTCAGTACGTATTATAGGACTGGCACGCCCTTCATTAAGATTTTCTTCATTTTGGTTCATCCCACTTCTGATGAGGAAGTTTTCGAGCAGGTGTCCACCAATCGTGAATATTGCCAATAACACAGTTGTATTGTTCAAAACACACTTTATTACACTTGTTATGCGTGGCAACCCTAAGGAAAGTGCATAATTGCATTCCCTCAGTTTTCATGGACTTTAGTTACACGTGTGCTTCATCAGCATTTAATTTTATTCCTTGTGAATTAGTGTTACTTATTTTTCCCACACTTTGTTTCCTAACTTCGGACAGAGCACATGTTTAGATTAGATTAAATTGTAATAATTATTTTATTAATTAAATTCTTTTTAAGTAAATTTGGTTTTTTTTGAGATCCTCGGCGCGACCATATATTTTTGGCGCAGTCGGTAGGATCGCTTAGGGATATAGAAATAGTATACGTATCCTGCGATAACGAACCTACAGTGTGGTTGTGCCCGAGGAGAATCCAGACATAGATTCGTTGAAGAAAATCGAATGTAAGTACTTTGAATCTTTAAAGTGTTTGCCATCCTTAGTTATAGTATTTCCTATCCTGTAATTCGAATATTAATTTCGCGATTTTTTTTTATTACGTTTATAAATAGTTTATTTTAGTGAAAGTTTTAACTTGTGTTCAAGATTTTCCATCCACGGGAATATCGTTCTAAGATTAGTGATAAGAATAGTCGTAGGTTTAATACAATAGACGAACGTAGAATATTAGAGTCGAACACCATGACGGACCAAGTGGACATTATTTTTAAATCCCTCAGATTGTTGCCCGAATTTGACGGGAACCCACATGTCCTGACGCGGTTCATAAATTTGTGCGATCAGTTGGTAATAGCGCATTTTGACTCAGAGCCTGGCCACGAGTTAGCTAATTTGGCATTATTTAACGGCATCCTTAATAAAGTTATGGGGCCGGCTGCTAGGCTCATCAACTCCAACGGTGTCCCGGATAATTGGCAAGGGATCCGTAGCGCACTTATAAATAACTTCGCAGACCACCGCGATGAGACCGCGCTTTATAATGACCTGTCGCTACAGAGTCAAGGGAATAGTACTCCCCAGGAGTTTTATGAACGGTGTCAGAACTTATTCAGCACGATCATGACTTACATAAGTCTTCACGAGTCCATACCTACCACGATTGAGGCCAAGCGAACGCTTTATTCAAAATTGACCTTGCAAGCGTACTTACGGGGTCTAAAAGACCCACTAGGGTGTAGGATCCGTTGTATGCGTCCCGAAACGATGGAAAAGGCTCTTCAGTTTGTACAGGAAGAATTAAACACCCTCTATATTCAACAACGAAATGAAGGCAGCTCAAATAGGAAAGACTGGACAGACAGACAATTACAACCACCTCCTATTAATTTTAAAACTCCCTTTAATAACTACGTCCCACCAGTAAAATCATTTAACGTGCCGATGCAACCAATTTATAACGCCCCCGGCCCATCGCGTCAGCAAGGTATAACTATGCAAGGGTGGAGACCTGGCCCGAGCCCGATGCAACCACCAAGAGGTGAAACGCGCACGCAGCAAATGTTCCGTGCTCACCCTCATAATTACAACCCCCATAGTCAAGTGTTTAAAATGCCCCCTAGACCTCAGAACCAGACTTTTAACTCTAACACTCCGCGTCCTATGAGTGGCGTTACGCCTTTTGCAACGAGACATTTACCAGTTATGGGACACGATTGGAGAAAGCATGGCAACCCGCCGCCGACTAACTATTTTAAAACGCGCGAGGTTAACTTCAACGAATTAGGCGATTACTATTATTATAATACCTATCCAGAGTACGAACCGTATTATTCATACGATCCGAATCCGATGTACCCCGAGTTCTATGAACCTAATTACGAGTATAGTGAAAGCGCGAATATTGAGGACGTAGGAAATCCCGAAACTGAACAGGAGGATTTTCAAAAACCATCCAGTTCAGAAAAGCAAAAATAGAAGTAAATTTGCAGACACAGCGTCAGCTTATGTATGTACAAATTAATGAACCGCCCCTTAAGATCTTAGTGGACACAGGCGCCAATCAATCCTTCATAAGCCCGCAAGCTCTGCAAAATTATTTTTATAATGTGCCGCTAAACTACGAACCATTCGAAGTTACGAACTCCAATATGACGACTACACATAAGCATTCAATTACGCTACCTTGTTTTAATGAATACAAAGAAAACGGCGACATGACTTTATTCGTGTACGATTTTCATAAGTACTTCGATGGGTTACTAGGCTTAGATTTATTAACTGCTTGGGACTCTAACATAGACCTTAAGAACAAATTACTAACAACTAGAAATGCAAAGATACCTTTACAAATTTATGATTCTCGTAATGTCAACTTGTACGAAGACATAATTCCAGCTCAATCCACTAAGTTGATTCAATTACCCATTAATACTTCAGACGGAGATGTCTTAGTGCAAGATGAAATTATTTGTAGCTGTACTATTACTGATTGCGTGACTGCGGTAAAGAACAATCGTGGTTGGGTCGAAGTTTGTAATAATTCCGATAATGACATAATCTTTTCAATGGATAGGCCAGTCGAAGGCGAACTCTTTAACGCTGAGATTAACCATTTACAACACTCTCCAGAGCGCGTATCTGAAGTTTTATCTCGACTTAGAACTGATCATTTAAACCCCGAGGAGCTTGCTAATCTTCAGGCACTGTGTTCGCGTTACGCGGACGTATTTTACATAGATGGTGAACCGTTGACGTTCACAAATAAAATTAAGCACCGTATTAAAACCACAGATGAAGTTCCTGTTTACACTAAAAGCTATCGATATCCTTATATACACCGACAGGAAGTTAAAGATCAAATATCTAAGATGCTTGCTCAGAATATAATTCGACCATCCGATTCCGCGTGGAGCTCGCCGATTTGGATAGTTCCTAAAAAGGCTGATGCTTCCGGTAAAACTAAATGGCGGATAGTAGTAGACTTCCGAAAAGTAAATGAGAAAACCATTAATGATAAGTATCCTATCCCGAATATTACCGACGTTTTGGATAAACTAGGTAAATGTCAGTATTTTACAACATTAGATTTAGCAAGTGGCTTCCATCAAGTGGAAATGGACCCCTCAGACATTCCCAAAACGGCATTCAATGTTGAAAATGGCCACTATGAATATCTTAGGATGCCGATGGGTCTTAAAAACTCACTATCGACCTTCCAAAGGGTCATGGATAATGTGCTTAGGGATTTGCAAAATAACATCTGTTTAGTATACTTAGACGACATAATCGTTTTTAGCACCTCATTACAGGAGATGATGATTAATCTCGAAAAAGTATTTGACAGATTGCGCGAATCTAACTTAAAATTCAAATGGATAAGTCCGAATTCTTGAAGTTAGAGACTGATTTCTTAGGACACGTCATTTGTAGAGACGGGGTGAAACCAAACCCTAATAAAATCAAGGCCATAAAAGAATATCCTATTCCAAAAACCCCGACAGAAATCAAACGCTTTTTAGGACTCTTAGGGTATTACAGGAAGTTCATCCCCGATTTCGCACGCATTACGAAACCGTTAACTCAGTGTCTTAAGAAAGGCTCGAAAATAACGTTAGATCCAACTTACATTAATTGTTTCGAAAAATGTAAAACACTTCTGACCAACGACCCGATTCTTCAGTACCCAGATTTTACTAGGGAATTTATTCTAACAACCGATGCATCCAATGTTGCCATTGGGGCCGTGTTATCCCAAGGTACTATTGGCTCAGATAAACCCATCGCCTTTGCCTCAAGAACTCTGAACTCTAGCGAATTGAACTACAGTACGATAGAAAAGGAGCTTCTTGCCATTGTGTGGGCTACTAAGTACTTCAGACCCTATTTATTTGGTCGCAAATTTAAAATTCTAACAGACCACAAGCCATTGCAATGGGTGATGAGTTTAAAGGAGCCAAATTCAAGACTTACAAGATGGCGTTTGAAATTAACTGAATACGATTTCGAAGTTGTGTATAAGCAGGGCAAATATAATACGAACGCGGATGCACTATCTCGCATTCAGTTAAATAACGAAGAACTTAGCTCAATAGTTGTGAATCCTTCCGAAAGGTCGGATAATTTAGACGATTCTAGAACCCTCACAGCTCTCGAAGGTGCTGATGATTCTAGAACCGTCACAGCTCACACTAGCGCGGAAAACCCCATCTTGGAAGTACCCATATCGGAAGATCCACTAAATAGGTATACAAAGCAGATCGTTTTTAACATCGTGGGTGACATCAAAGGTAAGTCCGTAGTAACTAAGCCTTTCGATACTCACACCAAAACATCAATTCAGTTATCCGAATCTAGTTTAGAGCAGGACGTCATAGATGCAATTCGAGAGTATGTACATCCTAAAATAAAGACAGGTTTGCTTATTAATCCTTCTGATGCTATGACTAAAGTAATACCTATTATACAGAGAAATTTTAAAAGTTCAGCTATGAGTTTGGTTCTTGTAAAGAAAGAGTTAGAAAATGTGCGTGAGTACCTAAAACAACAAGAAATTATTAATCATTACCACGATGGTAAAACCAACCATCGCGGTATTAACGAGTGTTTCCTAGCTTTATCACGTAGGTACTACTGGCCTAAGATGAGGGAGCATATCACTAAATTCATTAATGACTGTACCATCTGCGGACAGGCTAAATACGATCGAAATCCAATCAAACAACAATTTCGAATCGTACCACCACCCAGCAAACCGTTTGAGCTAGTTCATATGGATTTACTTACTATACAGGGTGAGAAATTTTTAACAATCGTAGACGCATTTTCGAAGTATGCTCAGGCATATTACCTACGTGATGGAACTGCTATTAGTGTCGTTCAAGCATTTTTAACTTATTGCACGCATCATGGGATACCCATCACTATAGTCACAGATAACGGCCCTGAATTTATAAATCAACTTGTTACGGAATTTGTTAAACTACATAGAATTCAACACCACAAGGTTGCACCCCACACCCCTAATGAAAACGGTATTGTTGAGCGATTTCACTCGACTATACTCGAACATTTACGTATTTTAAAACTTGAACGTAAGGGTGAAGTGACTATTAACCTCATGCCGTATGCCCTTCTGGCATATAATAACTCCATCCATAGTTTTACTAAATGCAAGCCAATAGAAATCATAACAGGTCACTTTGACCCGCGGGATCCATTTGACATAGACCTTTCATCTTATCTTTTACAACAATACATGATAGATCATAAGAATAAAATGACTCAGGTGTACAACTTAATGCACGAGTCATGTACTTCACTTCGCACCGATTTAACAAACAATATTAATCGTAATCGCAGTTCAGAAATAGAATACTCACCTGAACAACAAGTTTATATTAAAAATCCAGTCGCTTCCAGACAAAAACTAGCCCCACGCTTTATGCGAGATGAGATCATTGCCAATTTGCCTATACACATCTACACAAAGAAAAGACGTGGACCCGTCGCTAAGTCCCGACTTAAGAGAATACCTAATAGTAATCAATTGTTACAGGGCTCATCTAGTACTCCTTCTCCTCCTGCCGGTAACAGTACGAATGCAGGAGATAAAACTTGAGAACATCGATGAAGGCCCTGGTATTCTGCCCTTCAAATTAGGTCCCACTAGAATCATTTCACATTATCATTCATTTATCCAATCCATTAACCTACAGGATCTAGAAGCTAAAGTCGATTCAGTAATTAATCAATTAAATACCATAGAACCGGTGTTAAATAACAAAACTAGCTCATTATTCACCCCTCATATTCATTATTTAACTAATAAAGCTTATAGTGTGCTTGAGCAGTTACAAAGTTTTGAAGTAGGTCGCACTAAACGCGGATTAGTAGACGGACTTGGTAGTATAGTTAAAAGCATAACAGGAAATCTAGACCAGACAGATGCATTGCATTATAATCAAGCCATTAGGAACCTTAAAGATTCGGATAACCAGTTATTAATAGAACTAAATAGTCATGTAAGCATTTCTAAGGAATGGATGTCTCAATATTCTAATATAATAGACAATATTACTAAAAATCAAAATAAAATTGAACAATTAATAAATAAAATAAGCCAAGCAGAAGCTACTCGTGACTATGACCTGGTTAAATATGCACATTTAGCACAAACATTTCTAATAATTGGCGACAATGTTGATGCAATTTCGCAAGAAATATTCCGATTGCAAAATATATTAGCTTTCATTAAAATGTCAATTCCGCATCATTCAATTATGGACAGGAAATCATTCGACACCATATTCAGCAAATTACGAAATTTATATAGTAGCGATAATTTGATTGAAGTTGATATCCGAGAATATTACGATATAATTCGAGTAGGCTATTATTATAATTATAAAGGTAATGAAATTATTTTAGTTTTTAAATTTCCTATTGTTTTATCTCAAATATATACTATGTATAGATTGTCCATGGTCCCTAATAAGTATAATGAAATCCTTTTATCTCCCTCCCCATTCCTGGCAATATACGGCAAAGAATTCAGGTACATGGAGGCTGAATGCCCGAAGACCACCAAGTGGTACATCTGCAATGGAAACCGGAGCGCACAGATCTCAGATAATGGAGATTGCATCCACCAACTTATCACCGAGCAACAAAAAACCACCACCTGCAAGTCAGTTCGAGTAATGCTTCAAGGGCCAGCCTATGACCAGCTCGACGAGAAACACTACGCTATCAGCTTTCCTATACCGTCGAGAATACATCTCTCCTACGGACAAAATCTCTACAAGGAACTTAAAGGAAGTTATCTCGCAGTCATCCCGCAGGGCTGCTCCATCATCACACCCTACTTCGTCATCTCAAACATAGACGACCACATCGGAGGCCAAGTACTCAAGATCATGGACATAGCTTCAGAGAAATCATCGCGGCTGCCAGCATCCGCCATTGTTGAATTAAATTCAATCGACCTCGATCATTTACATGAAATCAACACTAAAGTCTCTGCGCAACAATCCGTCGATATCAAAACTGAAGCAATCGAGGACAGTATCTACCATACGACCATACCGCTATATCTTATAATAGTGGTAATTGGTGTATCCTGCACTGTTTTCCTGATGTACCGGAGACACTGGCTTCTCCAAGGATCTGCTGGAATAACTGAACGAGTGCCAACGGGAGTTTACGCCGTTCCTGGAACGAGAACAAGGGTTGACTTGGATCAACCCCCAGCTTCCTTCACATCTAAAGTGTTCAGTCGCTGTTCTACGGGGGGAGGTGTTATGCGTGGCAACCCTATGGAAAGTGCATAATTGCATTCCCTCAGTTTTCATGGACTTTAGTTACACGTGTGCTTCATCAGCATTTAATTTTATTCCTTGTGAATTAGTGTTACTTATTTTTCCCACACTTTGTTTCCTAACTTCGGACAGAGCACATGTTTAGATTAGATTAAATTGTAATAATTATTTTATTAATTAAATTCTTTTTAAGTAAATTTGGTTTTTTTTGAGATCCTCGGCGCGACCATATATTTTTCACTGTCACTGTTATCAACAAAATACGGTTTTTAATTTAAGAAAATAACAATAACACGAAGTATGTGGAATTGCGAACGTTCGACCAGCGCCACGACTCAAGTCGAAGTGACCGTCAACTTAGTCTGTCGCCGCCTTATATAACCGGCAGAGGCGGCACTACCTACTTTCCCCATCGTACCACACGTCAGGTGGCGCTGACGTCACTCGCGAGCCCACACGAACAATAGTTCCCTCGTTTATTTAAAGACTACATTTTTTAATAATTCTAGATTATTTCTAAACAACAATAATTTGCAATTAAAATCAATAAACAACAATCAACTTAAATTTAACAAAAATAATGAAAGTTCTTAAATGACGCGCCGTCAAGTATATTATACGAGCGTGAGCGTAGAGCAAATATTCAGTAACTCTAAAAATGGTCTAAATTATTCAAGAATTTTAATAATATACGCATTTGGACCTCTTCGTTGTCATCTAACTGACATTTTTGTACGTGTTTTAGTTTTAGCAAAATATCGCCGCATTCTCAATGTCTGGGTCGTACGTGTTCTTGTATGCGCCTGGGGGACGAGAGAAGGTTTGGTCAAATTGAAAAGAGCATTCGATCAATCTCTAAAGTGTAATCTTGAAAAAATTGATAGCCTAGATTGTGAGAGGTGTGAGTTTTTTGTTATTTATGAGGCTACATGCTCTTCGGTTGGCAGAGTCAAGGCATAAAGTTACTTTTCAGAATCATCCCAAAGAGTACTCAAGGTAAAACTTGGACTGTATGTAGGTTAAACTTCATAAAATTATGATTTGGATTTTGTAAGGGTCGAAATCGAAAAGGTTGGCTTCACTCAAGTCAGGGACCTAACGTAATGTCAATTCAACCCGTTCAATAATTTGATCTGTATAATGCTGGATTTGGTTTGGACTCTTAACAACAGTACTGTTACTAGAGTAACCAATCACGCCCGTCTATCAAGCCTTCAAAATCCAAATGATTACTTTTCCTTTTCAATGCTCAGGGCGCGCCAGAAAAAATTACAAGCAGAATGCTATAAAAACTATATTAAATGGTCACAAAATATGATAAAAGCATCGACTAAGTATTTCTGGAAGTATGTGAATTCAAGAAGGAAATGTAATTCGTCTTACCCGGGGCGTATGAATTATCTTGATTCATGTTTCAGCGGTGGGTCGAATATTTGCGCGGCTTTTAATGACTTTTTTATGAAAAACTTTAGTTTACCTATGGAAAATTATGGTACCCTTACTACACCGCGGTTCCTCGATACAGAATCGATAGGTACTCTTAGGATCAATGCGGACTATTGTGAAAAATTGTTAAAGGGACTGGATATCACAAAGGGCTCGGGTAGTGACAACTTACCACCAATTTTATTTACGAATTGCGCGACTGCCTTGTCATTACCGGTTACTTTAATCTTTAATCGTTGTTTTGCTGAAGGGTATGTTCCTTTACTGTGGAAAATAGCGCACATCACACCTGTACACAAAAAAGGGCCTAAGACATCAATTGAAAACTATCGTCCGATTTCCAAGCTAAATGTTCTTAGTAAAGTTGCCGAGAGAATTGTGTACAATCATATAATATATCCTACAGCCTGTAAAATGATTCCCAATGAACAGCATGGATTTATGAGAAATCGCTCCACTTGCACTAACCTCGCTATTTTCACCAATGATGTTCTGTCAGACATGGAGGGTGGGGGGCAGGTTGATGTGATCTACACTGATTTCGAAAAGCATTCGACCGTGTGGATCATGTCATCCTGCTGCACAAGCTTAACGAAATAGGAATATGCGGTGCTTTGCTAAGATGGGTGGAATCTTATTTGGGTAATCGAAGTCAGGCTGTTGCTCTGGGTGGTTTTTGTTCAAATTACGTTTCTATCCCCTCTGGAGTCCCATAGGGATCTATACTAGGGCCGTTATTATATTCTGTTTACCTTTATGATATCGGACAACCCATCCAGTATGCTAAATTTATAATGTACGCAGATGACACCAAAATCTACATGAAAGTTAGGGACCTGTTTGACAGCCTTAAATTACAGGAAGACCTAAATCACTTATCACGGTACTATTCACTGAATAGAATAAACATTAACGTCAATAAGTGTCTACATATTACTTTTTCCCGTAAAAGCAATCGTTTGTCAACGAACTATTATTTCAATAATACAGAAATTTCCAAAACCGACCTTGTTCGTGACCTAGGGGTGGTTCTTGATGCAAAGCTTAGTTTCAATGATCATGTCACGCATATAGTTACCAAAGCATACAAGAATCTGGGTTTTGTATTAAGAACCACTGGTCCTTTTACAGATAATATGTGTCTGAGAATTCTGTATTATTCTTTGGTTCGCAGCACACTGGAGTATTGTAGTTCTGTTTGGAATACGCAGTATATTGCTTATAATCATGCTATAGAGTCTATTCAAAGAAAATTTCTAAAGCACCCAAATTATTGACAATCACAGACCCATATACCTTACCCAGAAGCATGTAAAAAACACCGTATGCTAACACTACAGAGCAGACGCACTCTTCTTGATATGTTGTTCTTATATAATATTTGTAATAATAATATAGACTGCCCTAAACTAACTTGCCTCACTCTTAATCTGCCCACTCCTTCCACTAGAACTAGACATACAAATATTTTCTATCCACAACACACAAAAACCAATTATACACGAAACTCAATCATAAACAGGATACAGAACACTTATAATAAAATATTCTCACAAGTCACTGATATATTTCATGAAAGCAAGGCAAAAATTTAGGCATAACATTATAAAGTAAAAAATTTTAAAGATCATACACACATATACTCATAAACTCACACACTACACACACAAACACACACACATACACACACTCAAATAATTTAATTTACTATTATAATTGACCATGCTGCGTAGCCGGGTTCCTCCGGCTGCAAAGCCTACTCAGCCCAAGCCTGCTCCAGAGAACTGGAGGCAGCGCCCCGCTGCACTAGCAAATCCCATCCCGGCTCCTCGCCCGTACAAATCCACGCCTCAACCCTCCGTAGCGGACGATATGCGTATCGTCTGCGACGCTATGAAAAATATCGATGTTAGTGAAATCGCAGTCTTAGCCCGTAAAATTAGGGCTTCACGTTCTCCGACAGAGCGACTTCTTGCTCTGGTGGAGCATAGTTCCCTTCTCAATTCATTATAGGTTCATTTAAATGAATTGATCCCTAAGTCAAGTTTCGACTGCAACTTTCACTACAGTTTAAGACCAAAAGACTCCAGTCCTTTACCAAAGACACCTGAGTTAAGCGTTATAACAAATACAGTTATTTTTTTAAAGTAAGATCAAATATTATCATTTATGTCAAGTGAAATTATGATTTCTTGAATAAATAACGAGGGATTAAAAAAACATCTGATTTGTATTTAAGTTATTCTCATGCGTAATAACAAATAAAATGATGTAGCTGTGCATTAAAAGCCTTCAGACTGACTCCCCAAACCAAACGCCAAGTATTTTAAGTCCTTCAATCCTCTTTAAGTTACGGCAAAATTTGTACATTAAAAATATTCGACTTCAATGTTTAATCATGACTAAAGATCTAAAAGATTTTCTATTTATTACAAGACTTAAGAACGCAGTCTCTTTCATCACAATAGGACACACAGATGTTCTTAAAATTATTAATTTGAATTTCATCTTGTTTGAAATATGATGTTTTCCATTTGGGAAACCTACTAATGTTTTCTATTTATTTATTGTTTGTAAACTAAAGTTATAATGTTGGCCTTAATTTTTGTTGTATACGTATAAAAAGATATAAACTTTGGTGAACACTTATTATATAATAATAATAATTATTATTAAAATTGTTACAATTAATAATTTTTATTAAAAATTTACTGCAGACTAAATAGGGGATTGCAACCATATTTCTTACAAGTCTTTTTCTATGTCTTGACTAGTTAGAGAAATTAGAAAATGAAACTTTTCAACGTGTAAGTTTTAGTTTTTAGTTAGTGCAACATCTAAAATACGATCAGGAAGACAAAAATGTCACATAACTGGCATGCCGAACTAAGAATAAAAAGGCATTAAAGAATAAATAAAAGGAGTAAATGCAGAACCATTACAAATGCAAGACAAAGCACTCAGCTTTTAGGGTTTAGTCGAATTTATAATCAAAGACAAACTTTGATATTACTTTAATATTTAGCATGGTGTTGAAATTTTAGATAGCAATCAGTTTTATATATTAGGCACACAACGCCACAAATGCGTTTTGCTTTCTGTTATAGTTAGTTGCTAAGTTATAAAAGCGAAGTATTCAATTTTTATTAATCGGTTTGAAAACCTCAGATAGGCTTGATAAAACCTTTATGGTGTAACCTAAGACACAGCCATAATCATAAAAGCACATACTGCTTGCGGAGTTTGCGATTGTGAATTCGTTTTTTTTTCAATTAGTTATTTAAATATCTTTTGAATATGGCTAAGTTTTGTCCCAGATTTATTATGGAAATGCTTGTGTTGCCCAAGTAGTTTTATATAATTCGTTGAATGCTAAAATATTATCTCACAATTGTGACAGGTATTTAGGTAACGGATTGAAGAAGAATTATACCCATTTTTATAATTATTTGAATTTATTTATTGCAGAATTTATATATTGTCTTCTTTTTACCAAAATTAAGGAACATTGTTAAAATTATGAAATAACTGGATCTGACCTAGGCACGTATTTATACATTTTTTTTTCAATACTTCTGCGACTTTGACTTTCAAGTGATTTATTACTAGCTTGGCTATCTTTTACCGCCATTTTGTGTATGGCATGGGTAGCTACCAAAATATCGCTTAGTAATTACTATGGATAAGATTGCTTCTCACCGTACAGGAATAGTCGAGACCAATTCTACACGAACATTAATGCGATAAAAATGTGAAAGAACAACGTCCAATGGTCAACGTCAACAGTAAAATGGAAGTGCCACTGTGGGCAAATTTCGAGTATTTTAATAAGCTTCAGCATTGCTACATTCCGGGCCTACGTTCATATGAATTAGAATAATATTCTCACTGGAACATAGCCGCTTAGTAAAATAGAAAAAATAGAAATGTACCCTATTGCCAATCCAGTTATATGTATATACTAAAACTAGAAAAAAAGAGAAACACAATATGGGTGGTTTAATCAAGCCTGAAATTTATAAATTATTAAAGGTAACTAGAACGACCCATCTCGGTTTCGCTTCGCACGTCCACATTTTTTTACTGTCGTAGTGTAGCAGCAGCTTGTTGCGTTTATCTTGTGAATTCCAATTTAAATGTAACGTATGGGCTTCCCACTTCCCAACCATCCCGCTTGGAGTGTTATTTTCTAGTAGCAAGTATTTGAAAGAGTACAGGTAGAACATATACACTTACATTAAACTAAATAAAATCTGATCAACAACATAGATTGGCTTATATTGCAAAAGTGGAGGATCGGGGCCAGCCCGAATTTATTTTATGTTGTGATCGTTTGAATTATACGAAATCTCTGACGATACTAGTTTAAATTGTATGGAGTAAAAAAACAATTATAATTAACATGAAGTGCTTAAGGTAATTAATGTTTAATTTTTAATTTTGTTTGTGTGGCGGTGACACAATCGTAGCACAGCACTGGCTAATTACATTTTATACAGAGCTTTAACATGTAACCGGGTGAAGATATGATACTTTAGGAAATTTGTTCAGTTTAAGTAACTCTCTATAAAACATTTCTTATTTACTCCAATAACGGTTCATCTATCCAGTAACCGTTAGCGCATAATATATTTGATTGATTAGTAACACTCTAATCCAAAATATAATCTCGCTATTGCATCTTGCAATGTACTACACTATCACTAGCGATCCAATTGGCGTTAAGAGAGCAAGCAAATATGTATGTGCAAATTGCTATCTCTGCCTCTAAAGTTGGATAGCGTTGGATGGAGGCTGTGCGGTTTGGACTGGCTAGCGGTGGTCGACCACGAATGCCAATTATGCCCATCACTATTGCTATAGACACCTTCAATTTCAGGCATTGGCTACAGTCTTGTGTAAATGAATATCGTAAGAGGTATTTATGCGTTTGATGAGTAGGTTTTGAGCGTTCCAGCTCGCAAGTCATTTGAACGATTGCTTATTTATAGTTGCTTTCATTTTATATGAGGACAAATTTTGCAATCGATTCACTTTACTGTTCAGAATGACATTAATAATGACTGTTTGAAACTATCGCGATTATTTTCACTATAATTTAATGAATTTACGGGATTGTTACCACGATTTTCGATTTTTATTTCGCGCGTCCGATATTTCGATGCTGTTGCAAGCACCATGATCGCGGACTGGCAGATGTAGGTAGGTGGCGATGACAGTTAGACGCAAAAATGTGAGTTCCAGTAGTAGCAAATCAAAACGAACGAGGTTTTTTTTTTTTTTGCTGCCGAAGCACCCTCTCTTGGGAGGGAGGTGGAAGATTCGTAGATTCGTCATGAATACCACCGCAGCCATCTGCGGGGTGATGTGGGACTCACCAAAGTGGCACCTACCCACTAAAAACCACCTAAACGGCTGTAGCATGGGAATGCTGTCAGCCTTCATCGGAGCGACAACCGGGTAGGGAGGTGGGTGCGCAAGCAAGGACCCGCTAGCGGGTCACCCGCTGAGAATACTAATCATTTAAGGTGCAAATGACATTTATATTGATGATTATACGGCCTGGGCAGCCTTAAGCTGGTCCAGATTAGCCGAAAGTTGATCGGGGGGATCCGAGAGTGCATTTCTCGGTCTACGGACTTTGTACCTCGACGGCATGGGCGGAGCAGTATAAGCTACTGACTCGCGTATAAAGGGGTTAGGGTGCTCTTCGTATTGCTTAAAAAAAGCGGTGGAGAGCGTCCTAAGGTGTTGTTGTATAGTAGGCAGTTCGAGATCTCTGTGCAGGTCTGCGTTTCGCACGTACCACGGAGCATCCGTGGCCCGGCGGCAGAAGAGATTCTGGATTACCTGTAGTTTATACATATCGGAGGGTTTAGCATGTGCAAAAATTGGGGCGGCGTACGTCATGACTGGTCTCACGCAAACCTTAAAAAGCGTTCGCTTGTTCCTAAGAGACATTTTACTGTGCCGGCCTAACATACTGTTAAGGCGGCCCATGTACAGGCGGGCGAGTTTGGTAACTCGATGTCTGTGAGGTCGGAATGAAAGCGTACGATCGAGCGTTACGCCTAGGTACTTGGTGGTTAGTGCCCACGGGATGGGTGTACCTAGCATTCGGATGTGGGGGTCGTAGGGACGACGGCGTTTGTGATCGAAGCGCATCGGAGAGCTTTTCTCTGGATTTACATCGATACGCCATTTTTTAAACCAGGCTCCGAGGTCGTTTACGGCCTTCTGGAGTTTGGTGATGAGTGTGTCGACGTGCACGCCCTTGACGTATAGGGCAGTGTCGTCGGCAGAGAGGGAGAGTTGAACACCTTTAGACGGAATAGGTATGTCATTGGTGTTTATTGTGTATAGCAGCGGGGCGAGTACCGAGCTCTGAGGGATGCCCACCTTGAGGGGGCGGGGGGTGGAGAGCGTACCTTCGTGTTTGAAACGAAAGGTGCGATCTTTAAGGTAGGAGCCGACTAGTTTGACTAGTCGGTCGGGCAAGCCTGTGATGTGAAGCTTGTAAATGAGCCCTGCGTGCCAGACTTTATCAAAAGCCTTGGCTACGTCAAAGAAGACCGCGACTGTTTTCAGTCTTCTAGGGTAGAAGCCGTCGAGTATGTACTCAACAATTTGATGGACTTGCTGAGGGCACGAGTGTTTGGCTCGAAAGCCGAATTGGTGGGGGATAATGAGGGGGTCACCGTCCGCTGGGAACAGGTGGTCCTTCATTCGAGCGAGTATGACTCTTTCGAGAAGTTTGGCCATTGCCTTGAGTAGGCTGATGGGTCTGTGATTAGCCGGGATGTTCAGAGGTTTACCCGGCTTGGGTATGCCTATGACTGTCGCTTCTTTCCAAGCTTTTGGAAAGTAGCTTAGGTCAAAGCAAGCATTGAAGATAATCACAATTAAGGTAAGCACCTGCCGAGGCAGCTGCTAAAGTGCATGGTTGGAAATTCCATCCGCACCCGGGGCCTTCTTGGATTCCTGTCTCCTAATGATGAATAGGATCTCATCGTTAGATACTGTGATGGGGTCAGCGGTGACTGGACGGGAGTCTTTGCAAACGACTTCGTCTTCCACCGCCTGGATGTGAGCTGGGTCTGTGGGTTGGGTACTCGGGGAGCATTGTGAAGCAATGCTATCGGCGAAGCATTCAGCTTTCTCGTCGTCCTCGAAGGCGGTAGTGCCATCGGGACGAGATAACGGAGGGGTGTAAGTACGGGCGTCTAGTCGGAGGGCTTTCGATATCCTATAGTACGAACGAGAAGAAGGGTAGATCGATTTATCTGCCTCTAACTGTCATCGCCACCTACCTACATCTGCCAGTCTAAACAAAAATATAAAACCAAGTCCAAAAACATGAGGCCATTGTTAATTTTTTTTAAATATCTTGTTAGTAAAGGATTAAATTCAAATATTTATTTCTCAACATTAACAATTACTTGTTTTTATTGACATCAAACAAAGCATGACTCTACCACAGTTCGGAAGAACCTTCGTGAAGAAGAACTGGCAAGAAACTTCACGGGTATAATTTTTTGAAAATAAATTTACAATGTCTATACAAATTATGTCTATACAAAATTATTCTTATCTGCGTCTATTAAGCTCGGCAAGTATCTCCCCCCAAGTATCCAAACGACGAACACCCTCAAACGCGTCCTTGCTTAATATGATGCCTCATAATATTGTTTGTGTATTAATATAGTTGAGTAAATTTTCCTTGGTACAACGCAGACTCAACGCAAAATCTTTAACTTTTTCTGCTTTCTTCAACTTTGGCAGTTTCAATTACTAATAAAAATTTTCTTTGGGAATTTTGAATCCTACTTATTACATTATTGAAATCACTTAAGTACTTTTAGAGAAATAAATAAACAATATCATCTATGAGGCCGAAAAATTTATGAATGAGGGAATCCTTCAAGTCCGAGGTAGCCGCAAAAGAGTAGCTGAAGTGTTTGAACTACATCACACCTTGCTGGATCTATCAATTCAATGCAGCAAATGTTTCTTCGTTCAGAGTAATTGCAGATTACTATCTACTAAGACTGTATGTTTTAGCATGCTACTTTTTAATCACTCAAAACATGGCCGTCGCATATGTAGGACAACTGTTAACAAACCAGCTCTTGTGTTACATGAGCATCCAACCATTGGCACCGTTAGTAATACATTAGTTCAAATTCAATACCTTGCCTGCTGTTTTGTCAAGATCTATGAAACAGAAATCATTTTCGAACAGCACTTGATATAAATCACTGCTTGAGCTTAACGACATTTACAAAACATAAACCTAATCGTTAACTTAAACTCAAACGAACCCATCAGAACGAAAAGTAAGCTCGCAAAAACTAGAATACGTTTCACTCATTTTTATACTCAACTTTTTCTTTTGATTTTCAGCCTAAAGATACGAGTAATCAAAGTTTTACTAAACTTAGATGGCAGTTATCCGTACGGAAAATTGATAAAGTTGCAAACTTAAACACGCGCCGTGGCTGTGAACGAAGACATGAATTATCTACTCATAATACTGCTTCGGTGGGTAAAGAAAAAATATCAGCTTCTGATTCAAAAACCTTTTCGAGATATTACTTTTTATAACATATTTTGTTAGTAACTGCTTGAAATATGCGAATGATTTTATTTTTACGAAAAACCTTAAAAAAAATTGACTCATATTCAAAGTCTATATGACGTAATCGAGTAGGAACATTTTCTAATTTCGAATCGAAGAATCCGTAGCAAATTGTAGAGTTTTTCATTTAAGGTAATATAATAAACTTTGTAAAGCGAAAATTGATTTAAAATCAAATCACTGTGCCTCCTGTGAAAATTAGCTTTCCGGCGCTGCCGCGGCGGCGTTCTATTTTTGTTCATCATATAGGTGCCATGATGGCTTAGCCTTACAAGCGCATTGGAATGTGGCAGATGTTCAATTAAAAAGGTTTGATAGCACTTAAAAGAAAAAAGTAAATCATATTTTCAAATTTCAATTGTAGTCGGTAACACTAGTATTCGGTTGACAGGTTTCAATGAACTCTGCCCTCGGGGATACGTAATATTCGACGCAAGAAATAAAAAAATTAAAAGGAACCAAAGTGCTTCTTCTCCCCAACGTACTTAAGTCATTACAGTACTCAGTGTGTTTTATATTTTTGTCACAGTTTGCGAAAAAAAATACTTTTCTTTGTTTCCTTCTTCTTCCAAAATATTTCCTCAAAATACCCCATAGTTTTAGAAAACCATAAAAAATATACCACTAAACAATTACTTTACATACCAGTTTTTGTATCTACTACGTTTATTATGTTAATTTTACATTATTTCACTACGCAATCACTTTATGATTAAGTAAAATGCGTAAGAGAGCGTCAGTGGTTAAGGCACTGAACTCCGGGGTTCAAGATTCAATCTCCTTTTACTATATACATCACATCGCACTTCAAGCTCAACTTGCAAAAAAAACCAACATGGTTTTTCCTTTGCCGGTTGAGAATTATACCGATCATAATATCGAAGGTGTAGTCAATTCATAATTACGATTCATGCTGTCTTGCAGAACTAATAAATATATGCTGCAGCTCGATGGTCAGCCGTTTCACTAAACGTTTTAAAATTCTTTATACTCACGAATTTTTTTATCAGTCAGGTCCTGTCAAAATCAATTTTAATGATATCCTGCACAAATCGCAGGATAACTTAAACCCTAGATTCATAAACAGGTGTCTCTCATACACCTCCAACTTAAATTTCTCTCACCGACTGCGGCGTGAGCGCGACGCAATTTCGTGCATCTTAGTACCTTTTTACATCGGTGAGAGCTTAGCGTGGCGCTACTCATCCTAGCGCTCGGACTTTTAGTAACCGCGCTACCGAGCCGAAGGAGTACGAGATACGTATGTTTAGTAATAGTGTGACAATTTATTTTACTTATAGGTTTTGCTATTTGCCTCGTAAAACGAAAAAAACGTGGTGTAATTTATCAATAAACGTATTGTTTAATGTGTATTATTTATGTTTATTTATATTAATATAATTATGCGGTATTTATTGCCGTATTTGTATTGATATTTTGGTGAATGTTCCATATATTTATACATGATGCTATCGCTTGGTGCTGGGATTTATATCTTATATTGCTTATGATAGTTTTAGTTTTAGATTTTCCTGCAACAACTCTTATGCCAAGCACAAGAGTTGTTGCAGTAACCATTCAATCTAACAGTCGTTGTCACAATTCGATCATTAGATCGTTTATTAAAACGTGAGATTCCTCAACAACTTTTGGAGGCGAGATCAACTAATACTATTACTATTCAATCAACTAATACTATTACTGTACAACTAATACAACTAATACAACAAGTACAACTAATACAACAAGTACAACTAATACAACAAGTACAACTAATACTATTACTATTATATCAACTAATACTATTTTGCTACGACAGAAACACCACATTAGTATCATGGAAACCAAAAAAAAAAAAAAAGAATGTTCTTCGTTCCACAACCCTTGGAGCGGCACTTTGGCACCATCAGGTAAGCCAGGATATTGTAGAGTTTTGTAACACAACCAAAGGTGACGTAGATACCTTCGATCAAATGTGTCATAATATGTCTTGCTGGAGAAATATCCAAAGATGGCCGCTATGTTATTTCAATGGTATACTAAATATGTCTACGATCAATTCTTTCGTCATCCACGTCCACAATAGTAGCCGCAATCGAGAAGAACCATTGAACAGACGAGCCTTTATCAAAGAAGTGTCTGATTAATTAGTGGAGCCTTGGTTACGTCGTCGCCGAGAATTACCAAATTTGAGGCGATGCCTAAAGCGGAACTTTGATACTATTCTAGGTGATTCTTTGCTAGATGCACCAAAACATCCTGAAAATTAACCTAGGAAACCTTGTAACTTCTGTTGCTACAAAAAAAGTGCGACTCGGTTTATCTGCAACTCCTGCAAACGTCATGTGTGCGTGGAGCATGGCGGGAGTTTATGTCAGGAATGCTCTGAGTAATATATTTGTAAGTCGTTTATATGTTTTAAGTACTAATAAAGGTTCCTTCTTTATGAAAAAATGTTTCATTTACAACAAAAACGATGGTTTTTAAAAAAATGCCTCTTGGATCTTATACGTATGTTTATGAACCATGTAACAATGAATATAGTTTTTGAATCTAGGGTTAAAAAAAAACAATGAACAAATCAAAGATTAATACAGTCCGACTAAATAAAATAAATCTGATTATGGCAACTATTAATTGACATGTCATTGACGTCACTGTTATGATATCTTTGATTGAATGGTGCATTTATTTTCGGTTTTCGTATGGTTTTTCTAATTTAATTAAGTAATAGCAGTTGATTGTCATAACTATCATCGTGAATAAGAAAAAATCGAATAAACCGATACGCAGTGGAGCTAGGGAAGTGATATATAACGTGTTTAAACGGTGTTTTGCGGAATACCAAGCTGGACGCTTATTATCTGATTTGGAGGACGTATATGCCCGTACAGCATTAATGACAGGTATGTAACAGGGATATGGTGGATATTTATAAGGAAGGGGTTTATAAAAACATGGTACTCCGGGGTCGGTACCCTAGATGGACCTAATCTAACCTAGGGAGGTCTTCCTAACTAATAGGAAATAAATACTTTAACTTGAAATTACTTTTATTTAAAATAAATTTGTTATAGAATAACATACATGAAACATTTATTAAACTATTTTTGGGGACGAAGCCCGCAATAGAATTCTCTAAGGAATCCTGTCAAGGAATGATTCTAGAACAATCTTCGATATTCTCTATATTTTACATTTCACAAATAAAACCAAATATTGACAGACTTATAAGTTGCCAGTCATAAATGTCGGCAAGTTTGTTTGTGCAATAACCTCTTTTAATAAATACGGCACAAGCAAACGTTGCAATCGCCCCTCTTGTTTAATTTATTTAATTAGTGAAGCTGATTAAATAAATTCCTATATACATTTCATTCTTAAATAACGACCCTACCTAAATCAGGATCATATACATTAATCGGGATTACTCTCAGATGAGCCCCCTACCGATAGGAATATACACACTTGATCATGTTTAAATTACAACATCTAATTACACCAAAAATGATCTTATTGTATTTATTCTCCATCAAATAGAGCCTTAGCCACAAAACCTGATGAAAATCAGCCAAGATCCCGGCTGGTTAATTTATATCTAAATAAAACAGTGTAATTTATTTTAATTTCTCACATAATTCATGAATATAATCAACAACCCCATATTAATTATTTACGTTACCCAATCATATGCAAATTCAAATAACCAATATTTATTATTAAATTAATCAACAATTGTTAAAATAACCCATTGAATACAATTAAATTATAATTATAATTAATTGATAAGTAATAAATATATTAATATCCCAATAAAAGTAAATTTAATTAATCCCATTTATATTAAAATTAATACTAAATTAATCAAATTATATTATCAAACATTATCATTCAGTTGGCAAAACAAACACGTTTGACATGAACTGTCATATTAACTTTAAACTTTTCTGAATGATTAAAAGTTTATTTGAAAGTTTGTAACTTTCGAAAATTTAAACATTACCTACCTAAATATTAAGATTTTACCTGCCTAACTATTACCGGACAAATCTTCCTATGAAAAGATCATAAAATCGGATCCAAAGTATTTTACTTAACCCAGAATGATACCTATAAATTAAAAATTAATATTTCACAACGCAATGCAGAGAACTTTTTCAAAATGCACCGAAATACACCTGACAAAATTCTATACCAATCACGTTCAAAAAATCATTACCTATTCTATCACAACCCTTTTATTATTTAACCCACTGAGGATCCTATTCTACATCCGCGTGTTGACCCACAGACATCAATATCACAATATTATATATACTCGTAAACTTTGGCCGCATAGCTAAATCGGCTATCACCTTCTCTCTTATGGAGATTATTAGGCGTGGCTCAAATTAAACGTGCACATTATCTATAGTGTTATTTTAGTCTTTGAAAATTGACTTCTTTAGAGCATTGGCACCACACGTATATTTATGATTCGTAAATAAAATGTAACGCGGTAAATACGTGCCGCGTGCACCTGCCGCCCCTTAGAGGTTTCTTTTCGGGTATTTAAAATTAATTTATTAAATCATTAAATAAAATACCCTCTTATCTCAATATATAATATATAAAAACCTTTTCCTTATTTTCTTTTATCTGCATCGTCCATCCATTGCATCTCCTTTTTGGTGATGCTGTTTGGATCGGCTTTGCAGGATATATCATCTCGGAGCATTGCGTTGTGAAGTGTACATAGAATTTGAGAAAAAAAAATATTAGTTTCTTATATTATTCTAAAATTCCAACGAAATTCTAACCGTTGCATATCTACAAATGAATGATATATATACTTATACACCTAAATGTGTATTTTTACTCTATTAATTCTAAGAATAAAGGAATCATAATATTATCGTAATATTTCAATACATAAATGTATATACAAAAACTTTATTTTATATATATAAATATAGACATAGTTTTATCATTAGTTTTACTTTATCGAATATTATATGGTTTCAATCTATTCACATGTACAATTAGTTCTTGGTTATTTTGTATTTTTTTTACAAGATAATTGTCACATCCTATATATCGTAATACTCGAAATAAACCTTTATATGGTCGACTAAGTTTTCGACTTTTACCTGATATTCTTTTTGGACAATGTAACAAAACTAATTGTCCTACACGAAGTTTAATATTAGAAGCCTTTTTATCATACGATTTTTTTTGTACTAAACGAGCTTTCCTTAAATTTTCTCTGGCTTGATTCACCGCACTTATATAAGTATCTTTTTTTTGTTGAACGGTCATATTACAGTTAGGATTCAACCTTTTATCAAACGGAACTTCAGGTTCTCTACCAAACATTAAATAATAAGGAGAAAATTTAGTTGAAGCTTGTTTTGAACAGTTATAAGCATATATTATAAAAGGTAAAATTTGACACCAATCCCTTTGACTTTGGTTAACATATTTAGCTAATGAATATGAAATGGTTTGATTCAATTTTTCTACTAAACCTAATGTTTGATGGTGCATAGTGGTAGCTAAGGAATGTTTTATATTATATTGCCTTAATAAAGACTTAATTAACCTTGACGTAAACATGGAACCTTTGTCTGACAATACTTCACATACTGTCCCGAACTTTGTTAAAATTTCATTAATAAAGAAATTATATACTATTTGAGCTGTCACTCGTGGAACTGCTTTGCAAATAGCATATTTTGAAAAACAATCTATACATGTTATTATATATTTATTACCATCTACTGAACGATTAAAAGGACCTAGTACATCAATCTCTATCTTTTGAAATAAATGATCTGTTACTATAGGGCGTAATGGCACTATCTTATTATATATTTTCTTTTCTTGACAAGGTATACAACTTTTAATATATTTCTCGATTTCATTATATGCATTCGGCATAAAATATTTTGCCCTGAATTTTGCTAAAGTTTTCATCATCCCGAAATGACCTCCCGTACGTGCGTCATCATGTAATTGTCTCATGATTTCACTAAATAACGACTTAGGTAAAACAATTAAATTTTTTATTATATTTCCACTTCTAATACATTTATATAACACATTATTTGATATCATAAAACTTTTATATACACTTCGTCGACTGATCGATACATTTTCGCGCCACCTTCGACAAAAACTATCTTCCTCTTGATGTCGTGATAAATTCTCCACTTCAATCGAGAACACTTGTAAACCATCTTCTATTTCTTTTCCTGTGCTAGTTTCATCTTCTATTAGGGGGTTTCGACTTAAGAAATCCGCTACAACGTTCTGTTTTCCGGAACAATGTACAATCTCAAAGTCGTGTGCTTGAATCGCCAAGGCCCATCTGGCTAGTCTTCCAGACATATCTCGTCTTGTCCTTAACCAACATAATGCCTTATGGTCTGTTACTAACTGGAATTGTAATCCCCATAAATAATGTTTAAAATAGTTTAATGCCCACACTAAACTTAAACACTCCTTTTCAGTTATTGAATATTTTTTTTCTGCTTCTGTTAATTTTCGTGATGCGAAGCATATCGGTAACAATTTCTCTTGTTGACCTTGCATCAAACATGCTCCCAAGGCTAAATCACTCGCATCTACATATAATCTTGTACATATTTTTTTGTCATTAACAAAATGTCGTAATAATGGTGGTTCAACCATTAACGATATCATTTTATCGAATACCTCTTGTTGTACTTGTGACCAAATGAATTTCGTATTCTTCTTCAATAGATCTGTTAAAGGAAGAGTTAATGAAGAGAAGTTCTTTATAAATTTTCTATAATAAGAAAATAAACCCAATACCGATTTCAATTCTTTAATATTTCTTGGTATTTTTACTTTTTTTATTTTCTCAATATTTTTTGGGTCTGGTAAAATACCTTCTCCAGAAATAGTGTGTCCTAACACAGTTATTTCTTTGAATCCAAAATTACACTTTGATGGTTTGAGTGTCAAGTTTGCCGCACTCAATCGTTGAAACACTTCTTCTAAAGCACTTATAAATTCATTAAACGAATCACCATACACGATCACATTGTCAATAAAAACTATCACATTTTTATACTTAAGACCTGCTAACACTTCATCCATTGTCCTTTGAAAAAAAGCTCCACTAGTTTTTAATCCAAAAGGTAATACGTTAAACTCGTATAATCCAGACGGTGTGATGAATGCTGTTTTGTGTTTATCTTTCTCCGCTATCGATAGTTGCCAATAGGCGGAGTTTAAATCTAAATCCGCATAGAATTTCGCCCCATTCAGCTGTGTTATCATATCTTCGATGATAGGTAAAGGATATGAATCTGTTATTACTTTTTTATTCAACTTTCTATAATCCACACAAAATCTCCATGTATTGTCTGGTTTTTTAACAAGTACTACCGGTGATGCATACGCACTTCTAGATTTTCTAATCACATTATTTTCAAGCATATCATTAATTTGCTCACGTATGATTTTATGTTGTTCATTAGATATTCTATAAGGTGCTCTATGAACTGGAGTTTCATCTATTGTATCGATTGTGACTTCGACAATATTACACTTTCCTAACTCTTTTTTTTCGAACGCGAATGTTGACCGATATTTTGTTAATATTTTTAATAATTCAACTCGTTCTTTTACCGACAAATTCGAAGATAAATTAAATTCTTTTTCACTCGGTTTAGCTACCACTACTTCCCACAATCTACAATCATTTTTATCTACTAAATCAGAAAAATAAATATATTCATCCTTACACAATTCACGTGAAACCTGTATTACCTGAAGGGTATTTTGGTTCACATCTTTAACATTAAAATCATTAATTTCATTATTTCTAATAAATTTACAAATATTATTTACAAATTGAACATGACCTTTTTTAAAATCTAATACTGCATCAGACTTCTGAAGAAAGTCTTGTCCGAGAATTAAATTTCTTTCAATTTTATCAACTACATAACAATTCTGTATATACACAACATGTTCAATCTCCAAACATATTTGTATTTTACCAATTATATTCATTCGATTACCATTAACGGCTCGAATTTTTATATCTTCAACCTTATGTATTGTAATATTTAATTGATTACATAATAGTTGAGATATTACAGACACTGAAGCGCCTGTATCAAGTAAAGCTGAAATAAATCTTTCTCTAATTTTAACTTTAATATTGGGACTACACTTACATATCATATTTTCTTGATTAATCGGCATCAATAATGTCCCAAGCTGTCTTACTGACGCCGGTTGAAGTTTGGGAAATTCCTTCCTCGCCCGTTGGATGAATCACCTCGATCCTGTGTTCTCCTTAGATTATATGGAGATCGATTGTTTAAGAATTTTCCTCTCGCGTTCTCGTAGTCCATATTAGTTAACCTTTGAGAATCTTCCTTCTCACTCCTCGGTGGTGTTGTAGAATTTATTGGTATTTCTTGTGACATCTGTACGTTGTCTCGAAGATATAAATTTTCTTCTTGCTTTCCAGTGAACATTTCGTGCATCTGCATGATCGTTTCTTTTAACATTTTTTTATTTGTATAAATTTGAGACGCTAATCGGCATTTGTATGTGTATTTGCAATTTTTCAGGAAATGCTGTATAAAAATATTTTCTGTAATTGTGTTACCAGCTTTGTTTGCACACAAGTCCAACGCGTAAAAGTAATTTATCAATTCTTCGTTGGCTTGTTGCTTTCGTGAATAAAATTTAGCTACATAATCTATTTCTCTGCCAAATTCTTCAATAAATCTTCTTTTTATTTCGTCGAACGTTTCGCATGCATCGATTATCGTTTGGTAGAAATACAACGCAGGTCCGTCTAAATATGTTTGAATAATTAACTTCTTGCTTTCATCGTTGTATTTATTTACTGCCGCAATTACCTCGAACTGGGCTAAAAATTCACTCACCAAAATTGTTGAAATGCCGAAGTATTTATTTAAATTCATGGTTATTTTTAAAATCTTCTTATATATATAACTTTATAATTCTTTTATTTGCCGTAAAGCGTCGTCACTTTTAGAGTCTTTACTTTATTACTGGTATTCAGATGGATCTTGGCTTCAAAAATTTTCTTTCCGCTATACTTAGTGGGGAATATAGCTGAAATAAAATACACAACACAGCACTACACTTTTCGCGGCGCCTCCACCATCCGGGGTCGGTACCCTAGATGGACCTAATCTAACCTAGGGAGGTCTTCCTAACTAATAGGAAATAAAAACTTTAACTTGAAATTACTTTTATTTAAAATAAATTTGTTATAGAATAACATACATGAAACATTTATTAAACTATTTTTGGGGACGAAGCCCGCAATAGAATTCTCTAAGGAATCCTGTCAAGGAATGATTCTAGAACAATCTTCGATATTCTCTATATTTTACATTTCACAAATAAAACTAAATATTGACAGACTTATAAGTTGCCAGTCATAAATGTCGGCAAGTTTGTTTGTGCAATAACCTCTTTTAATAAATACGGCACAAGCAAACGTTGCAGTACCTACAATTACTGTTTTTTCAATTTCTTGATTTCTGTTTACATTGCTGTATTGAGAGGTTATGTAAGAATTGACAAGGAGTTAGTTGTAGATCGGTCGACACAATTTGATACTTTTCCATTTCATATTAATTTAGTTGAGTAGTTATTTTTGTTCTAATGTATTGTTTGTTTAGATACCTATTGTTTATTAATAAAGGTACATTATTACTAAAAGTATAAATCTTATTTTCAGGTAAATCAGAAAGTACCATCAGACGAATTGTAGATGAAGGCTTTCAAAACAATGGTGTATTTAGAAGTCCTGGTAAACATAGAAGTGGACGTCCGAAAAAGTAAATTGACGATTTTACTATTTGTGCACTGAGATAAAAAATTCAACTTTTTTATACTGTTCGGAAAGAAATTCCTACCCTGAAAAAAATGTTGGCTATAGCTAAAACAGAGCTAGAATTAGATTTTAGCCAAGAACGCTTGAGAAAAATCCTGAAAGCTATTGGATTTTCCTACAAAAAATGTCAGTCTAACCGCTTAGGTTTGATAGAAAAACCTTTTATTTATGCGAAAAGAGAGGGATACCTTATGAGAAACAGAGATTTGCCTGAAGAGTTACAAAAAGATATAATTTATATTGATGAAAGTTATATTCATGACTCATATAAAGTAAAAAAATGTTGGCAGTCTGTTTGACATTTCAGGAGTACAAACCAGTGTTTCGAAGGGCAAAAGATACATTATTTTATATGCTGGAAGCTCAAAAGGTTTTGTCCCAAATTGTATGCTGGTATTTAGTGGGAACAATAAAATGGATGTTATCATTCAGAAATGAATGCTCATAATTTTACCAAGTGGATCACAGAAAAACTGATACCAAATCTCCATGAAAATTTAATAATTGTTTTTGATAATGCCCCGTATCATTCTTTGATAACACACAAAGCGCCAAACTCGAGTTCTCGCATTGAGGAAATAAAATTCTGGCTATTAGAAAATAACATTCCGTATGATCTCTCACTCAGAAAACCAAGTCTTCTCAAATTAGTCAAAAATAATAAACCAGATCCAATATAATAGGTCTTTACCTATGAAACTGCCGTTTTGCCGTACTGGCCATTTCAAATGAAAATATTTTTTTTTTGACTGATAATTCTAATTTCAAATTAATTTTATTTGACAAACATGGAATTCTTTTTCTAAAATCGTCATTTGTTTAATAATTAGTGTTTTGTTTTCAACGCATTCGAACATTTTTCGTCATCATGGATAAGTTAAAAATTCGAGTAATTATGGAGTATGAGTACCGTCGTGGCAGCAAAGCGGCACAAGCGGCACGCAACATCAACGACGTTTACGGAGCGAACACTACAAACGAACGCACCACCCGTTATTGGTTTACCCGCTTCCGTTCTGGAAATTTTGACCTGAAAAATGAACCCCGTGGTCGTCCGAAAACTTTGGTCGACAATGACGAATTAAAGGCAATTCTGGAAGCTGATGAAACTCAATCCACGGCTGAATTAGCAGCAGCTTTCGACGTTAGCATCAAAACAATATTGGTCCATTTGCGTCAAATTGGCAAGGTAAAAAAGCTTGACAAATGGGTACCCCACGAACTCAATGACCGCCAGCGCGAAGTACGCGTGGAGACGTGCCTTGCACTGCTCAGCAGGCATACAAATGAAGGAATTCTGAACCGCATTGTTACTTGTGACGAGAAATGGATCCTGTTTGACAATCGTAAGCGCTCAGCAAGTTGGTTGGACCCTGGTTCAGCACCCAAACAATGCCCTAAACGAAAACTTACCCCTAGAAAAGTGATGGTCACTGTTTGGTGGTCTAACGCGGGTGTAATTCATCACAGCTTCTTGCCAAACGGGACAAGCATTACTGCAGATGTGTACTGTGAAGAACTGAACACAATGATGGAGAAGCTCGCACGTCTTCAACCAGCTTTGGTCAATCGTTCGGCTCCACTGCTCCTGCACGACAACGCGCGACCTTATACTGCACAGCAGACGGTCTCCAAGCTACAAGAGTTGGGGTTGGAAGTTCTCCGTCATCCGCCATATTCACCAGACCTTGCGCCTACAGACTTCTACTTTTTCCAGAATTTGGATAACTTCTTGGCGGGAAAAAAATTCAATACCCGAGAGTCAGTACAAAATGCCTTTGAAGAATTTGTTGCCTCCCGTCCAGCTGATTTCTTCAAGAAAGGCATCAATAAGCTACCAATGCGTTGACAAAGATGCATTGATTGCATGGGTGAGTATTTTGATTAATAGAAATAAAAAATATATAAAAAAATTACGCTTCATTTATTTCGTGAAAAGCGGCAATTTCATAGGTAAAGACCTAATATGCAATTGACGAACTTCTCGTCGAACATGGACATATTGTAGCTAGGTTTCCACCCTATCACTGCGATCTGAATCCTATTCAGCTCATTTGGGCTCTCGCAAAAAAAAAGGTCTCTAAACACAGTGTGGGAACTCGCAATGTTAAAATTTTGACAGAAGAAGCTTTAAATAGTATCACAATTGAGAATTGGAAGAATTGCTGTGAACATGTAATTAAAATAGAAAAAGAATATTTTGAAAGAGGAAGAACATTTTATAATGATATTGATATTTTAGTTATTCAAGTGGAAAGTGATAGCAGTAGCAATAGTGACTTATCGGGTGTTGAATATTTAGATGTGTTTGATAGTGTGTGATGAATAAATATGTAAAAAATACTTTAGTTGTTTTATTTTAGTTTCGGCTATACATATTACAGATGTTACTTATTATCCATTATTACTTCCCGTAGGACATAACTTAATTATATAAGATGTTCTTGATAACATTCGTCAGTTTTTTGATATATGAAGTAAGCAGTACGAGTTTACGAGTACAGTACGAGTACAGTAAAAACATGAATTTCGAGGTTTCCATGCAAAAGCTAGTACAAAATACAATACACAGTGCCTCTTATTGTAGATGTTATTTTGACAAACGAATATCTTTCGATAAAGATGTTGAAATAACCAATATACACACATTCAGTGAGTTTTATTTTTAAAAATTTTAATTTTGAACAAATATATATTTAGAACCATGACAATGCATAATAGATCTTTCACAAATAAAAAACTTTAAGCTCTCAGACAATTTTTTTTTTAAATTTAGCTTTTCTAAATAATGACGCAAATATCAAAACCATTTAAGGCATACTAAACGGTGTTACCATATTCCCTACAAGTATTTGAAGTGGCTCCCTCAATTTTTGTCAAGATTTTTTGGTTGGACTGTCCGACAAATATCCAACAAGCTGAATAGATTCAGTTAGCAATATGACTAGGTGTTAAGGTAAAAGGCTAATTTTACCATATGCCTGCGGATATAGATCAGTAAATTTAGCAAAGTTCTTTCATGTATATATCCTTACGCATGTGTATTTATAGTCTGACCAACATACCTGTGAACTGACTGGCGTCGTTAGCATAGTTTAAATGTTGTGTGTATAAAACTGTATACTGATTTCAGAAAAAGTATAAAAGCCAAAGCTAATAAATTATTAGAAAGGCCCGTCACTAATTAGGCCGCCTAAATAGCATGTTAGGTAGAAAAAGTAAAATGTCTTTCAGAAACAAACGTACACTTTACAAGGTCTGCGTTAGACCCGTCATAACATATGCCTCGCCAATCTTTGCCCACGCCAAACCCTCCCTCCTGCACAAACTGCTGGTAGTTTAAAACTTTTTTTGCCACAGAGCCACAAACGCCCCATGGTACGTGCGTAACGCGGACTTGCACAGAGATCTTGAACTGCCTACAGTACAACAACACCTCAAAACACTCTCTGAAGCGTTTTTCAAACGCTCCGAAACCCATCCCAATCCTCTAGTTCGTGATTCAGTCTCATATACTACTCCTGTCTTAGATTCGAAGTTCAAAGTCGCTAGGCCTAGGAATGCGCAAGCATACTCTTCCACTAGGCTGTCAGCCAATCTCGAAGCACTTCTGGCCGCAAATTCTAATTCTAACGTAAATCCAAATTAATTCAATTTTATTTTTCAATTTTTAATTTTTTAATTACTTACTTTCCATTTTGAGCACCTTCAGTGCTGTGTATTCACCTTCAGTGATTTGAGCACCTTCAGTGCTATGTAAATCCCAGCGGGTGACCCCTTCTGAGCCCCGCTAGCGCGGCCTCTTTCTCCAATTGGCCGTCGCTCAAATGAAGGCTGAGTGGCAAAAAATTGCACGAGCCGTCAAGGGGTTTTTTAGTGGCTAGTGGTTCTGGTAGGCGTCGGAACGAGCCCCACATAACCTGGATCGCGCGCGCCAGTGTATGCGTCAGAGCATATTTTATCCTCCTGCCCTTCCCGTGGAGGGGAACAAAAAAAAAATTATTAAAAAGGCAATCAAATTTCAAGTTGACAGCCGAGTTTTAAAAAGATGCCGTTTTATAGACAGCAACAAGTATTGATACATAAAATGTTAGTGCATGACAAATACAATGTCGAATATTGACCGTGAAACCTTTAATAAAATCTCTTTCTCTTTTCTAAACTAACTACACGAGTTGATATCTAATTCTCAGGTTTAACAATTATTTTTCTCTTAATTTAATTCAGCTGGGCAGTCAATTGATTATTTATTTAATTATTTAACATTAGCAAAATCCACAGATCTTAATGTATATACGAACAGTAAGACTTTCAAATTAAATCCTACATCCAATAACGGATTTACATTATTTTTAAAGATCCACATAGAGAGCTATTAATGAGTTAAAAAAATTGTCAAATTAGTTTAAGTGTACATATTGAAAGATTTAATATTTAGGTATATGTAATATGATGGGTGTGGGTGTGTAGTGTCTGTGTCTTCAAGGTGTGTGTGTGTGTGGTCTATGTATGCAAATTGTAACAGTAATCCATATATTTCCACAACTTTCATACTCAAGTCGCAGTTAGATACTCAATGATTTGCATTTTGAACTTGTGTTTGGAACCATTGAACAAGTCGATTGATTTTGTCATATTGTTATGTGTTTTTAGCGTTCGATAAATTACAGAGTTCTGCATATAGTTCGTACGGGCATGACGGAGATCAAAAATAGATGTTTGTCTAGTCCGATGTGAAAGTAAAATGTATGTAGTAAATTAAGTAAAATGCATTCATTTTACTTAATTATGAGAAAAAATTCTACACTCAAGAATATTGGTTCTTCAACCTTACAAGAAACAATACTCCTGATCATTTACATAATGCGCGGACACATCAAAATTATTTCGTGGTTCTATTATTTTCCTACCTATCTGTCTTTCCTTTCTATCCTATATAGATCTTTTCCTATTCCTAATGTTTATTTTCCAAAGTTATATAAATCTTAGGTAATACGCCCAGACCTGTTGTACAGTTTGAGATTCAATTTTACGCTTTATTGCGCTCCCTTATAAGTTACGTTGTACAATATTTTGTCGACGATTTATGTATCAATTCAAAAATAATTGCGTCAATAGAACATTTTCTCATGGTTAAAACTACCTTTTTTACCATTGAAAAGGATTCCGCAACATTCCATAAGACAACAACGGGTCGCTCACTTCCCCCTAATATGGTTGAGGAGGGCGATGGATCCCGCGTTAACTCGTGAACGGGTGCCGTTTGAGGGTGTTCGTCGTTTGGATACTTGGGGGGAGGGAGACTTGCCGAGCTAACAGATGCAGAAAAGGATAATTTTGTATAGACATAAAGAGACTCTGTAAATTTATTTTGAAAAAAATATACCCGTGAAGTTTCTTGCCAGTTCTTCTTCACGAAGGTTTTTTCGAACTGGTGGTAGAATCATGTTTTATTTGACGTCAATAAGAACAAATAATTGTCAATGTTGAGAAATAAATATTTCATTTCATTTCATTTTATTTCAACAGTAACAAACAAATTCATGTTTGAAATAATCTTTCTGTAAATGTTATTTCATCGTCAGAGTGGCTTGCTTGGTATAATAAATTGTAAAGACACATTGGTAAATTCGACGGACACCAAAGTAGCAAAGTGCTTGAGAATATTCAGACCGAAAAGAACTTTAAAACGACGCTGACGGAAGCTTTAAATGTAAAGTTAATGTTATTGGTCCAAAAATGCCATCAACAAAAAATGTAGTTTCAAAATGTAGTATCAAAATACAATAACATTTCATTTTAATGAATTCGTTGGAAATCGTATCCTCGTTAAAATATATTGGTAACACAATATGTCTTCCTACTTGTTTCTACAAGTATACAGGCGACAAAAATCACCGTTGGTAAATGGTAAGAACCGATACTAGCGTTCGGCCGTGACTTCGTGTGTGTAAGTTAAAGCTCATAGAGTTTAAGCGATTGTTTTTTATGTTGTGTGTTAATTCAAGCGAATCATTGTATGGTTCTTTCAAAATCCAAACATTGTCAAAATTTATTCTTCTCTGCCCAAAAACAGGCAAATTTTGAAGTAGACTATTGTAAACACAAAATTAACTATAACGATTTGTGCTTGTTTATTTTACAGTTGATTTCATCCTAATATATTCAACTATTTGATAGTGAACAAATAACATTCTAACGCACTCACATACTTTTACATGAATAAATATCATTGAGACATTTTTCCTAACAAATTAAATAAATAATTAGTAAGAAACAGAATCTGTGAATAGATATTATCGTTCGTTTTTTTTAATAATTATATGTTCTAAAAAAATATCGTGTCAGGAATGTGTAATAATGCAGTCTCGTAACAATGGGTTTTGTTTCGTCCCAGAAAGAAAATAAAAACATTTTCATTTTCATTGTGTTTCGGACAAAAGGTACTCGCAATCTGTATGTGACGTCATGACGTGCTACATTGTATTAATTCGTTTTTTTTTTGTTACTGGTAGGAAAGTGCGGTTTAGGAAAAAGGGGTTTTTAAGGTATGTCCATGAAAAACATATTTAAATCTGTAGACAAAAACTCTTAAGAAATAAGTTGGTGTTATTGAAGAGGTATACCAGAGTATACTTACATACATAAAAACAAATTCTTTTATCACGTCCAGCACAACAGTTAATTGAGCGACTGAGTGGGTCGCTCACTTCCCTCTAATATGGTTGAGGAGGTCGATGGCTGGATCCCGCGTTAACTTTTTTTTTTTTTTTTTTGCTGCCGAGGCACCCTCGCGGGAGGGAGGTGGAAGATGCGTCATGCATACCGCCCGCAGGTAAATTCTTCTGCGGGGGGTTATGTGGGACTCACCAGAATCGCACCTACCCACTAAAAACCACCTGTTGGCTGTAGTTATTACCATTAGCCTTCATCAGAAGCGACACCCGTCGGGAAGTTGGGCGCGCTGGCGGAGACCCGCTAGCGGGTCTTCCGCCTGTAGTGAAAGTTGCACTGAAGGTGCTCAAAGGGACATGAGTTGGTGGCCGTTCTGGGCAGCCTCCGGTGAAGCCGGGGCTGGGCAGAGGTCGGCCGAAGCATGATTTAGGGATCAATTCATTTAAATGAACCTATAATGAATTGAGAACGGAACTATGCTCCGCCAGAGCTAGCAAACGCTCTGTCGGAGTACGTGAAGCCCTAAGTATACGGGCTAAGACTGCGATTTCACTAACATCGATATTTTTCATAGCGTCGCAGACGATACGCATATCGTCTGCTACGGAGGATTGAGGAGTGGGTTTGTATGGGCGAGGAGCCGGGATGGGATTTGATGCGGGGCACTGCCTCCAGTTTTCTGGGGCAGGCCTAGACTGTGTAGGCTTTGCAGCCGGAGGAACCCGGCTACGCAGCGGCGGAAAGTTTTCTTGAGAAAGGCGCGGGGCCTGTTTGGGTGCCGCCCTTTTGAAATTGGAGCGCATACAACGGAGTGCACGAGGGCAGCCCCTGTAATTTGCGGTGTGGCCGGACTGGCCACAAAGCACGCAATCGGGAGGAGAGGGAGTTTCAGGAGTGCGATTGCACTCCTTAGTGAAGTGCGGGACCAGGCACTTGACGCACCTGGGCGGTGCGCGGCAGTTGGCCGCCGCGTGCCCGTACAACTGGCACCGATGGCACTGGCCGGGATGACCGCGGCGATGAGGCGCCTCGATCGAGATCCCAGAGAGGCCGCATATAGTGCTAACCCCTTTGAGGATCTCCCTGGACTTGGGGACGTTGGCGAGAACCACCAAAGCGAGAGGGTGTTGTCTCCCGTACTTGCTGTGCATTTTATGCACCGCGAGTGCCGGGAAGCCTTGAGACTGCAGATCCTCCAGGATAGCCTCGTTCGATAATTCGAACGGGACTTCCCTGAGTACCGCTCTGATCTTACGCTCTTCTGACAGAGCATAAGTGTGATAAGCATATTGCTTATCGGTGAGGAGCTTTGTTAAAGCACGAAAGTCGTCTATCGACGAGACTAAGATTTTAATAGATTCACCCGAGTTGGCTGCTCGGATGTAATGGATTTTGTGCTCATTGCACAATGTCGAGACCTCAGTCCATTTACCCTTTTCCCGAAGGAAAACGGGTGGTGGGACCTTGGCCTTGACAGAAGTTGGGGCCGGAGCGGGTGTTGAAGACACCGGGGCAGCTGGCGTTGAAGACGCCGCAGGGGGTGTAGGTACGGGCGTAGAGGGCGCCGGGTCTTGTTTCGAGCGCTTCTTAGAGCGCTTCTTAACAAGAGTGAAAGAGGGAGGCTCATCAGGGCCAGTTGGGGTGGCATCCGAGGATGACACGGTCGCGGGTGCGCGCTTGCGGGGCGGAGGGGCGTCTACTTCGCACTCCATGTCACTGGAGGAAGGGGACGCGGGAGGGCCTAAGACCTGAGGGGTCTGGGGGACTGGGGTGGCCTGAGGGGCCATTGAGGGAATTAACGCCATGATATGCGGGATGAGAGAGTCCAAGAAACGATACTTATCAGCATTTATAGACATGCCTTCAGCACCGGTACTATCAAGTAACTTCCTCATAAACTCATCAGAGCTTAGAGAAGCCATTGCGGAGGGGTTGGGGAGGGACAACAATATATAAATATATATACTATGAACCTATCAACGATGACTAACTTCCTAAAAACCACCCTACACGCAGTAGGGTGGTTGAGGAGGACGCGGATAACTTACTCGAACACGAAGACTCGAGGCACCTGGAACGACGAAATTCCGTCGACGAAGCTCACGTTAAAACGGCGTTAGAAACTTATTAGAAGTACGGTTAACGAGCCACTGTCCGCCGTAAAAACGGCGTTAGAAACTTAATACGATATACAACTATGAAATTATATATTACGACAACAACCAGTGAAATTTGGGTGCTCAATTAGCGCGGGGGCTAATAGAGCGGGAAGGCGTCTGCGATCGACGTGCGCTCGAGAACGCACGCTGACCGAGACTCGCGCGTTAACTTGTTAACGGGTGCCATTTGAGCGTGTTCGTCGTTTGGATACTTGGGGGGAGGGAAACTTGCCGAGCTAACAGATGCAGATAAGAATAATTTTGTATAGATATAACGAGACTCTGTAAGTTTATTTTGAAAAAAATATACCCGTGAAGTTTCGTGCCAGTTCTTTTTCACGAAGGTTTTTCCGAACTTGTGGTTGAGTCATGTTTTATTTGACATCAATAAGAACAAGTTATTGTCAATGTTGAGAAAATAAATTAATATTTCATTTCATTTCATTTCACTGAAAAGCGAACAAAGAGTGAAATAGAAATAATAACAACGTTCTTTGAAATGATCACTCTGGAAGGTTTAACCTCTTACCTACTTTTGTACTTCGCACAGTACATTAACAAATTAATAATGGATTCCTTTCCTTTACACCTCAAACTTATAAATATTTTATTAACGGGCAACATCGACCTGTCTACGTTTGAGAAAAAAATTTAAATGTTAAGTGTCATCTGTTACTTTCTAAATATGGCGTCGGAGGAATCACGCGCAGCGCGACGAACGCGCATGAGTAAGTTAATCAACTATCATCTTTTGTAATTTTCAGAAATGTTGAAACCTTTTTACCTAAATTAGTTCATAAAATAATAAGTTCAATCTGCGAACTTCTATTTTTCTGTTTCGGTTCACAGTGTTCGAAATTCTAACCTTATTTTTTCTACGTGCTTTCCAAAGTACAAAAGTAGACACTTTATAATTAAACTGTTAAACTATATTTGTACTTTGTAAAGTACATAATGATGTTCATACTTTAATTTTAATAATTTGATTTTATTTTCAGTGCTATCGGGACACGATATCATCGATGCACTAAATGACTCCGAAATAGACTTTTCAGGTGACGAGTCAGATGAGGATCCTGCCTACTCTCCACCCGAGTTAGTACAACAGAGTAGCCATGACTCGAATAGTAGTTCTGATGAAGATGAAGTCAGTTTAGAAGTTTCGGTGCCATCTCCAGCTATTTCTTGTGATTCCGAAGTAGTCCCTAGTACCTCAAGGTCACGTGAACAAACAAGGGGACGCGCAAGGTCTACGGTTAGGCGTGGACGTGGGCGTACATGCACGCGAAGAAGTTTGAATATACGTACTAGGTCATCACCTTCGTTACGACAAAACAGCAACTTACTCGAGGAGCAAGAAGATAACTGGGTTGCAGACAATCTTGATCCTGATGTGTTAAATTTTACACTTCCGGCATACTACCATATAGATACAACTTCTTGGGAATCGAATAGATATTACGACCAATATATTGACGACGAAATACTTTTGATAATGGTGGAGAGCACAAACAGAGTACATATACTACAAACTGGAAAATCACTTGGTTTGACACTAAAAGAACTGAAAACTTACATAGGTATGTGACGGTTGTCTATTTCGACCTCTTTTTGTCAGTAAATTTTATTTTTTTGTCGTTCCCGACGTAATTTTAAACTACGAATTACGTAGTGTCGGAGAACGGCAATGTTTTGATTTGACAAGCCAGTCACGAAAAATTATCCATCATAACAACTAGAATCTATTTATTTATTATTGTTTCCGAGTTTATTATTATTCAAAATTACATGTTTATCAATTTTTTATTATCTACAATCAAAGTTTTCATGAAATCAATAATTTATTTTTACGTACACGAGTGTGCGTAGCCAAAATTTTTGGCATTTTTGTATATTTTTAATTTTACTGCAAAATAAACATAGAAGAGAGCTTTGGTATTTCCTTTCTGGACCCTCAATTACCACTCCGCAAACAACACGTTACACACTGGCGCCGACCATTCAAACGCAGTTTATGGAGAAGAGAGGAGGAACAATATCAACAGAGGAATAGCAACATTAAAAATAATTTTTTTATAATTATTATTGAGGTCAGGCATAAAACTTTATTTGTTACCATTTTCAACCATTAACATTCACTAGTTAGGTTATATATCTACTATAATATATCAAATTACTGCTAAATTATTCAGACATTTAAGTTTCTTTAGTTTCTTTCGTTATAATATCTTTGAAGAAATTTTCTGAAGGCACAACATTTATTCTATAACCCAGTAATTTCACTATTTAAATAACATTTTCTATTCATTTTCATCACTTGAAAATACGTATATTTTTAAGGCTCTTTTCTGCATAACGACTATTAACAAATTTATTTCACTTTAACATTTTTTTTTTTTTTTTTTTTTTTAACAACAAAATAAAATTTTAATGAATGAGAATCCTTACCAAAAAATTTTGGCTACGCACACTCGTGTACGTAAAAATAAATTATTGATTTCATGAAAACTTTGATTGTAGATAATAAAAAATTGATAAACATGTAATTTTGAATAATAATAAACTCGGAAACAATAATAAATAAATAGATTCTAGTTGTTATGATGGATAATTTTTCGTGACTGGCTTGTCAAATCAAAACATTGCCGTTCTCCGACACTACGTAATTCGTAGTTTAAAATTACGTCGGGAACGACAAAAAAATAAAATTTACTGACAAAAAGAGGTCGAAATAGACAACCGTCACAATATCCCGGGGGCCGGGAAAAAAAATCTGAAAGATTTTTTCAGTATAGTTTTTAAAAAAAAATATTCAAACCAAAACAAAATAAACCGCATATACATATCGAATTTTAATATTTAATCTGCCAAATGAAAGAACGATCAAAAAAAAATAATAATTAAAAGCAAAATGAAAATTAATATTAACATCCTATAGAAGAATTTTTCTGAAAAAACATCCTGTATATATGAAAAAAAAAATAATACTGATATATTGCATATCAACAAGTTATTTAATAGAAAAAGAAAACAAAACAGACGAGAGAGAGAAAAAAAAATCCTAAATAATTATCTTAAATTACATGGTTCATGAATGATAAAATTTTAAACATGTTCCTGGAATATACAATGTTAATATACATCGTTCAACTCCATCAACGTACATTATAATTACAACATACATTCTCTTTCATACTAGTCTTATTCCAACTACTGGAAATAAAACATCATGCAGTTAGAGTTGCTTATGAGGAATCGTATCCTAAATAAGTCAACTCAACAGAGTTGAACGCAACGGCAAAAGGCTTTAATAGTTGCCATCCGCTGAAAATATTAATAGCTTATGGCTTCTTTAACGTGTCGCTAACTCCCGCACGGTGATTACTATAAACAAGTTTCAGTTAAAGACTGAAATAAATATGCCGGAAAGAAAAGAAAATCATAGCCAGTCGTGAAACATTGACTTTTAAATAAAATCCAAGGGTCTTTTGTGAAGTAATTAAAATACTTATGTAATAAACATATGAAAATAATTCTCACGGGAAAGTGATTCAAGCGTATAAATAATACACATAGGTATGGTTTAGTTTAACGAGTTACCTTAATAAACGCTCGTGCAGAAGGCTTAATTTTACAAGTTGCAAACCGCTTGAAAAAAAATTGAGAAAAAAAAATTGATAACATTTAACAAATTATACTATAAAGTATAATACAGATATTGAAAATAAGAGTTTACACTCCTAGAATTGCAAATATTAAATAAATTACACAATAAGTTAACCTAATACTACGATGATGATAATTAATTATAAGTTTTGACCAACGTCAATGTTAATGGTATAGCCAAACGATAATGAGGTGCATAGAAAAAAAAATAAGACAAAAAGAATCGGCTTATGCTCGCCGTGAGATAATTAGCAATAATTATATATGAATTCATATAAAGTAATTGGTAACAACCAATCTAGTCACTCAAAGAAGAAGTTAAACGCGGTAGAGGTTTAATGTCTCTGATATGCCAACGACCTAATGGGTTATTATTCATATCCACTAAATCGTAAATTAATGGTGAAACTTTATTTGAAACTTTACATTTAATAAATTTGGGTGCAAACTTAGCACAAAAATGTTTTTTAGAGGAACTTATTACATGGTTTCGCCTCCAAACAATATCACCGTTATTAAATTCTAAATTCTGATGATGTTTGTTATAATAAGTTGCATTATATTGATATGCATTAAATAACCGTTTCTGTACTTCGGAAAAGATAGGTATTAATTGTCCTATGTTTTCAGCATATACATCCCTAGGACTGAAAATTAGTTCATCTCTGGAATCTTTATTTTTGTAGATAGATCCACATGTAACAGCTTCTCTACCAAATACTAAAAATGATGGAGTGAATTTTGTGGTTTCATTAACCGCAGTATTAATAGCAAACTGTATTTTGTTTATATAGGTATCCCAAGTTCTGTGATCTTTATCTATATAGTTTTATTGTAACGCTCAACGGTGTTAACCTGTGGACAGTAACGTGGGGTGTAATGTATTTTTGGTATGTTGTAAAATTTAAATAATTCAGATAATTCTGTACTTATCATTTGAGGACCATTATCTAATATAATAGTTTCTGGAACTCCATAAACCATAAAAACTAAATTGTCCAATATATGGCGAATAATAGAAGCGGTTGCATGTTTTATTGGAAATAACAAACAATATTTGGAAAAACAACAAGTAACTACAAATAGAAATCTATTCTGCTTACGTGAAGTAGGAAGTGGACCTATCAAATCTATGGATAAACATTGGAAAGGGCGTGAAATTTCTGTTTCAGAATCTACATTAATATTTAATAATAATGATCGTAGTTCGTCTACAGATTGCGTCGAAGAAAAATTTATATTTCTGATTTTTTTTCCCGGCCCCCGGGGTATTGTGACGGTTGTCTATTTCGACCTCTTTTTGTCAGTAAATTTTATTTTTTTGTCGTTCCCGACGTAATTTTAAACTACGAATTACGTAGTGTCGGAGAACGGCAATGTTTTGATTTGACAAGCCAGTCACGAAAAATTATCCATCATAACAACTAGAATCTATTTATTTATTATTACATTTATTTATCAATTATTATTATACAATCAAAGTTTTCATGAAATCAATAATTTATTTTTACGTACACGAGTGTGCGTAGCCAAAATTTTTGGCATTTTTGTATATTTTTAATTTTACTGCAAAATAAACATAGAAGAGAGCTTTGGTATTTCCTTTCTGGACCCTCAATTACCACTCCGCAAACAACACGTTACACACTGGCGCCGACCATTCAAACGCAGTTTATGGAGAAGAGAGGAGGAACAATATCAACAGAGGAATAGCAACATTAAAAATAATTTTTTTATAATTATTATTGAGGTCAGGCATAAAACTTTATTTGTTACCATTTTCAACCATTAACATTCACTAGTTAGGTTATATATCTACTATAATATATCAAATTACTGCTAAATTATTCAGACATTTAAGTTTCTTTAGTTTCTTTCGTTATAATATCTTTGAAGAAATTTTCTGAAGGCACAACATTTATTCTATAACCCAGTAATTTCACTATTTAAATAACATTTTCTATTCATTTTCATCACTTGAAAATACGTATATTTTTAAGGCTCTTTTCTGCATAACGACTATTAACAAATTTATTTCACTTTAACAGGTATAACTATGATAATGTCTGCGCTTCAATACCCACAAATCGACATGTATTGGTTGCATAAATGGAAAATTCCTGCAATTGCTATGGCTATGAATCGTAACAGATTTTATTTCATTAGAAAACGACTAAAATGCGTCTATGATCCTGATGTGACAGCTGAACAAAGAAAAGAAAAGTTTTGGAAGATAAAACCTTTATTCGACCGTATTTTACAAGGATGTCATATGCAAGAACGGCCAAAAGATCTATGCATTGATGAAATGATCATTCCTTTTACTGGTAGATGCCCTATGCGCCAATACTGCCCGGGTAAACCAAATCCTGTGGGACTCAAAGTTTTTGTTTTAGCATCTCCTCAAGGAGTAGTATGCGATATGGGCATCTATCAGGGAGATAATACCTTTCCCGATCAAAAAAGACAGGGATTTGGATTAGGCGAAAGCGCTGTCTTATTTTTAACAAGGACTTTGGTTCCTGGACATTCGTTATTTTTCGATCGCTATTTTACTACGGTAAAATTATGCGACGAGTTACTTAGACTTGGTTTTCACGCAACTGGTACAGTAATGAAAAATAGAGTTCCAAGAGATTGTGTTCTAACTGAAGAGAGGCTATTTCGAAAGAAACAAAGGGGAAGCGTAGAGGTGAAAATCAGGGAAGGTAAAAAACTAGCACTTACCAGATGGCTGGATAATAAACCCGTTTTGATGATATCTTCATGTTATTCAAATAAAAACAATGATGAATGTAAACGATGGTCTAAGAAGGATAGCCGATATGAAAAAGTAACGAGACCTGATGTTATTAAAATGTACAATCAAAACATGGGTGGGGTTGACCTTACTGATCGAATGCTTTCAGTTTGTCCTTCTCGCAATCGTACAAAAAAATGGACCATTCGTGCTATTTCGCATCTCTTTGATTTATGCGTTGTCAATTCTTGGCTTCAGTACAGAGAGCAAGAAAGACAAAAAGAAACAACGAAGAAAAATGTCATGCAGCTACGTCAGTACAAACTTGAGTTAGGTACCAAGCTTATAACCGATAATGAAAACCAAAGTGATGATGAAATCCATCAACTTTACGCGGAGTTGGAACCAAAACACAAGAAGAGGAAGGTAGTTGTAAAACCCATTCCCATTCCTGAATGTCGCCAGCACAAAGCTGATCATTTGCCTGAATATAGTACCGCAAAGCAACATCGCTGTAGAAAACCCGGATGCGACAAAAGAACCACTGTGTTCTGCAAGAAATGTGACGTTTTTTTATGTTTTGTACCTGGTAGAAATTGTTTTACACAATTTCACAAAATTGATTTTTAAATAGCATGTAATCGGAAATACTGATCTCATTCATAAGTATTGATATTTGACTGATTATTTTAGAAGCGTTTAAGTTTTTGTTTTGAGAAGAATGTTTTTTTTTTTATGGTTATCTTTTGTTACCTTATTTTTTAATGTCGCTTAGCTGAAAATATTGAAGTCTTTAATATTAAACAATAAAAATATTTGTGTCAGTGTCTTATTTACACGTTTGAAATAATATTTTAGATGCTTTAGAGCATACGTAATCTTTATGTACTATACAAAGCACAACATAATCTAATACTAATGTACTGTGCAAAGAACATTGAGAAAATGCGGATTTTTCTATTTAGGATTTTTTTTACTATTTTTCCCGAAAATTGTTGATCATAACAAACATATCCTAAAAATTTCAAAACTTAATTCCAAAATATTGGTACCGAGTAGGCAAGAGGTTAAAGAAACCATTTAAAAGTTGCAGTTTCATTTTGTCTTTAAGCGCTTTTTAAAGTGCCTACTTTGAACTGGTCTACTATTTGAAGTGGTCCCACGAAAATATATTCACGTCTACTTTCTTTAGTTTTCACGATTCACTTTAATCATGTGATTACCAGCTCACAAGATTATCTATGACTACAGTTTAAAAGTAAATTAAAAAGATTGAATTTTTACCATGTTATTACTAGCTAAAGCTCGTATTCGCTTAGCTAGTTCAACTAGATCGTTGGTGTCATCTCTTTAAACAGAAAGTTAAAGTGGGTTTAAAGAAAACCGACACTATCAATAGTAAAAGTAACGGAGTAGTATTTAAGTGTCCTATACACTGTTACTCCAATTCCAAAATTTATTTTACTAATTTAATCTATTTCCATGGATTTGAACTCCTAAAGGTTAACTTTCAATACTAAAAGTATAAAAAATATCTCTGTTGCATATTAATTCCTTCAGAAATAGTTACCTTTGCAATGAGCTGTCTGCGACATAGATACGTTCAGACTTGAAACAAGTAAGGCACGTAAATTGTAACCTTTGTTCAATATTTAGTTTCAAAATTAGGATTTGTGAGTTTTTTGTTTACTGTAAAACTTGATAATACCAATCTTTAGATATGGTCTTTGTTTTTATCATAGCATTGAAGTATTTTCAAGAATCACCAGAACATCAGTCTCCAGAAAAAAGAAATTCAGAGCCTATCCAACTGCAGCACACATCTTGCTCAGTAAATTTTATCGATAGTTTATCTATTTTTAGAAATACAGACTTGTAACTTACTTTTCAATTTACTTACAATATAGCAGTCTTGGCTGAGCCCCTGGCAATCAGTAATGAAATGCTCGATAATCTCTAAAGATGTATCGCAGCAAGAAGGTCATAAAATAAACATAGACTACACGAATATATGATAATACTCTATGCTTAAATATGACATTAGCTGATTTGGGGGGTCATACCCAAATCAGCTAAATCATTTCAATCCAAACACCATTTAGTCTATGGATGAAGGTTCGCAACCAACAAGTGATATCATGTGGTACAGAGATGTACTTACTTACGCAGTTGAACGAAGTCGCTCGGATCTAATAAAGGGCAGTTAGAGTTGTCCAAGGGTCAGCAGCTACAAACGGTGGAACAAAAGTAATTTCATAATTTGTATTGGCTGCCATTTTGTTAGAAATGAAAAAAGAGCCCCTTTTTCATGAAAGGTTTATAAAGTGTAAAATTTATGTATTGTTCAGATGGCCATCTCCCGAGTCAATGCACAGGTGTGCTCGTATTACGGCATTTCGAATAGTTGCTGACAAAATATCTGGCCCGAATTGGCAGTTTCTTCTTCAAAGTTAGCTTTCAAGACTTGCAAGGTTCGTAGTTTGATATGGTGAACGCGAAATGCCATAAAGCCCTGAAGGAAAAAGTCTGGCGCCGTTAGATCTAGCAATCTGGATGGCCAGTTAACATCTCCAAAACGGGAGATCACTTGGCCCGGAAATTGGTGTCTCAAAATCTCAATTGTTGCTCGAGTTTTGTGAGCGTTTGTACCACTGTCATATGTGCACTAAAAATGCTCGGAGCCAGTTCAGCAAATTTCGACAAAAAGAACTCGTTCAATATCTGCCTGAAACGCTCACTAGTTATGGTTACGGGGGTGCCATCGGCGTCCTCAAAAAATAAGGACCAATCACTTTTTCACTTCAAATGACACAATGGCTGAGAATTGCAAGGATGCAATGGCTCTTGATGCATTTTATGTGAATTTAATATGCCCCAAAAACCCAAATATTGCTAGCTAACGTAACCACTGAAGTGGAAATGGGCTTCGTTGCTTATTATGATGTTTGACACGAAATCATCCTCTTCTTACACCAAGTATATGGCATTAAGTTAACCTTGCCCAACGGTCAGCAGGCAGCACCACGTGAACAGTTTGAACTTTGTTAGGGAAGTATGTTTCAAATCTGTCACATACATTCGTTACAACGAAAGTCTGCTGATGCCTGATTTTGTGCATCGTCGTCTCGTTGATGTTTATGGATTCTCTCTGACGTCGTTGGCCGCAGCAGCGATGATTTCGGCCGAACGAGCAATATGAGGCCGCCAAATTTTTGCATATTTATAGTGTATCAAGTTTGCACAAGGCGCCGTAAGTCAAATGCTTAATTGTTTGAGCACGTGGATCACAACCACGAGGAAAACGACTGCAAAATTCTCGCTGCGTAAAACTAGATTAAAATTTTGTAAAGAAGCAGTAACAATAATTTTACTTTCTTCAGGTGTGTTTCGCTCCATGGCTTGTTCACAACTAATTTCCTATCTGTCTCCAACATAAACTTTGATGGCACAGCAACTTTTGGCGCCATTGCTTTTCTACCACCCTGTATATGTCACAGGCGGATGATTCAATTAGACATTTAACTAAGCTAGCCATTTGGTTAAACATTGTATGATTTATTCTTCGTCTTTAATTTTTATAATGGCGCTGCCGCACCACGCTCCGGTTCTCCACCTCGCACCACGCTCACACTACGTTCGCTCCGACTCCGGCTCGCTAAGCTGTCGGCTAGCTGACTTCAGTTGAATATCTAGTTCAACCAACCACCTGCAACATATAAATCGCGACATCGAGACATATATCATGAGAGAAAACTATCAACAATGACCAAACACTTATATAAAAAATTATAATCTTAAGATTAATCACTAAGCCCAGAGTGATAATATTATAATGTAAATTTTCATTTTTCATAGCCCTTTTAAATCCACTTGGTCTTCGAGTATAACATAGATACATTTCAGATAATTTACTTCACAGTCATGATACTATTTCTAGCGGTTATTACTTTTTTTATTAATATTAATTTCTTAACCAAAATGAACGCCTAATATATATCTAATTTTCTGATAAACATAACATATTATATCTTTGAAAACGCTACATCCCCAAACAAATATCCCTTTGGTAAAGTATTTCGATGTACTTCACGCAAAGTAATTACAGTGGGCGCAAAACACACAAACTAATCAAAGTTGTATCAGTTCCTTCTTGCGAAATAAGTTGTTGAGTTGAGGATACTACGGGAGATAAAAATTTTGTTTTCATCAAATCAGAAGTTTAAGAACATTGCATTAGCTTCAAATTCGTGACATTTCGATGTTTAAATTGCGTATACCGGTACAATTATTGACAAATGTTAGCTTCACAAGATTTTTTTTTAATTTGGTAGTCAATAGAAACTTAATTGCGTTTGTTGAATATTCCAGAAATTTTAATTTTCAATAAATTGACGCCTCAGAAAAAGTATCTAAATAAAAAAAAAATTATGACAACGTTAATCAAAAATAATATTATCGATTAGATTTTGCTTTTGTAGGGAAGAATTACTGAAAAATACGTATCTCTCAGTACATTTGAAGCTTAATATCTTCTCTGCCATCAGCAACATAACTTTGATGACTCTTACCTAATCATTTTGTTCCAAACGAGGAAAATATGGATCTGAGCTCTGATACCCCAGAACTTGTATATTCGTTTAGAAATTCTTATAAACTTTTTCATAGCTAGGTATATTGCTTTTTAATATTAAAGCGCGCTGTAGTATAATCCAAATTGTTTTGTTATTTGGTTTATCGTGAAAAAAAGTTCCTCAATAGTGAAATTCAGAAATACCTTAGTGAATGTTAAAACTTTAACCACCATAATAGCCACTTTAATGGGTCCAAGCCATCAGATTGTGATAGAAAAGCTCTATGCTTTTATACTGATTTTTTTTTAGATACGACACAAATTTTACACAAGTACTGATCGATTCGTAGGCGAAACAAAGCGAATACAAACTAGCAAATAAACTATTCCCGTGTGTTTTAATCGTCTGTTTGTTTTACGGAATGAGTGGTTTGTCGGAGGTACGCTTACTATATCTAGATTAAATTTTGCTTTGCGAGAGAATCGGAGACAAATATGGCAAATAAAGTGTTGTGGTTCATTTCGGAATCTTAGTAGAGTGTGTGATAAAGTAATAAAATATGATTTCATAGTCAACTTCCTAGTTGAAACCTACATAAGGTGAAACACATCAACCAATAATCAGTTGTGATACAATGATACACGATTTAAAATTGTAGTTTATTCATAATTCTGTTCATGGGGTTAACTGGACGCTCACTTTCCTCTAATATGGTTGAGGAGGGCGATGGCTGGATCTCGCGTTAACTCATGATCGGGTGCCGCTTGAGGGTGTTCGTCGTTTGGATACTTGGGGGAGGGAGACTAACAGATGCAGATTAGAATAAATTTGTATAGAAATAAAAAACATACCCATTTCTTGCCAGTTCTTCATCGCGAAGGTTTTTCCAAACTGGTGGTAAAGTCATGTTTGATTTGACTCTACCACCAGTAACGAGGTTTGACGTCAATAAGAAAAAGTAATTGTCAATGTTGAGAAATAAATATTTGAATTTGAATTTTAACTCGGGACACTTTTTATGTCAGTTTAGTTTTGGACCCACCGTCGATTTGCTTTTAACTAATAATTTATTTACTAATATTATCATCATAAAGATGACAGATTTATTTGTTTGTTTAATAAATCGATAAACTCTGAAACCATTATTTGACCATTGGAAAGCTACATTATTCATGAATAATTGATGTTACCCCCATCACATCAGGAGTTACGCAGAAATCTGGTCATAGACATGATTCCAATATTGGTCCAGACACATGTATGTATGTCTATGAAATTTTATCCCAAATAATATATAAAATGTTAATACTTTTTTCCCTATAAATACAGTTTCATACAAATGGTAGTTTACCTACAATACCAATTGTATGTTTGTACAAGTTTATATTGGTGAAGTTGCATTCTATTCGATTTACAGTGAGAAGACGTTAAACTGACTTAAATGTATGGATTAAAAACTTTTGGGTAATGCAGCATCGGTCACAAAGAAAAAAAACACAATTTCATACGATTATGACGTTTTAAACTGGCCCAATTGTGTAGAAGTTCTCCAAGGAATTACGTATAGTTAGTACATAACAACCCATGTTATTGCAAACACAAACCTACGTACAGCATTAAAAACAGAATTTTAAAAAATTACAATATTTTTATTAACCTTAAAATATGATTTTGTGCCTAAAAGTATTTTTAGACATTGATATTATTTATACATACATAAACTCACCGAATAAATGATAATTCATTAGATATATTTAGAGAACTAGACATATTGACATGTTTACTGTCGAATGACCGAGTGTTATTAAAGACATTTTTCTGATTCTGATTGTGTAACTAGTTGTATCTTGATTGATGTAAAGCATTATCGAATCTAGTTGTATTATAGTAAAACTTTCTATGGACGTAAATAAAGGCTTAAGTCCATAGTGTTTGAGCCGTCGGCCGATGATGTTTCAGCATATAATACCGTCATGATTATTTTTAATAGATTGACTATACAGTCATAAACCATATTTAAAAGTTTATTGAACTAACTTTTTTGTTTTTGGTATTTAAATTAAATAATGAAGTCAAAGGAAATCTTACGTACAACACTAGAGTCACGTGACCAAAATCTTAATTATAATATAGAAAGAAAACACATTTATACATGAGACTAACCTAAAGGCTTTTAAAGGAAGAGGTCTGTACCCGTGACAAGTCGAGGAGGTCTCAAAATGCGAGAAACTGACGCTACTGAGGCTACTACTACTAACATGGTAAGAAAAAATGTCAAAAAAAAAAGGAAAACCGAAAGAGCACACCCACTCGTTGCAAAATAACAGAGCGAATTGGATTGACGTATTTGAATTTTGAAATTTGGTCATAGGGATCCCGAACTAAAAAAAAATAAAACTAACAAAAAGTTATAGTTGCAATCGAAATAATGCTTTGCAAGATTACACAATTAACATAATTAAGTTTGTAATATGTTTTTGATTTTATTTATTTAGTTTTAAATGTATACTTTATATGTTTACTTTACTGTTTATGAAAAGCTTTATGCCTTTATCTTTAGAATAAGCCACCAGCAAAACTTCTTTTGCATTGAATCGGTAACCCCAACGTTGCGCAGCTATTGTATGGAGACTCCTCACGTTTAGTTTATTATTAATTTAGATAATTTTACTGGGAAATATTTTAGTTCTGATACTTTTTTTAATAATCATTTACATAAACGATATGAATTATCGTGCATTCCATTCGTCTATTAAGTGCTGAAACATAAAGCTTACTGACGGCCTAAAATGGACTTAACCCATTACGGATATTTGTCTTTCACACAAAGACTACGAGACAGATTTAAAAAAAAAACCCTTACTTTTGTTATAAATGCTCAGGTGAATCGACGTATCAACACGGTATTTTACCTAGACTGTGTAATTTCTTACAATGTATAAATTTACATGATAGTGCATTGGGTACCTTACGTCAGCAAATAACTTTAGAAGCCATTCTATTGACAAAAAGGCATCCTTATCAACTTGTTTATACTGATTTAGTAGAAGCTTACTTATACACAAAGGCCTTATTTTATTTTAAAATTATAATTTCCAATGAAATGTTTTCTGTTTTGAACAGTATTTAACATAATACAATATGTGAAAGTTGGTTCGATTAAATGTTTGTTAGTAATGACGTGCAAACAGTTTAGATACAACTAGAACAGAAACAAGAATAATACATTAGCAAGAACCGATTAGCAAAAACCGGATTTGCACGAGAGTCTGAGCGGGAAACTTTGATAAAAGTAAAACAGCCGTAGTTCTCATAAATCTTGTTATCGTCATAAGATTTAACTTACTAGCGATCCAACTGTCTGTAACCAAAGTATTCGGAAAGATACGACACGACACGCATATCGACTGGGATATTCCCTTTTGTCTCATAGAATAAATTGTGCTAACATCAAAATTCATAACAAGCTTAGACGAGCGTCATAATAATTAAAACTTCGAACAATGTCTTCGCCTACTATTAAATTAAACCTAGAACCTCATCAGTCACATAATTTTTTACAAATTTTATTTTTCTAATTTTGATGCCATAAACTTATCCTTCATTAGTCGGAACGCTGGGATAAACATCCCTTAAAACTGTCATTGCAATCCGATTTACTCATTCATATTTGTCAAGGTTAATCAAACCGAAAAAAATACTATTAAGTAGTGGTTCTAGGCCTAAATTACCCAGCGACCGAAAACCAGGCTTCGGTCGTCTGTATGTAGACACACGACGTACATATGTCTCGATTCAATTTCACGCCCCAACAAGCGTCCTTCCATGAAGCCACCTAATTTTGCACAAAGTTTGATAACATTTCGTAATCTATGGGCATTTAAACTTTAATAAAAAATTATAAAACAGAGTAGATTTATGCTTATTATAAGAAGTTTCTAACCTACGTGTGACATATTTATTTGTCTCCAAATTTTGTTTTTGATAAAAACGTTTACTTGTTTACTTAATTAATTTCTTCCATAAATGCACTTATAACTCAACGGCTGAATAAATATTTTAATAGTATTCAGATAAAACAATTCATCTAACTAAACCTTCATTTGATTTAATGAATGAAATAAAAAAAATGGAATAAGCCACCGAAACGTTTACAAATAATTATTTGAAACGTAATACTTTCCTTGTTTCAGATTTTAATTAAAATCGATGTAAAAATAACTGATAAGTGAAATTCTTCCAGCATCTTCTATCTCCGTATAATTTGATTAAGCAATTTGCGCATGTCGTAAAGTTATCCAAGAAATTTTGCTACTTATAACCGAGAGTTTTGATAAATTTATTAAAATTATCCTGCCTTATACTTTGAATAAGCTCCTTGGACAACATGCAAGTAGTTGGCAAGCACCGAGCCAAGCAATTATATGCGATAACTTTTGTCGGTACGAATATATACTTAATGTTTCGAGTTTCACAAGAGCCCTATGTGGCAATCCCTACACAGCGCGTCGGAACAGCAGCCTAACTCATCTGAGGGTTTCAAGATATGCCACGCTTTGAAGCTGTGGGTTTGCAGATAAATCACGTGCTTTTAATTAATACGTGATTTCTAATGCAATTTTGTCAATGTAATACAAAGTTTTGGTTAGAAATTTTGGTTAATTCTGATGTCAATTTTACTTCGTAACGAGAAAGTCAGTTCTTTAATTTTGTAAAGAGAATGAAAATATTTTCAGTTTGCAGATTTTAAAACCTACTTAAGCTTAGGCGATTAATATAAAATGATATGAACAAAGTATTTATAACCAGCAACGAAAAGGACAAAATCTTAATTTTTTTTCCTATCATTCCATTTTTTAATTTTTTCCTGACATCATCCTCACTAACTCAAAAGAAGGATTATTTAAAACCCTTTTATATTTAAATTCTAAATAAAAAACGAAAATGTTAGTAGTTAGCAAATGGAATAACTAACATATATATTTCCATGTTCTGGCATCTTCTTTTTTTTCCTGTGGGTGTAACGTTCCATCTGAACTTTGTTCTTTGACAAAACGTGAAATATGAAAAACTGGAACGACAACGATAAGTAGTGATTCTAGTTTCTTATGCGGTTTCTTTAGCTGGTTATAATATAAATATTTTATGATAATGTTCCCAGACTCCCATTGTCTTAATGGTTTCACTAGAATGTCTGCAAGTTGTAAATTTAGAAATGTTGCCAGGCACTTGAATGTATTTATGTTTATTTGTATGTATAGAAGGCTGAAGAAATGAAATGAAATAAGCATTTGTTGACAGCAAAAAGTGACTTTAAGAACCGAATAAAAATATGAAAGGCTTACAATTCGACAGGAGTACGTGTGACACTCAGAAAGTTTCGAGAAAAGTAATAAATTTTTTAAATATATTTTTTATAAAAATAACATTTTTTCAAGCTCTTCTCGATCGTTTCACTTTCGAAGGCATTGGTTCGTTTAGAGACAGCCAAACTGTTGACTGGCACTTTGTTTCTGGTTTGATAAATCCAAGTCTAGTTACCTGTTATGATATTCTAAACACGGCGGGAAAAACCTGCTTTGAATGTATCTATCATATCATGGCTCGATTCCACGCGTGCCTCCTTCTGAGCATCTGTGAGGTTGGGGGGTACCCAGCGCGAAACAATTGTCCTTGCGGTTGTTGTGTAGAATACTACGAACACTTTGTGCTAAATATCCTCGTATGAGATTCACCGGTTTTGTTAAATCATTTTTTTTACTTGTAGCACGTTTTCAAGGACGACTTCCTTTTTTTTTGTTCCCCTCCGCGGGAAGGGTAGGAGGATAAAAAATGCTCTGACGCATACTCCGCGCGCGCGATCGCAGTTATGTGGGACTCGCTCCGACCCTACCAGAACCTCTACCCACTAAGAAACCCCCTGTCGGCTCGTGCAATTTTTTGCCACTCAGCCTTCATCTGAGCGACGGCCAATTGGAGAAAGAGGCCGCGCTAACGGGGTCCAGAAGGGGTCACCCGCTGGGATTACATAGCACTGAAGGTGCTCAAAGCACTGAAGGTGAATACATAGCACTGAAGGTGCTCAAAATGAAAAGTAAATAATTAAATAAAATTAAAAATTGCAAAATAAAATTGAATTAATTTGCATTTACGTTAGAATTAGGATTTACGTTAGAATTAGAATTTACGTTAGGATTAGAATTTGCGGCCAGAAAGGCTTCGAGATCGGCTGACAGTCTGGTGGAAGAGTACGCTTGCGCATTCCTAGGCCTAGCGACTTTGAACTTCGAATCTAAGACAGGAGTAGTATATGAGACTGAATCACGAACTAGAGGATTGGGATGGGTATCGGAGCGTTTGAAGAACGCTTCAGAGAGTGTTTTGAGGTGTTGTTGTACTGTAGGCAGTTCAAGATCTCTGTGCAAGTCCGCGTTACGCACGTACCACGGTGCGTTTGTGGCCCTACGGCATGACGGGTCTAACGCAGACCTTGTAAAGTGAACGTTTGTTTCTGAAAGACATTTTACTTTTTCTACCTAACATGCTATTTTGGCGGCCTAGGTAGTGACGGGCGAGTTTCGAAACTCTTTCGACGTGTGGCTTGAAAGAAAGCGTCGGATCTAATGTGACGCCTAAATATTTAGTACTGCGCTTCCAAAGGATGGGAATGCCTAACATTCGAACGTAGAGATCGCCAGCGGGACGACGGCGTTTGTGGTCGAAGCGCATCGCAGAACTCTTTTCAGGGTTCACATCGATGCGCCATTTTTGAAACCATACACCAAGGGCGTTTACGGCCTTTTTGAGTCTGGTTACAAGGTGCGGAACACTGTGGCCTTTGGTATAGAGTGCGGTGTCGTCAGCAAAGAGGGCGAGTTCGACGCCTTTCGGCGGGATGGGAATGTCTTTGGTGTACACGGTGTACAGCAGAGGGGCGAGGACTGAGCCTTGAGGGACTCGAGCCTTTATGGGACGAGGCGCGGAGAGCGTGCCTTCATGTTTAAATCGAAACGTACGGTCTTTGAGAAACGACGCTATTAACCTGACTAGGCGATCCGGTAAGCCTATCTTGTAGAGTTTATAAACGAGACCGCTGTGCCAGACTTTAACGAAAGCCTTGGCTACGTCAAAGAAAACCGAACCGTCAAGTATGTACTCGACGATTCGATGGACTTGCTGAGGGCAGGAGTGCTTAGCGCCAAAGCCGAACAGATGGGGAATAATGAGAGGATCGCCATCCGTTGGAAACAGATGGTTTCGCATTCGAGAGAGTATGACTCTCTCGAGAAGTTTAGACATTGCCTTGCGGAGGCTGATGGGTCTGTGATTAGCCGGGACGTTCAGAGGTTTGCCCCGCTTGGGAACGCCTATGACTGTTGCTTCTTTCCAAGCTTTTGGAATGTAGCTATGGTCGAAGCAGGCAATGAAAATGATAGCTAACAAGGTAAGCACTTGTTGAGGCAGGTGCTTAAGTGCGTGGTTGGAAATTCCATCCACACCCAGAGCCTTTTTGGACTTTTGATTTCTAATGAGAAGCAAGATTTCATCATTAGAGACTGTGACGGGGTCGTCGGTGATAGGGAGAGATTTTCTGCGGAGAACTTAGTCCTCCACCGCCTGGATGTGGGAGGGATTCGCGGGTTGCGTGCTGGGCGAGCATTGAGACGCAACGCTGTCAGCGAAGCATTCGGCTTTCTCTTCAACTTCGAAGGCGATAGAGCCATCGGGACGAATGAGAGGAGGGACGTGAGAGGCGGCGTCTACGCGTAAGGCTCGGGCCATACTATAATACGCTTGGTGGGACGGAGGAATATTCGCCATTAGATCATCCATCTGAGCGTCTCGGAGTTCTGCGAGGCAAGACCTAACTTTACGATGAAGCTGATTCGCAGCTAATCTATAGGCGGGCGTGGGATATTTCTTGGCTCTCCGGAGAGCCGCGTTCTTGGCTTTAATAAGATTGCTAACGGCTAAGGGAAGCGTAGGTTTGCCTTGCTTAGCAACCTTTTCGTTAACACTGATGGCTGAATTGATAGCATCAGTGAGAGAATTGACTAATGTATCTATTTTATCCGAACTATCTATTTGATCGGGCGAGATCGCGAGCGGAGAGTTCGGGGCCTCTAAGGCTGAAACTAACGTATTTTCAAAGCCTTTCCAGTTGGTAAAGTTCTTAGGAGAGGTGACGTTATCGCCAGGCGGTCCTAGCACGACGGAGACGGGGCGGTGGTCAGAGAGGTGTTCGATAGACCTGAGGTCGTGGTTGGTTCGCTTGACTATTGCAAAATCGAGGATATCAGGAGAGTGGTTCAGGCCGTCGGGATAGTGAGTGGGAGTGATCGGAGAGATGACATCTAAGTCAATTGAGTTTGTGATATCAAGGAGAGCGATACCGCTGGTGTTGGTTGATAGGCACGTCCAGTCAGTATGTTTGGAGTTAAAATCTCCGAACATAATGACTGAATGGCCGAGGGCGAGAATGGCCTCAAAGTCGCTGCGGATTGGTCTGGTGCCACTAGGTATGTAGATTAAAGCTATGATGATGGTCGGATGACCAGTCATATCCAATCTACACACAGTGGCTTCCATGTTGAGGAGAGGAGGGGTAGGGAGAGGACAGCAATGGAAGCCTCTTTTGTAATACATAGCGGTGCCGCCGAAACCGTCGGAGTTGGGCCTATTGTTGCGAGTAAACTCGTACTTAGGAATAGCGAATCCCTTGGAGCGGTTTGGAGTTAGCCACGTCTCTTGAAGAAGCAATAAGTCTGGCTCGTTGTTCTGAAGGAACAGTTTGAGCTCAGGAAGGTTAGTATTAAGGCTACAAACATTAAAAGAAACTAAGAATAAGCCCTTGAGTTTGATACGACTGGACGCGGGATTTGCGGGTCTAGACATTATATTACTTATTTACTAATTTAAACAAAAAATAAAATTTATAACGAACTAAGAAACAAGTGATGCTCGGCTAACGCAAATAAACGCTCTTGAGGAGAGCGGGCGGCTCGCAGTTTGCGTGCGAGTACGGGAATTTCCTTAATGTCGACGTTTTGAATGATGTCAAACATGGTCTTCATGTCCTCAGCCAACGACGACTGAGGTGAAGACGACGGAGCGGGACGCGGGCCTACGGAAGCTACGGGAGCTGGGATAGGACGGGAAGGTGCAGTTGGAGTGGCCGGACGCAGTCTCCAGGACAGAGCCCGAGTAGGCGTCGGCTGCAGGCTTTGCTTCCGGGGGACCCCGGTTGCGCAGCGGCAGGAAGTTAGCGGGAGTGAGCGGCGGCGCCAGCTTAGGCGCAGCCCTCTTAGCTGAAGAGCACGGAGCGCGCGGGCAACCCCTGTAGTTAGCAGTGTGGCCAGACTGGCCGCACAGCACACAGGCAGAAGGGGAAGTGGATTCGGGAATGCGAGTGCAGTCCTTGGTAATATGAGGGTCCAGGCGCTTAACGCACCTGGGGGGAGCTGAGCAGTTAGCCGCTGCGTGGCCATAGAGCTGGCAGCGGTGGCACTGCCCAGGGTGGCCGCGAGGGTTGGAACGCTCGACGGAGATATAAGAAAGTCCGCAGATTGTGCGAGCCTCTCTGAAGATCTTCCTCGAGTTGGGAGTGTTTGTGAGGATAACTAAAGCTAGTGGAAAACGCCTACCACGGTTAGAGTGCATCTTGTGCACTGCTTCAGCCAGGAAGCCCTGAGACGTAAGGTCCTCGAGAATGTCGTCATAACTGAGTTTAAACGGGACGCCCCGTAGAACTGCGCGGATCTTACGCTCCTCCGGGAGGGCGTAGGTGTGATACGCGATTTGTTTGATCAACAGAAGCCTTGTAAAAGACCGGAAGTCGTCGATGGTCGCGACCTGAATTTTAATTGCTTCGCCAGCGTTGGCGGCTTTTAAGTAATTAATTTTGTGCTCTTTGCACGTCTTTGCACGCGGTCAAGCGCGTTTTTTCACGGAGATAGACGGGCGGAGGGAGCTGAGGCTTCGGTGGGACGGGAGCGTAACGCGACGCTGGCTTCGAAGGGACCGATGGAGGCGCGGTCACTTCGAGTGACATTAACGGCGCGGGGGTGGGTGTTGAAGACACCGCGGCTTTTTTCGAACGCTTCTTAGAGCGTTTGGCAACTAACTGGAACGCGTTTTTTTTTTTTTTTTTTGTTCCCCTCCGCGGGAAGGGCAGGAGGATAAAAATGCCCTGACGCATACTCTGGCGCGATTCCAAAGTTATGTGGGACTCGTCCCGACGCCTACCAGGACCATACCCACTAAAAACCCCCTGTCGGCTCGTGCATTTTTGCCACTCAGCCTTCATCTGAGCGACGGCCAATTGGAGAAAGAGGCCGCGCTAGCGGGGCCCAGAAGGGGTCACCCGCTGGGATTACATAGCACTGAAGGTGCTCAAAGCACTGAAGGTGAATACGTAGCACTGAAGGTGCTCAAAATGAAATCAAAAATTAAAACAAAAATTAAAAAATTGCAAAATAAAATAAAATTAACTCGCATTTACGTTAGAATTAGGATTTACGTTAGAGTTAGAATTTACGTTAGAATTAGAATTTGCGGCCAGAAGGGCCTCGAGATCGCGTGACAGTCTGGTGGATGAGTACGCTTGCGCATTTCTAGGCCTAGCGACTTTGAACTTCGAGTCTAACACAGGAGCAGCATATGACACCGAATCACGAACTAGAGGATTGGGATGGGTTTCGGAGCGTTTGAAAAACGCTTCAGAGAGTGTTTTGAGATGTTGTTGCACTGTAGGCAGTTCAAGATCTCTATGCAAGTCCGCGTTACGCACGTACCACGGTGCGCCTGTGGCCCGGCGGCAAAAGAGGTTTTGAACTACCTGCAGTTTGTGCAGGAGGGAGGGTTTGGCGTGGGCAAAGATTGGCGAGGCATACGTCATGACGGGTCTAACGCAGACCTTGTAAAGTGTACGTTTGTTTCTGAAGGACATTTTACTTTTTCTACCTAACATGCTATTTAGGCGGACTAAATAGTGACGAGCGAGTTTCGAAACTCTTTCGACGTGTGGCTTGAAAGAAAGCGTCGGATCTAATGTGACGCCTAAGTATTTAGTACTGCGCTTCCAGGGGATGGGAATGCCTAACATTCGAACGTGGGGATCGCCATCGGGACGACGGCGTTTGTGGTCGAAGCGCATCGCAGAACTCTTTTCAGGGTTCACATCGATGCGCCATTCTTGAAACCATGCACCAAGGGCGTTTACGGCCTTTTGGAGTCTGGTTACAAGGCGCCGAACACCGTGGCCTTTGGTATAGAGTGCGGTGTCGTCAGCGAAGAGGGCGAGTTCGACGCCTTTCGGCGGGATGGGAATGTCGTTGGTGTACACGGTGTACAGCAGAGGGGCGAGGACTGAGCCTTGAGGGACTCCAGCCTTTATGGGACGAGGTGCAGAAAGCGTGCCTTCGTGTTTAAATCGAAACGTACGGTCTTTGAGAAACGACGCTATTATCCTGACTAGGCGATCCGGTAAGCCTATCTTGTAGAGTTTATAAACGAGACCGCTGTGCCAGACTTTATCGAAAGCCTTGGCTACGTCAAAGAAAACCGCGACTGTTTTATAACGACGCGGATAGAAACCGTCAAGTATATACTCGACGATTCGGTGGACTTGCTGAGGGCAGGAGTGTTTAGCGCGAAAGCCGAACTGATGGGGAATAATGAGAGGATCGCCATCCGTTGGAAACAGATGGTTCCGCATTCGAGAGAGTATGACTCTCTCGAGAAGTTTAGACATTGCCTTGAGGAGGCTGATGGGTCTGTGATTAGCCGGGACGTTCAGAGGTTTGCCCGGCTTGGGAATGCCTATGACTGTCGCTTCTTTCCAAGCTTTTGGAAAGTAGCTATGGTCGAAGCAGGCATTGAAAATGATAGCTAACAAGGTAAGCATCTGTTGAGGTAGGTGCTTAAGTGCGTGGTTGGAAATTCCATCCGCACCCGGAGCCTTTTTGGACTTTTGATTTCTAATGAGAAGCAAGATTTCGTCATTAGAGACTGTGACAGGGTCGGCGATGATGGGGAGAGAGTCTCTGCGAAGGACTTCGTCCTCCACCGCCTGGATGTGTGAGGGATCAGCAGGTTGCGTGCTGGGCGAGCATTGTGCGGCAATGCTGTCGGCGAAGCATTCGGCTTTCTCTTCGACTTCGAAGGCAGTAGTGCCATCGGGACGAGTGAGAGGAGGAACGTGAGAGACGGTGTCTACGCGTAAGGCTCGGGCCATGCTATAGTACGCTTGGTGGGACGGAGAGATATTCGCCATGAGATCGTTCATCTGAGCGTCTCGGAGTTCCGCGAGGCAAGACCTAACTTTACGTTGAAGCTGATTCGCAGCTGTTCTATAGACGGGCGTGGGATATTTCTTGGCTCTCCGGAGAGCCGCGTTTTTAGCTTTAATAAGATTGCTAACGGCTAAGGGAAGCGTGGGTTTGCATTGCTTAGCAACCTTTTCGTTGTCACTGATGGCTGAGTTGATAGCATCAGTGAGAGAATTTACTAATGAATCGATTTTATCCGGGCTATCTAATTGTTCGGGTGAGATCGCGAGTGGAGAGTTCGGAGCCTCTAAGGCTGAAACTAACGTATTTTTAAAACCTTTCCAGTTGGTAAAGGTCTTAGGAGATGAGGCGTTATCGTTCGGCGGTCCTAGCACGAGGGAAACGGGGCGATGGTCGGAGCCTAGGTCATCGAGCGGTTCGATAGACCTTAGATCAAGATTGATTCGCTTGATAATTGCAAAGTCGAGGATGTCAGGAGAGTAGGACGGGTTGTTGGGATAGTGAGTGGGACTGATGGGGGATATGACGTCTAGGTCAAGGGAGTTAGTGATATCGAGGAGAGCGATACCGCTGGTGTTAGTCGATAGGCACGTCCAGTCAGTATGTTTGGAGTTAAAGTCTCCGAACATAATGACTGAATGGCCGAGGGCGAGAATGGCCTCAAAGTCGCTGCAGATTGGTCTGGTACCACTAGGTATGTAGATTGAAGCTTTGATGATGGTCGGATGACCAGTCATAGCCAATCTACACACAGTGGCTTCCATGTTGAGGAGAGGAGGAGTAGGGAGAGGACAGCAGTGGAAGCCTCTTTTGAAATATATAGCGGTGCCGCCGAAACCGTCGGAGTTTGGCCTATCGTTATGAATTAACGCGTACTTAGGTATAGCGAATCCCCTGGAGCGGTTTGGAGTAAGCCATTTCTCCTGGAGAAGGAATAAGTCAGGTTCTTTGTTCTGAAGGAACAGTTTGATTTCGGGAAGGTTGGTGTTAAGGCTACGAGCCTTAAAAGATACTAGGGATAAGCCCTTGGGTTTAATACGACTGGACGCGGGATTCGTGGGTCTAGACATTATAATTTATTATTTACGAATTTATAAATTATAAAAGAATTTACAACGAACTTAGGAGCGAGTGATGCTCGGCTAAAGCAAATAAACGCTCTTGAGGAGAGCGGGCGGCTCGCAGTTTGCGTGCGAGCACGGAAATTTCGTTAGTATCGACGTTTTGAATAACGTCGAATACGGTCTTCATGTCCTCAGCCAACGACGACTGAGGTGCGGATGACGGAGAAGGACGCGGCCCTACGGGAGCTACGGGAGCTGGGATGGGTCGGGAAGGTGCAGGCGGGACGGCCGGACGCTGCCTCCAATACAGAGCCGGAGTAGGTGTCGGCTGAACGGGCTTTGCTTCCGGGGGACCCCGGTTGCGCAGCGGCGGGAAGTTGGCAGGAGTGAGCGGCGGCGCCGGTTTAGGCGCGACCCTCTTGGTGGTGGAGCGCGGAGCGCGCGGGCAACCCCTGTAGTTAGCTGTGTGGCCGGACTGGCCGCACAGCACACAGGCAGGGGGGGAAGTGGATTCGGGAGTGCGAGTGCACTCCTTAGTGAAGTGAGGATCCAGGCACTTTACGCACCTGGGGGGAGCTGAACAGTTAGCCGCTGCGTGGCCATAGAGCTGGCAGCGGTGGCACTGCCCAGGGTGACCACGGGGGTTGGGACGCTCGACGGAGATATTTGAGAGTCCGCAAATTTTGCGAGCCTCTCTAAAGATCTCCCTCGAGTTGGGAGTATTCGACAGGATTACTAACGCTAAGGGAAAACGCCTACCGCGGTTGGAGTGCATCTTGTGCACTGCTGTGACCGGGAAACCCTGAGACTTAAGGTCATCGAGAATGTCTTCGTTACTGAGTTCGAACGGGACGCCCCGTAGTACAGCGCGGATCTTACGCTCCTCCGGGAGGGCGTAGGTGTGATACGCGATATGATTTAATGATAGTAGCCTGGTAAACGCGCGGAAGTCGTCGACGGTCGCTACTTGGATTTTGATTGTATCGCCAGCGTTGGCGGCTTTTAAGTAATTAATTTTGTGCTCTTTGCACAAGTTTGAGACCGCGGTCCAGCGCGCTTTTTCACGCAGGAATACGGGCGGAGGGAGCTGAGGCTTTGGCGGGACGGGAGCGCAGCGCGTCGCTGGCTTCGATGTGACCGACGGAGACGCGGTTACTACGAGCGATTTTAACGGCGCGGGGGCTGGTGTTGAAGACACCGGGGAGGGCTCGGGTATTGAAGATACCGAAGCTTTCTTCGAGCGCTTTTTGGAGCGCTTGGCGACAAGTTGGAACGCGGGCTCAGGAGAGCCGGTTAAGGTGGCGGCGACCGACGAAGCTTCGGACGCGGCGGAGTCTGAATCGCTCCCGGGAGCGGTACGCTTCCTACGAGATGATCGCGAGGATGAGACCGACCCGCAGTCCATATCGGATGGATCGGGAGACGCGGGAGAGCTATAGACCTGAGGGGTCTGGGCGTTGGAGGCCTGAGGGGCCGGGGTTGAGGCCTGAGGGGCCGGGGACGCAATAGATGCCTGTAAGGCCTGCGTTAGTGCGTCAGCGGGTATGCTTACGCCGGACGCAGCGAGCGCCTGGGCGAACGACTTAAGAATATTAACAAGGTCCATTGGAGGACTTGAATATGTAGTATATAAATATATAATGTATGCCTATAATATATAACAGATGCCTAGGATTCCTAAATAAAAACCTAGTGAACCCTAGCGGCAAACCTCCCTACCAGCGGTAGGGGAGCTGGGGAGAATAACTTAAAACTAACCGTAGTACGCCGAAGGCCGCTACCTAGAAACCTAAAAAATGGTACGCAGGTAAAGAGTTGACCGCGTTAGGGTCAACCTTTACCGACAGAAAGGACAGATACACACGAAAACACACAAATATGATAAAAATAAATATGAAAATAGGAGAAAAATAAATAAAATAGAGAAGAGAAAAAAATAAAAATAAAAAGGACTGGTTCAGTACAAATTCGTTGTCACCGTTAAGTATCCTTTGCACTGAAACCAGACTACTTACGCTGGGCACAACACTGCACTCAGCACAAGCACAACACAACTTAGCACAGCACTTTGAAGACTAAGGGGCTTAGTCGCAAAGAAAAATCGCACTTCGAAAGCACTCAGACGGAGTAGAAAAACCTTGAAAACCGTAGCACGGAACCAACACGCTAGACTGTGACGTCAGTAGACTGAGCGCCACGGAATGGCGGGAAGGGACCGATCAACGGAGAACTGGGTCTTGCACGTCCGCACCGCGTGGCGATCGGAGCGAGAATGTCGCACTGGAACGCGGGCTCAGGAGAGCCGGTTATAGTGGCGGCGACCGACGAAGCTACGGACGCGGTGGAGTCTGAATCGCTCCCGCGAGCGGTAGGAAGCATACCTCGCGCTCATCTCGTAGGTATGCTTCCTACGAGATGAGCGCGAGGATGAGACTGACGCGCAGTACATATCGGATGGAATGGGAGACGCGGGAGAGCTATAGACCTTAGGGGTCTGGACGTTGGAGGCCTGAGGGGCTGGGGTTGGGGCCTGAGGGGCCGGGGACGCGATGGATGCCTCCAAGGCCTGCGTTAGGATGTCTTTCGGAATGGAGACGCCTGCCGCAGCAAGCGCCAGGGTGAACGCGTATGCGAAGTTAATAACGCTTAGCGAATCCATTAGGGAATGTTGGGACAATTATATGTATAAATAAGTATATCAAAAGATGCCTAGTTCCTAAAAACCTAGCGAACCCTAGCGGCTAACCTCCCTACTAGCGGTAGGGGGGCTGGGGAGAATAACTTAAAACTAACCGTGGTACACCGAAGGCCGCTACCTAGAAACCTAAAAAAGGGTACGCAGGTAAAGAGTTGACCGTGTTTGCGTCATCCTTTACCGACAGAACGGACAAATACACACGAAAACACACAGATATGATAAAAATAAATATGAAAATAGGAGAAAAATAAATAAAATAGAGAAGAGAAATAAAATTAAAAAAAAGGACTGGTGCAGTACAAATTCTTGTCACCGTTAAGTATCCTTTGTACTGAGACCAGACTACTTACTCTGGGTACAACACTGCACTCAGTAATAGCACAACACAACTTAGCACAGCACTTTGAAGACTAAGGGGCTTAGTCACAAAGAAAAATCACACTTCGATAGCACTCAGAGGGAGTAGAAAAACCTTGAAAACCGTAGCACGGAACCAACACGCTAAACTGTGACGTCAGTAGACTGAGCGCCACGGAATAACGGGAAGGGACCGATCAACGGAGACCGGGGTCTTGCACGTCCGTACCGGGCGGCGATTGGAGCGAGAATGGACGACTTCCTCTTCGTCCTTCAAATTTAAGCGTCTGTACTGAAACTCGTTATACTAGCGGTAATAATAAATAATAATAATAAATGTTTATTGGTCACCATATTTTACAGAAATTACTTAAAACTAGAATAAAATGGAAATAATCTGGTGGGTACATAAATTTCTGCATACATATTTTTGAAAAAACCCTGAACTCCCGAAATAGGAAGACCTGTGACTCGGGAGCCAGTGCCCTCCCGCCACATTAAAAAATTGACTCTTTATTTAAACATACCTTGACATAAGGAGATCAAAAGAAAAGTTAAATTTAGATTCACAAAAAACAAAAATAAACAAGTAAATTAATAGAAAGAAAAAAAAATGTGTGTGTGAGTTTGTGTGAACGTATGTGTGTGTGTGTTTGTGTGAACGTATGTGTGTGTGTGTGTTTGTGTGAACGTATGTGTGTTGGTGTAGTAGTGTAGGCAGAACTATAAACCTGGGACAGACAGCAACTTTTCAGTATCCGCGTAGCTTAAGGTTAACAACCAAGAAGTGAGTTTCTTTTTTAGTTGAAACTTACTTAGTTTCTCCAGGTTGCGTAGAATTCTGTTTAAGTTATTATATAAAAGAATACCTAGAACATGGAAATGACGCTCTGCAAATGTTGTAGCATGAATTATCGGAGTGCATGTGTTATAATGAGAACGTTTCTCGAGGTTTAGGTATGGGGGGATTGTAGACTGTTTCCGAATCATAGCCCTGAGTATGTATAGTTGGCGAACTGTCAGCATTTTGGTGTCCTGGTACACGGTTGCTTTGGAATGCGCCTTGTTCATAAAAGCTAGTATTAGAATATTTTTTGTGCTTTATTCCATCACTACGCCATTAAGGGCACTGATCTCAAACTTTTGACTTCATACCTAAGAAGCAAAACTCAGAAAGTTGAGGTTAACCACAATAGGTCATCTCTATTATTGCTATATAACTACATTTTTTTATCTTAACGTCGCTAGCATAATTGCTTTAGGCATTTTGATTAGATTTAAATATTTACCAACTTGGCGAATTTTTATTTAATTTTCTAACCTGCAATTATTCGAAAAAGTAAAGATCATTTATTATTATTAAAATGAAATATTTATGGCCTGTACTATAAGCATATTTGTAAAGTTGAATCTATTAATAAGGTTTCAGTGGGACTGAGATAGTCGATATATGACTGAAAGTTCCCTAAAAAAATAAAGAAAAGAAATTAACTTTATACAGGGTGTTTCCCCTTATTTGTCAAACCGATACCAGATGGTAGGGGCAACCATATCTATATTTTAGACCATCATGTACATCCATAGATTTTTGAAAGTTTCCGAGTGACAGCTTATAAAGCTTGTTTTTTGGAAGTTTCCGTGTAACAGCATTTGGTATCTTCTTTTAGTTTGTCATTTCTGGGCTCTATTATAGTTGCCACTTTGTTTAAGAACAATTCATGGCAATGAATTGTTGTTTCATAAATAAAATAATCATCTCTCTCGTATCGATACAAGCTGGGGAGTACCGAGCCGGCGTTGACCCAGAATAAACATTAGGGCTTAGAAAATTATGTTACACGAGGCTGTCACAAAAGTATGAGTTATTTAATGTAATTAAAATACCTTTAATTAAAATAATCAAAGGTTGCATCCAGTTTCCAGTAGATTTACTGAACACTCCATGCATCCATGCTAATTAGTTTAGTTCTATCGCAAGGAACCCTGATTGGTAGCTTACGAGCTTGGACAGCGGAATTCTAAATAAGCTTCTCTGAGTAACCTAGGTTAGTTCAAGTACAATTAGTACAGAAAAGCAAAGTAATTAAGACTTTTTTTAATTTACCAATTGTTACTATTATTCTAAGTATACAATTCGTTTTTCTTATTACTTCTTCGTATTGCAACGTCGTCATCTCACAAAAAAGTTACATGACAGCTCGGTTGCTGTGCAAGCTTATTACGAATCGATAGACGCAAAAATAATTAAAAATTTACCAACGCTTTTGGTGCTTAATGTGCCATAAAGAATCAAACATGGTAAATACACTACCCTCCTTAGCGTCCTACAGTAAATGTATTTATTAAAATTTTATTTTATTTTATCTTATTTTTATTCGTTCTTCAAATTGACGGCCGATTGGCGTTGAGGGTAGGGCCCTGGCTCATGCTCAGGTTCGATCCTGGTTGTCCCGACCAGTTCAACTGTGTCATAAACACTAGTGTTCATTCCAGGGTCATGGTTGTATATATTTATATATGTACGCTTGTTCTGGGTTTCCTCCCAGTTTGCTGTATGCACCTACATCCATAACACAAGCTCTACTTCCGTTGGGGCCATACAGTTGGTGTGTTTGTATGGGGATTCATTATTATTATTATATTAATAGTAAATATACATAAACATGTCAGTGTAACATAACATAGTTCATTTCACTATGACAATAGAATAAATAAAGCAACTCACAGCTAAACAATTACAAGTTTCCAGCAACTGAGTTCAGTTACAGAAGTTTGAGATTTCTCGAGTTGTGTGCTCGAATTAATTACTTACAGAGTGGAGTACGCTAGATGTACTCACAGCGGTGCTTCAACTTGTTATATTGAATGAAAACTGTTAACATCTGGTGAGTTTGCTTTGATTGAAAGGGCACAAATGTTTCGTACTTACGCATATGATTTGAATGATAGGTACAAATTGTTATAAAACTCATTTAGTAAGAAGTATAATACGAATAAGTAAGGTACTTCACTTAACGAACAATCTCTATACGGAAAATGCCGTAGTCTGTTTAAGATACAAAAACATTTAGTATTTTCAAACAGCAACTAAAAATGTATTACCTTAATATGGTTGAAAAATCAAGTATAAGTATGTATTTATATATGAAGAATTCATGTATGTATTGATTTGATATATCAAAATATAAATTTAAACTATTTAGTTATGTAAGTGTCTAGCTATGTTATTAATGTAGTATGTATGTACGTAGCATTCGTTGTTTGGAAGAAGTCACAATTTATTGCACTCCTATCACATGTGTTCAATACTATCGTTTCTATGAGTTTAAACAATAAAGTGTGAATAAATTAATAGTAAATAAACTCATTTAGAAGGTTCTGCCCACTGTTGATATTTAACCTACCCAATACAAAATCGTTAATAGTAAAATCTAAAATATAGTTGCAAGGTGGTGTAAAATTATAATAGGTGCTATCTAAAACTCTCTTCAATGTAATGTTATAAAATCATTACCACCCCGAAAAATAAGCTATGTTCAATGGTACCCTAATATCCAAATTAAATTATAAATGTGAAAATATGGATGTTTGGATGTTTGCGTCTCTCAATCACGCAAAGGCTTCTGAATAGATTAAGATTAAATTAAATTAAATTAACTTTAAGATTATCAAACCCCTTCCCTCGTGGCCTTGATTGTAAGTGGAAGTCTCGTGAATTTTTCCCGAAACATACCAATTTTTTTTTTTTTTTTCGGTGGGGAAAATGCATTACGCATACCACCCGGGCGCAGGGGGCACCCGAGTGGTTATGTGGGACTCCTAAAAAAACAGGCTAATGAGACCCACGGTATACCCACTAAAAACCCCCCCATCTTCCTCCTCGCCGACTTGTGACGGGGCCACGGGAACGCTCTCGCACACATCCGCGACCCCGCCGGCGGCAGCCGCCCACAAGCGGCTCCATCGCCACAGCCCGAAGGCCCTCCACAATTGGCGCACCAGATGGTAAGGTGCGCCTCCCCCCTCGGCCTCCACCAGTACTGTAGCAGACTCCCCCTAAGTCTGCTACTAGGAGGCCATGGGCACCAGATAACTGGTACCCGGTGGCAGATCGGGTCTGTGGTTCTGCCACCGACCACACCTCGGCCGCAGAGGATAGGGCAAGCGGCGCACTGCAATACCGACATGCCTCTTCCTCTGCGGCCCCACCAGTGCCGCTTCCACGGAACGGCCTCGCCGGCTCGCAGGGGGTAGGGAGAGTGGCGCACCGTAATACCAACACGCCTCTCCCCCTGCGATCCCTCCACGGCCGCAGAAGATAGGGAGAACGGCTCACCGTGATACCGGCACTCCTCTTCTTCTGCGGTTCCACCTCCAAGCGCATCCTCAGCGGACTTCCTCAGCCCACTGGGAGCGCCCTCCTCGGGCCAGCCGGCGACCCCAACAGGCCGGCCCTGGTTGCCTCTTAGTTCACCGTGGGTGACCAGTCCACGGTTACTAAGCCCCCCCGCCACGACAAGGCGGGCAACGATCGGGGGGGTCCCGAAACATACCAATAATATATCTAAAATCTTCACGCAACAATAGTAGTTAACTACATCGAGTTACGTGTGACGATGCGGTAAACTGTAACTTTTTTTTTTTTTTTTTGGTTCCCCTCCACGGGAAGGGCAGGAGGACATAAAAAATGCTCTGACGCATACTCCGCGCGCGCGATCGAAGTTATGTGGGACTCGTCCCGACGCCTACCAGAACCATACCCACTAAAAAACCCCCTGTCAGCTCGTGCATTTTTGCCACTCAGCCTTCATCTGAGCGACGGCCAATTGGAGAAAGAGGCCGCGCTAGCGGGGCCCTTAAGGGGTCACCCGCTGAGATGTACATAGCACTGAAGGTGCTCAAAAATGAAAAGTAAATAAAAACATTAAAAATGAAAAGTAAATAAAAACATTAAAAATGAAAAGTAAAATTGCATTAATTCGGATTTACGTTAGAATTAGAATTTACGTTAGAATTAGGATTTGCGGCCTGAAGGGCCTCGAGAGCTAAAGTTAACTGCGTGGGTTCGCCCGTGTGCGCGTTTCTCGGCCTAGCGACTTTGAATTTCGAATCTAACACAGGAGCAGTATATGAGACTGAATCTCGAACAAGATGATTGGGATGGGATTCGGCGCGTTTGAAGAACGATTCTGAGAGTGTTTTGAGGTGCTGTTGCACTGTAGGTAGTTCAAGATCTCTGTGCAGGTCCGCGTTGCGCACATACCAAGGTGCGTCTGTGGCCCTGCGGCAGAAGAGATTTTGAACTACCTGCAGCTTACACAGGACGGAGGGATTGGCGTGGGCACAGACTGGCGAAGCATACGACATGACGGGTCTAATGCAGACCTTATAGAGCGTACGTTTATTTCTAAAGGACATTTTACTTTTTCTACCTATCATACTATTTAGGCGGCTTAAGTAGAAACGCGCGAGTTTCGTTACTCTATCGACGTGTGGCTTGAAAGAAAGCGTCTGATCTAAGGTGACGCCTAAGTATTTAATACTGCGCTTCCAGGGGATGGGAGTTCTTAACATTCGAATGTGAGGATCGTTCTAGCGATTACGACGTTTGTGGTCGAATTTAATAGCAGAACTCTTTTCCGGGTTGATATCGATACGCCATTTTTGAAACCAAACACCGAGGGCGTTTACGGCCTTTTGGAGTCTGGTGATGTTATACGGGATCCTTTGACCTTTAGTGTAAAGGGCGGTATCGTCTGCAAAGAGGGTGAGTTCGACGCCTTTTGGCGGGATGGGGATGTCGTTAGTGTACACGGTGTACAGCAGAGGGGCGAGGACTGAGCCTTGCGGGACTCCAGCCTTTATGGGACGAGGCGCGGAGAGCGTGCCTTCATGTTTGAATCGAAACGTACGGTCTTTAAGAAACGGCGCGATTAATCTGACTAGGCGAACCGGTAAGCCTATTTATAGAGTTTAAAAACGAGACCGCTGTGCCAGACTTTGTCGAATGCCTTGGCTACGTCGAAGAGAACCGCGATTGATTTTTTACGATGCGGATAGAATCCTTCGAGTATGTACTCGACGATTCGGTGGACTTGCTGAGGGCAGGAGTGCTTAGCGCGAAAGCCGAACTGGTGGGGAATAATGAGAGGGTCGCCATCCGTTGGAAACAGATGGTTCCGCATTCGAGAGAGTATGACTCTTTCGAGAAGTTTAGACATTGCCTTGAGGAGGCTAATGGGTCTGTGATAGCCGGGATGTTCAGAGGTTTACCCGGCTTGGGAATGCCTAAGACTGTCGCTTCTTTCCAGGCTTTTGGAAAGTAGCTATGGTCGAAGCAGGCATTGAAGATGATAGCTAACAAGGTAAGCACCTGCTGTGGCAGGTGCTTAAGTGCGTGGTTGGAAATTCCATCCGCACCCGGAGCCTTTTTGGACTTTTGCTTTCTAATGAGAAGCAAGATTTCATCATTAGAGACTGTGACGGGGTCGTCGGTGATAGGGAGAGATTCTCTGCGGAGAACTTCGTCCTCCACCGCCTGGATGTGGGAGGGATCCGCGGGTTGCGTGCTGGGCGAACATTGTGCCGCTATGCTGTCGGCGAAGCATTCAGCTTTCTCTTCGACTTCAAAGGCAATAGTGCCGTCGGGACGAGTGAGAGGAGGAACGTGAGAGGCGGAGTCTACGCGTAAGGCTCGGGCCATTCGATAATACGCTTTGTGGGACGGGGAGATATTCTCCATGTGATCGTTAAACTGAGTGTCTCGGAGTACCGCGAGGCAAGACCTAACTTTACGTTGAAGCTGATTCGCAGCTGTTCTATATGCGGGCGTGGGATATTTCTTGGCTCTCCGGAGAGCCGCGTTTTTAGCTTTAATGAGATTGCTAACGGCTAAGGGAAGCGCGGGTTTGCCTTGCTTAGCAATAATTTCGTTGTCGTTGATCGCTGAGTTAATAGCATCAGTTAGAGTATTGACTAGTGAATCTATTTTAACCGGGCTATCTAATTGGTCGGGCGAAATCGCGAGCGAAGAGTTAGGGGCCTCTAAGGCTGGAACTAACGTATTTTTAAAGCCTTTCCAGTTGGTAAAGGTCTTAGGAGATGTGACGTTAACGTTAGGCGAGCCTAGCACGAGGGAGACGGGGCGATGGTCGGAGCCTAGGTCATCGAGCGGTTCGATAGACCTTAGATCAAGGTTGATTCGCTTGATATTTGCAAAGTCGAGGATGTCAGGATAGTAGGTCGGATTGTTGGGATAGTGAGTGGGAGTGATGGGGATATGACGTCTAAGTCAAGGGAGTTAGTGTTGCCGAGGAGAGCGATACCGCTGGTGTTGGTCGATAGGCACGTCCAGTCAGTATGTTTGGAGTTAAAGTCTCCAAACATAATGACTGAATGGCCGAGGGCGAGAATGGCCTCAAAGTCGCTGCGGATTGGTCTGGAGCCGCACGGTATGTAGACTGAAGCTATGATGTTGGTCGGATGACCAGTCATAGCCAATCTACACACAGTGGCCTCCATGTTGAGGAGAGGAGGGGTAGGGAGAGGACAGCATTGGAAGAAACTGTACCTGTCAAAATACGGAATATTCCACTGTGCCTCGACGCTCAAGCGGTCGCGGTGTAGAGCAGAGAGCGCGGGGACCGCGCTTCACCTCCATGGGAAGGAACGGTTGCCATTCTTTGTCTACCTCTACTGACGGGTCACCGGCCGGGCCGTACGTGTGTCACCGTCCTTCACCTCCGTGTGCGAGAAGAAATAGCTGAAATTTATTTTCCTTACTATCAACGTACTGCGGCCGCACTCACGCGCTTGTGTTACATCGGTGTCGCTGCTACGGGCCCTGGCGAGATTACGAACGCCGTGACTCACGGTCTACGATCTACAAACCTTAGCGCATAGGTCTTCTTACGACACCGTATTTATTTATTTTAATTTAAACCTCTTTGACTTTTTCTGAATTGAGAATGCCTCTCAAAAGGCCTCCACCTGTTACGCCAACTAGTCTGAAAGTAAGTCTCACGACGCCACTTGGATAGTCCGACCCCAACATAAGCGCATTCTCTGAACTGGCACCGAAAATATTACGCGATGTGGCCCAAATAAAAGGATACGCGAAGAACAAGTAGACAAAAGTGATTTCGACGCATTTAGGAATGAAAGGACGTGTATGTTTCGCGAGATTAAAGCATCCATGGATGAGATAAAGGATCAAAATTGAAAACTGCAAGAGTCAGTAGAGTTAACGTCGGCCAAATATTATGAAATCATTAAGAAGGTAAAATCGATGGACCAGGAACGAATAGAAGAAAAGAAATATGTAAAAATATTAGAGTAAAAACTCGAACAACTAGAAAGGCATAGACGAGCAACAAGTCTGGATATCAGAAATATACCTAAGAATAAAACAGAAAACAAATAAGATCTTACTAATCTAGAGTTGGTTCGAAATATATCCTTTATTTCAGATCTTTGTATTGGTACACTTAGTACTTTACCAATTTTAATAACTAAGTCGTTATCTCTTAAGGAGGATTTGACTATTGATAGGAACTTATGTTTAATGTCAGTAACAGAAGCTTTAATCGTAACCTGGATAGATTTCTCGTTTGCTGAACTCAGGTGACTGTAAATTTCAATATAATAGTTTTGACAGAATGTTGGCTACATTGTGGTATGGATTTGCCGTCTCTTGATAGTTACACTGCGTATACCATACTGTCATGAAACAAAATGTTGGAGTCATAGCTTATGTTAAAAGTAGTTTTAGTGTTTAGTCTTATGAACCCCCCCCCCCACGAAGAAGGCAATCATCTTATGCTTATTGTAGACGACATCTACTCAATAATATGTACTTATCGACCACCTAGTTACCGTAACCCTACAAAATGTATTAATTCAATTAATGACATTCTTGGGTCAATTAAGTCAGACAACACTGGGGATGTGAATATCGATATAATGCCGAATAATATCTCTGCACATTCCGAATTATATTTAAACATGATATCTTTGCACAGTCTCCAACACTAACATATCCCTACTAGAAAAAAAATCATGTCTAGATAATTTTATGGTTAAAAGCAGCAATAAATTACAGGCAGTTATTTTGACCACACTTTAAGCACATTTTAATCTTACTACACATTAAAAGGGCTAGAATTTCCAGAAAGAACAACCAGTGTGTAAAAACTTTCTTGAATTATTTTAATATTTTAAAATGTATTAAAGACATAAACTAAATTAATATTTATGATGAAAAAGATGTCAATGTAAGTACTGAAATACTTGTGAGCCTCTTAAAATATATCGTCAGTTATAATACTCCTTGTCTTCGGTTTCAAATTGGAAAAGATCTATCTAACCCTGAATTACTCCCGGGTGGTAAAATAAATTCAGAATAGAAACAAATTGCATAAACAAGCACGTAGTTCACCTTCTAACCAAGAATTTAATATATTATTTAGAAAACATCGTAATACTTGCAATAATGTGATAAGAAACCTCAAAAGACAATAATATCAGAAGGAATTAAAACTCACAAATGGTAATATAAATGAAACCTGAAGAATAATTAAAGGAATTGGTAATATAACTAATATGACGGCCTGTTTGGTTTGGAGGTAAGTACCCTTGCCTTCCATGCCAGAGGTCCCTGGTTCGAATCCTGGTAGAGGCAGATGTGATGACCGTTGCATTATCAGCTAATCACTCCACTACAGCTAGAGTTGTGTTGTTTTCCACAGCGCGCGTGCTTGTCCACGGAGGCCAGACACACTGCGCGAGTCTTGCTGGACAACGGGAGCACGGCAAACTTTATTTCAGCAGAGTTTGTGGGTAAGCTCTGCATTCCTACTTATACTGCCAAGTCTAAGGTAAATAGGTCTTAATTATCAAACCTCTAACTGTACGCAAGGCTGCTCGGTACCCCTACAGTCACTCAGCAATGACTACAAAGTTAATGTTGAGTGCTTCGTCTTGCCAAAGGTATCATCATCGATTCCGAACACTGATGTTGATACCAAGAACGTTCGTCTTGCCGATCCTGAATACTACACGCCATCGCCGATTGACATACTGGTCGGCGCAGAGGTGTTCTGGGAAATCATAGGTGCGACTAGTATCGCATTAGGTGAAAACATGCACACTTTGCATGAGTCTCGGTTAGGCTGGCTTATCTCAGGCACACTTCCCCAGAAAATCACTTCTCCTCATTTATGTATGCATTCAGATTATTTAGAAACAGACCTAACACGTTTTTGGGAGTTAGATTCGTCAGAAGAGCGAGCTTGTGAGCAACTCTTCATAGACACCACTTATCGTTTCATTGTTAACATTCCCTTTAAAGAGTCACAAAACGTGTTGGGTGAGTCTTACTACATGCCAGTACATGTTCATCTTCTTACCGCTAAGAGTAGAGTCGCTCCCATTAAACCTACAATTATGCCTCGCCTCAAGTCGCCTTGGTACTCATTTGAACTTAAAGATTCGTCAATCACTTGCTTAGTCAAATTAATGATGTAATATTTTTGTGTGACACCACCATAGTTTTGGATTAGTTGTTTTCGTAAGCAACACAATTAAAGCCTTTGCTCTTCATCGCGTATCTGAGATCCAGGACTCTACGGGAGAGTGCACTTGGCACTACGTACCGGCGCTAGAACCCCGCAGATCTCTCTTCGCGCGGACTTAGAGCTGACAAACTTCTATCTTGTTCCTTATGGTGGTTAGGACCACAATTTCTTTACAAAGATTCATTATCGTGGCCTCTATTCCCTGAATCACAAAATTGCAGTAAATCCTGCTCACAGGAAATTGTATCTTATCACGTTAATACTTTAAATTCTCCTGAAAACTCTATTTCCTTGCTATGTAAAAAATATTTAAGCTTTAAAAAATTGCAGCGTGTAATGGCATATATTATGCGTTTTGTAAATAATAAATTATTGTAAAAAACAATCCTCAGAGTGTGGTTCACTTACAAGCTTAGAACTTACAGCGTCATTAAAATCTTAGTCAGCAGGAATCATTTCCTGCTGAATATCAATTATTAATGTGTTCTTAACAGCTTCCAGCTAAAAACAATCTTTTAAAATTATCGCCATTCATAGATACATCTTGTAATTTGATTCGAGTTTTGGCAGGTTTAGTAATTCATTTTATGATTATAATGTAAACCACCCAATTGTTTTATCTAGTTCTCATATTATTTGTAAATTAATGTTCAACATGTACCACCTTGAACTTATGCATGCCAGGCCTCAGCGTTAACTAGCTACGATTCGCCGTCACTATTATCTTATTGGAGGTAAAAACCTGACTAAAAAGGTCACACACCAGTGTGTAAAATGTTGTAAAGTTAAAGCTTCTACGGTCCAATCTATCACAGGTAACCTTCCAGAACAGCGTTTACCCTTAAAGTTCCCCTTCTTAGACACACGGGTCGACTACGCTGGCTCAATCATGATAGCTGATCAGAAAGGTAGGGGTAGCAGGCTTACTAAATGGTTTATTTGTGCATTTGTGTGCTTAGCTACAAGAGCCCTTCACCTCGAGCTTGTATCTGACCTCACGACGGAAGCTTTCTTAGCAGCTTTGAATCGGTTCATTGCTCGAAGGGGAAAACCACGTAACATATTTTCAGATAACGGTACTACATTCGTTGGTGCGTTCAATGAATTGGCTAATCTCCTTTCAAAAGATGTCAACTTTCATGACATCGACCTTTGTATTAAATTCTCATTCATACCTGCTTATACTCCGCATTTTGGTGGATTGTGGGAGTCAGCAGTCAAGTCCACAAAACATCTCCTTAGGCGCGTTTTATTTTTAACTTAATGTTTGAAGAGATGGCGACGTGCTTAATACAGATGGAAGTCATTTTAAATTCCAGAACTCTTATTCTTATGTCCATCGATCCTTCAGATCTCACTCCGTTGTCTCCATCTCACGTTTTAATTGGACGATCTCTGATCATGCCGCCACATCCGCAAATCCAGAACCACAGCATCAGCAGCTTACAGCGGTTTCGCCGTATTGAATGACTCAATTCTCTAACGAATATGTCATATGGCTACAGGAGAAGACAAAGTGGTGCCGTTCTTTAGGTAAACTCGAGACTGCGATGCTCTTCGTCATCAAGGATAAGAGCTCATCTCCTTTGGTGTGGCTTTTGGGACGCATCGTTTTATCGTTTTAGATATTACCTGGCAGAGATGGTATCGCCAGTCTTGCCGGCATCCACACACGCAAGGGCGTAATTCGGCGATCCTTTAACAACATTTGCCCTCTACTAGTTACTTATGTTGAAGACACTTCAACGGGGGGAGTATGTTGAGACGATACTCAACATGGCAACACTACAGGACTGCGAGGTGCCGAGTCGGGGTGTAACTGTCACCTGTCACCGAGTGCCGCCAGCCGCCAACAGGGTTCGGCTGTCATCGCTTACACAAAGCAGTCGTGCGCTCACGCATTTCAGAAACCTTCTTTATAATTATATTGTTCAACGCTCCGAAGACGTTTCTTTTTGTACAGTGCTATAATCCAATCTTCAATACAATACATATTTAATCTACAGTCCACTGCGTGTAATTTACCACACTGAGTTCAAAACAGTCAGCCTTCAAAATCTGTGCTTCTTTACCCATCAAAAGATGCGTAATTTAATATAGCACCATCTAATATATTTTACTTAAAGCATTACGAAACGTTTCATTGATAAAAATGTGTTCAAAACTAAAAAGTACTTTCATTTTCTACTAGGCCACTCTAGTTATCCGGACAGTTCAGAAGATAAATAAAACTTGTTCACAAGCTAATGATCTGATAAAAATAATTAGCAGTCCTAAATCCTCTCTAAACAAAATAAATAGATATTTCACAACGATTGGCCAAGACCTGGCCATATCCTCTCTAGAAAATTTGACCATTACGGAAAATGAACTTGCTAAGCTAGCTGTTAGGGAGGGTCCAAGATCTTCGTTTTTCATGTTTATGACCGACGCAGTGGAGGTAAGATTAGTCATACTTGGTCTAAAGTCTCATACTTGGTTAAAAGCTCTCCTGTTTGGGACAACCTCTCTACAAATTTTTACAAGGCATTGAAACGGGGAAATTTCCTGATGTCTTTAAATTAGCTGTAATTATACCTATCCAGAAATTAGGCTGTACAGCTTCTCTGAGTAATTTTCGACCAATATCTCTTCTTACTATTTTGAAGAAAATTTATGAAAATATTGTCAACAAGCGCTTAGTAAATTTTCTCGAAAATATAATGTTACAGCAAAAAAAAAAAAACAATTTGGCTTTAGAATGGGAAAGTCTACCGAGGATGCTGTCCTTAACTAGTCTCGAATATTACTTCTTACCTTGATAGTGGACCTTACAGAAATGTGCTGGAATTTTCCTAAACCTGCAAAAAGCTTTTGATACTGTTTCCCTGCTGGTGCTTTTGGTTCGGTTGCAGAACATAGGTATCAGGGATTACTTCATGTTTGGTTCACTGATAACCTCACTAATAGAATGCAATTAATACGCATTGCACAGTATGATAATGATATCTCAGCTTGTACCTACGGTGTGCCACAAAGAAGTGTCCTGGGTCCAACGTTATTTCTCATTTACATTGACGAGCTGTGTCGAGCTAAAATAAACGGAGCAGATCTTCTGATGTTTGCTGACGACACTGGTATTCTCTTTCATGGTGCTAATTGAAACTCGGTACAGACGCTTGCTGAAACAGGCTTAAAAATAGTTACGAGTTGACTTGAAAACAGTTTGTTAACCTTGAATACAAGCAAAACGCAATATATGTGTTTCTACACAGCTGTTGCTACATTACCCCCCAAAACTTCTATATAAAATGCATGCAACACTTATAAACGAGCAAATACTATTTGCACCTGCAACAAACTTGTAGAAACTATCTCGGAGTAACATTAGATTGCAAATTGAATTGGGAACCGCATATAAGCACTTTAGCAAACCATTAAACAGTTAAACGGAAATTTACATTTATTTAAAAAAAATTTGAAACTGTTATTGACAAAGAACTATTAATTAAAATATACAAGGCCTTATAATAATAATAATAATAATGATAAGTTATTTATTTCAGACCACAAGTAATCCATATATCGGTTAGTAACAATTTTAAACTTAAAGACTAGATGTTAGTAAAATAAAAAAATAAATAACACAAGAAAAATCACAATAAACAAAAAATATAAACATTATTTAATTCTAATTCTAAATGGATTCCAACTTGGCTTTTGTGCCTTTCTAACCAGCAGGCTAACATTGGCACGTCCCAGCGGCCCTCTAACGTGCTCAGGATGGTGTTGGAAGTGCTCCGTATACGCCGAAGTAAAGAGGCGCACCGTTTGCGCATAATGGCAGTGAACCCGTCCGTGCTGGCCTCTGCGAACATGAGGGAAGCACTGCAGAATCGCGGCAGCCCCATCAGTACCCTGAACGCGTTGTTATACTGGACGCGCAGATCGCTGTATGCCTTCTTTGTATAGCTAGCCCACAGACTGCATGTATAGAATGATTGACAAAAAGCTTTGAAAAGAATATTTTTTACATTGTGTGTGCATTTTGCAAATCTGTGGGCCAACATATTACAACGAACAGACAGTGACCTGCGTTCTCTCTCAATGTCACGATTATCTGTCATGTCATCCGTGACCCAGTGACCTAGATACTTAAAACGTTCAACTTTTTTTAAAGCACCAATCGACGGACTAAGCAGGACCATGTCATCAGCATAACTTATATTGTTTATACAAACGCCGTCTATGTGACATCCGACTGGTGTACTGCTCAGACCATCGATCAGCTTGTTCATATATATATTGAACAATATGGGAGAGCTCAAACCCCCCTGCCTTACACCACATTCCACTTTGTACTCCTCAGAATATACACCAGCCCATCTCACACTATTTTTTTGGCTATAATACCAAAACCTAAAAAGCGATACAATTTCGTCAGGTACTTCAGTTTCTAATTTTATTTTATTCCATAAGATGTCATAGGACACGAGATCAAAAGCTTTACTTAGGTCCAAATAACATGCAAACACTGGTGTCTTCCTAGAAGTGTAGTACTGAACAGTCTGCTTAAGGCACAATATAGCACTCTCGGTGGAAAGGCCCTGTCTAAAACCGAACTGAGCGTCACTAAGCGAGACATGATTATTCAAACACCTACTAAGCACACTGTCCAGCACCTTTGCAATAACAGTCGCAAGAGAAATTGGCCTATAATTGCAAACGTCAGACGTATCACCTGTATTATTCTTAGTAATTGGTACAATAATTGTGCGCATTAAGTTCCCAGGTAAAAAACAATGAGCAATACAAAAATTATAAAACATTGATAAAACCCTAGGCAAGTGAACACCCGCATGCTGCAAATGTTCTGTGCTGAGATGATCATGACCCGGGGATTTACCTCTCACCATACTCTTAACTACTTTCTCTATTTCCTTAGCGGTAAAATTAACACTACGCGTAGGACTGCACACCCCGGCATCGGACATCTGCAGCGACGGCCCCAGCGGCGATTCTACTTTAAAATGTTACTTAAACAAATTTGCGATGTTTCCAGCACCATGCGCACCCGAGACGCACACGGGAAGGCTGGACTTATGCTTTTGCTTATTAGTATTTTTCCAAAAGTGACTGAAATTTTTATTATTGTAATTTTCAGCCAACATATTCATTTTTATTTGCTCTTGGTTTTTCTGGCACCATTTTAATTTAGCTTTAAAAAGATTCCTTGATTCCTGCATCTCACTATATAAAAAACCAAAACCGGGTCTACCATGTTGTATCCAGTTTTGAAAACTAAGTCGAGCCCTAGCGTGCGCGTCCCGGACGTGCTTATTCCAACCAGGAATTTTTTTTTTTTTTGGTTCCCCTCCACGGGAAGGGCAGGAGGACATAAAAAATGCTCTGACGCATACTCCGCGCGCGCGATTGGAGTTATGTGGGACTCGTCCCGACGCCTACCAGAACCATACCCACTAAAAAACCCCCTGTCGGCTCGTGCATTTTTGCCACTCAGCCTTCATCTGAGCGACGGCCAATTGGAGAAAGAGGCCGCGCTAGCGGGGCCCTTAAGGGGTCACCCGCTGAGATTTACATAGCACTGAAGGTGCTCAGTTGAAAAGTAAATAAAAACATTAAAAATGAAAAGTAAATAAAAACATTAAAAATGAAAAGTAAAATCGCATTAATTCGGATTTACGTTAGAATTAGAATTTACGTTAGAATTAGGATTTGCGGCCTGAAGGGCCTCGAGAGCTAAAGTTAACTGCGTGGGTTCGCCCGTGTGCGCGTTTCTCGGCCTAGCAACTTTGAATTTCGAATCTAACACAGGAGCAGTATATGAGACTGAATCTCGAACAAGATGATTGGGATGGGATTCGGCGCGTTTGAAGAACGATTCTGAGAGTGTTTTGAGGTGCTGTTGCACTGTAGGTAGTTCAAGATCTCAGTGCAGGTCCGCGTTGCGCACATACCAAGGTGCGTCTGTGGCCCTGCGGCAGAAGAGATTTTGAACTACCTGCAGCTTATACAGGACGGAGGGATTGGCGTGGGCAAAGACTGGCGAAGCATATGACGTGACGGGTCTAATGCAGACCTTATAGAGCGTACGTTTATTTCTAAAAGACATTTTACTTTTTCTACCTATCATACTATTTAGGCGGCTTAAGTAGAAACGCGCGAGTTTCGTTACTCTATCGACGTGTGGCTTGAAACAAAGCGTCTGATCTAAGGTGACGCCTAAGTATTTAATACTGCGCTTCCAGGGGATGGGAGTACCTAACATTCGAATGTGAGGATCGTTGTAGCGATTACGACGTTTGTGGTCAAATTGAATAGCAGAACTCTTTTCCGGGTTGACATCGATACGAAATTTTTGAAACCAAACACCGAGGGCGTTTACGGCCTTTTGGAGTCTGGTGATGTTATTGGTATATCCTTTGACCTTTAGTGTAAAGGGCGGTATCGTCTGCAAAGAGGGCGAGTTCGACGCTTTTCGGCGGGATGGGGATGTCGTTGGTGTACACGGTGTACAGCAGAGGGGCGAGGACTGAGCCTTGTGGGACTCCAGCCTTTATGGGACGAGGCGCGGAGAGCGTGCCTTCATGTTTGAATCGAAACGTACGGTCTTTAAGAAACGACGCGATTAATCTGACTAGGCGAACCGGTAAGCCTATTTTATAGAGTTTAAAAACGAGACCGCTGTGCCAGACTTTGTCGAATGCCTTGGCTACGTCAAAGAGAACCGCGATTGATTTTTTACGATGCGGATAGAATCCTTCGAGAATGTACTCGACGATTCGATGGACTTGCTGAGGGCAGGAGTGCTTAGCGCGAAAGCCGAACTGGTGGGGAATAATGAGAGGGTCGCCATCCGTTGGAAACAGATGATTCCGCATTCGAGAGAGTATGACTCTTTCGAGAAGTTTAGACATTGCCTTGAGGAGGCTGATGGGTCTGTGATTAGCCGTGACGTTCAGAGGTTTACCCGGCTTGGGAATGCCTATGACTGTCGCTTCTTTCCAGGCTTTTGGAAAGTAGCTATGGTCGAAGCAGGCATTGAAGATGATAGCTAACAAGGTAAGCACCTGCTGTGGCAGGTGCTTAAGTGCGTGGTTGGAAATTCCATCCGTACCCGGAGCCTTTTTGGACTTTTGCTTTCTAATGAGAAACAAGGTTTCATCATTAGAGACTGTGACGGGGTCGTCGGTGATAGGGAGAGATTCTCTGTGGAGAACTTCGTCCTCCACCGCCTGGATGTGGGAGGGATCCGCGGGTTGCGTGCTGGGCGAACATTGTGCCGCTATGCTGTCGGCGAAGCATTCGGCTTTCTCTTCGACTTCGAAGGCAATAGTGCCGTCGGGACGAGTGAGAGGAGGAACGTCAGAGGCGGAGTCTACGCGTAAGGCTCGGGCCATTCGATAATACGCTTTGTGGGACGGGGAGATATTCTCCATGAGATCGTTAAACTGAGTGTCTCGGAGTTCCACGAGGCAAGACCTAACTTTACGTTGAAGCTGATTCGCAGCTGTTCTATATGCGGGCGTGGGATATTTCTTGGCTCTCCGGAGAGCCGCGTTTTTAGCTTTAATGAGATTGCTAACGGCTAAGGGAAGCGCAGGTTTGCCTTGCTTAGCAATGATTACGTTGTCACTGATGGCTGAGTTGATAGCATCAGTGAGAGTATCGACTACTGAATCTATTTTAATCGGGCTATCTAATTGGTCGGGCGAAATCGCGAGCGGAGAGTTCGGTGCCTCTAAGGCTGAAACTAACGTATTGTTAAAGCCTTTCCAGTTGGTAAAGGTCTTAGGAGATGTGACGTTATCGTTAGGCGCGCCTAGCACGAGGGAGACGGGGCGATGGTCGGAGCCTAGGTCATTGAGCGGTTCGATGGACCTGAGATCAAGATTGATTCGCTTGATAATTGCAAAGTCGAGGATGTCAGGAGAATAGGTCGGGTTGTTGGGATAGTGAGTGGGAGTGATGGGGGATATGACATCACAAACTCTAAGTCAAGGGAGTTTGTGATGTCGAGGAGAGCGATACCGCTGGTGTTGGTCGATAGGCACGTCCAGTCAGTATGTTTGGAGTTAAAGTCTCCGAACATAATGACTGAATGGCCGAGGGCGAGAATGGCCTCAAAGTCGCTGCGGATTGGTCTGGAGCCGCACGGTATGTAGACTGAAGCTATGATGATGGTCGGATGACCAGTCATAGCCAATCTACACACAGTGGCCTCCATGTTGAGGAGAGGAGGGGTAGGGAGAGGACAGCAATGGAAGCCTCTTTTGTAATATATAGCGGTGCCGCCGAAACCGTCGGAGTTGGGCCTATCGTTGCGAGTAAACGCGTACTTAGGAATAGCGTATCCCCTGGAGCGGTTTGGAGTAAGCCATGTCTCCTGGAGAAGGAATAAGTCAGGTTCTTTGTTCTGAAGGAACAGTTTAATCTCGGGAAGGTTGGTGCTAAGGCTACGAGCGTTAAAAGATACTAGGGATAAGCCCTAGGGTTTAATACGACTGGACGTGGGATTCGCGGGTCTAGACATTATAATTTATTATTTACGAATTTATACAAAAGTAAAAGAATTTACAACGAACTTAGGAGCGAGTGATGCTCGGCTAACGCGAATAAACGCTCTTGAGGAGAGCGGGCGGCTCGCAGTTTGCGTGCGAGTACGGAAATTTCGTTAATGTCGACGTTTTGGATGACGTCGAACACGGTCTTCATGTCCTCAGCCAACGACGACTGAGGTGAAGATGACAAAGTGGGACGCGGCCCTACGGAAGCTACGGGAGCTGTGATGGGTCGGGAAGGTGCAGGCGGGACGGCCGAACGCTGCCTCCAAGACAGAGCCTGAGTAGGCGTCGGCTGAACGGGATTTGCTTCCGGGGGACCCCGGTTGCGCAGCGGCGGGAAGTTAGCGGGAGTGAGCGGCGGCGCCCGCTTGACGGTGGAGCGCGGAGCGCGCGGGCAACCCCTGTAGTTAGCTGTGCGGCCGGACTGGCCGCACAGCACACAGGCAGGGGGGGAAGTGGATTCAGAAGTGCGAGTGCACTCCTTTGTTATATGTGGATCCAGGCACTTAACGCACCTGGGGGGAGCTGAGCAGTTAGCCGCTGCGTGGCCATAGAGCTGGCAGCGGTGGCACTGCCCAGGATGACCGCGGGGGTCGGGACGCTCGACGGAGATGTTCGAGAGACCGCAGATTGTGCGAGCCTCTCTGAAAATCTCCTTCGAGTTGGGAGTATTTGACAAGATTACTAAAGCTAAAGGAAAACACCTACCACAGTTGGAGTGCATCTTGTGCACTGCTACGGCCGGGAAACCCTGAGACTTAAGGTCCTCGAGAATGTCTTCGTTACTGAGTTCGAACGGGACGCCCCGTAGTACTGCGCGGATCTTACGCTCCTCCGGGAGGGCGTAGGTGTGATACGCGATTTGATTGATCGACAGAAGCCTAGTGAAAGACCGGAAGTCGTCGACGGTCGCTACTTGAATTTTGATTGTATCGCCAGCGTTGGCGGCTTTTAAGTAATTAATTTTGTGCTCTTTGCACAAGTTTGAAACCGCGGTCCAGCGCGCTTTTTCACGCAGGAAGACGGGCGGCGGGAGCTGAGGCTTCGGCGGGACGGGAGCGCAGCGCGTCGCTGGCTTCGATGGGACCGACGGAGACGCGGTTACTTTGAGCGATTTTAACGGCGCGGGGGCTGGTGTTGAAGACACCGGGGAGGGCTCGGGTATTGATGATACCGAAGCTTTCTTCGAGCGCTTCTTGGAGCGCTTGACGACAAGTTGAAACGCGGGCTCAGGAGAGCCGTTTAAGGTGGCGGCATCTGACGACGTATCAGACGCGGGTTCGGAGACGCTCCCGGGAGCGGTACGCTTGCGACGCGACGCGTGAGAGGATGCGACCGATTCGCAGTCCATCTCGGACGAGGTGGGAGACGAGGAAGAGCTGTAGACCTGAGGGGTCTTGACGTTGGAGGCCTGAGGGGCCGGGGTTGGGGCCTGAGGGGCCGGGGTTGAGGCCTGAGGGGCCGGGGACGCGATAGATGCCTGTAAGGCCTGCGTTAGTACGTCAGCAACCAGGAATGTATTTTTTTACACTTCTTTTTTCAATATTCTGGCTACACGCGGCGGCTTCCGACAGTATACAAATTATATTTTCATACATATTGTTCACTAATATTCTATGTTCCTCCCTCTCACACCTACCGTCGCAACATTTCTTTAACTCCTCGGGAAAATCTATTTTTTTTAACCGTTCATGACAAATATTGTGATACATTAGTATTTGTTCCTTATCACGCTCTACCGTTACGCGTTAGGCGGCTACCGTTCGCCTCACTCACAAACGTATACGTGTCCGACGGTAACAGTTCCAAAGCCACGCACGACCACCGTTGTTCAGAACAAAACGGCAAAAGTTCAATTGAAAAAGACTCACCGGGGTGTGCGTTATAGTCTCCTAGCATAAACACGGACTCAACACAATGACTCTCAATGATAGCCGCCATTTCACTAAAACACTCAGTGAATTCCACTAAATTCTCACTTTTATCAGTAGGCATATAAGTTGAGAAGAACATAATACACCGATTATCAAGTGACATTTTTATCGCAGCAAGCCGGACACTACTACACTTCACTATAGTTACCGTAGAAAACATAGACTTCTTCCAGAGTAAGGCCACCCTGCCGTGAGGTCTCCCGCGCAGCACGCCGGCCGCAGTGTCGACGGCCGAGGTGGCCGTGAAGGCGAAGTCGCTGTCGATGCTCCCCAGGAAGCCCAGGTCGTGCGGCAACAGCCAAATCTCTTGCAGCGCCACCACGTCGCAGGCATGACACAGTTTACGCACGCGATCCACAGATCTTACCACATTTTTACAATTAAAAGATGCTATTTTGGTGTTATTAATCATGAGGCTGTTGTAATAGTATCCCCGGCTTATTAGCTCTTCCCTTGTCATGATGTCTAAAGTCAATGAAACGCCTGTAGGCCACTCCATCAGGCCAGAAGTCGTCTGACAAAAACAATTCTAATTTATGTTTAGGTACGAATATTTTATAAGATTCATACTCTTTTTGCATTTTCATATTCATTTTTTCTATACTAACATCGATGGATGCCTTTTTTTTAACATAATCGTTAATCTCACACACTGTCACTCCCTTCGCCACATTGTATATGTAAACAGGTACTTTTAATTCCGCCGCCTTAAAGTTATTTCCTGGCTCTAAATAGCAGTTCCTCTGTTTCCTGCAAAACGATTCCGTAATCGTTTTCTTTGCACTCGAGTCCACTCCTTATTCCTAGGTTGTTGTTTCCAGTTTCTATCCTTGACAACTTCCGCCATAGATTTAACCCGATCGACACCGGGCGTCACAACTGTATGTCTCGCCGATTCATTAGTCCGAGCGGCGACAGTGCTCGCGGCGGGAATCGGTAACGGCTCGGTCAGCTGATTCGCGTGACTCAACATAACGGGCTGCGTTTCTTGTTGCGTAGTTTTATCACTACTGGGCGAGGACGTTTTACCCTCCGCTGTGGACAACTTGTGCCCGATGTCTCTAAATGACGATTTTTTTTCAATTCGTGGGCAATTTCATAATCCTTGTCTATATGAGGCAATCCCATAGGACCGCTGTGACACTCAAAACTGTCAAGTAAACATGCTCCACGTCTTTGGCTTACGTTGTGCCCGTAGTTGTTCACAATCGACGAATGTTTCATGGTATTTATTTCAGCTTCAACTATGTTTAAACTTTCCTTTGTCACGTAGTCTCGCTTTATAATATTTACATCTTGCTGTAGCTTAACTATATCTTTTAAAAGTCTTGTAACATCTACATGGTCGAACAGCATCGGGGGTAGTTTTACTAAATCCCGAGCCACAAACACTGGAATGTCTTCAGGATCGGCTTCTCTAAGCACACAGATGATGTCGTTAATGTCCCTGAGAGATTTACCATCCCTTTTGCGGATTTTCTTTCGCTTCTTTGTTTGTAACGAATCAAATAACAAATTTTTCGCCGTTACAATATCACTGTCCGAAAAAGCACTTTTACATATTTTACTTAAACTGTCATCATCCATTACACAGATTTTATTATTTACAAACGCGAGTAACTCGTTAATTACCACATTGCAATTTATACATTTCACTAACGTAGACATCTTATTACTATGCACAGCGACACGAGCGCGACCACTTAGCGACACGTGCGACGCTAGACTGTAGTCTTATGCCATTGTCTAATAAATTACTGCATGTGTTCGTGGGGTGCAGCTTGTAAAACGTACCTTATAGAGTTGGAAAGGGCTCAGCGAGCCATATTGAAAGTACTACTATCCATCCCATATAGACATCCAACAACGAAAGTCTATGTAAATAAATAGTAAATGGCTAATGTGCGCAAAGTATATAATAGGTCTTTACCTATGAAACTGCCGTTTTGCCGTACTGGCCATTTCAAATGAAAATATTTTTTTTTTGACTGATAATTCTAATTTCAAATTAATTTTATTTCACAAACATGGAATTTCTTTTTCTAAAATCGTCATTTGTTTAATAGTTAGTGTTTTGTTTTCAACGCATTCGAACATTTTTCGTCATCATGGATAAGTTAAAAATTCGAGTAATTATGGGGTATGAGTACCGTCGTGGCAGCAAAGCGGCACAGGCGGCATGCAACATCAACGACGTTTACGGAGCGAACACTACAAACGAACGCACCACCCGTTATTGGTTTACCTGCTTCCGTTCTGGAAATTTTGACCTGAAAAATGAACCCCGTGGTCGTCCGAAAACTTTGGTCGACAATGTAGAATTAAAGGCAATTGTGGAAGCTGATGAAACTCAATCCACGGCTGAATTAGCAGCAGCTTTCGACGTTAGCATCAAAACAATATTGGTCCATTTGCGTCAAATTGGCAAGGTAAAAAAGCTTGACAAATGGGTACCCCACGAACTCAATGACCGCCAGCGCGAAGTACGCGTGGAGACGTGCCTTGCGCTGCTCAGCAGGCATACAAATGAAGGAATTCTGAACCGCATTATTACTTGTGACGAGAAATGGATCCCGTTTGACAATCATAAGCGCTCAGCAAGTTGGTTGGACCCTGGTTCAGCACCCAAACAATGCCCTAAACGAAAACTTACCCCTAGAAAAGTGATGGTCACTGTTTGGTGGTCTAACGCGGGTGTAATTCATCACAGCTTCTTGCCAAACGGGACAAGCATTATTGCAGATGTGTACTGTGAAGAACTGAACACAATGATGGAGAAGCTCGCACGTCTCCAACCAGCTTTGGTCAATCGTTCGGCTCCACTGCTCCTGCACGACAACGCGCGACCTCATACTGCACAGCAGACGGTCTCCAAGCTACAAGAGTTGGGGTTGGAAGTTCTCCGTCATCCGCCGTACTCACCAGACCTTGCGCCTACAGACTTCTACTTTTTCCAGAATTTGGATAACTTCTTGGCGAGAAAAAAAATTCGATACCCGAGAGGCAGTACAAAATGCCTTTGAAGAATTTGTTGCCTCCCGTCCAGCTGATTTCTTCAAGGAAGGCATCAATAAGCTACCACTGCGTTGGCAAAGATGCATTGATTGCATGGGTGATTATTTTGATTAATAGACATAAAAAATATATAAAAAAATTGCGCTTCATTTATTTCGTGAAAAACGGCAATTTCATAGGTAAAGACCTAATATTTTCAAATTTTTTATACGCTTTCATCGATTGTCTGATCCGCCGGATCCCACTAAGGTGCACTGGCGATACGTAGCTATAACTTCCAAGACCCGCACTTGTACAACAAAATCAACCAAGTGACCAAAATAGGGGAAATTTTCTGTTTTAATGCTAAGAAAGCAATAATAGCTTGGCTCCTTAACGCTCTCAAAAATGCTGCTGCGGGCAACAAGTGACCAACCACGGGACTCCAAGGCCTTTGGTTCCACCACGACAACGTGCACTCCGCGATCAAGACGAGAGATTTCTTAAAACCCCTGTTCCCTTAATTTTAGAACTAGTTCAAAAGGATACCGTTTTCGGAAAGCGTACAAGCAGCAGCTTATCGACCTACTACAAAAAGCAAAATTTTCTTAATACATTTTCAACCTTTTTCAGGTTATTGTAGATGATGACTTAGCTTTCGTAAACATTACATAAACCTATGAACTGAATATTTCGTTGAGAACAACATTAAATAAAATATATAAAAGTACATTAAGTAAGAATAGCACTTGTAAGTTTAATATCACCATAAAGCTGCGTGTTTCCTCACATGAGACCTTATGCACGGAAAGTAGTTATTTACACCTGCTGCGCTGTGTAAGTAAGACCAAGAGGTACTGGAAGGGTTCTTTTTACACATGTGATATTCTGGTAGATTTTTTTTCTGTCAAAGTTCACATTCTAAGGTACTATATGCCTAAGTTGTTGAAACTGTTAGGTACATCTTTTTGAAATGTGTAAGGAATAGTCTTTTCGCTTCATTGTACAGTCGGGGAAGCTCAGGTTAGGGCGAAAATTGCTTGTGCGTCTTTCCGTCTTGACAACACTGCGAGGGCTTAGAATACGAATCTGAGCTTGCACTAAGTTCCCCCACTGTATAAACAAATGTACGTCTAAGGCTGAAATCTACAAAGCGTACATTGACTTATCTTATACTTAACTCAGCTAAATGTTCAAATAACTCTATTGAATGCAGATTCTGGAAACATGTGACGCCAATCTTATCAAAAAATTATGTAATGCGGTTTTTTGTGACTACACAGTATTTAATAAATTTTTTTTGTATTAAGCATTTTAGCCATCTCCGCTTACGATATCAGATTTAACGTTCGTAATTCACTTCCATCATTTAACATCTTTGTCAACCCTAATGTCCTCGAGCTTTTATTGTATTTTGTATAATATTATTACCAATATACCTTTATTTAGTTTTCAATATTTCGGTTATAAAAAGATTCAAAATTAAATACAAATCTAGTATAAACCAGATATAGCACAACATGGTGAAATCAATACCAGTATATAAACTTAATGTTTCTAACTGTGTTGAATTACATTTTACTGGGTAAAAATGTGTCCTTACAAAAATAAGCGCGTACGTTATTATTTCTTTATTTTCATTAGTGCCCCATCTAAGTTTTATTTGACAGAAAATAATGTGTTAATTTTGAATTATGTTAGCATAAATGTCGTTTCGTGTTGATTTTTGTATTGATAACTTGGATCACATATAAAAAGGATGTTTTTTGTGTTTCATATTGTGGTGAGGCTCTACAGAAAGAACAATGATCAATGACCTAAAATTTATTATCAATTGTTTTTATTGCTATTTCATCGCTACGCTGCAAAATGAAAGTTTTCGGGAGGTTAAGTTTTAAGAGTTTTAGATGACCCTTAGGTAGATTTCGCTATTATTTAAAAAAAGCTAGAGAAGCCGCGGGTGACTTGCTTAAAACATTTTTAACGTGTCCAGTTCGAATCGTGCGTCTTACACTAGATATATCCGAATCTTGGTGTGATAAGCACAAATGTTCATTTTCGTGGCTTGAACATTTCTTTGTAGAAGTGACTAATTTTTTTTTAATAAATAATTAGTAGGCTTTTGTCTTCCATCTCACCTGATGGAAAGCGACGATGAAGATGAGGATCACACACGCCTGTTCAAGAGGTACCTATTCACTCTACAATTGAAAGCTCCAGGGTTATAATTGTCTGGAAAATTAGACGCAGGCAAATCGTTCCACTCTTTGGCAACAAGAAAAAAAATTGAGCTATCGGACCGATTAGTTTGGCTCTTCGGCACGCTAACCACAAACGAGTGAAACTTCTGTCTGCGTCTGATTGACTTTATTTCAGAAACATATTTACCCAATACCCATGTAAATGTAGAGTATAAGCTAGTATATTCTATATCTGTTACAGTCCAAAACCCATAAAACCCGATTTTTAATTAAAGCTTAGTCAAGCTTAAAACCCATCTTCAGAAAAAATATTTATAGCCGACCAAATATTGTTATTGTATACATAAATAAATAGGAATATGGAATTCTGAGGACGATGTAATGTCAAAACTGAAGTGCTGTTGAGACTCAGATAGAATAAATTAAAGCTCGGGGCTCAAGTTTCATTTAGATCATAAAAAGTGGATGTTCTAGATGTGAGATAAGTGTAAAACACTTTATCTTGATCGAAAATGTAAAGAGGTAAAGAAGTTGTCTGAAGTTAGTTTCACAGAATACAAATCAATGCTGATAGTTGTATAAAGAAAAATAAATTGAGTTTGCCAATTATAAAGCGAATTAGTGACCTTTCCGGTCCAATTAATGATTGTTAAATTTAATTGAAGTACTGTACAGCATAATAGCACCCTGCACTTAAACTTTTGGGGACTTTTTAATATAAGTACTGTATTTAAAATTTTCCGCATCCTTTTTCTTTCATACTCGATGTTTGGGGAGGACTTAATCTGCATGTCATTACAACCTACCTGCATGCATAAACACAGACAACTTGGAACAGCCGTCAATATGATGAGAAACTTTACGAAATTCAAGCCAAGAAATTAATCGTTAATAAGTAATACAAGTAAGTCTTGAAAAGAAATGGCTGTTTGGTTGATTTTATTGTTTTTCATATTTTATCGATCCATTTATGCTGGCAAAAATGAATGAATTAGGGTAGTGGTTATTAAGTCTAACAAATATGTTATTCTTTAACTGTCAAATATTTAAATACTCATAAACTAGGAAAATTGTAAAATGCCAGATTTAGTTTAACATTTGTTATGCTGAATAAAACACTGTTTTATAGTTCTCGTCACTTAAACATACAAACAAAGACAAAAGTCTGTCATAATATATAAATCGACAAATTGAAAACTGCTGGCTAATCGAGCAATTGATTTAGACGGAGGGTGGTAAACGGCTCCTTGTTCATTCCTTTACAACTAATACACAACAAGCGCTGCATAGGAGGTTTTGCTTAGTGCTTAGCTAATTAAGTCAGATAAGTAAATATGGGTATAGAATACCGAAATAAATAATTATTAGGTAGTATGTTGGTTATCGGTATGGCGCGCTCAACTGCGATCTAGGAGATCTATCCTATGAGTTCCATCTCTTATAACTAACTGTTAACTCCATTTGATAACAGTAAGGCCGGGACTCCACCAAAGCAGAGATGTGTGCGGTGTGCTGTGTGCTGTGCGAGAAGAGATGTTTTTCAGCTCGCGGGACTCCACCAAAGCGGAGATGTGTGCGGTGTGCTGTGTGCTGTGCGAGAAGAGATGTTTTTCAGCTCGGGTGCGGGGCGTTGAGTGCTCAGTACGCATTCTGACACGAAAGGTAGACGATGTCGCTATTATTACAAAAAAAGTATCTTCTTTTACTTGAAGAAGAACTACAGTCTGAAGAAGCAGAATTGATAGCTTTATACTACCTAAACAAAAGAAAACATCGGTTTTGGAAAAGAAGTCACTTGTATTACCATACCAGTCATGGAGAATTTTTTACTCTGTTTAATGAGTTAGATGATGAAAGTTTTACCAAGTCCTACAGACTACCGAGGAATATATTCTACGAACTACATAACTTAATTAAACCACATATATTTAAGCAAGATACTAACTACAGGAGATCTATCTGTACCCAAGAGCGGCTAGCAGTATGTTTGAAGTAAGTACCTACCTAATTATGTTTTTGTTAATGTGTGTTTGTGTTTATGTGTGTTATCTGCGTTTGAATGTGATCAGTCTTTTTTGAGTGTTTGTTTTTTTTTTTGTGTAAAAGGGCTAAGTGAGAAGTACTCAAAACGAGAATCAAGAAGTACGAGAATACATGAAAAATATTATGTAAACTGAGGTATGTAAGGATTACGAGAAATCGAGATCCGTTGTCTCTTTCTACCCCTCCGGGAGACTGGAGTGATGCATATTATGTAAAAACCAAATATATTTTTATATTATCTTATTTATTCATAAAGAAAACAAAAAAACCAACTGCCTTTCTGGCAGTAGCAAAAAAAACGTAAGGTTATATTAGAAACATAACGTACAAAAAAATTATAACAGTAAATCACATGAGACATATTGCTTTCTTTTCCATATAGTTACAAATTATCATATGTGTCTTCTTCGTTTCTGAATGCTTCTATCTGTTCATCGGTCATGTGCGTATCTTCCAAGCTTGGAACAGGTGCCTGTGTCGAACTTGGACCCGGTATTTGTGTTGAGCTAGGAACCGGTGCCTGTGTTGAGTTAGGACCACCGGCCTGTGTTGATGTAAGAACCGGTGCCTGTGTTGAGCTAGGACCCGGTGTCGAACTTGGACCCGGTGCTGAAGTGTAACCGGGGGAATACCAATTATTTTCATTTGTGTTATACCATGTGTTTTGTAGCTCAAGTTCTTCCAATTCTAAAAGAACATTGAAAATTTTACGTTTAGCCTGAAGCTGCATATATTGAGAAAGTTTTTTTACACTTTTTGATATCGACAGAAAAAAAGTGTCCATTTCGTCAAGGGTATTATTTTTCTCTATCAATGATTGTATTTCTAGTTTTTCTTGGCGTATTCTTTCACGGTTTGCATGGTGCTGTATAAGTAAATTACTTATTTCATCCGATTTTCTTGTTGCATTTCTGCATGTCGAGGCTGAGACGCTTGATGTCGGTGACGGCGAATGTTGTACAGATGGACGATCTTCTGGAGTGCTTCTTGTATGATTGCTTGATGTTTCAAAAAACTCATCGGTTACATTACTTTCCAATGAATTTGTTTCCTGTTCATTTATATTTGTTTGTGAGGTATAATTTGTAGTCCTGTTTCTATTCGTCATATATGGTATCAAAAATTCCATTACCTTCTCATATTTCCATTCACGAATTTGTTTACCACTCTGTCCACTTCTAGTGGCATTCTTCCTTTTTAATGCGTCCCGGTGGCTGTCTCTCAACTTTTTCCACTTAGATTTAGCCGTTTTTACTGAAATAAAAATAATTGAAATCATTATAAATATTAAATGTTGACATTGCCATAGTCAAAATATACTTACCGCATTATCACTCATGCAGAATTTATAACCATTATAAATATCTAAAAAATACCAGAGTTTCAAGGGAAACCAATTTATAAAAAAAAATATCTGAAATCAAACAAACAAAACGGATTGTATCTCTCGTACGTGGTCGCGGCAGACGGCGGCGTCGAAATTTGAAATATTAATAAATAACGAGTGATAAATCCATTTTATTTGTTTGATTTCAATGTATTGTGCTCGTGTGAATCTTAGACTTTTAATTGTTTCTTTTCTATTATTTAAAAATGGCTATAACTTTTGAACGAGTGAAAATTCTGTAAATACATAATTTCAGTAATGCCTAATCTTTTATAGTTCCGGAAACAACACGACACTGATTAAGATATTATTTTGAAATGACCCTTCTATTCTAACTGAAACCACGACACATAAATATAAATCTATATTATAATTATTACAGGTATTTGGCGACTGGTTCAAAATTTTCACAAATAGCTGAAAATTTTAGGATTGGAAAATCGACTGTTCCAAGAATTATAGAAGATGTCTGCGATGCCTTGTGGACAGTATTACAACCTTTGGTTATGCCAGAACTTAACGAAAATGATTGGAAAAAAATTTCAAAGCAATTTGAAGAAATCTGGCAATTCAAAAACTGCGTCGGGGCCATTGATGGCAAGCATGTGTACATGTTTGCACCCCCAAAATCTGGGTCCTCATATTACTGTTATAAACACAGGTTTTCAACTGTAATGATGTGCGTAGCCGACGCTACCCGAAGAATAATTATGGTAGATATAGGTTCAATGGGAAGGTTCAGCGATGGTGGTATTTTTGCTGATAGTATATTCGGAATTCGTTTGAGAGAAAACAGACTAAATCTACCACAGCCACAACCCTTGTACCAAAATGGAGAACCTGTACCGTTTGTTTTTATTGGAGACGAAGCTTTCCCTTTGATGACTAACTTAATGAGACCATATCCACGCGATAATTTAAATAACGAAAAACGAACATACAATTATAGACTTTCAAGAGCTCGTCGTATTGTGGAAGCTACATTTGGTGTATTATCACGGAAATGGTACGTATACCGTAAAGAATTTGAATGTAAAATAGAAACAGTGGAAAAAGTGATAAAAGCAACGTGTGTTCTACACAACTTTTTAATTGACAAGATGCCTGGCTATCTAGATAATAATGAAACGGGTTTGGCCACGACTATGTTTAACGACACAAACGTGGAAAATCTATTATCGAATGACAATATGGATGCCTATCAAGTTCGAGAAAAATTCTGTAGTTATTTCAACAACGAGGGCGCCGTTCCATGGCAAGACACTCGTATTACAATATTACTTGAACGAAATACTTAATATAATAAATTGCACTTACCGTCAGATAATTGAGTTTCTTTCAAAACGTTCTCCCAAGCTGCATCTTTGACGTCAGTAAGTTTATAGGTATCTATTGATGTGTTCCATAGACATGGATATTTTTTTACTGATTCAATAAATTGTTCATCCATTACGTTTTATTTAAATTAACTAATTGTTTACGTTGAAAAATACAAACTGCACAAATTATTCACGATAAAAGCGTGTGCTCGCGCGCACGGTACTAGCAAGATGGCCGGCCGGCGCGCGCGCGGGGTTCTGCGGGTTGCTAGCGGGCGAGAGGGGGGAGGGTGACATCGCTCACTGCACGCCGCTCACATCTCTCGTCTCCACTGCGCGTCGTCCGCGCACAGCTCACATCTCCGCTTCCATCGCGACATACAAATATTACACATCTCCGCACAGCGATCTCCACTGAAGCTGAGCGGAGAGGAGACGTGTCAATAACTCAATTCTATTGGTTGTTTAAAAAACATCTCCTCTCCGCTCGTCTCGTCTCCGCTTTGGTGGAGTCCCGGCCTAAGTGGCGATAATTTTTGACAGCCATGCGTCCTATCAAAATCTCACTGACCATATAAATCAAACTTTGTTAATGAAACGTTTTTCTCAGCGAGTATTTTTTTCTATACTGTGTTCATTGCCGCGATATGAACGTGTTGTCCACCTGATGGAGGTGGACCTAAACCATCATCATTGTTGGTGGTACCGCGAAAAACTGGCCTTCGAGAGGTTTTTATTATTCATAAAGTGGAGCGTAAACAAATGTAGTTTTTAGTTGCACTTAGTTCCTGTTTCGAGAATATCACTGGTTTCTATTTTGTTTTATGTATAACTCAGTGGCAGTTGTTGTAATGGCAGCTTAAATAAATACTGTTGTACAGTCCCGCCAAGCTCTCTGTGAAAAGGATTTTTTTCAAACTCATCTTTGTCTTTATAGCTTTTTCTGAAAAAAGCATACTGTCTAAACGATACTAGCGACGCTCGTCAGTTCACAAACAGCTTGGTCAGTCTGTAGAACTAAGACCTAGAACCTCTACCTTATTATACATAATGTCTTTTAAAATACTGCAATGGCTTGAGGACGGTTGAGAGGCGACTCAAACAATTTGGTTCCATTTAGTTTTTTTTATTTCTTGCGTCCCAACGAGTACATTGTTGCTCCAAGCGCGGAGCTCATCGGAATGTGCCAACCGTAGTACAGATTTGTTTCAAAGACATATTCTACAATTTAAATTTTAAATGTTAGTAACTCATTTCTTTTAAATCCTAGCAAACCTCTTTGATACAACATCTGTGACATTCCCACGTGGTTGATTTATCACAGTGCAGTAATTTTAAAAACTGTTAACTAGTTTCAGAGCTTTAGCTTTAGTTTGGAAAAAATTTTCAAATATTCTCATTTGTGAATTTATAGAATTCACAGAAAAACAACTCGACCAATGACAGCAAGCCCAGCGCATCTCACTAAATAATTCAACGCTTTAATTCAAAGTGTGATTACATGCCCGTGTCCCGTTGGACTACACCTGCTTGGGTCGCATGAATTACAAAACATGTATATTACCTGTACTGTGTAGTATGGTTTGAAATTAAGTTAAATTCATGATGTTTTTTTTAAATTTTACCCTACTTTGAATGTAAATACGAAATTTTGTATGTTTGAATATTTGTAACTCAATCACACAAACCGCAAAAATTTGACTCGTTTAGTTACTTCTTACTTCTAACAAGACATATATAACGGAATGCAGTTGAAAGCTCGGGGTTCCCAACCAAATCCCCCAAGCCCCCTTTTTGTTACACCTGGCCGCGCACACCACACATGTTGGATACGGGACAGTACATAAATACGAAAATTCCGATAGTCATAATCACGAATTTCAAAATTCCGAATTTTATAACACTGAATACATAATTCCGAAAATGAAAATTCCGTGTTTCATAATTCCGAATTTTTTTTCTTCGAAACTTCAAAATTCCGAATGTTTATTATTACGAAAATCAATGTGGCGAATTTGAAAATACCGAACCATAAAAAATCCGAATTATTAATAATTCGCAATTTCCGAATAATATTAGTTGCAATAACAAACGCTTTGTAAAACTGCATGAGCACATCAATTTATACGTTTGAGAATTCAAGTAGTCAGCTGGAAATGAGAAAGTTTATTTAGTTTTTTGTACCGAGTTATTTATTGATTATGTAGTTGATGTACTGAAATGCAAATCCCTTTTTAGCGCTTCGCCGACAGCTGCATACAGACTAACTGCTCCTCCTCGTTTCGCTTGTTGTCGCGCCTAATTTGTACTTTTTCAAAATGTGCCTTATTAATTTTAATTTGTGTCACAGGAGATTTAGATTATAAATTTTAATATATACCCGTTTTAGACACAAAATCAGCATTGAATTTTTGGAAAATTTAAATTCGGATTACCATATTTCGGACTAGTAACACAGCGGGTTTTTAATTCTTCGTACTAATGAAAGTCGGAAAATTAAAAATTCATTTTTATGAATTTTGGTAAAATCGTGTTATTGAATAGTCGGAATTAAGACTCTTCGGGATTGTGAAATTCGGAATTTTAAAAATCGGAATATTCAAATTCGGAATTACATTTACATTAATTTTTGGGTGTTCTCGTTGGATACGGGACGCGGTGTGGCAGCAATAAGGCAGGCGCTATCTGTTTTAGCAACAAATCAAAATTAATCATTATCAAAATTATTATGCAATTATACAATAATTCATCATAAATTAACTAAAAATATTAGCATCAGTTCAAAAATCGAATTTAATTGTTATAATATCTATTCAACTTCCGTTAAAAGCCATTGCCCAATAATTGGATTAAATTGGGTTTTAATAATTGTACAGTAGTTTGAGTAGATGAAAGCATTTAAAAGGTGCGTGATAATTTGTCACTTACACTGGAGATCGTTACTTGTGAAATAAAATACCATAAATCAAATAAATAAGACGTTAAGTCAATAGCAGTTAGAGTAATATAATCTGGATACGAGGTGCAATCCAAGTTCAAATTAGTGACAAATATTATAGCGGTATTAATAGGTTTTTGAAACCATCCTCTCCGAAATACCTGAGTGAGTGCTTCTCTTTCTTATGTCCAATAGACGTTCATTGCAGACAGCACAAACTCACACTGCTACACACGAAGCCTCACAAAACAGATTTTTCCAATCTTTCTCCAAAGATTTCTCTAAATTTCTCCAGTTCAAGCTGTTAGACTGTGGAATGCACTTCTTCACGAAATCCGTGAAGCAAAATCACTACCAGTTTTTAAAAGCAGAGTAAGAGAACACTTCCTTTCTCTGACCTAAAGTATACTGTTGTCGTCGTACATCATTATTTTTCGACATATCACTGATTTTAATTTAAATCATATTGTTGTATTTGTGTATGTTTATGCATGTATATATTTATTTATTTGTGTATATATGTATGTTGTATGTTTATGCATGCTTATTTATTTATGTATTTATTTATTTAATTATAACAAAATCAAGTATGTATTATGTGTTTTGTAAATAGTTACACTACTAACTCAAGTAAGCACTAACTTTGCACAGCATCACTATTTCCAGTCACAGGTCGGCTGGAAGAAATTTCTAATAGAAATAAGCTGCACCTATGTACCATTCTGAATATAATATAAGCTTCTCATTGTGTGTGTACATACATTATTGAATAAATAAATAAGTTAAATAGTATAAGAAAATATTATGAGGTTTAATACGTTAATCAATTACTATTAACATATTTTTTTAATTCTTAGGCTTTAATAAAACTATTTTGAAAAAAATTTGAGTCGGACCAAGTAACCAAACTCATAAATATTTAATTTGTTCCTGTTTATCTTCCTGACTTTAATAGAATTTAACCTGTCCGTAAATTGGCGTGGCTCCAAATGGAATTGCTTTAAATTTTTAATGTTCTTTGCAACAGTTAGGTAGGAGCCCTGTTCAACCACTTTTATAAAGTGATAAACAACCTGAATAAATTATATCATAATTATCAGCGAATGCCGGATATTGGGTAGCGCGTGTGATAGAATTTGAACGATATGCTTGTAATGCTTGAATGTGAAACATATTATATAAACCAATGTTTTTGGGAAATTGCATAGTATGCAAATTATATATTTTAAGATAGAAATATCTTAAATATTAGCTTTTCTTAATTTAATTTTTTTTTTAATTTTCATAATTCAGAAAATTTGAAACTTAATGAGCTTATAACTGGAAACAAGTAGACCACTTAAAAAAAGCATTTGCTTACTTTTGGTCTGAAAATATACACTAATATATAATATACTATACTAGTGTTGGCCACGTATTACGTCAAAGTAAATTTTATTATTTTTAATGTTCTTGATGTGTTAGTATTATGTAAATAGTTAAGGAAAGGGGTAATGGGATAAGAAAGAAAAGCCGAAATGCGAGATCGAGACAGTGTTATGTTATACGTTGATGTTCACACGGCGTGACTTCGATGTCATTGGACGTTGAATTCGGTGACTTCTTACAACTCTTGACTTCACCGATACCATCTTGTTTCCACTAGTAGTTTACTTGCTACTGCTTTCAAAACAAGTTCGAATTCATATATTTATTTATCAACATTGTCAATTATTCACGTCAAATAAATCATGACTACCACCAGTTCGGCAATACCTTCGTAGAGAAGAACTGGCAAACAACTTCACGGGTATATTTTTTCAAAATCAATTTACAATGTCTCTTTATGTCTATACAAAATTATTCTTGTTTGCATCTGGTAAAATACCAAAATATAAAAATAAAATTTCTGTATTTCTGTTTATTTTTCCAAGCCATATTATATATGTTTATGTATTAGTGTTATGTTCCTGATATTTTATTTTTCAACCATTTTTGAGTAACTATACTGGTGTATTTAAATACAATTATTACTAATCTTACATTATACCTACAAATGCAGTCATCAACCTAATCAAAAGGGCCAGTTTAAATTTTTTAAAGCTTTTTATTACTCCATAAGAAATCAAACTTATTATTTTATCGCAGGTATTAAATAGTGATTACTTCTATGCAGTTAACGAAACCTGTAACATTATAAAACTTCTATCCCTCCCTTTATACCAATCTATACTAAAGTTTTGACGACGAAATCAAAATCAATACTGAAACTGTAATCAAAGCTGCAATATCGCACGCAGTAAACCGGCTAATGTGTTGCCAGGTTTGGCCTAAAATCCATCCAATTTCCAATGCTTGACGTGGTTAGATAACGCGCTACCACCTATCGGGCTTGTTTGCATCAATTGCCTAAATATTGCGAGCAATTAAATTTAATCTTTATTTTTTGTTGGTTTATTGATAAGTAAGGCATTTCTGAAAATATTTGAAACTCACTTGAGTTGACGTTTTGTATTCGATTTATGTGGTTTTCCGAATGAAACAATTATTTATTTTTGTAAATTTTGAAGAAATTTCATAGAGCAATCGGAGGTTGGTTTTCTCCAAAGGATTCGGTCTAGTGTGGGGCGAACTTACACTTGAAGGACACCATATCATAATTTTACCGATCTTTCCTAATGATTTATTGAATTTTATTTTTTGATATGGCTACAATAAAAATGAGGGTGTATTTTTAAACAACTTATATTATTTAAAACTGACAATATGTTACATTTCTTCCTATTAAGGTTTATGAGATACGCCCGCTTACCAACAAACGGCGGAGGCTTTAACTACAGTTAAACACAATCATCAGTCTACGATGACGTATATTTATGCATTCACAAAAGACATTAAACAAGAAAAACCAATTTACTTAAATATGATGCAAGTAGAAGCTATATAAGCTTCTAATTGCATCATAATTTAACATGGAGTCAAATAATTCAGACTATTCAGAAAAAAAATTATGTAATAGAATTTTAGCACTGTATTTTATGACAGTCAAGTCAACTTGTTCATTAAAACGCAGCAAAGGATAAACCTACGTACCATCGTCTGGCGATAAATGCTCGAGACCTGCTCTAGTGTTGCCTACATTTCTATCTTAAATGAAATATCAGTGTAGTTTTATCAGTGTACTTTTTGGACGTTTTAGTCTATACTCGTCTCGAGACATGTGATATTTAAAAGTAAGCTTGAGCCCTTGCCACATATGCGGTTACGTCGTCAGTACATCAGCAGTACAATAAACTACAAAACTTATTTTGAGTCCAAAAATATTTTTATCTCATAGAAGTGTTCTATATCCTCACAGATTTGTTGGAAACGGTGACATTATGGACAATATTTCATTAAATCAAGGAGTTTTGAATGTGTGCCGATGACTGGGCGCCGAAAGACTTGAAATTTAAGTTTTGATCTGTAGTCCATGTATATGCAACGGGAAGCCCATTTTTTTAAATGTCTAGTATTTTCATGTGATTCGAATAAAGGTCAAGGTATATTATATTATAACTTCAGAATTATGCCGCCACGAATTGGTCTTTCTTATGTTTTGGGCAAAAAAATATTTGAGCTTTTTAAGAAATACGCTTACTAATGTTATTTATTTTAAATGCGATGCCATCGGGCGATTGCTACGAATAACACATTCAAATGGCAACAGAGCACAATAATTATACAACGAACATGTTTTCTATGGTCATGTACTTACATGATATTAACAAACTGTAGGTTGTATAAGGACGTAACTCTATCCACACGTTTGCGCTGCCTTTTCTCCAACTGGCTTTCGCGTCCGTGAAAACAAAAAACAAAATGCAAATGTGATTTGGTTAGATCAGCATATAGAAACACCGTGATCATGGAACGGCGAGGCCTTTGAAACTCTCTTGTTAAGAAGTTAGCTTGATTGTTAATTCGTTGTAAAACTTTTAAAGCAAACATGAAGTAAGTTGTACAAAAAAATTTGCTCTTTTCTAGTTTACCTATGATTACAAAGTTGAATGAAACACTAATAAAGTCACTTCCATAGCGTGTCGTTAAAATATTGTATGCTTGTGTTAATGCTTATTGCTTTTTAAAGTGCTTTTAGATATTATACCGTTAGATCTGCCTAAATGGCTATCCTTCTCGGGGTGATATAGTTAACGCAAAATAGTTTAAATAAGTTAGCCAATTCAAAGGTTTACTAAAAATTTGAATTAAAGCACTAATAAGGAAATAACTTTATTATGACTGTAAACATATTTAGAATAATATCCGCATCGAAAGTTCAGGATATTTTATAACTTTATGTTGATTTTTATATCCTTATGACAAATTAATCTGGGGGGGAGTTCATAACGCTGAAGTGCTGACCCAAATATTTTTGTTCGAGCCCCATTTTGAATGAAATTTTATCGAAACATTCAGTAAATTTGATCTTGTGTAAATTTTTCATTTTGTAACTTCCCTTTTTACAATTTAGTTATATGTTTTATACGTCTTTATGACGTTATATTTAGGTATTTATTAGTATTAACTAGGCGAAACATATTTAAAGTATTTTAAAAGATATTTTATAGAAGCTTCTTCACACACCTATGTTCTAAAAGCGTTGTAACTTGCTCGAAATGTTTGATACCATTTAAAGGAGACGCAAACTCACATATAATAAGTGCATTTTTTATAAAATACTCGTTCACAAGCACTAACTTACTTCAAAGACTAATTTACCAACGTCAAAGGGAATCTTAAATCTCAACTGGATAGTACTGAATAAAGCGTTATTACAAACGTATTTCGGCTCAGAATAAACGGGAATAAAAACTATGCGCATTACGTAACTGCCATATGCAAGCGTGCATGTTGCAAACAATGTTTGCATACGGACGATGCGCCGACTCAGTCATTAAAATGTATGAAGCTTTGGAGGGCATAGAGTAGAGAAGGCAGAAAGAGCATATAGGGCAAAATTGTATTTAGCTGATTATTGTGACAAATTGTAAGCTATGTTGCAGCTTTAAATGTCTGTAGTTGTAGCAACTGTTTAGTTAGCAATTCATCTTGGGAATGGCCTGCAGTTCTTTCTATTTGAACTACCAAATTAATCATACTTACCTAATTGTATTCTTAAATTGTTATGTTAAAGGACAGGAACAGCCAATGAAATATTCAGTATAAAAACATTATTTACTGAAATTTAGTCCTTAATGCTAAATTAATGAAAACTCCAATCATAATTGTGAATATATTGATATCAACGTGTATGAAAGCCACTATTAGAATAGAAACATGCATTTTACTCATATGAGCGTAAGGTTGCTTTTTATCCCGCCATTGACAGCGCTTCACCCGTTTCAGAAGAGGATCGCTGATCCGAGCATAGAGACATAAACCTTGGATTGTAAGTTACAATAGGCACCTTAGTGTGTAGGCATTCAAAAGTTACTAGATATTAAATCCTAGTGCTTGCTTGCTTTCCTCGTGTATTTCGGTTTAACTTCATAATTTACCTTACATTATACGGTAGTTTAGCTTGATGTGTAACCTTATCAAATCAAAATCCTTTTTGACACATGCTATGGGAGACACATCAGTCAGCTATGGTTAGGCATTTACAATTTAAAGATTCCGCTATAAAACTTGCCTCCGTGTTTCATCATGTTGTATCAAGGTATATTTTTGGTCAAAAAAATTGTTTTCTTTGCGAATTGCAAATGTATGCGATATTTTTATACAACGTGACCTATATCTCTTTAGAGGAATTTACCACGTAGAGTTTTAAAGCTAAGCGTGTTGTGTTATGATATAAATCATTAGATGTCATAAACGCTTAAGATAACTTCGATTGTCACGTTTTACTATGATGTTTTTATATTTTTGACATGAATGTTATTAATTATTAAATGTAACTCAACCCTGTAATGATAGTTCTAAGGTGTTTAAAATAAATAGAAAATATTATAAACACACTTTAATACACGCAAATATAAAATTGCAAAGTTCACGCTCATTTGTGGGTATTCTTTTGTGGTACTTAAAATAGTACTAACATACTTATTTCAAGAAATTTGAATGAAGTTAGTTTTTTTAAATTTTTTCTGTATTCCTTGAGATAAAATAACGGAACTTTTTCAGTATTGTATTAAATTTACTTATTCATTACCATATTGAATGTCTTATTTTGATTGTTTTTCATTTATCTACATCACTGATGCACATCATACCCAATAAGACATATAAATAAACGGATACAAGGATATCAGTCCGTCCCAACTAAAGGGGATAATTTCAGGCATTTAACTACATTACTTAATTAATCCAAGTACTAATTACATGACTACAATATTAAAAAACTTATATTTGATTAAAATAAAAACGCTGAAGATTAGTGACAAGCTCCTCAAAAACGGACCTCAAAAATCTTGTTCCCGGTCGCTTGATTTTACTTTCAAATGGTTTAGTAATATACGACACGACACGAATATAAAAGAAATTATAATGCCAGGAAATATTATATCGTGCTCGAAGGCTCATATTTCCTTTTATCTGTTTTCTTTCGGGGAAGAATATAATGGAGTTAGTGTGAGTGAGTGTATCAGTGCTATTTTCACACATGTTAAGTAAGAATGAAGCCTATGTTCCGCACTTTTTGCTTTAATTAAAGGTATCAATAAAAAGAAAAAATACCTTTAATACTGCAAAATAGAACAATATTGACATTCATAACACTTACATAGGAAACTACTTTTTTTTTTTAAGAGGGCGAGTTCGACTTCTTTCGGCGGAATGGGAATGTCGTTAGTGTACACGGTATACAACAGAGGGGCGAGGACTGAGCCTTGAGGGACTCCAGCCTTTATGGGACGAGGCGCTGAAAGCGTGCCTTCATGTTTGAAACGAAACGTGCGGTCTTTGAGAAACGAGAAACGAAGCCTATTTTGTAGAGTTTATAAACGAGACCGCTGTGCCAGACTTTGTCGAAAAACTTGGCTACGGCAAAGAAAACTGCGATCGTTTTCTTTCGTTTCGGATAGAAGCCGTCGAGTATGTACTCGACGATTCGATGGACTTGCTGAGGGCAGGAGTGCTTAGCGCGGAAGCCGAACTGGTGGGAAATGATGAGGGGATCGCTATCCGTTGGAAACAGATGGTTCCGCATTCGAGAGAGTATGACTCTCACGAGAAGTTTAGACATGGCCTTGAGGAGGCTGATGATGAAGGATCTGTAATTAGCCGGGACATTTAGAGATTTACCTGGCTTGGGAATGCCTATGACTGTCGCTTCTATCCAAGTTTTTGGAAATTAGCTAAGGTCGAAGCAGGTATTGAATATAACAGCTAACAAGGTAAGCCCCTGTTGAGGCAGGTGTTTAAGTGCGTGGTTGGAAATACCATCCGCACCCGGAGCCTTTTTGAACTTTTGACTTCTAATGAGAAGCGAGATTTCGTCATTAGAGACTGTGACGGGGTTGGCAGTGATGGGGAGAGAGTCTTTGCGGAGAACTTCGTCCTCCACCGCCTGGATGTGGGAGAGATTCGCGGGTTGCGTGCTGGGCGAGCATTGAGACGGAACGCTTTCATCGAAGCATTCGGCTTTCTCTTCGACTTCGAAGGCGATAGAGCCATCGGGACGAATGAGAGGAGGGACGTGAGAGGCTGCGTCTACGCGTAAGGCTCCGGTCATACTATAATACGCTTGGTGGAACGGGGAGATATTCTCCATGAGATCGTTCATTTGAGCGTCTCGGAGTTCCGCGAGGCAAGATCTAACTTTACGTTGTAGCTGATTCGCAGCTGTTCTATAGGCGGGCGTGGGATATTTCTTGGCTCGCCGGAGAGCCGCGTCCTTAGCTTTAATAAGATTGCTTACGGCTATGGAAAGCGTGGGTTTACCTTGTTTAGCAACCTTTTCGTTATCGCTGATTGCTGAGTTGATAGCATCAGTTGGAGAATTGACTTATGAATCTATTTTATCCAGGCTATCTTATTGATCGAGCGAGATCGCGAGCGGAGAGTTCGGGGCCTCTAAGGTTGAAACTAACGTATTTTTAAAACCTTTCCAGTGGACCTGAGGTGGAGGTTGATACGCTTGACATTTGCAAAATTGAATATATCAGGAGGGTAGTTCGAGTTGTTGGGATAGTGAGTGGGAGTGATGGGAGAGATGACGCCTAAGTCGGGTGAGTTAGTGATGTTGAGGAGAGCGATACCGCTGGTGTTGGTCGATAGGCACGTCCAGTCAGTATGTTTGGAGGTAAAGTCTCCGAACATAATGAATGAATGGCCGAGGGCGAGAATGGCCTCGACGTCGCTAAGGATAGGTCTGTTATGATGGATGTCACTAGGTATGTAGACCGAAGCTATGATGACGGTCGGATGACCAGTCATAGCCAATCTACACACAGTGGCCTCCATGTTGAGGAAAGGAGGGGTAGGGAGAGGACAGCAATGGAATCCTCTTTTGTAATAAATAGCAGTGCCGCCAAAACCGTCGGAGTTGGGCCTATCGTTACGAATAAACGCGTACTTGGGAATAGCGAATCCCCTGGAGCAGTTTGGAGTAAGCCATGTCTCTCGAAAAAGCAATAGGTCTGGCGTTGTTCTGAAGGAACAGTTTGAGCTCAGGAAGGTTACTACTAAGGCTACGAACGTTAAAAGAAACTAGGGATAAGCCCTTGGGTTTGAAACGCCAGGACGCGGGATTTGCGGGTCTAGGCATTATATTTACTTATTTAACGAATTTATACGAAAAATAGATTTTATAAAAAACTAAGTAGGGAGTGATGCTCGGCTAACGCGAGGAGACGCTCTTGAGGAGAGCGAGTGGCTAGCAGTTTGCGTGCGAGTACGGAGATTTCCCTAAAGTCGACGGTCTTCATGTCATCAGCAAACGACGACTGAGGTTGAGACGATGGAGCGGGACGCGGGCCTACGGGAGCTACGGGAGCTGGGATACGACGGGAAGGTGAAGCTGGAGCGGCCGGACGCTGTCTCCAGGAGAGAGCCGGAGTTGGCATCGGCTGTACCGGCTTTGCTTCCGGGGGAGCCCGGTTGCGCAGCGGCGGGAAGTGAGCGGGAGTGAGCGGCGGCGCTGGTTTGGGCGCGGCCCTCTAAGCTGAGGAGCATGGAGCGCGCGGGCAACCCCTGTAGTTAGCTGTGTGGTTGGACTTGCCGCACAGCACACAGGCAGGGGAGGAAGTGGAGTGCGAGTGCACTCCTTTGTTATGTGTGGATCCAGGCACTTGACGCACCTGGGGGGAGCTGAGCAGTTAGCCGCTGCGTAGTCATAGAGCTGGCAGCGGTGGTACTGCCCAGGGTGACCGTGGAGATTGGGAAGCTCGATGAAGATATTCTAAAGTCCGCAGATTGTGCGAGCCTCTCTGAAGATCTCCCTCGAGATGGGAGTGTTAGTTAGGGTTACTAGAGCAAGTGGGAAACGCCTACTGCGGTTGGAGTGCATCTTGTGCACTGCTTCAGCCGGGAAACCCTGGGACTTAAGGTCCTCGAGGATTTCTTCGTCCGCGAGCTCGAACGTATGCCCCGTAATACTGCGCGGATCTTACGCTCCTCCGGGAGGGCCTAAGTATGATTCGCGATTTGTTTGATCGATAGAAGCCTAGTAAAAGACTGGAAGTCGTCGATGGTCTCGACCTGAATTTTAATTGATTCGCCTGCGTTGGCGGCTTTTAAGTTATTAATTTTGTGCTCTTTGCACAAGTTAGAAACCGCAGTCCAGCACGTTTTTTCGCGGAGGAAGACGGGCGGAGGGAATTGGGTCTTAGCCGGGACGGGCACGCAGCGCGTAGCTGGCTTCGAAGGAGCCGACTGGGTCGCGGTCACTTCGAGTGACATTAACGGCGCGGGGGTGGATGTTGAAGACACTGGGGTGGGCTCGGGTGTTGAAGACACCAAAGCTTTCTTCGAGCGCTTCACGGGTTCGGAGTCGCTCCCGGGCGCAGTACGCTTGCGACGCGACGCGCGAGAGGATGTGACTGATTCACAGTCCATTTAGAACGGGACGAGAGACGCGGGAGAGCTGTAGACCTGAGGGGTCTGGACGTTGGAGGCCTGAGGGGCCGAGGTTGAGGCTTGAGGGGCCGGGGACGCGATAGTTGCCTGTTAGGCCTGCGTTAGGACATCGTCGGATATGTTGGCGCCGGACGCAACGAGTGCCTGGGCGAACGACCTAGCAAAGTTTCCCAAGCTTTGCTGGTAATTGGAGGGCTTGGGACTACAATATATAATATATAAATATATAATAATGCCTAGGTTCCCTAACAAACCTAGCACCTAAACCTCCCTACCCGTGGTTGGGGGGCTGGAGACGACGCGAAGTGGTGCCCCTTATTCGGACAGCACTGACCGTCACCCTGGAAAAGGCCCAAGTGCAATGAGATTGGGTCAGCCGGTTTCTCCTTAGCCTGAAGGGCTTTGGAAGCGCACTGGGGCAACGCTATCAGGCTTAGTTGTCACCGTTAAGTATCCACCTGATCAAACGCGAGTCTACTACGGAGTGTGTTATCAATTAATTGACAACAAAAACCGGCCGTAGACCTGACGAGGTTGGGTTGCACTGAAAGTGTGGGAACTGTTACTCTGACAACGTAACAGACGCCAACTGCGAGACTGATTTAGTTACAGCCGATCGAAACCGGCCACAGCGTAAGTCCTACAAAGGCTTATCTCAAGTCGTCGAGGACAAAGCGAGATATTGTACGAATCTGAGCGTATGAGTGTTGCTACGAGTTGTCATTGTGAGACGACAATCGGGACTCAACGGCTGGTGCGACTGCTAGCGGGTCTTCCGCCTGTAGTGAAAGTTGCACTGAAGGTGCTCAAAGGGACATGAGGACCCGGTGAAGCCGGGGCTGGGCAGAGGTCGGCCGAAGCATGATTTAGGGATCAATTCATTTAAATGAACCTACAATGAATTGAGAAGGGAACTATGCTCCGCCAGAGCTAGCAAACGCTCTGTCGGAGTACGTGAAGCCCTAAGTTTACGGGCTAAGACTGCGATTTCACTAACATCGATATTTTTCATAGCGTCGCAGACGATACGCATATCGTCTGCTACGGAGGATTGAGGAGTGGGTTTGTATGGGCGAGGAGCCGGGATGGGATTCGATGCGGGGCGCTGCCTCCAGTTTTCTGGGGCAGGCCTAGACTGTGTAGGCTTTGCAGCCGGAGGAACCCGGCTACGCAGCGGCGGAAAGTTTTCTTGAGAAAGGCGCGGGGCCTGTTTGGGTGCCGCCCTTTTGAAATTGGAGCGCATACAACGGGGTGCACGAGGGCAGCCCTTGTAATTTGCGGTGTGGCCGGACTGGCCACAAAGCACGCAATTGGGAGGAGAGGGAGTTTCAGGAGTGCGATTGCACTCCTTAGTGAAGTGCGGGACCAGGCACTTGACGCACCTGGGCGGTGCGCGGCAGTTGGCCGCCGCGTGCCCGTACAACTGGCACCGATGGCACTGGCCGGGATGACCGCGGCGATGAGGCGCCTCGATCGAGATCCCAGAGAGGCCGCATATAGTGCTAACCCCTTTGAGGATCTCCCTGGACTTGGGGACGTTGGCGAGAACCACCAAAGCGAGAGGGTGTTGTCTCCCGTAGTTGCTGTGCATTTTATGCACCGCGAGTGCCGGGAAGCCTTGGGATTGCAGATCCTCCAGTATAGCCTCGTTCGATAATTCGAACGGGACTCCCCTGAGTACCGCTCTGATCTTACGCTCTTCTGACAGAGCATAAGTGTGATAAGCATATTGCTTATCGGTGAGGAGCTTTGTTAAAGCACGAAAGTCGTCTATCGACGAGACTAAGATTTTAATAGATTCACCCGAGTTGGCTGCTCAGATGTAATGGATTTTGTGCTCATTGCACAATGTCGAGACCTCAGTCCATTTACCCTTTTCCCTAAGGAAAACGGGTGGTGGGACCTTGGCCTTGACAGAAGTTGGGGCCGGAGCGGGTGTTGAAGACACCGGGGCAGCTGGCGTTGAAGACGCCGCAGGGGGTGTAGGGACGGGCGTCGAGGGCGCCGGGTCTTGTTTCGAACGCTTCTTAGAGTGCTTCTTAACAAGCGTAAAAGAGGGAGACTCAGGGCCAGTTGGGGTGGCGTCCGAGGATGACTCGGTCGCGGGTGCGCGCTTGCGTCGCGGAGGGGCGTCTACTTCGCACTCCATGTCACTGGAGGAAGGGGAAGCGGGAGGGCCTAAGACCTGAGGGGTCTGGGGAACTGGGGTGGCCTGAGGGGCCGGTGTGAACAGTGCCATGATTAGAGGGAGAAATGATTGCAGTGTGCGAATCATATGAGGGGGGCAGTGAGTGCCTTGGGCGTCGTAATCAGCGATCAGCTTATTCAGAAGCTCCTCATGGCTTAGGGAAGCCATTGCGGAGGGGTTGGGGAGGGACGACAATATATAAATATATATACTATGAACCTATCAACGATGACTAACTTCCTAAAAACCACCCTACACGCAGTAGGGCGGTTGAGGACGACGCGGATAACTTACTCGAACACGGAACTTGAAGTCCTGGAATGACGAAACCCCGTCGACGAAGCTCACGTTCCACGAAGTACGGTTAACAACCCACTATCCGCCGTGAAAACGGCGTTAGAAACTTATTAGAAGTACGGTTAACGACCCACTGTCCGCCGTGAAAACGGCGTTAGAAACTTATTACGGTATACAACTATGAAATTATATATTACGACAACAACCAGTGAAATTTGGGTGCTCAATTAGCGCGGGGGCTAATAGAGCGGGAAGGCGGGGCCTTCTTCATTGAACGTCCATTTATAAGTACAAGAACCTTTCTTCAGTAAGTGACAGGTTAAGCGAGGTTAAAAAACTGAAGTAAGCTGAAGTTGACATAGGGCCTTTTTTAAAACAATATCTTCATCTTCATTGGCATTTTCCATTACGCAGCAATAAAAATGTTTTCAAATAAATAGGTATACCAATAGTGGTTGAATCTTAATAGCGTTTTACTATAATTATTTTATAAGCTATTAGTTGCTTAGCACACCCCTCAGCCCCTTGGCTCTGCTTTGACACGTGAGTACACAATAATTTAGCTTTAAATATTTGGCTAAACGTATGAAAGGGCCTCGGTCTGCGTGCGTTCTCGAGCGCACGTCGATCGCAGACGCCTTCCCGCTCTTTTAGCCCCCGCGCTAATTGAGCACCCAAATTTCACTGGTTGTTGTCGTAATATATAATTTCATAGTTGTATACCGTAATAAGTTTCTAACGCCGTTTTCACGGCGGACAGTGGCTCGTTAACCGTACTTCTAATAAGTTTCTAACGCCGTTTTCACGGCGAACAGCGGCTTGTTAACCGTACTTCGTGGAACGTGAGCTTCGTCGACGGGAATTCGTCGTTCCAGGACTTCAAGTGCCGTGTTCGAGTAAGTTATCCGCGTCGTTCTCAACCGCCCTACTGCGTGTAGGGTGGTTTTAGGAAGTTAGACATCGTTGTTAGGTTCATATATTGTCCCTCCCCAACCCCTCCGCAATGGCTTCCCTAAGCTTTGTCGAGTTTAGGAAGAAGTTAATTGAAAGTACTGAAGGCATGTCTTTAAATGCTGATAAGTACCGTTTCTTAGATTCCCTTTTCCCTCATCTCATGACATTAATGTCCACAATGGCCCATCAGGCCACCCCAGTTCCCCAGACCCCTCAGGTCTTAGGCCCTCCCGCGTCCCCTTCCTCCAGTGACATGGAGTGCGAAGTAGACGCCCCTCCGCGCTGAAAGCGCGCAACCGCGACCGAGTCATCCTCGAACGCCACCCCAACAGGCCCTGAGTCTCCCTCCTTTACGCTTGTTAAGAAGCGCTCTAAGAAGCGTTCGAAACAAGACCCGGCGCCCTCGGCGCCCGTCCCTACGCCCCCTGCGGCGTCTTCAACGCCAGCTGCCCCGGTGTCTTCAACACCCGCTCCGGCCCCAACTTCTGTCAAGGCCAAGGTCCCACCACCCGTTTTCCTTCGGGAAAAGGGTAAATGGACTGAGGTCTCGACATTGTGCAATGAGCACAAGATCCATTACACCCGAGCGGTAAACTCGGGTGAATCTATTAAAATCACTGTCTCGTCGATAGACGATTTCCGAGCTTTGACTAAGCTCCTCACCGATAAGCAATATGCTTATCACACTTATGCTCTGTCAGAAGAGCGTAAGATCAGAGCGATACTCAGGGGAGTCCCGTTCGAATTATCGAACGAGGCTATCCTGGAGGATTTGCAGTCCCAAGGCTTCCCGGCACTCGCGGTGCATAAAATTCACAGCAAGTACGGGAGGCAACACCCTCTCGCTTTGGTGATTCTCGCCAACGTCCCCAAGTCCAGAGAAATCCTGAAAGGGGTTAGCTCTATTTGCGGCCTCTCTGGGATCTCAATCGAGGCGCCTCATCGCCGCGGTCATCCCGGCCAGTGCCACCGGTACCAGTTGTACGGGCACGCGGCAGCCAACTGCCGCGCACCGCCCAGGTGCGTCAAGTGCCTGGTCCCTCACTTCACTAAGGAGTGCAATCGCACTCCTGAAACTCCCTCTCCTCCAGATTGCGTGCTTTGTGGCCAGTCCGGCCACACCGCAAATTACAGGGGCTGCCCTCGTGCACCCCGTTGTATGCGCTCCGATTCCAAGAGGGCGGCACCCAAACAGGCTCCGCGCCTTTCCTAAGAAAACTTTCCGCCGCTGCGTAGCCGGGTTCCTCCGGCTGCTAAGCCTACACAATCCAGGCCTGCCCCAGAAAACTGGAGGCAGCGCCTCGCATCGAATCTTATCCCGGCTCCTCGCCCATACAAACCCACTCCTCAATCCTCCCTAGCAGACGATATGCGTATCGTCTGCGACGCTATAAAAAATGTCGATGTTAGTGAAATCGCAGTCTTAGCCCGTAAACTTAGGGCTTCACGTACTCCGACAGAGCGTTTGCTAGCTCTGGCGGAGCATAGTTCCCTTCTCAATTCATTATAGGTTCATTTAAATGAATTGATCCCTAAATCATGCTTCGGCCGACCTCTGCCCAGCCCCGGCTTCACCGAAGGCTGCCCAGAACGGCCACCAACTCATGTCCCTTTGAGCACCTTCAGTGCAACTTTCACTACAGGCGGAAGACCCGCTAGCGGGTCTCCGCCAGCGCGCCCAACTTCCCGACGGGAGTCGCTTCCGATGAAGGCTAACGGTAATAAATACAGCCAACAGGTGGTTTTTAGTGGGTAGGTGCCATTCTGGTGAGTCCCACATAACCCCCCGCAGAGGAATTTACCTGCGGGCGGTATGCATGACGCATCTTCCACCTCCCTCCCGCGAGGGTGCCTCGGCAGCAAAAAAAAAAAAAATATGAAAGGGAGTTACATTTTGTCTCATGAAATTTACTATCGTTTAATCAAAATCTATAGCAAGCTTCTCAAAAACATCACTTGTCACAATATTTGAAACTAAACCTGCTAGTCAATAAGCCGTACAACTAATAAGTCATAAAAATTAAAATACTAAAATTTATAATTTTAGTTGCCATTAACCTAGTTATCCGAAATAGACGCAGTGCAGTATTCTGAAACCTATGATAACTTTTCGTACCCAAAAATAATCGTTGCTATCAAAATTGGCCAACCAGTGTTTGTCATGGACTGAATGAATTCGACCCTATCGTGCAATTCCAAAGTGCAGAAGTCCTGAAAGTTACGAACACGCTATGCCGATGCATAGCGAGTGTGAGGAGGTGGTGAGCGAAACGAACCACCGACTTTCCGAGCGGAGCGTTTGTCGAATCCGCGAGTGAAACAAAGGCTATCGTAGTGAGTCTTCTGGCGGAGCACGCTTAAAACTCTGGCTTGCTCGTATGAATGCATGTATGCATGCCTGTATGAATGCTTCCTTGAATGTATGCTTGCATGTCTGCATGAAATCTTGCATTAGTGCATGAATGCATGCATAGCTTAATGATTGAATGGATGCGTGATATAAAAGAAAACAATATAGTTTTTTTTAATGATGTATTTCCGATCACTGTGAAGTTATTATCTTTATATAACTTCCTTTAATTTGCTACATCTTAAATTGATGTTTATGAATTTTCTTCATTATGACAATAGAATATATATTTTTTTACCTTTAGGGATTTTAATTTAAGGTTATCTTTTATTATGGATCAAAATATTATGGCAAGTTTGATTTCGTTCAATTGATTGTTATGACGAAACATTTCGTGACATAATGAATTTTGAGTAAAAAATTTATGAGACAAACTGCTGACCTATAAGACCATTTCTACTGTGCCGTGCATATTATTGCACATAACGCTTTTTTATTTAAATTCTTATCTTAATTATGATTTTTTTCAATAAATTACAACGGATTTTGTTTTATTTTATTTTAGAGGCGAAAGCTATTGCCAGCGAAACAGCTTTTTTAAGTATATTTTACTTAGAAAGGCAGAAAGTTGTGAACTTCACTATAATTCTATTTTAACATATGAAAACAACATCGTATGTTTTTCATGTACTTATTGTATTAAAATTTCCTCCGTGTGTAACCGAGTTCATGAGATATTTTTACAAAGCTATAGTATAAATCATGTCTGGATAATAAGCCTTTTTAATATTGAAATAATTAACGAAATTGGACCAGCAATTTCTCATTTCATCGAGAAAATATAAACAAACAAGTTATTTGTTAAAAGTTACTTCTGAAGAGGCGGTCAAGATGTCATCATATTATTCTGCGTGAGAAAACGTTTTCTCGATAGTTTAGATTGAACGAGATAGGAATCTCTACGGCTATGAAGTAATTTTGCGTACTATTTGTATTCTACTGTACTCAAAATTTTTTATTTCTTACGTCTGTTTTTGCCAACTTTTTCAATTTGTTTAAGGAATAGTTTTATTTATTACACAAAACTCGACTCCACTCAATTCTACTCTGTTAATTAACTTATCAGATAAAGACAAACGTCAGTTATGTAGAAAAAAACGTTTTTAAAGGAAAATCAGAATAAAACTAAAAATTTCACTTAACTGTGTGCAAGGCGAGCTATTCCACCACAGGTTTCAAATTGTCTCAGTATGAACATTCCGAGTTTTACCTACTTTTATTTTTATGCTTCTAGCAAAGTTTAAATACTGCCTACTCTCGGCATAAGCTAAATGAAGAGCAGACAGCGTGTTAAGCCGGTCTAATGTATATATTAAAACTTTGGTAATTACAAAACTTTCGAAACGCGTGAGTAATTTAAACGTGAACATTTTCATGTGTTCATTAGAAATTCTACTTGTTATTTGAAGTATTGGAAAAATTAACTGATTCTTTTTTCCTCGATGTTCAGTTCTTTAATCTTTAATCAATTTATTATAAAAACAAATACTTATTACTATGCTTAAGACAATGCAACATATAGATGTTTTACTGTACATCGCTTAGAAACGGACTTTAACAAACAAGTTCACGAGTTCCGAATGAATAATTTTTTTACAAATAAAAAATCTGATTTTGTGCAGTTTTGATCGAATTTATGTGTATTTGCACGTTGCGTGGGTCAAACTTGTTTTTTTAATAGCGTATAAAGGGTGTTGAATACATTGTACGTAACGTCTGTAGAATTGTTACGCTTTTATTTTTATTTTTTAGTTTATTTGATGTGTTATATAGATGTTTTTAATACTAAAGTATATCAGGGGTGGCTGAAAAGTTCTGAGCCTAAGGTACTTGTAGGTAAGTACTTTAATAACTCGCGCAAGTAACGCAAGGAAGGTATTGTCTAATTAGCAATCGATCTGTAAACATCGTCATGTTTGAGTCTTCGCTGCATTACACGGAGTCGGAACATCGTGCCGTCATAAAATTACTTGTAAAAAAGGGAAAAGCGGCAAAGGAGATTTTTGAAGAAATGTCTGCAGTTTATCCAGAATCTGGACCATCGTCAGCCACAGTCAAACGTTGGGCAAGACTATTCTAGAATGGTCAAGAGTCATTGGAAGACGACCACCACTCGGGGCGACCAAAAACCGTCATCGCCAAAGTGAAGGAAATTGTATTGGTGGACCGTTGAATAAAAATTTGGCATATAGCAGAAGAGTTGGAAATCAGTAAGGGACGAATTGGAGGTCGGAGATATTCTGCACAATCATTTACACATGAATAAAATTTGTGCACGTTGGGTTCCAAAAACGCTCACGCCTTTCAATAAACAGCGCTCTCTAGAGTTTATAGACTTGTGCAAGACAACTTGGACAAAATTTGTACCCGTAGTCACTGTGAATGAAACGTGGAATCGGCAATATGATCCAGAATCAAAAGAAATGAAGTTTCTTGCCAGTTCTTCTTCACGAAGGTTTTGCCGAACTGAACTGGTGTTGAGAAATAAATATTTCATTTCATTTCATTTCAAAACAAGCATCAATGTAGTGGACAGAAAAGGGAGGAAAGCCGCAAAAAAGTTAAAGATGGAAAAGTCGACTTCGAAACTCATGGCCACTTATTTTTGGGATTTGGAAGAAATTTTACTCATTGACTACCTTCCAAAAAAACTACAATGAACGCCTCGTATTTTGCAGCACTTTTAAAAAAATTACGCGATCTTATTGTGGAAAAAAGAAGAGGAAAAATCAGCAAAGGAATTTTGTTTTTGCAAGTCAATGCGCCAGCCCACTCGGCGCGAATTGCGAAGCAAGCCCTTCGAGAAACTGGCTTTGATGGAATTAACCACCCACACTCCGTCCAGAGTATTTCCTTTTTAAAAATTTGAAAAAAGACGAGCATTTTGACAGCAAAGATGCATCTTAGTTTTTTGTGGGATCCAAGCTCTTTTTAAAAGATGTGAGAAATGCGTTGAAGTGGAGGAAGATTATATAGAAAAATAAATATTAAATTTTTATCTGGTTTTTTAATACCTTAGGTTCAGAAATTTTCAGCCGCCCCTCATATTCATGACTGCAGAACTTTGTAATGTTAAGTTTTCGAAAAATTTATTTTCAATGTATCGTTATTATTTTAAGGTATTAAATTAACTTTCACTTCTTTGGGAAAATTATTAATTAAACAGAAAATTTTATACCCTCGGTTTTCACCTTAAAGATTGTTAAATTTTGGTATTTCATAATTTGTTGTTGGTGGTGCTGCGAGTTCGCCCGTCTTCATTATACGGTATTTGTATATGTGTTGGTATTAAAATATTATTCGACGAATGAAGCGTATTTGATTTTATCATGAATGGGTTATTATTTAATTAATTATACGAACGAAGTAATGTGTTAAGTTTGTTATTATAAAAGCTATTAATTTTTGCGATTTCATCTTCGTAACTTTGCTTAACTGACTTAAACAAATATATGAATATACATATAATACATTTATGGAATCCCATTTCATTTTTTTTATGGGGACCTCCGGCTTATGAGGCAGGGCTATTACCCAATACGACACTCGGCTACATTATTAAAATGTGAATAACTGAAGGTCAGAAATGCAAAAAGTAGCGAAAGCATTTAGGGAATATTTGACATACAGATAGACACATCACAAAAATGAGAAACTCAAATTGAATTAAACCTTATACGTATTTATAAAAAAAAGAAAGTTTTTCCCAACAAGGCGGTCTTAAAAAAGCTTTAAACAATTATTTGTATTGTATATAGATATCTATTGAAGTACCTTTTAGTTCATATTCACTAAAAACTAAAATGTTTTGACCTTCCTTCACGTAAATCTTCGTAAATTCAAAATAAGGGTTTTCCTACATATTACTATATTTTAAAATATATCTGTATATTATTCTTTTAAAAACTTTTAACTCCTTATCATGAATGGTATTTTTTATATAACAAAGATATCTAACCTTCTTACTTATACGAATTTATGAAACTACGAGTGGCGGGAAAATTTCACCTCACTAGGACCAGGGATTAGTGTTGGTCGTTGATGAGAAACTAACGCCTGTTTCTAGCATTTTAACTTAAGCTCATATTGACCTAGTTCCATATAACGTTACGTATAAATAGGACAAGATAAGCTTCATACATTATATATAGATTTAGTCCATTACGTGCGCGCTAATTGCCTAACATGTGAGATATTGATGGCTGAGCAATCAATCTTGTTCACTCACTATGACTCGCAAAGTGTTTACAATTTTGGAGTTTCCGAGCAAAGGGATGTATATCCCTTTAATATTGAATCGTTAATTTGTTTAAGCAACAACATTTTAAGATTTTCCAGTGCCAACTATGTTAAAAATTAAATGATTCAAAAATAAAATACGTTTTAAAATTATTTGTGATTTTACCATCTTTGTGTAACTTTTCTATTGACACGTAAGGTTTATTAGTGTACTCTGCGTCAAAACAAATAAAAATCACATAAAAAGTAATAACAATAGGTTTCTCTAGGGAACAAAAGTTATGAGTTCCATCACACTCAAAAAAATTAATGATGCATCCGTGCGGGCCTCATACACAGTTTCTGCAAAACAAAATGTTCATCCATGCGTGAATGGGGTGTTGCCATATGTTGCAATGAAAAAACTAACTTTGTATGCCTCTTTTAAAGAATTATACTTTTACGAATAGAGTAAATGAGAATGTAAAAGCCTTGTTTTTTCTGTCAATTTTAAATGAAATTAACAAAATAACCTAAAATGAGTAAAGCAGCAGGCGGGGAATGTTTAAGTGGTAAAAAGGTTAACTATCAGATAAAATCTCTTGCTGTGACTAGTATGATATAAAAATGGACAAATGAATGTGAATATTGCAATATAATATATATCACATGGCTTATAAGTCTTGTCTTGGCACGCAATGCTACGGCATTAAGTTATTCAGTGCTGCTGGTGTTATTAAGATTCAGTCAACTGAAATGAGTAGAGACAAGCTTGACTGACTTATAAAATGTCTATCATTCTACATATTCGTAAAGAAGGTAGAATCAAGATAATTTTAGGTGACAATCTCAATAACTTTTACAATTTACAATTTCCACACACATTAAGCCTTTCTTTGCATTGTACTAAATATAATCAAATAACAATCCTTAGCTTGATCGGACATATTTTACCAACTTGCAGCATATTTGAATCAATTTTTTTAAGACAAAGCACCATTGCAGAAGTTTTACGTGAACAATAAGTTTAGATATGCAGAATTTAACTAATGTCACACAATAAAACGCATAGTTATACGTCCATAGAAAACGCTAATACGAATACAAAAAATATATATCACATTGCCCTAAAATGTCTTACTTCAATATAATGAGTAAATACATAAGTTCAGATAAAATATATTAACTTAATACATAAATGTCAGACTAAGCCAATTACTTCTTTTTATAGTCTTTTTCAGCTCTTAACTGTGAAATGAGAAACTTTAGAGCAAAGTGGCCTAAACTTATGTACTCGTATTTTTTAGAGTGTGTTCCATCGATATACATAGGTTTATCATGTGCCGCGATAATTCTTGGTCAACTTACAAAACGTACTGCATGTAAAATTTTTTATGGGGCCTTTTATATTAAAATAAATAAAAATTGTGCTTATAATGTAGACAAATAAAGAATAAGGTCAAAACCTGCCATTTAGATACACTACAACATGTAGAAAAGCATAAATAAGTTTTTAAAGTGCTGTATAAAGTTCTCTGTCACGTTTTTTTTCTTCGAATAACTCCGAAATGCGACACTTTCGAGCATAGTAGCCCACATTTTTGAGTGACTTAGAATGTTTTCAATCGATATACATAGGTTTTATTATGCGCCACGATTTCAATTCTTAATTAACTTACAAAACGTACTGTTTGTACGTTACATTTTCTATCAAACCTTCATTTCGTATAAAAATATTGAATAAGGTCATTTAAAAGCCTGTCATAAACTGTCATTTAGACCTGCACGTAGAAAAGACGTAATGAAGTTTTTAAACTTTGCGTAAAGTTTGTCTGTTGCGAATAACTCAGAAATGTGACACTAGAGCGTAGTGGCTCATTTTCTCGTGTTCCTAAGAGTGCCCTTAATTAACCAAAATAAATGACTATCGGGAATGTTGCAAATCTTCAAACCTCTTTTCTGACCGTACTCTTATTGGTTGTAGATTGGTGTCTCTTGACCAAACTTATTTTATAGATTCACAAATAAAAAGTTTGCTGACGGGAATGCACCAACACGTCCATCCAACCAAAAAGTGCATCTCTGATATGAATCTGCGCTATGTTTTTTTTTCCGTGACACGTTTTATAAATACTGGTATATATTGTATCCTTTTTGGCACTTGCCTTTGGATTTGCTTGCGAATCCGTTCCAAAGGGTGCTGCTTAATATAATATCTTATAAAAGGCAAGAAATATACAACATAAATAATTGCCTTCTGCGCAGTTGAGGAGAGAAAGTATAAAAAGATAAAATGAGATTTATAACTATCATAACTCCTATACCTTTCAAAACAATGTCAAAGTTAAATTTTATACGTTTAGAAATTTCAAGTATCAATCGTGTGAGACAATATATACAGTTTAATGACCCACGCAGGGCGAGGTAGCAACATATTCTGACGGTAATGTCTCATTAAGAGGAAGACGCGGTTCGTTAGAGCATTGTCATTATGTTGGTCTAGTTAAAATGTTCATTTAGAATTATGGTTTGATTTCAAGATGCCTTGGTATGGTTATTATTCGACGTCATTTAGTACTCTTTAGGGTATTTTCAAACACATCCTTTGTTATGGATGACCATTTGTATGGGTGGTCTAAAGAAAACCTTCTAAAGCGTTCGCTTGTTTCTAAGAGAATTATTTATTGCATACCCTACATAATATATGAGTGATTATGATAAACCAAGGTGACAAGACAAGCAAGGTGCAAAAGTGGTTGCTTTAAGGCACCTCGCTCTAATTTAGTAAAATGATATTAAGCTTTAGCATATACGTTCTTTTTCTTACTTTGATGCACTTTAATTCCCTACGTAACTTGCTTAAAAATGTTTAAAACGTGTTTATTGTACAACTAAGTGGCTTTTTTACTTATTGATCGATAATTCCTGAAAATGTAGTAGAAAATGTGAAAATTGTAGTGATCATTGTGTAATGGTTTGTTTGACTTACCGAGATGATTAAAAAACAACAATAATATTAATATTTTTTTAACATTAGATAAGAGATTGGGGTTATTTATTTATTTATTTTTATTCGACTTCTTAAATATAAAGGCTTTTAGTAATATTTTTTGGCGACCTGCATTTAAATGCTTAAAGCTTAACTAATTCGATACTTCACTTTCGAAAATAACCTCTAAGTTGTTTGACATAGGGTGTCTTATGTTAAAACTTTACTAATACGGTTACGAGATAAAAGGCTCGTTACATTTTATGGTCTGGTTAATGGTGTACAATGAAACAGATTTTAAAAGGAAAAATACCTGTTTTTATGTCGATTTTATAGCACTATTTGATAGCAGGAATAGTGGTCAGATGCTGGGTGTATTTTTTTACCGGTCGGATACAGGCATATGGGTTCATACCACAATAAGTACCATAAAGATACCATTAAAAGAAAATAAAAATAAAATTTGACTTTTCATACCAATCCTACGGGTCGGGTGACAATTTGTATAAATTTGTATACCTTTTCAGGAATATGGTTACAAAATAGCTGTGCTACTTCCGCGATACTTGACATTGCGAGAAATTCATTCATTCAATAAAAGCACCATCCTACCTTCCGATAACATACTCTAATAATACATAGTTTTATTAGAATTATATAATCGTACTAAAATAATTATATTATCTTCTCTGAAAATTCAAAATTCATTATAGGTAAAAAATAAATTACACTTGATGAAAGTCTACTTAGATCTTCGGCCTTTTTTAGGTGACTGGGTAACTTCAGGTCGACCGAGAGCAAAAAGTCGGCGGGAAACAAAACTATTTTTTCTCAGAGTCACAGATCGATTTAGTGCGTACCGTTCATTTTAGAAAAAGCTGTCACATAAAAAGTTTACGTGAATATGTGTAAAAAGTGCCATCAAAGCTTAGGTTGCCTGTCCATCTCGGGAAATAGCAATATGGCCTTAGACAAATCGTTATACCTATAATAAATGACATTGCCAATCATTGACATACAAGAATTTTTTAATAACCGATTCTGTAAAACAATTAGTCGTAAATTTGTTATATTGTAATTGGTTATTACAAGCGGAAAGACAGCACATACAAATATATTTCTTACAGGTAGATACGTACCATGTATTAGGTACCTTCAATCGAAATTATCGGTTTAATGAGATATTTATTTCTGTTACGCGTCGCCAAGGAGTGTAAAGAATTGCATGCGTCTGTTACTCGACACTATCGTAACCCTAGGATATTCAAAACTAGAGCCCCTTGGATGAGAATGTTCGTCATCATTTTCTATAATACTTTTCCATCAGGTGAGTTGGACACAAATACTAATTTTGTTAGCAAAAAAATGCCATTCCCATCTCCTTATTTTGAGTTAAATACAGAAGTGAAGAAGAAACACAGATTTTGCTATAACTAATTATATTCTTGAGATATGACTACTAAAAGCTGATTTGTTACGAGATGTTACCAAAAGCTGCTAATATTTTGCTAGTTTTTTTTTCGAAATGGACAGTTCGTTTATGGCCCTGTTAGCCTTTTACATTTCACCTTACTTGATATTTTGGTAGTTCCAATAGTCTCGGATTGATAATTTGTTTAAAGTATATTATTTGCAAAAATATTAAATACTAAGTATTCGAATCTTTAACATTGAAACCCTTAACAATCATTCCTCTACCGTCATTATCATTTAAAAAGGGAATAATAACACAGATGATACAAATAAATAACACCTCGTGTGGCGCATGAAAAATGTATTGTATTGCCACTGACCCTTGTCCAATTTATTGCAGGGTCCGTCTTAGGAGCAAAACCACTTTCCTTTATTTCACACATATAATACAATTGTCATAAAATCTGAACGTGGTTTTTGTGTTTGAGTTCTTGGAAATGTTCCTTTACGTTCCTTTCTTTGTGATGATAATAACGAGTAGTATACCTCTATGCTTTATCTGTAAGATTTAATGGCGGAGAGTGAGCCGGGGCATTATTGCGTTTGGAAAAAGATATGATGTTTATGTGTGCGTTTGTTATAATTTTACGTAAAAATGAAATGTGTCTGTTACTTCTATTGCAGTCACATCGGACTGACTGGATATGAAATGTGTAAGTTGAAAGATCATAGGATTGGGATTCGTGGCACGTGATTAATTGGCTATTACTTTTATTTCCGAAATCAACCTGTTTATCCTAAGTGAATGTATTATTATGTGAAAAAAAGTGAAATATGTTAAATACCCACGTAATTTGATTGTGCTTTGAAAAATTTAGTTTTTATGGACCAAATTAGTTTATAAAAAAAATGCTTTGGACAAGCGCCTTAATTTTAAATCGTATTAAAGGCAACTTGTGTTTAATTTGTTTGTTGTTATCTTTGATCTCACTACACTCCAGATCCGATCATTCGAATATCTCTATCTGACATCTTCTCCAAACTTATCCAATTTGAATAGCAGAAATTTCACGTTTCCACTATTTGTATTTGCTGATTTTTAATTACAACCTAAAGAGAAATTAAGAGTAAATAAAGTCATCGTATAAATACGAAACAGACCGACTAATTCCGAACTAGACATATATCTACCCCAATCCCGCTTCGTTGTTGTACCCCAAGCCCTGCCGTACGGTCGTATGCGTATGTGTAACGAGTGTAGTGTAGTACTAACTGTGTATGTATATATGTTGCCTCTAGTTGCACACACGACTGCTTATGGCAATAATTATTGCTTATTTTTACAAACACGCCCTCTGTATGGCTCGCGGTAACTATGGTTACCGCGGAGGAAGGTAAAGCCAAGGCCTTCATGGCTTTCGCTCACTCGCAGTGTCCAGACATTTGGACGAAACTTGAAAGTGGGCTCAAACTCGCAATGAATATTCCTATAAAGCCCACGCTACTAACTAACCCTAATTCTATTCTCTCCCATCCCGAGGCCAAGCCAACCAGTCGGCATCCGTCTCCTATTTTCATCTGCGACAAAGCGGCGTCGACATCTGTGTCCACACACATGTCAAATTTAAAAATCACGTATACACACGCAAAAAATACCGCTATCGGTATCCGCGTAGCGACCGTCGCACCCACCGATCACCGCGCACGCACCAAGTACTTGATGAAGAAATCCATTGAATACCACACTTAAGCGCTCGAGGAGAAGCGCGTTTTACGCGTCGTCCTTAGAGGCGTACCGAAGATTGAGTCAGAGCTCCTTCTCCAGACCTCAAGGGCCAAAGATTCCGGGTCATTTTCGTCCACCGTATGTATGACAAAGATCGTATGCCATGTAACCTAGTATTGGTAACACTAGATCACACCCCTGAGGGCAAAGGGCAAAATGCCAAGTCTATGGCAATACGGCCAGAAATTGCCACGCCAAGCCTAGGCGCATCAAGTGCCTGGGTGAAATGAAATGAAATATTTTTTTTTCTCAACATTGACAATTACTTGTTCTTATTGATGTCAAATAAAACATGACTTTACCACCAGTTCGGCAAAACCTTCGTGAAGAAGAACTGGCAAGAAACTTCACGGGTATATTTTTTTAAAAATAATTTACAGAGTCTCTTTATGTCTTTACAAAGTTATTCTTATCTGCATCTGTTAGCTCGGTAAGTCTCCCTCTCCCCAAGTATCCAAACGACGAATACCCTTCAACGGCACCCGTTCACGAGTTAACGTGGGATCCAGCCATTGGTGATCATGGCACTGCGGATTGCGCGCGAACCCCGCAATCCATCGAACCTCCAACGTGCGTCTTATGTAAGTCAGTTGGCCACACTGCCAATTACCTAGGATGCCCCAGGGCCCAAAAGTCCAACCCCAAAAAGGCGCAGAAGGCAAAGCAAAGGTGTCCACCCTCTGCTCCTGCTGCAAAGCCCAGCCCAACCCAAAACCGCAGCCTCCGCTATGCGATCCCTAAGGTCCTCCACCGCCTCCCAAGAACGCATGGGTGACCCTACCTACCATGGTGAGTAAACCCATCGCTGCACTCAGCCTCCCGCATTCTCAGGCAGGTCAGGTTAGTACCTGCTTGCATGTCTTCTCCAACCTCGACCAGGGGCCATGGACTTTCAGTTTTGATTTGGGAGAAATCACCACTTTGGTGAAAAACCACGAGCCACTAAGGGTGACTTCCAGGCGACGTGCTTCGTCACGATCAAGCACCAGGTGCTTATCGCCAACGTCCAAAATTCAATAAATTAAACTTATAAATGGCATCCTCTAGATAAAACATCGGTCCCTCACTATCGGCTACTTTAAGGCCGATGGACTTAAACATCAGTGTAATGAAATTCATGAACTCGTTCGAGAATTTCAAATCGACATCTTAATTGTGCAGGAAACCTTTTTGAAACGTAGTCACAAGGACCCGAAAATAGCGAACTACAACATCGTTCGTAACGATAGGCTTACCGCTGGAAAAGGTGTTACCCTCATCTATTACAAAACGTCTCTACACTGCTGTATACCTGTCGATCCCCCACAGCTCGAGAGCATCGAAGTTTCCTGTTGTAGAAAAGCTATGAGCGGCCATCAGAGAATCAAGCTGGCATCCATCTAGCAACCACTAGATAAAGTTATACTTCAAAGCGACCTTCAGTTGCTACTCGATATGAGGCCCTCCGTAATACTAGCTGGTGACTTTAAATCGAAACATTCAAGTTGGTACTCTATAGTTACCAACCCAAACTGCCGTCGTCTTCATCACATGTGAGATTCAATAAACTGTAATGTAGTGGATCCTTGGGAACCGACTCACTATCCTTATAACACAAATCATCGCCCCGGTATTCTCGATCAATATCAATCAATCAATCATCAATATGATCTATCAATCCTAGAAAATGTTAACTTAACGATACACTCAGTAGAAGTCATCCACCAGCTTACTTCGGATCACAGACCGGTAGTCATGCAGCTAGGTATTCCAAGTGACCCCGTACCTCAAACGAGGTCACACTTCGATTGGGTCAAACTAACAGAAGCCCTTAAGGTAACCGTCAGCCTCGACCTAAACACTTGAAAAACCTCTAAACAGTCTCTAGAAATCGTGAGCCGAGTTCGTTTCTGTTCAACTGAAAGGAGCCGCGGAACCCTAATTCGTTTACGATCATGTTTTGTGTACGTTCATATGAAATTCCTAGAGCGTCAGCTATCTTAGATACCTTCAATCTTCTGTCTCCCATGATGAGATCACATATTTTTTCGATGTTTTCCGAAGTCGTAGCTGTAGAAGGCCGTCCAGAGCGGGGGTCTTATTTGATGCTCTCTCGTCCACGTTTAAATTCAGCTGTCCACTTTGTTATCATTGACGGAGCAGATGTTTCTAAAGTAGCCATCATATCTTCATGAATCTGCTTTGGAGTTAAGTGTTTCTTGTGAAGGTATTTGATCACGGCACGGTGCTCTAAACTATCCATTTTTAATCTCTCTCTCACTTAATGTGCAATAAAATAAATAATTACGCATGTATCTCAAAGAAAAATTGCGCAGAGACTGACAAAGAGTCTAGGTTTCATATGAGGATAGTTTTATAATAATATGACAACGCTATCTATGTTAGGCCGTGAACTTTTCAATCCACCCTAGTACATTCGCGGATTACATAAAACGCGTCCGGGACCGAACCGCCTTCGTCATGGGTAGGCTGCACCCTCTAAACTGCAATAAGAGTATAATTTTGCTTCGTAATAAGCTTACAGTTTTCAAAACTTGCATCCGCCCCATCATGATATATGCCAGTGTGGCTTTCGCACACGCCAGCAAGTCGAACCTCAATCACTTCCTACGTCCGCAACTCAGATCTGCACAAGGATCTCGAGCTGCCCACCATTGCCGCAATCATGAAGTTGGCGTATAGACGCCACTTCGACAATGCTCCCCACCCCCAACCCGCTGGTCAATAAGTCAGCTGAATACACAGCCAACCCGGCAGCTGTCAGTTATAGGCGTCCGCGAAACGTCTTAACAGATCCCGATGACGCTATTACAACAAGGTATACCGGTGTTCCAGTTAGAAATAGGGCAACATGGCAAACGAAACGCCTAACGCACCGGTGGGCCAGGCAAATCTGTCGTACGCATTCCTACTGAGTTTCTTGCTGGTTCTTTGGCAGTAGATGATCCTTCCGACTAGTGGTAGTTTCAATATACGACGTCCTAAGTAAACCGAGGACCGTGCCCTCTCGGGTGCCCTTAGGCATATCGTATGTAGGAGTACTTTAACTTCCGGCTAAGCGCCGTCAGCGCTAAGCTACAAAAGTTCGGTGAATTTCAAAAGTCCCATAGGGCCATAAATAAACAGTCCATTTCGAGAAAAACATCTCCTAAGTAACCAGAGCTTGTGTTATTGATGACCACCAAGTGAGCTAGGGAAACTAGTGAACTCAAAAAAAACTACATTTATTACTTACAACTACGACTTGAGAATAAACATCCGCATTCAGCACACAAATAAATGGCCCAACCAGGATTCGAATCTGGGACCTCTGGCGTATGAGGCAGGCTACTAACAACTGCGTCGCTCTGCCGTCATTTAAAATCGAGATCTCTTATTTGAATGTTACGACCATATTAATGTGCCACAGACCATTTTATAAAATATTAAATTTTTTTAATCAGTCATCTTATCAAATACGTAATGAAGTCGTTTTTCTTAATATTTAAATTATTTTAGTAGCAGACAAACAAGCGATTTACTTTCTGGTAAGAAATTATTATTTATTGGTGTTTCATAGATAATTTCATTAGGGTTTCATTGGATTGGTATAATATTGGAATATGGATTAATCGCGCATTGCTTACAGTTTTCCGCAACACCAACATACAAAAGGTTGTTATTATGGTCTAAACAGCTTACTCTTATTAGGAACTTACAAAAAATAAATTATTATTCAACACACGAAACGCAATAACAAAACAAGATGTCGTGATTTAATGGAAACAAGCTCAAAACTAATCGATTCCTTTCACACTAAACCAATCCAATCCGATTGGAGTGTCTTTAATCTATCTTGAGTAATTGCTACAGATAAGTGATTACTGAGGAGACGTTTTCAAACACTCAAATAAAACCTGCCTAAAAATAATAAAAACCTCGCCATTTTGCGGAAAATATATTATACAAATTCACTGGGTTTTATTTATTAATTTATTCATTAAGGGTTGCAGACAGATGATATACAAAATAAAAAAACAAATGTTCTTACTATAGTTCCTTGTGTTCACACAATTATAGGCACAGCTAAGAAAAAAAAACGAATTAGAAACATTTAGATTAACAGGTCGGACATTATTAATTTCAATACATAATTAATTACATCATTTATAACTATAAATTTAAATAATGGACGATATTACTAAAATATAGGATACTAGTTATTGATATTTTTTCTTGTCAAAATAAAATTAAATTAAAATTGGCAATCAACAATTAAATTTACAATACACAGACAAGTCAGCGTAAATTAAATTAAATATCGAGTCCAAGAATAGAATAGAAAAATTATAAGCAGGTTTGATATTGTTAAATTATTAGGGTTGCAACAAAAAGGCAACTTAAGCACCAATAAAATAGATTTTTAATTGGTCTCGTATAAAAATGTTATATACTAGAAACTGCCAAAAACAAAGCAATATGTTTAAAAAATTACAATTAACTGGAAGGATATTCTTAAAGCTCAACCGCGTGGAACCACTTTGTTTTCAGAAAGCTTCTTTGGGATGGCCCTTAGAATATATAATAAATTACCTATGACTATTATTGCTTTATTAAAATGCAATACCTTTTAAATGTCGTGTGAACAAAATGTAAGTGTTGCATAAATACATTAATTAATAAATAAAACTAACTATAATGACTAATTATAATGAATTCAAATATAAATTTAAAATCTTTTTATTTTATGATATTTTTATTGACAAATTCAAAATTTAACTTATATCCACAATTATAAAATAAAATAAAATTATGCTACAAATAAAAAACTAAATCTAAACTGGAATCCATTAAAGGCAACGTAGCCAAAAAGTTGGCCGAATTACCACGCTGGATTGCAATAGAAATTCGTCGTGCGAGGTAGGTGCCTCGCCATCGCCATAAAACTCACCAATCGCCTCGCTAGGTCCGAAAAAAGGCGATGAGCTCCTGGTCCTCAGGACCCCATGGTTTCAACACCAAAAGCCTCAAAAATATACCCACCACCCAAATTCTGATATTTTCTACGTTTGAGGCTTTCAGCGTTATTAGCAGCAGAACCAGATTGTGAACTAGTTGTAGGAAGATGGGAAGCCGCGAGAGTGTCTACGCAGGTTGCATCCCACACCAGCGGCCTACCCATCCTCCACAGGACCAGAGTCATACCATCAGGCCGCTTGCCATCGTCACGCAACAGTCCTGACGGTTCAAGAACCGAGGGAGTGTTGAAGGTAACAAAAGCCCGATGGATGATGTCATTTAAACTGGCATGGCGAGATAATCTGCCACCGCAGCGAGAACATAAAAGGCCATGGACGACCGAACTCATCGACCAACACACCACAGCGGCAGCTGTATCGAGCACACAATTTTATTTCTAAACGTAAACTACAGGCAAGTCTATAGCTATGGTGGTCAAAAAGGGTTCCCAAGTTAGATGACGGAAGCGCCTGCAACCATAACCCAGACTCCCAAGAACCCACCGCTAGCAGACGAGCGCGCTCTGTTAAATTAGGCGTATTTAATTGTTTGTTCCGCTCTAAAATACAAAGCACGTCGTCCCACTGACGCTGTGACGCGGGATTTTGTGGAACAGCTGAACTGTTTGATACAATTTTCCAGTGCGTTTCGGCCTCTGAAAGATGAGAAATCTCGCCCTTAAAAGAAGAGGAGAGAATTTTATTGATAAAATGTTTATTACTGTAAATAGAAGATAAAAAGGCTGGCAAAGCTAGGGACGAAATTTTTGGAGTTCCTAAACCTCCGAAGCGCACTGGTAAACTGGCTTGATCCCAGGAATTATTATCAAAATTTATGTTCAGAATATTCGAAATCATTTTTATTAAATAAATACTATTAAAGGACATAATGAATACTTAAATGACAAATTTATAAATTGAGTAAATTGTAAGAATAAATTCACATTCTCGCTCCGATCGCCACGCGGTGCGGACGTGCAAGACCCCGTTCTCCGTTGATCGGTCCCTGCCCGATATTCCGTGGCGCTCAGTCTACTGACGTCACAGTTTAGCGTGTTGGTTCCGTGCTACGGTTTTCAAGGTTTTTCTACTCCCTCTGAGTGTTATCGAAGTGCGATTTTTCTTTGTGACTAAGCCCCTTAGTCTTCAAAGTGCTGTGCTAAGTTGTGTTGTGCTTGTGCTGAGTGCAGTGTTGTGCCCAGCGTAAGTAGTCTGGTTTCAGTACAAAGGATACTTAACGGTGACAACGAATTTGTACTGAACCAGTCCTTTTATTTTTATTTTATTTCTCTTCTCTATTTTATTTATTTTTTCTCCTACTTTCATATTTATTTTTATCATATCTGTGTGTTTTCGTGTGTACTTGTCCTTTCTGTCGGTAAAGGCGGTCAACTCTTTACCTGCGTACCCTTTTTTAGGTTTCTAGGTAGCGGCCTTCGGCGTGCTACGGTTAGTTTTAAGTTATTCTTCCCAGCCCCCCTACCGCTGGTAGGGAGGTTTGCCGCTAGGGTTCGCTAGGTTTTTTATTTAGGAATCCTAGGTATTTGTTATATAAATAGGTGCTAGGTTTGCTAGGGAACCTAGGCATACATTATATATTTATATATTACATATTGTAATTCCAAGCCCTCCAATGGACCTTGTTAATATTCTTAGTAGACATGGAACAAATCATTAGTAACAGTGAAAATCATATGATTTTTTTTTTCATATATCATATCTGCTATCCAGCTTTAGAATCACAGTGATAATGATTTCTGTTGGTGGTGTGATTTTGGTGAGAGAATTAGCACGGCGATAATGCGAGCGGCAGGATCGAGCGAGATGCATTTACTTACAGCGCTATGAGTGCGAGTAGCGCATTCGATCGCACTATGGCTCGCCGTTTCAGTCAATGTTTACATTCTAAATTAAACTTTAAGGCCATAAGAAAAAGGCTTACTCTAAAGATCTGCTATGGTGCTAAAGATGCATTAGTTTCACTAGAAAGTTTTTGTAAAGTAAACTAGATGGCGATTTATTACCTAATTAGCGAGCGAGTTGATATCAATTACTGCAAATTATTTTACTTTTCATTATTTAATAAAAATAAATAATACAGGTCTCAGATTTTTGTATCATGTTATTTCTATAAAAAACAAGCTTAAAAAATTTAGTTTCATTCAAGATTACACACGAACAAAGTGAACTATGTAGCTAAATACATACATTGCAAGTTAAATAAAAGCACGTAAAAGCAACAATAATTGCTATAAAAATCATTCAAATTAATTACGGTGAGAAGTCACGGCTAATGAAAAATCACTCCCACATGATATGTCATGATAAATCATACCCAATTAAAAATAGCAGGAGTGAAAAATAGCAGGTGTGAAAAGTAGCAGGTGATTTCACTGTGACAAAAAAAATCATTTTATCATATGATTGTTATTTGTAAATAGCAATCATTTCCATGCCTAATTCTTAGGTCATTCGCCCAGGCGCTCGGTGCGTCCGGCGTAAGCATACCCGCTGACGTACTAACGCAGGCCTTACAGGCATCTTTTGCGTCCCCGGCCCCTCAGGCCTCAACCCCGGCCCCTCAGGCCTCTAATGTCCAGACCCCTCAGGTGTATATCTCCCGCGTCTCCCGTTCCATCCGATATGGACTGCGCGTCGGTCTCATCCTCGCGCTCATCTCGCAGGAAGCGTACCGCTCCCGGGAGCGATTCAGACTCCGCCGCGTCCGAAGCTTCGTCGGTCGCCGCCACCCTAACCGGTTCTCCTGAGCCCGCGTTCCAGTTAGTTGCCAAACGCTCTAAGAAGCAATCGAAAAAAGCCGCGGTATCTTCAACACCCGAGCCAACCCCGGTGTCTTCTACACCCGCCCCCGCGCCGCTCATTACACTCGAAGTGACCGCGTCTCCGTCGGTCCCTTCGAAGCCAACGTCGCGCTGCGCTCCCGTCCCACCGAAGCCTCAGCTCCCTCCGACCGTCTTCCTCCGTGAAAAAGCGCGCTGGACAGCGGTTTCTAACTTGTGCAAAGAGCACAAAATTAATTACTTAAAAGCCGCCAACGCTGGCGAAACAATCAAAATTCAGGTCGCGACCGTCGACGACTTCCGCGCGTTCACCAGGTTACTTTCTTTAAAACAAATCGCGTATCACACCTACGCCCTCCCGGAAAAGCGTAAGATCCGCGCAGTACTACGGGGCGTCCCGTTCGAGCTCGCGAATGAAGAAATCCTCGAGGACCTTAAGTCCCAGGGTTTCCCGGCCGAAGCAGTGCACAAGATGCACTCTAACCGCGGTAGGCGCTTTCCGTTAGCTTTAGTTATCTTGTCGAATACTCCCAACTCAAGGGAGATCTTTAGAGAGGCTCGCACAATTTGCGGACTCTCAAATATCTCCGTCGAGCGTCCCAACCCCCGCGGTCACCCTGGGCAGTGCCACCGCTGCTCTATGGCCACGCAGCGGCTAACTGCTCAGCTCCCCCCAGGTGCGTTAAGTGCCTGGATCCGCACATAACGAAGGAGTGCACTCGCACTCCCGAATCCACTTCCCCCCCTGCCTGTGTGCTGTGCGGTCAGTCCGGCCACACAGCTAACTACAGGGGTTGCCCGCGCGCTCCGCGCTCCACCGCTAAGAGGGCCGCGCCTAAACCGGCGCCGCCGCTCACTCCCGCTCACTTCCCGCCGCTGCGCAACCGGGGTCCCCCGGAAGCAAAGCCCGTTCAGCCGACGCCTACTCAGGCTCTGTCTTGGAGGCAGCGTCCGGCCGTTCCGCCTGCACCTTCCCGACCCATCCCAGCTCCTGTAGCTTCCGTAGGGCCGCGTCCTGCTCCGTCATCCGCACATGAAGACCGTGTTCGACGTTATTCAAAACGTCGATATTAACGAAATTTCCGTGCTCGCACGCAAACTGCGAGCCGCCCGCTCTCCTCAAGAGCGTTTATTTGCGTTAGCCGAGCATCACTCGCTTCTAAGTTCGTTATAAATTTATTTTTTTATTTTTGTATAAAATCGGAAATAAGTAAATTATAATGTCTAGACCCGCGAATCCCGCGTCCAGTCGTATTAAACCCAAGGGCTTATCCCTAGTATCTTTTAACGCTCGTAGCCTTAACACCAACCTTCCCGAGATTAAACTGTTCCTTCAGAACAAAGAACCTGACTTATTCCTTCTCAAGGAGACATGGCTTACTCCGAACCGCTCCAGGGGATTCGCTATACCTAAGTACGCGTTTATTCGTAACGATAGGCCCAACTACGACGGTTTCGGCGGCACCGCTATATATTACAAAAGAGGCTTCCGTTGCTCTCCGGAGAGCCAAGAAATATCCCACGCCCGCCTATAGAACAGCTGCGAATCAGCTTCAACGTAAAGTCAGGTCTTGCCTCGCGGAACTCCGAGACGCTCAGATGAACAATCTCATGGCGAATATCTCTCCATCCTACCAAGCGTACTATAGCATGGCCCGAGCCTTACGCGTAGACACCGCCTCTCACGTTCCTCCTCTCACTCGTCCCGATGGCACTACTGCCTTTGAAATCGAAGAGAAAGCCGAATGCTTCGCTGACAGCATTGCCGCACAATGCTCGCCCAGCACGCAACCTGCTGATCCCTCACACATCCAGACGGTGGAGGACCGTGGTGTCAAATCTTCAACGGTCATTCGTTTCGTTTCTTGTGCTCTCTATTAAGAAGTGAAACAAGTGTTTCAATTGAGTCTCCAATATCCAATATCAATTAACAGGACGTGTATTAAGCTTATATTTTCTTGAGAATTATTTATTTTACTTATTTAAACTAATGTGTTAATATAATATTAATAATATGTTAATGAACTGTGTGTATTAGTTATAATTCTAAAAAAAAACATGTAGCCTTAGTAAAACCTCACCTCTTAATTTTTCTTACCATATTTCAAGTATTTATAGCTCTGGTTTCAGATTGCAAAATGTTCAGAAATATTTCTTTATTATGTTGTTGATATTTCATCTATCTGTAGCTTTAAACTTCATAATGTTAACTCAACAAAAGCCCTGGGCCTGGGCATGTATGGGAAGGTGGGTTTCTCCTTTTACTTATACTCGTGCAATAAATGTTTTGAATTTGAAAAATGTAAGCCAATAACAGTTATCTGTCAATATGACAGGTCATTGTTTCTCAAACTGTTTTCCTAGGTATATATTACCCCGTGACTTTTTCCGCAAGAGTTTTCACAACGTTAATATGACTTCGCTTTACGTCTGGGTTTTTCCGGAGTATTCAAAGCATAGCCTACCAAGTCAGATTAGGATGCTCAATACTAATTTCACAGGCGACATAAGACTTAAGTCATAAGACAAGAACAGCACAGGAAATGTATATACCTACTTGCAGGTAACTGGAAGTTCTACTTGATTTTAAATAGATTTTTTTGCACCTCTTTTCTTTTTTAACAATTATCTTTCTATCATTTGTCATAAAATACTGCGATCCAATACTAAGCAACCTTTTAATGTTAAACAATTGATTTTTTCATACGTTTGCTACGTCTTAGACAATGGCCTATTTTCAGGTTTGACTTCTCGAGGTTTGATCAGCATTTAAAGCTAGTCTTAAAGAGAGACGCCCGCTAATGCATGTACTTATGTAATCAGACCATTGAGTTTTAATCACTTACATAGGGCGGGAATGTTCGAGTAAGAATCGCGTCCTTGGGCGAAATATTCGGCACTGTTTGTCGACAAGGCCTGTCAGTAATTTTTGGCTGCCCCTAGCAATATCATGTCATTACGCGTTAATATTTATAATAAATATAGTGAAATATCCTGTGTATTATAAGATTATTTAAATAATGCACGGAAGCGCTATACGCCAAAATCATGCACAGTTTTTAATATCTAATTAAATATGCCAAATTTTAATTAAAAATCCTAACTTTTCCATTAAACTTGACTAGTTCTTATGATAGTAAAAATATCAAAGGGTTTCAGAATTACGTATTAAGAAATGTACAGTCAGTAATGTATTATGTCTAGAGAGGATTTGTACTATAAAATTTCCATAAAAATTTAAAACATATTTTTATATTAATATTTCATGAATGTGAACTTTGGAAAAAAAAATTGTGCAAGTTAGCAAAATGAATTTTCTTGAAAGGAACTCAAGCATTTTTTTTTAGTATTAAAACCAATTTTATTCATTTTCATAATTTCACAGTTTGTTTTATATCTTAAAAGTTGACTTAACAAGCTTAGATAATTTAGTTTGAAATTTAAAGTTAGAAAAATGCTAATGAAAGGCTCGAGCAATACATACATAACCCAGTATCAATGAAAACATTTAACTGATTTACATATAAAGAAATCACCCTGATAAATTTATTTAAGAAAGCTTGTTTTCAACTAATAAATAGAAATACATACTAACATAGGTAATTATTTTTTTGCACTTCTTCCTATGAATTTAAAAATCTATCTATCTATCTAATCTATCATATTATTATCTATATAAAAATATAGTCAATAAAAGTATGAAATTATGTACTTAATTTTTTAACTTTTAAAAACGGATTAATACAACTTAGTACAGAAATAAACACTTAAAAGCTGAGTTATGTAGTTATTTATTTTATTTTAGTTACCATGATGATTATTTCTATCGATAGGCTACCTACTTATGCGCGCAAATTTTATACCTATAAATGGATTTAATTTTTGTTTTGTAAATGACTGTGCATTCTACTGTACTTTTAACTTCTTAAATGGTGTTTTGTGTTATTGATCTTAATAAAAAAAATATATTTATTGATTCTACGAATACTACGAAATAACTACGATTATTTCATACTGTAAATATTCAAATTAATTTTTAATAACTTTAATAACATCTGTTTGTTTGGTGTTCATCTGATTGTTCAATCGTCAGATAAATATTATTTGATGAATAACTTTGACATTCCATAAGACTTTCCAAAGAAATTATGTCAAATTCTCTAAATTATTTTACTGATGAGAGTTATCTAAACTTTGGAAAATCAGCTCTTGATAGAATAAAAATGTTTTGATTTTATTACAATGTTGCTTTTTATCATCAAAAATAAATAAAATGATCGAGCCCCTAACTTAGAATTGCCATACAGTACTGACAATCAAGTTGGTCATGAATCACAAGTCAAAATAAATAAAGTCTTAAATTTTTGCATTTAAATAACATATAATGAAAAATTATTTTTGCTTTTTAAAAATATATTATTCAATAAATTAGAAATTTATCATCATCTACGAGATGGGTATGTATATGCTTTGTTGTTTGGATTGTTGTTCATTTTTGTCTGAGTAAGAAAAGCATGTGATATTTTCGTTTCAAAGAACCGGAGTTAAAAGAATAAACTATAAATTAAAAATATATGTAAATCCTGTACATTTACGTTTTACGTGGACTATGCGACTACGTCGTTATAACTTATGAGAAAAGGAACCATTTTGTATAAGAGTGTAACATATTTATCTTATTTTTGAACGCTTCTCTTCTTTGACAAATCAATTATTAAGTAGAAAAGATCTCTCCATAGCATGAATAAACGAATGAATGAAAAGAAGACAAACCTATCTACTGGTATAAAAGTATTCTGAAGCAATTCTCAGTTTGCAACCACAGAAAACAATATAACAATGTTGCGCCTTATTTAAAATAAGTACAGCAATAATTGACATCTTTCACAAATATATAAATTTTACTTCGTAGCATGTATTTTTTTATATTTTATTGACCTTTAATGGGTAAATCAGGCTTCCTGAATCCTCTGGCAAAGCAAGTTCTCACGTATATATAAAGTTTGTTCTATATCGTAGATAGGATGTTGGCTCAAAATTTATGGTATGTCATACAATTCTTCATTTGAAAAAGTGAAATTTTGTGGTATTTCAAGTCATAAACAATAAAACGATTGATGTCACGTGAGAACTCACTGGGCCAGAGGGCTCAGGAAGCCTGATGTACTCCATTTTACATAAATGTTCAAGTAACAAATCTTAAAAAGATTTTTAATTGTTCATTTTGGATTCTACGAACTATCACAAAATTAATTTTGATTGCGGTCATCCAAATAATAAAATGGTGAATAGATTTAATTATTCTAAATAAATTAACATGATTAATATACATTAGTAAAAACCCTTGACTGACTGAAAAGAATGTATAAATTTAGAACCACTGATGTGATTTTCATCCAACATTGTTAAGAAAACGCTCGATTTGTTCAGCTTTGAAACAAAAATAAAAACTACCACAAACTTCGTTATTTAGTTTAACAGGATGCACAGATAGACAGAGACAGAGAGATAAACATAAGGATATGTTAGAACGTTCAATGGGGATAGAGTTAAATTTATGTCTCGGGGTTTCATGTTAATTAGAAAAGACGTATCACGTGAAATACAAAAGTGTCATGGGTTAGTTGTCAAACTAATAATAATAATAATAAATCGCCAGACAAACACACCAACTGTAGGGCCCTAAAGTAAGCAGAACTTGTGTTATGGATGACCATACCGCGAACTGGGGGGAACCTAGTAACAAACTAACTCTTTGCTATGTGCACCTTGTTGCATTCACTATTTGCAAAAAAAATTTTTGGTTTATTAAAGCCTTTTTTTATACAAGGTTCATGGTAATTCGATACATTCCTTTTGGGTCAGAGCTTATTTGGAATAGTTTTTGCCATGTCACATTCTAGCTAGAAATAGCTTGTTCCTAAAATATTTAACCCTGTATATTTATAAACATAGTAACTACATTAAATTTTAATTTGTTAATTTTATAAAGCAAAAGTTTATCTAACTTGAGCTTATTAAAGTAGACAACTCCTTAATCTGTTAAAGGTGCATTGACTTCATGTAACAGCAAGGTGTGCAGACTCATGATCACACTTAATGACGCTGCACAAAGACGGCGACACCTGAGACGGATCGATTATAGTGCAAGACCAAAGTTTTTAAGAATCAAGCGCAAACCAAGGAGAAAAGTAAGGAGAACAGCAGGGCTAAGCAACTGCATTTAATTTTTAATTTGGTTCCTTATCTTTATGGCAATATATTTAATGGTACTTCGTTTTAAGGTCTGTAAATGTACGTGTGACGGGCTCTGCAAATTAACCAACAATTCAAGACAAATTAGTCACTCTGAAACTAGTATCGGTTCGAAAAAGAAATCTGTTGTAGCAACGAGCTGCAGTGAGGGCTGTGGTGACGAAAATCGCGCTTCAGACTACCAAATCGACTGCCCGTCAGCAACAGGTAACGCCTCCTGTCAAACCAGTAAACCACATAAAGTTGACTTTGGCTGCAGTCCACAATACATGCCTCAGCAAAGAGTGATGCAATGTCCATCAAGAAACAATTCTTCTTCTCCAAAATGCGAATGCAAAAAACAAACTAAACTTAGAAGTAAAAAGTGTAGTCCTTGCAGCAATGCTGGTATACAATCTTATACTTATTGTTCCAAGATTGTTGAAACCGAGCCTACCACCATCTGTATGAAAAACATGACAACCTGCATTGGAGACCAGAATTTTGATTCACCTGACACGGATTCTGCTAGCCAAGATGATAATCAAATTCCAACAAAACCCAATGTGGATAGAAAAACAAATATCAGCAAACCAACGAAAGGAAAAAATGTGATTTTTAAAGATACAACTATACAGACGTGCACGCCAGATAATCGTTCTAAATACGTGAGTACGTCTAGTTCTACTTCGAATAGAAATAACGTGAATGGTAGATTTTCTATTGATGCTTATTTTGTACGATAGGTTTATATTTTTTTTTGTATCACATAATCAATTCTTATTAAATATTCATATATGCCAATTTTCTACTACTTTTATTTGATCCCAATTTTCATTATTTTCATAGCTGGCAAGTGACAAGCTCTTAACAATATGTTTATATATCCCATTTCGATATATCATATTAATTTTAGATATTTTTTTCTTGTGACGATCAAAACCAAAATAGATTTTCAGATTCAAAAATCATTTCAAGCGAAAGCAATTTTAACTGCGTCAAACTTAACTAAATAACGATACAGGTATGTAAATTATAAAGTCATTTTACCTCAGTACATACGTTCTTTTTGTCCTAAGGTATTGGAGCTCGGATCTATATTTTACTCGTTTAGAAACAAATGATTAAGGAAGAGACATCGAAGTTATGTTGTTGGTAGAGAAGTTATAAAACTTGAAATATACTGAGAGATAAATACGTTATTTTTCGTACTCCTATACAAAAACCAAAACTAATTGAAATTAATATTTTTGATAAAAGATTTAAGTTTGAAATCTTATTTAAAGCTGCTGCTTTCCTCAATAAATGTCAAAAATGATTAAGCATATAAAAATTGAGCTTTTCATTATTGATTTTTTTAATAGATTTCAGACTTAATGACGCTTACAGCGTCACTCCGTGCGCCGCCTTACGATGCTTACTATAGAAACGTGCTATTGTGTCATACGTCACACGCTGACGTCGTATGCGGCATTTAAAATCTTTGCACCACGTCTCTAGTTCTTTTAAACCATTGTAGCGTAAAAATCGTATCTTACGTCAGTACAAAATAGTGAAATTTGCACAAAAGGTCACGCGAGCACTGTTTGTCCACCTTTGAACTTTGCTATCAGACGGCGTTTGGAACATTTACGCCGAAGTCTGACCTCAAAAATTGCATTTAATAGGAGACTTTAGCCTGAAAAATAACAAAAGAATGCTTAACAATGATTCTAATTTAAGTTGCCTTTGATCATTTAAAGCCGAGACACAAGTATCGAAAACGTGGCAACAGTACTGCTTTAGAAATTATATAAGAAGAAAGTACACTCTTTTTTCTTCGGTTACATATTATAATCAAAATCTATATCTCCCATAGTATCTTCAACTCTATAATTTCGCCAGAAGTAGCTGATACAACTTTGATTAGTTGTCAGTTGTGGGAGCGAAATGCTCCCACTGGAATTATTTTACGTGAGGTAGATCAAAATATCATACTAAAGAAAAATATGTTTTCGAACTAAGCATTTCTGATAATACGAGTATACTTAACAACTTTTTCAGGGAGATAACCGTTGGAATTAATATAATATATAAAGTACCCATATATATATATATATATATATATATATATATATATATATATATATATATATATATTGATTCCAAGATAAGAAATCTTCACATGGCCACCGGTGGTACGTCACCGCCCGATAAACCAAAAGCCTTGGCGGGCGGCGTGCGCCACCGGTGGACACGGCTGAGGATAGGCACAAAAAACGTATTTTTTCTCTTTCTTACAAGCTAAAAATCCTATTATAAGGTTAATTATGTTGTCTCATGGATCATAACCATCTCTGTTTTGAATTATAATAATGCAAAAAGGAGGCAGATCTTTCAGATCAGATGGCTTCCTACTATTCTAGCCTTAGAAATCCCTAAAGTGCTAACGCAAAACAATGATTGAGTTTGTCTGTGGCACAATGTTAGTGAAGGCTTAGGTTATTTTGGGTTGGTTTTGGGTCACCAAAAGTTTTGGAACGGGGAAAAACCATAATAATACACCAAATGACAAACCTAAAAGGGATAGTTTACCTGATGATGCTGCAGAGGTGGGGGGGGGCCCAATATACAAAGAAAGCCACAACATAATTTACAGAAAACAGAAATAAAACTAAAATGTACCCGAAGAAGATGCAGACTTTGTTACGACCACTTTAGAACAACCGAATCTGCGGTTATGGCTAGAAAAAAACGAAACGCTAAAATACATTTTGCTCCGCATGTGAAATGCCAATGTGTTTGGATTGTTTCAATGCGGTTCACAAAAAATAATTTTAATTTCATACCATTTTATTATAATATTTACTTTTTTAAATAGTTGAGTTCATTCCCGGCCCTCCATAAGCTTTTGATAACTCCATAAAACCTTAATTTTTATAACATTTTATAATAATTACTAAAAAGAAAGTCCGAACCAAATTATGTATATAAATATATAAAAGACATAAAAGCAAATCAAAGAACATGTAACTGCGTGCATCTTTACCGACAGACAAGGTTCTCGAACTATAGGTTAATCATTATGCAAAGAGAAATAAAGGGTAATCTTTATGACTTAAAATAGATGACATAGATATTCAGTTGAATTAATTACTTTGAAAAATGTCGAAATCATAATATATTAAATAATATCACAAAAAATATATTTATGTCAGCTTTATAGTCAAATATTTTATTTTTGTGCTTTTTATTTGCTTGGCTTTATGTGCGAAATTATTTTCTTTGATCGGCAACCCTCAATAAAAAAAAGCATTTGCTCTGTTTTTGTGCAACAAGTGAATGCAGCATACTTACTAATGAGATAGCAAACTAACAAAATAAATAATTAAATAGTAGTTAATTGTTTATTTTTCCTTTTTTCCCTTTTAAATGAAGTAACAAATATTTTTAGATTAAAGAATTTGTGGTGCAATACAATATAGTTATTATAAGTTTACTCTAACGATGGCTATTTTAACACTAAAAATAAAAAAAAAACTAATTAGTATTTAGCTCATGTGATTATAAAATATGGTATTAACCTTATTGATTATTATAATAAAAATAATTATAACTGTATATTTTACTGAAACATAAGTGGCCGACGGCACGAACATTTTGAACTCAACCCTTTGATTTATTTTTGCTATCATTTCTTATCGTAATCAATCATAAATAATATTAATTTCACAATTATTGTCGAAGTCTTTTTTTTGTCGGAAAATTAAAAATGTTCAACCTTAATTTTTTTACTTCTCGTTGGAATTTCCAACTCCTGAGCTACAGTATGAAATTTTGTATATTATATTAGGTGGAAATGGTAAGTACAGCAATTTCTCTCATAGCGGGTCGGATATTGTAGAACATTAAAAGTCTAGTGTAATGTGGCCACCGCTGGTACACGCCGCCCTGAACGTGTAACAAGAAAAAGACGCTGCACGGTTGGACCTCACACAGGCGTGCACTCCAGTGCCTTTCTGTTATCTCAGACGAATTTCCTGGCGAGAAGCAACTCGAGCGATGGGACTCCATAGTCAGATCGCAGCTGGTAGCCTCCATGGAATTCAACAGCAGATCCATATTTGTGCTCAAACTACCTCCTAACTATTACACGTAAGATAATAATCAACTGTGAAGATTATACACGAACTAACCGTTTGAGGGTGTTCGTCGTTTGGATACTTGGGGGGAGGGAAGACTTGCCGAGCTAACAGATGCAGAAAATAATAATTTTGTAAAGACATAAAGAGACTCTGTAAATTTATTTTGAAAAAAAATATACCCGTGAAGTTTCTTGCCAGTTCTTCTTCACTTTAAGAAAATATATACTTCTTCACGAAGGTTTTTTTCGAACTGGTGGTAGAATCATGTTTTATTTGACGTCAATAAGAACAAGTAATTGTCAATGTTGGGAAATAAATATTTGAATTTGAATTTGAATTTGAATTAACGATAAATAAGTTTAGTGTAAAATCGTAATTATTTCTGAAGTAAATCATGTGAAATATCCATTGACTTCGAATTACAGTGTGGCTACTTCGACAAGCCTGGTGACAATAATTGGCCAGTTTACCAATTCATTTCAGTAATATAGCTATTATAGTCCGGTCAATCTAGACATTCGAAGGTACTTAAATTTACAACAAGCTGCAAATCAGTAAAATCGATCAAAATAAAATTATAAATATACTTCCCTACAATTTTTGTCTGGGTGTTTTTTTATGATAAAACTTACCGTTTTGCTGAAAATCGCGAAAATCGAATTTTTTGGTCTTTGACTTTGAATAATTTTTTTTCCATACAGGGGAATGATGGGGAACTTACAAATTTTATTTTTAATTATGTTTTGAACGATTTCACCGATTTTCAGCTCGTTGTAAAATTATGTAGCTTCACTCTTATTTTCTGGTCTAATTTAACCGGAATAATATTATTAAAAATGATTTGTTGCATAACAAGTAGTATGGCTATATCGTTGCAACTCTACACCGTATGATTTTTAATAAATTTTAAAGTTAGACTAGTTAACTAGAGAGATCAAAGCTGATATATTTGCCATTTTTATTCATACACGAAAGCCAGTGAACTCAGACGTATCATCAATCGTGAAACCATTTATCGTAAATTTATACAGTTAAAGTTTTATGAAACATCCTAAAGCTTCTTAAATATTCCACTGCCTTGCGTGTTTTAGGTGTATTACTGTTTCCAATATAATTGAGCTTGTTAAATAGGTGACCATTTGTTCTAACTTTAATCCTAATTCATGAGATGAACAATTTTGTACCTATGTAGCATGAAGCTTATTTGTTGTTTCATATCGGCAAAGACGACCTAGTGGCGTAGTAGTAAGTAGCCACCCCTCATATGCCGAAGGTCCCTGGTTCGAGTCCTGGCTGGGGCATTCATTTGTGTGATGAACACAGACGTTTGTTCTCGGGTCATGGTTGTTTGTATTTATATATGTATGTTTATTCTGGGTTCCCAGGGGTGTATGGTCATCCATAACACAAGTTTTGCTTACTTTGCGGCAATACAGTTAGTGTGTTTGTCTAGGGATTTCAACAAAAAATTAAGTCATTATTCTCATAAAACCTTCAACGCCAAAAAAGCTAGTTACACAGTTTCATTCAAAAATGACATTATAATCTGTGCACGATGGTTAAAGTGGAAATTGGAACAGACCAACGTATATTAATGCAAGTCAAACCCAACGTTCATCATTTCAATTTCGATTTACTAATTTGAAAAATATAAATTTTTAAATAGATCAAACCGAGTGTTGACTTTCTAGCTTGAAGTAAACTTAAAACTTGCTGTTATTAGTAATGAAATTAAATGAAATGAAATATTTATTTCTCAACATGGACAATTACATGTTCTTATTGACGTCAAATAAAACATGACTCTACCACCAGTTCGGAAAAACCTTCGTAAAGAAGAACTGGCAAGAAACTTCACGGATATAATTTTTTCAAAATAAATTTACAAAGACTCTTTATGTCCATACAAAATTATTCTTATCTGCATCTGTAAGCTCGGCAAGTCCCCTCCCCCCAAGTATCCAAACGACGAACACCCTCAAATGGCACCCGTTCACGAGTTAACGCGGGATCCAGCCATCGCCCTCCTCAACCATATTAGAAGGAAGTGAGCGACCCGACACCCGACGCTACCATAAGAAGACGTACTTTAGTGACAATGACGCTTCAGATATTCATCGGGACAAAGATCTCAACGAACAAACAGACACATTACACATGTTTTTTACAAATACTAGTAAAAATACTAGATACCTCAATATTTCCTTATGTGACGTTGAATGGAATAGTCACGTCTTATTTTAATTAAATAGCGCACAAGTTCAATAAATTGTCAGTTTGGCCGATAAAACAACTGTCCAGTGGAAAATTTCGTAAAAAATTCAACAAGACCTGCCAAAAAACTTTGACAAGAATTTGACAAGCTCTATGGAAATCTTGTAGGGGAATGCCAGTGCTTACCTGATAAAGTGTTTATATATAACTCGTCACTAACCGTTGATCGATACATTTTGCCTTCCATACAATGCTTAAACTGTTGTAGATTTGGCCATGTGAAAGCCCAATGCCGATCCAGTGCTCGTTGCTTCAGATGTGCACACTCCACTCAAGTGACTCTTGCCCTGCATCCTCTGAAGTTTCCTGCCTGCAATGCTCAGGCCCTCAACTGAAAAATCTTGCCCGGAACATTCCCGATAAAAGAATATTAAAATCACCATGTCCAAAAACAACATATCATTCAAGGAAGCATCATCCCTCTTCCTTTTAGTTAAAAAATCGTACGCAGATGCTTCTAACAGTTCTCCTTCACTGAATCTTTTTACAAAAAAACAATATATAAACCATCAAAACCATCAGTCCGTCTTTATCTCCAGGCTATGACAAAATTGCCCATAATGCTATTATTGCTAATCCTCCATCTTCTAAATCTAGTAACGCCTTCACCGTTACTTCTTCCTGCTCCCTTCATGAAAAATTTTTAAAACTCCTGATTTCCCTAGTTTTGAAAATTCTTTCAAAATTTGAAGACATCCCACTACCGTCCTCCGTTGCTAAAAAGTTATCTCCTATTGCTAATCTTCTTCTTAACAATGGCCAGACTCCTGCAATGGAATAGTTGAAGCATCTGCAATAAACAGCATGAAATTTCTCACTTGGCTCATCAGCACGACCTTTTGGCTATTGCTGTCTCTGAGTCTTGGCTATCCCCAGGGAGTCGGTTCAAATTGCCTGGGTTTGTCTGTCTTAGAGATGACAGAGCAGATGGTCATGGTGGAGCAGCTCTCTTCATAAAGGTTTCTCTTCCATACTCAACTATCCAAATTCCCCCCCACTCATTTGAAATTAGTATACTCGCTGTCAAAAATTCTTCAATTTGTTGTTGTTTCGGTCTATATATCCAAACCCCACTATTTCCCTTATAGATGAATTCCACTCCCTCATTACCCGTTCGCCCAGTAACCCTCTTATTCTAGGTGACTTCAACTGTCACCACGTTTTATGGGGAAGCCAATGTTCACAGGCTTGTGATGGTCCTGGTCAGCGTTTGGCAGACATAATTGATGAGCAAAATGTATATGTCCTGAATGATGGTTGTCCTACTTGTTTTTCTGGCCCTCATCAGGACCCTAGTGCAGTGGACATTTCCTTATGCGCGGCTGCTGATGGTGCGTCTATTAGTTGGAGAAGGCTTAATTCCCTATATGGTAGTGACCACTACCCTATAATGATAACCCTCCCTTCTTCTTGTCATATTCCTCCTAAGTTATCATCCTTATCCGATTTCTGTTTTACTACCTTCCACCTTTTCTAATCTCACCTCATTTAGTCCCCTCGATGCTCCCTTAACCGTGGACAAATTAAACTTGTCCTCAATAACCTTCATGACTCGACCCCGGGCCATGATAGTATTCCTTATTTTTTCTTATCCAGGCCAGGTATCCTGCTTAGGGAATCCTTACTTAAAATAATCAATATCATTTTAATATCTGGTGAGATACCAGCTCCGTGGAAACTCTATTTAGTCATACCCATCGTAAAACCAGGCTAAGACCCCGATGATCATACTTTCTATCGACCAGTTGCGCTAGCCCCAACTCCTTTAAAAGTCACTGACCACCTTATTAAGAATCGCATTGAATGGTATGTAGAGAGCCAAAACCTGCTAAGTTCAACACAATTTGGTTTTCGGAAAGGCATGAGCGCCATGGACAGCCTGAGCATCTTCACCACTGATTTAAGGTTAGCCCTGTCTAAAAAGGAGTCGGTGGTGGCGGTGTTCTTGGATGTCTGTTCTACTTATGACAATGTTCATACTTCCGATACTTAAACAAAAAATGCTGCGATTAGGTTTACCGGTGAGGTTGACCTATTTCATCTACAACCTTCATGTGTCTAGATCTGTCCAAATCTGACATCAGCACTCTATTCCATCTCCACGTTTAGTTTGGCAGGGTCTTCCTCAAGGTTCTGTCTTAAGCCCACTGCTGTACAACATCTACACTTCTGATTTGGACACATTTGTGTCTTCCTTTTGTAATATCCTACAATATGCAGATGATATCACTCTCTACTCGAAGGTAGCCACAGCAGAGATTACTTTGGATTGCCTTAACACTGCTCTCTACTGTCTAGGTAGCTGGCTGGAATCCCATGGCCTCTCCCTCTCTCCCTCTAAAAGTAAAACTCTTATCCTTACTTATCTTATCTCGGGATGTGTAGGGGTCATAGTATGGATCCCTAAGTACTCCGTCTTGCTATATATATCCTATGATCGCCATAGCCATAGCCATCCTAGAGGCCATAAAATATGTTTTGGATAACAATTTGTCTAACTCCCTTATTTTGACAGATTGCCTTAGCTCCTTACAGGCCTTAAAGGGTATCCCTTTCAAATAAGGCTCTAGATTTCCAATTATCTTACAAATTAGAAATGTACTCCTCCTGCTATCTAAAATCCCTAAACATTGCACTAGCTTGGATACCGGGGCATTCTGGTATTGCAGGCAATTTTACAGTGGATAGTTTTGCAGTGGAAAGCATCTATCAATATGGATACGCTAGAACACTTTATGTGTTTTGGCCAGGATTTGAAACTTCTGGCGTAGACGCGCTTTAGAATGGTATGGGCCTCTATATGGTGCAATTCAAGGTTAATAACAGGAAAGTACATGGAGACATCCAACCATTCATCCCATCTAAACCTTGGTTCTGCTAATTTAAATATAAAAAACATTTAAGGATAAGAAAACAACATTTGTCATCTGCAGGCTCAGATTGGGTCATTGTTGTACTCCAGTATTATATTGAGTATAAGAAGGTTTTCAATCTGTGATTGTGGTCAGGGGGTTGGAACCACTGACCATCTCCTCTTTAATTGCCCTCTCTCACCAGCTTCCTTATATGACCATCTCCCAATCCAGTGCCCCAAACCTACAAGTGTCAAAATTCTGCTCTCCTCTCAAAATCCTCTTATCTTTAAGGTTCTTGGAAGATTGATCCATTTGTTTAATATCCAACTATAAATATGTAATTTTACTCTTCTGTGTTAAAAATATCTGTAAAAACTTATTGCATCCCCCTGTTTTTGTATTGTTCAAGGTAACTCAATGCTCGAGATACTGCAAGTTCTACTCAACTGATCGCTACAAAATTATTAACCTCGTGTAGTATGTGTGTATACTTATACTTGAAACTGGCAGAAATATTTATTGTGTAGTAACAACAGCTGTTTGCCACAAAACACAAAATAATAATAATAACCTTGTAGGGGAATCCAACATAGGTTTAATAAAGCAAGCAAATCACTCGTATACTTGTTTATTGCAGTAAATTAAATTTGTATAAAATAGCCTGTAACGATATGAAAAATATATATCGCTTCTTTGCGACAAAACCATGACATCTCAATAATCGCGATTTTACAGGAGAGCATTTTAAAGTTGTCATTTGTGAATATCTTCCAAAGGATAATATTTTTAACTGTGGGAACCATGTTTATTTTAAAGGTTATCTAATAATCTACGTTTTCGAGTTCATAAAGATCCTACATCTTTTTGGTTTCAAAGTAAAACTAGGATATGAAAAAGAAAGGGAACAAATAACACGGTTTTCTTGAAAAATTAAGTTTACTTAGCTGTTATAAATTGAGTTGTCACGTTTTAGATGATATTCTATTGTTTGTATTTATTGTATATCCTGTGTTATGTAATAATACAACATTTTTTTAAATAAAAACTTTTATTTAAAATGTTTTGCTTTTCATCAAAAAAGCTACAAAAAATATCAAATCAGTTAAAGTAGGTACAAAACATTGTAAAATCAATACAAAATAAAAATATTCTTTAAAGTTTTGGTTAAACACAATATGAAATTTGTGAAAATTTACATACATTCTCATTAAAGTTTTTAACATTCTTACCATCTCTTAAATCTTAATAAAATCACATAGAATCCTATTCTATCTACCTGTAGATACTTAAATTAGTCATAATAATCATTTTTAAACAAAAAACAAATCTTTTAAAATAGGGGTAAAATAATGGTACTGTACCAACCTATTTTTATTACATAAAGTAATAAAAAATTATTTATATTTACAAATTAAGATTATTGAGATAAAAGAGATAAATACGTTTAGTTTTACCTTGTTAATCAGTCTTTAACGTGAGCATTAATCAAGAAATAAAAAATTAATCAAGTATCTTCAAATATCAATAAAAAGTAATTTGTCATAGAAATAATCATCTCTTATAAACTAAAAATAAAGTCGTACTAATCACACACTACACAGATTCATAAAACGTCTTATGGTATCTTAGAATTAGATTTTTATGAACCACATCCATTAAGTCCACACACATTAAGTGCGACTTTTTTCTTTCAGCCAGACCAGGTTTTGTATAGGTGTGCCTTTTTACTGCGATATTCATAATATTAACATTCCTCCTCCTCTTTAATACGATTGCTCTCTTAAACTCTTCGTTTGAATACGATGTTTTAAAAAATATGGAATCTGGATTATCTTTTTCTACTCGTAAAATTTTCATTTCTCCTATCTTCACTGTATTCTGATCTTCATCTTTTGTTCTCGTCTCATTCGTTATATAAAAGTTAACAATTTGCTTATAACTTTACTAATTAAATATATTATTATCACTGTTGTTAATAAATTTATAATTTACCTTCATAGACAGAATGGCAATTCTTTGATGTACTGCTTTGATGTACTGCTGGACTTATACTGAAGGTTTTAGAATAGCGATGACTGGAGCAAAATTCATTATTATAGTCTATAACAAATAATTAATTATGATGATAATATTCAGTATAATTAACATACAACAATGGTTTTTTTATATTATATCTCATAGCCAGCAAAGGAACACAGGATGCACCTGATGGTGAGTGGCATCCAGGCCCATGGACTGCGTTAATCGAATGAACAATGATTAACAATGCGTTGCTGACCCAAGGGTTACGATGTTCAAGCCTTGCGTTCCCGCCATGTCACTGGCTGGTTCTCCTCTTTATCCGGAACACAACTCTTATCTCTTTATCTCTTTATGGTGAGATGGAAGACAAACGCCTGCTAATTATTAATAAAAAAAAAAAAAAAAAAAAAAACTACGCACACACGTAGTTATTATGGCGGTTAAAATAGAGAGGAATAGGAGGAACCTACCCAGGCGTTTCTAAACAAATCAAACTACTACTCGTACCTATTACAAGTACTAGAAAAATACACCTGTTGTCTCTGAAGTACTAGGAAACGCATTACCCGAGTACACATTTTGATAGTTGGGTATGACAATATTATTGCTAATATCCGTAATATGAGATGAATCCTGTGTTGCTAAACGAATAAGTTTTTCAGAACGTGATTCCATCTGAAAAGATAAGTACAAATTAATGTTAATCTTAGTGCTTATAATGTGACATTATGAAATATTATCAGATATTTTTTAAATAATATCAGTTAAAACGTAACAACAAAAAATAGTTAGTAGTATAGGATTTTTTCTTATCATCAACAATGTTTCGTTTGGATATGTCACAGTTTAAAATACATACATTTTCCTAAAAAACGTGATATTTGGTGATGTTGCAAAGTTTTATTTTTAAGAAAACTGTGTTAAATAAAAATATCACTTTTTACAAAAAAAAAATATAAATGGAATTAAAACAAACCTTTTCATGTAAATCGCGGTATACTCGTGATGTCACGTTTTTCTAGTAAAGCGAGAGCACCTCTTCGTTCGATTGTCATGGGGCAACTGAGGTATCACGTTTTTGAATCGAAACACTTGCGCGACATAAAAAACGTAACATTTTGATATGACACGATTTTTTTGTCTCTTTTTCATATAACTCTCTCATTCTTTGCTTAAAAAATACCTCGTTTTTGTAGATAATAAAGCTCGACACGGCGGTTTTAAATTACCGAAAAAAGAAAATTCGGATTTTCTGAGATGTCACGGTTTTGTCGCAAAGAAGCGATATTAATAACCATTTAAAATTTGATTCACATAAAAAAGATATGTAAAAACATCATATAAGCACTTACCGAATAATAGGCTGTGTTACTTTTGATTTGATAACTAAAAAGAAACCCGACGCACATCGTTGCAACCTTAAGACATGTCGCGAGGAACCTCCACTTGACGTCTGGTTTTCAACTATAATGAGAAATTGATTATAATCGTGGATGAAAATTCCAAATCATTAACTGACTTTGGGTAGAGTGAAAGGATTTCAAGTAGTCTAAGAATACTGGTGCTAGATGTCAAGTTATCAAAACTGTTTTGCATGTTTTAATGCTTTGAAATCGTGGTCGATGCAAAACAGCAGTCCAACCAAGCTAGGGTCGTAAACTTACAATCATCAGTCACACGCATTTTAAGCCAATACACCTTAAAAATTTATAACACTAAGATTTACTCGCAGTGGCGTTGCTCAAGTATTCAACTATTCGATAAAAGCGTATGTATGCCTGGACTTTGCAAACGTGTATTCATAATTTCATGATGATTGGTTGCGTAGTTCCGGCGTGAAAACGTAATAAAAAATTTACAAACATACTTTAGCATGTAAATTATAAACGATAACTTACTTGAGAAGAGGTTTATAAAGTACGAAGTAAACATGGGCGCAATAACACGATCTGATTAATAAGGCAATAGCAGCTTCTTGCGGTTCCACTCAGTGCGCTCCTGATCGTGTCGAAACATTTCTATACAATGTAGATTTTAAATGTAGCTTTTTAAGGTTTATAGTGCGATGGGTTAAAAATCAACAATAAAATCTGTCTTGTTTATAGTAGGGTAAAGATTAACGGTTCGGTGATTCGCCGCGAAAAAGACGTAACGATGTCAAAGTATGGAGATGCAGTGAATTAAAGTTACAGGATTTTCGAGGGACCAATCAAATATGTGCCAGTTAGAAAATGTGAACTTGAAAAAAAAGTGCTGGAAAATGGAAAAAGAACTGCCACGTTTTATTCGTCATGATACACCGGTTGCAGAATAATAATAATAAAACGTATTATTACTATTCATAACAATAAATAATTAAGAAAAGTTGGTGGGCAACTGGTTACTATTTTTAAAGTTCGAATGTCGCACTTCAATCCACAAGTTTTATTAGAAGTTATGTTATATTGACAAGTATTAGTAGGTAATAATGAGTATTATGTATACGTAGATAAGTATATTCTGAGTGCCCCCCCCCCCCCCCCAACATTGATATAAGGTATACTCATGACAAATTTATATGCAAAGTCAACGTTTTTTCCTACAGATTTCAATATTTTTATAATGGACTTACACAACAAAAAATCTTATTTCCCCGTGCCCTAGATTTCTAGCAGTAACACAATAATACACCATCTAGAGTAGTCACACACAGATCTGCGAGCACCTTTTGAATCACATTGAAAACGAAAATATTTTTATTATTTTTCATCCAGGAACGAAACAAAACCTATTGTTGCGAAACTACATATTATATTCAGTTGAAATATAATTATTTTTCAAACTTCGTACACGAATATACTGTGTTAACAACAGAATTTAACGAGCTCTAGCTTTTCTATGAATTAATTAAATTGAAATATTAATTCGTATTATGACTGAAAGACTGAAAATAATAAACAGGATTAGGGCAGTGGCGTTGTTTTTAAACAAAACAAGTTCATAAACTTAGATTGTGAAACTTAACTCCGACAAATAACATCAAAAGTTATTAAAAATAAAAAAATACCTCGGCGGTAGCGACATCAATACTCAGGATTTACCTGAACATTTTAAGTTTTTTAGATGTCCGCCAGGTATTCAAAGAGTTTTTATGACTAAAACTTATTCAAAGTCGACTGGTGAATTGAACCTACACATAACTAATAGGTTATTTCAGGCAAACGTGATGATGAGTAAAATACCTGAAACCACCTGCTTAGTATGTATAGTAGTACTAATTTTTCGACTTTTTGGACAGTTTTTGGGGAGGTCACCTCGACTCGTCTTCAATTATTCTCTGCCTTGTTTGAATAAGCTGTGCCGCTTGTAAACCATAGTTTTTCCTGAGCAAGAGTCCCCGAAAACCGCAGACATCTCATTCAGGATGGTCTGGACGAATTTTTCTCGCTTGGTAAGGAATTTAATGACGGCACGATATTAAATTTTTTAAATATTTCACTTTTTACTCCCCATTATGTTGCTTGATCGACGACTAATTATGTTGAAACTTACTATTTATACTGAGTCTTAGTATGGGGAGGCTGAATCTTATGAACTATGGTTTTTTCTGTTATTCAAATTAAATCAGTAAATACCACCAGTGGTCAAATTAATATGTCGTAAATGACTGAATGAAGGAAAAAAAACGGATGTTTGCGTGAAGCGTGAGATTAAATCAGGTTAAACTCTGCGTAGCTTATTTCAAAGTTTGTAAAGACAAATAGGTACGTCAGACTCATTGTAATCTTATATATAGTAGCTGAAAGTTAATCCCAAAGAGAACACTTTTGAACCTTTTATTAGTTATTTTGATTTGATGTAAATAAAAATATTCGATTATTTGTTGGTTTACTTATAGCCAATAAACTCTGAAACTACGGGTATGCTTTCAATTATAAATATTACGCCACTTATCTAGACATTAATAAATACACCTACAATCCGATGGATTTCATAAATGTTTAGGTGGTAGGCGTGCTCCCAAGTTAAAGTTTCATCAGAATATTTCAGAATGAAACTATTTATCTTTGCCTTTTTATAAAACTCATTATACGATAATATAGATTATAGAATATACGATAGAGAATATAGGATAGTTTCTTGGCAGTTCTTCTTCACGTCGATTTTTCCGATCTGGTAGGCGAGTCATGTTTTATTTAACGTCAATAAGAACATGTAATTGACAATGTTGAAAAATATATATTTGAATTTGTATTTGGCATGTAGGTTTCGATGTCTTACTACGTGCGTATGCGCTTTGCACCATACCTTATCGTAGGTACCTTATATTAGATTTAAGATAGATAAAAATATGTGCTTCTAATGCGTATGATAGCTACAGTATCATTGATACTTTTTTCATCACCTTTCAAGTAGTTGATTTAAAGTTAGTACCTAGTTCGTATAAAACTCATCGGATCGAAGCCAGGACTTTAGACTAAGAAGCAAGTGGCTTAACTACTGACACTGTCGTATCTCAACATACTTTAGCACTAATTGATATTGTGAACATAAATTATAAACAAAATAAATATAAATTGCGGGTTCATTTCAGGCCTCCTTCAGGGCTACGGTACGTATTTAATTTTGTGATTAATTTAACTGACAACGTACAGTAAAGTTTATTAGAAGTCAATATCTTATTTCTTTAGTTTGCAAACCAAAAGAAAAAAGTTATAAAACACAAGATGTTTTAAGATAGCGAGTAATATCGTCAGAATGAAAATAATCTGTGTCCTAGTTTTTAATTTTAATTTCTGACTTTAAACAGTGCGGTATATATCGATGTTTATGATTTCCAATAGCATGTCAGATCTAAGAGATGACGTTTAGTGGAAAAATTTTACAATTTTGTTTATGTTTACTACCTTTCAGGATCTTAAATTAATTGATATGTGAAGAACTAAACCACACGAATCCACGGAAGTAATTGTGGTGACCAAGCCGCGAACCGCGACCCAACGTTTACTTTCGAGAAGTTTTTTATCCCAACACAAGTATCTTCTGATTACTTTCTGGGAAGCCCCGGTAACTTATTTGTAAATGATTAACTGAAATAAACATTTTTTATATAAGTTCATATAGTTATCGCCATTAAAAAAGTTGATATAACGATGTAGAACCCAAGTTGTGATTGATCGGTTAAATATATTTTGGCCGGCATTTATTGTTACATCGGGCGGCAAACCGAATGATAAAATGTATAATATTTAAAACAATACTCGCATAAACCCCGAATGGATTACCCAATCAGTACTGGCCGTATACGTATAATACTTGCTTTAAGCCAGCCTTTGCGTTCTAGAAATACTGCTGAGCGGGATATGCTACAGCTGAACAAAGCTAAGCAGACCCAAAAAGGTAAATTTCGCTGTTTATTTGTTTGGAAGGCGTTTCCTCCGTTTCACCTGATTGAAAATAATGATGAAATAATGATAGTAAACGCCCCACTCTACGCATGAAAACTCTAATCCCTGCTTTTTTTATTCCGTAGAATTCTGACAGCTATCATTTTTTGACATGTCAGAGAATACAAACCTTTTTGGCTGGGCACACTTTTTCACAATTTCAATACGAATTTGAACATCTGAGTCCATACATTTAATTTGTTAGTAAAAGGGGATTTAAAGCGAGTGATAATTACGTCCCTTTTCATCACAAACAGTAAACACAATTCAAGTAAAAAAAAAACATATTTTTATTAAAATCTTTAATCATCATTTATACTTATATCACTATCTTCATCATCATCATCGCTGACATAAATTATTAAAAAGTCTGCGACTGTGTCAATCAAATAGTCGAGAAACACAGCTTACCTTTTTCTTTTATTGTATGGCTGATACATTCATGCCAATTATCAGGAATAACATCACTTATACTTTCCAGTAACAGTTTTTTAACTTCCGCCAATTTAAAACTTCTGTTGTTTCGACATGTCAAATTTTCGCATGAAAGATAGTTGAAAACCACTCTTTTTCGGCTTTTGAAGCAATTTTGGGTCTTTATATTCTTTTATTATATTATATACACTTGACAGACCCACGCAAGTCCTCTCAGAAGTCTTTTTAGCGTATTCTTGGCACTCCAATCAGTTGTTTCCGTAAATTTTATATATTATATTTGTAAATATTTAGAATCGTGGTCTTTTCATTGGGCGTAAAAGCACCACGAGGACGCTTCTTTCAGGGAGAAAGACAGTCTGACTCTTGTGCTCTGTCAGATGGGGCTGCTTCCTGGGAAGGGCCATGTTGTAGCTCCATAACGTTTATAAAAATCAACAAATGATCACGAAAATTCAACAAGAAAAAAAGCTTAACAGAATAACAGAAACTTAACAAATATAACAAGATAATAACAACAATTAGGAGGAAACACCGAGAACACATGAACGCATTTGAGCATTCAAAAAAGTCGAATGAAAATCAATCAGTGTGCCAGACGCGACTAGACAGCTAACAGCAGCATAGATACTTTAATTTTTTATTCTAATAATAGGTCTTTACCTATGAAACTGCCGTTTTGCCGTACTGGCCATTTCAAATGAAAATATTTTTTTTTACTGATAATTCTAATTACAAATTAATTTTATTTGACAAACATGGAATTCTTTTTCTAAAATCGTCATTTGTTTAATAGTTAGTGTTTTGTTTTCAACGCATTCGAACATTTTTCGTCAAAAAATGAACCCCGTGGTCGTCCGAAAACTTTGGTCGACAATGACGAAATAAAGGCAATTGTGGAAGCTGATGAAACTCAATCCATGGCTGAATTAGCAGCAGCTTTCGACGTTAGCATCAAAACAATATTGGTCCATTTGCGTAAAATTGGCAAGGTAAAAAAGCTTGACAAATGGGTACCCCACGAACTCAATGACCGCCAGCGCGAAGTACGCGTGGAGACGTGTCTTGCACTGCTCAGCAGGCATACAAATGAAGGAATTCTGAACCGCATTGTTACTTGTGACGAGAAATGGATCCTGTTTGACAATCGTAAGCGCTCAGCAAGTTGGTTGGACCCTGGTTCAGCACCCAAAAAATGCTCTAAACGAAAACTTACCCCTAGAAAAGTGATGGTCACTGTTTGGTGGTCTAACGCGGGTGTAATTCATCACAGCTTCTTGCCAAACGGGACAAGCATTACTGCAGATGTGTACTGTGAAGAACTGAACACAATGATGGAGAAGCTCGCACGTCTCCAACCAGCTTTGGTCAATCGTTCGGCTCCACTGCTCCTGCACGACAACGCGCGACCTCATACTGCACAGCAGACGGTCTCCAAGCTACAAGAGTTGGGGTTGGAAATTCTCCGTCATCCGCCGTACTCACCAGACCTTGCGCCTACAGACTTCTACTTTTTCCAGAATTTGGATAACTTCTTGGCGGGAAAAAAATTCAATACCCGAGAGGCAGTACAAAATGCCTTTGAAGAATTTGGTGCCTCCCGTCCAGCTGATTTCTTCAAGAAAGGCATCAATAAGCTACCAATGCGTTGGCAAAGATGCATTGATTGCATGGGTGATTATTTTGATTAATAGAAATAAAAAATATATAAAAAAATTACGCTTCAATTATTTCGTGAAAAACGGCAATTTCATAGGTAAAGACCTAATACTACAAGAAGCAAAGATTTTGTAAACAAAGAGGTATTCCTAAAAAAGTTTTGCAACCTATGGATTATCGGACAGGGATTCCAAAATGTAGATTCAGGGTAAATTTTTTTTCTTAATTATTACTGTAACTACAACAATATGGTAATAACTTAAATTCTAATTAGCGTTTAGGATCTAGCAGTAATTTTTGTAGATTTAATTTTTCTAACTGAAATCTTAAATTCAAGAGATGTTTAGTTTTTATTTAGCAAAAATTTTTTTAGCTTTTAGTGAGAATATTTCAGTGTTGGCAACACTTCTGAAATGTCAAAATTGTACGGAATAAAAAATCAGGGTTTAGGGTTTTCTTTATCTGAAAAAACTGGTAAGGGTGGTGGAGGTGTGGCAATTTACCTTTGCGCGGATATCCCATATAGTATTGTGAGTGCCTCGCCAACTTCTTACTCAGGATCTTCTGAACATCTTGGTATCGAAGTAATAATACGACATACTAAAATTCTCCTCACAGTTTTTTACAGCATGTATGTTGATTATTTCGATAGCATTGAGAACTTTTTAACGTCTTCTGTCCCAGTTACGATCATGTACCTGGTTTATTTGACTTCAACACGTGCATGATCAAAAACAACTCTCGATCACGCAGACTGGAACCTCTTCTCACTTCCTTTAATCTATCTCTTCTGCCTCTCTCTCCCACTCATAACTTTCCCAATTGTGTTCCATCTTTAATAGACCTCATAATAGTGTCATCTCCTCGTTATATTCCTGTCCTATCGCATTCGTCTCCCTAAATCTAAATCCAAAACTCGAATACTCCGCAACTTCACAAACATCCACGTCGATTCACTGCAGTGCGATGCGCGTGCCATTGACTGGTCGTCTGTATTCAGTACCGATAACATGGACGCAAAAATATCTAATTTTAACGCCTTGCTTTTAGAGTTGTATGACCGTCATGCTCCCCTGAAAAGCTTCAAAATAAAACACATCCTGCGCCCTGGTTGTCGGACTCTATTATGAAAACCATGTCATTACGCGACAAAGCGAAATCAAGGTACAAATGTCGTCCTTCCGATCATAATCTCACTGACTTCAAAAATCTCCATAATCTATGCAACCGTCTATGTCGCGACGCCAAGAGACGCTACTTTCATAATTCTCTAGTCAACCATACCACTGCAGAAGTTTGGAAATTCCTTAAATCGGTAGGGATTGGTAAATCTCCTGTCTCTTTTAATACCTTTGATCTCAACTCTTGGAACATATACTTTTCGAATCCACCATCTACTCTTACACCTGATATAAAAACCGATACCTTAAATGCATTGTCAGATACTCCCACCTTATATCAGCCGTTTAACTTTTCAGCCATTTCTGACGACTGTGTTGAGAGATCCAAATGATCACTTTGATCTTACCTATTGTATTACCTATACTAACCCATATTTTAAACCATTCCTTAGCTACCAATACTTTCCCTACCGCTTGGAAAAGAGCTCACGTTATACCACTTCCTAAAGTATCTAACCATAGCTCCATTACTCATTTTCGTCCCATTTCCATTCTACGCTTCTTGTCCTAAATCCTTGAACGCATTGTCCATAGTCAACTGTTGGCATTCGTTACTAGCAAAAATTTGCTAAGCCGTTTCCAATCTGGATTCCGACCGGGCCACAGCACAGTATCAGCACTCGTCAGTGTGACAGATGACATACGCTGGGCTATGGAAAATGGATCTCTCACACTACTGATTCTGCTAGATTTCAGTAATGCTTTTAACTCAGTGGATTTTGATATCCTTCTCGGTATGTTGCAATCGCTTAACGTTTCTCCTTCTGCGGTGGCTTGGTTCAATTCCTATCTTCGACGCAGGTCTCAGCGTGTCCGCCTAGGTGAGTCATTATCTGACTGGTGTGATCTCGTTGCGGGCGTGCCTCAGGTTGGCGTTCTCTCTCCATTAGTCTTCTCCATTTTTATTAACTTTCTAACTTCTGTCCTTTCATGTAACTTTCATCTTCACGCTGACGACTTGCAGATTTACCGTCATTTTCCTGTTTGCGATGTTGGCTCAGCCATTTCCACTATTAATGACGATCTCAGCCACGTAAGTGACTGGGCTAAGTCTTTTGGATTACGTGTAAATCCTAGCAAGTCTCAAGCCAAGTCTCAAGGTAGTCGATACATGCGCAGTTGCATTACTTTATCCGATCTTCCTCCTATTGTGTTTGATGGCACTCGGATTGATTTCACTGACACAGCCAAAAACTTGGGTGTAATTTTTGATTGTTATCTCATTTGGCGACCTAATGTTACCTAGTGAGATCAGTCGTAGAGTTTATCATTCAATACATACCTTAAAAATCCTTCAAACCTTCTTTCTCTTATCGACTAAAATCTCCCTTGCTCAAAGTCTCATCCAACCCATCATTGATTATGCAGACGTCTGCTACTTAGATGTCTCTGAGGAGCTTCTAAATAAAATAAATAAAACGTTTACAAAATGTCTCCACACGTTTCATGTTCGGGCTTAAAAAGCATGATCATGTATCGGAGTTCCGTAACCAACTTTTATGGCTCCCTATCCAACTTTGTAGAAACATGCGAATCCTCTGCCTCCTTTTTAATGTTCTCTATAATCCTAACTCCTCGCAATACCTTCGCGAACGATTTTCTTTTACCCATTCCAAAGAGGCGACATGCAGAGCATATAAGCGTACTCTCCTTCACATACATCCACATAAAACAGACTTTTCTCTTGTTTTTGTGTATGTTTAAAGTAGGACACACTATTTTGCTATAAACTAATCTCTCTTCTCACAGGTCGGCTGGAAGAGATTTCTTTTAGAAATAAGCCGTACCTTTGTTCATATTTAGTCTTTAAGGTAATTTATGTTGTTTTCATATGTGTGTACAAAAACTGTTAAATAAATAAACTGTTAAATAAAATGCACAGAAACTTGGTCGGACTGTATGTGCATTATACGTTACGCGTAATGTTTCTTTTTACTGGAAAATATGGGTTCAGATAAAATGAAACAAAACTTTTCTAGCTAACAATTATATTTTTCTCGAAAAATCAATTATCCTAAATACCAAGTAAATCGACGATTTCCATATTTTTAATATTAAAATAAATACTAAATAATCAGTCTTTCGAAGATAAAATTTTTATCAAGTGACTAGGTTCTCGATTAAATTACATAAAATATTAATGTAATATTAAGGTTTACTTATTAATTTAATTATAAATTACAATATTTTTATATATTTTTAAGACATACGTAACCTAATGAAGATGAGCAAATTTACAAAACAGAAACATATATCAGAGTAACAAGGTCAAATTTTCTATATTATTTTATAACTGAGTAAAATGGTAAGTATTATTAATATACTTAACAATACATACATATTTTTTCAAATATATTATGCCATAAAACATGATTATTCTTATCTGAGGTCTTTTCTGTTGGCAGTGTTCCATTCGTTCTTTAAGTATATCTTTAGGTGCTTCCATATAAGCGACGATAAACTTTTTTTAACGTTTTTTAATTATTAACTATTTGGGAAGAAAAGGTTCTCAAACATCCAGATATATTCTTGAAGATTCAAAAATGTTCTAAACCACATCTTTGTCAACGTCTCTTTAAACATATATTCATGCATTGACAGGTACATATAAAACTTTCAAAACAATGTCACGATAGAATCTTTTAATGACGAGAACTTACTTAAACATTTGTCGTCTTAGAAATAAACGTGATATAATAATATTTTGCCTTCATCCAAGTTTGTTAATTTATTGTTAAGAAAGCTTTTAGTAACGTAAAATAGCTGAAGATAGCTGTCAATCTCTTGACACATGGCTCTCATATGTTGCCATGAGGAAAATCAGGCAACCCAGAACAAGATTTTTGAGATCCGTTTTAGAAAAGCGTGCCACCCATCTTCCACTATTTTAGTTATTTCAAAGAACTGTAAGCCTTGAGATATTGTGATACAAAAGTATATGTGTGAAACGTGTATTTTACTAAAGAACCATAGAAACATAAGTTAACGTAATAATGTAAACTTAAAGCGCTTACATTCATATATTCAGTGACAGCTGCAGTGCAGTTTTTGGTCGCAAAAACAAAGAATATATCGAATCCTTGTAATCTATAGAATCCGAGACAAGCTCTGTCCACTAATTGCATAATGGTGCTATGACACACCTGATCCGCTGACTATGACAAAATCTATTGTTTCCTGCGTTCAGGGACTAGAAGAATTCTTTCACGTTATGTGAGAACGTCATTTATCTTTGATTTTCTTTATTTGATTAAAGAAAGAAGGCGACATAAACGAAACAGCATTACACCACTTGTACTTGTAAGACGGTGGGTACATAAAACACATCTTTCAATTTGTTAAAGCATGTTAGTACTAAAAGTCTAAAGTCCGCACTTAGCTATGTTAACTGGTCACTTTAGGTGCTGCTTAGTAACGGTTTTAGCAAAGTACAATAATCAACACTCAAAGAGAGAGTTCAAAAATTGCGTTCGTTTTATAACACCAGCAACTGGTTTGAAAACTATTGAAAAGCTTATTTTTTGTTTTCGCGTTTCAGAAAAATCAAGTGAGGTCGGGATCTTATTTCATTAAGCACCTCATATTTCGAAAAATCTTTAGAAACTCATAAACTAGGCAACTAGGCATCACATAAAATAATTTATTTGAACGTCAGAATAAGAAACCAAAGATATGGAAACTTCGCGACTTCACTCTTTTATCGATATTTTAAGATAAAGGTTTTTATTATGAACTATTGATAATGTGACACATTGTTAATAGATCATAATAAAAAGTGCCCAAGAAAACCTATATGGTGGTGTGGAGGCGCTAAAGTCCCGAAACCAATAAAAAGTAATTAAGAAAACTTTATCAATCTCATAGTTATACAAAACAAATATGTGTATTAAACTTTTTAAGTTTTTGATGAAAACTTAATTAGCAAGCACAGAATATAACAAATACTTTTTCATAATATTTCATGAATAATCAATATTGAAGAAATATTAACAAACTAGGCCGCGACACAATACTGTAGTTTCTTGTTGTCATTAAGCATTATTGACACAACCGTTAAAAGTGTTTCAAATTATCTTCAGTTTCTTTGTTTTCTTTTTAGCTACCTGTGATGGGGTATTCGGCAGGCTTCTGGAAATGGTATAAGAAAAAGCAATTAGTCATTAATAAAAACATATTTCGACACTATTAATTCTCGTAAAGTAATTAAATAAACAATCAATCAATTTTAAAATTATTTCTCATTTCAAAGAATTTTGAATTTATCGATTTAGGGTCGTTTTTTCAATGCTCAGATAAATTTAATCAGTAGAATAATTTTGACACTTGACAAATCTTTCCATAGAACTCATGTTAAATTCTCAAAATTATTCTAATCATGAAAATTATTCCAACATTGAAAAAACGGCCCTAAATCTAAAAAAAATTAAAATAAGAATTATAAGTATAGCATTATAGAAATGTCCATAATTGCTTTTGGTGTATCAGCTAAAATCTATAATAAAATAAGGGTGCTTATTAAACGCAATTCTTTTCAATCATTATACGCCACAAAAAATCTATATTGCCATATAAATAACTCAGCCACAACTGACGAGCGTCTATCTTAGCCACTAAAAATATGTTGTCGCATGATGTTTTTGCTGTAAAATTTTGAATTATCATCCAATTTGCGACTATTGGGCTTCGCCAGGTGCTCCCACACCACGCTCGCTTCACTCGCTCGGCTCGCGCATGCGATAATTACAGCCTAACATTAACCTAACCCAATTTTAACTACCACGCTTTCTATAGAATATTTAGTAGGCGTTGCAAAAAATACGAATTAGTGTATTAGAGGCCATCTCATTTTCCCGTGGCTTAGTTATAAAATTAGAAGTTTGAACACGTGGCCAATAAATAAATTTGTGGCTTGACTTATAATTTCCCATAAAATAATAATAAAAACTTACTCCTGGGGACGCTTTTCAAAGTAGTACTTCTAGATACGCAGTCACTGTCTTCTGATTCCGATCTCACTTGGAAGCTCGTCTCTGAAAACAGAAATAAATAAATAACGAATAAAATATGTTGTATAGTCGTTTAAGGATTAGGGTAAAACTTAGTATTTTTCAAATCAAGTTATTACAATTCATTACATATAATAGTTTTTGTGACTAAATATTCTCTTAATTTATATTTAAAGGTTTATTTTGAATTTAATAAGTTTCTTTTGTGAAATTATTTTAATTTGTTAAACCCAAAACAAAAAATTTAAAAAATTCTGCATAGTTCCTAAACAATATTTATTCTGTACCATTTAAGATATCTTTAATGAAGACAACGTACATAAGGATCCATATTAAATATAACCCTGGAGCTTTCAAGTGTAGAGTGAATAGGTACCTCTTGGACAGGCGTGTATGATCCTCGTCTTCATCGTCACTTTCCATCAGGTGAGATGGAAGACAAACGCCTGCTAATTATTAATAAAAAAATTAAAAAAATTAAGTGTTGGGGTCAAATACTAAGAAAGCGGCATTTTGGCAACAAGCATTGGAACACATTGCATTCAATAGGTCGTTCAAATTTATTTCCGAAAAAATAAATAACGATTTGTTTAAATTCTTACCAGTATGGTATCTGCTATCACTGTTCGGTAAATGTCTGGGCGCCTCTTGATTCTCCACGTGACCAAATGTTCGGAAACCAATAGCAAATTGCGCATAAGGACTTATTTCGTAGAGTTCTGGAACACAGTAAAATATTCGGTTGGTTATAGAAGACTATGAAACAATATTTTAACAAGCGGCTGAGCGGCGTCAGTTGTATTAGCCCTGCCTCACGGGAGATCTTAGGTTTGAGCCCTGGTCCGGGGCATGCATTTATTTGTTGAATACAGATATCTGTTCTCAGTTCATGGTTTTTTATGATTGAAGTGCATGTTTATTTTTTTAATCGACTATCGAAACTGGATATAAATTGCAGAAAAACGAAGGAAATGGCGCAGACGCGTGACTGGAAGTCTCAAGTATAGCGACAGTGCCTAGTTCGCGGCCCTTGCTTAAAAGACGCAGATGCCATTTTAGCAAGTCATTACCATCTGCCTAAAATTTCTCTTGTCAGGCCTACGGTCGGTTTATTCAGATACCAAAAGCGATGTCTCACAGATATTTCACCATAAATCGTCTGCAAAAAACGTTAAGGTATACTTCTACTCCCCCCCCCAAGTTCACTGTATGTTCATAACAAAAGGTCTGCTTACTTTGGGGCCCTACTGGGACATTATTTTATTTTCTAATTATGAACAAACAAATTATTTTAAAAACCATCAATAGCAAATAAGTATTCGAATACAATTAAACTCAATATCTCAATAGCTATTTTAATAATTTTATAGTTTATATTGTACAGCCATTCAAATGTTATCCATTTCATTTTCCCTGGCAGTCGCAAATGTTAATATATTTACAAATAAAGAACCAAAAAATTGTCAACAAAAAATATACCATGTTTTCCATCGGGCATGTGAACCGGCGCGCTGTACAATCTTGCGTCCTGGCTTTGCGCGGTGTTCACGGTGATGTTACTGCGTTCCGATTTTATATCCGCAGTCAAAGAGTTGCGGTATTCTTCTGTTAGGCGGCGGTGGCTGAAAACAGTCGAGCTTTTTATTTAAAACTTAAGCTTCTTTTTTTGGTTAACATCTAATATAAAAGTTAGGAAATATGCAAAAAGTATAATTTAAACGAATTTGCCGGTTTTCGGAAACGGTGAGAATTTCGAGGTAAAAACAATTTTTAAGTAAACGTAGATATATGATTGAAATAATGTTACATCAGGAGATATAAATAAACGCTTGAATATTGTAAAGCAAAACAGCGGCCGATATCTGGATACATATAAATTATGTAAGTTTAAGTGATAGCGGTGGTAAAGTATCTTTGTTAGGATCTCATCTAGGGCGGTACAGTGTTTCCTATCTTAACCACCATAATATACACGTTGATGTGGCTGTGATGCGTATAAAGGTTAGGAACAGCCATTGCAATTGGAACAAAGGCAATTTCAACTGAAGCGTACGGTCGGCAACGTATGATTAGTCGATATAAGTATCACAACTGTCCATGGGCGCGGATGCCCCTTACAATTACATGGGTCTCGTTCTCGTGTTTTGTTAAAACTCGTGACCCAAGGCTGGAATTTATTTAGTGCATCATTCATCCTAAGCGGATATTTCTTTATTGGCCACGTGATCAAACTTCTAATTTTATAACCAAGCCACGGGAAAATGAGATAGCCTCTAATTGGTACACTAACTCGTCTTTTTTGCAACGCCTACTAAATATTCTATAGAAAAGGTAGTAGTTAAATTTGGGTTAGGTTAATGTTAGGCTGCATTTATCGCATGCGCGAGCCGAGCGAGTGGGGCGAGCGTGGTGCGGGAGCACCCGGCGAAGCGCCATAATCGCAAATTGGATGATAATTCAAAATTTTATAGCAAAAACATCATGTAACAACATATTTTTGTGCTTAAGATAGTATCTTCAGCCGCTCGCATTGTGGCTGACTTAGTAATTTAGAAAGCAATGTAGATTTTTAGAGGAGAATAATGCTATTAAAAAGGAGTCTGTTTAATTAGCACCCTTTTTATTGGTGAATAGTCATGTTTTATTTGCTGTATCTAAATAAAATTAAAACCGGGAACAAAGTAAAACCGGGACTTACTTATGCCTCTTCACAAGGATATAAACGCACGTGACTGAACAGATCAACAGTAAAATAGATGAGCAAATAATAACCACCATGTTGATATCGAAGAATTCCGAAGGGGGCCCGATTCTTTCTGAAAATAATTTTTTTGTAATATTAGTGCTATATTATTTGATCTGTAAATATTATAAATATTTATCAAAATTTGACGAAATTTGTAAATTAAATGAATCAATGGGATTTTTAACATGCTGATTCCCGATATTTCAATACTACTACAATTAAATCAGTGGACCATAAAATATCGTAACATTTTATGGTCCACTGAATTTACATCTCAGGGCAATAAACATTCATTCTTTATTTTAAAAAATTTACTTTGGTTAAGGGACATTTCCACCAAGGGCTAACTCGAGGTCAAATAACCACATCAGGTCTGCAGGCTTACTTTCGAAACTAATTTAATCCCAATTCAACACCACTCCAAGCCCAAGGATAATTGAAACGTCACGTGACTTCGTTCTCTTGAAATCAATTTTGTCAACATTGTATTGAAAATTGGGATAAGTTTACGATTGCAGCCTTGCGTGTGAAGTTGGTTACGATTGAATGATTAACAAACAATGCACCCTCGATATTACTATAATTGACAGCTGTCAAAACATACTCAAGAGTAGCCTTTTGGCGTTTTTGGTATAGCCGATGCCAATTTCAATCTCTATTAGTTCCACAAAATGGCTGAACACTAATAATAATAGTTCGTAATTATTTTCAAGAATAGGCATGTGGGTCTAATACTTGATCAAATTAACGCACCTCCTTTTTCATTAGTAGTTGCATATCCGTATATAGAAGTAATAGTTCCTGCTGAGTTTTCTGCGGTTACTCGGATTTGGTACCACGTTGATGGAGTAAGACCACTTATTGTAAACGATGTGAAGTACGTGTCTGAAGACTGAAAATTCAAAATAAGCCACTGTTAGTCCACTACCTCTTTTTTCTGTGTCAAACGATTTATCGTTAAATTATAAATTTAACTGGATGGATACTCGCTTTACAAAAAAGTTTCGTTGAGCAAAATGATTGAATGCTTATGTAAAATAATTATTTGTTGTTAACTAAAGTAGAGGAAACTACCTAGCGAAGCACCAGAATTTAAAATTAAAGAATATAAAGTTTTTTAAATTATTGTGACTAAAGTATAAGTTTTTTAACATTGAAATCATAAATTTATCAAAATATTCTTTAAGATGATACTAGGTCAGTTCTGTATTGGTCTTCGCGTAATTTAGATAGTAACGAGAGCATATTTATAAAAAGAAAAACACGAAGTATTAAGATTTGGACACTCATTTGGCGAAGACTTTTTTTGACAAGATTGTGTATCTTGTTTTTATATCTGATGTTCTTACCATACTATTGTCGGCCCGTTTCCACATCTTTGCACCATATTGTCTGTAATCTATATGCCATCTTGTGATATCGCAACCATTGTCATCCCAACCTGACAGTTGTATGTAAATGTGGGTGGAATTACTCCAAAACCATTCTGTCGATGTTGGAGGTATTGGAACTGTAAAAAATGGATCTATATTAATACTTAAAAAGCTCAGTTATCAATCTATCTATTTTTGTTTAAGAAAAATGGTAATTATAGGTATAACTACTAGAAGGAGGTCGCATGTGATTAAATTAGAAGTTAATTGTAAACAAAAGTTCGCAAACCCTTGACTAACATGACAGTTATGCATATTTCTAAACCGGTATTCTTCAAAAATATCTAATAACACTTACAATTCATTCGACATAATAATCGGTCCACTCTTATGGGAGACACGACTCCACAGACAAACACACAGGTTCACAGGCACAGATGTTAAAATTATATCACAACTCATTATACGTTTGAGGATTAAAAACACGGAAGATAAGCAAGGTACTATTCGATTTGGTACTACCAATTATATAATTAGCAGGTGCACTATTCAAGTTGTGCCTCAAGAGGAAGAGGCAGAATCGTGGCACACAAGTCGTGTCAAATGGGGACTATGTGAGATCGGCCAGCGATTTAAGAGGTCCATGCGTAAGAAGCTTCTCGGGTATCTTCTGCTTTTTTTTACTTTAATCAAAAGTAGTTTCTCTTACTAATAAAGTGTTCAACAGGGGAGACTTTTTGCAATGTTACCTAATTAAAATGTTTCCTATTGCGTGTTATCTGAGTTGATTGCAATTTAAGTGAAATACATTAAGCTTTTATAAAGCTGAATACTTCAAGTCCTTTTATATTCCGCTGGAGGAAAATTTCATGCTCTCTGTTTCAGGAGCTAATGCCGTAAAACGATAAAAAAAGCATAAAAAATGAACTCACGTTTATATCACGTTAATATCTAGTGGCGTGCACTCCTGCAAACAGACTGTCGCCTGTAGTTTCGAACATAAAAATGGTACCTATACATGTACATGGCCCATTTATTATACCTAAAATCCCTAAAAATCATGACAGTAAATTTATCTTGCTTATATAAACCTTATTCAACCTGGTTCAAATTGGTTAACCTTATTCAAAATAAATTAATTAAAATCTGTCTCTTTCTAGGCGATGGTCTTTTGCGGATAACGTTAAATTGATTGCGAAGGGAAGATACTTAGTACCTCGTTCGGATTTAACTCATAAAACGCGAACTCTACTCGATAGTTTCATTGAAAGTTTTATCATATGTGTGTGTACCTCACTGGCTAACAGGTTGTTTACACCAAAACTAATTTTATAACTTTCACATTCAAAAACATTTTGTTTATACACAAAGATAAAAATAATTTTTTGATCTTTAACGGGTATTCCGATTTCATTTTACTTGAAGATAGAGTTGAGAAAACACTTTACCTCATTGTAAAACGATCTAGCAGGTTTTTATGGCGATGTTTTGTAGATATATCCAAAAAAAGATAGCATCGATTTGATTTACAAATATTTGCTTGTAGAAAGTAATCATATGGTACGTACGTAAATAAGGTAAATTATTTCGAATTTAGTTCATTCGTGTAAGGAAAGCAAACATAACAAAGGGCATCATTGATCGCTTCAGGTGCCAAGCAACCGGCTGTGGGTTCAAATTATATAGGTACTGATCGCCACGCGCCCGTGGTAACTGTACCGCGCACCCTTAGGGTGTTACCACACCAATCGATCGACGGTAGAATGGAACAGTTGACGATCGACGCCATCGATCTTAGCCTATATGCTTACGTCAAATAAAGGAATAAGCCATACAAATCAATCCACCTTACACTGTTGCGCGTTAACTTGACATCAAGTGATTTCGCGCACACAACGTATATATAGGACGTTATTTAAAAAAAAAACTACTTTTTTTATTTTTTTTTATTAACATAGTTTTTTTACTATTAAATTATAGTACAAATTATTTCTTTATTATGCATAAATAATATAGTGGTAGTAAAGTTTCTTGGTTAAGGTCTTCTCCGGGGTGGTACAGATCTTCCTATTTTGAGCGCCATAATAATCACGTTTACTTGGATTTGTTCCGGTCAAAGGGAAGACGTTGTAGCCAGTGAAATTACTGGAACAAAGGCAATTTCGAATGGAGCCTACGGCAACGCTACCTATGGATTTGTCGAGACAATAATTACAATCACTATTAATACATAAAACACCCACGACATAACGATGTCCATGGGTGCAAATGCCACTTACCCTCAATTGGGTCGTGTTCTTGTTTACCGGATAGAAATATATTTTAAAAAAGAAATTTTATTTAACAAGAGTTCGAGATCTGACCTAAGCCTTCATACTCATATGTGAACTAAAAAATCAATATTTTCAAAGATTACAAAATTATATAGATTTTTATGCGTTTTTCAAAAAAAAAATTGCTCAAATCGAAGTTTCGGGTGCACGATGTCGCATCGTCAATTTGACACTTGAAGGAATTGCGAAAAAATGTCTGGCGCCAGAAGGGTTACTCAGATATATATGACTGTCGCAAACATAGCCAATGACGCGGCGCGATCAGAGCCAGTTGCTGGTCAAACATTGCTAGAATTGCAAAGATTTTTTTGTCTCATCATGCATTTCTCAAATAATCTCACTGATAATAAATAAAACCCAATCCAAAAAATATTATTACCTCCTCCCAAAGTACTGGCATCCATATATGCAGGTTGCGAACTTCCAACAGAATTACTGCCTGTTATTCTTAAAGAATATTTTGTCCCACATTTTAATTCTTCAAGCGTATATTCTTGAATGCCTTGTAATATAGTTCCTTTATTTGAATACGTGTCCTGCCAAGGGCCTGTCGCTTCTTTCCAAGATAGATTGTATACTGTAAATTCAGTTATATTTTAATATTTTGCATTAATTATTGTAAAAAGAGAATTTTCCTTATTTTGTTGAAACTCTGAAAGCGCTCAACGGATAATTATTCGTAAATACAATTAAAATTGCAAATAAATAGCATTTCTTCGAAAAACATTTGCAAATATAGTATAGTTTTTATAGGTAGTCTTTTTAAAATTTGGTTAGGCATCTGAAAATCAGTAAAGTTGAAATATTGTCGTGTACTCCTATTTTACAAAATATAATTCAAGGCCTGTAGGCTTATTACATTAGTGATAATATGCGATAGCAATAGTAACGCTATATTTGCTAAACTGCTAATTGGATATTTGACACCATACTAAAATGCAAGTTTTCGTCATTTATTCTTTAATTAAAAAATTTTTTGGTGAATAAAGTTTTTGATTAAATACCAAAATTATATACAGTAAAAAACTTAAAAATGAGGCAAATTCATATAAAATTTGTAATTTTTTTTTTTAATTTTAATAGCTGACTTACATTAAATAAAGCAATTTTTATTATAACATGTAAACGTGTAATCTACGTAGCTATTATATTCAACAACCCACATAATTGGATTGTTGGATATACCGCGAATATACTAGCAATTTGTTTACCAAATATTCCAGCAAATTCAAGCTTTCTAATGGTGAAAGTAGTTGTTACTACGGTTTTTCTCGTATTTTTTTGTACTATTTTCATCCGTGCCCATGGATATTATCAATAATAGATACATGTATAATTTATCAACATCTCAGCATTGGAACATCGAATAATTCTGCGGTGCCGACTACATTTTCAGACATTAGAAAAAAAATGCAAGCAAAAAATATTTATTTGATTCTCAAGAATATTATTATGGATCATTATTAATGTATCGATAAGATAAGATATACTTGTAATAGACACAATTTAATGAGCGCAATATTTAAACTCAAACCATTACTTATTTACATTAATTTTGCTCCAAATAACTTCAAATTAAGTCTTACCAATCTTATTTTTATTGGCAACATTCCTAGGGACATCCCAGTTTAAATGCATTGAGTATTTATGTGAAATTACTCTTAAATTCGGTGGTTCTGGTGTTGGTAATACAGAAACTTCGTAAGACACCGAATCTGATCCATAAATGTTCTTTGCTAAGCAGGTATAGTTGCCACTTAGAGATTGGTCTATATCTGAAATTTAAATTAGACTGTTGATTTTTTCCTTTTTCATACCCACATTTAAAAAATGAAACATGTTAGGTGAACTGGCGAATATTGGCTAAACATAGCAATAAAGAAACACAAAAGACCTCTTTAATCAGTCCTTCGTTAATTTAGCTTGATAGTACAGAGATAACTGGATACTAACTTACTTCTTCGAAAAGTTGCTAGTACTTCGTTCGTCGTAAAGTTGCTAGTCTATCTGTTTTTTACAAATTGCACTTTGGAGAGTGTGCGAATGCTCTTTTTTAGCAGATCGAATTTTCCCCCTTTCTCCACCGGTCAACCAGACGCAGACAGAAGTTTCACCCGTTTGTGGTTAGCGTGCCGAAGAGCCGACCTAAACGGTTTGATAGCTCATTTTTGGTTCGTGTTACCAAAGAGTGGAACGATTTGCCTGCGTCTGTTTTTCCAGACAAATATAACCCTGGAGCTTTCAAGTGTAGAGTGAATAGGTACCTCTTGGACAGGCATGTATGATCCTCGCCTTCATCGTCACTTTCCATCAGGTGAGATGGAACACAAACGCCCGCTAATTATTAATAAAAAAAAATAAAAACTAACAGATATTTTAATACGATTTAAATTTAAAAAAAGAAACATTGTGTGAATACAATTACTGAATTTTAACGAAAATTGTAAAAGTATTAAAATATATTTGACTAATTCGAAAAGTAGAAAAAATAAGTAGTCCAGTAAAATTTTATACTCTATATTATCTCTATAATAATTTCATATAATAGACATAACAAATACATAAACTAAAATTCAAAACATGTGAACAGTTTCTCCTTATTTGAAGTGACGCATATTTATGATAACTGTTTAATTTCCTTCTTCTTAATCGCAAGATAATAAGTTAACCAAACTCACTGTTAATTAGTAGACTGTCATCATGGTTCCTTGTGAATCTCGGATGATGTGTAATGATATTATGATTGTGATACCAAACGGTCCTAGGCGGTGGATTGCCAACACACTGGCATACGAGTAGCAGAGAACTCCCCACTCCCACGGATATAGATCCTGATAAAGAAGCTATACCGGCTACCACTGAAAAAATAATATATTAATTGTATGAAAAACATATATTTTATATATTTAATTACTTTGTATAGGAAACGCTATCAACGCATCGTGGGCGAAACAAGTTCCATCCTTCAAGTTAGAGACACGTGTTTTACTTGCAATTCGAGGGAAAGTCGAGAACTATTTGATACATTATTTGACTTCTTTGGAATTCTCGTTAGTTCAAAAATTTGATTTTAAGACAACCGTTTACTTAAATTTTTGAAAATTTTTGATTTCTTGTTCACAGTGAAATTAAGAAGTTTTTATGGCGATTGTGATTTATATCGATTGCTTATACAAGAGTTTGTATATATAATACTCGTATGCTATCATTTGAGGCATTCTTACGAAGTAGGAGCACCCACTAAAAAGCCACTGCTCTTGGTAGGACTTAATATATTGTTCTTGTTTTATTATGTTATTAATAAATTACAAAAATGAAGATATACGAATGTCAGCATTTTTTTTCTTTTATCATACAAAACAATTTTTTACTGATCCCAGGATATGTAAACCGATATCGCTCGCTGCTATGACGTCACGTCCCAATTCATACTTATACTGGATACTATGCCGGATACTTGCGATAAATTTGTGCTAAAAATCGTGATAATTTCAAATGTGTTAGTTAAAAAATCAAGTGTCAATACATAACAGGTCGCCAAAGACAATTAACAAGTTACTTAGTACATTGAGAGAGACGGTTGGGTTATGACGTCATGTGCACTGACGCGCACGTTAAAATTTTAAATCATCGTAACTTAAAACTATCTACCCGCTTGATTGAGATGAAATCAAAATGGGTGTGCTTCTATACAACTGATATTGATTATACTTCCCACAGAAGTGACTTAATAAGCGTTTTGAATAGTTTTTAAAGTGTTCAAGTACATTTCGCAATTTATTATAATATTAAGATTCATGTTGTTCACGTATTAGTAATTAATATCACTATAATAAGTACACATTATGTCATCTTCAGAGTCAAAATAGAAAGTCAGTTATAATGTTTCGGTCTTTGGTCTTTCAAAATTTTAAAGAGGTTTAAGAAAACGGGTCAAATAACCTACCTTTTCCCTCATCATGATTATGTTTCGGACCACTTCTAGCGTGTAGAGTGACATGCAATCTTTCACTAGAACTGCCCTCACCAGCGCTAGTGTGTGCAGTCACACGAATCTCGTACTGTTTACTATATTGTAGGTTGTTTATTAAAAATGTTAACTGCTTGTTATCTGTTGGCTCTATTCGATATGTTAACGGGGGACTCGAACTGAAAATTAAAAAAAAATTGTTAATATTGATGATTTTCCATTATCATTATTAAGAAATAAAATTATATACCTACTCGTAGTATTAACAAAAAAGGGACTTTTTCAGTCCTCTTTATTTATGTCATTTGCATTTAAGGCAAAATTAATCATAAGTTTTATTATTTGGTAAAATAAATAAAACTTAATATATATATATAGTCTTCAGTTGAAATTGTTCCTGGAATTTCATGGGGCTCTTCCTTCCCGTTAACCAGTATACCTTAATGTAACTATAATTGCGGTTGCAATGGGAAAATTTGTGGGAACCCAAAGTAAAAATAGTGAAATATTAATTGCCATCCGCATAGATAATGTGTTTTAAAATCAGTCGCATTAGGTACCACACATAAACTATAATTAATATTACCTCAAAAAAAACACAGATAAACTTATTTTCATTAAACGGTTTTGATTGGCTAAGTTACTGCCTGACGTCACAGGCCAGTCTCGACGCCATATTGATGGAGCAAGCGTTTTGACAGCTTAAATAATCAGTCCATAGTTAGTCAAATAGTATATAATAATTTTGTAATGTAATATAAACTTAAGTTGTTTTTTTCTTTCTTGAGTGCCCCTAAAGATGTGTCTTATTATAGAATACTTACCCAGACATAAGTTTGCAGTAAACAGTGTAATGTGTGATTTGACCGTTCGGTAAGTCCGGAGGTTTCCAACTGACGAGAATGGAGGATTGGGACGCCATTAACGCTTTTATTGCGGCCGGTGGACCCGGGACTAGAAATTTTTTTAAATACATTTTATAAACAGTTCGTGCCATCCACGAAGATGCGACTAACTACTTTTTAGTTAAGTCGTACCTTTGCCGACTAAGATGAATGGACTAATCAAAAGAGAAGCTCTTGCCTTCTATTAATACTTTCGAAGTAGAGTGAATGGGTTTCAGTTGGATAGAAATTTTTTGACAGGTAAGATGGAAGACAAATGTCTGCCAAAAATGTTGATATCAGTGAAAAGTAGTTCTAAATTCTGAATTTAGTAACCGATAAAGTAGAACAAAAGTGGCAGCATAATTTAGAATAAGAACAGCTAGATTACCATCTTGTAAAGTAGTACATAAAACAGGGTACGAAAATGGTCCCATTCCATAGTTCGATACTCCAGCTAACTTCACAGTGTAGTTACTGTATTTGTGTAGATTTTGGAGGTATATTTCTGTATGCGATGACGATGTATTGTGCCAAAAGCCATCTGAAATTGAAGAGGCATCACATTAATGAAGTAAACTGTAATATTGATATACGCATTAAACGCGACCGCAAATAAAAACGGCTGCGATAGCCAGATATCCAGACATACAGATACACACTTATGACACCCCGCTTTTCGCATCAGGGGTTTACAATCATCAAAACGACCTGATAATTTTTAAATACTAAATAAAACCACTTTTGCATCGGATTTTATCGACCTTATGGTACCTTTACAGATATCGTGTACCTGTAAAAGTAGTATAATTAAACGCGCAAAAAACTGGTTTAAAAATGTTTTCTTTAATATAATAATGTGTGAAAATTTTAGAAAGTATTTAATATACCATCATAGGCTTTAGTTGACATAGCCTTTTTTGTTTAACTTGACCGCCTGTTCTTTCTCTTTAGCAGTGACACAACGACATTGTGGTTATTATAATGGTTCAAATTTAATTTAAACATCAGAATTTTGGTTTTGGCTGTTGACAATACAATACTTTTTCTTTATTGTCAACAGAATAGCTACCTATATTTCATAATTACAAAGCTTGCAGAAAAACTTATTTAAGGTGTACGCATGTAACGCAAAGTTTTATTTCATACAACTTAGCTTACTGAATCAACTTCTGAAATTTTGCTTTCTTCTTTTCAGAAGACCTTCTTCTTCACAGAAGGCACTTTATTTTATTAAAGCTTATAATCCTCAAACAAAACACAAACGAAAGTATACTCAAATACAAACTGTACTGATAATTTCGTAAATTATTAATATTTACCGTCGTTAGCGTAAAATACGGAATATCCCAATAGGCCAGTATAAGGTATGGGTTGCCATGACACTCTTAATGATGTGGAGGAAACGCCAATACATTCTACACTACTTGGTGCAAGTTCTGGTGCTGAAAAAAAAAATAAAAAAATGTTGATAGGCTATGATATTTTTTTCTTTAAAATATAATTGAACATTTATATCACTACACAATTCATTCTGTTGAAAGGTATCCAGAAAAGAAGATTTATGCATTAAAATTTCTGGTTCATTAGGATCTAACTAAAGGATCTTTTTTATTGCTCAAAACTGCTTTATTTATTTTGTATATCACAAACTTCTAGAATTTCGTAAAATTTTTCTACGTGAAAATTAAAATAATCCTGCGTCAACTATTTTTATTATTACTAGATTTGATACATACCTCCTTCTCTAGTAGTCTGGTAAACTGGAAGTGAGAATGGTCCACTACCAGCCGAGTTAAAGGCACTTATTGATATTGCATATCTGTAAATTTAAACTTTAAATTATTTTTAGAACATTTATATTAAAAAAAAGTCTAAAATCATTTATCAAACAAACAAACAAACAAATACAAAAGAAATGTATAAATTGGCTTTGCAAATTCGTGAAAAACTGTTATTCTCTGCCATAACTTTTAATTTAAAAAAGCGATTTTGTAAAATGTCTAAATATATAGCGTTGATTGAATTTGCAAGTACCCATGTTTTCATTAATCAAAAATAAAAAAATTGAGTAAATATAAAATAACACAAAATAAAAATAACATCTGTAAAATCAAATCAACTTATGGAATGTTCGGTTGGGAAAGAAAAAAGTCTCGATCCAAGTCACGATCCGATTAGCTCGAGCCACACAAAATATTCTGTTTTTTTAAATTATTGTCATGTGACTTTTGACTTTCTGATATAAACAGAAACACTGATACGATTTGAACTATACTTTTTCCATTTCTGTATTTTCTCGATGACAGCTCCTGCGAAAACTTGTGCGGGCGTTTTTTTTACAATAAGTATGCATTATTTTATAAAAATATGACGTTTGCGCACGTACAAGGTTACATAATACCAGAGTCGGAGAAACTGATAGGGATGGAGCTATATCGATAAACGAGATAGATAGAACTGTCATCGAGAAAATGAAGAAATGGAAATAGTATAGGAGCTAGGCTTTACCTTGTGTTTTTCAAAAGTCCGCTTAGCACTGTACCCTGTTTCCCACTCCGTGACAATACTTTTATCGTCTTTGTTAAAGTTTCTGTCGGCACTGCAACATGCAAGAAAAATGTTTTTGCAAGGAAAAATCCATGTAATGTACAGTTCTTTTACTTGTATTCGTTTTGGTTCAATTATTTCCTATCTTTAAATTTTCCTTTAACGAATCAAATGCCAATTTCTTCAAAATATATTGTTAATCTATTCATGACACGAAGGAAGAATTAGTGGGTGTCACTAAAACATTTGCTTTTACACAAAAACGGTCATTTGTAATCTTTACAAAACACAGCCAGAAACATAACTTTGCCAGTCATAGGAACTAAATAACAATCGTAAATATTAGGTCTTTACCTATGAAATTGCCGTTTTCACGAAATAAATGAAGCGTAATTTTTTTATATATTTTTTATTTCTATTAATCAAAATAATCACCCATGCAATCAATGCATCTTTGCCAACGCATTGGTAGCTTATTGATGCCTTTCTTGAAGAAATCAGCTGGACGGGAGGCAACAAATTCTTCAAAGGCATTTTGTACTGCCTCTCGGGTATTGAATTTTTTTCCCGCCAAGAAGTTATCCAAATTCTGGAAAAAGTAGAAGTCTGTAGGCGCAAGGTCTGGTGAGTACGGCGGATGACGGAGAACTTCCAACCCCAACTCTTGTAGCTTGGAGACCGTCTGCTGTGCAGTATGAGGTCGCGCGTTGTCGTGCAGGAGCAGTGGAGCCGAACGATTGACCAAAGCTGGTTGGAGACGTGCGAGCTTCTCCATCATTGTGTTCAGTTCTTCACAGTACACATCTGCAGTAATGCTTGTCCCGTTTGGCAAGAAGCTGTGATGAATTTCACCCGCGTTAGACCACCAAACAGTGACCATCACTTTTCTAGGGGTAAGTTTTCGTTTAGAGCATTGTTTGGGTGCTGAACCAGGGTCCAACCAACTTGCTGAGCGCTTACGATTGTCAAACAGGATCCATTTCTCGTCACAAGTAACAATGCGGTTCAGAATTCCTTCATTTGTATGCCTGCTGAGCAGTGCAAGGCACGTCTCCACGCGTACTTCGCGCTGGCGGTCATTGAGTTCGTGGGGTACCCATTTGTCAAGCTTTTTTACCTTACCAATTTGACGCAAATGGACCAATATTGTTTTGATGCTAACGTCGAAAGCTGCTGCTAATTCAGCCGTGGATTGAGTTTCATCAGCTTCCACAATTGCCTTTAATTCGTCATTGTCGACCAAAGTTTTCGGACGACCACGGGGTTCATTTTTTAGGTCAAAATTTCCAGAACGGAAGCGGGTAAACCAATAACGGGTGATGCGTTCGTTTGTAGTGTTCGCTCCGTAAACGTCGTTGATGTTGCGTGCCGCTTGTGCCGTTTTTTAGGCAGCAAGCCACGACGGTACTCATACTCCATAATTACTCGAATTTTTAACTTATCCATGATGACGAAAAATGTTCGAATGCGTTGAAAACAAAACACTAACTATTAAACAAATGACGATTTTAGAAAAAGAATTCCATGTTTGTCAAATAAAATTAATTTGAAATTAGAATTATCAATCAAAAAAAAATATTATCATTTGAAATGGCCAGTACGGCAAAACGGCAGTTTCATATGTAAAGACCTATTATTCATTTTCTAATTTTTTCCACTATATTCATAATCAGCCAACGAGCACGCCATCCACCTGTTGCACCCGCTACCATTAATAGTCCTGGGTGCTTGCTTGCTGGCGATAGGCTTTATATGAAGTTGCCTTTGTTCCAGTAATTGCACTGGCTGTTCCTTTCCTTTGACCGGAACACAGCCAAGAAAGCGTGATTATTACGGTGCTCAAAATAAGAAGGACTGTAAAACCGCCCCAGACTAGATCTTAGCGAAAAAAACTCTACTACTCCTCGTTTATAATATTAATTACGATTCTAAAGATTCCTTTTATCATTCTTTGGCTTGGTAAAACCAAGTAGTAACAATTTTGTCAGTGACAGTACTACTAACAATGACACACCTAGTTATGATTATTTTTGATATTTTGTCTGTGGTGTTCTGTCATACGGGATATAACCTACAGCAGACACCAGCTCCTCATACATTCTAGACTGTACTCATTATATACTAAAAGATTCTACTTTAGTAATATTATCTCTCATTTTCCCAATTGTGTAGCAATTCCAGCACTTTCATAACTCACCTATTTCTCCAACAAGCCTGGGCAGGGCTTTCACAAGGTATCCCTGTAGCATCCCATTGTGGGTGTCTACTGGTGGAGGAAGCCAATTCAGTTGGAGCTCCCCAGGGTTCTCGGTCGGTTGCACTTGAACACTTAACGGTGGAGACGATGGGGCTGAAATAATTGTCTTAATTTACAGTTTTTGTCCATAACTGTGAAACGAGCATGTAAGTACTTCATGTAAGTGGCATTATTCACATTGATATAACTTATTTATGTATATATATATATATATATATATATATATATACAATGTAGTGATGCCATAATAGGGGTTATATTGATTTACGATGCGTTTACGGCCGTAGGCTTTTATTGAGAATGTTTCATTAGTGTGATTTCACTTGCAATTTAATCTTTAAACTGGAAAATAACCACTTGATCGTAGTGTTATGGCGGTAGAAATATGAAGGACATTGACAACTACTGCGCAGCTCATTGCGCCTGCTCATAATACTGCTTTGTACTGATGTTTCTTTGAAGTGAGGGCAGTGCATCTCTGGGATGACTTACCTTGACAAATGAAGATAATTCCCAATATGATATCTTTCAAAAAAAAAAAATACCTTTTCTTAAAGGAAGATTAGTCAAATGCAAGGCTACTTTACTTGTATTCGTGTTTAATTATATATTTGTGTAAATATCTATACATTATGTATTTGTGTTACATACGACACCGTAAAAATTTGAATTTAAACCGTAAAATTATAATCGAACGGTCTTTATATTAGGTACATTGCCTAACCTAACCTAGCTAGATTGTAATACTATTGTTTTGGCCATTTTACGGCGATATGTTTACTCGTTTTTTTAAAACTATATCTTGAATGATAATATGAAACCTTTACTTAAGTTGCATGTAACTAGTTATTCCGTAATTTATCGTTTTCCCTTTTTTTTACAATTCACTACCTAAAGGTTGGCTGGTAGAGGATGCAATACGGCACTGAGCCCGCCTCTAAAATACAATATTTACGAAGCTCAAATAAATAACAAGACTATAACCGCCCCCTGTGTTGACCTGTGGCCCCCGACTTGGACTTTTACCGGGGCTGGGTACAAGGGGCCGACGACAATACAAGGTATTCGAATACAAGTACAAAAACGAAATGTCACACATGTGTAGTTTAGAAAACATCCAACATGCGCCTGATAAAATTGAATTTTTGCAGGAATCATAGATTTCATAAACGTGTAATAAATACAAACAAAAGTCATTTTCTCATTTAAGTATAAGTTACGCTTCTAAAGAGTTTTTACCTTCCTGTTGCGTAGTAAAATGCAGTGGCATAGAAAAAGCGCTTAAATCCACTTGATTACCAGAAGCTATCCGCAATTGGTAATCTGTAGCTGGTTGTAAGTTGTGAAGTTCCAGCGTTTGGGTTATTTCGTCATTTTGTCTGAAAATTGTAATGTTATAAGAGTTGAGGAACTTGGCAAGATAGAAATACGTTTTAAATTAAACTAAAGTAACTTTTTTTAATTTTTGAAACCTTTTAAATTTTAAAACGTTTGATTAAGGTTTTAAAATTAGATAAGGGAAGATACGGCATTCCATCACTTGCGTTTATCAAAAAAGAGACCGACTGAACTACTACCCAACTACGTAACAAACGCAACACCCATCAATAAAGACATACACGGCATTCATTGAGTGAGCGAGATAGAGTGATAAATTAAAAGAAAAACGCCATTCTACTATCTGAAGTATATTCTTGTCTTTGTGTCATTAAAAAAGTCAGTGAATTTTTATGATAAATTAGATTTACTGTACTCACAATTAAAAAGTGATGTGAATTTGGTTTTCGATTTAAAGCTTTTTTTTTTAGATTTGTATACCTACTTTAAATAAACATTCGAAGGCCATTTTTCAACCCCGATTTTAAATAATATTGATGTTTACCTTCACTTGTGGTTTTTGTGGTAGCCTAAATTGAGACTTAAAGGCAATTGTGTGTCGTTATTTAATTTAAGACGCGTGCTTACAAAGCGCTAGTGCCGTACTTTCTCATCTTGATTTCATCAAAGTTAAAAATTAAAAAATATTCAATTTTCTTATATCCGATTAATAGTTTATTAAAGAAAATGTGCCATCAGTACAATAAAACTCTAATTACTATAACCAGCGATTACTTTAGTTCACAAATACTTAAATAAAGGGTTATTTTTAAGTGTACATCAAATAACTTATAAACTATCAATTTATGTTCAACATTTAAAACTTTTTTACATCTAATAAATTATTGTACTACAAATAAACTAATTGTTTATCAAAACTAGAAATATAAATCAATCTAAAATATACATCAACAGCCTTTAATATATTTTTCTCAAATGCACTCCTAAAAAGCTGTTTGTTTTACATAAAAATTGATTTACACCAAAATACTGATTGTACATCAAATTAACCTGGCCGTACATACGTAATACTTACAATGGTAACAAAACAACTATTTTTGTGCGACGACGAGCGCAGTGAGGAGGAGTGGTTAGTCTGTATGCAGGCTATGCAGCGCGAGCCGAGCGAGCGAAGCGAGGGTGCAGCGGCAGCGGCCGGCGGAGCGCCAAAAATAAAAACGCTTAACATTTAAATAAAAAGAGTTGCGTCATGTACTTAAATTGTTGCCAAAATCACATTAGTTTGAGCTGCCAATTTTGATGTACCATCAGTATTTTTGATTGAAAAAGGGATATTTTAAATGTAAAGATCGAAAATTTTTTTTTTGCCAGTTAAATACCACCCTTAAATAAAATAGCGGTAGATAGGCGATGTTCTCATATGGTTAACTGAGAAATGGATCTGGTATTCAATAATACACATCACTACCATACTTATGAAATTTTTCCATATTGAAACCGAGAAAGAGATGGCATCAACAGTGATGACATGGTGGGATGTTATTGCCTCAGATATTATCTCGTAGTGACAGTCGCATAGCGACTGAGATAAATCAGGCAATGAGGCCTGCCGCTACTTAGCTTCATTCAAAACACAAATATTATAAAATGCTGGCTATATTTACCTAGTATAATTAACGGTGAATATCCTCTGAGCCGAATATTGTATGACATAATGAGGGGATTTCGAAGGATCTCGCCAAGAAATTCTAGCCAAGTTACTGCTTACAGAAGACACTTGAATTTCTGCTGGAGGCACGGGCGGTTCTAGAAAAGATATTTGTTCCATTAGTCTTGTTTTTATAAATTAATTTTACCCGTGAATTCAGGCTAAATAATTTGATGATAGTGATACTATTTTACTCAAGGCTAATACCATTCTGGGGTCAACATGATAAAGGCAAAGAAAGTATTTTTGTAGCATGTTATATACGCGTTGGTCTACCATCTTACTTCATAGAAATAAATAGTAAAGACGAGGAAGTAACACGCGAACAGTAACGCCTACTCATTCTACTATTGAATATTCCAGGACTACATATTTTGGCGCCGGCAAATCACTCCTCATTTCACATATGTTTGATATTTTTTTACTTTCAGATAATGCTATTTGTATCATAGATAATATTGAAAGCTGGTATGTGAAGTGCGAGCCATTGCCTGGGTCACTGGGTTAATTTTTATTTCCATTCGATATTTAAAAAAATACTTGGTTCTATTAACATCATAACGTTTTCTAAAAATTCTAATTCAAAACTATTTATTATTTGTACCATATAATTAGTTTAATACGAAATACGTGTTTAATTTCAGCTTTTAAGAGGCTTTTAAGAGGCCTAGAAAAACCTCTCGGCACGGTTTTGTCAAAATTGTAAACAACTTTAAATGGATCTTTTCTTTTCAAGGAAAATACGGTTTAAAAATTTAAACCGTAGCAGGACAGTTTTATTCAACTAGCTCAGCTATACTCTAAGTGTGTTCCGCGGAACCCTAGGGTTCGTGATACCTGTGTCGGGGTTCCGCAAAAATTTAGAAAAAAAATCAAAACACCTCTCTCTGGTAGCTCCGCGGCTGCGCGGAGACAAAACGCTATGAACGTTATTTAATTATTTATTTGTATTTGTAGAAACATGTGTTAAAATAGCCAAAAGGGTTCCGTCATTTAAAAAGTTTGAGAACCACTGAACTAGCTAACTGATAGCTCGTAGCATTATACAGCAGTACCAATGTGGCCCTTCGACATACTTTATCTTTGATATTTCGTTAATTAGAAAACTAAGGTCTTCAATAAACCGGAACTGAGATTGAGACATTTGCCAGAGAATAAAACTATTTTTAATATAGAACAAATAGTTTAAGAATTATAACAAAAGCTATGAAAATGGGGAATAATTTCGCGTGTTTATTTATAAATAAAATATAATTAAGGTAAAGTGAGTACTAGACCACTTAAAAGAAGGAAACTTAAACCTTTCTACTATCTCATACTAAATGTATGGGAGTGTTTAATGTCAAAATGTTGGATACTTGTCGGTTGATTTAAAAAAAAAATAACGATATCGTTTTATTCATTAGGTAACGTACTTTCAATATCAGTTTAAAGATTTTTGTTATCTGGAATAGTGACGGAATTTACGCCTGGTCACACTTAACTATTACACCCTGTATATGTTACAAATGTATTGTATAGTATTAAAAAAAACGTATATGGAACTTACCTAAAACCTGTAAATAAACATTGAAACTAGCAACTCCATAGGGGTTACTCGCTCTACACTCGTAAACGCCCGCGTCCCGACTATCTGCATACACAATATGAAGTGAAGACACCAATCCCGAGCTGGATGGCGCTTCAGATATTGCTACTCTGGAAGAGTGGATTTTTGTTATCATTATATGTATTTAAATCGGCTACATAGCAACTATTTCAATAAATTCTAGGCGCAAATTTTAAGGTTCTAGTTTGTAATTCGGTACAATTGCTTATTTGTATGTATGAAATTAATGTAATGTAATCTTTTAACGATGAAAATATTATAAAAATTAATTTTGAGCCAAATCTCAGTCGTACAACCAGGAACAAATAGTAAAACAATTAAAAGTTCCCCTAAGACGTGACTATAATGTTGATCAATGTTTCGTTATAAACCAAAATGTTATATGAAAATATTTTTGAATAAACTAATTGCCATTAGCTGTCATCTATGATTATAAACCAAAACTAAAACTTCACAAAACATTTAGCGCGCAATATCAGTCACTCGGTTTTCATTATAACTTCATGATTTAGTTAAGTAAACAATAAATAGATGGCGTTGTGTTTAAAGCACTTGAACATCTTTCATAAAATGAACTATAGAGTTAATCTACCAGCCATTTTGATTTTCTTTAAAGTTTTATTAAAACTCAGTATATTTTTAGTTTAATTAACTGAAAATAGCTGCAGATAGGTGACGTTCTAATATGTCGATCAATGGAATGGTACTGACACAAACTCAGTATATTGAAATTGTTAAAACATGTATTGAAATTGAGAAAGAAGTAGAAAGCTGCAATGGTGCGCAAGCAGGACGGGTGTAGTGTCGTTTCGACTAAACTCTTTTCTACTTTAATTAAAGCAGAAATTACTGTAACATCCCAAATTAGATTTCACATACATACAAATAGGTACACTTGTTGTATGTAGAACCTACTGCTTGACAAAGATACTTATAACATGGGAATACAGTGTTATAGCAAAAGTCTGAAAATTCCATTATAAAAAAAAAACCAATACATTCTTGTACCTTGATGAAGTAAAATCAATAGGTTTTCCATCCAAATTCCATTTTATTCTTATAGGGTTGTCACCTAAAGGTTGGCAACTCATGTTTATTGGTAACCCCTTTTTCGTTGTAACATTTGTTCCAACCGACTCGAAATGCACAGGCTCTGAAAAATTATGAAAAAGCAGCATATTTATTCGTATATTTGTATGAATTTTAGAATTTAGTCTTAAAAATATTAGTTACGTGTGAAAGCCCTGTACTTCTACACTAAGAATTGATAACTCATTTTAAAAATATTTTTATTTTTCAAATTCAAGTTGTAGGTGGTGATCTAATTGCTCTATAAGCAGTTTTGATAATAATAAATAATAATATAATAATAAATTCCCAGCCAAACACACCAAATCTACGGCCCCAAAGTAAGCAGAGCTTGTGTTATGGATGACCATACAGCCAGAGAGCGAGTTTAGGTACTAGAAATTGTAAGTTTTATGTATTGAAACGATTTATTATAATTATTTAAATAACCTAGTGATTGTATTTAGTTCTGTAATGAATAATTTTATGCTTTTATTATTGTTCTCAATACCTTGAGTTTTGCTTGAGACATGTGTGTACTATGCAACGTAAATAAAAATATATTCAATTTAAAGTAATAATAAGCTATTTATTCAAGTGAATATGTACTAGTAAATACTATTCGCTGAAATCACAAATTGCTTGAGAAATCCACTTACTATTTACATTTATCCACAGATTTTTGCCCAAAGGCTCTCCCACGCCATTCTCCACGTTACAAGCATATAACCCTTCATCAGACAGGGACACCACTTCGATAACCAAAGTGCCGTTCGGATACGAGAGTATTCCACCCCCGGCTAGATCCAAAACGGGACGCCAGATTCCAAGTCCAGCTGAAATTTTGTTACAGAATAATTATTAAAAAAAATATATAACTCTAAACTTCTGCAAAAAAACCCATAAAATTACAAAATATAAATATTACATATACTCGTAGACAATATGAGTGGCTTTGCCGTGCAGGCGCTATCGTTTCCAAGCAAGTTATTGATGCACATGAGACATTACAATCATAAAAAGAAACTAAAACATTACAGGGCAAAAAACAACATAAAAATGACGAATATAAGAAAATTAACAAATCATACATATAAGCACACATTTTCAGACAAAGTATATAAATTTAAACTTCAGATAACTTGGTTTTTAAAAGTACAATTTAAAAAAGTTTTGAATAAACAATTTAATTTGATTGGAAATCAATTTTTTCTGGTATAATTTAAGTAGTATTTCTTTTCGTTTATTTTTACTTTCGCACGGATAGTCAAAATTCTACGCTGCTAACAAACTGAAACTTTTATCAAAGATTGCCGGATTGTATAATTCTATTGCAGGATTTACGTACACCGCTTCCACTAAGATTGGTGTCACGCCCCTCGAAAGACGCGGGATCATGCAGCACTGCAGATTAAATACTAAAACTTAGATATTTTCTGCAAATACAGAATGTAACAATTTTTTAAAGGTTGACAATTGTGTAAAAAAATTCTGCTTTCAGTTCATGACGGTGTGTGTAGCAGAAGGTGTTAAAGAATACCTTCGAATCGTTTAATACTTTTAAACAAATTGTACGTACTTGATTATATAATACTTACAAGAAAATTATTGCCAAATGTAAATAAGTCGATAAAAATGTATGTGAAAATGAGTTTTCAGTGATTTTTCGTTAGTTTAGGTAAATATTCACACAAAAACCTTACGGTTATGTGCACACTATATTTACAAATCCTTTGGCGTGTAAAACTTGAAAATCGACCAACATAAACTGAATATTTTTGTATTGTTTTGATTATTTATTACGGAGAGTTTGAGCTTTGAGGCACAAAGGGAAGATACGGCATGCGTTCATAAAAAAAGAGACCAACTCAACTACGTAGTAAACGCACACACACACACACACACACACACACACCCAAAAATAAAGTTATTCACAGCATTCATTGATTAAGCGAAATAGAGTGATAAATCATCAAGAAAGCGCGATCTCGCGCCTTTCTTCCATCTGAAGTATATTCTTGTCCTTGTTTTAATAAAAAAAATGGCGCACACATTCAAGAGAAAGTGATTTATAATACCTACGAATGAAAATTGATGTTTTGGAATTTGTTTTTCGTGCTTGAGCTATTTGTATAATTTTTAAAAGCACACGTAGGCATTTTTTGAGTGTTTTTCAACTGCAGTTTTTGATAATATGGTTGTTTTTGTACTCGTGCGATTTGTGTGATAGCCAGATTGATAGAACGCTTACAGAGCAGTAACCTAATTTTATACGCGTTTATATGGCGCTAGTTCCGTACCTTCCCTTTGGCATCCGCACCCATGAATAACATTAGTCGTATGTACGTGTTTTATTGATCAATATTGAATCTGATTATTATATCGACTAATGATGCGTTGCCGAACATAGGCAGCAGTTGAGAATCCTCCGTTCCAGTAATTGCGCAGCTGTTCTTTCTCTTTAACCTCATCACAGCCAGGTTTACGTTGTTATTATGGCGGACAAAATAGGAAGGATTGTATTACCGCCCCAGGCGAGAATTCAACAAATAAATTCTACTTACTGAGTAAGTACTTGTTATTATTGAATGAACTGTTTCTTTTATCAATTAGATAACTTTTAAAAGTTGTTTAAAACATCAACCATAAATTTTTTTCTTGGTATAAAATTAATTTAATAGTATTTTGTTTAACTGGCCAAAATAAAAACAAGCATACGCCTATAAATTGTCCAAAAATAAATAATTATGTGGCATCAGGTTTGTTTACGACCAAAATAGGAATGTCTTTTATACTGGTTGGTCTTTTATAATATGAATTTAATTTCCGTTCCATTCCGATTCAAAAATAAATTTATCTCATAAAATCCTAAAGGGTCCTATTCTGTCCTATATCCTATTAGGATTTCACCCGACCCCAATTAGGTTATATTTCGGAAATAGGCTCACTAGCTTGGATCTGAGCAAACCGGTTAGATCGTTACAATGCCCCTCCGTCCCTTTGTATTCCAATTTAACTGATAGAGACAGCGCCACACAAGTGGGACTTAGTATATTCCAATGTATGCATATTTTAGGAATTTTTCGTAAGTAATTGCGTCTTTAGTCTTGAGAAAACGTTACCGTCTCTTTTCATCCAGTGTATCTGCGGTTGCGGGAACCCGTTCGCGTTACAGTGGACGGCACCCCTTTGTCCAAGCAAGAGGGAGGTATTCGTAGGTTCCTCTAACCATTTTGGAGCGACTGAAACAGACATCAAATCATATTTGACATGTAAATATACTTTTTCCACAAATTTTAATAGGAAAGTGCTTATAAATCTTTAAACTTTATCAACCAAAGCAATGTATACCTGTATCTAATTTGTATTTGTAAATATAAATTATATTGAGCGTATCGCTTTAGCGTGTAAAGATTACCTCTCTATCAGTCTTTTACAAAAAAAAAACAAGAGACAAATGCAACTTTTATTGCACGAAAGAAAGCAGAGCTTGCTTGGCTGTACAATAAAACAACTCCCAGAAGACAGAAAATATTTCTAACTGGATCACGTTTGACACATATACTTTATCTCAGAAACAATATGGTTTAATTTCCAAATGTTTCGATATTTAACACTTACCATTGATATAAAGATCAGAAGTTTGGTTAACTTTTCCAACGTGGTTTGCCGCTATACAAGTGTATTTACCACAATGCTCTAAGGATACTTTTTTTATAATAAGCACACTAAATAGCTCAGAACTTCTTTCAGTTATCTGTAAACAAAAAGATAAAATATTTGAATACCTTTATGTCACGTAAATAAACTTTGAATAAATAGTCCAAGGTGGCGGATGCAGATAGAACTTCAAAGAAAGCCAGTCTGCTATTTTACGTATTTCATAACATGACGGTTTATCTGAATGATATATTTTTTCTTCGGTAGGATGTATACCAAATCGATTATAGTACTTAGGCAGAACCTTTAAGTTGGTTGGAATTTTCTTTCCATCTTTTAGCCAGGAAAAATAAATAGGTGGGTCTCCACTTATAATGTTGCAAGTTATCTGCACAATCTGTCCTTCCTTTAAACCAGTTCCCATTCGAAGCTCATCGAGTATTGGCGCTTCCACTACTTGGACTTCAAACGATCTGAAAGTGCAACAAAAAATATATCTGAATTTGTATTATAAAGACCTTCTTGTTAATACGTCTGTTAAGATATCCATTAAGAATAATAATAAAACCTACTTAAACGGTTAAACTATTTGGTAACAGTGTGCGTCATCCGCGAAGTCGCGCTCAAATTAAAATTCATATATTTATTTCTCATCATTGACAATTACTTGTTCTTATTGGCGTCAAATAAAGCATGACTGTACCACCAGTTCGGAAAATCTTTCATGAAGAAAAACTGGCAAGAAACTTCATGGGTATAATTTTTTATAAACAATGTCTCTTTGTGTCTACAAAATTATTTTTATCTGCATCTGTTAACTCGGCAAACGACGAGTTCACGAGTTAACGTGGAATCCAGCCATCGCCCTCCTCAACTATATTCTGACTCAAAGTTCAAGCGTATCGTAGAGTGCGACCTTGTTTAAAAAGTACTGGGGCGCGTCTTCTAGATGGCACTTATTATCGTCCATCGTTATGAAGCTGTATTTAGCAGCTGCATTATGTAGCTTATTTTGAAGTAACATGGGCTATTTCTTATTGACTCGAATTGTATAGAGATAATTATCAGCTTATAATTAGTATCTACTAATAAAATAGAAGAGAAAGTAACTGTCAAACGTAGTACAAAATATATTAAGAAAACTCTAGGTTTTAACACAAACTGTGACATTGATGATTAACCAAGAAAGAATCTGTCAGCACCTTACGAATTTATTTAAACAACTCTGAAAGGGTCTGATATATACCAACAAAGAGTCCAACGTTATCTCATGGTATATCATGAAGCAGTAATCCATTAAAAATAAATACAACAAATCCCCAGATAAACGCACTAACTGTATGGCCCCAAAGTAAGCACAGCTTGTGTTGTGTTGTAAATACAAATAACCATTGCCCCGGCCAGGCTCGAACCTGGGACCTCCAGCGTATGAGGCAGGGCTACTACCCACTACACCAAGCTATAATAATAATAATAATAATCCCCAAGCACACACACTAACTGTAAGGCCCCAAAGTAAGCAGAGCTCGTGTTATGGATGACCATACAGCGAACTGGGGGGTAATCCAGAATAAACATAAATATATAAATATCAACAACCATGACCCGAGAACAAACATCTGTGTTCAGCACAGAAATGAATGCCCCGGCCAGGACTCCAACCTGGGACCTCCGGCGTATGAGACAGGGCTATTGAACACTACGCTACTCGGCCGTCAAATGACACCACCGTGTGAAAATCATACGTTAAGATACAAGTTTCAGTGCCGTTAGTTAACTTTTGATACTCAGTTAACTCGACTAATTGCCGTAATTTTTAAACAAGAGTTAACCGATGCTCGCATACCCATGACCCATGAACGTCGTTTCACTGGTGTTCGTCCCAAGGGGGCAATAGGAGGCAATAGGGGCAAAAAACTAACAATAACAAACGCGCTGTCATCCGATTTGTAATATTTATACGTTGTTTATTCTAGGTTCCTCCCCAGTTCACTGTTTGGTCATCCATAACACAAGCTCTGCTTACTTTGGTATCATACAGTTGGTGTGTTTGTGTGGGATTTTTCAATTACAGTGGCGCGAAAGTCCAATTTCTTCTTGACCTGTTTTTAATTATTTCAAGTATTGAGATATTTCCATGAACTTGGACTGTACCGAAATACCAAAATTAAGAATTTGAGAAGAATTCTTAGAAACTTGACTCAATTAACAAATTATTGTTGCTTATTTTATTGGTTTTGCACCTGAAGCAAAATTAACTTTTGCGTATTCAACCTTAGATCTAGTGAATTAAAATTGACTTTAATAGTCAATGTTATGTTTTATTTTCCCTGAGGCTTTATATAATTACAGGCTACGTACCACTGTAATTTCACGAAGCGTTGGGGCCAATGGCCGACGTACCTATGTATCATATTTCACCATTTCATGAATCTATGTTTAGCTAAATTAAATATTTAATACAGAACAAACTTACCGTCTAGCCATTTCCCCCGAGGGACTGAACACCACGCAAGTGTAGGTTGATCCACTGTCTTCTTTCGTCAGCTTTGGTATATGCAGAACACCATCGTCGTTCCCAGGGAATATTTGACGTTTAACTTTGTAACGGTCCATGCTTCGTCTATACCTTGATATGTGAGGTAAATTACTGCTGGCCAGCTTCTTTCCTTTGTGTTCCCATTCGAGTTTACTGCAATAACACAAAAGTTACTTTGGTCAAATTTTCTGACCGAAATATCAGGGTTACAGTTTTGTGTAGCGTATCTTCCATTAGCAAAAACAATAACAGTTATTTTTTATAATTGAAAAACAATATGACGCATCCCTAGCACATGCCTATACGTAAAATTTGCCAATCAGAGGTAGGTAAGCGTAGCAGACTGCTAAGTGCCTCAAAACAACGCCTTAGCTATGCGACACTGATGTCCCTGCATTGGCATTATTAAAGCTGTCGTAGAAGCTACAAAAGGGAGTTAGTTACAAATGTTTTTTTTTTAATTATAGAATCTAAGAATTTTTCCACACAATTAGACACCGGAAGTTCAAGCAGTTTATAGTTGATACTGCTCGAGTCGAAAAGTAGAACTATACGCATATGCCCCTATTCCTGTTCTTCCATAAAAACAGCTTTTTCATATCATAAGCTCTAAGCCTCCTGCATAGCACAAGCTCTAAGACAGGTAGAGTGGCTCGAGATGTTTCGCTTTTAATAAAGTTTGTAATATGTTGCAATGCACACGAGAAGTATATGAAATTGTAAATCTCGTGGTACAAGAGCTCAAGGTAAGCAATTTAATATGATGCAACATGAGTTTGTATTTTATGAAATACCTTATCATTAATATGAGTCCTTTCTTTTACGTATGTTAGTCTACTAAAACAAAGATTCAGTTTTGAATATGAATCAAACAAGCTAATGGAACAGTTATTCAGAATCAATGAAGATATATTGAGATATCCGGCTCAAACTAAAATATCAATAAGAAAGTTTTAATTTAAGTCAGTCAGAGATCATATTGCAAAAAGCTTCTTTTTAGACAAACTTTCACATACCTTATAGGATATCCGTAGTAGGGACATCTGAGATTTAACGAATCTCCACTCTGTATTTTAATTGGTGGCAGCGTTCTAATGTAAGGAGGTCCTAAAATAAGAAAACAAATTGGAATAAATTTTCCTTGACGTTGACGAAATATTAGTAAGAAACTTTTGATGGCTTTGTTGTGTCAAATACTGGTAAAGATCGTAGCTGATATCGTAAATTGATTTTAATAGTAACGGATTTTAAATTATTTTTATTACTGTGACCATTTTGCAGAAAAGCATAAATTTTTGCGTGCAGAGTCATGGATAAAATCTAGCATATAATTTATAACCTGTTCAAAATAAGAAACCGTATAGTCATGTTGACTTAAAAATAAAAATGGAATAAATTAATTTCTAGTTTCCACACCACAGTCAGTACTACAAGTGAGATAAACACAGAATATGTTATCAAATGGAATTACCAAAAACATCAATCCTTGCCGAATGAGGCACACTCGAGTCCCCTTCAACACCGATGCAGCTGTACACACCCCCATCTTCGACTCGAACTCTCGTTAGGTTTAGTTGCGACGTTACTCCAAGGGATGAGGACATCATTTGTCCTAGAATATACCTGAGGCAAAGAAAAACTTTCAAAGCATTAGGAAGAAGCCCTGCGTAATGTGTACGAATAAATAAAAATTTCGTGTAATATATTTTAATTCCTTCGTTCTGTTATAATTAAAAAAATAGGCACTTAATGCTAACTAAGCAATGTAATTGTAATTTTAAATAATAACATGTTTTTCATAAAAAATATTTTTCAACAGTTCAGACATCACGATATCTTTCAATCATTTTAAGTAATGCGTCTGAAATTATATTTCACATTCAGGTAGCTACGAAAACCTATTTTAGGACATTGGTAAATTTTCATTTCAAACGTAAACCTAATCAAAATTATTCCAGTTAAATTAATAAATTACATATTATTTTTTTATAATTTGTACAAATGTGGCACAACACATTTGTTGTTTTTTGAACAGAAACTATAGGAAAAATTACGAATAATTTATAATAAACATATATACCTCGTATCTGTGTTCGACGAAATGACAACTCCATCTCTCTCCCAAATAAATCTTGGTGGTCTATCGGATGATGCCGTACAATGCAAACTTACCTGAAAATTACAAAAATACCTGTATATCTCAAAATTCTTATTTACGTGGTAAGTGCGAACATGTGTTTATTAGTTGTAATTAATTACCTTTACTAATTAACCAGTCTAAATAAAGTTTTACAAAAACTCTGACGGGGACTGTCACCTTGTCAAAGAGTTTGTACCAAGGAATATATTCGTAGAAAGTAGTTGTTTATTCCTTGGTTTGTACCAACAAAAACAAGAAGCTGGAGGAACCAGGTATGTATAAAAATGTAATATAAAAGAGGTCGGAGGGATACAAGATTGCCGGAATAGTAAATGTTTAGTGATTTGAGAAGTCCATTTCTGATTCTAGTACCCAAAAAATGCTAGTATCTGTTTTTCAGATAATTTGTTATTAATTCCTAACTGATATTATAATTGCAAGAATGAGTCTGTATGTTTGTTGTGCTCTAATGTCTGAACTACCCAACATGATTACTATGACAGTTTGCATACACTTTGGTAGGGATACTGATAAGGACAAAGGGTTTTTCATTCAGGAAAAAAGGAGTATACGAGCGAAGTCATGGGCAAACAATAATGGGCGAGTTATTTGTAAGAACATTACTACATTGATACAAAAAATCTAAGAGTTACTTAAGGCTCTCGTGAAATACAAGAACACAGAACAGGAAAGATTTCCTGTTGAAAGATACAACATAAACAACAATTTATAAGGTAGTTTAGCTCTGAAATACAACAGTATTTGAATAAAGTGAAAATAAAATAAAAGTAAGCGTTAAAGAAGATTTTTTAAACAACACGTACGTCCAAAGATATTTTGAAGGTATTAAGGCATAAGGCTACAAAAATATTTATATTGTCAGTACGAAAAAAAGCTATATGCATTTATTTACTTTAAAATGGTAAATGAAAGTAAATACTTCGTTTACGATCTGAATATAAGCAGCATTTGTCATATAAAAAAGCAAAATAAAACATTTGAAAGTCAACATTTGATTTTTATTCAACTGATGCTATTAAATATTTGCAATACCAAGCAGAATATACAACAGTTAACAAATATTGAACTTTTTATAGTGTAATTTCGCAAGCATTTGTTACAATACATATAACGATTTGTTTACTAAAACTATGTAAGCATTTTCAATGAATGAGAATTTGGGACTTTTATTTTTCCTTGTCCCAGACTTTTAGTAATGCCTGGTTAGTTAATTTATTATTGTGATTTAAAATAACCTAACATTTAAATTTTTGTGCTCTCTATTATTTTTCAATAACTTTACATCTTCAGACCACGAAACTATGCTAATTCAGTTCTGGGAATGTTTTTAGCCATGCGTGAACGGTTCAGCCGGACAACTTGGCCACAGTTTGTAGCATCTGACGAAGGTATTTTTTAAAATTGGGACAACTCGTTAAGCTTCGACTCACAAGGCGGGTGTTATAATATTTCCTTAAGTTTTCACGGTTCAACATATTAAATAAAACAATCAAATGTAAAAACATTGATAAACGTGATTAAATTTGCATCTGTGTATCTGTGTGTCTGCTGTAGCATATATTCTCAGAGGAATATACCAATGTAAATGCGTGTTTTTTTTTAAAGCTGAATAAAGCGAGAGCAGTTTCAGCTATATATCATAAGAAAGTCACTTCAGACAATCAAAAGTTATGCGTACTTTGTTCTGATTATTTTATTAATTTGTGTCGTAGAACTTGTTCTACCGCCGGCAGCCAGAAAGCTCTCTTTCCTCTGGCTGGCAGTAACGACTAGAGCTATCAAAGGTACAATTCGCTGAGCAATGCTCGCTTGGCGGTCAGAAAACTCGCTGAGACGAACTCTAATCTGAGGGTCTACCCAAGTTGCAATCTACAATCGTGACAGCACAATAGTTACGTGATTGCATCATAGATTGCAAGTTGGCAAGACCTCCTGGTTTCTAACCCTTCTCGCTTCTCACTGATCACTGATGATAGAATAGCAATAAAAAAGAGAAATAAGTATGTACGTACGTCTTCTCCTGGTGATACAATTTTGGCATTGAAGTGTTGGGTTATCATTATGCTACTAGGGACAATGCTCCTCTTTCGTCTGTTGCTTGGCGCTGCGGACAAAAACAATGTTTCACAAATCTGTTAATTTCGTCTCTGTGGCTATGAAGGATTCAAAACAGGTTGCTTTCTTTCGATAACAAATAATTTGTTTTAAAAATTTATTTGCATTATATCATGACTATTTATATGCAATTATAATTTTAAGGTTTATGGGATACCCAACATTTTCTAATTTATCTACATTTCTTTATTACTGGAAACCCCAGACGCAAATAGAGGGTTGTTAAAACTGTCTCGTAAGTATCAAAAATATGGATGCGGCGCAGCCGAATTTTATAACAAGTTGCCTTACGAAACCGGTAGCTGAAAAGTAGGATGGAATTGTTACCGAGGCACTAATCAAGCATGTTTAGGACAAAGGGAATGCCTGGCTGGAAACAGTAATTTCATATAAAATATGTTCCTTAGAGACTGTGGTGCAGTCTCGGTCTGCGTGCGTTCTCGAGCGCACGTCGATCGCAGACGCCTTCCCGCTCTTTTAGCCCCCGCGCTAATTGAGCACCCAAATTTCATATTTTTTTACCGTATTAAGTTTCTAACGCCGTTTTCACGGCGGACAGTGGCTCGTTAACCGTACTTCTAATAAGTTTCTAACGCCGTTTTCACGGCGGACAGTGGCTTGTTAACCGTACTTCGTGGAACGTGAGCTTCGTCGACGGGAATTCGTTGTTCCAGGACTTCAAGTGCCGTGTTCGAGTAAGTTATCCGCGTCGTTCTCAACCGCCCTACTGCGTGTAGGGTGGTTTTAGGGAGTTAGTCATCGTTGTTAGGTTCATATATTGTCCCTCCCCAACCCCTCCGCAATGGCTTCCCTAAGCTCTGATGAGTTTAGGAAGAAGTTAGTTGATAGTACCGGTGCTGAAGGCATACATATAAATGCTGACAAGTTCCGATTCCTTGATTCTCTTATCCCGCATATAATGGCGTTAATTCCACAAATGGCCCCTCAGGCCACCCCAGTCCCCCAGACCCCTCTGGTCTTAGGCTCTCCAGCGTCCCCTTCCTCCAGTGACATGGAAGTAGACGCCCCTCCGCGACGCAAGCGCGCACCCGCGACCGAGTCATCCTCGGACGCCACCCCAACTGACCCTGAGTCTCCCTCCTTTACGCTTGTTAAGAAGCGCTCTAAGAAGCGTTCAAAACAAGACCCGGCGCCCTCAACGCCCGTCCCTACACTTCCTGCGGCGTCTTCAACGCCAGCTGCCCCGGTGTCTTCAACACCCGCTCCGGCCCCAACTTCTGTCAAGGCCAAGGTCCCACCACCCGTTTTCCTTCGGGAAAAGGGTAAATGGACCGAGGTCTCGACATTGTGCAATGAGCACAAAATCCATTACATCCGAGCAGCCAACTCGGGTGAATCTATTAAAATCTTAGTCTCGTCGATAGACGACTTTCGAGCTTTAACAAAGCTCCTCACCGATAAGCAATATGCTTATCACACTTATGCTCTGTCAGAAGAGCGTAAGATCAGAGCGGTACTCAGGGGAGTCCCGTTCGAATTATCGAACGAGGCTATCCTGGAGGATCTGCAGTCCCAAGGCTTCCCGGCACTCGCGGTGCATAAAATGCACAGCAAGTACGGGAGGCAACACCCTCTCGCTTTGGTGATTCTCGCCAACGTCCCCAAGTCCAGAGAGATCCTGAAAGGGGTTAGCTCTATCTGCGGCCTCTCTGGGATCTCAATCGAGGCGCCTCATCGCCGTGGTCATCCCGGCCAGTGCCATCGGTGCCAGTTGTACGGGCACGCGGCAGCCAACTGCCGCGCACCGCCCAGGTGCGTCAAGTGCCTGGTCCCGCACTTCACTAAGGAGTGCAATCGCACTCCTGAAACTCCCTCTCCTCCCGATTGCGTGCTTTGTGGCCAGTCCGGCCACACCGCAAACTACAGGGGCTGCCCTCGTGCACCCCGTTGTATGCGCTCCAATTTCAAAAGGGCGGCTCCCAAACAGGCCCCGCGCCTTTCTCAAGAAAACTTTCCGCCGCTGCGTAGCCGGGTTCCTCCGGCTGCAAAGCCTACTCAGCCCAAGCCTGCTCCAGAAAACTGGAGGCAGCGTCCCGCATCGAATCCCATCCCGGCTCCTCGCCCATACAAACCCACTCCTCAATCCTCCGTAGTAGACGATATGCGTATCGTCTGCGACGCTATTAAAAATGTCGATGTTAGTGAAATCGCAGTCTTAGCCCGTAAACTTAGGGCTTCACGTACTCCGACAGAGCGTTTGCTAGCTCTGGCGGAGCATAGTTCCCTTCTCAATTCATTGTAGGTTCATTTAAATGAATTGATCCCTAAATCATGCTTCGGCCGACCTCTGCCCAGCCCCGGCTTCACCGGAGGCTGCCCAGAACGGCCACCAACTCATGTCCCTTTGAGCACCTTCAGTGCAACTTTCACTACAGGCGGAAGACCCGCTAGCGGGTCTCCGCCAGCGCGCCCAACTTCCCGACGGGTGTCGCTTCCGATGAAGGCTAAAGGTATACGCTTACCACAGCCAACAGGTGGTTTTTAGTGGGTAGGTGCCATTCTGGTGAGTCCCACATAACCCCCCCGCAGAGGAATTTACCTGCGGGCGGGTATGCATGACGCATCTTCCACCTCCCTCCCGCGAGGGTGTCTCGGCAGCAAAAAAAAAAAAAAAAGACTGTGGTGCAGTCTCGGTCTGCGTGCGTTCTCGAGCGCACGTCGATCGCAGACGCCTTCCCGCTCTTTTAGCCCCCGCGCTAATTGAGCACCCAAATTTCATAGTTTACCGTATTAAGTTTCTAACGCCGTTTTCACGGCGGACAGTGGCTCGTTAACCGTACTTCTAATAAGTTTCTAACGCCGTTTTCACGGCGAATAGTGGCTTGTTAACCGTACTTCGTGGAACGTGAGCTTCGTCGACGGGAATTCGTTGTTCCAGGACTCCAAGTGCCGTGTTCGAGTAAGTTATCCGCGTCGTTCTCAACCGCCCTACTGCGTGTAGGGTGGTTTTAGGAAGTTAGTCATCGTTGTTAGGTTCATATATTGTCCCTCCCCAACCCCTCCGCAATGGCTTCCCTAAGCTCTGATGAGATTAGGAAGAAGTTAGTTGATAGTACCGGTGCTGAAGGCATACATATAAATGCTGACAAGTTCCGATTCCTTGATTCTCTTATCCCGCATATCATGGCGTTAATTCCACCAATGGCCCCTCAGGCCACCCCAGTCCCCCAGACCCCTCTGGTCTTAGGCTCTCCAGCGTCCCCTTCCTCCAGTGACATGGAGTGCGAAGTAGATGCCCCTCCGCGACGCAAGCGCGCACCCGCGACCGAGTCATCCTCGGACGCCACCCCAACTGACCCTGAGTCTCCCTCCTTTACGCTTGTTAAGAAGCGCTCTAAGAAGCGTTCAAAACAAGACCCGGCGCCCTCAACGCCCGTCCCTACACTTCCTGCGGCGTCTTCAACGCCAGCTGCCCCGGTGTCTTCAACACCCGCTCCGGCCCCAACTTCTGTCAAGGCCAAGGTCCCACCACCCGTTTTCCTTCGGGAAAAGGGTAAATGGACCGAGGTCTCGACATTGTGCAATGAGCACAAAATCCATTACCTCCGAGCAGCCAACTCGGGTGAATCTATTAAAATCTTAGTCTCGTCGATAGACGACTTTCGAGCTTTAACAAAGCTCCTCACCGATAAGCAATATGCTTATCACACTTATGCTCTGTCAGAAGAGCGTAAGATCAGAGCGGTACTCAGGGGAGTCCCGTTCGAATTATCGAACGAGGCTATCCTGGAGGATCTGCAGTCCCAAGGCTTCCCGGCACTCGCGGTGCATAAAATGCACAGCAAGTACGGGAGGCAACACCCTCTCGCTTTGGTGATTCTCGCCAACGTCCCCAAGTCCAGAGAGATCCTGAAAGGGGTTAGCTCTATCTGCGGCCTCTCTGGGATCTCAATCGAGGCGCCTCATCGCCGTGGTCATCCCGGCCAGTGCCATCGGTGCCAGTTGTACGGGCACGCGGCAGCCAACTGCCGCGCACCGCCCAGGTGCGTCAAGTGCCTGGTCCCGCACTTCACTAAGGAGTGCAATCGCACTCCTGAAACTCCCTCTCCTCCCGATTGCGTGCTTTGTGGCCAGTCCGGCCACACCGCAAACTACAGGGGCTGCCCTCGTGCACCCCGTTGTATGCGCTCCAATTTCAAAAGGGCGGCTCCCAAACAGGCCGCTACGCCGCTGCGTAGCCGGGTTCCTCCGGCTGCAAAGCCTACTCAGCCCAAGCCTGCTCCAGAAAACTGGAGGCAGCGTCCCGCATCGAATCCCATCCCGGCTCCTCGCCCATACAAACCCACTCCTCAATCCTCCGTAGCAGACGATATGCGTATCGTCTGCGACGCTATTAAAAATGTCGATGTTAGTGAAATCGCAGTCTTAGCCCGTAAACTTAGGGCTTCACGTACTCCGACAGAGCGTTTGCTAGCTCTGGCGGAGCATAGTTCCCTTCTCAATTCATTGTAGGTTCATTTAAATGAATTGATCCCTAAATCATGCTTCGGCCGACCTCTGCCCAGCCCCGGCTTCACCGGAGGCTGCCCAGAACGGCCACCAACTCATGTCCCTTTGAGCACCTTCAGTGCAACTTTCACTACAGGCGGAAGACCCGCTAGCGGGTCTCCGCCAGCGCGCCCAACTTCCCGACGGGAGTCGCTTCCGATGAAGGCTAAAGGTATACGCTTACCACAGCCAACAGGTGGTTTTTAGTGGGTAGGTGCCATTCTGGTGAGTCCCACATAACCCCCCCGCAGAGGAATTTACCTGCGGGCGGGTATGCATGACGCATCTTCCACCTCCCTCCCGCGAGGGTGCCTCGGCAGCAAAAAAAAAAAAAAAAAAAAGACTGTGGTGGCATGCGTCTACTTGCGGCCACGAATTGTGTTTCGCATGGAATTGGAAATACTGCATCTCTTGTGAACTTCTGTGATCTGTGAGTATCTGTGTATTTTATAAACGAAGCCATGTATGAAAAGGTTGATTTAAGTTATCATTCAAATTCAAATATTTATTTCTCAACATTGACAATTACTTGTTCTTGTTGATGTTATATTAAGCATGACTGGACCACTAGTTTGGAAAGACCTTCGTGAAAAAGAACTGACAAGACTATAATTTTTGAGAAATCCTATTACAGTTCAAATGGTAGATAAATAAGGTAAATACCCCACTTTAATTATAAATGTGAATGTTAATAGGGAGGCGTATGTTCAGTTCACAACATCTAAATGGACTTTAATGGAATTAAATATTATGGTAGTCTCTTGATCTCGAATCACAAAGATATATGAATAATATTTTATGACGTTTCTGACTAGAAAGGGTATTCACGTGAAACAAATTACGAGTTGACTAGAAGAGCTAACCTTATAATATAAAGTCCAAAGCTAAGTTTTAGTAAGAAGCCAGTCTCATTGTGAAAGGTCAAAGTAACAATAAACACATCTTCACTAATTAAAGTGAATACCTACTAAGCTAAGTCTTGTTTCAGGCGTACCTTGTGATGCCACCGACCAACCATCAATGGAGTACTAAGATAAATTCTTGTAGGCATATTTCGGACTATACAAAAAATACTCCATTTAAAAACTCGATTGCAAAGGTGGTCCATATTAAGTTGTGCGCTCGTAAAAATATTAATTATTAATCCCCAGACAAACCCACTAATTATATTGCCCAAAAGTAAGCGGAGCTTGTGTTATTGATGACCATACAGCAAACATATACTTATAATATTAACATTTTTGTTCATCACACTAATGAATATTCGACCTGGGACCTCCGGCGTCCAAGGCAGTGCTACTACCCACTGCGCCACTCAGCTGTTCATTGAGTACATTCTTTGCGTCTTAACCGCATAGTTTTTTTATTCATTTATAATATTATTTTCTATGCCGTCGAATAATGTGTCAGCGTATAAGCAAATATTTAAATCGATACTTCATTTATCAAAACATGATAAATAGTCTATAAATTGTTTTTACCCGTTTTGACCACTGGCTTCCTTACAGAGTTTAAGCTCGTTGGTCCATTAACATTTCTACATATTAGGTAAGTCAAGGTTCGGGTCACCAAATTTTGGTGTAGGTACTGTTGCAGATCACCACAAATTAATCGGCTTTATGGGGACGAGTTGGCTATTAAGTCGATTATGTATCAGAATTTAGTGTGTTAGTGGTTAGGTTATTGTGGATTTGAATTTGGCTTAAATTTTACATTATTTGTGAATATTTAAAGTAAATCTTTTAATAATTTACGTATTGAATTAGTTTAGGAATGATCAGTAGGCAATCATTTTTAGTGAATTAAAAAAACATAGCCTACAAATAAGTTTATCAAATTATCTTGGTTTTGTGTATTACTTCGATTATAAATGTCGCAGGGAGATGATGGGATTAGACATTAAACAACACAGAAAGCTGTTGGCTAGAATTCAACTGGTTCTTTCTTCAAACTTCGATTTACGCAAGCCGAGGGAAAGAGATAAGCGTGGTGCGATAGCATTCGTTGAAAACCCATTATTAATATTTAAGTCTATAGATTAAGCATAAAACGTAACATTCCATCGAGTGAGATTTAGGTCTGCAACGTTACCATCATTAAATGAAAAAATATCAGCTACTAGTTCGTAATCAACAAAACTTTAGTAATTTATTACAGCGACAAATTATTCGTAACAAAGCAATATCATGCCACTATTGGGACGATATATCGGCTTCCTATAGTAACTTAACATACATATATAGCAAAAATGAATTACTGCCAATCGTAAATCATTCCTTGTTAAATTATTTAACTCGTAGACTATATTTTATGGGAAGTAATAATATCATAAAACATATTTTTATAGAGAATTTTATTATTTAACAATAGATTAGAACAAACTCATGCTGAATAACAATGTAGTAAGAATTCATACCGATCGAAAAGGGCCATATAGAAGATGGTGTCAACTGTTTTGGATACGGATAACAAACCAGTTTTATTTTTTGTGGTAAACCGTATTGTGTGCTACATGTAAAAACTTGTTATTGGCCCTCCTTTTCCTATTGACTGTATACATAATTAAACCAAGCTGTAAATTGTCCTAAAAGATGTAAACATAAATAATATGCCAGTGTGTTTTTATCAGATAAAATGATAACTGCGACAGTACTGAGCAAGTATTTTTCACATACATTTTCGTTTATAAGATGTAAGTCAAAAGACGCACTCTGCCGGCTCGTCGAAATCCCTTGGTAGTTTAGTAGGTATGAGAAAAATTGTACCTATTCTCTAAATGAAAAATTCATTATTAATATTTTACCCAAATTTAATCGAAATATAATTTTAAAAAAATTATGTACCTTTAAACCGTGAAATATTATCTGGAATTGACTACTTATAATGCTATGTATTAATTTTTGGACTTTGTATGGTTTCTAGTTCATTGCGAGTCTGGCAAGTGTCTCTGACTAAATCATATTTTACGTAAAAGCAACCGAGCGACGTAAATGTTGCCCGCGTTATCGCAGCCTTTGAGGTCCGAGGCCGATTTCATTAAATCTATTTAAACTTATTTAGTAAGTTTTTATGTGAAAGAAAAAGATAGTTGTTAATTTACATATCGATAAATTTAACCTCTATTATAGTCCCTTTGAAATCCGCAGTTATTGACAATCGTATTTAATTCTACCTATCTGAAATATATTTTCAGGTAATATTTTGTATTTAAAATTTTACGCGCCAGTAAGGTTTAAAAAATATTGGGAATAGTTTCGCCTTTTGGTCCTGGCAGAAATATACCACGCATCCTTGATTCATTTTTTATTTATTTCATAAATAGTTATGATAAATACCCATAACTTACATAGGCTTAAAGACAGATTAGTACCTAGCAATTACTATACACACAGCATTCATATTATTTTGATGCGTAAATATTAGGTCCTTACATATGAAATTGGCGTTTTGTCGTACTGGCCACTTTGATCTGTATTATCTCCTCTTTGGTTAAGAATCCCAATTTTAAATTTATACACCTATTTACTCACGCATTTGTTTTTTGCTCTTTTGGTTTTTTCCTAATGACCTAATATTATATGTTTCTAATTTGTTGACGCTCTAACCAATAGGCTAACGATATGCCCAGCCAGCCGTATGAAATAATCCTTGGCGGTCCATATGAAAATAAATAAAAGCATACAGTTTCTTACCTTTCGGAAACGCCTTGATGTTTTTTTTCCAGCGGGATTTTCTGTGCGATACTGTTCTGTAGACAAATAAAACATTATTAGGTTCTTTATCGTATTATGTAGACTATCGAGGGTGTAGATGTTGTAATTAATTTGTAATGAAAACTACCCATGATTGGGAGATGTTTAATGTACATGGCGCGGTTGAATAAGACAATCAAATAAACAGCTAGCCGTATGGTTAAACGTTTCATGCTTTATTTATAGTCTTATTTTCATAATGGCACTTCGCCACGTGCGCAAATCGTAGGATATCGTTTTATTTCATACATGTGTATGATAAGAGGTTTTACCATTGTCATTGCTCGCGCATCCCTTGGGAACAGTGTTCGCTTTTTGGATAAGATCGTGATATCGGGTCGCTCACTTCCCTCTAATATGGTTGAGGAGGGCGATGGCTGGATCCCGCGTTAACTCGTGAACGGGTGCCGTTTGAGGGTGTTAGTCGTTTGGATACTTGGGGGAAGGAGACTTGTCGAGCTAACGGATGCAGATAAGAATTACTTTGTATAGACATAAAGAGACTCTGTAAATTTATTTTGAAAAAAATGTACCCGTAAAGTTTCTTGCCAGTTCGTCTTCTCGAAGGTTTTTCCGAACTAGTGGTAGAGTCATGTTTTATTTGACATCAATAAGAACAAGTAATTGATCAATGTTGAGAAATAAATATTTCATTTCATTTTATTTCATTTTATCGAGATACAACGTGTGCGCATTTTATGCTGATCAGACTTAAAGTTTGAATCTGTAGCAACAAAAAAACATACAAATGCATGATTTAATATTTAGTGTCATGGACACTAAATATTGTTACTTAAGGGGCTACGCAATTCATCGTTGAAGGTATGTTAATTTATTTTTTAAGCAACAGCTAAACTTGCAATTTACTTTATTCTTTATGAATTGAGTTAGGACTTTTCATATTAGGTCTTTACCTATGAAATTGCCGATTTTCACGAAATAAATGAAGCGTAATTTTTTTTTATATTTTTTATTTCCATTAATCAAAATAATCAATGCATCTTTGCCAACGCATTGGTAGCTTATTGATGCCTTTCTTGAAGAAATCAGCTGGACGGGAGGCAACAAATTCTTCAAAAGCATTTTGTACTGCCTCTCGGGTATTGAATTTTTTTCCCGCCAAGAAGTTATCCAAATTCTGGAAAAAGTAGAATTCTGTAGGCGCAAGGTCTGGTGAGTACGGCGGATGACGGAGAACTTCCAACACCAACTCTTGTAGCTTGGAGACCGTCTGCTGTGCAGTATGAGGTCGCGCGTTGTCGTGCAGGAGCAGTGGAGCCGAACGATTGACCAAAGCTGGTTGGAGACGTGCGAGCTTCTCCATCATTGTGTTCAGTTCTTCACAGTACACATCTGCAGTAATGCTTGTCCCGTTTGGCAAGAAGCTGTGATGAATTACACCCGCGTTAGACCACCAAACAATGACCATCACTTTTCTAGGGGTAAGTTTTCGTTTAGGGCATTGTTTGGGTGCTGAACCAGGGTCCAACCAACTTGCTGAGCGCTTACGATTGTCAAACAGGATCCATTTCTCGTCACAAGTAACAATGCGGTTCAGAATTCCTTCATTTGTATGCCTGCTGAGCAGTGCAAGGCACGTCTCCACGCGTACTTCGCGCTGGCGGTAACTGAGTTCGTGGGGTACCCATTTGTCAAGCTTTTTTACCTTGCCAATTTGACGCAAATGAACCAATATTGTTTTGATGCTAATGTCGAAAGCTGCTGCTAATTCAGCCGTGGAATGAGTTTCATCAGCTTCCACAATTGCCTTTAATTCGTCATTGTCGACCAAAGTTTTCGGACGACCACGGGGTTCATTTTTCAGGTCAAAATTTCCAGAACGGAAGCGGGTAAACGTCGTTGATGTTGCGTGCCGCTTGTGCCGCTTTGCTGCCACGACGGTACTCATACTCCATAATTACTCGAATTTTTAACTTATCCATGATGACGAAAAATGTTCGAATGCGTTGAAAACAAAACACTAACTATTAAACAAATGACGATTTTAGAAAAAGAATTCCATGTTTGTCAAATAAAATTAATTTGAAATTAGAATTATCAGTCAAAAAATAAATATTTTCATTTGAAATGGCCAGTACGGCAAAACGGCAGTTTCATAGGTAAAGACCTATTATAAGTCCTTGATAATATGCTTCCTGACATACCTAAGTACTTTGCAAATTTAACCCTCTGTATAAACAAATTGTGTAACATGCTGTTAAGGCCGACTCCCGCAATGATGATTCAACAATGTAACTCGGACTTAGCCGGTTACTCAGTTAAAAATGTCAATTCGTCAATTTCCATTAGAATGACAAACATAAAACAATATTTTACCTGAGTTAGCTTAACTTAGGACCGCGCAAGTCGCTATTCACCTACAAAGGTCTAAATATATAACTACAAAATTAAACAATACTAACGAATCGACAATCGAATTAACGTCCCTACAGGACAAGTTTCACAAATGAACTAACTAACAATTAACCCGGGTTAACTAAACCATACATTAACCGAACGAAACGTAAACACATCAAGTTATAAATTCAAATTGTGCACATTATGCCCCAGCACGGCCGCGACCCGTAATGCTGTAATTTCATTAATCTTAGTTTAATTTATACATAGTTAAATTATACTTAACGCAGGGATGGTCCTTAGAGGTTAGGGATAAATATAGTAGTTAAATTTGCATAGAACGTGTACTTTTTGGAGTTCAAACGTACAGGACCAGTTGTATGAAAAGTTAGGAACATTTATTTAAAGACGTTGTTTTAACAATTAAAGTGTGCAACGACGCATTTTGCTTAAAAAAGCTTGAGAGTAAAATCCTTTGATCTCTTTGAGACACAGGACCAGTTATATGAAAAGTTAGGAACATTTATTTAAAGACGTTGTTTTAACAATTAAAGTGTGCAACGACGCATTTTGCTTAAAAAGGCTTGAGAGTAAAAACCTTTGATCTCTTTGAGACGATTTTGTCCATCGCATCCTAACTATATCGCCGTTGGAAAAGGGTTGAAACAAAAATTATGATCGGCGTGGCTTGTTTACCATCTATACAGTTACCTACATATCTCATTTACACAGAGAACTTGTAAGAGAGAGAACTAGAAATGCCTTTGTTTGAGTTTACTCGCAGTGCCAATGATGTCACATTTATTTATACCAATTTCTTACCAATAGGTAAGAAGCGCAAATAATTTCAACAAATCACAGCATTTTTAACACGGGCATCACGATGTACGCTTGGCGACGATTCGTTGCGTAAACCAAGGACCTATACCCGGCTCGTGCTACCGGCTTACAGTTAATAATACTATTTATATTTCTCTCTATAAGACGTTCTATGCATGTACATAATACAGATTTAAGTACGGAATGTTTATAAAAAATGCCTCTGTTGTATTCGCTTGCGTACATTTTTGTCATCAATTGTAAGAGGTTGGACTATGAACTACGAGGGTCAAACTGAAAGATCTTAGAACTGGCCACTTGTAAACAATATAATAAAATAACAATTAAAATTTGAAAATGGAACTCTTTTATTGAGTATGTATTTCATTCATTTGTCATTTGTTTTACGATTTGGCAGCAAATTGAAAATTGTCTGTGTCACGTCAGCATGAATTTAGCGCGAGAAAATTTTCATGCAATGATTTTTTATGACTTTCGATGTCATTAAGGTCAATAGAAAAGTTATGATAGACTAAGATTGGGACTTCACGGTGAAGTCCCATCTCGTGACACTGTTTACAACTGGTTAATGAGTTTAAACGAAGTCGCACTAATCTCACCGATGATCTGCGCGAGGGACGGCCTTCTACGGCGACGACTGAAGGTTATGTCTGTGTTGTGCGGCGTATGATAGAGACTGACAAAACAGTAACATGTCAGCAAATTCGGACAAGCTTAGGCATTGGTATGAGTCAAGTGCACAAAATCCTCCATGAACATTTAGTGGTCTGGAAGCTTTGTGCCCGGTGGATACCTCATAATTTGACCGAGGGTCAAACGCTCCGTCGTGTTGATTGGTGCCGTGAAATGGTTGAAAGATTTAACGGAGGTGACTCAAATGCTGTGTTCGACATACTTACAGGTGGATCTGGATTTACTGTTATGATTCCGAAACCAAAAGACAGTCTGCTCAGTGAATGTTTCCTTCCAAGGAGTTGCTAACTAAAGTGAAGAGAGGTCGAAGCGAGGGAAAAAAGATGGCCTCGTTCTTCGGAAGGGCAGGTCATTTCGCGACAATTGTTTTAGAGGATCGAAAAACAGTTTCTGCGGAGTGGTACACTAATAAATATTTGCCAGTTGTCTTGTAAAAAGTTCATGAGAAACGACCTCGTAATATGAGATCCACCTTCACCACGATAACACCTCATCGTACACCGCCAGGCCAACGATCGGCTATTTGGTGACGTCAAATGTGGAATTACTAGGTCATCCACCGTATAGCCCCGACCTCGCACCTTGCGATTTTTATTTAGTACCGAAAATAAAAGAAAAACTTCGAGGATTTACGGACGCCGCGGAAGCTGTGGCTGCGTTTCAAAAGGCCGCCGAGGAGACCCCTGTGGACGAGTGGGCAAAGTGGTTTTCTCGGTGGTTCCATCGGATGCAGCGATGTAATGACGTGAATGGACACTATTTTGAAAATATATAATAAAACTAATAACAAGCTAGTTTTATCAGTTTTTAATTTTCAAAAAGCTTTCAGTTTGACCCTCTTAATACTAGGAACCAGACTGAACCAAAGTTTGATCTGTTATATTATAACAAGCAGTGAAGACTTGTTTTTTGTTACCTTTAAATAGTTAAACACTTAAACGGCCGTGTTCACAAAGCCTTACTTTCAGTTAATCGTAAAGTAAACTAGATCACAAGACCACATTTTAAATTCATATTTTTTATTTGGAAAGACATTAAGGTAAATCTAGTTGACGAATGTTAAGCTTATACTAATATAAAAAGCAACAGTGCTCCCTACAAAAATAATTAAGTTGCTTTAGAATACGATAAATTTATAAAATAAAGACTGTGAATTAGAACAGCAAAATGCAAATTTTGTACCAAAAATTATTATCACTGGAAAGGCAAGCGTATTCGAAAATTGCCAGTAAGTAATGTGTCATCACTGTTATTACAACGTTTCAGACATAATAGCACAAGTTTAGGGTAGAGGTTATCGTTTGATATATGTTTATTTGTTTGTTTAATGTCTTAAGCGTCATTGTCAATAGAGCACGTCTTTTAACGCTCGGGTCGCTCACTTCCCTCTAATATAGTTGAGGAGGGCGATGGCTGGTTCCCGCATCAACCGGGGCTGTTTGTGGGCAGGGAGACTTGCCGAGCTAACAGATGCAAATAAGAATTATTTTGTATAGACATACGAGCTATTGTAAATTTATTTTAAAAAACTGCTGAGGGTCCAACATAAACCGTCATGTTCGTCAGGCTACGTAGCCACCAACGCACGGCGGTGTGCGTGAATGGCTGACCGATATCTGGGTTCTCCCCAGTTTGCGGTATGGTCATCCATAACACAAGCTCTGCCTAATTTGGGACCTTCCAGTTGGTTGGTTCTGGGGATTTATTATTATTATTTATTATATCATGCACTATTGGTTAGTACATGAAAGTATTAATCCTCTCGATAGCTTAAATTATTACACTGCAGAGACTTCAATCTAACATAACAACAGGAGTTACAGGGAATTTATAGTACATCACGTTTGCCAGCGTTTGGTTTGTAAGCTGTACACACCATCCACTTCATAGTTATAAGGGTTTCATATCAATGTTTCCCTGTACCGTTATAGCCGTCGCGTCGGCTTAGTGAACATAAGTGACAAAAACTCATCGGTATATTTGAAGTCACTGGGATCGTTAAATTGCGAACTCATCGCCGTTAACCATTGCGCCAATCCGTCCAGTCCAGTGTTATGAACATAATCTCTATGTACTTTTGAACTATGTAATAAGTTATGTATATAATAAAACTGTAAAAATTTCGAAAATAAAAATAAATGAGACAAAATCGGGTTCAAAAGTGTTTTATTTCAAATTATGAGTCGTTAAAATATACAAAATATAATATTAAGTTACTTTATTTCTCACGACACAACAATTGCTGCTTGTTGATCCGCAAGTTTGGCCCGAAGCAGTTACCACACATATTCTGCTCGTATCAATCGGTCAGTTCATTCGGGCTATATATATGTTAGCTCATTCGTTTCGTGTCGCTCAAATCCAAGCAGCACACATACATATTCTATGCACCCGAATGTGTGGGTAGTGCCCCTTACACGCACGTAGTCTAGAACCAAAGCTAACTAAATACAAAATCAATTATTCTTTCGGACTAGCTAGAACTGTATAAGCTGTAAACAAGCATATAAGCTGTATTTTACAGTTGAACAGTTGAGGAACTAAGCTGCATGCACAGCTTAAAGCTCGAAACACCAAACAAAGCTATTTCAGAGTTAAGTAACGAGTTAGTTTTTAGGGTTACTCCGGTGAAGTAATTCTTACTTCTAGTTGTACTTTTCAAAGAAAATATTGTTTTAAATTAAACACCAACTGACCGGATTGTATTGCATTTAAATATATTTTTACATTTTCACTAGATGAAGTAAAATTATAATTCAACGCTATTAAATCCAGTGATAAAATGTTTTATTTAAAATAATTAATCGCGAAAACTTAAGGAACTATTGCATTTTGTTTAGCACTTATTGATAACTTATAAATCGAACTTTACATGAACGTATGTGGGAGATTAATCTAAAATAAAAATACAAGAAATAGACTAAAGCGTTTTAGGTATATTTCATAAACTGTTTTTATATTGTTAACACATTTTGTTCAACTAGGTAATAATACACTATTCACTAGCTTAACACTTTATTGGTTACATAATAAATGATAAATTATAATTACCTGACGAGTTTGGTACAACACGCTCCGACCACGAACCAAGAGAGAATGCCCTTCCCAGTTTTTTTGTTTTTTTTTTGCTGCCGAGGCACCCTCGCGGGAGGGAGGTGGAAGATGCGTCATGCATACCCGCCCGCAGGTAAATTCCTCTGCGGGGGGGTTATGTGGGACTCACCAGAATGGCACCTACCCACTAAAAACCACCTGTTGGCTGTGGTAAGCGTATACCTTTAGCCTTCATCGGAAGCGACACCCGTCGGGAAGTTGGGCGCGCTGGCGGAGACCCGCTAGCGGGTCTTCCGCCTGTAGTGAAAGTTGCACTGAAGGTGCTCAAAGGGACATGAGTTGGTGGCCGTTCTGGGCAGCCTCCGGTGAAGCCGGGGCTGGGCAGAGGTCGGCCGAAGCATGATTTAGGGATCAATTCATTTAAATGAACCTACAATGAATTGAGAAGGGAACTATGCTCCGCCAGAGCTAGCAAACGCTCTGTCGGAGTACGTGAAGCCCTAAGTTTACGGGCTAAGACTGCGATTTCACTAACATCGACATTTTTAATAGCGTCGCAGACGATACGCATATCGTCTACTACGGAGGATTGAGGAGTGGGTTTGTATGGGCGAGGAGCCGGGATGGGATTCGATGCGGGACGCTGCCTCCAGTTTTCTGGAGCAGGCTTGGGCTGAGTAGGCTTTGCAGCCGGAGGAACCCGGCTACGCAGCGGCGGAAAGTTTTCTTGAGAAAGGCGCGGGGCCTGTTTGGGAGCCGCCCTTTTGAAATTGGAGCGCATACAACGGGGTGCACGAGGGCAGCCCCTGTAGTTTGCGGTGTGGCCGGACTGGCCACAAAGCACGCAATCGGGAGGAGAGGGAGTTTCAGGAGTGCGATTGCACTCCTTAGTGAAGTGCGGGACCAGGCACTTGACGCACCTGGGCGGTGCGCGGCAGTTGGCTGCCGCGTGCCCGTACAACTGGCACCGATGGCACTGGCCGGGATGACCGCGGCGATGAGGCGCCTCGATTGAGATCCCAGAGAGGCCGCAAATAGAGCTAACCCCTTTCAGGATATCTCTGGACTTGGGGACGTTGGCGAGAATCACCAAAGCGAGAGGGTGTTGCCTCCCGTACTTGCTGTGCATTTTATGCACCGCGAGTGCCGGGAAGCCTTGGGACTGCAGATCCTCCAGGATAGCCTCGTTCGATAATTCGAACGGGACTCCCCTGAGTACCGCTCTGATCTTACGCTCTTCTGACAGAGCATAAGTGTGATAAGCATATTGCTTATCGGTGAGGAGCTTTGTTAAAGCTCGAAAGTCGTCTATCGACGAGACTAAGATTTTAATAGATTCACCCGAGTTGGCTGCTCGGATGTAATGGATTTTGTGCTCATTGCACAATGTCGAGACCTCGGTCCATTTACCCTTTTCCCGAAGGAAAACGGGTGGTGGGACCTTGGCCTTGACAGAAGTTGGGGCCGGAGCGGGTGTTGAAGACACCGGGGCAGCTGGCGTTGAAGACGCCGCAGGAAGTGTAGGGACGGGCGTCGAGGGCGCCGGGTCTTGTTTTGAACGCTTCTTAGAGCGCTTCTTAACAAGCGTAAAGGAGGGAGACTCAGGGTCAGTTGGGGTGGCGTCCGAGGATGACTCGGTCGCGGGTGCGCGCTTGCGTCGCGGAGGGGCGTCTACTTCGCACTCCATGTCACTGGAGGAAGGGGACGCTGGAGAGCCTAAGACCAGAGGGGTCTGGGGGACTGGGGTGGCCTGAGGGGCCATTTGTGGAATTAACGCCATGATATGCGGGATAAGAGAATCAAGGAATCGGAACTTGTCAGCATTTATATGTATGCCTTCAGCACCGGTACTATCAACTAACTTCTTCCTAAACTCATCAGAGCTTAGGGAAGCCATTGCGGAGGGGTTGGGGAGGGACAATATATGAACCTAACAACGATGACTAACTCCCTAAAACCACCCTACACGCAGTAGGGCGGTTGAGAACGACGCGGATAACTTACTCGAACACGGCACTTGAAGTCCTGGAACAACGAATTCCCGTCGACGAAGCTCACGTTCCACGAAGTACGGTTAACAAGCCACTGTCCGCCGTGAAAACGGCGTTAGAAACTTATTAGAAGTACGGTTAACGAGCCACTGTCCGCCGTGAAAACGGCGTTAGAAACTTAATACGGTAAACAACTATGAAATTTGGGTGCTCAATTAGCGCGGGGGCTAAAAGAGCGGGAAGGCGTCTGCGATCGACGTGCGCTCGAGAACGCACGCAGACCGAGACACCCCCTTCCCAGTTTTTTTTTTTTTTTTTTTGCTGCCGAGGCACCCTCACGGGAGGGAGGTGGAAGATGCGTCATGCATACCCGCCCGCAGGTAAATTCCTCTGCGGGGGGGTTATGTGGGACTCACCAGAATGGCACCTACCCACTAAAAACCACCTGTTGGCTGTGGTAAGCGTATACCTTTAGCCTTCATCGGAAGCGACACCCGTCGGGAAGTTGGGCGCGCTGGCGGAGACCCGCTAGCGGGTCTTCCGCCTGTAGTGAAAGTTGCACTGAAGGTGCTCAAAGGGACATGAGTTGGTGGCCGTTCTGGGCAGCCTCCGGTGAAGCCGGGGCTGGGCAGAGGTCGGCCGAAGCATGATTTAGGGATCAATTCATTTAAATGAACCTACAATGAATTGAGAAGGGAACTATGCTCCGCCAGAGCTAGCAAACGCTCTGTCGGAGTACGTGAAGCCCTAAGTTTACGGGCTAAGACTGCGATTTCACTAACATCGACATTTTTAATAGCGTCGCAGACGATACGCATATCGTCTGCTACGGAGGATTGAGGAGTGGGTTTGTATGGGCGAGGAGCCGGGATGGGATTCGATGCGGGACGCTGCCTCCAGTTTTCTGGAGCAGGCTTGGGCTGAGTAGGCTTTGCAGCCGGAGGAACCCGGCTACGCAGCGGCGGAAAGTTTTTTTGAGAAAGGCGCGGGGCCTGTTTGGGAGCCGCCCTTTTGAAATTGGAGCGCATACAACGGGGTGCACGAGGGCAGCCCCTGTAGTTTGCGGTGTGGCCGGACTGGCCACAAAGCACGCAATCGGGAGGAGAGGGAGTTTCAGGAGTGCGATTGCACTCCTTAGTGAAGTGCGGGACCAGGCACTTGACGCACCTGGGCGGTGCGCGGCAGTTGGCTGCCGCGTGCCCGTACAACTGGCACCGATGGCACTGGCCGGGATGACCGCGGCGATGAGGCGCCTCGATTGAGATCCCAGAGAGGCCGCAAATAGAGCTAACCCCTTTCAGGATCTCTCTGGACTTGGGGACGTTGGCGAGAATCACCAAAGCGAGAGGGTGTTGCCTCCCGTACTTGCTGTGCATTTTATGCACCGCGAGTGCCGGGAAGCCTTGGGACTGCAGATCCTCCAGGATAGCCTCGTTCGATAATTCGAACGGGACTCCCCTGAGTACCGCTCTGATCTTACGCTCTTCTGACAGAGCATAAGTGTGATAAGCATATTGCTTATCGGTGAGGAGCTTTGTTAAAGCTCGAAAGTCGTCTATCGACGAGACTAAGATTTTAATAGATTCACCCGAGTTGGCTGCTCGGATGTAATGGATTTTGTGCTCATTGCACAATGTCGAGACCTCGGTCCATTTACCCTTTTCCCGAAGGAAAACGGGTGGTGGGACCTTGGCCTTGGCAGAAGTTGGGGCCGGAGCGGGTGTTGAAGACACCGGGGCAGCTGGCGTTGAAGACGCCGCAGGAAGTGTAGGGACGGGCGTCGAGGGCGCCGGGTCTTGTTTTGAACGCTTCTTAGAGCGCTTCTTAACAAGCGTAAAGGAGGGAGACTCAGGGTCAGTTGGGGTGGCGTCCGAGGATGACTCGGTCGCGGGTGCGCGCTTGCGTCGCGGAGGGGCGTCTACTTCGCACTCCATGTCACTGGAGGAAGGGGACGCGGGAGGGCCTAAGACCTGAGGGGTCTGGGGAACTGGGGTGGCCTGAGGGGCCATTGTGGACATTATCGTCATGAAATGAGGGATGAGAGAATCTAGGAAACGGAACTTATCAGCATTTATATGTATGCCTTCAGCACCGATACTATCAGCTAACTTCTTCCTAATCTCATCAGAGCTTAGGGAAGCCATTGCGGAGGGGTTGGGGAGGGACAATATATGAACCTAACAACGATGACTAACCCCCTAAAACCACCCTACACGCAGTAGGGCGGTTGAGAACGACGCGGATAACTTACTCGAACACAGCACTTGAAGTCCTGGAACAACGAAACCCCGTCGACGAAGCTCACGTTCCACGAAGTACGGTTAACAAGCCACTATTCGCCGTGAAAACGGCGTTAGAAACTTAGAAGTACGGTTAACGAGCCACTGTCCGCCGTGAAAACGGCGTTAGAAACTTAGTACGGTAAACAACTATGAAATTTGGGTGCTCAATTAGCGCGGGGGCTAAAAGAGCGGGAAGGCGTCTGCGATCGACGTGCGCTCGAGAACGCACGCAGACCGAGACTCGCGCCCTTCCCAGAGGAGGGCAAGCGCTTTTATACAGCCGAGTAAACAAGTTGCGTCATTACAAGATGGCGGCAAATTTTAGGTGGGAACGGTTTTACAGTTTTAGTCCTCTTATTATGTAACATATCGAAACATAATAAATTAACTACTAACAATTAATAATAATCAATAATCATAATTTTAAACACACTCCCACACGTATATAAAAGAGTATTTTACTTTATATTGAATAATTATTAAACACTGATTCCAGTAATTTAAATGTATCAGTACGTAAACGATTTACATTATACTTCGATAAATCTTTCACTATTACAGATAAAGAAACATAAAAAATAAATAATCCAGCAGTAACATTAGGTATGATTAAAGTCAGGACCTTAAAAATCATGTTCCCGGTCGCCTGATGTAATATGTCGAATGGTTCAGTCATTACGCGAACCGAACCGACGATATACGACATGACACAAATAAAAACAAAATTATAGGGGTACGAAATAATTTGTCTTGCTCGCTATCCCATGTTTTGCATTATTCTAAATCTTATAGGACGGAGAGTTTGTGTAAGTTCAAGACTTTCAAGCGTTGAGTAATAGCACCGCAGTCCCTCTTACTAAATTTTTATTCAGTGTTAGTTGCAGAAAGCTCAAAACACACAAAACTCTCGTTTTATGCATTGGATTTCCCGAAAAAAACGCCTGATCCTATCAATTATACGCATTTCTAAATAACAACAACCTTGATCAGAGAACAAATATATGTGTGTGTGATGTCAACTACTTTCCACTATTTAACTTTAATCAAAGAATATATGTTATTATGTTACACGGACGTAAAACTGCTTGTTGTGCTTTAAATCCAAGTTATAAAAGTTAAGTATTCTTTAGGAAATCCCTCAATGCTTAGTGAATTGTTGTTCTACTAACATATTAGTATATAGGTTGGTACTATGCATCTTGGTCGTTCTATCATCGTTGGTATTACTATTATGCATCGACACGCCCCATTATCGACACTGGGGCGGCACTATTTCAATTCAGAAACTGGTACAAAAAGTACCAGTTTCTGTGGTTAAAACTTCGTTCGCAATGCTTGAATGGATTTTCATTTTGTTGGTTTTATTTGATTTTGAGTTTGATTAATTTGGTAGTAATAGGCCCAAACAGTTCTGTGGCAGCGGCAAAAAGTTTGCCAACTGGAGCGTTCATTAGGTAGACGGTCAAGGTTTTTACAAGATAATCTACGATTATGTGGGTCACAAAAACTGAGAAGATTGGAGCTTCTTGGTCCTGCTGTAGCCTTCTTTGAATGTCATCTTGCTGAAAGAAAATATCAAATAGAAACGTATCCTAACTTAGCAAGTCCTCTAGTGGCATAACAAAATTAAATTACTTAAATAACTATATTTTTGTATGTATTTTAATTGAGCGTTATTGTTCTAACAAAAACAATACCAATGTAATGAAACGATATTAAAATGATTTGTTAGATTTACTTTACAGATTGGAGGAGGTGCATTTCGGTTTTTAAGATTATTTATGACATCAAATACATAGTGTTAAACAATCTAAATGCATTTATAAGTTGAGCCAATTTAATTGTTTTTAATGCAAAAGAATTTTATTAAATCTTTTAATCAGTATCGTAATACAGTTCTCTGGGACTTTACTAAAGACCACAAAGAATTATCAAAAAAACCGTTCATGTTTCACTATCAACATTTTCCATGGCAAACTGTATTGCAATGTGTTTGAGTAACGACTATGAACCTATTAGTCTTTTACTTCATTTGATGGCTAGCAATTTAAAGACGAGGATGAATCCACAGGATTAATTGAAAATAATTAGACCCTTGCACTGAAATTCAAAACAAATAAAATAAACTGCAATAAGCACCGAAAACCAATTGTTCATAATATTTGATCAAGTGAACTAGACGAACGGGTAGAATACGCTTTCCCTAAACTAAACAAGTACTTCGGAAAAGGTACTACTCAAAACTTTGTTTATTAAGTCAGTTAATATTTGCATAAAATACCAAAATAGATAATAATATCGCTGCTGTCCGCATCCGAATTCGATGACGACACATTTGAACAGTCCGACCGACCGTACCGTTGAAGGTAGGTATCAAGATACTCAAAAACGGACATCCAAAATCTTGATCCCAGTCACCTGATTTCATTTGTCAACTGGTTAGTCACTACGCAAACCGAACCGACAATATATGACATGACACGAATAAGTACGAACGAAATTATACGGAGACGAAATATTTTATCTTGCTCGTAAGCCCATGTTTTGTATCATTCCATCTCTTTTATGTCGGGGAACAATATAATTGAGTTTGTGTGAGTAAATTTATATGTGGTAACATAAGAACAATTTTTCACTTACGTTATGTAAGAGCGTTACCTATCTTCTCCTATTTACTTTAATCAAAGGCCCGAGCAGTACAAACCCATTTAATCCAGATGTACAATATTTTAGTATAGCACAGCTATTAAATTACACCCATTTACACCAACTCAAAACAAATGAAAAAAGACTGCAACAAAAACCGAAAACCAATTCGCCGAACAAGCAACAACCAAGTTCGCTTTGGACGCAAGTTCTACGTCAATTTAATAAACAATAGAACTAGATGTTGCTTTGCGTTCGGTTCCAATTACTTGCACAGTAATCTGTTTACGATGCCTTTATGTTGTGGGAATTGTGACTATAAGTTCGTGTTGTAATTAAATAATTGTTTGAAACTCGAATCTGTGTTCTCGACTGAGGTATACTGAAAATCAAAGGTTTTCGTTACTTCGGGCTGATTGTTCAATGCTCAGAACTTGTCATAATTTCTATCTGTCTTAATTATTTCTGTCTCGTCAAGTGTCAAAAGTGTAAATAATGTGACTAAAAATCTTTCGTCATACTCTAGATCTGACGGAATTTTTTCCACGGAGGCACAAAAGTGAATTATGCTCCGTAAAACAAGAAGCAAGTCTCGTTAGAATAATGTTTCTTGAACACCTACTCCAAGTTGGAGTCCTCAGTTTCGGGATTAACCCAGATTCGTAAAAAGTTCAGAAAATTACAAAAAACAGAAAACTACTTTTATGGATACAAGATAAAATGAAGAAATCATCTTATGTACAATTTATAAAACACAAGGTAATAAGTATCTGGAACGAGTAGTTAGCACTTTTTTAATTTTTAACTAACCATCCAGCATTACTGAACGAGAAAAAATAATATATCTAAATTATTTTCCAATGCATTTATTGTTCACTTTTGTTTTTTATTGATTTCACAGCCGGCATGAGAGCTCGTGACCTACCTGATGGTAAGAGGCATCCGCGCCCATGGACAGCATTAGTCGTGGGTGTTTTAATTATTAACACTAATTGTGATATTATATCGACTTATGATGCGTTGCCGACCGTAAGCTTCAGTTGGAATTGCCTTTGTTCCAGTAATAGCAATGGCTAGTCCTTCCCTTTGACCGGAACACGACCACGTAAACGTGACTATTACGGCGGCCAAAACAGGAAGGTCTGTAGTACCGGCCCAGACGAGAACTTAACACGGTATACTACTACCAATATTAACTACTAGATAACTCACCTTAGCGTCGTACTATTTTTAGTTGTTAATTGCTGTGAACCGTCTGAAACAAATGACAAAAGGTTATTAAAAAAACTGAGGTGTTTTTTTTACTTTTATCAAAACAACTAAAAGAGGTTTATTGGTTTTTCTAGCTATAAATACCGACAGGCTTCACTATGTTTCTGAGTTTTAATAAATACGCCTATGTACAATAGACTTTATTTGACATTTGTAGAATTTCAAGTTAAAAGGGAAGTATTATATCTAGTAGTATATTAGGTAATTTATGTGTACATAAAACTTAATTCATACACACATAGATATGTGTATATGTGACACAAAGATATACTTCACGAAGGTTTTTTCGAACTGGTGGTAGAATCAGGTTTTATTTGACGTCAATAAGAACAAGTAATTGTCAATGTTGAAATAAATATTTCATTTCATTTAATGTTTTAAGTTTTTGTATGATAGAGTAACAAACATCCGTACATCACAAACTTTGTCAATATTAAAATAAAGAGTATTAGTAAAACTGTATTAATGGAAATCGTACTAATAATTTTATATGCGTTCGTAGTACATTTATGCGTCTTATATAAACCTAACCTAACCTAACCCAACCTTATTAAGGCAAACTCTAAAATACTTTCATAGCAGTCTTTATGTTAATGTTAGTAATAAATCCCCATACAAACACATCAACTGTGTGTCGGTGAAGTAAATAGAGCCTGGGTTATGGATAACCAAACGGCGATCTCAGGCGAACCAAGAATAAACACACATATGTATACAAAAACCATGATCCGCGAACAGACATCTGTGCTCAGCGCACAAATGTATGAGGCAAGGCTACTACTACGCCACTCGGCCTTCCTACTACTGCTAACGCTTAGTTCGGTGAGACCTGTAACCCTGAGACGAATGAGCTACGAAGATAGAAAACAATATATAACTGTTTCAGTATTTCAATAATTCAAGAAATCAAATCTCTGTGATAGATCTAATATTATTTAGGTTTTGTAAAAACTATAGATTTGTTTTTGAAGTAAAATTGACACGTGTGTATATCATAAGGCATATTTTCTAAAAAAATATATGCATACAAGAAAGCTATATAATTTTCCAATCGCTTTACACTAGAGTAGTTCTAAAACTCAGAGATCGCCTGCAGTTTAACTTTTTTAAACTGAGGTTTGCCTGCCAAAGTTTCTCTGTTCCAAACCTAATCTATAACATCGAGTTCAAAAGCGAAGTAATTTCAACTTTTCCACATTTCACGTAGAGTTCACTTTCGAGTGGTTCGATTGTTCGAAAAAAGTTTCAAAAGCTGAATCTGAATAGCTCCGTCTTTTAATAGAGCAGGATTTAAAAAAGTTTTTATTTTTAATTTCGAACTTCCTGGCGGTTTCTTGAGGGTTTTTTTCAAGTTCTTTTGGTTTGCAGAAGTTAATAAAGTTTCTTGGTTGACTTTGGTGTGTGTTTATAAAGATTTTGAAAGTGTTTATGAAATTTTTAGAGAAGTATACGCTATGAAGTTTTTTTTGTAATTATTACAGTCTTAGCCTTCTTTCTTATGTTTACAGGTCCACACATCAAATTGTACTGAACCAAGATTTCACAACTTTATTAGCGTTGTCAGTTTCCTGAAGTCGTCCCAAGCAATAATCTGTTCTATTAATGCTCCTGAACGTGATCCGAAAAAGAGGTTTCAAGCCTTTGTGTGTCTCTGTCTAGACTTAACATGTTCGTAAACATTTTTTTTTTGTTTCTTTTCTAGAGACTTGAAAACTGCATGAAAGGGTTGTACGAAAATCAGAGACAAAAACTACATTCCTTGCACTGCTAAAACTATATACTGGTATGCACAACTTTGATAACTGATATGAACCTACACATAGCATAGTGGTTCTTGACGGACACTAAACGTTTGATTTAAATGCCTTTCAGTACGACAAAATTCTCTTTATTATGTTTTATTATTTATTCTATTATTACTCGAAATAAAACTTTTAAATATAGAATAAATATTAAAAAGTTTTATTTCAAGCTTAATGTCAAAGTTTTAGCATGAAATTAACCTTTTTAAAATATTTTCACAACCGACGAACGAGCCCGTGACTGACCTGACGGTAAGTGATTTTCGCTCTCACGGACATCAAAAGTCAAAGGTGTTTTAATTTAATTATTAATGTTGACTAAAGATGCGCTGCCGATCGTTAGCTTCGGTTAAAATTTTCTTTGTTCTAATAATCGCCCTGGTTTCCCTTTTACCGAAAGACAACCACACAAACATTACTATGGCAGTCAAAATAAGAATTACTGTAGTACTACCCCTATTACTTTTACTAACTCTACTGCGACTGTCTGCATTTCAAAAACAGTACCTAATAGAAGTATATTTCCCTACCGTCAAAGTAATTTTCACGGTGTATATGTTGCGGCCAAATAATAGAATTCATCGAAACGTTCGAACATTTCATGAAATGGTCACTTTTTTCATGATGTGGCCAACTATTGATGACTTGGCCTCATCGTTTTGATTGGCCATATCGTTATTTTTTCTAACAACCTAGATGATATCCTGCTAGTTGCCCTGCAAAGCGCCATTATGTAATTTAAAGTAATAAAAAGTACAAAACAGGCAAGAAAAACGAAATTATGTTTGATTAATCAGCTAATTATACTATCCTCGTGTGATATTCACACGTAAATAAAGCGTTTTCAACGGAAGTTAAAGGTGTGTTCAAATAAAATTGGCCGTTTCGTGAAGTAGCCAAGCATTAGTTGGCCATATCAACGAACGATAACTTATCATTGATCTGGCCAAGCCACAAAATGATGTGGCTAATGGACAGTCGATCAGTTTATGAAATGGTCGCTTTTCATAAAATGATCGAATATTTTATGATGTGGCCAATTCTGAGATATGGCCACGACATATACATTTTGATTACAGCTATAACAAAAAAATTATTACAATAGCAGTGTTATTATTTTTCCAATATGAAGACCTTTATATTAAGAGACAAGGCCCCCGCAGAACAGCCCTGAACCTTTTTATTTAAGTTTTATTGTAGTAAATTTCAAAATATTTTTGAGGAAAGAATCTCGTGTATCGTTTGCAATTATTTCAATCAAGTTGACCCTAGATAAATTATAACGTTTTCTTAAAGTCCAAATTACAACACCCAACAAACTAATAAAACAAATTAATTTTATATAATTATTGGCGAAGAAACTCTCAAATTTTCGTTAACGAATAAAACAGTCTATGACGCCCATTTCTTAATTATAATAGTATAATCACAGAGCTATTCAATTTCAGACATCAAATCTGGGAAAATAGAAAATAGACACTAAATTTCTGAGAAAATATTAAATCAAACACAAAAACTTTACTAGCTTTGTCAAACGATTGCTTTGAAGGTTTTATTGGTAACTATTAAAGCGAATTGGAGTATGATTAAAAAAATATTAAAAACTACACTATTTATATATAAATGGAGGCATCACAGTATGTCTGAATAAAAACAATAATACGAATCACTTTCAGTTAGTTATCACTGAGGGCGCTTCGCTGGGACTTAAACTACTCCTACACAGGATTTGCCTAAACGCACCCGAGAGGGACCTCGGCTCAGGACGTCGTATATTCAAACTACTACTGGATAAGAAGAGTCATCTACTGCCATGAAACCCGCAAAAAACTCAGTAGGAATGCGTACGTCGCGTTACCTTGGCCCACCGGTGGGTTAGGCGATTCGAATGCCATAACGTGAACGTAATAGGTTGTTGGAACATTCAAACCATAAGGAAAGCCGATTAGTACAAAGCGTTACTGACGCTTTTTAACTTTGAAATTAAAATAAAATCTGCACTGCAAATCTCGCATTTGTAAGCTTTATAACAGTTACGCGTAAATCCAGGACTTCAAAAAAGAAAAGGATTTTCCATCACTAACTGTAATAACTGGCAGGCCAACTTTTCTATCTGTCTAGTTAGTTTGCAACTAGCAGAGTGCCTACAATGTCTATGGTAAAGTTGCTCCGACTCTCTGTCCGTTCTTTTATTGAAACGGACAGGGATTAACGCCTGCTTTGTGGTTTTCATAGGATGAGATAATCTTTTTTTGTAGACTATACATAAGAAAATCAAGTAAAATGACGTAGAAAGAAGAAATAAGTAGTAGAAAGTAGAAATAATCCAATACAATTGGGAGGGGAGGTAGTGATAAAACAGAACAGGCAAATTTTCGTAAAAAATCATTTAAAAAATCAAGTGATTAAAGTAAGATGATGATATGATTAAATATTACTGTAGGTCACACCTATATTATAGTATACAAGCTCATTCTTTTAACAAATAAATTGCCACTCAACATGTAATCGAGTCTTGATTTACAACCCTTTTCCTAGTCGTAATAATAAACAAAGCTAGTTACATTTAGAAAACATGTACCCAGCAACTATGCGTTATATTTAATACTGTTTGGCAATTAAATTAAATTTATAGTTACGTTTCATTTGGCTCAACATGCAGTTTTAAAATTATAAAGATTGAGACTATTCAATTTGCCAACAGTCTCCAAATACAAAATGAAGCCAAAACTTAAAAAATCATCGAAATGTAACATTAACATTTAAAAATTCTCCCTGCAGAAAGCTGTTTTTCATGCAAATAGATGAATAAACAACATGGCTCAACTGTCACAAACGTATAGATACCATATAATCAATCACCCTAGACGCTGTTGAAAAAAAAATTTTTTTCCGCAAAGAGCATTTACTATCCCATTTCGGTTAGACTTGAAGTGAATACCAAATACGTTGATATCGAGTTGTGACAGTGTACGCAGAGCGATGCATCAATTGAATAAATGGTGTGTTATTTTGTTGAAGTTGGCAGGCCAGACTACCATCTCACCGGATGGAAATACAGAAATAGACGAGGCTTTTACAAGCCTATCCAATAGACATCTTTACACGCTGCTTTATAAAATCTGCAAAACAATGAGTCTCTTTTGTAACCTTTTCATCATGACTTTTCCTTGTATTCAATTCAGCTATTAAAGAGAGAAAGTATTTGATACATAAGCAAGAATAAAATCATAAATATTATAACATACTTTGCGTTTTAGAGTCCATTGACAATTAGTAAATATTATTTCGTATTACATGGAAATTAAAGCTATTCAAAGAAAATATTTTTGAATTACCTTTATTGCAGATTATAAACTCTCTGTAAATGCTGTCCTGTTAGATGTTACTAAATTATTTAAAACTTATTATTAAAAATTATTAATGAATTTGGAATTTAAATAAGAAACATGTAAACAAGTTTAGTTATTCGCCTTGCTCAAAAAATAGTTTATATTTCTCATATGTTTGCCCCCACTAAGGTTCAAGTTTTGCTATACGCCTATAGCAGTAGCGAGTTCTCAACTGAAATACATCTGCTGCAGGAGAAACTCCCCCCCTGGTTTAAGATTATTTATTATTATAAACCAGGCTTTTTATGGAAAGTCTTTCCGCAAGTATTAAAAAAAACCTGTGAATAGATATTATTTTCAATTAAGATAAATGTTTAATACAGTAATACTCGTATGAACATTCTTGTGTTTTAAATATTTTTTAAAAGACAAATTTAAACTAACTTGCATCGTCATCAAAGTACAAAAATATATTTGTATTAAAATAAATTATTATATTATAATAAATTCAAATAAAATATTTATTAGTCGTTGTTTTTTAAAGTTACATATCAGCGTAGTAAGGGTGGCAAAGAGACCATTTTACTAAGCCTCCGCGGTCGGGCTGTCTGTCAGTGATCTTCATTCACATGAACAGCGATACTCTAGTAGAGGGCGTATTTGATATTATACCAATACAAACATCACATAGAAGTAAAAATCCACCGTGGATTTAAAAATGAATAACTTGTCTTTTGTTATTTCACTGGTAATTCTCAATTATGATAGTTTTTAGTATTATGAACTTAAATCTATTAATTTCTAATAACCTATATAATCCAATCTTCAAGATTTAAGAGCTTTTCTAGTACAGTCAACATCTCGTCAACTTAGCACAAAATGTCACATTCATCAATTAATTTTGAATTCTTTTTCAATGCTAACTGGGTCGAAAATTTAGTAAGAAAATTTGATTTATAGGTTGATGAATTGTTGACTGTACCAGTTTTATTAAAATTTACACTCTCAGTAAAAATCATATCATCATTGTTTCTATAACAATAGTCAGAAAAGGCATTAAAAAGAAATCGAAGCTCATTTTCCTTTGATTCTTTTTACTTTTTTGTAACGATAACAAAAATTTATATTATATATAGGGGAACGAAATGAAAGGCTGGTATTTAATCAATGCAAACATAATAAAGCTTAATGAGTAGAAATTTTATATACCGAGATAAATAAATATTTCAGTTTTAATTTATATTAAAAGCTGTTTCCTAAAACTTAGTCTTATCCGTAGCTCTGGTTGTATTGCTAACTCAAAAAGTTATAAATGTAATTTTGAGTCATCCTTCCTTTTGGTATTGAACGAACGAATATTTGTGCCAACGAAGTCTTTGTACGTCTTTCTGTTTGTTTATTCATTTTTATACAATTTGGATTATGATAATAACTTCTCCATCACTTAGAGATTTGTTTATGGAAGATTCATATTACGGTACTTATATGAATAAATTTTTAAAAAATTAAGAAAGTGAAGTATATATTTGCACTCGTCATGACTCGAAACATTTTACGAACTGATTTACTCATAGCTGTTTTGCGCGCTTACTCACATTTGGTCGTATCTTGTTAGGACAAGACTTGTGTCTCTTCTGGATAATAAAGCTTTCAAATGCAAAAAACATTAAAAATAAATTTGGAAGATGTATAAAATCAGTAAATAAGCAAATTAATCTGTTTTATTATTTTAGTATAATGTACAGAGATGGTCTAAAATCTTCTACAATTTATTATTAGAGCTACATAATTTATTACACATAATTCAGCAGAGAATGTTCTCACAAGGTAAATCCTCACCCTACGTCCAGAGCGCGATTGATAAGGGTATTACGATTAAAGGTATTTTCGTATTGGCTATTAGATCCAAGCGGAGCGACATTTTATAGCAAAAAATAACAAATTAAGTGAATTACTTTTACAAATTGTAGTCTGTGTTTTTAACTACTCCTCAATAGGCGGACACGGGGTATCTTGAAGCAAGTATTTAAAAATGCGACTATAATTGAAGAGGCACTTCTATACAGTATTATAAAGAGACAAGATTAATTTCTAATCGTATTAATTATGAAAGCGCTGACCGGATTTGAACACATGTTCAAACGTAATGCTGACTAAACGTATTGTCAAAAACTCCGGAATAAACACGGGTAAAGCCGAGAGGTACGACTGTGGCCCTTGCCAAGTTGCAATCTATGATCGCTGATGTTCCAGAAACGGCTCCTGTGCTTGTATTCTAATGTGTTTTTACTCCCTTTTTAAATCAACAAGCCGCTGGGACGAGCCTAGCTAGGTCATTCCATGATATTCATTTACTCTAATTTCTTATTAAATTAATTAACTATTATACTACATTTGCGATGACGATTTAATAGATTCAGCTTTATTATAAATTTACGATGAAAATCTAGAAAAATCGATAAGCTAGATACAATAAATATTTTAACATACTATACATTAATACAAAACATGTATAATTACATAAATTTTCCAATTTTTGTTGGATGAATAATGCAATGTTTATTATGTACTGAAAAAACATCAATAATCCAAAAATTTTGTTTAATGTAATTATATTTGCAACGAGTCCAAATGTCAAACGACCCTACGACATAATACACGACTATGTGATAATAACATCATAGTTTCGTGAACAAACATTGTAAAGCAGTAACAACACACTAAACACAAATAACACATAAAGCCTCTGAATAATTCATATTTCTCTATCATAAAGCAAACCAGTTTTACCATTGTTTTATTAAGTAACTAGTCCGTCAGTTTTAAACGAATCATATTTTCTGATAACAAATATTCGCTCCTCTGTAATCTAAACACACACTAAAGATACCTACCATTTTCTGTATAATCCAAGTTGTCTGAACGAATCCCAGGAATCCGATAACCCTCAGTGACCAGTCCGTTCCTGAAATTAAAATTAAATTAATCAACAATATGCAAAACTAAAATGAACGCAGGTGCCCGCCAGATGTGTCAATTAGGGATTTTCCGAATTTCAAACTGTCGACGTTATTCCGTGAAAGGATTATAATTTTGATTTTATTCAGTTGGATTTTGTTTTATCATACAAGCCTTTATTATACAAAATATTTACAATTATCTATTATTTTCTATCACATCTTCAGTACCGAGTCAACGAAAAGGTTTTTTATAGTCTATCTAAATAGTGATATTACATGGCAGAAATATTTATATTATTTTTTTATATCTAATAATTACTGATTTCTCATAATATATTAATTTTTATTACTTGAGGACACATATTGTTACCTAAAGTGATTAAAACTCATATTTGACTCAAATCAGTAATTTTTTATCTTAAAATATCAGTCCAAACTTGAATAGAAATATAATAGTTTCGGGGATGTTCCGAGCTAATAAGTGGTATTAATGCTCTTTATTTCAGTAGCCGTATTTGTCAAATACATAGATGTTTGTCTTTGAACTAAGGTTTTGTGTTTGACTAAAATCGTTATTTATTCCATACATTCGGTCCTTATATTCGTGTTTTTATAAAATATGACACTAAATGCTAATAAGTATTGTTACAACTGTGGAAGACTTTAAATTTCACTAAATTACTTAAGTGAAATAGTGAGAACACCGCAAGATATTATCCAACTGTTTATTTAAATCGGAGTTTTCTCAAAATTAACTATATAAATTTAAACAAAAAATGAGAAAATGTAAATGTTGTCGCATTGGTCATGTTAGTTTTGGCAAAAGAACTTATTTTGATTTAAAAAAACAGTAAAATTTTTGTTTCATCTTTAAGAGGCTTTATGCGGTACGTACTGAATTTTAAGAATATGGTAATAAAAGTTAAGGGAATAAAAAAAATATATATTGCTTGCGACTGTTTTGCGAGGTTTCACCCGCGAAATACTTAGTATAGTAAAATTCCTAACATGTATGTAATACAGCAATGATGTGACTTTTGGATATTGTTGCTCTATCAAATTATAAAAGGATTTTCAAAATCACATTAGTAGGTTCATTATCTGTTAAGAAACAAAGATTAAGAAACAAACATATACTTTTTCTTTACATGGCTGTCGCGTATTTCGTTTTATCTATATTTCCTTCAACCCAAAAAGTTGCAAAACTAATACATGAAGCAATAAATTGTCACAAACAGAAATTGCATTCAGCATAAAATGAGCTTTGCTACCTCAATTTTTCCGCAAAATACCATAATTTCAACTTTGTAAAACTGCTGTACCTACAGCGGCGTTGGCAAGCCATATAACATAATAATTCAACTCTAATACATTAAATTATAGCAGAGCTCGCAGAAATTTCTAACTACACAGAAATAAATAAGCTCGTGCAATGGAATCCTAACTTTGCAGGGAAAATGGGAACCTTATACAGGTTAGGGAGTTCAAAATAAATTACATTTACTCTGTTGTTAACATTCATAAATAATCAATATTTGATACACTGAAACCTATTAGGAATTAACTATGTAAAATTTATAAAGAATTTGCGTTATGGAGAGTAACCTACAACAACTTATTGTGGAACACTTTTTACCGGATATTATCGCGTATATTTTAGTTAATTTTAAAATTATTTCGACGTTTCGGCATCTTTGCAGTTGCCGTGGTCACGATAGACTACACGGCAACTGCAAAGATGCCGAAACGTCGAAATAATTTTAAAATTAACTAAAATATACGCGATAATATCCGGTAAAAAGTGTTTTATTTAAAGTATGTATCGTGAAAACTTAAGAAAAGATTTAACTTATTGTGGGTTGGTTTGCTTTATCTTTAAATAAATAAAATTTTTATTTTAATTATTAATACACAAACGGCTTTTAACTGATGTTTAACTGTCGAAACAGTCCAAGCAGTTGTGGTATAGTATGGTGATCATCTTCAGGGGGTGAGTACAGCCGCAGCTGCGCCACGCCTGGCTTTTAAGAAGAGCTCTGTACGGGCTCGAAACGCCGTTACTACTATACGTATATTAATTTTTTTATATGACTTACAAGTCTTTTATCGTACTAATTTATATTAAAATTGTATGTTTCAAAATAAAGCAGTTAAAATCCTGGATTACAAAAAGAGGTTTTTATCCCTAGCTTTTAAGAGGCTAATTAGTCGCAAAAGTTAGTTTTGCTTTAAACAACTAAACCATCAAAACTTTTGTTAGCACATATCACTCGTATATAGCACCGTTGAGCCACGCTCACTTGGTTCGATAGATTCGCGCAAATCCAAATATATATTTCTATGTTTGTAAGAAAAAAAATTAAGTTGTAGGTAAAAATCATGCTAAAAGAAAATTTGATTTTCTATCATATTTAATGTAGGTCTCAATAAATACATTATCTTGTAAAATTCTTTGCGTCATATGTAGTTACTGTTAAAAATTACTCACACTAGCGCAGTCATTTCTAACTGTATAGATATAAATAAACAAAAGCCCCGGAATCCTGACACAACAAGCATAACTTATGATTTATAGATGAACTTGTAGGTTATACATTGTTGCACTTTTTTTCAAAAGTCCTTATATATTTATAAAAAGTTTACTTGGCTTGAAAAACTGTTGGTAGATGTGTATACTCTAGAAATGCCATGATAACAGAATGCGAATCGTTTGTGCTCGTTGCATTTAACTTTCCACCCATTAATTATGTTACACTTATTTCCTCATATATTAAATTCTACCACGTCTTTGTAATAGGTTCTCATACATTTACAACTAACGAGATTACTAAACACTGATGCACCACTTGTACACTTTAAGTTTTTTCCTGTTTATGGATAGCCCAGAATAGAAGTAAAGAACTATGCAACTTATTTTACCTCGTTGCGCGAGCACTTTTACTCGATAGTAAACCCTAGCACGTAAGAACATAAAGATTGTTTCCTAACACAGAGAGTACCACTAAAATGTCAACTCAGTAGCCGTAAATGTCTTTATGCTACACCTTAATTCCAATTTGATTAAAAACGATATGACGATTGCTGTTTAATGTAAATGAAAGTACGCGACTATGAAGTATTAATGAATTAATTCATTTTCTTGTTTACAGGATAGGCGTTCGATTTAAATGCCATCTAGAAGCGGGTACGTAAGCAAGATCCAAACCTCAAATTCTGGCGTTAAGTCGAAAGGTAATTTTATATTTAAAACAAAACCACAAAAACTTAAAACAAAAAATTAATTTAAGTCGAAATCTTATTTAAAACAAAATGCTACGCAATCAACCTCATTGCGGTTTAATTTCAATTCACCATATAAAAAAGAACCAATAAATTTTCCAAAATATAATTCTTACATTTGAGTATTTTTTGCAATACTTACAGCATTTTCTTACATCACTCAAGTCTTTTGAAGAAAACGTGCCGAGCCTGTCTTTAAAATCACCAAATTATATTTAAGCCCAACCGATCTCCCAAAAAATGTTTGTTTCCATTTTCCATTATGTCTTGAACGTTTAAATTGGTCGATGTAAAGTTAACTTTAGGGTGAAGATACACTAGTTTCTGAGGTCAATTTCGAACCTTTAATGCTTTAACGTGTCAAGCTGAAGCTTTAGATATTTACTACGGGTAAGACAGTTTTTTCAAATTCCTTGTTTAAGAAGGAACAAGTTAGTAGATAATCTAAAATAACGTATATTTTAAGATAAAATGAACCTTTTAAATTTTCCCAGTCCTTGCAACACGCAACCGAAACAATAAAATTTGTTTATATTCATTTAAAAACGTAGGAGCTTTTTATTTTATTAATTTGTTAATAAAAAATACAGCAATTTCGTTCATAATTCTCAGAAAATATTGTACATGATCGCTTTCAAACTTTCAAGATTTCGAACTGTGTCAAAAGAGTTTTTTTATGAATCTGTATGGTTCTGAGAATTAAAAAGGTTTTTATCCAAAAAGGCTTTTTGAATTAGTCTGGCTATACATAATACATAAGGTATCATATACAAAACATTTTTATATAGAAAGCCACAAAGGCATGCGCGTCCGATTCGATACCGACGTTTTCAAACTGACACCTCTGGTGCATCCGTCGAAACAAAACTATTTTTGAAATAATTTGTGTTCAGGGTTTTTTTGCGGCTGCTTTGTTTAAGTTTTAATACTTACTCATTTTTATTTCAATTAGTCGTGTCTTCCTAAGGAGCAGCTACAGAATAGTTTTGAAGAAACAAACTAAAAAAATACATTTTTTATTTTGACTTGTCTATTTCCAAATTTAAAAGCTGAACCGAGAACTTCTCTGGCAGGTAATTAGTAAAAAAAGGTATTAAAATCTCTAAAATAGTGAAAAAACTCTGATTTAAATATCTGAAAACATTTGGTAGTATAGTGTAGACTAAAAAATAGGTAATACTCTCGGTACAAATTGTTATGCATAAATTGGTCCTATCTAAAATTTTCGATTACCCAAGGAATCTATATTTTCCAATTTATTTTAAGAAACTCGTTTAACATGAACATTTACTGTGAGCACGGCCCAAGTCCAAAATGGCGTTGGCATAAAACTTTACAGCCTGTAAAAAGTACATTTTCAGAGGCAAGTGATAAGACTATCTTTATTTCATGGTCTGATGGCAAACGATCAGGGAGATGTGATGCTGGCTATGTTTTTTAAAGAAAGATCCCATTTTCTATTTTGTGAGATAAAAATGGCCTTTCTTGCTAACAATTTGCAACAAAACTTTGTAGCCGTATAATGTGCAAGGAGCGCCACCCACTTATTAAGGCCGGTATTAACCAGCACAGCCAGGAGGAAACATGTATTCTGACGCTTTTGGCGATCAAAATTATCCGATCGGCAATAGCCGAATAAGATTCATATGTATGTAGTAATTGCTTTGGGATGGCTTCGAAGCAAATGTAAAACGCATATGAACAGTGCCAAACAGAGCCCCAGAGGCACCCTAATTGTCTTTTGATTATATACTACTTGTACTTTTCATTTCAGTAAGTAGATGTTTATTGATTATCGATTAATATTGCGTTGCCGACCGTAGAGTTGGAGTAGCCTTTGTTCCAGTAATTGAACTGACTGTACCTGCCCTTTATCCGCATCACAACCACGTGAACGTGGCTGTGATGCGGATGTAAAAGACATACAGAGACTTTGTAAATTTATTTTGAAAAAATATACCCGTGAAGTTTCTTGCCAGTTCTTCTTCACGAAGGTTTTTCCGAACTGGTGGTAGAGTCATGTTTTTTTTTTACTTTAATAAGAACAAGTAATTGTCAATGTTGAGAAAGAAATATTTCATTTCATATTAAAAAGTCCCATTTCTAATTTTGCAGCTTACACTTGGGCCAAGAATGGATTGCCAGTAGAATAAAGACGAAATGACATGTGGAGTACATCAGAGGCCTCTCCTACAATGAATGACTACTGTGAACAACTTCCAACTTAACGAGATCTATTACCTTTAACCTATTTGCAATTTATTTCAATGAATTTTGTATGCTTACCTTTCAAATACATCAAAAGTGATTTTGTTGTAGTCATCTTTTCTGGTAGATTCTGTGGCCGCAGCAGTTGTGGTAAGTACTGTAACAAAAGGAAATGACATAAAGTCGAAAATATTCAATAAATCATACTTGGTCTACGTACACAGTTATGCGTGTATTTGGTGTGTACGAATGTGCGTGAAACCTAGCAGCTCTTTCTACCGTGTATGATCAGCAGGTCTAACATGAAGCCATAGACTTGGGAGGGTATTACACTATCTATATCTAGGATCATAAATCTATGAGTCAAAGATCAAAGATATGCTCATAGAACCAGGTCTTGCCATATTGAATACTGTATATTGAATTTTCACATTTGTTTTCATCATTACCTAAATTAAATATTGTAAATTCTAAATTATAACGATTTTATCAATGGATAAAAAGTAAGTATGACAAGATTTATCGTTAGTGGTATTCAAAAATTGCGTTGCCCGCAACGTAGGCGGCAGACACTAATCTTAGCCATTTTCGACATTTTCTTATTTTCCTCTTATTATCATTTTTTCCAGTCCACTAAAATCCAAATGGCTTTGGCCAGAAGGTATTTTTCTCAAACGTTCATCTACACGTAGTTGACTTTGCCTCGCAAGAGTGCTGATTAATGCCGTCCCGAATAAGTCGTTAGCGAGTCTTACACAAGTTAAAATCAAGCTATCGCCATCTAGTTTCATTTTGACGTAACTCGGGTGCCAACCATCGATTAAACTTTACGCACTTGTTTGGTAATACATAAATACTATTAACAAAATTATAAAAATGTGCATAAGAACCGAAAACACATTCATCCAAGAAATAAACCTCTTATAACGTTAAAATAAACATTCAAAACTTGTCTTGAAGCGCGTAATTCGAACTTCCTTCGCTGATGTAATTAAATTTTACAACGCCGAAGCAAATAAAAGGTTTTATGAGTGTTGCTGGAGTCAAATTTGTGAGTTCTGTCGCCGCAGGTTTTAATGATGCTGAGATGAAAAGCGGGATTTTGTTCGCAGGAATTTTGGTACTTAGAGAAACTAGGTAAGTGTTGTCGATTACACAACAAAATCGTAAATTACTCTTGGTTTGGTAACTCTTAGTTTTAGAACATATAAGCGCATTTCTGGTGCAAACCAAAAAAGCTGTAAATTTTAATTTTTAATGTAGATAATAATGGAGTTTTTTTCAATTGAGACATGATGATAATGATCAGTGGTTACAAAAAAATTCTAAATTGTTTGCTTATTTCCCATCTTAGCCGATTTCACTTATAATGCTCGTTATTTTATTATATAGCAGCACATTTTATAAAGTAACTGAGTTCACAAACCACCTCGACTCATTGACGGCTAAATTACCGTGTACAAGTTTACTACCATGAGCTTACGCTAGTCTTTATGAAAGGAAACCATTTTTAAAAACCACACTTTCAGTTTATTTGCCGGTAACGTAACGTAGGTAGGGGAGTATCCTGTTGTTACTCGATACATTTCTTTGTTGTTGGATAATGTTACGTATGGTATTGGGCGTGTAAGTTTGGGAAAATTTCAATTGCAAAATTGGCAATTGAAATTTGACTGGCACCGGCTTTAATAAATTTGCCATTGAAAGTGACGATGCCGACGTGAATGATACGCGCGTGTCCATATACAGAGGTACCTACTTATTCAATGCTTGGAAGCTTGGAAGTGTTATCTTTGCCAGGGAAAACAGACACAGTTAGTTCGTTCCACTGCTTGGTGGCACAAAAAAATAAGTTGTCTAATTGTTTCGTTCGCCAGTGACAATTTGTATTTTGATTTTAACAGAACCATTTAAATTAGGGATAATTTTGTCGATTTATTTTTTCAAAATCTCTGGGATCTGACCAATTGTTTGGTTTTTTGTATATAAGCAAATGGTATTATTTTATCTATACCACCAAACAGTAACCTCAATACTTTTGGCTAATATTAAATCGTTAATTATTATAAAACTTAAGCTCGGATAAATTGAATATTTAATTAAAATACTGCTGCCTTTGAATGATTTCAACAACAAAGGTTCGAAGGATTAATTGTTGTAATCTCCTTTCACGTTCAGGATTATTTAATACATTTTGGAATCCTTGTAGAATAATGAAGTTGTTTAATTTTTAAGTTCATCTGTTCAAAAGTAGATATCGAAAGCCTTAGGGAAATTTTGATTTTATGGTATTCTTTGACTTTGCAAGTGGTCCATGGGTTAGTATGAAAAGCTGTCGACTAAATCCCAGGTTCGACGCACGTAAGATTTCTCTGTAATCTTCATTATCTCCCTGCTGGGACCCTCACCCAACTACGGGTGGTATGCAAGTTCACAAGTTTTCCTAAGCAGATACAGCCGTCGACTTTGTGTTCTTAAATTGTAAAAACTCATTGTACCATTGATCCTCAGACGCGTTACATTGCCTTTGCCAGATTTATTAACTTAACAGAATCACTGAATTGCAGGTCCTAGCTGGATTTTCTCACGAGGTTTTACCATCAAAACAATAGGCTTAATAAACATAAGCCGTGGAAGATCATTGCTGTGTTTAGCAGTCACTTTACAACGAATTAAAAACGTCATTGCCTTTATCTAACTTAATAAATAAAATATATGTTTGTTTTATTTCACTATTGGTTTACAACAGAAACTCTCAATGAGCGTGAAGCGAACACCAACAAGTTAGAACGTCGGTTTTTAAAAGGTATTAAAGGTAGAAGGAGAGAAAGTAACTCAATGAAAAAAAGAGGCTAAACCTGTCGGTACTCTTTTATAAACCGTACTGGTCATATTGTTTGAGTTACTGTATCTATTACTTTCTACTGATTGTCGATTTATTTGATCGTTCAAGTATGTGTTCGAGCCTTTCGCTATTTTTCGAATTTCTCAGAATGGAGTCCAGTTAGCTGAAGCGAGCTAATGCACACGCATCATTAACTTAATGCAAAAGAAACCGAGTAGGTATTTAGATAGCTTTTAAAGCTTGCCTACACGAAGCTGCAGCTTTGATGCTTTTTTACAGCTTTATCCATAGGAGTTTTATGGCGTGTTTTATTATACGTGCTTACCTATGTGCTTATTTGTGTGACAAGCCAAGCATTACAAATTATATTAAAAATTAAAAAAATATCAATATAAGAAAATGTTTTATTTGCTCCTAACTTTGTAATGTCGAAATGGTTGAAAACAACGTAACTGCAAACAATATTCATAAATAAATAAATGACGGGCGAGTGGCGTAGTGGTTGGTAGCCCTGTCTCATACGCCGTAGGTCCCAGGTTCGAATCCTGGCCGGGGCATGTGTTTGTGTAATATACACAGTTGCTTGTTCTCGGGACAAATACTGGGTTTCCCCCAGTTCACTGTATGGTCATCCATAACATAAGTTCTGCTCACTTTGGGTCCATACCTACAGTTGGTGTGTTTGTCTGGGGACAAGTCCTTTACAGAATCAGAGACCAATTGTAAAAAAAAACTTAAGTTGAAATAAAATAAATTAAAATTATCATGGAAATACAATACTTTAATACAAAAATAAACCATCCATGAAAATTAATTAAGCATGTGGTGCATCACAAAACTTAATGTTATTATGTCCGATGGTTTAACTAAATCAAAAAAGTGACCGTGCTTAAAAATTGTAGTTCGCTAAACTGTAGATAATTTTTATTCATGAGTCATACGTGCATTGGCATGATTTTGTTTTTGTTATCTTAGGATAGCTTTTACAAAGATATTCAAATAATTATGGTTAGAGACAAAAGTAATAATTAGATATGCCTCATTCAAAATTCTTAAGATTGAAGACACTACGCTCTGTGTTTTAAACAATGAATTAAATCAAAGAACCACAGGTATCACAATAATAGGTATCACCAGATGCCTAAACAGCAACTTCACACGAGAACCACTCTCTCGCTGCAAAGTGAACGTCTTAAAAAAAGTTGTAAATATATAGTTCTCCAAATTTTAAGAGTATGAAAGAACCGTTTGCTGTGAGGTCTGTAGGACCTACACTTGTCAGACAGTTAAATCAACGTTAAACTAAAAAACAGTACTAATATGTTAAATTCAAAGCAATAAAATTTTTATTCAACCTTTATCATCAAATTCGTCCTATTTTTGTCATAAACCTCACCACGAACCTACTTTTATATTCATGTAATAAACTCGAAACCCCGAATCCCGTTCTCAATCAACCGAACAATAAACCCCAAATTATAACCTCAAAACACAGCACATTCACAACAAAATGTCATTTTCAGTAACAATAAATTTCGTTTTAAGGGCCCAGTGTTGCATTTAATGAGGCTTCATTCAGGCGACTCTGAAATTTCTAGTGAAAATTTCAATTTTGCAACGCGACAACTTGTATTCAGTATTCAAAACGTACTATGTTTTGAACTGGGGCTAAGGGTGGGTTTACATTGTTCCTTTACCAGCGATTAGGCGTTTTTCTAGGCTACAAAATTATAGATTTTTATTTTAGTCCTCAATATACTTAAATACTATTTAACCTCCAGCTGCTCTTGTGTACAAACTTCGATAAATATTTAAGATTTCATTTGCTAAAATTCCAAAATTAAGCCTTGATGGCTGAAGTTGTGAGACTATCATTCCATACAAAGTAGTATAAGAAATTACTTCCATTTTAAAAGTACGATCAATGGTTATGTTAATGTTATAAACTATCTACTCGGGTCGCTCACTTCCTTTTAATATGGTTGAGGAGGGCGATGGCTGGATCCCGCGTTAACTCGTGAACGGGTGCCGTTTGAGGGTGTTCGTCGTTTGGATACTCGGGGAAGGGAGACTTGCAGAGCTAACAGATGCAGATAAGAATCATTTTGTACAAACATAAAGAGAGACTGTAAATTGATTTTGAAAAAACTAAACCCGTGAAGTTTCTTGCCAGTTCTCTTCACAAAGGTTTTTCCGAACTAGTAGTAGAGCCATGCTTTATTTGACGTCAATAAGAACAAGTAATTGTCAATGTTGAGAAATAAATATTAGAATGTGAATTTGAACACTAATTTAAAGTCCTGAATCCTGTGAGCATTATGTGATAAAATAAAAAATTACGGTAAGTGGCATCTGCACCCATGGACAGCATCAAGCCGTAGCTGTTTTATGTATGTATAGTGATTGTGATTATTATCCGACTAATGATGCGTTGCCTACCGCATGCTTCAGTTCAAATTGACTTAGTTCCATTAATTGCACTGGCTGTTCCTCCCTTTTCAACGGAACCCTACCACGTAAAGTACTTGCACTGGTTTTTTTTTTCGGGTTAATGGTTGTAATTGGTCCAGCACTCAAAGAGTTTATCCACTTAATATACTCGTACGTAGTAAACATTATTAATAATAACAAAGTTATCTGCAACAACTTTTTATACTTAGTGAATTTCTGTAAAAACTAAGCCGTGAGTCAATGTAAACCTGCCTTTATATGGATACTTGCTCTGTATACAGACCAGTATTATGGTGTGAATCAGGCTATCTCCAAATAAATAAAATAACGTTGAAAACAGTTTTGAAAATATACTTTTTGAATATATTTGACGGCGTGCAACTTTTGTTAACGCTAAAAGTTGTAAATAAAGTGAATTTGGTATTTCTTCAAGTTAATGCGTCTATTGTTTTATTTAAAATCGTAATGACAAGTGCAATATAAGTCAATTTGGATTTGGCCATGGTGCAGAGCATACACTCGCAATTCAGCTATCCTCTCGCCAGAATGGATAATAAAGATTAAAATATTTCTGTGTGAAATGTTGAAAATATTGGTGATGGTGCGTTTTATTTCGTTCCTTGTTAACAAAAAAGATACTCCGAACGATTCTGGATCCAAATGAAGATGCCTGCTAGATCAAAATTACTATTTACAAAAGTAATATTTTTATTCTTAACTGTAATGTTTGAATGTGGATAACAATAGCCCTAAAAGCGTATGGGTTTACACAACACATAGCTGCAAATTCTGCAAATCATTGATCATCAGTCATCATACATATTATTATGATATCATACATACTTAGGTGTTTATCGTAATGTAACAAAATATGCACGTTAAACATGATTGTAATAATAAAAATACATCGAAAAAGTTGCATTTAGTTCACTTAGTCCAACAAAGGCAAATAGGGTCATAAATAAAAGATCTATTTTAAAATAAAAAGCTATCCACATTTATCAAATTACAGTCAAATCTTATCACATTTTAATGTTTTACAACAATTAATCAAGATACAAGCCACCAAATGTATTATTAAAACCAAAACCCGTCACGCCAATAACTCATGTCTGTATAAATTTGTTATAAAGTGCTTTATCTACTCTACAATATACGCGTGTAAATTCAGATGGTGTATCTTTACAGTGATCCATTATACAGTGGCAGGGCTTATCAATAATTCAGGTTATATCACCTTTCAATATTCTCTGAGCTTATGAAATTTGAGCACATCGTATGTTTCTATCGCAAATAACAATTGCTTTAAGTATGGGGTTTCTAGGTAGGGAATTGTTTAAATAATAAATTATGAAAAACCTGATATTAGGCAAAAACGTTTTAATTTGACAATAGTAGTTTCAAAAATCTCTTGATTTGAACACACTTTGCTATTTTTAACATTATATAGACCGTGCTATTTTTAAGTTTTTAGTTTTCTACTCCATTCTTCCATGGTGAAAACATATTCGAATTAATTCGATAGCTATAAAGCTTTTTGATATACAATTGTTTCTGTTCAGATACAACAACGCCTCAAGGAAGCTCGGACCATAGCAGTTAGCGTCTCTAGGATTAGAAGAAGACTACGGGAGAAGAATATCATAGCTCGTAGGCCTGCTACTGGCCGCATGTTGACCGCACATCATCGCAGAGATCGCTTGCAATTTGCCTGTGACCATGTCGATTGGACGTTTGAGCAATGAACGCGGGTTCTCTTCTCCGATGAGTCTTCGTCTGTATTTGTTGCAACGACGGACGTGCCAGAGTGCACAGAAGATCGGGAGAACGATGTTCTCAAGCCTGTATCAAAGAAATAGTTGGCTACGAAGGCGGCTCGTGTATGTTCTGGTGCGGTATTAGCATGGACGGCAAAACTGAACTTGTCTGCGTTTCCAGAACTGACGGTACTCGCAGGCAATGGTCCCTGACTGCTCAACGATAAATTGCCGAGATCCTGGAAGAACATGTGGTCCCAAATGCGGGATACGTTGGCCCTGGATTCATGTTAATGCACGACAGCGCTCGCTCCCACACTGCACTGATTGTTCGAGATTATTTGAGGAATTTGAAATCCCCGTTTTGCCGTGGCCAGCCAGGAGTCCTGACTTGAACCCGATTGAACACCTTGGGACGAGCTGAAGCGATGGGTTCGGTCACGAGATGCTACCCCCCTACTATCTACAAGACCTTCAGGATGCAGTCATTGAAGAATGGGGCAACATTCCACAAGAAACCATTGTTAGATTGGTGCGATCGATGAAGGGACGTTTAGAGGCTGTGATAAGGGCTATAGGGGGTAACTTTAGGCTTTAAGTTAATTTTAAGGACTTTTTGTAAATTTTTAGTATCCATTTATTGTTTCGATGTTAAGTTTCAATAAAATTTTTCAACTGACCATCATGTTTGTTCTTTAATTTTATGACCCAATAAAAAGTCTTTTTTTTTTCTAAAAAATAGGCTTTATTACCTTTCAATTGATACCTCTCACTCATACCCTTGCCTTTGGTCAAATAGCGTTTAAAGTCGGTTGAAACTATGTTTCGTGGAGGGGCGATATTTTTGACGCCGAATGTATAGTATGTTAGTCTTTATAATAGTTATACTAAAATAATAGACATTTACTTGTGTAGAAAGTAGGTGACAGAAAAATTCTTAATCTATTATACTATCAAGTTCCTTTTTGTCATTATCTGGGCTAAGCAACAGCCTGAAGCAAACAGATATGGGGCTGCGGCCTTAAATACAAATTGTTATATAATCCAGTTTAAGCATGTATTAATGTATGCAAGCTTCTCCTTATTGTACATAGCGTAAAAAACTGTTCTTGTGTGTAAATGTGTATTATTATAACTCTATTCCAAAAGCATTAAATAAGTGTGGTAATTTAAATATATTGTCTCATTTCGTTGTATTAGTAAGCTGTAACCCACGTTTCTTACGCTACTCACCAGTAGATCTCACCTTTATTAGACGGTGTAAGGTAACCAATTTGCGGTCTGCGCTGTAAGCAAAATCTCATATTGGGAACATATTTCTGCTCCCTTTTAGGAAGATTTTTCTATTTGATATCGTATAAAGGGCTGTTTGTGTATCAAAATGTAATTTTTGCTATTCGAATATTGGAAAAGTGAAGGAGTACATGTTTATGAATTGCTCGTAATGCGTTGTCCCGTTTTTTATTTCCTTTTTAAAAGCTGTTGTGAACAAAGGGTTTTTTGGTTTTCATTGATACTTCAAGCAAAAAAAAATGTAATTTGTATTTCTAAAATGTTTACACTATGAATATTTATAGATTCGATGGACTGTTGTAGATGAAACATAAATTTGAGCAAAATCTTTTTAGGAATATACTAAGATATCTTTAGAACTTACCTTTCAATATTATGTAACTTTTTTGTCAAGTGTCTGATTTAATTTAAAGTTCTTGTCTAAAGTTAAAATGAAAACATTTTTGTATATAATGGCTTTAGTAATTTGTTTAATAATTGCCCAAACAAAGTTTGCAATAGTATTTTCTATATTACAAAATTCTAAGTGCCGCCTACAGGCGGAAATAACACGAGATAAAAACAATAATTTAACATTTCTATACATAGTCCCAAAAGTATGATAACAATAAGTTCCAAACAAAACATATCATTAATTTTGCTACAAACTATTAAAAAGAATGCACATTTATTGCTGTAAAAGTATACAAAACACATGTTATAATAAATTTAAAGAACAAGAACGCAATTTACCATTGCTTTTTGCGATACCCATTGTATCTTTCACTTCTTTAGGTTCACGAATAAAAGAAATTACTTTCCTCAATATATCCAGGTTTTTCCAAGCTACCTTTTCTCGTAATTCAGTTTTCTCAGCAAAAACCCGCCCGCCTAATTATTGGCGAAATAGTATTTTATTTTCCTCAAATTAAGGGCTAACGTACGATAGGTAATTACTGAATATTGTACCAATTAGTACTAGGGGTGAGTCAGATACGAAGGGTCGGGGACCTAATGGCCTGAAATGAACATTACGGGGTCTTGCATTGGATGCTGTGTTCATGATACAATGAGAGGTAGCGAATAGATCTCTGAGGTATCATTTTTGGGTTTATTAAATAAAATAAAAGGGGTAATAGTTTTTTCCGGAAGCCTTCTAGGTTAATTTACATTCTAATGAATGTTGAGTGCAAATTAGGACATAAATGATTCCCTTACATGGTTAGTTTTATCCCAAATATTATTTTATGCTAATTTTATTGTTTTGATGGTTGGCTGATGTGTTTATTCATTAGTAGCCTGAAATAGTTGTGTGTGTTAAAAATTTACATATTTTTGTGAATGTGTAAGAAATAAAGTAAATCTTCTTAATAAATCTTTTTTGTAGAACCCATTCAGCATTCTTCTAATGGAACATCCGTATAATAATAATTAGGTTCAAAAGTCCAAAAAGGCTCCGGGTGCGGATGGAATTTCAAACCACGCACTTAAGCACCTGCCTAAACAGGTGCTTACCTTGTTATCTATCATTTCAATGCCTCTTCGACCTTAGCTACTTTCCAAAAGCTTGGAAAGAAGCGACAGTCATACGCATTCCCAAGCCGGGTAAACCTCTGAATATCCCGTTCAATCACAGACCCATTAGCCTCCTCAAGGCCATGTCTAAACTTTAAATCTCTCGAATGAGGAACCATCTGTTTCCAACGGATGGTGAACCCCGCATCATTCCCCATCAGTTCGGCTTTCGCGCTAAACACTCCTGCCCTCAGCAAGTCCATCGCATCGTCGAGTACATACTCGACGGCTTATATCCGCGGCGTTTTAAAACGGTCGAAGTTTTCTTTGACGTAGCCAAGGCGTTCAATAAAGTCTGGCACAGCGGTCTCGGTCTCCTAGTTAGGATAATCGCATCGTTTCTCAAAGACCGTACGTTTCATTTTAAACACGAAGGCCCGACTTACGCGCCTCATCCCATAAAGGCTGGAGTCCCTATAGGCTCGGTCCTCGCCCCTCTGTTGTACACCGTGTACACCAATAACATGCGCAAAAGAACGTAGCCCCGCAACTAACACTAGATCTCGAAGCCCTTCAGGCCGCAACTTCTAATTCTAATGTAAATTCGAATTAATTCAATTTTTATTTTTCATTTTGAGCACCTTCAGTGCTATGTAATTCCCAGCGGGTGACCCCCTCTGCCCCCCGCTAGTGCGGCATTTTTTCTCCAATTGGTCGTAGCTCGGATGCAGGCTGTGAGGCAAAAAATTGCACGAGTCATTCAGGGGGTTTTTAGTGGGTAGAGTTCTGGTAGGTTCGGAGCGAGTCCCAGATACCTCGATCGCGCGCGAGAGGTATGCGTAAGAGTATTTTTTATATCCTCCTGCCCTAACGGAGAACAAAAAAAAAAAGATCCGAGAATAAATATCTGTGAATTCCCTGACCAGTTGACCTGGGACCTGACAGGCATTTGAAGCAGGGTAGGCATTGACGCTACTCGGCCAATCAGTGCTGTACGGTATTCTTATGTTTCTTTTACTGTGAAAGGATTAGACGTTTCTCTTCTATCTCACCTGATGGAAAGTGACGTTGAAGATGAAGGTGTTACACGTCTATCCACGAGATACCTATTCACTCGACATTTTAAAGAACTAGGACTATAGTTTTCTGGAAAAACAGACATGAAATAACGACGAACTATAATATGTTTTATGGCTTTAGTCTTAATTTTTTTACTATTGAACTGACTTATAATCTTAATTATATAATTGACAACTTATAACTTTAGTTTTCGTGGTTTCCTTTCAATGATTTAGATTGACCCTTGTGGACTTTGTCACGATGTTTTGCTTCATCTTAATAGCAATCGCTGTTATCATTAAATTTGTCAGTAAATTTGGAGTGGAGTGTGTTACCTTCAGCCAAGAAGCCAGAGCCTTGCGGCTCCAACGGTGCTTATTGAATATAATATGTAACAATATTACTTTATTACTGCATTATATTACGTAACCTTTCTCCTGTATTGGAAGTCATGCGGCTGAAGGATAAAGAGAGCCCATGATTAATTTCTGTTTTATCGATGTACTAACATTATTGATTGCAAACTATCTCTCGGTGTTCCCCCGCCACATTTGCGCCTAACAGTGCTCTTTCCCGTACATTAGTAATGTGCTGACCATAACGCACCGACACGATACTTTTGCGGACAATAATGCAACTTAACGCAACGAAATAGAGTCCAATGTTGCAGATACTGGCTAGTTATGATATGAAGTTAAATGTAGCTGGTATATACAGGGAGTAACATTAATTGGAAATATTATTTACGTGAGCAGCCTGGGCTATTAAGAACATTAATAACCAGGGTCTATAATATTATTTTTCTGTTACAACCGCTTTACAGATGTGTTCTAAAATCCACAGAAGCATTATCTCTTAAAACTGCTTTGGAAGTTAAAGAAAAGATCGATACGTAAGAGAAAAAGATAAGTTCGACAACGGAGTTTCTTAACCGTCTCATTCAAAAACTAGCTAAACTTTTTTTGTACATTAGTTAATCAAGGTAAGCTCCAAACTACATATATTTTGTCTGCAAAAAACAGACTCAATCATTGCACAAACCTACCACACCCAATGCCACTCTGACATTTTACAATATTTCAAAAGCAATTGTGTCAAAATTCTCAATGTGCAACTTTTATAAAATTAAAAAAAAAAACAAAGATGTCGTTCTTACATGACGTACTTGAGTAATGGATCTGATATTCACACAAACTCAAGCACATTTATAAAACATGAATGACACACAGCATGATGTGACTCGCGAGCAAGGCGGTATCGTAGCGCATAACCTTGGCTCTTTTCACGTAGTTGCATTGCGACAAGTTAGATTAGGCGACGGGGACCTAAATTATTAGGCCCATGCATAAAAATGTAATTACCGTTGAAGAATCAGCCCTAAAATAAAGGTTTTTACAAAAATGTAATAAGAAAGAAGTATGTTTAGATATACATTATTTTTAACAAGCAATGATAACATTATTACTATTTTTTTTACTTCATGTTGTACTTACACATCCTGTATATAAATTTCGCTAGTAGGTACCATTTTGTATACGAGTTAATATTCGGGTGTAATTATGCTTGTTACAATTTACGTTTAGTGCTTTTTGTATTTGCACAACATTTGTAAAACGAGAAAGTGGGTGTCGGCTGTAATAATTTAAAACTTTGAAGCACAAAATTTTGTTCACGAACTGGCCTTAATAAATAAATTATGCACCAAAGTATAATAAGTATGGTTCCATATATCTAAAATTTCAGAAACTTATATGAAATTTCGTCGTTGAATGTATCATTAAAAAATATACAAGTTTTGCCAAGATGCTAACTGCATCTTTTGAAGACAAGCTATCGGGGTACTTTAAAACTGTCATCATTTACAGCATTACATCCCGGCTCAGCTTCATCGTAAAAATGGTTAACATTTTTAATTATTTCCGTTTCTAATTACACAGTTTTAATTGGTTCCATTTCTAATTGTCCTGATAAACCAGCAGGACCTGATTGTCTTAATTTAAATTCAATTTCAAAGTAACAGATTTCCTTTAGAAAGGTTTCATCTATTTGTTTTTACTTATAATAATGATCCAAGAATCCATAAAATGCAAATTAAATTGATGAAGTTATGAGGTTTAAATAATGAGATGACATAAGTCCAAGTCATAAAAGTATCTACATCGCCAGGACCGCATATTGTGTAAACAAAAGGGTTCAAGTTGACTCCATCTGTTCGTTTGACAGCTCATTGTCTCCAAACCAAACATTGGGGGTTTCATATGGTTTTCACCACGAGAGAAATAGTGAGTGCCCTGAAAACCTTTCAGCTTTTAATTAAAAGAAAGGTCTGGCAAGCTCGTCGGATATTTAAGAAATACTGATGAACAAGGATGGATCATGAGTACAATTTGCCAGCTTTTCTAAATACCTTTCTTGTGACGGTATATTGAAAAACAGAAAGCTGCTTTAATTTCTAGTATCTACCGGAGAAAGAATTAATAAAACCATATTAACATCTGTTATTTAAAAAAGTAAGCAATCAAATAAAGTATAAATTATAGAATGACAATGAAAAATATAAATGTACATTTTAAAAATTAGCTTAGTAAATTTAGTAAAGTCTTAAAAAACTTTGTTTTAAAATAGTTATAGATAAACATATAGTTATAGATTTTTATCTTTTTTTAAACATCTTTTTATGTATTTTTCCTGCAACGATTATTATAAAACATTCATTTTATTTTTATTAACAACAAAAATGCTTTTTTCACAGTTTATTTACACACAATTTTATTTCCACGGCTTTCTATCGGTTGAAGCCCTACGTTCTCGTGTTAAAAAGGAAAAATAAATTGTTCCACCTTGGTAAATATTTTTCTAAACAGAATAGCTTTTACGAAACACAGTTTCTTGAAATACTTTTTAACGTTGTATCTCTAATGAAAAGAATGAAGTTCTAAGAATTTATCAAAGAAATATATTTTAATAAATAATAATCTACCCATGGTTTTACTCGTAATATCTACAAAAACATTTAATTTTTTGGTTGGAAGCGACGAGACTGTCAAAATAAAACGTTCCTTTTCATCCAGAATCTCAGTTAGATCTCAGAAAGTAATTTTTCGACATATCTAACCACAATTTATTTTACATTTTATTAAATTTTTAGGTTTGTAACAACTTTGATGCAGGACTATGCGAATTATTGTAAAAAACATATATTTTGAGCGGACTATTAAGCAGATTCCGTAGGGTTTTTCTAATAAAAAAATATACAATAGTTTGTTTCTGTATCATTAAAAATATTTTTTGATAATATTCCAATAAATCAATGAATCAATGAATGAATTACTTAAAACTGATTCAGTAGTTTACATTTTATTAATTATAAAAAATTACAAGTAAACAAACAATTTCTTTTTATAATAAAATAATGAATTAATATTACAGAGCAGCTTCATCGAGGGATGTTTCTGAAAAATATTACCCTTTATTACTTTTTTAATATGCGCTTGAACTTCTTTACTACAAGCAAGCTTCGTGATTTAGTAAAGCAAATCGGTTCCAACTAAGTATTGGTATTTATTTTATCACGACATCGAGTTAAGCGTCGAGCAATATTACTTTTGTGGTTTTCTATCTGTATCTATATATGGTCTTTATTAATCGCATAATTTTAATTAAATAAATGTAACGTAAAAAATCACATCGGCCATACTGGGTGACTTGTTACCGTTCGGAAACATGGGGCTGTGGTCTTTGACTATAATTGTGTGCAACTTTCCCAAAGAAAATATAGCAAAAGTGAAAATAAAAAATTCGCCTCTTCATACAAAACAAAATCGGAAGCCAACTTGTATCTACGGCTGAAATCTACAATGCTTTCTTGAACTTATCTCAGCTAAATGGTTAGATAAAAGCGATTTTTGCGTACTATATAGTATACATATTCTGATTATACTTGTATAAAAATGTAAGTAACGAACATCTACTTCCACAAAAAACACATACACCCACTTAATGAACTCTAAAACACCCCCAGAAGAACTTTTTCCAGCAACATTATGAACTACATTGGTCTCTTTTACTTTATAGTTTTACCAAAGTAACTTACACCAAGTTCTTTGTAGTTCTGAACTAAATGAAAAAGAAATTAAACACTTATTTCAAAGAAAAAGTTCACAAAGACTCGAAACTAAAGTGAAGTTAAATACTTGTAAGGTTCAGTACGCACGGGGCGTACGAATAATGAGCGATTATTTTTTTTTCGAAATGGACAGTTTATTTATGTCCCTATTAGCCTTTTAAATTTCCCGGACTTTGTGGCCTAGCGCTGAGGGCGCTTAGCCGAATAATGAGCGATAAGATACTAGGGTGGATTGAAAATTTCACGGCCTAACATAGATAGCGTTGTCATATTATTATAAAACTACCCTCATATGAAACCTAGACTCTTTGTCAGTCTCTGTTCAATTTTTCTCTGAGATACATGAGTAATTATTTATTTTATTGAACATTAAATAAGGGTAAGTTTCATTAACTTTGTAAATGGATAGTTTAGAGCATCGTGCCGTGGTCAAATACCTCCACAAGAAACACCTAACTCCAAAGCAGATTCATGAAGATATGGTGGCTACTTTGGGAACGTCTGCTCCGTCGTGTACAATGATAAAACAGTGGACAGCTGAATTTGAACGTGGACGAGAGAGCATCAAAGATGACCCCCACTCTGGGCGGCCTTCTACAGCTACGACTTTGGAAAACATCAAAAAAATATGTGATCTCATCATAGGAGACAGAAGATTGCAGGTATCTGAGATAGCTGAAGCTTTAGAGATTTCATATAAACGTATACAAAACATGATAGTAAACGAATTAGGGTTCCACAAGGTATCTGCAAGATGGGTTCCCCGCCTCCTTTCAGTTCTATAGAAACTAACTCGGCCACGATTTCTAGAGACTGTTTAGAGCTTTTTTAAGCTGATCCAAACGAATTTTTGGCAAGGTATGTTACTATGGACAAAATATGGGTTCATCACTATACTCCTGAATCCAAACAAGAATCCAAACAATGGAAGAGACCCGGATCTCCCATCCCCAAGAAAGCCAAGGTCTGTTTTTTAGTAAACGTAAGGTATTGTCATCGGTTTTCTGGGATTCTAAGGGTGTCATCTTGGTTGATTGCTTAGAAATAAGTCAAACTATACATTTTGCGTACTTCTGCATACTATTACGTCGTGTACGCGAAGAAATATAGTCTAAAATACCAGGATTGTTGACCAAGAAAGTTTTGTTTCATCAGGACAACGCTCGTGTTCACACATCTGCAATGGCATCAATGGCTCAAATAGAGAATTGTGGTTTCGAATTGTTTCCTTATCCCTCTTATTCACCTGACTTGGCACCTTCTGACTTCCACCTATTTCCAAAAGTAAAAAAACACTAGGTGGAATGAAATTTTCTACCAATGAGGAGGTCAAAGTGGCCGTAGATGCCTTTTTTGAAGACCTTAAAGAGACCTTCTATTTAAATAGGATCAAGGCTTTGAAGGACCGCTGGACTAAGTGCTTGGACCTAGGCGGAGGTATGTAGAAAAATAAATATAAAAAATTGCATTATTCCTGCGTTTTCTTATTTAGGCCGCGAATTTTTAATCCACCCTCGTGGAATCCACCCGGCGAATCTTCGTTCTTATGTTTTACAAATCGTTGACTTAGGCTGGATTTCATCAAGCTAGAATACGATATTCTAAGGGTAAGTCAAGTTTATCGTCTGATTAAAATAATTTTCGATTTCAGCAATTGCAATTCTGGGAATAAGCATATGCATAGTAAAATATTTATACCGCCAATTTTGGCGGTGTAGCGGACTCATCCATAGTCTTATTCATACAAAATGGCGGATGGACTTGTCAATCAGCTGTTTGTGCATATTTTTTGCCAAGTCTGCCGTAAGTAACGGTATACATTTAAAAAGGTGTCTTTTGTTGAACATTGTAGCTTCGAAATATGTCGGATAACATTGTCATTTATTTCGTTTATTCACAATTATGGGATAGTTATCCATAGGATAAGTTATTCCATGGCTTGTTTGATGAAATAATTTCGACATTGATCTATGAAATGTTAGAATAAAGTTTTATCCAGTATAGATATTCCGGGGAATTTTGAACTTTGTTGAAATCAATGAAGTCGTAGAAGTTACGAGTGACATGGCGGTACAAGGGTATTGATTAACCTGTTTAATAATTGTATAAAGAGGAAAGGTAAGGTTGCATGCATTTTTTTTTCAAAATTGATTGTTTATTTATTCCCCTTGCTTTTAAATTTCACCGGAACTCGCAGCTTAGCGCTGACGGCGCTTAGCCAGATCTTAAATTACTCTTACATACGATACGCCTAAGGGCACCCGAGAGGGCACGGACCTCGGCTTACTTAGGACGTCGTATATTGAAACTACCACTGGTTCGGAAGGGTCATCTACTGCCAAAGAACCAGCAAGAAACTCAGTAAAAATGCGTATGCCGCTTTAGCCTGGCTCACCGGTGGGTTAGGTGGTTCGCATACCGTGTTGCTGTATTTCTAACTGGAACGCCGGCGTTCCTTCTTGTAATAGCGTCGTCGGGAGTTTGGTTGCATACTTTTAAAATATATATTATAAAAGATAGATCGATAACTACTGACCCGAATAATATAATAAACTTTATTTTATTATGATCTTCATGAGTGAAAGATCTAGAATAGATCTCTGTCATTTTGTAATCCTAATCAAAATGTTTAAACCATACAAATCGTTTCAAACGAAACTAAAATGTATTATAAAAAAGAACAACGTTTAAAACTGGTTCGAATTCAAACAATCCTTTTAAACGATCTAAAACCTCGTTTATCTTATCTCAGCACTTCTATCTGGTACCGCGTCGTCTGAATCCAGCCTTAGATAAGACATTGTATAAGCGTCCAACCGGTCGGAAAGGTGCGGGCATTCCCTTTGTGAGCTTGATCCATGGTTTTGTGAATTCGATGTTATTCCTTTGTTACATGATGTTTTAGGATAATGTGTGCAGATATCTGTAACTTTGTTTGATGTATAGTTTTGTACGATGATTTTACTAAGCTGCTTCTCTAAGTTAAGTTTAATTTTACTTTATGGTATTATATTTGATAAAGTTAGTGTTTGCAACTACATATGATTAAGAGCTCTTCTTTAAATGCTCAGATAACTTTTATCAGTAGAATAATTTTGATAATTGAACATCATTTCTAAAGAAAGTCTTGTTAAATGTCAAATTTGTTCTACGTATAAAATTTATCTGAGCAGTGAAAAACTAGCCCTAAGTCTTTTGGCTTTATAAGGCATTGACGTTGAGTTGGCTCGTTTATAGCTTGCTAGTAGATCATTCATGTTCTCTACTAGTTTATATCTAGGCATGAACTAAATTATTTTGGGAGATAATTACATAAAGCAACATGTTCGTTCCATATGTCTGCTTCACTGAATCTGACGATAACTTAACATCCAAGCCACTTAACAAATAATTATATCAACACTATATTTAGTTTACAACTATATTAAACTTATTAGTGTGAAACTGAAGAAGATATTTATTTCAAACGTCCGGATTTCATTTTTGTTAACACATAATTTCGGCCTCATTATGCGATATTTTACTCAAATCGAAACCCATTTTGTGTGTAAAATGGCACGATTCCTATGGGTACTTTTTTATAAAACGATTTCACATTTAAAGCCTACCTACGTTTTTTTCTGTAATTTGATTATTGTAGCTTGCAACTCCGTTTTTTTTTTAATTTAACAAGTGAAAGAACAAAAATGACTGTGACAGATTAAGACTCTGAAATCCTCAAAACTACGCGACCGTGCACTCTCACCCCGTAACATACCTACTCGTATTTTAAAGCGCTGTCGTATGAAGCCATGTTACTTTAGCAAATTTTGGATGCCACTCTAAATCTATCGCTAATTTGTAATTCCTTTTATTGGGATTACAGTTTAATTTTTTTTACAATCATACGATAGTCATGACACTTTTTAAATTGATTCCTTAGAGATTTCAACGAGATCAATACCGATCTCTGATGATTAAAGTAAGCATAAACATTTATTGCGAATCTGGAAGCTCTACATCCTTAACTTTTGTTCCATTAAATAAGATTTTCGAGTATTTTGTACAAGGAAAGAACAGTAAATTTCTCTAGTAAGTGGCTTCAGTAATAAAACCGACAACGTTTTACGCATTAAGCTTGACCGCTTTTGTATATAACAGGATGATTTCGGCTTAAAAGCTAAGTGGTGGAAGGAAATGTTCTTTAAATAAGTGAGAAAAATGAATTATGTCCTTATTTTTCTTAGAAAACCCAAGTATTTTTTAATTTTTTGGTACCGGCTTTTTAAACCACGGCATCTCTCCATATTATTAGACAAGAGTTGTTTCCATTTGGCTTAAAATGAAGTTGAAATGAAAACGTCTGACACCCCAACCCAAGTCGAAGGTCAAATAATTTCTCCCTTTTTACAAAACTTTTTAATACGCATTTTCTTAGTGTAGGGTTTATGAAAATAAGACATTCAAGATAAGGCAAATAATCTTATATGTAGTGGTATACATACATCTTCGCATAGCTACTTAACTTAAATCTTCGTATCGATCAATGTAGGATGAATCTCAGAGGTGTGGTAAGAAAATGTAACCCATGGGAATCCTTGTTTTATTCCTTTTTCTGGGGGAAAATGGAAGGAGAGAGATGTGTGTTTTGGCTGCGTTCGAGGGATGTGTGCATGTCTGTAAAGGAATTTAGAATCTAACAAGCATATAAGTCAAGTCCTGCGAATGTCAAGAGAATGCGCTCGCACCATTCGGGTTATTTCTCCGAACTGATGGTAGAGTCTTATTTTATTTGACGTCAATAAGAACAAGTAATTGTCAATGTTGAGAAATAAATATTTGAATTTGAATTTACTCATACGTGTCTGGTGGAAAGAGCCACACAGTGTCACAGCTTTGCTACGTATCCTCGCACAGTACATCTATGGTGTATACGTAGCTTAGGCGTCAGCTACCGTATAGAAAAAAATATATTTATATAAACAAACATAACATTTATATAAACATTGCATAATCATCGCTTTACAATTCTTTTTACGATACTTGAATTATGTAAATAATTGAAATCCTTAGACAAAACACAAATATTAATGTTTAATACTCTCAAAAATTGTAAATTTATAAACCACATTGGACAAAAGGTTGATCGCGTCTTGGTTGAGATTTCTTCGTATTCCAACAATCGTTTCACTAATCGATATTTTCAATTTTACTGAAAATGTTTTTAAGTAATTTACGATCAGCATAATGTTGGCACATCTGACGTTTGCCTCATTATAACGCTCTATTGATATGTATTACAAAAGAAGGAATAAGTTTATGTATTTGCACTTGCAAATTTTAAAACTATGAATCCAATTTTTATAATCCTTTCTCTATTAAATATCTTATTGAGAAGTTGAATTTTAAATCAAATTGATTAGCAGGCAACCGCGCAAAGTGATGTTTATAAAATTTGAAAAACATAAAGTTTTATTAATCTGAAAAGAAATTCATTTATAAGTCACTGTAGTCAGTTGGGATCATGACGCAATATTACTTCAAATAAATTCATAGTGTTTAAATGGCATCGAATGTATCGTTTCTCTTATAAAGCTAAGGATAGACTATATAGGTGTCTTATATGGTAAGGTTACATAGTGGTAGAGAGACAAAAAGCAAGGTAATATTCAGACCTAGAAGTCAAATTAATAGTTATAGAATTATAGTTGAGATCATTACACAGTTCAAAGGCTTATCGGGAAAGTTTATTTTATTGTATCTTTATGTGACTATTCCAAAATGTGGAAGATAGATAACTGGTTGAGCTGTAACAATTGAACGTATATTGTAAAACTAGATAAATTAACTGGCACATACTAATAAATCGTGGAAGAAATTGATCTAACATATCTTTGTGATAGTTATTATTTTAGTTTTACTTATGTTAACTGAGCGCATTTCATATCTAGATGGTTTTTATACCGAAATTTATACTATAAAAATCATAAAAAATGTTAAAGTTGTATTGATTAAATACACATCAAAATGTTGGTTACAAAATCCAGAAGCATTAACTTATTGTAAACCCCAAAAGCCTTCATTTTGCCACCGAACAGGCGACAAAGCCACATAAACTGTAATGAGTTTTCAATAATTAAATTCCAGAGCTTTCTATATTGTAGGTTACGTACAAACACGCAACATACACAAACAATACATGCCACATACTCTGCGGTGCGACGGCATAATTATAGCTAGTTATTGTTAATGTAATCACAGCTTCTGTCGGGGATGCCAAGTGATGCTGAATTTGTATTGGTGTGCTGTTTGTTGCGATCTTGATTCATAAATTAGAAGAGCAATCATTTTACTCGTTTTAGTATAATGGTGTTTATCCGTGTCTACCTAAACTATATCCCGTTTCATGATTTCAAAAGATGGAGTTTGGAGTACAATTATAATAATAAAACCATATATCTCCATGCAACGTATTCTTAATGAACGAAAGAAAAACGTGAATTCAGGGACTATGAAAAAAACTGTAAAAGACTTTTTATAAAAACAACATACTCAGTTATATATAGAAAACCTTTAAAAAAGCAAAACGGCAAAAATAATAAGTACCATTTAAGAACAAATTATTTAAAATCTTAAAACCTGGCATTCAAACCAATAACCAATTTATCCATTCTTCTAATTCAGTCACTTGACTGGTCAAATTTGTAAAAATTGCTACGTCTTAAAAAAGCTCCACAATTCTTTTCTTATTGGTACTATTTGTCAAAATTATTATGAAATTTCATAGTGGAAATTTTCCTCAATCGAGATAGAGCTTTTGACTAAGATTAATAACTTTTTAATTAATTTTTAAGGTTCGGTTTCAGTGAACAGCGCTTGAAACAAGTTGTAAAGGAGCACGCAGCTTTCCTAATGGCTAATAGCATCCGCGCCCATGGACATATATCGTAGTTTTTATTCAATTTTATTGTTTTATTTTAATTATATTTTATAATTTGTATAAAAAATAATTACTTATATTGAAAAGTATGACTACTGTTGAGAAAAACAGGAAAAGCGCAGACAGTTTAATTTAGAGCTTTGGTCGTATGATACAAAATTAATTACGCAAACATTTTTATTATATAACTATTTTTATATTTGGGTTATTAATAATTTGTGTACAATTTAAAGTTATATAAATTTTTTCTTGATGAGATTTTGACATTTATGCTGTCTAGGTTATTTGACCCACGTTTATCCTAGATTTTGAAACGTAGGTTCGCTTGCATACATTGTTAGCCCAAGGCATATCAGTTTTAGCTATCAACTTCAAGCCGGTGCGATTGACAACCGAAAGAGCCAACACTTTTCTGTTCATTAAACAAAATTGAAACTTTACGAGTCCTGTGGGAATTTACGTTGAATAAAGAAATGTAAACATAGAAGGCGGCGCCGCACTTGATTACACGATAACCGTGATGGACTGTACCATCTGTTTTCGTGAATCCTCGGAATCTCTATATTTTTATTTGTAACATAGGTGATTTAGTAACAAAAAAAAAAATAATAATAACTCTTTATTGCTCACACAAAATAAAAATTACAATAAAAATATTTGCAGTAAATTACTTAAATCTAATGTGGTTACTTAAATCATAAAAATTATGTAGTTATGGCATAAATCCAAACGTCTATATCGAAGAGAACTCAGAAGTCTTCTTGTGGAATTTATTTCAATTATCGGTACAATGAATATTTCTTACTATTTAATAAATATTTTTTTTCTCAAAATTATTAGTAGTATTTTAAAAAGCATTTTTGTAGAAAAGAAGTGTATAATATATTATGTGGGTAGATATTTTATGTACCAATGTATATTTTTTCCGTAATTTTGCTTTAGGGGCCATTGCAATGAAACGAGAATTAATTCGTTCATTGTCAATGCATATTTTATTATTTACATTAAGGATTGATTTTTCAATTGTCAGATAAATTTATTTTGAGAATAACTTTGACACTTGACAAAACTTTTTAGAAATTATGCCACTTGCTCAAAATTATTCTACTGATAAAAGTTATCTGAGCATTTAAAAATCAGCCCTAAGTCAAGTAATTTATTCTTTACATAAATAATATAGAACGATACGCATAGTAATCCTTTCATTTATTTTAAATCAAGTAATAACTCTTCGCACAATGATCCTTCATCGCATTTTAAATGTATATTATATTATACATCGATACGAAAATATTCGAATTAAGTCAATATTGTTCTTCAATCAAAATAGGAGGATCCATTTACGCGATGTTTTGGTTGCCATAATTTGGACAGCCTCCGTGCCAGGTGCGGTGCAAAAGGTAGGTGGAAATGTGGGTTTGTTATATTGTTTTCAGGCGGCGTCTTGGTTACTTTGCCCAGCTTTTACACAAAAAAACTACAACCTCGTGATTCCATGTGAAATATATTCTTGTACCAAACAGTAACAAAATGCTGCGTTATTTTTAATTTCATAAATGCCTTTATTTATTTATACTTCTAGATAGTACTAATGAAGAAAGAACTAAATAGATAACTCAATGACTCCTGGCACGCTTAGTTTCTGTCCCTTTTGGCAAAGTTAAAAAACGACTGTTAAATTAAATCTTTAAGTTTAATTAAATTTGAAGCTTCTCAGAGGCATTCATTACAATTCCACCTAAATTGAAAACAGTTTGAAAACGGTTGAATATGCTGTTAGAACACGAATTGTAACATCTAGCCTAGACCATATTCTGCAAATAAATTATTTCAATATTTGTTTCTTTCTGAAGTAAAATGCTTCCACAATCCCTCTGCTGTATCTACCATAGTACACAAAACGATTTGCCCATCCGACATCTCTGTTACATCCCTAAGTCATTACGCTATCTCCCGGACTTGTTCAAAGTTGCTTCCTGCCATTTGCCTCGAATGTCGGTGGAGACAGCCCTAGTATATCTATAAAGAGTTTTGTATCTTCACGTGCGGTAAATGACTTATTTTTAGGGTTGATGAAAGCAACGGAAGTGTTTTGTTCTTTGTATGGAAACAATGCAGTAGGGTTGTGTGGCAATACGGTTTTTTTTATGTTGGATATGAAAAATCGTGTGTAATTTACATTCCTGGGTTTTTTATACGGTCTGGGCTTCCTGGTAATAAAGGCCAATACAAAAATGTTATATTTTGTATTAAAACATATTATTAAACAAAGTCCTTCAGCCTTGTCTGTTTGTCTGAAAGGTTTATGTCTATAACTTTGAAACGCGTTGTTTGCGGAGTGGTAATTGAGGGTCCAGAAAGGAAATACCAAAGCTCTCTTCTATGTTTATTTTGCAGTAAAATTAAAAATATACAAAAATGCCAAAAATTTTGGCTACGCACACTCGTGTACGTAAAAATAAATTATTGATTTCATGAAAACTTTGATTGTAGATAATAAAAAATTGATAAACATGTAATTTTGAATAATAAACTCGGAAACAATAATAAATAAATAGATTCTGGTTGTTATGATGGATAATTTTTCGTGACTCGCTTGTCAAATCAAAACATTGCCGTTCTCCGACACTACGTAATTCGTAGTTTAAAATTACGTCGGGAACGACAAAAAAAATAAAATTTACTGACAAAAAGAGGTCGAAATAGACAACCGTCACAACTTTTAAACGTTTTGTGTAAATTTGTTGAAATGAGATGATAATTGTGGAAGATATTGGAAAAAGTTCAGCCGACAGGAGCTTTCTTGCTGCCTTATCCTATTGAGTTATAATAACAAAATGTACGGTGAAAATGTTGCTGTTTTTACAGGTCTACAGAAAAGTCCACGATGGCATAAGTCGATCTTTTACGAGTAGATGACTCCTATTTTAATGTTTGAAAAAATGGTCACATGTGATGTTGTAATTGGGGAGCTATCTAGACGGCTACGCTATTATTCCTTATTTAATGCAATACGTCAGTTAGTAAAATCATTTAATACTCATCATACTAACTCTTATAGCATTCACTTTAAATTAATATCTTAGGAGATATCGAAAAATAAAACTATCACGCGACAAAATAAATTCGTTACCTTCGTAAGAGCTTAAATGATTGTATTCTTTGTTTATTTAAAATATTGTATTGTATAGCCCAGCCGAGATCTTTACAAAGAGATTCTACTTACGCAATTTTTACATTTTCAATTATTCGCAGGATAGGAAATAAATACTTTGAAAAGACTCCAAGTATATTGAAAAGACCAGACTCCTTGACGTTATTTATACAAGTCTGAAGTCTTCGTTATTAACATACGAAGACTTCAGACTTTCAAATGTGAAGTTCTAGTAGTTACGTTCAGCTTTTAGTACGTTGAAGTCGGTGATGCACTGTCATAATGAGATCGCTTGTACGAGTTGCAAGTGATCGTCAGGTTGTTAACTGCTGTAGAAGAAATGCATATATTTTTGTCATATTTATTAAGATTTCACACACATTTTTATGCAAAGGAAGGGCTTAATGACTTCTCTACCAGCCAACCTTTAGGTAGTAGATAAATATAAGCAGTAATTTATTAAACAATTAGTTACAGAATTTCTCGTTGATAAAATCTTTAAAGACATATACGTACTTCATATAATATATGTTAGGATAATATATTTATATATTATACATTTAATGAAATAAATATATAAATTACATACAAGTTATTTTACTAATAATTACAATTACACGGCATATCATATGCGCTACGCTGAAGTTTCTTGCCAGTTCTTCTTCACGATGCTTTTTCCAAACTGGTGGTAGAGTCATGCTTTGTTTGACGTCAATTAATTGACGAAATGGAAATTGACAAGTAATTGTCAATGTTGAGAAATAAGTATTTGAATTTAAATTTGAATTATGGTGTTTAGTCTTACAAAAAAAGTTCCTTTGTTTGATTTTTGAAGGACGGTTTACTTGGCGCTTCTTTTATCTGCTAGGGCAAAGCATTCCTTAAATGCACTGCCTGCTTAATTTTGATTATGTAAATCAGTAATATTTTAGAGATACTCAGCTCAGGTGTTCAGGAAACAATGGACCGTATAAGATTGGGAAGGATGTCAAACTCTAGGGATGTTCTTGATACAGTCGATGTAATTTGGGTGAAGAAGGACAGCATGTAATATCATAAGCGTTATTAGCATGTGTTGGCTATGAAATCATGGATGAAAGGAATGCTATTCAAATCAAGTCAATTAATCATAAACAGAGATTATTTTATGGTATTATTTCATAATCTCATCACGATATCATAGAAAATTAAGGGGATAGTACCCATAATAATCAAAAACCAATAATTTAATAATCAACAAGCGAGTGTTTAGCAAAACAACTATTAAGTAAGTTAAAACAGTTGAAATTAGTTTAAAACTGAGTCAGGCTGAGCCGCGCCGCGCTTTCAAACTCTCACGGATGTAGTAATTTAGAAACTGTAGCTTATAGTGTTGTGCCGCTTTGTCGATGAAATTAAATTAAATCATCAATATCGAGAAATTTTTACTTTTCATTATTTTGGATAGACTGTTCTTTTTGGATAGACTCTTTTTGTTGAGTTTGAATATTTTACGTTGCATAATTTCAGTACAGTACAACGATTGGAATTTATTACTATAATAAATTGGAATTTATTAATAATATATAAATTTATTAATATAATAATAAAATAAAAAACCTTCATTCTAAATATCGAGTTCGCAGTCACGGTGCATGATTAAGTACGATGTGTTACGGTGCTTATAACTTGGAGACTCTTTATTAAAAAGTAAAATTGTGATAAGACTCTAATTCATTCAACTAAAGTTGAAATAACTGTGATACTCAAAAAATAGTTTTATTACCTTAGCTCCCTAAACTAGCGGTCTAGTGGGGAATTGGAATAATATTTGATTGTTGTGTGATAGAGGTCACTTATAATTACAATTCTGCTAAGTTTAATACACACTTAATATCATTCTGGGGTTCATTACTGTGAGCGTATTTTGTTTTCATAAAAATATCTTACGATATTATTATTTAGTTTTTTAAATCCTCTGACAAACAGAACCATGAACCGAGAACAAACCCATGTGTTTATCATAGAAATTAACGTCCCGACCAGGATTTGAACCTGTGACCTCCGCCATATGAGGAAGGGCTACTACCACTATCGCCACTTACAAAGTCAAACGTAAATAGTGTTATAAAGGAAACACTGGTTTAAAGTATTGCGACGCATGTTACATTGTGGGCTCGCTGCTTGTAACGAACTCTTAGAAAACTCTTTTTACGACACCTTTTCAAATATTTCATCGTACGCGTATCCAAACACTATCGCACTGAGCAGTAAGCCTTCCGATAAAACTCAATTTTGGTAAAAGTCTAGGCTCTTAATTACATTTTCTTTTTGACCTTCCATGGAATTTCGGATTTGAATATCGTTTTTTTTTATGAATGTTCTTTAATTAAAATCTGATGCACATAAAATATAATTAAAATAATAGGTCTTTACCTATGAAACTGCCGTTTTGCCGTACTGGCCATTTCAAATGAAAATATTTTTTTTTTTGACTGATAATTCTAATTTCAAATTAATTTTATTGCACAAACATGGAATTCTTTTTCTAAAATCGTCATTTGTTTAATAGTTAGTGTTTTGTTTTCAACGCATTCGAACATTTTTCGTCATCATGGATAAGTTAAAAATTCGAGTAATTATGGAGTATGAGTACCGTCGTGGCAGCAAAGCGGCACAAGCGGCACGCAACATCAACGACGTTTACGGAGCGAACACGACAAACGAACGCACCACCCGTTATTGGTTTACCCGCTTCCGTTCTGGAAATTTTGACCTGAAAAATGAACCCCGTGGTCGTCCGAAAACTTTGGTCGACAATGACGAATTAAAGGCAATTGTGGAAGCTGATGAAACTCAATCCACGGCTGAATTAGCAGCAGCTTTCGACGTTAGCATCAAAACAATATTGGTCCATTTGCGTCAAATTGGCAAGGTAAAAAAGCTTGACAAATGGGTACCCCACGAACTCAATGACCGCCAGCGCGAAGTACGCGTGGAGACGTGCCTTGCACAATGAAGGAATTCTGAACCGCATTGTTACTTGTGACGAGAAATGGATCCTGTTTGACAATCGTAAGCGCTCAGCAAGTTGGTTGGACCCTGGTTCAGCACCCAAACAATGCCCTAAACGAAAACTTACCCCTAGAAAAGTGATGGTCACTGTTTGGTGGTCTAACGCGGGTGTAATTCATCACAGCTTCTTGCCATACGGGACAAGCATTACTGCAGATGTGTGCTGTGAAGAACTGAACACAATGATGGAAAAGCTCGCATGTCTCCAACCAGCTTTGGTCAATCGTTCGGCTCCACTGCTCCTGCACGACAACGCGCGACCTCATACTGCACAGCAGACGGTCTCCAAGCTACAAGAGTTGGGGTTGGAAGTTCTCCGTCATCCGCCGTACTCACCAGACCTTGCGCCTACAGACTTCTACTTTTTCCAGAATTTGGATAACTTCTTGGCGGGAAAAAAATTCAATACCCGAGAGGCAGTACAAAATGCCTTTGAAGAATTTGTTGCCTCCCGTCCAGCTGATTTCTTCAAGAAAGGCATCAATTAGCTACCAATGCGTTGGCAAAGATGCATTGATTGCATGGGTGATTATTTTGATTAATAGAAATAAAAAATATATAAAAAAATTACGCTTCATTTATTTCGTGAAAAACGGCAATTTCATAGGTAAAGACCTAATATACAATGTTCCCGGTAAATTAAGATTACTAAAGATTTCAGCACTCTATTGTGATATTGAGTCAAAATTGATTAAAAGACTGGTGAAATATTAAGGATGGATCGTATAAAGCGATTGTAGTCAAGTCTTCGACTATCAGGCGCTGTCATAGCGCTGCTAAATAATGTATGTCGATAATTTTGAGAGAAGACACATTCAATATTGCTTGACTTATTTTTCAAAAAGAGAATTCACTACAGAATGATATAGAGTATACATAAATAACGTACACGTAGAAGTACATACACAAATTTACAAATTGTAACATTTCCGAGTTTAAAGTCAAACATTTCGTGTATACGTAACACTCACCAGTTAGGGACGCGATGTTCTACTGTTACACACTTACTTGACTATTCCATTCATATTGAGCAGTTTTCGTATTGCTAATGAATATTTAAGACAAGCAGATCTTTGCTAAGGAGCGCGTTAGTAAAATAGTGCAAAAAATGTTGCTTAAAATACTAGAAATAACTTAATAGCTATAGCTTTATGCTACTACAGTTTTTGTGTATACGAGTAATGTAGTTGTTGTACCTTGCAATAGTTGAAAAGGTTTACACCGTTAATGTTAATTTCCATTGCACCTATATAATTATTCTATTGAGTATGTTTTGAGTAAACTCATATAAAATATGTTTTTTTATTTTTATTTTTTGGAACATTTCAATATGTTTTTGTCTTTTTTTAGTGCTTACCTTGTTAACTATCATTTTCAATGCCTGCTCCAACCTTAGCTACTTTCCAATAGCTTGGAAAGAAGCGACAGTCATAAGCTTTGCCAAGCCGGGTAAACCTGTGAATATCCCGGCTAACCACAGACCTATCAGCCTCCTCAAGGCAATGTCTAAACTTCTCGAGAGAGTCATACTCTCTCGAATGCGGAACCATCTGTTTCCAACGGATGGCGATCCTCACATTATTCCCCATCAGTTCGGCTTTCGCGCTAAGCACTCCTGCCCTCAGCAAGTCCATCGAATCGTCGAGTACATACTCCAAGACTTCTCCTAGGCTTCAGAGAAGAGCTCTGCGGTTTACTTTGACTACAAACGCAGTCGTATCGCTGACAATCTCCACGTTAGAATGCAAGGCACTCCCATCCCCTGGAAGCGCACTACCAAATATTAGGTCTTTACCTATGAAATTGCCGTTTTTCACGAAATAAATGAAGCGTAATTTTTTTATATATTTTTTTATTTCTATTAATCAAAATAATCACCCATGCAATCAATGCATCTTTGCCAACGCATTGGTAGCTTATTGATGCCTTTCTTGAAGAAATCAGCTGGACGGGAGGCAACAAATTCTTCAAAGGCATTTTGTACTGCCTCTCGGGTATTAAATTTTTTTCCCGCCAAGAAGTTATCCAAATTCTGGAAAAAGTAGAAGTCTGTAGGCGCAAGGTCTGGTGAGTACGGCGGATGACGGAGAACTTCCAACCCCAACTCTTGCAGCTTGGAGACCGTCTGCTGTGCAGTATGAGGTCGCACGTTGTCGTGCAGGAGCAGTGGAGCCGAACGATTGAACAAAGCTGGTTGGAGACGTGCGAGCTTCTCCATCATTGTGTTCAGTTCTTCACAGTACACATCTGCAGTAATGCTTGTCCCGTTTGTCAAGAAGCTGTGATGAATTACACCCGCGTTAGACCACCAAACAGTGACCATCACTTTTCTAGGGGTAAGTTTTCGTTTAGGGCATTGTTTGGGTGCTGAGCCAGGGTCCAACCAACTTGCTGAGCGCTTACGATTGTCAAACAGGATCCATTTCTCGTCACAAGTAACAATGCGGTTCAGAATTCCTTCATTGTGCAAGGCACGTCTACACGCGTACTTCGCGCTGGCGGTCATTGACATCGTGGGGTACCCATTTGTTAAGCTTTTTTACCTTGCCAATTTGACGCAAATGGACCAATATTGTTTTGATGCTAACGTCGAAAGCTGCTGCTAATTCAGCCGTGGATTGAGTTTCATCAGCTTCCACAATTGCCTTTAATTCGTCATTGTCGACCAAAGTTTTCGGACGACCACGGGGTTCATTTTTCAGGTCAAAATTTCCAGAACGGAAACGGGTAAACCAATAACGGGTGGTGCATTCGTTTGTAGTGTTTGCTCCGTAAACGTCGTTGATGTTGCGTGCCGCTTGTGCCACTTTGCTGCCACGACGGTACTCATACTCCATAATTACTCGAATTTTTAACTTATCCATGATGACGAAAAATGTTCAAATGCGTTGAAAACAAAACCCTAACTATTAAACAAATGACGATTTTAGAAAAAGAATTCCATGTTTGTCAAATAAAATTAATTTGAAATTAGAATTATCAGTCAAAAAAAAAATACGGCAAAACGGCAGTTTCATAGGTAAAGACCTATCATTTAGGCGTCACCTTAGACCAGACGCTTTCTTTCAACCCTCACGTCGATAGGGAACGAAACTCGCACGTTTTTACTTAGGCCGCCTTTACAGTATGTTAGGTAGAAAAAGTAAAATGTCCTTCAGAAACAAACGTACGCTTTATAAGGTCTGTGTTAGACCAATCATGACATATGCCTCGCCAGTCTTTGCCCACGCTAAACCCTCCGTCCTGCACAAACTGCAGGTAGTTCAAAATCTCTTCTGCCGCAGGGCCACAAGCGCACCTTGGTACGTGCGCAACGCGAACCTGCACAGAGTTATTGAAGTACCTACAGTGCAACAGCACCTAAACACACTCTCAGAATCGTTCTTCAAACGCGCCGAAACCCATCCCAATCCTCTGGGTTCGAGATTCAGTCTCATATACTGCTCCTGTCTTAGATTCAAAACTCAAAGTCGCTAGACCGAGTAACGTGCACACTGGCGAACCCACGCAATTAACATTAGATCTCGAAGCCCTTCAGGCCGCAACTTCTAATTCTAACGTAAATTCGAATTAATTCAATTTTTATTTTTCCTTTTGAGCACCTTCAGTGCTAAGTATTCACATTCACTTTGAGCACCTTCAGTGCTATGTAAAACCCAGCGGGTGACCTCTTCTAGGCCCCGCTAGCGCGGCCACTTTCTCCGATTGGCCGTCGCTCAGATGAAGGCTGAATGGCAAAATGCACGAGCCGACAGGGGGTTATTTAGGGGGTAGTGGTTCTGGTAGGCGTCGGAACGAGTCCCACATAACCTGGATCGCGCGCGCCAGAGTATGCGTCAGAGCATTTTTTATCCTCCTGCTCTATAAGCTCTATAAGCTCGTCCAGATTCGCCGAGAGCTGGTCAAGGGGAACCGAGAGTGCATTTCTCGGTCTACGGACTTTGTACCTCGACGGCATGGACAGAGCAGTGTAATTTACTGTCTCGCGAATGAGGGGGTTAGGATGCTCTTCAGATCGCTGGAAGAAAGCGGTGGAGAGCGTCCTAAAGTGTTGTTGTATTGTAGGTAGGTCACGATCCCTGTGCAGGTCCGCGTTACGCACGTACCACGGAGCATCCGTGGCCCTGCGGCAGAAGAGATTCTGAACTACTGCCGATTGTACAGAACCGATGGTTTGGCATGGGCAAAGATTGGGGCGGCATACTTCATGACTGGTCTGACGCAAACCTTAAAAAGCGTTCGCTTGTTCCTAAGAGATATTTTGCTGTGCCTGCCTAACATACTATTTAGGCGGGCCATGTACATACGGGCGAGTTTGGTAACTCTAAGTATGTGAGGTCGGAATGAAAGCGTACAGGGATGTAAAGGGATCGCAGGGACGACGGCGTTTGTGATAGAAGCGTATCGCTAAGCTTTTCTCTGGATTCACATCGGTACGCCATTTTTTAAACCAAGCTTTTGGAAAGTAGCTAAGGTCGAATCAAGCATTGAAGATAATCGCAAGCAAGGTAATCACCTGCTTAAGTGCATGGTTGGAAATTCCATACGCACCCGGGGCCTTCTTGGATTTCTGTCTTCTGATGAGGAAAATATTCTCATCGTTAGACACTGTAATGGAGGACTTCACTTGAAGAGGACTTCGTCTTTCACCACCTGGTTGTGCGAAGAGTCTGTGGGGTGGGTACTCGGAAAGCATTGTGAAGCAATGCTGTCCGCAAAGCATTCAGCTTTCTCGTCGTCCTCAAAGGCGATAGTGCCATCGGGACAAGACAACGGAGGGGTGTAAGTTCGGGCGTCTTGTCGGAGAGCTTTCGCCAAGTGGGACGGGGAGATATTAATCATGTGATCGTCCTTTGAACGTCTCTGAATTCCGCAAGGGTGGTTTTGACCTTACGTTGTAGCCGGTTTGCGGCTAGTCTGTAGGCGGGAGTGGGGTAACGCCTGGCTCTGCGGAGAGCGGCGTTTTTAGCTTTGGGGCTCGGTTCATTTGGCTTGGTTGGTAGAGGCCTAGGCTAACGGCAAAAATCGCTTGAGCGCCGTTCTGTCTCTTGTAGGCGCTTCGCGTACTAGAGGGAGAACGTCACTGCGGAGGAGTCGAATGCGAATCTAACCCTGCACCAAGTCACCCGACTGTACAAAAGATACTGTGTAGTGTGTTGATAAATGCTGATGTATAAAGATGAGGTAGATTGGGAGTTGGGTAACTGTGAGTTTTAGTAATGGAAGGAGATACGCTGATCATAATTCCTTTTAGCCAATATACCGGATGAATTGTTTACCAGTGTGAGTTAAAAATTGACTGGTAATACAAAATTGGCTGCTGACTATAGGATTCGTGTGTCTTTGGTAAAGTTGCCAGAATTATGGTCTTAACTGTACGCTTGGGCGGTTAAACGTTTTCAGCTGCCGGTTTATAAATAAAGATGATTTTAAAATTGTGTTGACCGTTCAAGTTCGTTGAATATAAATGATATGCCTGAATTTTACTTAAAATAAACATATTAATGGCCAGAAAATTAAACGCAATAACTACATTTATAAATAGAAAACATAAGTAGCTTGTGCGCTTAAACTAAAACATCAGTTGTCAAAAAACAAATGCCTGTTACTTACTATATTATTTTGATACTTTACACCCAATTTTAAAAAACGTTAAAGAATGCCGCCTTATAAAAAAATCCACCCTACAAATACTGGTCTATTCTAAATATTCGGAAGCATATGGATGTTACGTTGTAAACATCCCGCAGCAATACTCTTTGTTTGCGGTTTTTCATGGGCATCCTTTTCAAAGATTTTTGATGAGGTGTCTACGTGAAACGGTTCATTGCAAAATACGGATTTATGCGTTCTTTGAAATATGCAAGAGTGGTTTCGTAAGTAGCTTTTTTTGTTCCGTCAGTTATAGTATTTTTCGTATTAGGAAATATTATCATTTTATTCAGCATGAACTTTAAATAATTATTAAATAATAATTTGGCAATACTTCTTCACGCACGGTTCTTCAAAATGTACTTTCGTACTCATGCATTTCGTGACTATTACAAGTAGTCGAAAAATTCGATCAATGCAATTTATTAAAATAAATCAATTGTAAAATTTATTAAACTTTTTTGTGACAAAAACCACTTGATTATTACAAAGCATACGAAGAAGCAAGCTTTACGTAGTCATAGTTATTATCTCAGATCATTGAACAGGAACAGAATGGGCCAGATAAAGTTGCGAACAAACGTCCAACCAATTTCAATATCTACACAAAGTTTCGAACAAGTATATCCACTGATTCCAAGTTGAGTTACCCTAGGTTACTTACATTAACGAATAACTATTGCTAAGTGTTGACCTCAATTTCGTTGAGATTGGTTAAGTTTAATGGAAGTAGATTTTTTCTGTTTAAGCCACGTTTGGGGTGGTTACCTATTAGTTTTAGCAGTCATTGTGAGGAAGCTAGCGTGATTGTGTTTCTGTTAAAAGAAGGAAATTGCCAATGATATGGCAGGAAACGTTTTAAAGTTACGCCCACGTAATTTTATAAACTTAGTTAGGTATTATTTATCAAAAGACGTTGTTTTCTTTAAAAAAATCGTGGATTAAATGTATTTAACCTTAATAGAAACCACAATGAATTTCAGATTCTTACATAAATCATTATGCGATTTTATAATTATTTTTATTAAACACAAATAAAATTCGCTGACTGACGAGACAAGCATGCAAAACTTTTGAGTGGCTGAACAGATTTTTTGCAATCATACCTAAGAAACAAAAAAATCAGCTTCCAGGAGGTACGACGCCATAGACAGACAACCGATACATTCGTAAACTTAAAACACCCCTCTTATTGCGTTGGGGGCTAAGGGGCTAATAAGTTTCGAGGTTGAGGTCCAACGAGGTCATTTTATCAGCCTTTGAACATATCTTTCTGTACATCTTTGTTATTTGACGACTCTCAGTGTACTGAACCATATTAAAAAGCCTTTTAATTTTAGAAGCTTCATTATCCAGTAAGATAAGCTTTATTGAAAATTCTGTTCATTTTACAATTCATGGATACAACAAAATACAATTAAGTATGTGCAAATGGGATCAAATGTATTTATCGTACGAAGGAATTGTACTAATTCATCTCAACATTTTATGGAGATCTCAATTTATATAAATTCATGCAACATCAGAAGCCACGCGCGTTGGAACTGTGCGATAAGATAGATGAATTATACCGAACTCCTACCACTAACAAGCCAATATCAAACATTTTTTCATAACCCTCCATAAATAAAAGCTGTAATGAATACTTCTATTTTCCCCGTCATTATAAAGCCAGACAATTGCATAGTCTGTGTAAATGAGAATCAGTTTGCGGAATCCTTGAGTCCGCGTGGCTTCTCTTCATTAATATTTATTAAGGGGAGCGAAGCGACATTTTTTGATGAAAATTATTTACAGCGTGCAACGTTTTGTGGAGTAGATGGCGTTTATTTTTTGCTTCAGATAGTTTTAACTTTTAAATTTTAAAATATGAGGTTGAATGAGATGCTATTTAGACATAACAAAAGGGCGTATGTATTTAATCTACTCATTTCTATATAAAGCTAGATGGCTACATTTTCTACGGAACAAATTCTTTTGTAAAAGCGCAATTTTATTCTGTTGATATATCTTTGTCACCTGAAAGAGAAAGAATCCATAGGTATATCTAAAAATGTGCATGCATTTTCGTGTATCCTAATCTAGGTATTCTGAGGGTCATAGAGAAAACTATAGACTAAATGAACAACTGAAAAAAAAGTAACCAAAATATATATTTTCTATCGTTAGTAATGTGGAATTATTCTGATTTCGTAAAAGTCTCTATCGAGTTTTCGTCGGCCGTAGTCCTGAGCACACAGTCCGACATGCTTAATATAAAAAAGGGTGACTTACTGTTCTCCTACGTCACTAGATAACGTCAAAGATTGATGAGATTCCATGGCTTCGCTACCTGACAGTATTTGTCTGACTTCAATGAGAAAGGTAATTAATTCAGCTCTTTGAGGATTCAGACAAAAAGTAGCTCCTGAACCGTCTGGTCAAACTTTTAATTTTAGTACGGTTTGGGTCTGACCAATTTGAGGAAAAAACTATGAATATTCTGGCATAGCGAAAGGATCCATGTATTAGGTATTCAATTAACTATTATTATTTGAATCATAAAGTCAAAATGAATATCGGTTAAGAACTGAAACAACACTTTTATTAGTAAATGTTTATTTTTTTAAACTCATCGAAACTTCACATGGAGACTTATTTAAATATATATACAAATATATCTTTAAATTGAGTCTTCCATCAGCTGTCAGTAAAATTTTGACCAAAGTTAATCCATTTACAGATAAAATCGAATCAACACCAAAGCCCGAATGAAACTTTTAACGCAAATATCTCCAATTCAATTAAATCCAGTAAAGATACTAACATCCAAAGTCAAGGAGTATCTTCTATTAAATTATTCACTAGTGCGTAGAGAACTGGAACTAAGTTACAACTTTTGTCAGTCAGTAATTTGATATAACACTATATGAAATTTATGGATGTAGAGAAAATGGAAGTGCCAAATTGATTTTCAAGTTCTGCAGGCTTCATCGTTGCGAGTTGGTGATTTAGCTTCAGCTAAGATTGTGAATGGAGTCAATTTTATTCTTGAATTACGTATAAACTGATTTTTTGTTAGCTTTCGTGGATTTATTGAACTTTTTTGTAAATGAAAGTAAATTGAGGTTTTTTGCTTGTGTTGTGACAAGTCATTAGATTAAAGAGCTCCAATATTTTGTTTGAAAATCATCAGATTATGAAATATTAGTTTTCCAGATAATTATAAGATAGTTAATTCATAAGAACCATAACTATTTGAAAAAAATAAGGATTATTTTGAAAAAAAATATACTATCAACAAACATACATTCCTGATAGAAAATTTTCACTGTTTTCATAGCTGGCAAACGAGCACGTGAATCGCCTATTGGTAGATGGTATCCCCACCCATGGACATCAATCAATAGTTTTAAGTGTTTTATTTATTGATATTGAATGTGATTAAAATATCGGCTACTGATGTTTTACGAATCGTAGACTTCAGTTGGCTTTTGTTACAGTAATTGCACTGTTCCTTCCCATTTTTCGGACCACAACCATGTAAACGTGGTTATTATTACGCGTATGCAAATAAAGATTAAGTACCGTCCAGGCCAGATTTAAACAAAAAGAAACTCTACTATTTGTACAACGGTTTTTGCACTTATCTAAAATAAAACTAAAAGCATCTTCTTAAAGATTTATTCACGCCTGTAGAACTTGAAAATCATTGATATTTTATGCTTACAAATTAATAACAATTTTACCGGAGCTTTTTGCTTGTTTAGAGACCAAGTTCTTTTATTTGCAAATGCTCTGTTTCAATTTCAAAGGTTTTGTGGTTGTAGAATTTCTATATTAAGATCTCGTCTGGGGTGGTAATACAGTCCTTTCTATTTTGACCGCCAAAATAATACTATTTACGAGGTTGTATTCCAGTCAGTGAAATTACTTGAACAAAGTAAAACAAATGTCCCAAAATGTAAGGAGTCTGGGCCTGGTCTTTATACACTTTATGGAAAAATTGTTTAAGATGCTTAGAACGATTTTTGATTGTTAAATTGTTATTAAAACACTTTGTTTATTGGTAGGAAATGAAATTGTGCATTATTAGTGTGTAACACAAACAAAAAACATCATGGCGGAAAAAAAATTACATTTTGACAGCTAAGGTTTACTTACTTACCTGTTTTTGTTTTGTGTATCGAGTAGTATCGAAAGCTGGTTGCCATTAAGTCAAAAGAATTGAATTTTGTGTTAAGTTTTGTGTATTTTATAGTTGTAAAGTTAAAAAGAAAAAGGAAGAACTCAGCGCAACGAACAATCAAACACACAGACAGACCAATATCAATGTGATGTGAGTGAAGTGCGCTGTGAGTGAGGTGGCTGTCCCCTCTGCTTAGTGAACTAACTTCACTTGACAATTTCCGCCATAGAAGACTCATTGTCATTATTGCCCGCTAAAACCAACACAAATACTGTTGACTTTTTATTTTCTTACCATCTAACTGCTAATTAAATCAAATTATTTGTATTTTTCCTATAATAACCAATTATTTGTAAATTTTTGTGACATTTCTTTTCATCTAAAGCCTACCGTCGGTAATGCATCATTAGTCGAGATAATAATTACAATAACTATCATTAGATAAAACACCAACAAAAATAATGGATGTCTATGAGTGCGGATACTGAGAAAATTTTAAATTTAAATTTAAAATTTGACTTTGATGTTTAAGATAATTTTTTTAATTTCATCTATAATGCTCCTTCCTCATAAACGGGTGCCGTCTGAGGGTGATGGATAGTTTAGGGGACTTGCTGAGCTAACAGATGCAGATAAGAATAATTTTTTATTAACATAAAAGCCATTATACATTTATTTAGAAAAATGCTACCCGTGAAGTTTCCTGCTAGTTCTTATTCACGAAGGTTTTTTCCGAACTGATGTTAGTGTGGTCCCTCAATAATTAGAAGTAATTGTCAATGAAATAAATATTTGAATTTGATTTTAATTATGTATGTTTTTAATTGTTATTATGCTTTTTAATTTTCATTAATTGTAGATGAAAGTTAAAAAAGATTTTGATTGATGATAATTATTATTTTATGTTTTGCTAACTGTCATATAGTTTTTAATTGTTGTAATATTAACAATTAGGAAAAATTGCCAAATTACAGACAATTATTATTATTATTTATTTGTAGTAATCCACTTCTGGGCCATTTTAAAATTAAAACGTCATGCTTTTGGACTATTTAATTCTGTGTACCAATCAAGAGGATTTATTTGTAATTTTTTATCGATGAGCTCCAAAACTGCTAAGCCATTTTCAAGTTGCCGACAGATATTTTTTCTTCTCGGTCTACTTATAATACTTTTTTAAATCCAAAATGCTAAGTTGTTCGTAGTCGCTTGACGTTTAAGAACCCTTTCTATTGCAGTAATATTTATGTAAAATATGTTGATTTCGATCTTTTAATAGTCCTTTACCCATTAGAACGCTGTACAATTCAAAGACTATAAAGTCTTTTTTCATTTTCACGTGTAACAATGCTTCTTATACAAAAATGATTGGCAATATATAAGGTTTTACCTATGAAATTGCCGTTTTTCACGAAATAAATGAAGCGTAATTTTTTTATATATTTTTTATTTCTATTAATCAAAATAATCACCCATGCAATCAATCCATCTTTGCCAACGCATTGGTAGCTAATTGATGCCTTTCTTGAAGAAATCAGCTGGACGGGAGGCAACAAATTCTTCAAAGGCATTTTGTACTGCCTCTCGGGTATTGAATTTTTTTCCCGCCAAGAAGTTATCCAAATTCTGGAAAAAGTAGAAGTCTGTAGGCGCAAGGTCTGGTGAGTACGGCGGATGACGGAGAACTTCCAACCCCAACTCTTGTAGCTTGGAGACCGTCTGCTGTGCAGTATGAGGTCGCGCGTTGTCGTGCAGGAGCAGTGGAGCCGAACGATTGACCAAAGCTGGTTGGAGACGTGCGAGCTTTTCCATCATTGTGTTCAGTTCTTCACAGTACACATCTGCAGTAATGCTTGTCCCGTTTGGCAAGCAGCTGTGATGAATTTCACCCGCGTTAGACCACCAAACAGTGACCATCACTTTTCTAGGGGTAAGTTTTCGTTTAGGGCATTGTTTGGGTGCTGAACCAGAGTCCAACCAACTTGCTGAGCGCTTACGATTGTCAAACAGGATCCATTTCTCGTCACAAGTAACAATGCGGTTCAGAATTCCTTCATTTGTATGCCTGCTGAGCAGTGCAAGGCACGTCTCCACGCGTACTTCACGCTGGCGGTCATTGAGTTCGTGGGGTACCCATTTGTCAATCTTTTTTACCTTGCCAATTTGACGCAAATGGACCAATATTGTTTTGATGCTAACGTTGAAAGCTGCTGCTAATTCAGCCGTGGATTGAGTTTCATCAGCTTCCACAATTGCCTTTAATTCGTCATTGTCGACCAACGTTTTCGGACGACCACGGGGTTCATTTTTCAGGTCAAAATTTCCAGAACGGAAGCGGGTAAACCAATAACGGGTGGTGCGTTCGTTTGTAGTGTTCGCTCCGTAAACGTCGTTGATGTTGCGTGCCGCTTGTGCCGCTTTGCTGCCACGACGGTACTCATACTCCATGATTACTCGAATTTTTAACTTATCCATGATGACGAAAAATGTTCGAATGCGTTGAAAACAAAACACTAACTTTTAAACAAATGACGATTTTAGAAAAAGAATTCCATGTTTGTCAAATAAAATTAATTTGAAATTAGAATTATCAGTCAAAAAAAAAAAATATTTTCATTTGAAATGGCCAGTACGGCAAAACGGCAGTTTCATAGGTAAAGACCTATTATTTTATTTATCTTTTACAAATTATACAAAAATATAATATTATACAAAAAAATACATACCAACAGAAAAAACAATAATTAGCATTTCCAGATTTAAATATCAGTGACCTCTCTGAATCGTTACGTCACTCATGTTGGATTTTACGTCGAGCGAGACCGTATTGCAGAGTTGTCACACTCAAAGTAAGCTCTAATTGGATATTGATTGGTAGATTCAAATAGCGCTTCTAGGGCTCATTGAGTTGTATATCTGTGGTGTTTGTTAGTTAATTAAAACTCCTTTGCTGAGTCAGTTAGGTATTTTAATTGCAATATTGGTTTTTAATTTGAGTTTATTGGAAGGTGATAAGGGTTTAAATTATTGTAATTTATTATAAGTTAGTATAAGTTACTGGCGAGTAGAGATTGGAGATTGATATCTGGGGCAGTATTACAATTGATATTAGCTGTCTTGTAGCGAAGTTAATATACAAAAGTGCTCTGTACAAAGTTGTTATCTGTATGTGAGGTAGTTTTTGCGTTTTAATCAAAATTAGGATATTTTAAAAAGGCATGTTTGTAAAGTAGATTTTTCTTGATATAAAAAATGGCCCTTATTTTTGAAATTACTATTATCTTTTGTAGGCATTCATTTCAAATGGTCTTATTATTTTGGTTACCACAGTAGGTAAAGTAGGCATAACTGCTTTCTTACTAAAATAAACTCAAGTATTCACACCCCAAAGCTACCTCAATACTAACAGAAAAACAACCAAGAAGCAAAGCGTTTCCTGTATTTTCATTTAAATTTCGACCTTATACTGATACAACTACGTTCTACACCCTATTCAGTTCTGAAAGTTCATTCCACAGTACTCGTACCTTGGCACAATACGCTTGTAATGAATACATCTAAGCTCAAAGCTAACTACCACTATTCATAGGAGAGACTCCGGAGGCTAATTAATGTATTGTTTCATAGAACTGGCGGAAAAATCAGGGATATAATGTTTTAGCTCGAGGTTCTTGTCGTAAGCTCTCGGTTGGTAGTTCTTATGTATATACATACAAGTTAAGAGTTTTGCATGGTTTAACTCGCATAGTGCCCAATCTAATTGATAGTAAATATCCCGTTATGGAGAAAATACTGGCGATAAAAAATTTCCAGCGCTTCTCGATCGTTTCACTTTCGTAGGCGTTGGTTCGTTTTGAAACAGCTATACTGTTGACTGGCGCTTTGTTTTAGGATCATATTGATAACTCCAATATTCGTCACATGTTAGGGTGTTACCACATATCGATCGTCGATCGATGGTAAATTGGAACAGGCAACGTCGTGTGGTAACACCCTTATGATATCATAAACACGGCGAGAAGAACCTGAAAGAATTTATCAATAGTATCATGGCACCAGGAGGGGTCTAAGCTGGCGCGCGTGGAGACGCTTAGCTTAAGCTTTAGCATACATCTTTTGCTTTACAGTTTCTTTGAAATTTGTCAGTAGGAAGACCTTGGATATGCTCCGGAACCTTATTATAAAAGCATGCTAATTGATCCATGAATGGGTTAGTGACTTTATGACGCTTACTATTATGATCTTTCAGAATATTTCTTCCTCTTGTGTTAATATTGTGCGGCTCTTTTTTCTTTTGAACAAGGTTATGTTCTTTTTAACATACATTAAACTTTGTTTAGTATATTGCGAATGGAAAATAAGAATATTTATTCCCTTAAATTTACTTCTAAGTGACACAATTTTTAACCAAGGATGGCAGATCATTCACGTATACTAAAAATAGGAAAAGACCAAGAACTGAGCCTTGGGGCACACACATTATCACTGCCAATCCTGATGATTTTTCTCAATTTATGCGACTTTCTGCTTTCTATTTTCTATTTAAGTGAAGTTGATGAAATGATTCATTAGGATTCAAGTTGGACTTGAAGACGTAAAAAAATCATTGCGTGAAAATGTTCCCAAAGCAGATGCATTTTTCTATGACACACAGTAGTTTGATAATCCTGGTAAAAAATTAAATTTAGAACAAATATATTTTTACTTTAAAAAAATTTGTTCCATGATATCCATACATAAAACCTTTTTTCGTAAAACCTTCTGAGTGACGTGGTATATAACAAATAAATGATGATCGGTCGCGCTGTTTAGCCGTAAAAGCGTTATAAAGAAACAAGAAAATAAACAAACAGCAATCTCTCTTTCAAACTAATTCTGGTTTCTTGGTTTATTCTATAATGTCTTCCTATTTCTGGGTAAAGATTTTTATTTTAGGGTTTCATGTTTTTTGTGGTTTGTTAATATAAAACATTGCACTTAAGCTTGACATATACTATACACTGTGTTCAAGTAATAACGGGATTTTAGTAGTATTCGAGTGCCTGGGGATTCATTTAATATTATGTTTTAAGTTTGTTTTACCTACTTGTAGTAAAATTTTGTTTCAAGATTCATATAATTATTAGATGCTTGTAGAAAACGGTTATTTGAAACGGTTATTTAAAGTAGGTGTAATTATTTAAGTAATACATTTATTTAGGGTTACAAAAAGTTGTAAAAATTTTGAAAATATGTTTAATTTAAGTGTCGTGCAAGTTCCAAATTGATAACGGCTTACTCGTGGGTTGCTAATTATATAATATAATTAGTTGGGTTATCTCCTGTAAACAGTCAGAATTTAAAATTTTAAATACTTTATCAGATTAAAATATGGTTTACCTTTTGGTGTACATTTACTATTTTTGGAATAAGAAGACACTTACTTTTACGTAAAATTTTAATGCATTTCGTAATGAGTTAAACACAAGCCGATATATTTAAACGGTAGTCATTTATATTTACTAGGAGACATATACCTATGTGATATATTAAAGGGGCCAAGGTTCTTGCGTTACCTTCCTTGATAATTGGGCAGCCAAATTGTCAAAATAAATGCAAATTGAATTTAAAAAAGGAATAGCATTTACTCTTAAAGTGGGAGTAGAGTCTCTTTGTTAAGATCTCGTCTGAGGCAGTACTGTCCTTTCTATTTTGACCACCATAATAATCACGTGGTGGTGTTCCAGTCAAAGGGGAGGAACAGCCAATGCAGTTACTGGAATTTCATCTTAAGCCTACGGGTGGTAAGTTACAAAATAGATTTATACTGTGAGTGTCGCTACTGTGGATATTTTCAGCTTACATTCTGTCACCTCATTGTTTATTAAAAATGAGGGACAATTCGATAGTGTTTTTTTCTTTTTCGAAATGAACAGTTAATTTATGGCCCTATTAGCCTTTAAATTTCACTGAACTTTAACTGATAGTGTTGTAGTTGAGATTTTTTAATAAAGATAATAATATTATATAAAAGACAATTATTATTTTATGTACAAACACAATAATATTAAATAACAGGATCAAAATAATTTTCATAAAAAAGTCACGTAAGGTATGCACAAAACACATTTATTTCTAAATCCGTCTTTTAAAGCTAAAAACAATATGATTGCAGTAAAATAAAACCCACACAATACAAATCGAAAAGCTGAAATCAACGCGCAATGACCACCTAACCAATTAGTTTGCAAAATCAATAATCCCTCATTATCGGCAAATACTAATAGTTCGTTATACAGGAGTAAAACCACAGAGGACCAAGCTTAACAAAGCATTGTTAACCTCAATAATAAATTAATGTCAATTGTTTTGATTTAGTTACCTGAATAATCAGATTTTAGAAGTATGTTTAGTTATGGACTTAAGTTCTAACCATTTCAACTTGTGTTCTTGGTTTTAAAAACAGTAAGCATCTCTTCGGCTAGCGAAAAGTGAGCTAGTTTTCGTGGTCGTAGATTTTCTTTTGTTTGTTCCGTGGGCACGGATGCTACTGACCATCTGATGGAGCGCGAGTTAGTCTGTTACTTGTCCTATATCTATGAAGAAACTTTTTAAACTAGAATACAATTTAAGATTTTTCAGCACAATTTATCCATGAATTCAAAATTTATCTTTCCAAATGTCCCCAATCTCATTGAGTTGAACTAAACGTCCGGTACATTTGTAGTAGGTCAGCACAACGTCTGTGGTCGCCCATTGCGTTCGTTAGTCCCGTATTGAACAGACTCACGTTGATTTAGCTCTACTAGATTTGTGGTGTTAGCTACTAGTCAATTTTATTGCTTGTTCTGGTAGCTCGATTAGCTAGCAAATTTGTTAGGAAAAAGATTGAAATGTTTTTCTTGATTAAATAAATAAATTAGAGTTAATATAATAAAAAAGGGTTTGTTTGCCGATCTATAAAAGAATACCTCAAGTAATAATGCAAATTATAAATTACGCGTCTTTAATTCTTTCATTTTTAGTGAACAAAGCCGCAAACACAAAACTTTATTTTTTGGACTACACCAAACAACTCGGTAAAGTTTACTCCTGCTGCACTTGCGTCTTAACGTATTTGTGGCCAAAATATTGACGCGTTCATATACAAACGGCATTACAAATGGCATTAGACGCTAGACGATAGCTTGGGTATCGGGTTTTTCTACACATAATCAGAGGATTTTAGCGCAAACTAAAAAATGTTGGCTACATTAACTTTATGTCATTTTGTAGCGCAAATACGCAGAGCAAGGATCCTTAAGGTATTTCAAACTGAACCATGCTTTTGAATCCAACCAAATTGCGGCAAGCTGTTGCCTCAACCTCCATGGTGCAGCTGCTTCAACATCCATGGTTTTTTTATTTATTTTTTTTATTAATAATTAGCAGGCGTTTGTCTTCCATCTCACCTGATGGAAAGTGACGATGAAGACGAGGATCATACACGCCTGTCCAAGAGGTACCTATTCACTCTATACTTGAAAGCTCCAGGGTTATATTTGTCTGGAAAAACAGACGCAGGCAAATCGTTCCACTCTTTGGCTACACGAACCAAAAAGGAGCTATCGAACTGTTTAGTTCGGCTCTTCGGCACGCTAACCACAAACGGGTGAAACTTCTGTCTGCGTCTGGTTGATCGGTGGAGAAAGGGGGAAGGTTCAATCAGCTGAAAAAGAGCATTTGCACAATCTCCGAAGTGCAATCTGTAAAAAACCGATAGACTAGCAACTTTTCGACGATGTTCGAGACTTTGCAGTCTGGAAGAAATAAGTTTGTCGTCACTTATGAGTCTACGGGCTGTGTACAGGTTGAGCAACTGTTCGGAGTTGAAGTACCGTCGGACCTTTGCGATGACTCCCAATTTTTTGGAAGCTGACTGTGCCATGGTTTCAATCTGTTGACCGAAATTAAGTTTCGACGTGATGGTCACTCCACCGTGTCTGAGGACGTCCTACACTACGTTTGCCGAGACGCGGTCTCCACTCAAGAACCCGTTTACCCCAACGGTTATCGGTTCTCGGCTAATATGGCCAGCCCACTGCCACTTCAGTTTGCTAATCCGGTGCGCAGGATGGCTGGCAGGAGCTGGATGAGAGTAGCCGAGGATAGACCTCGATGGCGTGCAATTGGGGAGGCCTATATCCAGCAGTGGACGAATATGGGCTGATCATGATGATGATGATGATGTGATGGTCATGCCTAGAAGCCCTAGATGGTTTGTGATCGGTACAGATACACCTTGAAAAGTGAGCCTCAAGTTGAATGTGCTCTTTTTACCGGAGAAGAGACACGCCTGGGTTTTGGAAGGGTTGAACTTGACAAGATTGGCTTCACCTCAATCGGAAACCCTACATAGTGTCAAATCAACCCGTTCGATCATCGACTCTCTCTGAAATTGGATCTGGTTTGGACTCGCTCGCGCATTGGACACATATCTCTCTACAACAGTGCTGTCATCAGCGTAACCAATAATGCCTTCCGATAAAAGATGGTCATTAATGTGCAGCAGGAATAATGTTGCAGAGAGAACAGATCCCTGAGGTACGCCGGCGTTGATCGCCATTAGGTCCGATGAGAAGCCATCGACGACAACTCAAATTGACCGTTCCCTCAGGAAATCAGAAATCCAGTCGCAGAGTCCAGATGGTATGCCATACGCATGCAGTAACATACACAGCATCACAATGGGTTGGCAGACTTAACACAAACCTTCAAAATATTTTTTTATGTGGGTTTCCTTATGCATTTTCTTTCACCCTAAGAGCAGTCTTAAGGTTGTAAATATGTTGAAAAAGGCATCGCTACATCTATCGCTATCACCGGGATGCTATCATCCACCGGGATGAAACCCAGGACCTGAATATTGACAAGCCGGCGCCCTAAGTTACTTCGAAGAATTTACTTTTGAAGACGTTTGTACATTGCCAACGCACATTTTTACTGCTTTGATCAATACGTAGTTAGACGTAAACATCAACATTATACTACTTATACCTCTACCTCTAGTCTACTAGTTATATACCTATTATTTTACATTGGTCTCCTATCTATATAGTGACAACAGATAATACATCTAGCACCAGTATTCTTTTTTTTTTTTTTTTTTTTTTATTAATAATTAGCAGGCGTTTGTCTTCCATCTCACCTGATGGAAAGTGACGATGAAGACGAGGATCGTACACGCCTGTCTAAGAGGTACCTATTCACTCTACACTTGAAAGCTCCAGGGTTATATTTGTAGTATTATATTCTAAGTAGTAATTTAAGTAATAAAAATGTAAAAAATAATTTTATGAACATAGTCCATCAAAATATGCTGGGCGTTGATGGTAAGTAATAACAGATTGAGCTATTTATAAACTGTGAAATTATTCATGTACTATGTATTATAGAACACTGGCTCAGACAATGTCAAATTATGTCTTCATATAAAAATCATGTAATTGCCAGTTCATTCAGCAGAGAACAAACAACTTGTGGTGGCTCAATGATCATCACTCATAAGAGCCTTACATTTAAAGAACGCTCTGATATTGTAAGTCTGTGTGTTGAGCGATCAGTTGAAATAGCCTGTATTGAGATAGGACATATTGTTATAATAAGTGTGTACAGACGCCCATCCTCACCGTTTGAAGTGTTTGAGAGCACTATGGATGAGGTATTACATAGAGTAAATAACAAATACAAAGAAATAATTATTTGTGACGATTTTAATATTGATTTATTAGCAGAGACATCACAGAGTAAACAATTCTTGAATCTTTTAATTTGTTACAACCTAAAAAAATTTTTAGAGCCTACGCGAATCAGAGCGACTTCAGCCATTTGCCTTGATAACATTTTTGCAAATTTAATGCCATATACAAAGTCAGTAATTAATAAACTATAATAAAATCATAGTGAGCAGTTGGCCACTTTTGATATTGGGGAAAAAAACAATCTAAAAAGAGAAATTACCTTTATACCCATGAATGAGAGACGGTTTGAAATATTTAGAAGTAATGTATGTAAAAAAACATTTAAATTAGATTGCTGTGGTGATCCTATTACTCAACATAACTCTATTCATAACAATTAAAAATGAATATGACTCTGTTTTTACAAAAAATAAAATATTTGTACATAATAATTTATTTAGGTTTAGTGACTGGTAACAGTGGGAATATGCAGAAGTAGAAATAGTTTATATGAATTGTACAGTGAAAGAACTTATAATCGTAAAAAGATATTTTATGAATATGTTAAAAAGTATTCTAAATTATTTAAAAGAGTGTAGCTAAATCTAATTACGTTAATATTAAAATTAAATATAATACTAACATTTCAAAAACTGCATGGAAGTCAGAAAACTGGGAAAGCAAAAGACCCCCATACCAGATATTATTTAAACATTAATTATAAATTGTTGTCAACTGACAGAGAAATTGCATTTGAAAATTTTTTTACTACCATCCCTGTGTCAACTACTTTGAGTACTAATTCATGTTTCACTCTTGCACAGTCACTGCTAATGGAAAATGTAAATTCATGCGATATTGATTTCATCTTTAAACGTGTTACAGTTCCACAAGTTTTAAATGCATTTAAAAGCATTAAAGTAAAAAATATAAAAGCATTGAAGTAATAATTAAAGTAAATAAGCTTTAAAGTAAATAATAATAAGCCAATTTAGATGGAATTTCTGTTAAAATTATTCAATCTGTCATTGATGGTATAGCCCCGTACTTAGCCAGTATATTTAATTATTGTGTTGATAATGGTGTTTTTCCTGATTTAATAAATTTAGTAAGGTCATTACAATATTCAAAGCAGGTAGTATGTGGACACGCCAAATGCAAAATTTGGATTCCGTAAAATAAAGGAGCAAATAAGGAAGAGAGAAAAGGAAGCCTTGCACTAACCTGTCTTCTGCTGGTCGGTCCTGGAACACAGCTCAGATGGTCGGCTTATCCTGGGGTGGTTGGTGGACTTTGACCGTGGCGCCACGTTATCCAGGTTGCTTCGCTTTTCCGCGTTGATTTGGTTTTGTCCAAATATCTAGTTTGCTTAATGTGTATCCGATATTTTGTAAGAATACCGGCGCGGGAGACGAGGTGCCGAAATCAGCACCCGGCGGTACGCTTAGAACGACAGGAACGGTAGTCGCAGCGATCAGAGGAAGAATCTTCGAGAGACTGACTTATTGTCAAACGTTCGACATAGTCGAAATGTAATGCAAGGCGAGGGAAGGGGGGTGGAAGGTGAGGTAGCATACAAAAAAATTTGTTTTCTAAATAGATAACTAGATGGCGTTACCATTCCAGCCGCCCTTAAAGGGTCACCTTTAAAGACTATCATAGCGATTTAAATTATTACTATATTTAAAGTATGTGCGAAGCGAAAAAATACATATATTATACATATAAGAATATAGGTACATACTTATACTACGGATTATACATAAACTATAATATACAAACGGAAGTTTTCAAACGGAAGCTATGTCATTGAGTAGGAAGCGGACAAAGACGCACGACCGGTCGCAGATACGTTCCTCTAGCTGTCCTAACTGTAGCTACGCGAATAACTCCGTCCTTCGCGGGATGAACGCTCTCCACCACCGCTAACGGCCAGGCTAGCGGGGGTGAGTTGTCCGTTATTATGACAACCACTGTCCCGGCAGTGATGGAGCTGTCAGGTGTGTTCCACTTCTGACGAGTCTGGAGACTGTGGAGGTACTCTGTACTCCATCGACGCCAAAAGGATTGAACGAGTTGATCCAATAACGAATGTCTATGCAGGAGAGACACATTGTCTGACTCCACCGCGGGCGCGGGTAAAGAATAAAGTGGGGCGGTGTGAAGAAAATGACTTGGAGTCAGAGCTGCAGGTTCGGCTGGATCAGGGCTCAACACGGTAAGCGGGCGCGAATTTAGTAAACATTCAATCTGAACGAGGACCGTGGTGAGCTCTTCATACGACAATAGCTGCTGGCCGATTACTTTAAATAGGTGATTTTTAATGACCTTTACCATACTCTCCCAACATCCGCCAAAATGTCCGGCGGCGGGACAGTTGAACTTCCAAGTGATGCGATTTTCAAGGAGAATTTCTTCGAAACGAGGTTGATATTCTTTAGTGATAAATCTGTAAAGCTCTTTTAGATAAGAATTAGCCCCTACGAAATTGGTCCCATTGTCAGACCGCATATACTGCACCGGTCCGCGACGCGAGAGAAAGCGTTTTAGGGCGGCCAGAAAGCTAGGCGTGCTAAGGTCTGTAGCTACCTCTATATGAACGGCGCGAGTTGTTAGACACGTGAAAAGACAAATATAAGCCTTTTCACTGCGTGTGCCTCTACGTCGGACTGGCGTGTATGGTATGGGACCGGCGTAGTCGCAACCTGTGTGGGTGAACGCCTTTATTGCGGGACGTGTGCGGCAGTCTGGTAAATCTGACATGAGCGGGTGAGCGGAACGCGGCTTCAATCTAAAACATCTGTTACATTTATGTATTCTATGTCTTACGACACGGCGGGCGGATAAAATCCAGTATCGTTGCCTAAGCAAAGACATCAGCAACTCGGGACCAGCGTGCGAGTGCAACTTGTGGTAGTAATCGATGAGTAAGTCGACGACGTGGTCGTTGCGCGGAAGTATTACTGGGTGTTTCTGCTCGTAGCAGAGTTCGGAGTTCGCGAGGCGGCCTCCGACGCGAATCATTCCGTTATGAAGGTACGGCGATAACTTGTTAAATGAACGACTGCATTGTTTGCCGTCTCGTAAACTAGCAAACTCTTCCGCGAAATATTTATGTTGAAGTAATTCGATTACCTTAGATTCCGCGTAATCTAATTCGGAAAGCGTAACAGAAATTGAATGGCGGCGCGGTAATATTTTTGCAAATCTAAATACATAAACAAGTATGCGTAATAATTTACTCCACGATGAAATGCGTAGAGCGAGGTCATAAATAGTAGAGGACGCGGATAGGGTAGTAGCGTGTACGATGAATTTATGCTCTGGCATATCGGCAGGCGAGACGTCGTTGTCAATATTTCTTAGAGGCCACTGTGATACGTCTTCAGACAGCCACGTAGGGCCGTGTAACCAGAGTGGATGCGTTATTAGTTTCTGCGGTGTGATGCCGCGGGACAAGCAGTCGGCAGGATTTTCAACTCCGGCAACGTGGTAAAAGTTTTGTGCTGAAACGTTCTCGGAAATTTGAACAACGCGATTTGCGACGAACGTTTGCCAGCGATGGGGCGAACTTTTTAGCCAGTAGAGTGCTACTTTTGAATCTGTGAAGGCATAAATCTTTAAATTAAAACGAGGGCCGTAATGGTTTAAAACGGCACGAATCAACTTGGCGAGTAATACACAGGCACAGAGTTCAAGTCGAGCGATCGTATGCGGAGTGGAAGGCGCGACCCGAGACTTAGCACAAACAAGGCGCGCGCTTACACCACTGACGGAACTAACATGAAGGTATACAACACCTCCATACGCCTTCTCACTCGCGTCTGCGAAACCGGCAAGAGAAACGACGCACTCGTTGGTAACTCCTAAATGTCGTGAAATGCGAAAGTTATTGAGAGCCGGAAGTTCGCGACAGAACTGCTGCCACAGCTTCACAATATAAGCGGGCGGGGTATCATCCCAATCAACTTGTAGCTGCCACAGCTGCTTAATTATAAGCTTAGCGTACAGAACTGTGGGCGCCACGAAACCCATAATGTCCCATAATCTAGCCACTGTCGATAAAATCGAGCGCTTGGTGCAGACGTCATCGGGCGACGAGATTTTAAAATAAAATTCATCGGAGTCCGTTGACCAATGTAGACCTAATATTTTATGCTGCGCGTTTTTATCAAATTCTACTCCGCCGTCGAGTCTGTGGGTCGCGGGCACGTGCTCAAGGACTGCCCTCGAGTTGCTGTTCCATTTGACCAGATCCCACTGAGCTGACTTAAACATGTCGATCAGCTCTCGACTAGCATCTACAGCCGTCCTAGCGTCGGGCACGGAGTAGGCCAGGTCATCCATATACAATGAACTCGCCGCTATGTCACTCGCGAGTGGGTACTTGTGTCCCTCGTCGATGATTAACTGCTTCACCGTGCGCAATGCGTGATAAGGACTTGATTTTATACCGAAACATACGCGGTTGAATTGATAAAGTGCGAGCGGTTCATCTGGGCTAAAACGATAAAATATTTTTTGGTATCGACGGTCTGCTTCGCGGACAATAATTTGTAAAAACATTTGACGACAATCGGCGGTTATGGCAATAGCGTAAAGTCTGAAATTCAAAAGTATATTAAAAAGATCACCTTGCAGGTTAGGGCCACCATGAAGAATGTCGTTTAATGAAGCGGTAGACGTTGTTTTACAACTGGCGTCTAGAACGGGGCGGAGCGGTTTATCCCCGCTGACGACGGCGTGGTGCGGAATTACGTAACAAGGAAGCGCGGGGTCGTCGCGGGGCGCGGGTGACAAGTAGCCTTTAATTAAATAATCTTTAATAACATTATCGTAAGCTAATCTTAATTTAGGCGAAGCTTCTAATTTGCGTTCCAAACAAACGAAACGTTTGCGAGCGATTTCTGTGGAATCACCAAGCGCGTACACATCACCTCGAAACGGCAAGGCCACTGTATAACGGCCAGTGTCACAGTCCCGTTCGGTGGTGCATTTGTAAATATATTCACATTCAGTGTCGTCTGAACACTGAACGAGCGTATCGGGCACATCCTCGAGATCCCAAAATCGCTTCACTAGCACATCCAAAGAGTCATCCTCGGTCACGCAGCACGACGTGAGACAGGCCGTGCGAGCGGGCGTTGCGGCGGGCACGGAGCCCATTATTACATACCCGAGTATTGTCTCGATGGCGGGAGGCAATGAGGAGCCGGCGGCGGCGCGAACAACATTATTTAAAATTAAATGCGGAAATATCGAAGCTCCAAACAATACATCAATTTTACCAGGAATTGTAAAAGAATCATCTGCAAGCGTTAAATTATCTAAATAAGTAAATGAGGATTTATCGACCATGGCTGTCGGCAAATTGTCTGTAATATGGTTTACTAATAAACAGTTTACGTCATAATTGACATTCAAATTAAACCGCGATGCGAAATTAAACGTAACCGACTCGCTTACTTTGCTTTCTGTGCCTGCAAACCCCCGTATTATGGTATGCCTAATAGTTTGAGACTTGAGGCCCAATCGCTCACAACAATCTTTTGTAATAAAACTACTCTGCGAGGCGGAATCTAATAACGCGCGAACAGTGTGTAAAACACCGCGGGAATCGCGCGCCAGCACCTGGGCCGTGGCCAGCAACACCGTGGAGCCGGGCCGGCCGAGGCACGCGGCGGCGGCGGCAGGCGGAGCGGGCCGCGTCGCACACAACGCGACGTCCGCGCGGGCGTCGGCGGCAAGAGGCGCGGGCGCCGCGGGCGGAGGCGCGCGGGCCCCAACCCCGACCTCGCGGTCAAAGTGCAGTAGCGAATGGTGTTTCAATTTACATATTCGACAATTAGTGTTTGAATTACAAGATGATACCCGATGTTTCAGACTTAAACAATTAACACACGCATTATTATCCTTAACTACTCCAAAACGTTCGTGCGGCGTCAATTTATTAAAAGCAGAACATTTAAACAAATGAGTATGTGTAAAGTTAGAACACAAACACTTGTTTCCAGCGGCCGAAGTACTAACAACATATGATTGATATTTCGGCGGCGGCGGAGCAATACTATTTTTCGAACGCTGCTGGTGACTTAAGCGAGTTCCACCAGGCGTATTGGCGGATGCGGCGGGAGTGACGGCGGGAGTGACTGAATGTACATGCTGGAGTATCTTGTTTTGGTTCGAAATGAATTGTACTAAGTCACTAAAAGTCGGTATGCAGTTAGGTTCGCCGCGGGACTCGAACCCACGCACTGTACCTGGGTCTAATTTCTTTAATGCAATATGCAGAACAAGCGAATCAAATAAATTATCTAATTTTAAGTTTTTAAGTGCATTAACTGCACTTACAAAGTGTTCAGTAAACAAATCAAAATTAGCTGTAGTAGCGGTAGTTATCGGTTTGAAATCAAATATTTTATTCATATAAACCGAGGCAAAAACTCGTTTATCTTCGTATTTATCTACTAAACATCGAAATATTAGATTATAATTCTCGGCGCTCGGCGTAATACCAGCGCACGCTGAACTAGCCTTGCCCGATATTTTACCCAATAAATAATAAAGCTTTTCGGCATCTGTTAATGATGTGTTATTATGAATTGTAGTCTTAAAACTCTCATAGAAAAGCGGCCACGAACATATTTCTCCATCAAAAGGAACAATTTCCATTGCAGGTAATCTAGGTCTGTTGCCCTTAGGACCCTCAGAGTTTTTATCTAAATAGTTCGTTGCACTTTCCGTATATTGTGTAACCAGTCTCTTTACACGATTGAATAATAACTCAAAGGAAACTAAACTTTTATAGTCAGGTAAAGCGTTTGGGTTTATAGAAAGAAGCCTCTTATTATAACAATCTAACACAGTTTGAAACTCTGAACGAATGACGTCAATGTTACTGCTGGCGTCAAGGAACATATCTACGCTGTTTGTATCGGTGGACGAAATCGCTTTCGATAAATCATAAGCATGCTGTAAATACTCGAACATAGCTTCTCGTTTAGCTTGTAACATCGCTAAATCTGCGTCATACTCGCGTTCGGTACCTTTATCCTTAGGCATTGTGCTTAATTACCAAATACCTAGATCAAACTAAATACGAGATAAACACCGAAGGAACGTTAAATAAATAGTTTCAAACCTATTACTTAAGAGCGAGCGAAATATTTAGCGGTGTTGTTTGCTATCTACCTACATAAAAAGTAACCGTTGGAAGAAAGATCTCGAACTTACAATTTTATTAACCTCTAAAGTACCAACTTAAATAAATACCTATGAGGAATATCTAAAAGATCAGTATATTTTGTGTAGTTTTTAATGCGATTATGTAATAAATAAGTAATATAAAAACGTACCTAGTCAGAGTTTTTACGTCTTACGTCGGTAGTTCGAAATTGTAAACGTAACGGAAAAAATTAATTACATTGAGTTGCTTGATGCGTATAATGTGGAGATTTCAAGAATGGAATATTTAAATTAGACTGGGTAAATAATGGTTTTAGCGGTAGGTTCTAATTTAGGAAAGAATAAGCGGATATAATATGAATAAATATAATAAGCGCGGGAAGATATGAGCGGTTGAATATGAGCAAATATACTAGTATAATGCGAATAAATATTAGTATTTAAGTAAACTTAACGAAGTAATTTCCATTAAGGGCGGTTGGAATCCGACTCAAAGGACCAAGTAATATATGGACACGCCAAATGCAAAATTTGGATTCCGTAAAATAAAGGAGCAAATAAGGAAGAGAGAAAAGGAAGCCTTGCACTAACCTGTCTTCTGCTGGTCGGTCCTGGAACACAGCTCAGATGGTCGGCTTATCCTGGGGTGGTTGGTGGACTTTGACCGTGGCGCCACGTTATCCAGGTTGCTTCGCTTTTCCGCGTTGATTTGGTTTTGTCCAAATATCTAGTTTGCTTAATGTGTATCCGATATTTTGTAAGAATACCGGCGCGGGAGACGAGGTGCCGAAATCAGCACCCGGCGGTACGCTTAGAACGACAGGAACGGTAGTCGCAGCGATCAGAGGAAGAATCTTCGAGAGACTGACTTATTGTCAAACGTTCGACATAGTCGAAATGTAATGCAAGGCGAGGGAAGGGGGGTGGAAGGTGAGGTAGCATACAAAAAAATTTGTTTTCTAAATAGATAACTAGATGGCGTTACCAGTATGTCTGACCCTAATAATTTTAGACTTATATCTATACTACCAACGCTCAAAAAGATTTTTGAAAAAATAATTTTAAATTAATTACTTTCTAATTTTTATGATAATAGATTAATGAATTTTAAGCAATTTGGTTTCACGCGGGGTCGCTCAACAACCGATGCCGGTGTTGAGCTCATAAAACACGTATTCAGCGCCTGGGAGGAGACGTGTGATGCTATTGGTGGCTTTTGTGACTTGTCCAAGGCGTTCGACTGTGTGGATCATACTACTAAAACTACTACTAAAACTGCACCATTACGGCATAAAAAACCAAGCGCTTGCCTTGATTAAATCATATATTTCTAATAGAAAACAGAAAGTTATAAACAAACAAACAATAAATGGAGAAAAATTATCAGGATTGGCAGTGATAATGGGTGTGTCCCAGGGCTCAGTTCTTGGTCCTTTCCTATTTTTAGTATATGTCAATGATCTGCCATCGGTCGTTAAGTATCAATGCGAGGTCATATTGTTTGCTAACGATACTTCATTCTTATTTAAAATCAAAAGACAAGAAACTGACTATCGAGCAGTAAATAAATGCATGTCCAACACAGAGAAGTGGTTCTCACCTAATAATTTGCTCCTCAATGTAATCAAAATAAAATGTCTTAAAATTACATTGCCAAATGTCAAACAGGTAAACACAAACATTGTAGTTAAGAGCCAGGAACTGACTCCTATAAACTCAACTGTATTTCTGGGCATAACCTTAGATGCCAAACTCCAGTAGAGACCGCATGTTGATGGTTTAGCGAAAAGGCTTGGCTCTGCCGCATATGCTGTAAAAAAATTTTGATAAGTTTCAAATGAAACAACTGCTGGTTTAATCTATTTCGGTTACTTCCACAGCCTCATGACATATGGCATTCTGTTGTGGGGGAGAGCTGCCGACATCGATGCTTTATTTATTCTGCCAAAAAGGGCTGTTCGCGCAATCTATTAGCTCGGTCCAAGGGTGTCACTTAGAAGTAAATTTAAGGAAATAAATATTCTTACTTTCCATTCACAATATATTTAAGAAAATTTAATGTATGTAAAAAAGAACATAACCTTGTTCAAAAGAAAAAAGGATCTGCACAATGTTAACACAAGAGGAAGAAATATGCTGGCAGCTCATAATAGTAGGCTTCATAAAGTCACTAACTCATTCATGGGTCAATGTATACGCTTTTATAATAAGGTTCCTGAGGATATCCAAGGTCTTCCTATTGACAAATTCAAAGAAACTATAAAGCAGAAGTTATGTGCTAAAGCATATTATTAACTATTCGATTATTTGGATGATAAAAGACCTTGGGTATAATCCCCTCATTAAAAGGATTTTACTAATATTTGTAACAAAACATGTGTAACGTGTCTGTTTGCTCATTGAGTTCTTCGTGCCGGTGAATATCTAAAGCGTCATTGTCATTGTCACACACACGTCTTTGTATGGTAGCGTCGGGCGACGGGTCGCTCACTTCCCTCTAATACGCGTTAACTCGTGAACGGGTGCCGTTTGAGGGTGTTCGTCGTTTGGATACTTGGGGGGACGGAGACTTGCCGCGCTAACAGAAGCAGAAAAGAATAATTTTGTATAGACATAAAGAGACTGTAAATTTATTTTGAAAAAAATATACCCGTGAAGTTTCTGGCCAGTTCTTCTTCACGAAGGTTTTTCCGAACTAGTGGTAGAGTAATGTTTTATTTGACGTCAACAAGAACAAGTAATTGTCAATGTTGAGAAATAAATATTTCATTTCATTTCATTTCAATATCTTCTAGAACAAAGAAGCACAAGTAAATCTTCGTGGAGAAATTATTCGAATATTTTTGAAAAAACACTTTTACTCACTCAAATATAACTTCAGGTATTTATGAAGATACCTGAAGTGATATTTCACAAATATACCTGAATTGTTTAGATTTTGTTTCTTAAAAGCATAAGTCCTTGCTGGCTGCAAAAAGTTATAGTTTAAGTGACAATTGTTGGATTTCGAAAATTTAAATTTGATTGTGACTGTGAAACGGCTACTAATAATAGTTTTCTAGGGGCTACTTAAAGCTATACGGGTGTCCCAGAAAATACAGTCAAACGACAGCCGAAAAGAAGAGCACCCTTCGCAAAATCCGAAGGCTTTTCTGTTTTGCAATGATTTTCGACTCTTCAGCTTATTTAGGAAATAATTTAATTAATAATTAAAATAATTGTTCATGTTTGTCTTTATTTTTTGCTTAAACCTTGGAAATTACCAGTATTAACACGATTACAGACACCAAAATCAAACTTTTCATCATAAAAAACTTTACACAAAAGGAAAATAGTTAAAAAATCCCATTTAAAATTAAAAGTTATGAAGCTTTTTCTGACTATTCAGTGATTTTCGACTTTTGGGTTAGGTAAATAAGTTAGATAAACGCTTTTTTTTTTTCTTTAGCGCTTAGCTAAAGGTCGGGGCCTTACCAACAATAATACCAATACCATACATACAGAAAACAACAGCACAAAAAAAAACAAACAACTTGCCAAAATAAGCTCAAAAATTTTTAATCACTCATAAGTCCGACAAAAGCTTCACAAGTTCTAAACTAAACTTCTGAAAAGACGGTATAATTTGGATTTCTCAAAGGATGTTATTCCTCTGGACCACCGATTGTCTGTCTACCCTGGGACACCCTTGTAATAATTTTTGTTAATTTCAGTTCATTGCACAGCAGAAGCTCTCACGTTTCTCTTTCTAATACATTATTCAATCGTGATATTCATAAATTTAAAGTTCGCGATTTTATATGCAAAGAACAATGAGGTGCATATTTCAAAATTATCTTTGAAATGAGATATCTTAGTCAGTTGAAATAAAACTACATTGTAAAGAATAATTTAAATTTAAGTCTCGTCTTTATTCCTCATTTAAAAAGATAGTCTTGGTAGAAGATCTTGGTAATGGCACATTAAAACATTTTATGCAGCAGTACTTTTTGATATCGTACAAAGTGAGAACAGAGCTAAGACAGTCAAAAATATAAAACTTATGTGGGTTACCCATGTAGAAATTGACGTTTTCAATCATTATTTTGTTTTCCTTAACTCGCATCCAAGCTAAGCTGTTTTGACCTGTATCAATTTCATACTACACTACTAATTTAAATGGAAAAAAGAAACGTCTGTATTGATAAGATTGATTGATTACGCTCATGAATCAAGTTAGTTCAAGTTAGATAGTTATCACTATCTAACTTTAATGCGAATGAATGATAAAGTTGCTATTAGTATTCTAACTCTCTCTCTCAACCTTAAAAACTTGCATTTCTGAATGGACTCATATTCAAGATATTTCCATGTATGAAGATAGTAAAAAACTTTAAGTTTGAGAAGTATTTAATGTGAATGTACCGTTTTGAGTTTAAACCCTTATACCCTCAACTTAAGACTGATGTCAAACGTACTTCAGTCAAATGGTCAAATAAAATGCGACTCCGTTTTATAAAACATAGTGACAAAAATCTTAGTTCGACTCAGTTTTGTCAAAACTGCTGTCACGTGTTTTTGGAATATACATCCTATAGAATGCAAATAAAAGTTGTTTTTCATTTGACCATTTACCTCAGATAAGTCTAAAAATATTAAGACCCGGGCAGCTCATAAAAATCTGGTGACAATAATCGTTCCATTTTCAAACTTAATTGTTCTATCCGAATTCAAAGGGTTCCGAAGAAAAAGGAGCGAATTTAATTTTCAATCCCTAACGAGAGAGGTCAGAATAATTGATGTTGTAGTTACGTTTCATTGTATTTGGGTTACAATTTGTGGTTCTGACGGCTTTTTTGACAGCTGAGTTTTATATTATTGAATAAATTAACGTAACTCACATTTTATCGCGCGTGTACGTGTTGTCGAGAAAAATGTATTTTTGGAGAAAATTTGAGACGAAGTTGAATATTATAATAATAAATACTTGACTACTTCTTTAATTATAATTAAAGACATTTTTCTTAACGCCTTTTATTTTATAATAGTGTTTATACTTAAACTTAAACCGCTAGGGTTTAAGGAGTTATATACTAACTATTAGTTTGTGTATTTAAAGGTTATTTTTGTCAATGCAACATGCAATGTCACTTTTTAAATCTGTCATTAAAAAGTTTAATTTTAAATTTTATAACGGCCAAATCATAAACTTAAAACTATCAAAAACTACTGTTTAGTCAAATACCAATATAATTCGTACCTAATGTTTCATGGTACGTTAATAAAACAAAATGTGTTTACGAATATTTATTGCGACACAATGTCGAATATCTCTGTTACAAGTAAAGGTGTGGAAAGTCAAATTTGTATTAAAAATATATAATTACATAATAATTATTTGATTTTAGTGGAAAAAATTAATTGTGGTTTATTATGTTACAATCAGTAAAAACATTGTATCTCAGTCTATAAATATGTATGTATGTTTCCCTTGAAAACTTAATAAATAAAATAAAATATATAAGAACTGAAAGTTCCATTGCCGGCCCAATGTTGTAATGACATGTTTTGGTGGCTCAAATCATTCAAAAGATTGAGCTCTCACTGGGTCACGAAGTTTATCGGTTAAAGTTATTATAACAAGCTTTTTTATACCATCTATTTGGATCATAATCGAAGAGTTAATATGAGGTGCATGTGGTCTGATCATCAAGGAAACGTGTACCGACAAGCGTCAGTAGCGCTGGCTTATCGATCTTATGGTTTCGGGTTCGATCGCCATATTGCCAGGGTACCAATTTCTATAAGTAATGTAAATAAAGTGCGTTATGAGTCGAGTCTGCATTCCTGCAGGCAGGCAAGCGTGCTGGTATACACATTACCTGGAATCATCCCTTAAGTTGGGTGAGCTTTATATCATTGCAATGGGATTATTATGGCTGTCGTGAAATATCTTGAAGAAATCCAGTCACTTTCCTCAACACTTTTCACTTAAACGAAGACTATCCCCAGCTCTACTCTAAATAAATCCCCAAACAAACACACCACTTGTAAAGCCCCAAAGAAAGCAGAGCTTGTGTTATGGCCGTACAGCGACCTGGGAAGAACCCATAATTAACTTACAGATACAAATACAAACAACCATGACCCGAGAATAAGCCTCATCAGGCGTATGATGCAGCGCAACTAGCCGCTACGTCAAATTTTAAACCTATAAAAGTTCTTGAAGTGTAAAAAAATTTCAAACTGTGGGTATATGTTAAAAAGTGAACAGACCCTTTACAGAATCATAAGCGTGAACACAACTTTGATTTCGTAATCAGGTTTTACCTCAGTAAGAGCTTACCTGTATCGATGCATGTCAGGGTAAACAAGGCAAGCCAAGTCACTTTCATCTTCAGAAAGGTTCTGTAACAAAAAAAAGCATTTTGACATTATTTAAATAATAACACTTATTTTAATAACAATACAATAACATAATTTTATAAATACATCCTCAAACCAACACACTAACAGTAAGCAAAGCTTGTGTTATGGATGACTATACAGCGAACTGGGGAGCAAACTCAGAATAAACTTAGGTACATATATAAAAAACTATGACCCGGAGAACAAGAGTGGTAGAGGAGTTTCGTACGTTAAGGTCTTGTCTGGGGCCCTTCCTACTTTTACCGCCTTAACAACCATGTTTACGTGGTTTTGTTGTGGATTAAGGGAAGGAACAGCCAGTGTAATTACTGGAACAAAGCTATCCCAACTTAAGCCTAAGGTCGGCAACAAATCTTTAGTCGATAACTTATAAATTACGATATAATTAATCAATAACACCTACGATAAATGATGTTATTTGGTGTCATTGGTTTCTTGGGCAAGGATGTCACTTGCGTTGCCGGCTATGACATAATAAAAAATATATATTTTAAAAGATAATTGCTTGAAAATCCACTAGGAAGTTTAAATGTATATTCATAAGGTTAAAAAAGTATTGTTGTTCATGAGTGCCTAATACATATTTCAACTTCAACATTATTTCAACTCAGCTCAAGCTATTCATAAATGTCTCTTTTTTATCCATTTTTGCCATGTGTTTCTTAAACGGATATTACTACTTAACCAACTGAACAAGACGAACAAATGGAATGCGGCTTTTTAAGTCCTTTACTACTAAGCAAAACAAGCGCTGCGAAAGAAATTCTTCTCAATAATTTGGTAATTTAGTCACGTTAATAAATACTGCCATAGAATAAATAGTAATATTGCTGCTGAATTATTATTCTTATTTTGTGTTTATGGCAATGAGCTGTTGTTACTACACAATAGCTATTTCTGCCAATTTCAAGTATTAGTATAATAAAAGTATTAATACAATTAAAACATTGCTTTCCGCTTGAGAATACTCGAGATGTTTCTCTTGCTGATGAATACGTGGCGTCACGTTTGGCAGGCGCCTAGAATCAGGCTTAGTCATCACATGTCACGTGACACGTGACAGTAGAAAGATGTTTTCATTTGTCAAATTGCCTACGTCTAAGGCTTCATGCTGGATTAGAGAAAACCTTAAGAGATACACCTAGCCAATATACTTAAACTCTAAAAAGATTCTGATATTATAAATCACATGTAGAAAACCCGCAAACTATATGTTATTTTAATAATTGTATATTATCGTATATTTTGGATACGATATTTTATTATGAGGTATCTTGTTTATAGCCAAACTCATTAATTATGAGATCAAAGTGAGTGAAATTGAACGAAAACTCAATTTAGATCAAGGCACAGGATACAATCTCCGATCCGTCAACCTATGGGACGATTAATAAAGGTAATTTTAATGAACAAACTTCGCCGCCTTTAAACTACCTTAGAACATAATTTGTCGGTCAAAATATTTAATAAAATAATGACAAGACAGAGTACGTCGGTGGCGGAAGAGAGTGTCTATAGCGCAGAGTTAAGGCACTGGTTTCTCAATATGAAGGTCCCGGGTTCGATACCTAGTGACAACCAAATGTACTAATGAGCTTTAGCATCTTCAATACATCCAGCCAACAGCTATGACGGTAAAAGAAAAACGTCGTGAGGAGGCTAGGAGGAAATTACTTGAAAGAAACCAACTTGCTGCCCTTAAGTATGAAGTGACTGCAAAATTCGTCAGTAAATTTGCCAAATATACGTGTTGTTAGTTTTGAAGTTATTTCGTAAGAAATGTATATGATTAAAAACCGTGGTTGTTAGGTGCTAGATTTTAAATTCTTAAAAAAATTCATACGCCGTAGGTACCAGGTTCGAGTCCTAGCCGGGGCATCCATTTGTGTGATGAACACAGATGTTTGTTCTCGGGTCATGGTTGTTTGTATTTATATACGTAGGTTTATTCTGGGTTCCCCCCCAGTTTGCTGTATGATCATTCATAACACAAGCTCTGTTTACTTTGGGGCCATACAGTTGGTGTGTTTGTCTGGGGATTTATTATTATTATTATAAAAACAAATACTTTGAACACATAATTAAATGTTGATTTTTTTTTTATTGTGTCATTTTTATTTTCATTGTGTTATTTAATGACCTAGTTTAGTTCAATCTATTCATAAATTATAAAAACAATGTTTTATTTAACGTTAATAAGAACGAGAAATTGTCAATGTTGAGAAATAAATATTTTATTTGAATTTTAAGGCTGTTGACAAGACAAAATTTGGTTTATCAAGTTTAAGTTCTTGCTAGGAACGCATAAACTTAGGCACCAAGCCGGTTAATTATAAGGTCTTACAAATAAAAATATACCAGATGAGATATGTAGTTTTGTATTAATTTATCTTGTATCAATATGTTTTGTATTTATTAATCAATAATCAAATAATTCATCCAAAAGCGCTTCAATTAATGGTGTCAAAATATGTTTAGAAATTATACCTTCTACTCCGTTTTAATAAAGTGGTATAATTTCTGGAAAAATATAAAAAGCTAATTGAAATTGACTAAAAACTATATATTCTTCTCATAACCGCAAAATGTCCTTACTTTATCTGGTCTTACATTAATAATGTCCCGAAAACTAGAAGACATGTGAAGTTTCTAACCGCGAGGGAAATTATATGAAGCTAAATGTATATTTTAGTTATGATTTATCGAAGAACAAAGCGAGAAAAGTTCATCAAATTGATGAATGACTTTTGGATTCTAAAAGCTTTGTCCTAGTTGGACACGGGCTTATCTTTTTTATTATATTAAACGCGGAGAAAGCTTGTTTGATATCAAATGATATTGGAAAATATTATGAGCTAGGGTGTGAAATTTTTCATGTTACAAATATTATGTAAATTATATGTAACTAGTGAAAAAAACTTAAAAATACTTTTATTATTCTTTTAGTTTGATATGTTTTGTTAAAAAAGGCAATTGAGTCCAAACGCCAGGATTTATCTGAAAGCCATGGTAAAGTTCCAGTACACAGCTCCAGAACAGTTTGAAATAACCAAATTATTGTAAAGTTATCAGTAATAGATACATATTTAAAGTTTCAACTTGATTTGTCAATTAGAAGTTGATAATATAGATATTGCAATGAACTGTTCATATGGTCAGTAATAAGTGAAGCTAATATAAGCATGTTAAAAACGAAGGCTAGAAGAAAACGAAAATAATTAAATTTCGTGAGGCAATTCATGAATGTTTACCTGTCCAAATAAGTTTGTCTAGTAGCAATATAACAAATGTTTTATGTTGCTGCTCAATCTCATTTTGTCATAATTAATCATATAACAATTAATTCAAACGCGCCCGAATGCCACAAGGAAAACTAATTATCAGTTATGCTTTGTTTCCTGTTTTCGGGGCTCGTACTACGCTATTGCCATGCGATTATGAAAAATAAACAAAAGACTTTCGGAGATGATGCCAAGGCCCATACAGAAATCTTTAAACTCCTTTACTTGATTAAACCGTAGCTATCCAACTAACAGGTGTATTGTACTCGGTTCTCTTAATCAATAAATTAAAACAGCTTTTGTTATAAATGTTATTTATAGTTAAAATCTTTATTATCTAAATTAAATTGATCGAAAATAAGCTTGTCACACTTTTACTATTCTGATATTTTAACATAATGAAAATAAAATGTAAGGCGGGTTGTCGGGATCCGGTAGGCAAGCAGAAAGTATTGAAGTAAAGAAGAATCGTAGTTAGTCCGTATGACAAGCGTAAGTCGTAAGAAAATAGGAAAACCATAAAACAACTCAAGCGCATGGAACAAAGCTAAACAAACGAGTATCAGAATGGCAGCCATTTGAAGGCATGATTGAGTGAGTGACTCGTCAATCACGTACGTGGCGTTCGTTCTTTTCGCTCGTTATGGGGGAAAAAATCAGTATTGCCGACGTTAAAACTAAATTCCACTCATAAAAATCACAGTGAAATTACATATTTTGAATTTATTTCATTTCCAGAAATTAAATCGTTTGCGGCTTATTATATTTGTAATAAGGTTAATATAACTTATTTTTTGGCATGAATTTCCACCTATTAACTGTCTAGCCCACGATTACTCAGCCTCCTTTCAGTGCTAATTTAAAACATAAAATATATACACCTACTTCAGAGGCTCCATATACTAAGTGTTAAATGAACGTTTAGTCGATCCAATTCGATTTCAAAAAAATAATTGATTTGTACCATTTTCATTTTTAACAAACTTTGTTTTATGTATCTTACCACAACGTATCACTTCGTTTGCTGACGAATAAAATCAACTATGACGATTAGGAAAGTCCCTGTTCAAAAATCTTACTATAGTAACATTTTTGTATCAGTAAGTCATATATTTTTCGTTTATAGTCATTAAAATTTAAGTTTTTACATTAAAGGGCAACTTATTATATATATAGCCAAACAATAAACATTTCTACTAAATAATGTTAATTTTCTAGGCGACATATACTGTTTTTTACTCAAAATATCTTTATTTCTAGTTCTTAAAATCATGACATTACCTAGTTCCTTAAAATATTGTTTATTTTTTTTTACAAACAATAACATTTCGGATATGTACAAACACGGTAAAGTGAGTAACTCTGAAACAGCAAAATAATTTTCGGTAGGTTCAGCATATTACATGTATATCTGTAAAAAACTAATGGAAATTGATAGCTGCGTGATGTTAAACAAATGTAACTAAAACTTTATGCATATGAGCTTGACACAGTCTGTTAAAATATTTGTAACAGCTACTCGTATACCTTCCAATTGAGAACCAACTTCAAACAAGCCAACCCAACTGTGATCGAACAGTATATTTAGGGCAAACAGAAAACCGAATATTTTGCCTGAATTTGTTTCCAGCATGAGTTTCACTCGCAGCTCCGATTAAAATGTTGGGCAACTTCTGATTTTAAAATATTTCGCATTTACAAAAATGTTCATTCGGGATTTCGTAGTTGTGAATTAAAATTGAGTATTACATTGCATTGCAGCTTAATTATAAAGTTTTTTCAAGATGGTTACGGAAGTTTTTAACTTAAAAACAGTATACATAAAACAAATTTTGTCTGTTTGGAGTTTTTAATAGCTACGAGTTTATACATCGATTGTTAATTGAGTTTCAGAATTAAATTACACTTGAAACGTGAGATTAGAAATTATCAGTTTAAGGGCAAATTTAGTTTTCCATGTGCTTAAAATTATACAATCTTTTAACAATCTTTGAATTGGAATTGAAAACAAATGTTGGAATCGAAATTTCAATATATTTCTAACAAAAATCACATTTATCGTAAGCGTTTGAACGCGTTTATCATAAGCGATTCAACCATTCTTCAGGACATTTTGTCTATATTTTATATTTAATTCTTTTTCTTTTGCCGTTGATACTTATCACGTGTGTGTATCATTGATTACACGATGGAAGCAGAAGCGGGTATCTTCAATAGTTTCTAATACGTCCTAGAGTTTGGGCTAGTCTAATTAGTGTTAAAGATGATTTTTTGACGGTTTTTAAGTGTAAAAATCGCGCTTCCTATTTTTAATTTTAATGACTACTTTATATTTCCTATAAGTCTGTTTATGATACCTTTTTAAAACCAAGCAGAAATATAATTTTATGCCATAGCTTTTGTAATTTGGTTTTTCATTCCCATAAATTGGAAATTAAAATACAACTGAAATACTTACAAAATGAAATTGTCGCAATGGGCAATGTGTCACGTGATGTCCTGTCAGTCTGACAAAGGCCGCTTGTTAGTTTTTGCCGTATTGTAGATATAGGGAATGAAATAAGGATAGAAGGCTTTTATTTTATTTTTTAGAGAAATTGTTTACAAAAACTTTATGCAAATAAGAATCCCGAAAACGAGGATTCGCTTTGTTCTGTTTGAATTTTTATTGTCCCACTGTTAATATTAAAAATATAATGACTTTTTTCTTTAAATTTAAATCTGAACTTACCAAATTTTTAGGAAAACTACAGTACCTACTGAAAGTAGCATACCCGATGCTATACCATAGAATTAGTATCACTTTGTATAGATCACCAAAGTGTGTAAGGGAGGAGAATCACCTTTATGAAAATGTACCTAAACAGAAAGGCAAAGCAACTCTAACACCATTGTGACCAGTTTTGAATGTCGGCACACCAATCAAGTTATCGTTGCAGTAAAGGGCGACGCTACCTTCGATGTAAAATTTTGTTTTCCAACATAGTTGCCGTATATCTTTTAGTTCCAATTTTGTCTAGTGATCAGAAAAGTTAGAGGCACTTTACATTTACGTAGGGTTTGACTCAATGACTTGTCACGCAATATTATGCTGTTAGGTAGTCTTTACGAAGTACGTTTGCTTATCGAGTAGTTGTTGATGCAAGCTACAAATGAGTGAGTGACCTGGTGGATCAAACAAATCTATCTAATTTTTTTTTGAGCCGCCTAAGCAGCACCCTCACGGGAGGGAGGTGTAAGATGAGTCATGCATACCACCGCAGGAAAATACCAGCCTCTGCGGGGTGATGTGGGACTCACCAAAGTGGCACCTACCCACTAAAAACCACCTTGACGGCTGTAGCATGGGAATGCTGTCAGCCTTCATCGGAGCGACACCCGGGTAGGGAGGTGGGTGTGCAAGCGGGGACCCGCTAGAGGGTCACCCGCTGAGAAAAATAATGACTTAAAGTGCTAGTGACTGTGACATGAAGATTGTACGGCCTGGGCAGCCTTAAGCTGGTCCAGATTAGCCGAGAGCTGATCGAGAGGATCCGATAGTGCATTTCTCGGTCTACGGACTTTGTACCTCGACGGCATGGACGGAGCAGTTTAAGTTACTGATTCGCGAATGAGGGGGTTAGGATGCTCTTTGGATCGCTTGAAAAAAGCAGTGGAGAGCGTCCTTAGGTGTGGTTGAACTGTAGGTAAATCGAGATCCCTGTGCAGGTCTGCACAGCTGCGTTTCGCACGTACCACGGAGCATCTGTGGCCCTCCGGCAGAAGAGATTCTGGACTACCCGCAAACCTATATACCTTGTTTGTAAACAAGTAAAGCGCATGTCGCTTCGTGGGATAAAACTTTTTTAATATTATTCATTGACTTACAAAGAATTGAAAAGCGGCCGTTGCCCGGAATGAAAATACAAAAATGGTGTGGCATACTAGTCTTGATTTGGTCAGCGGCCCGACAACACGTCCAAAATATGTCGGTGCTATTATTATTATTACTAAGCGCTTAAAAAACTTGCATTTCCATCTTCGGGGAAGTAGCGAAGTCATTTCATAACAATGGGGTATTTGACAAAATATTTTAATTACAAATAATAGTTTATCATCACTAGTTAATGTAAGTTTACAATGAATAGTTTTCTAGACGACAAAACGATTACAAAACGATTTGTAACGAGAACTTAATACGTGTTCTGAGGTCACAACCTGTAAAAATGTTATAGGCGTTTGGATAAAACATGTAATATCTACGTAGATAATACATTTACAGCGTACAGTCATAATAAAAAAGGTTATTTTTTATGTCAGTAAGCTAATAATGTTTTCAAAATGTACATATTTTATAATATGTACATTCTATTTTTGGTTTTCTAATGAATGTAATTTCGATATTAAATTCAAAAATGTGTTTTTCAAAACAGTTTTTGGGGCAAAGTGATAAACTTATATTTTCTAAATAAATAATAAAATCTTGCATTTACAAATGTTGTAAAATACCCAATTGCAATGAACTTCCGCAGAGTAACGCCTGATTCTATGAATTTAATATAAATAACATTTTCGAGGAGCTCAATAACACGTAAAGGCATTCTTTTGAATGATGGTTGTAATAAATTTATGAATACATACATTTAATAATACATAAGGGGACACCTTCAATCAAAGATCAAAAGCACATTATTGCATTTTTTAGTTAATTAATTTTTCAAACAGGTTTAATATTTATTTGATTAAGTACATGAATATTAACAAATCAACATTCGGACACAGAAAAACAAAGAAAGAATAGTTACAAATAGAATACAACACCCAAAAGGGAAACCGGCCATAAGGCTGGGAAACCGGCCATATTTACAAATATATATGTCATAATTTTTACTATAATCAGGTTTAATAAACAGAATATGTACAGCACTATTAATAAGTCTTTACCTATGAAACTGCCGTTTTGCCGTACTGGCCATTTCAAATGAAAATATTTTTTTTTTTTTGACTGATAATTCTAATTTCAAATTAATTTTATTTGACAAACATGGAATTCTTTTTCTAAAATCGTCATTTGTTTAATAGTTAGTGTTTTGTTTTCAACGCATTCGAACATTTTTCGTCATCATGGAAAAGTTAAAAATTCGAGTAATTATGGAGTATGAGTACCGTCGTGGCAGCAAAGCGGCACAAGCGGCACGCAACATCAACGACGTTTACGGAGCGAACACTACAAACGAACGCACCACCCGTTATTGGTTTACCCGCTTCCGTTCTGGAAATTTTGACCTGAAAAATGAACCCCGTGGTCGTCCGAAAACTTTGTTCGACAATGACGAATTAAAGGCAATTGTGGAAGCTGATGAAACTCAATCCACGGCTGAATTAGCAGCAGCTTTCGACGTTAGCATCAAAACAATATTGGTCCATTTGCGTCAAATTGGCAAGGTAAAAAAGCTTGACAAATGGGTACCCCACGAACTCAATGACCGCCAGCGCGAAGTACGCGTGGAGACGTGCCTTGCACTGCTCAGCAGGCATACAAATGAAGGAATTCTGAACCGCATTGTTACTTGTGACGAGAAATGGATCCTGTTTGACAATTGTAAGCGCTCAGCAAGTTGGTTGGACCCTGGTTCAGCACCCAAACAATGCCCTAAACGAAAACTTACCCCTAGAAAAGTGATGGTCGCTGTTTGGTGGTCTAACGCGGGTGTAATTCATCACAGCTTCTTGCCAAACGGGACAAGCATTACTGCAGATGTGTACTGTGAAGAACTGAATACAATGATGGAGAAGCTCACACGTCTCCAACCAGCTTTGGTCAATCGTTCGGCTCCACTGCTCCTGCACGACAACGCGCGACCTCATACTGCACAGCAGACGGTCTCCAAGCTACAAGAGTTGGGTTGGAAATTCTCCGTCATCCGCCGTACTCACCAGACCTTGCGCCTACAGACTTCTACTTTTTCCAGAATTTGGATAACTTCTTGGCGGGAAAAAAATTCAATACCCGAGAGGCAGTACAAAATGCCTTTGAAGAATTTGTTGCCTCCCGTCCAGCTGATTTCTTCAAGAAAGGCATCAATAAGCTACCAATGCGTTGGCAAAGATGCATTGATTGCATGGGTGATTATTTTGATTATTAGAAATAAAAATATATAAAAAAATTACGCTTCATTTATTTCGTGAAAAACGGCAATTTCATAGGTAAAGACCTAATATTTGCTCACATATACATTATGTAATTTTTGTATCTGACAAATTTGACACGTGTGTGGTAAAATGTACCTATGGTCTGACACTAGAATTAGGAGTATTAAGTTGCGTTGATGGCGTCTTTCTTCGTCAGAAAGTGATGCAAATCAGCTACTAATCAAAAATTTATATTCCTATAATGTCATTAAATTTTCTTGCGGCCATTCAAGTTTCAGTGGTCTCTTTAAATCGATTTCTTTCAATGGATCTGAATAGTTTGCCTTTTCCTTGAAACATTTTCCATCGGTAAATTCACACTTCGGATATTTAAAATATGAATCAAAATAATAATATCAGCTAAGTAGGTACGCATCGAGAAGGTTGATTAAAGATATTAATTAACAAGTTCTGACTTGGATATACAGTCAGAAATTCGCAAAAAAATTCCAAATATACCAAGTTAATTAACTTGTAATTAATTAACATAAAGCTCGTGAAAGCTTATAATGAGCTTTATCAAAAGTTGAGTAAACCAGCTCCTTCCTGCGAAACTTTTCAGAATTGCTAACTTTGGCAAAACAACGCACATGAAAGAAGTTTCGATTAGAGCTTTGGTCTTCTTTGAATATTTTAGTAATTATGGTATTGTTACTAAATATATATATTTAGTATGGTATTGTTACTAAGTATGGTATTGTTCAATTTATATATATTTCAACACTGTGGCGTATATAGGTAATAAATGTTGTGTATGACCAAAGATTCGGGTTCGATGGAATCGTTTGGAAACAAAAACAAATGATTTTGTCAAGTTATGGAAATTATATTAAGTATTTTTTATATTGTTTATTTAAGGTTACTAACGCAGATTTTTAATAGAAACTCTGGCTCGTGTTTTTGGTTTACTTATAATATTTCGAATACTTATAATTTTTTACCTTTAACACTTATACTAATAGAACTTATTTTTTTTTTGAATTTTTTGTTTGTCAAATTTTTAATATATATATGGATTTGTATACAAAACATTATCAATCACAAAAATCGGAAAATATTATATCATGATTTTCCTAATGTAATAAGCTTTCCAGCATTATCCTTCTATTTTTTCGACATTTTGTTCTCCAATAAGATACCCATATGTACCCTTGTCACTTATATTTGACAGTTTAGCTTTATTTCGTCAATAGATCGGAGGTTATTCGAGAAAAAGATACGAACACTTTTATAAAAGGCGGAACACACACAACGGTAACCAATTGCTATCTTGATAAACAATCTTTTTGGCTACTTAGCCCCATGTCAAACTATTTTTCTCGTATTATTTTAGTATAGTATGTATACTCTTTACGTTGGTTAAATTTTTCAGAATTTTTCCTATTTGTCTTTTTATTACAGATTCCATTCTTTGAAGAATGTTTTCCAACAATTATTCATATTTTTAAATAAAATAGACGCAATATCACATTGTAGATTAGAACATCTATAAGTAATATTGTACCTAGGCAGAGGTACTACTTACCAAAAAAAAAATGAAATTACTATAACTATCAACCTCAAAAATAAAATCTAAATAAAAAACATAATTTAAAAAAATCACAAAAGAGTTTTAGCCAAAATTTTATTTTATTTGGGTACAATCCAAAAAAGAATTGTTTTCCAATCACGTAGAACTCATAAATATGAAATGCCGATAAACGTATTGCGAGTTGGGCTTAATTGCGATAGTATCAGCGATGTAAATCGCTAAGAATTAATCGAGCTTAGACAACGATGAATTTACTAAGAACAAGAGATCTCGGCGCGGTTTTACTCGAGTAAATCCTGATCCCATACGAATTTCAAAATCAAATAGCCTGTTTTACTTTTGGATAAAGTACCTATACAATGCACTAATACATACAATAATACACCCGCGCAGCTTCAGATCTCGTAGAGTTTATTTGATAAAATATATCTAATGTTTCTTCCGGATGAAATAGGAAGCAAAATTATAATTAAAATTATTTTCATTCAATTTTCAAACATTTATTATTTACCTTACTATGTTTTTCGGATTAGCCGTAATTTGAAACGGGATGATTTGGGAAATAAAAGTAAATATATATATACATATATATATATTTATGCCCTGGGGCACTTTGTGGCTCCAACGTGCCGTATAGGTAGTAATTTGTTGATCCATTTTCACTTGTTGATCCGGGTGTCTTTTGTTGATCCAATGCCAGCTGACCATAAATATGTAGCTCCGTTCGGAGCCACAAGTGTCATGATAAGTAATAATAATAATTAAGGGATTTTTACTGGCTATAGTAACTTAATAATGTCGCATTCTCGCTCCGACCGCCGTCATTCTCGCTCCGACCGCCACCCACTGCGGACGTGCAAGACCCCGTTCTCCGTTGATCGGTCCTACGGTGGCGCTCAGTCTACTGACGTCACAGTTTAGCGTGTTGGTTCCGTGCTACGGTTTTCAAGGTTTTTCTACTCCGTCTGAGTGCTATCGAAGTGCGATTTTTCTTTGCGACTAAGCCCCTTAGTCTTCAAAGTGCTGTGCTAAGTTGTGTTGTGCTTGTGCTGAGTGCAGTGTTGTGCCCAGCGTAAGTAGTCTGGTTTCAGTGCAAAGGATACTTAACGGTGACAACGAATTTGTACTGAACCAGTCCTTTTTATTTTTATTTATTTCTCATCTCTATTTTATTAATTTTTTCTATTTTTCATATTTATTTTTATCATATCTGTGTGTTTTCGTGTGTATTTGTCCTTTCTGTCGGTAAAGGTTGACCCTAACGCGGTCAACTCTTTACCTGCGTACCCTTTTTTAGGTTTCTAGGTAGCGGCCTTCGGCGTACTACTGTTAGTTTTAAGTTTTCCTCCCCAGCCCCCCTACCGCTGGTAGGGAGGTTAGCCGCTAGGATTTTGCTAGGTTTATAGGAACTAGGCATCTTTTATTATATTTATATTTATTAATATTACTGTCCCAACCCTCCCTAATGGATCCGCTAAGCGTTATTAACGCGTTCACCCAGGCGCTTGCTGCGGTAGGCGTCTACATCCCGAAAGACATCATAACGCAGGCCTTGCAGGCATCAATCGCGTCCCCGGCCCCTCAGGCCTCAACCCCGGCCCCTCAGACCTCAACCCCGGCCCCTCAGGCCTCAACCCCGGCCCCTCAGGCCTCCAACGTCGAGACCCCTCAGGTCTACACCTCTTCCTCGTCTCCCGCCTCGTCCGAGATGGACTGCGAATCGGTAGCATCCTCTCACGCGTCGCGTCGCAAGCGTACCGCTCCCGGGAGCGACTCCGAACCCGCGTCTGATACGTCGTCAGATGCCGTCACCTTAACCGGCTCTCCTGAGCCCGCGTTTCAACTTGTCGCCAAGCGCTCCAAGAAGCGCTCGAAGAAAGCTTCGGTATCATCAATACCCGAGCCCTCCCCGGTGTCTTCAACACCAGCCCCCACGCCGTTAAAATCGCTCGAAGTAACCGCGCCTCCGTCGGTCCCATCGAAGCCAGCGACGCAATGCGCTCCCGTCCCGCCGAAACCTCAGCTCCCTCCACCCGTCTTCCTGCGTGAAAAATCGCGCTGGACCGCGGTTTCTAACTTGTGCAAAGAGCACAAAATTAATTACTTAAAAGCCGCCAACGCTGGCGATACAATCAAAATTCAAGTAGCGACCGTCGACGACTTCCGGTCTTTCACTAGGCTTCTGTCGATCAATCAAATCGCGTATCACACCTTCGCCCTCCCGGAGGAGCGTAAGATCCGCGCAGTACTACGGGGTGTCCCGTTCGAACTCAGTAACGAAGACATTCTTGAGGACCTTAAGTCTCAGGGTTTCCCGGCCGTAGCAGTGCACAACATGCACTCCAACCGCGGTAGGCGTTTTCTTTTAGCTTTAGTAATCTTGTCAAATACTCCCAACTCGAAGGAGATTTTCAGAGAGGCTCGCACAATCTGCGGACTCTCGAACATCTCCGTCGAGCGTCCCAACCCCTGCGGTCATCCTGGGCAAAGCCACCGCTGCCAGCTCTATGGCCACGCAGCGGCTAACTGCTCAGCTCCCCCCAGGTGCGTTAAGTGCCTGGATCCACACATAACAAAGGAGTGCACTCGCACTCCTGAATCCACTTCCCCCCCTGCCTGTGTGCTGTGCGGCCAGTCCGGCCACACAGCTAACTACAGGGGTTGCCCGCACGCTCCGCGCTCCACCGTCAAGAGGGTCGCGCCTAAACCGGCGCCGCCGCTCACTCCCGCTAACTTCCCGCCGCTGCGCAACCGGGGTCCCCCGGAAGCAAAGCCCGTTCAGCCGACGCCTACTCAGGCTCTGTCTTGGAGGCAGCGTCTGGCCGTCCCGCCTGCACCTTTCCGACCCATCCCAGCTCCCGTAGCTTCCGTAGGGCCGCGTCCCACTTTGTCATCTTCACCTCAATCGTCGTTGGCTGAGGACATGAAGACCGTGTTCGACGTCATCCAAAACGTCGACATTAACGAAATTTCCGTACTCGCACGCAAACTGCGAGCCGCCCGCTCTCCTCAAGAGCGTTTATTCGCGTTAGCCGAGCATCACTCGCTCCTAAGTTCGTTGTAAATTCTTTTATTTTTGTATAAACTCGTAAATAATAAATTATGATGTCTAGACCCGCGAATCCCGCGTCCAGTCGTATTAAACCCAAGGGCTTATGCCTAGTATCTTTTAACGCTCGTACCAACCTTCCCGAGATTAAACTGTTCCTTCAGAACAAAGAACCTGACTTATTCCTTCTCCAGGAGACATGGCTTACTCCAAACCGCTCCAGGGGATACGCTATTCCTAAGTACGCGTTTACTCGCAACGACAGGCCCAACTCCGACGGATACGGCGGCACCGCTATATATTACAAAAGAGGCTTCCATTGCTGTCCTCTCCCTACCCCTCCTCTCCTCAACATGGAGGCCACTGTGTGTAGATTGGGTATGACTGGTCATCCGACCATCATCATAGCTTCAGTCTACATACCGTGCGGCTCCAGACCAATCCGCAGCGACTTTGAGGCCATTCTCGCCCTCGGCCATTCAGTCATTATGTTCGGAGACTTTAACTCCAAACATACTGACTGGACGTGCCTATCGACCAACACCAGCTGTATCGCTATCCTCGACATCACTAACTCCCTTGACTTAGACGTCATATCCCCCATCACTCCCACTCACTATCCCAACAACCCGACCTATTCTCCTGACATCCTCGACTTTGATTATCAAGCGAATCAATCTTGATCTCAGGTCCATCGAACCGCTCGATGACCTAGGCTCCGACCATCGCCCCGTCTCCCTCGTGCTAGGCGCGCCTAACGATAACGTCACATCTCCTAAGACCTTTACCAACTGGAAAGGCTTTAAAAATACGTTAGTTTCAGCCTTAGAGGCACCGAACTCTCCGCTCGCGATTTCGCCCGACCAATTAGACAGCCCGATTAAAATAGATTCAGTAGTCGATACTCTCACTGATGCTATCAACTCAGCCATCAGCGACAACGTAATCATTGCTAAGCAAGGCAAACCCGCGCTTCCCTTAGCCGTTAGCAATCTCATTAAAGATAAGAACGCGGCTCTCCGGAGAGCCAAGAAATATCCCACGCCCGCATATAGAACAGCTGCGAATCAGCTTCAACGTAAAGTTAGGTCTCGCCTCGCGGAACTCCGTGACACTCAGTTTAACGATCTCATGGAGAATATCTCCCCGTCCCACCAAGCGTATTATCGAATGGCCCGAGCTTTACGCGTAGACACCGCCTCTCACGTTCCTCCTCTTACTCGTCCCGACGGCACCATTGCCTTCGAAGTCGAAGAGAAAGCCGAATGCTTCGCCGACAGCATAGCGGCACAATGTTCGCCCAGCACGCAACCCGCGGATCCCTCCCACATCCAGGCGGTGGAGGACGAAGTTCTCCGCAGAGAATCTCTCCCTATCACCGACGACCCCGTCACAGTCTCTAATGATGAAATCTTGCTTCTCATTAGAAAGCAAAAGTCCAAAAAGGCTCCGGGTGCGCATGGAATTTCCAACCACGCACTTAAGCACCTGCCACAGCAGGTGCTTACCTTGTTAGCTATCATTTTCAATGCCTGCTTCGACCTTAGCTACTTTCCAAAAGCTTGGAAAGAAGCGACAGTCATAGGCATACCCAAGCCGGGTAAACCTCTTAATATCCCGGCTAATCACAGACCCATCAGCCTCCTCAAGGCAATGTCTGAACTTCTCGAGAGAGTCATACTCTCTCGAATGCGGAACCATCTGTTTCCAACGGATGGCGATCCTCTCATAATTCCCCACCAGTTCGGCTTTCGCGCTAAGCACTCCTGCCCTCAGCAAGTCCATCGAATCGTCGAGTACATACTCGAAGGTTTCTACCCGCGGCGTTTTAAAACGGTCGCAGTTTTCTTTGACGTAGCCAAGGCTTTCGATAAAGTCTGGCACAGCGGCCTCGTTTATAAACTATACAAAATGGGCTTACCGGATCGACTAGTTAGAATAATCGCGTCGTTTCTTAAAGACCGTACGTTTCGATATGAACACTAAGGCACGATTTCCGCGCCCCGTCACATAAAGGCTGGAGTCCCTCAAGGCTCAGTCCTCGCCCCTTTATTGTACACCGTGTACACTAACGATATACCCGTCCCGTCGAAACGCGTCGAACTCGCTCTCTTTGACAACGACACTGCCTTTTACACCAAAGGCCGCAGAGTCCCGGGTCTCATCACCAGACTCCAAAAGGCTGTAAATGCCCTCGGTGCTTGGTTTCAAAAATGGCGTATCGATGTGAACCCAGAAAAGAGCTCTGCGGTTTACTTCGACTACAGACGCAGTCGTATCGCTGACAATCTCCAAGTGAGAATGCAAGGCACTCCCATCCCCTGGAAGCTCAGTACCAAATATTTAGGCGTCATCTTAGACCAGACGCTTTCTTTCAACCCTCACATCGATAGAGTAACGATACTCGCACATTTTTACCTAGGTCGGCTTTACAGTATGTTAGGTAGAAAAAGTAAAATGTCCTTCAGAAATAAACGTACGCTTTATAAGGTCTGCGTTAGACCAGTCATGTCATATGCGTCGCCAGTCTTTGCCCACGCCAAACCCTCCGTCCTGCACAAGCTGCAGGTAGTTCAAAACCTCTTCTGCCGCAGGGCCACAAACGCACCTTGGTACGTGCGCAACGCGGACCTGCACAGAGATCTTGAACTACCTACAGTTCAACAGCACCTTAAAACACTCTCAGAATCGTTCTTCAAACGCGCTGAATCCCATTCCAATCCACTAGTTCGAGATTCAGTCTCATATACTGCTCCTGTCTTAGATTCGGTATACAAAGTCGCTAGACCGAGAAACGCGCACACAAGCGAACGTACGCAATTAACTTTAGATCTCGAGGCCCTTCAGGCCGCAAATTCTAATTCTAACGTAAATTCTAACTCTATTTATTTATTTATTTATTTAATAATTTATGTACACACACAATGAGTGAGAAGCTTATAGTATATTCAGAATTGTACATAGGTGCAGCTTATTTTTATTAGAAATTTCTTCCAGCCGACCTGTGACTGGAAATAGTGATGCTGAGCAAAGTTAGTGCGTACTTGAGTTAGTAGTGTAACTAATTACAAAACACATAAATACATACTTGCTTAGCTTAATACACATGCATAAACATACAATATACATATATACACATATAAATAAATATATACATGCATAAACATACACAAATACAACAATATAATTTAAAATAATATCAGTAATACGTCGGAAAATAATGATGTACGACGACAACAGTATAATTTAGGTCTGAGAAAGGAAGTGTTCTCTTACTCTGCTTTTAAAAACTGGTAGTGATTTTGCTTCACGGATTTCGTGAGGAAGTGCATTCCACAGTCTAACAGCTTGAACTGTGAAAGATTTGGCGTAAAAGTCTGTTTTGTGAGGCTTCGTGCGTAGCAGTGTGCGTTTGTGCTGTCTGCAATGAACGTCTGTTGGACATAAGAAAGAGAAGCGCTCACTCAGGTATTTTGGAGAGGATGGATTGAAAAGGACGTTAAACAAAAGACAAAGTATTCGACAATTTCTGCGGAGACGGAGTGGAAGCCAATGGAGTTGCTTTCGACATTCTGATACATGGTCAAACTTTTTTAGGCCAAAAATAAAACGTATGCATAAGTTTTGTAAGCGTTCCAACTTATTTAAAAGTTCCTCCGAAACATCCGGGTAGCACGCATCAGCGTAGTCTATTATAGGCTGTATGAGAGCCTGCGCAAGACTGATTTTAGTGCGAAAAGGCAGAAAACCCTGAAGTCTCTTTAAGGAATGTAAGGAGTAATGCACTTTTCGACTGATCTCGTTAACATTAGCGTGCCATTGCAGGTTGCAGTCTAGTATAACACCTAGGTTCTTAGCCGAGTTGGTAAAATCAATCCTAGTACCGTTGAGTAACACGGGTGGGAGATCAGCCAAATCTAAGCAACCGCGCATGTATCGACAACCAACTATTAACGCTTGGGACTTGTTGGGATTGACGCACAGTCCAAAAGACTCAGCCCATTTACCGATGCGACTAAGATTGGCATTCACAGCGGCAACGGCTGACCCAATATCACAAGCTGAGAAGTGATGGTAAATCTGTAAGTCGTCTGCATAAAGATGGTAGTTACATGAAAGGACATTGGTGACAGTGTTTATAAACACGGAGAAGAGTAATGGAGAAAGAACGCCACCTTGAGGTACACCCACAGCGAGGTCACACCAGTCAGAGTAAGACTCCTCAAGATAGACACGCTGAGAGCGCCCCCGAAGATATGAACGAAACCAAGCTACTGCAGAAGATGAAACTTTTACAGATTCCAAAATACGAAGTAGAATGTCGAAGTCAACCGAATTAAAGGCGCTACTAAAATCTAGTAATACAAGTAATGTAAGTGATCCACCCTCCATCGCCCAGCGTATGTCATCAGTCACATTAATAAGAGCAGATACAGTACTGTGTCCAGCTCGAAAACCGGATTGATACTGGCTGAGCAGATTGTTGGCCATGAGAAACTTTGACAATTGTTCATGGACAATATGCTCGAGAACTTTGGACAGGAAGGATAGGATAGAAATGGGACGAAATTGAAATGGAGAACTGGGATTTGGAACTTTAGGCAAGGGAATTATGTGGGCAAGTTTCCATACGGCAGGGAAAGTACTGGTACATAAAGAAAAATTAAAAATGTGTGTAAGGATAGGTATTAAAGGGGGTAAGATTAAAGTAATCATTCTCGAGCTTATGTTATCACTTCCAACAGCGGCTGATGAAATGGACAGTATGGACTTCCTCACATAATCTTCTGAGACTGTTGATAAATTGAATGGAAGATGTGTTGATGAGGTATTGCATAGAGAATTTAGAGTGTTTAGTTTAATGTTTGTATTTAAAGTTGTTGATAAATTGGTAAAGTGTCTATTTAAGGCATTTAAGTCAAGGTTGTTTGGAGATGTCGTTGGTGTTTTGCCTATACCCACAGTCTTCAAAAATTTCCAGGCTTCTGCAGAGCTTTGATTGATGAGGGAATCATGGAAGTAGCGTCTTTTGGCATCTCGACAAAGGCGGCTGCAATGATTGCGTAGCTGTTTATAAGATACAAGATTTTGTTCGTTTGGTCTACGTTTGAGTTTTGCCTTGGCTTTGTCTCGTTGAGACATAGATTTTTTAATAGAATCGGACAACCAAGGAGCAGGGTAGTGTCTAAATTTTACTCGTCTAAGTGGAGCATGATGATCATACAATTTCAGAAGTATAGTATTGAAACATTCAACTTTCTCGTCAATTGTGGCACTATTTATCACTGGGGACCAATCAGTGACACTTGCATCATGCTGAAGAGACTGTAAGTTGATGTTCCCATAAGATCGGCGTAACAAAGTTTTGGGTTTTTGTTTGGGAATGCGAACACGGTAGGAAAGGAAAATTAAGTCATGATAGGAGAAGGGTGCACTGTGTTGGCCGTAGTCGACAACGTTAGAGGACGAGGACACAATCATGTGATCGATAAGAGAAGGAGCTGAATTTGGAAAGTTGTGGGTGGGAGAGAGAGGTAGGATACTTAAATTAAATGAAGAAAGGATAGCTTTTAGGCCACGGGCCTGCAAGTTGTCTTTAATAAGACAGGTATTAAAATCACCCATTAAAATCACATGATCGTAACAGCGTCTAAAGTCGCTTAAAAAGGCATCAAGGGAGTTAAGGTAATCAATGTACATGTTAGGTATGTAAAAAACCGTTAGAAGAATTTTGGTGTTACGCACAGTTATTTCTATTCCGAGATGTTCGGCAGAAGCAGAATACACAGAAGGGGAAACGCTTACGACTTTGTACGGAATATCTGCTCTTAGGTAGATAGCTACCCCTCCGCCTCCCTTACCAGTGCGATCATTCCGAATGAGGACAAATCCTGGAAGAGAGTAATGCGTGGAGGGTAGTGATGGTTTGAGGAAAGATTCAGAGATGAGAAGAGCATCGACATTGACACTACTGAAAGAAGCTAAGAGGTCAGAGTGATGTTTCGGTATACTTTGCGCATTTATGTGAATAATCTTCAAATTAAGGGGATCAGTAAAGGAAGAAGAAATTCTATCATGCAAAGTTTGTGGCTGTGAGAGAAAGCTATCTGCACTTGTAAAGCTGCACGATGAAGAAGAACAAGAGAAAAAGCTGTCGTTAAAATCATTATTACTCATATGAATATGAATAAGTTATAATAAATAAAATAGAATATCAATGTATATTTATATTACTACTATGAAATCACATGCACTACTCACCACTCACAAGTTGTTGGAAAGGCTAATTTACCAATACATCAATTAAAATTCTTGCGATTGTAAAACATATCAATCAAAATTTAAGGTTTATGAACGATTGTATTTACTAACTGTCAAACTTGTCAAAGTCGTTGTCTGATACGGAAATAAATATTAACAAAAGCAAAAAAAAAAACAATAAAGTTGAAATTACCTTCTCAAAATTCATAAAAACAAATCTATGTATAGACTTATAAAAGTACCTATCATACAAATAAAGAAATATCTAAACATAAAGGAAAAGAGATGTACTTGGATGGAATTAGTGGCGCCTGCGCGTTTTCATTGGAGATTTTTCAACGTGTTTTGGAGCAGTTTTTTGCAACGGAGCTGTTGAAGTTATACTGTTGGATGGGTACTTTGACATGATCTGCTCCAAGTCACTCTGAGTCTCGATCTTACAGCGAGATTTATCGGGGAGACTAACAACAATTTTGCCCTCTACCGACCAACAGTTTCTCAAGCCAAAGTGCTGTCGCGCTAAGACAAAAATCTGCTGCCTTGTCCTAGTAAGAAACTCAGATATTGTGACCCCAGTGCCCTTTAGACTTGTTTTAGTATCCCAAACATCATGACGAGCGTCCACATCAGAGAATCTTACCAAGATGGGTCTAGTTTTGGTATGAGAAGCTACACCCAAGCGATGACAGACTTGTAAGTGGTTTGGGTTTAACTTATCCATCTTCATTTTTACTGTAATAACTTGAAGAACCACATCATGCAACTTCTCATTTTGATTTTCAGGAACACCATGTAATAGAAGAGCCTTTTTCCGGGAAGCAGTTTCCAGTCTATCTTGAGCATTGTGAAGTGAATCTATTTCTAATTTTAGCTGTTTAAACATCTGCCATACAAGAGTTTTGAAGGATTGGAAATCTTGTGAAAGTGAAGCTAGATCAGGATGTGTAGTCATATTACTTGCAATTTTTTCCAATTTCTTCTCATACTCCGCAAATTGTGTTTGAAACAGTTGAGCCAATGCCTCCATGATGTCTTGATGTTATATTTTAGTGAATCACTGAATTTAAGTGTAGAACTTTAGTGTAAAAGTGAGATCTGGTGAGTATAGCACAATATTACCACATGAGTTTGATTAAAACTACTTATATATTATTTTAAATAAATAAAAACTCAGAAAGCACTAAATTTGCGTGTTTTCGTCGCGACTACCCGCGTTTATGTTGATGTAAATCCGAATTAATGCAATTTTAATTTTCAATTTTTAATGTTTTTTATTATTTACTTTTCATTTTTGAGCACCTTCAGTGCTATGTAAATCCCAGCGGGTGACCCCTTAAAGGCCCCGCTAGCGCGGCCTCTTTCTCCAATTGGCCGCCGCTCAGATGAAAGCTGAGTGGCAAAAATGCACGAGCCGACAGGGGGTTTTTAGTGGGTATGGTTCTGGTAGGCGTTTGGACGAGTCCCACATAAAAAAAAAACTTAATAATGTCTAGCTAGTATTTCAAAGTCTCCTCAAAGTAGTAGAGAATCTTGTCTTAAAAAAGGAAAACTCACAAGAAATCAGTCTGGAGTAACGTGACTCCAGATCAAACCTCAATACTTGTTACTTTCCTTTTGTAACGTCACTGAGCGAGTAAAGAGATAGTACACAAAGGAGCAACAGCCACAGCGGCGTGAAGCAAGTGAACTAGAAGATGATGCTCGAGTGAGTAGTGAACTAGCGAAATATGTATGACGCATTGACAACAACGGAGTGCAGCAAGTGGTATACGAGGCAGCGATCAACTAAAGTGGAGTGCAGCGAGCGAATTACCAGTGGAAGGCGCATCGTTTACAGAAAATGCCATGAGAAAAGAACCAGAGGATGGTGACGCAATAACAACAGCAGAAGGGAGCGATTGGTAAACTAAGGGACAAAACAACGACTACAGCGAAGTGCAACGAGTGAAAACTGGTTCATCACTCACTCCACTCCGCTTTAGCTGTTGCGTTGTCATGTACTGCTTTTTCACTTCCTCCACTCCGTTGTACCTGTTGCTTTGCCATTCAGTTGTTCTTCACTCACAGCACTTTGTTGTAGTCGCTGCATCGTCCTCCGTTGGTTTACTTGTCTCTCCTCTCCACTTGCTGTTGCATTGTCATTCTCTGAACGACATGATACACTGAATAAAAACGCAATAGCTACAAAAGAGTAAAGTAAGTGGTGAACCAGCGGACGACGACGCAGTGGTTACAGCGGAGTGCAGCAAATAGTGAATCACCGGACGATGACGCAGCAGTTACAGTGGAGTGCAGCAAATAGTGAATCATCAGACGACGACGCAGCGGTTACAGTGGAGAGCAGCAAATAGTGAATCAGCGGACGACGACGCAGCGGTTACAGCGGAGTGCAGTAAATAGTGAATCAGCGGACGACGACGCAGCAGTTACAATGAACTAGAATGAATGAAGAACCAACAATTACAAAGGAGTGAAATAATGAACAGCATACGACAACGACGCAGTACCTATAAATGAGTGGAGCGACTGAATAAGCAGTCGCTCCACTCATCAGTAGGCATGAAAGTGCTTGTGTTTATTTTGTTGATTTCGAATAAAAAACTTTATGTTGATCGAAAGAGATTTTATTTTCGTTTTCGAAAAATAATAAAGTAATTATTGTAGTGCTGATGTTTACAATAGAAAAAAGACAATGGTAACTCGCAAAGAGTCATTCATAATCATATCATAAATGTAAGTAGGTGCTAGACGAAAGGGGCTTTTCATAATATCTTATCAACCCTAAAATTTTAAAAATTTTAGCTATTTCACTGTTATTTATCCATCATTTTCATTAAAAAATAATGAAACAGCTAATATTTTTTGCATGATCGGACTGTTGGTGCAGTGGTATTAATTACAAGAAAATTTATTTATCTATTTCAAAAAACAAACGGTTACATCGAAAAACATTGTTACTTAAAATATAACACTTATATAAATAAACCACTGTTTCTCTTATATTTTAACATAATATTAAATTCAATGCAGTCTTATGCATTTTTTCTTGTCTGAGTTTTAACAAAAATATAGAAATATTTTTTTAACGGAACAAATCCCGGAACTAAATTTCCGTGCCTATATACATATGCCCTATGAGATGAACGACGAGATATGACATAGACCAATAGACAGACCCAGTAGGTATTTTATTTGAAATAAAAAAAAAGAGAAACAAGAATTGTGGCTAGCATTATTAAAAAACTAAAATTAATTGTAATCTTGAGTATTTCGAGCTCTTTTTAGCTGAAACAAACCTTTCCGTGAAGCCCAATAAAATGAATTTTTTTTTTTGTTCCCCTCCGCGGGAAGGGCAGGAGGATAAAAATGCTCTGACGCATACTCTGGCGCGATTCCAAAGTTATGTGGGACTCGTCCCGACGCCTACCAGAACCATACCCACTAAAAACCCCCTGTCGGCTCGTGCATTTTTGCCACTCAGCCTTCATCTGAGCGACGGCCAATTGGAGAAAGAGGCCGCGCTAGCGGGGCCCTTAAGGGGTCACCCGCTGGGATTTACATAGCACTGAAGGTGCTCAAAAATTAAAAGTAAAATAAAAAATAAAAACATTAAAAATGAAAAGTAAATAATGAAAACATTAAAAATTGAAAATTAAATTTGCATTAATTCGGATTTACGTTAGAATTAGAATTTACGTTAGAATTAGAATTTGCGGCCTGAAGGGCCTCGAGATCTACGGTTATCTTCGAACGTTCGCTTGTGTGCGCGTTTCTCGGTCTAGCGATTTTGTATGCCGAATCTAGGACAGGAGCAGTATATGAGACTGATTTACGAACAAGAGGATTGGGATGGGATTCGGCGCGTTTGAAGAACGATTCTGAGAGTGTTTTTAGATACTGTTGTACTGTAGGCAGTTCAAGGTCTCTGTGCAGGTCCGCGTTGCGCACGTACCAAGGTGCGTTTGTGGCCCTGCGGCAGAAGAGGTTTTGAACTACCTGCAGTTTGTGCAGGACGGAGGGTTTGGCGTGAGCAAAGACTGGCGAAGCATATGACATGACTGGTCTAACGCAGACCTTATAAAGCGTACGTTTGTTTCTGAAGGACATTTTACTTTTTCTACCTAACATACTGTAAAGCCGGCCTAGGTAAAAACGTGCGAGTTTCGTTACTCTATCAACGTGAGGATTGAATGAAAGCGTCTGGTCTAATATGACGCCTAAATATTTGGTACTGCGCTTCCAGGGGATGGGAGTGCCTTGCATTCTCAATTGGAGATTGTCGGGGATACGACTGCGTCTGTAGTCGAAGTAAACCGCAGAGCTCTTCTCTGGGTTCACATCGATACGCCATTTTTTAAACCAAGCACCGAGGGTGTTAATAGCCTTTTGAAGTCTGGTGACGAGACCCGAGGCTCTGCGGCCTTTGGTGTAAAGGGCAGTGTCGTCGGCAAAGAGAGCGAGTTCGACGACTTTAGCTGGAATGGGAATGTCGTTAGTGTATACGGTATACAAAAGAGGGGCGAGGACTGAGCCTTGAGGGACTCCAGCCTTTATGGGACGAGGCGCGGAGAGCGTGCCTTCATGTTTGAAACGAAACGTGCGGTCTTTGAGAAACGACGCGATTATCCTAACTAGGCGAGCCGGTAAGCCTATTTTATAGAGTTTATAAACGAGACCGCTGTGCCAGACTTTGTCGAAAGCCTTGGCTACGTCAAAGAAAACTGCGATCGTTTTCTTTCGTTTCGGATAGCAGCCATCGAGTATGTACTCGACGATTCGATGGACTTGCTGAGGGCAGGAGTGCTTAGCGCGAAAGCCGAACTGGTGGGGAATTATGAGAGGATCGCCGTCCGTTGGAAACAGATGGTTCCGCATTCGAGAGAGTATGACTCTCTCGAGAAGTTTAGACATTGCCTTGAGGAGGCTGATGGGTCTGTGATTAGCCGGGACATTAAGAGGTTTACCCGGCTTGGGTATGCCTATGACTGTCGCTTCTTTCCAAGCTTTTGGAAAGTAGCTAAGGTCGAAGCAGGCATTGAAAATGATAGCTAACAAGGTAAGCACCTGTTGAGGCAGGTGCTTAAGTGCGTGGTTGGAAATACTTTTGACTTTTGATGTGAAGCGAGATTTCATCATTAGAGACTGTGACGGGGTCGGCGGTGATGGGGAGAGAGTTTCTACGGAGGACTTCGGCCTCCACCGCTTTGATGTGATTGGGATTCGCGGGTTGCGTGCTGGGCGAGCATTGAGACGCAACGCTGTCAGCGAAGCATTCGGCTTTCTCTTCGTCTTCGAAGGCGATAGAGCCATCGGGACGAGTGAGAGGAGGGACGTGAGAGGCGGCGTCTACGCGTAAGGCTCGGGCCATTCGATAATACGCTTGGTGGGACGAGGAGATATTCGCCATGAGATCGTTCATCTGGGCGTCTCGGAGTTCCGCGAGGCGAGATCTAACTTTGCGTTGTAGCTGATTCGCAGCTGTTCTATAGGCGGGCGTGGGATATTTCTTGGCTCTCCGGAGAGCCGCGTTCTTAGCTTTAATAAGATTAATGGCTAAGGGAAGCGTGGGTTTGCCTTTCTTAGCAACCTTTTCGTTTACACTGATGGCTGAGTTGATAGCATCAGTGAGAGAATTTACTAACGAGTCTATTTTATCCGGGCTATCTAATTGATCGGGCGAGATCGCGAGCGGAGAGTTTGGGGCCTCTAAGGCAGAAACTATCGTATTTTTAAACCCTTTCCAGTCGGTAAAGGTCTTAGGAGAAGTGACGTTAACGTTAGGCGGTCCTAGCACGAGGGAGACGGGGCGGTGGTCAGAACCTAGGTCATCGAGCGGTTCGATAGACCTGAGGTCGAGGTTGATATGCTTGACGATTGCAAAGTCGAGGATGTCAGGAAAGTGGTTCGGGTTGTCGGGATAGTGAGTGGGAGTGATAGGGGAGACGACGTCTAAGTCGAGTAAGTTGGTGATGTCGAGGAGAGCTATACCGCTTTGGTTTGTTGATAGGCACGTCCAGTCAGTATGTTTGGAGTTAAAGTCTCCGAACATAATGACTGAACGGCCGAGGGCGAGAATGGTCTCAAAGTCGCTGCGGATAGGTTTGGTGCCAGAGGGTATGTAGACTGAAGCTATGATGATGGTCGGATGACCAGTCATAGCCAATCTACATACGGTGGCTTCCATGTTGAGGAGAGGAGGGGTAGGGAGAGGACAGCAATGGAATCCTCTTTTGTAGTAGATAGCAGTGCCGCCGAAACCGTCGCAGTTAGGCCTATCGTTACGTGTAAACGCGTATTTGGGAATAGCGAATCCCCTGGTGCGATTAGGAGTGAGCCATGTCTCCTGGAGAAGTAAAAGGTCTGGGTCGTTGTTCTGAAGGAACAGTTTGAGCTCGGGAAGGTTGGTGCCTAGGCTACGAACGTTAAAGGATATTAGGGATAAGCCCTTAGGTTTGATACGACAGGACGCGGGATTCGCGGGTCTAGACATTATAATTTACTTATTTACGAATTTATGCAAAAATAAAAATTTATAATGAACTTAAGAGCGAGTGATGCTCGGCTAACGCAAATAAACGCTCTTGAGGAGAGCGGGCGGCTCGCAGTTTGCGTGCGAGTATGGAGATTTCATTAATGTCTACGTTTTGGATGACATCGAATACGGTCTTCATGTCCTCAGCCAACGACGACTGAGGTGCAGAAGACGGAGCGGGCCGCGGCCCTACAGAAGCTACGGGAGCTGGGATGGGTCGGGAAGGTGCAGGCGGGACTGCCGGACGCTGCCTCCAAGACAAAGCCGGAGTAGGCGTCGGTTGAACGGGCTTTGCTTCCGGGGGACCCCGGTTGCGCAGCGGCGGGAAGTTAGAGGGAGTGAGTGGCGGCGCCGGTTTAGGTGCGACCCTCTTGACGGTGGAGCGCGGAGCGCGCGGGCAACCCCTGTAGTTAGCTGTGTGGCCGGACTGGCCGCACAGCACACAGGCAGGGGGGGAAGTGGATTCGGGAGTGCGAGTGCACTCCTTAGTGAAGTGGGGGTCCAGGCACTTTACGCACCTGGGGGGAGCTGAACAGTTAGCCGCTGCGTGGCCGTATAGCTGGCAGCGGTGGCACTGCCCAGGGTGACCGCGGGGGTTGGGACGCTCGACGGAGATGTTCGAGAGTCCGCAGATTGTGCGAGCCTCTTTGAAAATCTCCTTCGAGTTGGGAGTATTTGACAGGATTACTAAAGCTAAAGGAAAACGCCTACCGCGGTTGGAGTGCATCTTGTGCACTGCTGTGACCGGGAAACCCTGAGACTTAAGGTCCTCGAGAATATCTTCGTTGCTGAGTTCGAACGGGACGCCCCGTAGTACTGCGCGGATCTTACGCTCCTCCGGGAGGGCGTAGGTGTGAAATGCGATTTGATTTAGCGAGAGTAGCCTAGTGAAAGACCGGAAGTCGTCGACGGTCGCTAATTGGATTTTGATTGTATCGCCAGCGTTGGCGGCTTTTAAGTAATTGATTTTGTGCACTTTGCACAAGTTGGAAACCGCGGTCCAGCGCGCTTTTTCACGCAGGAATACGGGCGGAGGGAGCTGAGGCTTCGGCGGGCCGGGAGCGCAGCGCGTCGCTGGCTTCGATGTGACCGACGGAGACGCGGTTACTACGAGCGATTTTAACGGCGCGGGGGCTGGTGTTGAAGACACCGGGGAGATATATATTGAAGATACCGAAGCTTTCTTCGAGCGCTTTTTGGAGCGCTTGGCGACAAGTTGAAACGCAGGCTCAGGAGAGCCGGTTAAGGTGACGGCATCTGACGACGTGTCAGACGCGGGTTCGGAATCGCTCCCGGGAGCGGTACGCTTACGACGCGACGCGTGGGAGGATGCGACCGATTCGCAGTCCATCTCGGACGAGGCAGGAGACGCGGGAGAGCTGTGGACCTGAGGGGTCTGGACGTCGGAGGCCTGAGGGGCCGGGGTTGAGGCCTGAGGGGCCGGGGACGCGATTGATGCCTGCAAGGCCTGCGTTATGATGTCATTCGGGATGTAGACGCCTACCGCAGCAAGTGCCTGGGTGAACGCGTTAATAACGCTTAGCGGATCCATAAGGGAGAGTTGGGACAGTAATATTAATAAATATAAGTATAATAAAAGATGCCTAGTTCCTAAAACCTAGCAAAATCCTAGCGGCTAACCTCCCTACCAGCGGTAGGGGGGCTGGGGAGGAAAACTTAAAATTAACAGTAGTACGCCGAAGGCCGCTACCTAGAAACCTAAAAAAGGGTACGCAGGTAAAGAGTTGACCACGTTAGGGTCAACCTTTACCGACAGAAAGGACAAATACACACGAAAACACACAGATATGATAAAAATAAATATGAAAAATAGAAGAAAAATAAATAAAATAGAGAAGAGAAATAAAATAAAAATAAAAAGGACTGGTTCAGTACAAATTCGTTGTCACCGTTAAGTATCCTTTGCACCGAAACCAGACTACTTACGCTGGGCACAACACTGCACTCAGCACAAGCACAACACTACTTAGCACAGCACTTTGAAGACTAAGGGGCTTAGTCGCAAAGAAAAATCGCACTTCGAAAGCACTCAGACGGAGTAGAAAGACCTTGAAAACCGTAGCACGGAATCAACACGCTAGACTGTGACGTCAGTGGACTGAGCGCCACGGAATGGCGGGAAGGGACCGATCAACGGAGAACTGGGTCTTGCACGTCCGCACCGCGTGGCGATCGGAGCGAGAATGAATAAAATGAAATTGTACACTTGTCTTTAATTCAAAGGAAATATTGCGCAAAGAGGCAGTTCTTGGATTTTATATTTTTTATTATAAATTATTTTTGTAAATATTGTTGATGTACGTATTAATTTGCATCCAAGTTCGTTTATACAGAATTGGCTCTTTGCGCAATACTTGTTCGCATAAGGCTTTTCGTGGATTTTTTTTTAATTTTTATAAATTGTTTTAGACGTCGCATTACTACTTCAACCTCATCGCTACGCCATCTGTTATGTGTTTTCTTTCGTCTTATACACAAACGACATTCCCTTTCCGCCGAAAGGCGTCGAACTCGCCCTCTTCGCCGACGACACCGCCCTTTACACCAAAGGCCTCAGTGTCCCGGGTCTCGTCATCCGACTCCAAAAGGTCGTGAACGAGCTCGGTGCATGGTTTTAAAAATGGCGCATCGATGTGAACCCAGACAAGAGTTCTGCGGGTTACTTCGACTGCAAACACCGTCGTGTCGCCGACAATCTCCACGTTCGAATGTTAGGTATTCCCATCCTCTGGAAGCGCACTACCAAATACTTAGGCGTCACCTTAGACCAGACGCTTTTTTTCAAGCCACACGTCAATAGAGTGTGAAAGTGAAATGTCTTTCAGAAACAAACGTACGCTCTATAATACCTGCGTAAGACCGTTCATGACATATGCCTCGCCAATATTTGCCCTAGCCAAACCCCCCGTCCTGCACAAGCTGCAGGTAGTTCAAAATCTCTTGTACCGTGGGGCCACAAACGCACCTTGGTACGTGCGTAACGCGGACCTGCACAGAGATCTTGAACTACCTACAGTGCAACAGCACCTCAAAAAACTCTCTGAAAGGTTCTTCAAACGCTCCGAAACCCACCCCATTCCTCTAGTTCGAAATTCAGTCTCGTATCCTACCCCTGTCATAGATTTGAAGTACAAAGTCGCTAGACCGAGAAACGCGCACACGAACGTAGCCACGCAACTAACACTAGATTTCGAAGCCCTTCAGGCCGCATTTTCTAATTCTAATGTAAATTCGAATTAATTCAATTTTTATTTTCATTTTGAGCACCTTCACTGCTATGTATTCACCTTCAGTGCTATGTAATCCCAGCGGGGGACCCCTTCTGGGCCCCGCTAGCGCGGCATCTTTCTCCAATTGGTCGTCGCTCAGATGAAGGCTGTGTGGCAAAAATTTGCACGAGTCATTCGGGGTTTTTTAGTGGGTAGTGCTCATAAGGAGCTAGTCCCAGATGCCCTGTTACGTGCGCGAGAGGTATGCGGAAATGCATTTTTGCCTACTGCCCAAACGGGGAGTAATAATAACAATGTATGAAGCGTCACGAATATAAAACTGGATAAACCAACACGTGTATGCGCTTAAGGTGGAGTCAACAATGTATTAAGCATAACAAATATAAAATCAGATGGATTCACGTGTTAATGCATGAATGTCAAACACGTTTTTTTATATATAATGGTTAACAGATTTTTGTATATAATTCGGAGCCAAGAAGTATGGACGGTTACAAAAAAAATAACCGTTAACGGATCCAACTTGTTAAGAAATCTATAAAAAAATAAACATCGAATATATCATTTTTTCAACGAATATGATTGGCCACCTCGCTGAGTAGACGGCGACATTGCCACTCCATTCGAAAAATATGAAAGCGGAAAAAAGTTATTGCACCCTAAAGGTGCAGTCAATAATGCATTGCTTTACAACTGGATCAACCAAGTGCGCAAAGAGGTGTTTATATGTATATATATATATATATATATATATATATATACACATATAAACACCTCTTTGCGCACTATATATATATATATATATATATATATATATATGTATATATATTCTTCTTTAAATGAAGCCTACCAAATGAAAAGTTCAATAACAAGCTTTTAATCAGAGAACTAGGTCCCGGGCTTTGATTAAAGTAAGCAGAAGATACGTGACATGTTCCTGACGCTAGGACCTCCTGAACCTTGTTCCCGTCGCCTGATTCAACTCCTTTGCAATCCAATTTTCACAAAGCGAAAATAACAGAGGTGATATGAAAAACTTTTTTTAATACGAACCAAAATGACAAGACACGAGCACGAGCAAACGTTGTTCCATCTTGCTCGCGCAATATCATATTATTTGACTAGTTTTCAAAAACCATCTCGCATTATTTGTGGTGTATAAAAACCCTAGAAATAATATTTATTTTAAGTTGCAAAAACATATTACTACTTTCACTGATCATTAAAGAAGTCAAAACGCTTGCACCAGCAATATGGTGTCGAGACTGGCCTGTAACGTCACGGCATGCATTAACAGACCAGACTTTTACTTGCCTGTGACGTCATTTAAAATTCGTTTGTTTTTTTTTTTTGAGGATATAATAGGTCTTTACCTATGAAACTGCCGTTTTGCCGTACTGGCCATTTCAAATGAAAATATTTTTTTTTTTTGACTGTGGTCTAATTTCAAATTAATTTTATTTGACAAACATGGAATTCTTTTTCTAAAATCGTCATTTGTTTAATAGTTAGTGTTTTATTTTCAACGCATTCAAACATTTTTCGTCATCATGGATAAGTTAAAAATTCGAGTAATTATGGAGTATGAGTACCGTCGTGGCAGCAAAGCGGCACAAGCGGCACGCAACATCAACGACGTTTACGGAGCGAACACTACAAACGAACGCACCACCCGTTATTGGTTTACCCGCTTCCGTTCTGGAAATTTTGACCTGAAAAATGAACCCCGTGGTCGTCCGAAAACATTGGTCAACAATGACGAATTAAAGGCAATTGTGGAAGCTGATGAAACTCAATCCACGGCTGAATTAGCAGCAGCTTTCGACATTAGCATCAAAACAATATTGGTCCATTTGCGTCAAATTGGCAAGGTAAAAAAGCTTGACAAATGGGTACCCCACGAACTCAATGACCGGCAGCGCGAAGTACGCGTGGAGATGTGCGTTGCACTGCTCAGCAGGCATACGAATGAAGGAATTTTGAACCGCATTGTTACTTGTGACGAGAAATGGATCCTGTTTGACAATCGTAAGCGCTCAGCAAGTTGGTTGGACCCTGGTTCAGCACCCAAACAATGCCCTAAACGAAAACTTACCCCCCCTAGAAAAGTGATGGTCACTGTTTGGTGGTCTAACGTGGGTGCAATTCATCACAGCTTCTTGCCAAACGGGACAAGCATTACTGCAGATGTGTACTGTGAAGAACTGAACACAATGATGGAGAAGCTCGCACGTCTCCAACCAGCTTTGGTCAACTGCTCCTGCACGACAACGCGCGACCTCATACTGCACAGCAGACGGTCTCCAAGCTACAAGAGTTGGGGTTGGAAGTTCTCCGTCATCCACCGTACTCACCAGACCTTGCGCCTACAGACTTCTACTTTTTCCAGAATTTGGATAACTTCTTGGCGGGAAAAAAATTCGATACCCGAGAGGCTGTACAAAATGCCTTTGAAGAATTTGTTGCCTCCCGTCCAGCTGATTTCTTCAAGAAAGGCATCAATAAGCTACCAATGCGTTGGCAAAGATTCATTGATTGCATGGGTGATTATTTTGATTAATAGAAATAAAAAATATATAAAAAAATTACGCTTCATTTATTTCGTGAAAAACGGCAATTTCATAGGTAAAGACCTAATATTAATTATCGTTTATATCTAGCAATGCGAATTGATTTAAAAATAGATTACCTACGCGGATGGCAATAAATATCTCAATATTTTGTATATTGTCAAATAGCGTATTCTATCTCTTTCTCAGCATCATTAATTTGTGTTTAAATAAAGTTAGAAATGAAAAAAAAAATTTTTTTGCGAGTTTTTGTGAGTACCATATCAGTTGTTTACGTTGTGTAAGAAAGTAACACCTAACTTCCACTATTTTAATTAAGTCAAGGGAACCGGGTTCAATCGCGACGCAGCATAATAACTACCGAAGAAGATTTCATAGATTATGTCCCTTTAGTAAGCTTTAACAGTAAAAGAAAAATTTTATGAGGAAAGTCTGTCAAAGGTTATTGCTAATTGCCTGAAACTACCCCTTGATTGGAAACAAGTAACTGTCAAGTAATTTCGAAATCTGGGCTCACTTATAATAATTCAATGGCCTAGTGATATTGATGTTACATAACATATGCAACAGTGAAGATTTTATTCCTGTTTCGTCCAGAAACTATATTTATATATGTATTTTTATACTGGTATCCCTCCAGTTTACTGTTTGGTAGTAAAGAACATAAACTCTGCTTACTTTGGAGCCATACAGTTGGTGTGTTTGTCATGAAGATTATTATTTTTATTTTGAACCAATGTTCTTATGTTTGGCTGGAGGTTTCATTTGTTACTATTTTAACTAATTTTCCCTCTGTGGTTTCAGGATTCTGGAAAATTTATCTTCCTAGTCATTTTAGAAGTTTCAGAGATTATACATTTTGTATAAGCAAAGATTATAGTAGAGTGGCTAGTGGTGATTGACAGCGAGCTGCTTAGAACGGGTAATCTTATAACGTAACTCAGGATAGCGAAATGATAGCAAAAACCGCATGATATTTCCTCTTCAATAGCTAATTGACAAAAATCCGTATGAAATACCAGCAATACTAGTTCGATACCAAACAAATTGTATGTAGTATGAAGTATTTTTGAAAATCAGCGATGTAACCACAGATCGCTTTTCTTACATAATACCGAAGCGGAATAGTTGACTTTGTTTCCCGAGAAGAAGATGGTGGTAGGCTGATTAATTTATTGATAAAACAAGAAAATAAACAATATTATAGGTAAATTAAAGATTTTTAACAAGTGAACTCTCCTCCTTACTTAATTGTCTAACTTAGCACTACAATAACATTATCTGCACATTTCTAAATGTATTCGAAAGTTTCAGCAAAGTTTTGAGCAAGAAACTTGAATAAAAGATACGTTGGTATTATTATTATTAAGTATGCGAACTTTTGCATCTATTAGCAAATGAAGACACCGCACCGAAGGTAACGATAGGATCTTTGTTTTGAAGCCCCGACGCCAAAAATTGGTGTTAAAAGTCTGACTTGTGTATATGTCTGTGGCGTTGTGTTTTTTGTTTTTTAAGAAACCATTGTGTGGAAATAAAAAAATAAACTGGAGTCTTTCTAGTCTACATTCGAAGTCAGTAGCCAATTTTGTAATAAATAAATAAAAGCTATGACAAAAAAATAGGAGTTTTCCTGACAAAAAATATTAAGTTTACTGCCTAAAATACTAACTTTCCGACTACTTTTGTTCGAATTAAAATGACAAAATTATCGAATGAAATACTGAAATCTTCGAAAGATAAACACTATTGCTTATTGTTGTAATATATTTTATCAGCTCAAATAACGTTCTACTGAAAACTATGCTCTGTAATTATTATCTTTACTTGCCAACTATTAATTAATAAATTACCTTTCATATTTCATAGACTGAGGTAATATTTTAACTACAGTGCTACACTAATAATTTAATGCTGAGTGGTTATACAGAAACATACGAAAAATACAAAAATCTACCTGTAAAAAAACAGTTTATCATGAAAATATATACGTTAATCGGTGTCATACATAATTGTACTTATGGACTAAATAGGGAGGAATTTTCGTGAAAAGCTGAAAATGGTACTTAATTTGGTCCTGGCGCTTCGGCGAGTGCTACCGCATCACGCTCGCTTCGCTCGCTCGGTTCGCGCGTAAGTTCACTACATACAAACCTAACCTAACCCAATTGAACCTGTATTGTGTCCAGGCAGCGTCAAATGCATGCATGTAGTTTAAAAAAAATCAATTTGTGAAATTATGTTTTGGCGTAACGAAAAACAGCCGAACGCGATCGCGCGGACCGAACAGTTGAGGTATTTTCATTATTATTTAAAGTTTAAAAATATATTTGATAACCAACAATAGTAATTAAAATAGTTGATGCAATTCGTAAAAGTATGATTATTTTGACATAACCACTGTTGTCGGTAACTTAGTAATCTTGTCGGAGGTTCAGTATTTTATTCGGAAGTGTAATTTTTCTATTCAAAGTTCAAATTTTTTAAAGAGAAATGTAATTTGAACTTGCTCTTATTTGTTTATTAAAATGGATTTTATTTTTTGGTATGTTATGGTTTTTTTGTCAGTAATTCATTATATTAATTAAATAAAATTAGAATAATAGTCGGCCGCAGATCGCTGGAGATTAATTTGTTTTTCGGAACTATTATTATTTCCCAATTTTTTTTATTTCTCTTAATGGTGTATTTGGAAAAGTTGCTCAGAATCGTGATCTCAGCCCCTTAGCCTTTGAAGAAAAGCGGTTAAGTTTTTCACGCATTATTTTTTAAATTTGTGTTTCTAAATAGCTTGTTGCATAGTAATTAAAATTATTAAACTAACTATATAGTAATTCAAAACTTTCTGTGGTAATTTATTTTTATAATATTCCGCTAATTGTTAAAGCAAGAGTTTATGTAATTTTCCGTATTTATAAAATGAAATATTTATTTGATAAGATTTTCAAGTAAGTACATATAAGGTTTTAATCAATAAAATAGAGTAGGTAGAAAATCTGCCATCCAGGCGTTCAAATAAGGACAATTTTTACTTATTGCTTGTTTCAAATTTACATTACATTCAAACTGACAACTTGTTTAGTTGTATTATATTTATTAGTCAGTTTAAAATTACGTTTCAACGATATTATTGGCTCCCATGCCAGAGGTCCCGGGTTCGAATCCTGGTAGAGGCAGATTAATATATTTGCTTTCTAGTCATGGATGTGCATGTGTGTTTATTTAAGTTTATTTCTAATATTTATATGAGAAAAAAAAATCCATAATACAAGTTCTTAATGATACTTAATTTGGGCTAGATAATGTGGTGTGATTGTTAGAAATATAAAAAAAAACAATATTAAAACCATTACTATTAAGAGTTTTATTTTGTTAAACTCAGCAAACTAATTTATCGAAAAAATTAATTTAAAAAAAAGTGATAACATCACAGCCGTAAAGTTTCTTGCCAGTTCTTCTTTACGAAGGTCTTTTCGAACTGGTGGTAGAGCCAAGATTTCTATAACGTCAATAAGACCAAGCAATTGCAAATGTTTGGAAAAAAATATTTGAATTTTCAAGTGACATAAGCTACATTGTATTACGATATTCCTATGGGAGCAGGATTTACTAGAGTAATTCATCCTTGTCTAAGGTCGATAAATCTTAAGCGATTTAAATCGCTGATACTAATCGCAATTAAGTCAAACTCGCAGTACGTTGTTCGGCGTTTCAGATTCATGACTGGTACGTGATTGGAAAACAATTCTTTGGATAGTACCCAAAGAAAATATAATAGTAAATTATGGCCAAATTAAAAAGCTTTTGTGGCATTTTTGGTATTGATTATTGATCTATTATTATCTTAATTTTCACCATTCAGATTGATTGGTAGGTTTTTGAACTAGTTTTATTTTTTTGAAAACCGAGGAACGAATACGCTACCTTATTGATGGTAATAAGCATTTGTGCCTATCGAGGGCATTAATCGTAGAATTTAGACAGGAATCCATTATTAATTATTAAAAAAATGAGAACGTGAATACGCTGGAAATCGCACGTAAAGTTAACAAATATTTTATAAATTAATAAATGACAATAATTAATAAAAACCCCTTATAACACTGCAGTTGCAATTAAAAAGTACTGTTATTACGAATACGGCCGTAGCTTTTACATTAAAACTGTCTATAAAAATTTCAACGTGGATTGTTTTCCAATATAATTCTGTACATTATTAGTTAAATGTTTATATAAATAGGCTTAAACCAACTCAATTAATATGAATAAATATCGAACACGAGTCGAGTAAAGTGCTCTTGAACAGTCGCATACTCAGAAGCTGTCAGGACTTCAATAGGATTCATTCGATTGATTCACATTAAATTTTTTTAATTGTATTAATTTATTTTGATGAAGTTATAGTATCATACTTTGTAATAGTTAAAAAAGAATTAAGTCAACGAATTGTTAGTCACGTCAGCTAACTGTTAGTTCTTAGTAGTACTTTTGCATTTTGAGCATGCAATATATTGAAATTATTTTTTTAAACATTAAATGTTTTGTATTTTACATTTAATAAATTGAGACAATTGCACAAATATCATAGATAAGTATTTAAATATTTTAAACAGTAATTTAACTATCAAATTAAACTTACCTGAATTCAATGTTGACATATCAGCAATTTTCCTCACGACACAAAAGTTTTCATTCTATTGTCATCCATTTTTGAAAATATTTTTCATTATAAACAAAAACTAAAAAAATTCAAAAAAGAACATTCCTAACCCAAAAATTCAAACACGAATAAGTTCAAAACTTTAAAATAAATAGTTTTAAAAAGTTCAAAAGATCCAAACAAGAGTTCGCGATACTCGTAAAGAGGTTGCGAGCGGGCGCGTCGGACCTCCTTGCTGCTCAGAACGATACTGGCTGGAGAACAGCGGCAGAGCTAGCAAATGATAGTGTTCGAAGTTTGAAAAGCTAAAGGTGAGCTTATGTTGTGTATTGTTGTTATTTTCTGCAGGTTTGTAAATGTTGAAAATCATTTTAGTTTCAATATCTTTGCCTTACTTTTCATTACTTACAAAAAATGCTTCATGTTATTAAGTAATACTAATTTGCTAAAATTAGGTATTAATTATGGTTTTTAGTACTGTTCCTTGGACCGCGTCCTGCACAGATTAGTTTTTCTGCTATCAATAAACTATTTACCAAAAATCATATTGGGTAATTGTATTATTATAGGTTCACAGTAACTAAAATTTATTTTGTATGCATACAGAGCCCTGGGTAGAATAAGCATGATAATTTATTAAGTCAAATCATCGATAACTTGTTAAAAAAACATTGCCGACTCTTACATCTTGCAAAAAAGTTGTTAAGGCTTTCGTGGTCGTCTTAATTAATTACATATATCAAATAAGGCTGAAGCAAAAATGATGTCAAACAAATAATAAGAAACATTAGGTGCACTTTAGAAAACTTCGTGTTATTGTATTATTTTATCACTTTACCATAAATACAGTTATCTTTAATTATCAAGGAAGCTCTCTTGAAAATACTTCTATTCAAATTACCGCGTCTTTCATCACCATGTCCACAACCGAAACCACGTGGCCGCATTTTCGTACGATACGGTTATTCATCCAGCTATAAATTTACAGTGTGTTTTCATTCAATTTTATTTCCTTTAGAAGAAAAACCTTTGCAACGTTAATCTATGTTGTGTAATTATGTACTTTTTTCATAAATTTTACTACTATTCAAGTGTGTAGAGATAGTACAATTTCTTAGAATTTATGGTTCATTTACCTAATCCTTTATTATTGCCAACTATTTATATTATTGTAAATTTTTTGCACACAATGAATATTTTTTCTCTAAGGAATATCACGACATCCATATCCGTCGACTTATATTTTATAATATATTAGAAAGAAAGAAACCCCTTAGTTATTGTGTATTAAAGTAAAATAATTTTAACAATTTATTTATATAAAAGCTTTTTTCTGCGACGCTATACCAGACTTTTTATTGACATATAACTTTCTTCCCCAAATTTTTATACAAATTTTTTACACAATAGTAGTTTCACTGGCGAAGCTAATCACACTATACTATCTCTTTTACTCTGAGAAAGTACTATTTTAACCTGTTAAAAGTTTTAGAGTTGTCCGATTACAAATTAACAAAAAGTTTTTAAGTTTGTTTTACTATATTTATAGCCGGTAAACGAGCACCTGAAGGTAAGTTGCATCCGCGCCTATGGTCATCATCAGTCGTAGGTGCTTTATTTAATAAAAGTGATTGTTATTATAATAACGACTATTGATTCGTAGTCAATTGCAGGCTTCAGTTGAAATTGCTTTTGTTCCAGTGATTGGGAATATGCGTGCGCGCTTCTAAGCGTAAGTGTCGCCGTAATACAGTGCAAACTTAATATAACGTACCTCAATCTAACGACTTCCTCCTCCAGGGGATTCGCTATTCCTAAGTACGCGTTTACACGTAACGATAGGCCTAACTGCGACGGTTTCGGCGGCACCGCTATCTACTACAAAAGAGGGTTCCATTGCTGTCCTCTCCCTACCCCTCCTCTCCTCAACATGGAAGCCACCGTATGTAGATTGGCTATGACTGGTCATCCGACCATCATCATAGCTTCAGTCTACATACCCTCTGGCACCAAACCTATCCGCAGCGACTTTGAGACCATTCTCGCCCTCGGCCGTTCAGTCATTATGTTCGGAGACTTTAACTCCAAACATACTGACTGGACGTGCCTATCAACCAACCAAAGCGGTATAGCTCTCCTCGACATCACCAACTTACTCGACTTAGACGTCGTCTCCCCTATCACTCCCACTCACTATCCCGACAACCCGAACTACTCTCCGGACATCCTCGACTTTGCGATCGTCAAGCATATCAACCTCGACCTCAGGTCTATCGAACCGCTCGATGACCTAGGTTCTGACCACCGCCCCGTCTCCCTCGTGCTAGGACCGCCTAACGTTAACGTCACTTCTCCTAAGACCTTTACTGACTGGAAAGGTTTTAAAAATACGATAGTTTCTGCCTTAGAGGCCCCAAACTCTCCGCTCGCGATCTCGCCCGATCAATTAGATAGCCCGGATAAAATAGATTCGTTAGTAAATTCTCTCACTGATGCTATCAACTCATCCATCAGTGTAAACGAAAAGGTTGCTAAGAAAGGCAAACCCACGCTTCCCTTAGCCATTAGCAATCTTATTAAAGCTAAGAACGCGGCTCTCCGGAGAGCCAAGAAATATCCCACGCCCGCCTATAGAACAGCTGCGAATCAGCTACAACGCAAAGTTAGATCTCGCCTCGCGGAACTCCGAGGCGCCCAGATGAACGAACTCATGGCGAATATCTCCCCGTCCCACCAAGCGTATTATCGAATGGCCCGAGCCTTACGCGTAGACGCCGCCTCTCACGTCCCTCCTCTCAATCTTCCCGATGGCTCTATCGCCTTCGAAGACGAAGAGAAAGCCGAATGCTTCGCTGACAGCGTTGCGTCTCAATGCTCGCCCAGCACACAACCCGCGAATCCCACTCACATCAAAGCGGTAGAGGATGAAGTTCTCCGTAGAAACTCTCTCCCCATCACCGCCGACCCCGTCACAGTCTCTAATGATGAAATCTCGCTTCTCATCAAAAGTCAAAAGTCCAGAAAGGCTCCGGGTGCGGATGGTATTTCCAACCACGCACTTAAGCACCTGCCTCAACAGGTGCTTACCTTGTTAGCTATCATTTTCAATGCCTGCTTCGACCTTAGCTACTTTCCAAAAGCTTGGAAAGAAGCGACAGTCATAGGCATACCCAAGCCGGGTAAACCTCTTAATATCCCGGCTAATCACAGACCCATCAGCCTCCTCAAGGCAATGTCTAAACTTCTCGAGAGAGTGATACTCTCTCGAATGCGGTACCATCTGTTTCCAACGGACGGCGATCCTCTCATAATTCCCCACCAGTTCGGCTTTCGCGCTAAGCACTCCTGCCCTCAGCAAGTCCATCGAATCGTCGAGTACATACTCGACGGCATCTGTCCGAAACGAAAGAAAACGATCGCAGTTTTCTTTGACGTAGCCAAGGCTTTCGACAAAGTCTGGCACAGCGGTCTCGTTTATAAACTCTATAAAATAGGCTTACCGGCTCGCCTAGTTAGGATAATCGCGTCGTTTCTCAAAGACCGCACGTTTCGTTTCAAACATGAAGGCACGCTCTCCGCGCCTCGTCCCATAAAGGCTGGAGTCCCTCAAGGCTCAGTCCTCGCCCCTCTTTTGTATTCCGTATACACTAACGACATTCCCATTCCATCGAAAGTCGTCGAACTCGCTCTCTTTGCCGACGACACCGCCTTTTACACCAAAGGCCGCAGAGCCTCGGGTCTCGTCACCAGACTTCAAAAGGCTGTAAACACCCTCGGTGCTTGGTTCAAAAAATGGCGTATCGATGTGAACCCAGAGAAGAGCTCTGCGGTTTACTTCGACTACAGACGCAATCGTATCCCCAACAATCTCCAATTGAGAATGCAAGGCACTCCCATCCCCTGGAAGCGCAGTACTAAATATTTAGGCGTCATCTTAGACCAGACGCTTTCTTTCAACCCTCACGTCGATAGAGTAACGAAACTCGCACGTTTTTACCTAGGCCGGCTTTACAGTATGTTAGGTAGAAAAAGTAAAATGTCCTTCAGAAATAAACGTACGCTTTACAAGGTCTGCGTTAGACCAGTCATGTCATATGCTTCGCCAGTCTTTGCCCACGCCAAACCCTTCGTCCTGCACAAGCTGCAGGTAGTTCAAAACCTCTTCTGTCGCAGGGCCACAAACGCACCTTGGTACGTGCGCAATGCGGACCTGCACAGAGATCTTGAACTACCTACAGTTCAACAGTACCTAAAAACACTCTCAGAATCGTTCTTCAAACGCGCCGAATCCCATCCCAATCCACTAGTTCGAAATTCAGTCTCTTATACTGCTCCTGTCTTAGATTCGGTATACAAAGTCGCTAGACCGAGAAACGCGCACACAAGCGAACGTACGCAATTAACTTTAGATCTCGAGGCCCTTCAGGCCGCAAATTCTAATTCTAACGTAAATTCTAATTCTAACGTAAATCTGAATTAATGCAAATCTAATTTAATTGTCAATTTTTAATGTTTATTATTTACTTTTCATTTTTTGAGCACCTTCAGTGCTATGTAAATCCCAGCGGGTGACCCCTTAAGGGCCCCGCTAGCGCGGCCTCTTTCTCCAATTGGCCGTCGCTCAGATGAAGGCTGAGTGGCAAAAATGCACGAGCCGACAGGGGGTTTTTAGTGGGTATGGTTCTGGTAGGCGACGGGACGAGTCCCACATAACTTTGGAATCGCGCCAGAGTATGCGTCAGAGCATTTTTATCATCCTGCCCTTCCCGCGGAGGGGAACAAAAAAAAAAACCGATTTCCTCCGATCTCCGTTACATTTAAATTTTCTTACTAAGCCCTCCCATGGATTTGCAAAGCCTAATAAACTTTGCGAAGTCCTAAACCGGCGCTCACTCCCACCAAATTCCTCCGGCTCTCTCCTGGAGACAGCGTCCGGGCGCTCCACCTTCCGGCCTATTCCAGCTCCTGTAGCTCCCGTAGGCCGGCATCCAGCTCCGTCGTCTTCAACTCAGTTGTCGTTGGCTGAGAACATGAAGACCGTGTTCGACGTTATTCAAAACGTCGATATTTGGGAAATATCCGTACTCGCACGCAAACTGCGAGCCGCCCGCTCCCCTCAAGTGCATCTATTCGCGTAAGCCGAGCATCATTCGCTACTTAGTTCCTTGTATATTATATATTTAGTATATTATATATCAAACTGTAGCGAAGAATTGATCCAATGTACCCGTGACGCGCAGTTAGAGCTTTTTATTGAAAAAGGATTAGACGTTTGTATTCTGTCTCACCTGATGGAAAGTGACGATGAAGACGAAGGTGTTACACGTCTATCCACGAGATACCTATTCACTCGACGCTTGAATAAACTAGGACTATAGTTTTCTGGAAAAACAGATGCAGGCAGTTCATTCCCCACCTTGGCGACCCGCACCAAAAAGGAACTATCGAAGCGTTTGGTTCGACTTCTTGGGATGTCTACCATGATGTTCGACAGAAGCTATTTTCCTCAGTCTGTAAAGAGCAAATACAAATTTGTTATGTTTTTTGCAAACACTGTCAACATGTTTTTTCCAATTTATGCGTTCATCTAAGGTAATACCTAGGAACTTTGTACTGTCCACCAAATCGATATTATCGTTGTCATACTTAAGTATAATTTGTATACTTACCTTCAATGAATTTGATGTCCGAAAATGTATAGCCTTCGTTTTATTTATATTTATTTTAAGGTTATTATTGTTCATCCATTTCATTATCGCTATTATTGTATTATTGATTTCGTCTTGTAATTCGTTATTATTTTTATTTTTGTCACCCTTAAATATGGATAGTTGTGTCGTCGGCAAAGAGAAAATATTTATTTATAGTGATATCCGGTAAGTCATTTATGTATAATAAAACTAGGATAGGACCTCATATACTTCCCTGTGGGACTCCGTTTTCAATTTTGAAATAAGGTGAGGATGCAGTTGTTCTTGTTTTAGTTTTCGGGTCTATTCAAGATATGTGTGTACTTTGTTCACGGTTTTCTAAGTAGCTCTTAAACCAATCATATGCAATTCCTCTAATACCATAATTGTACAACTTGGATAGAACAAGAGAATAATTAACGAGGTCAAACGCCTTTGACATATCGAGGAAAAGAGCTATGAATTCACCTTCTGTGCTTTGAGCACCTTCAGTGCTATGTAAATCCTAGCGGGTGACCCTTTCTGGGCCTCGCTAGCGCGGCCTCTTTCTCCAATTGGTCGTCGCTCAGATGAAGGCTGTGTGGCAAAAAATTGCACGAGTCATTCAGGGGGTTTCTTAGTGGGTAGGGCTCTGGTAGGTTCGGAGCGACATACCTCCTATCGGAGCCACATAACTACGATCGCGCGCGTGGGGTATGCGTCAAAACATTTTTTATCCTCAAAGGATAAATAAAATTTAGGGGAACAAAAAAGAACGACTTCCTCAATTTAACAAATTCTTCGTAATCCCCTTGAACTGTCCATAAGAGTCAATGTAAAATATATCTTTACATTGCGAACAATTTCTGCGAACAACCTCTTTATAACGAATTTTTGACTATCAACAAAAAGTATAAATACCTCTAATTAACGAATTTTATCAACCCAAAATCTTTATATAAAAGTTTTTACCAATAAGCGACAGGTTTCGACACGCTTTTGTTCGTAAGACAATCATTGTTGTTTGATGGTTTACCTCTTTACAACGTATTTTAGACCAACCTAACCTCAACATAACAAACCTCAGTTCAATGAATTACTTGATATAACGAATATTTACTTGTTCCCTTCTGATTTGTTATATAGAGGTTGCACTGTATTGCTAAAATCGCAGCATTACAATCTTACTAGGTTAGGTTAGATTGTACAACAACATCCGAACGATTATTGTTTACCGATAAAAATTGAAGTGGTAATATAAAATTATGGTTATGGTACAAAAAAAATTATTGTCATCTTAGGCCGCCTTGTGCCAACCTGAGTTAACAATTTAATCCTGAGTTAGCTGGTTAGTCAGTTAAAATGTACCTCCCTGTCACTGTCAATTTCTATAGTACAGACAGAGACATACAGCGATATTTTAACCCAGGTTAGCTTACATTTTTAACTCTGATTTCCGCAAATCGTCTTTCCATGCCTCACCAATTGCTTCTTCATTTCCAATAAGTTTTATATAATTTATAATTTTTAACAGTGCAAATCATTCCCATTGCAAAATTATCAGCCTAGTTAATGGAGATTATGGTTTTACAACTATGTGAGCCATTGGCCTAAATTACACTTAATAATTTTAGTTGTGGATGTGGTTTTGGCTGTAATCTTGAAAGAAAATCAAGTGTGAAGCCTGTATGAATACGTTAAATACTAGCGAACTACTGAGCAGCATAATGTGCAAGCATTAATTTCACTTCAAGTGTGTGAACGCATTGACATCTCTTTTTAAGTCTAACTTGGTGGCCTTAAAGCAACATTGACGGTGTTCTTCATATGAAACTTCCAGTTCAAGAAGAAAGAATGACACGAAACACAGAGGGATGACACGCCAGCTCGCAAGCAGCACAACCTCCCGATCCAGACAGTTGATATCTAGGTATATGTCATGCGGTGTCATATAACGGACGACCTGGCAGTCTCCGAAAAACTAATTTTTCCATATGCCACTTGTAACTTTGTTCTCGACCAGCTGGCCACATTGCTGGACTCGAGGCTGAATGTGCACACGAACTCCAATTTACAAACATAAGATCGTACCTATGTCAAGATTTTAATATAACCAAGACAACAAATGTTGGTACTGTTAGCTGAGCTCGCCGACGCCAAGCGCAACATTTTTGCACTAGACACGCAGTTACATACACATTAAGCACAAAACACTAAACTTCAAGAAGTACATACACAAACTAAAACTTCAACTTAACTCTGCAGCTAAACTTCAAGAATCCATCAAAAGCATGTCTGACTGAACTAATGGGATCCAGAAGTCATTATCGCACATAACATCAGCGAAAGTAAGCACACTAGGCCTAACACTCGATGATTGCAACACTATTAATGTACAACGAGTGGGACCACGACCGAAATGCGACCCTACTCGCCCTGAAAGGAAATGCTCCACTGCAGTATTGCGCCCACGCCTCCTCGCACGTCTGGCACGCCGCTGCCACACCACCACCGATTTCCCGCCTCAGCCCGCACGTCGTTTCTTCAACTATGAACTTTTGACGAAGTTGAATAGAACTATCCTAGGGATGGCTTGTGATGAAGGGTGTCTGAATAAATGAAAATATATATGGAGCAGAGAAGGGCGCATCTTCCCTAGACAATCTGAAAACCCTTGGGGATGTCGATCGGATCATTGATGTATGTGGTTTTCCCTGTACAGCGGACAACAATGAACAAGGTTTTTTGTGTTATTTTATGTTTTTTATTTTATTTTCTTCGCTAACCTTTTATAATTTAAGTATAAAAATATTTTTATTTATTTTATAACTTTTAATTACTTAACAAAGTGTTTACTTCGCATATGCGTACCTGTGATACCTATGTTTATGAAATGTTTGTAGACGACACTGAAATAAAATCTTTTATAATTAAAGGTGTTGTTTGTCATACGGGACTACCCATCATTCCGGATTAATAACGTCATTCAGCTAACAATCCACGAGTGTTTATATTGACTTAACATTTCAAATACAATGACTTAGGAGTATACACTACACATTTATAGTTTATTTATTTTGTCATTATTTTTCAACGTTTATTTGTAGTGCCTTGGTATCTTGTTACTTTCACCCTTTTCCATTTTATGAGATGTTTCAACATTATTGTACTATATTTTTGCCACATTTCGTTCAAATTGAACTTATTATTTTTATTTCCTCCATTTCTAAAAACCCTATAAGTTAGTCTCTTTAATACGGGGTCGCTGGATGCTAAACAAACCCTTGAGCCCGTGGCGGCTGTAAAGTTGAAGTCCCTGTTGAGAGCGACCTGGTTTCGCGGAGGTGAAAAGGGGCTTGGGCCCGCCGGCCAACGCCGGCTGCGGCCAACGAGCCCAACCAGCGAACGCAGAAGGATGGTGGCGGCGTGGCCTTTTTGTTTGCGGTGATTAATAATACGTTCTTGTAAGCAACTAATAACCCATCAATAAAAATTATTTCAAAAAAAATCAACATAGATACCGCATATGTGATCATGTATTATTTGCTGAGCTAACTGATCTGCTTGCTACTTTTATTCATCATGACCGTAATGTAGTGCTCGGGGGTTCTAATATTAACGCACTGAACCAAGATAACCTAAAATTCAGACAACTTAGACAATTTTGTAAACAGTATAAATCTTAAAAGTCACGTCGAAGTTGGAACTCATTTTGTTTCCGACACATTTCGTTATATCCCTGAAGTTTCGAGTTCAGCTTTGTGTTATCCAAGCGGAGTAACAGAATTGCAGTATATGGTTCCTGTGTTCTGCGGGGATCCTAGCGGCTTATCCATCGTGTGCATAATGCTTGTGCGCAACGTTATTGTTTCAGATTCCGCCCCGGTCACTATCCACCTTAATAGCAGCAAAATTCTAAATGTCACAGCGCACCAAAAATTTTAAATAGCTGCCTTTATTTGAAGTTATCTCCATAAAAAAGTCTGAATATAATTTTCTCGAAATGGTCCTGACATCCATAGAGTGTCTGCACTTATCTCCTCCTCCTCTCTCCTCCTCCTCTACCTAGGTCGCCTAAACAGTAAGTTAGGTAAACACATTAAATTGTCTCTCAAGAATAAGCGAACAAATTATAAGGTCTGCATTAGACCAGTTGTGTTTAGAGAGGGAGGGGTTAGTTGTGTAGCTTCCCCTATCCATGCATGCCAATCCCTCCCTAATTTGTCGCAGGGCCACGGACGCACCCTGGTATGTTCGTAACGCAGATCTTTTAGGACGACCGATTGGTGCAGTGGTAAGTAGCCTTGCCTTATACGGCTAAGGTCCCAGGTTCGAGTCCTGGCCGGGACTGTGTGATGAACACAGATGTTTGTTTTCGGGCCATGGTTGTTTTTATTTATATATGTATGTTTATTCTGGGATCCCCCCAGTTCGCTATATGATCATCCATAACAGAAGCTCTGCTTACTTTGGGGCCATACAGTTGGTGTGTTTGTCTGGAAATTTATTATTACTATATCTGTACAGTGATCTCAAATTACCTACAACAAGATATGCCCTCTCGGACCCCCATAAGTCAGCCTTGGACGGATCTGAACAGCCCACTAGATCTCCGCTTGCGTAGCCTGTTCCGTAACTGGCTGTCGTTCCGATGAAGGCTTTGATGCCATACTGGTGGTGTTTTAGTGGTGTAGGTACTCTTAGACTGATTCCCACTCTACGATTGCAGCCGGCTGCATGGTATGCATGAGTATTAACCACCTCCCTCCCTTGTTCCGGAGGGTACAAAAAATGCTTTGCTCAGGTGCAAAAAAAAGAAACTCACAAAATTTAAGATAAACTGCTTATGCCATCGTTAACACAAGAAAACTTTTATAATGTATATTATATGTGTATGAACATTTTATTTATATGGATGTACCTATATGCTTGTTGTCTCTGCATCTAATTTGAAACATAAGCTGAGTTGAGCCTTTTACATACACAACACAAACAAGTGAATCTCGTGTTGCACGCAATTTATGTATTCTAGGTCTTGTATATTTATTTTTTTTATTTGTGGATTTCTGTATTGTGTTTCTTCTATATTTGTTGAAATATTTCTTGTTTGCGAATTTGATATTCTGGGGAAACTCTACTGACAAATTAAACATTTTTAAAGCACAGAAGCGATGCTAAGGTATGTTTGTCACCTCAGAAAAAGAGATTCGTGTAGGCCTTTCTTTAAAAGTTAAAAATTCTGACTTTTCCTTGCGTATATATTTTAGAAACGGTTTTATTTGTTAAGAATAACTCAGACAAATTTGAGTGTTTAAAAAGCAGGAGACTTAAGCATGAAATTAGATCTCAACCTCGTGAAACTACGCTATAGTTTCTTTTCGCAGTTTCTTTGGTATGGCGCCCAAAATCTATAACAAACTACCAAATTATATAAAGAAGATTAATAAAATTAATGAGTATAAAAGTTGAAATATTTATTAATAGAAAAATGTTATTATTCTGTACAAGATTACTGTACAACATTGGACTGAAGAATTGTTTTAAGTATTTTATTTTACTGAAAAATACTAATATAAAATGTAATGTACATACCTTGATGGTGAAATTTGGCTGAACTATTTTGTTTCTATATCTGTAATGACCCTACACCTGTATATACCCATATTTGTGTAAATAAATTGATTTGATTTGATTTTTGTTTCAATAAATAACTTTTTCTTTTTTTCTTATTTTCTGATTGCACTGGCTGTATGAACCAAATACGAAGGACTGTAGTACCGCCTCAGACGAGATGTTAACATCTTAACAAAAAAACTCTACTAATACTGTAGTATAATATACATTTACTTACATGCATAATAATAATTTTTATTACAACTTGTTTGAAAAACATCTTGTGTAGCAAATCAGTTCGAAAAAGTTCGAGGTAAAAGGTATATTTTCGAGGTATTCAATTTTCTCCGTAATATGAACATAATTTAAAAAAGTTTGAAAAATTATTTTCATTCATGCTCTACAGATTGATATCGGAATATATTTATAATTTATTGGAAATTCTCTGTTAATTTGAGCCATGTTTTTATAAGAGCTAATTGAACCAAACGTAATTTTAATCTTGAAATTTAAGCTTAGTTAACAAAAGCAACGTGACCTTTTTAGTTTATTCATGAACTCTTTTCTAATTTTTTTTTAGTTACAGAAAGCTATAGTTGCGCGGGTATTTAATTAATAAATATTGTAAGTGTGAAAGACACTTCACAAGACACACTCTTTAATAAGCGTGACATTCCCATCTTCATCACCACTATCATAAGACATAACTGTATCCAACTTGTATATAAATTGTTTTTATCCTATTGGGCATAGTGTGGCATGACAAGGTATCAAGCGAGAGATTTCTAAAAATAGCACAACACATTGTCATACATTGTCTACAGTAGAAGAGTGCAGAAGTGTAGTAACTACACTTTTCTAGATTAACTTCATAAGACAGTAACTTCTGAGCGTCAACCATTTAACCATTAACCTTTTCTGATACAAAAAATTGCTAAAAATGTCTTACTGGCAAAACGCTCTAATTGACTATTCTCAAAACCAGCGAACGAACACGCGATCCATCTAATGGTAAATGACATCCGTGCCCATATACACAATTAAGTATAGATGTTATTGATTAATTATACTGTTATTTATTGATTATCGTTTCTTGATGCGGCCGTAGGTTTAAGTCGAAATTGCCTATGTTCCACTAAATACACTGGCTTTGCCTTCCCTGTAACCGAAACACAACGTAAACGTGGTTATTGGTTATTATTATTATTTATTATTATTGGTTAATAGGAACGACTGTATGACCGCGTCCAACGAGATCTTAACATAAAATCTGTACCATTACAAAAGAGCTCTGAATGAAGAGATTGAAGAAATGAAGAGAGAGAATGAAAATGAAGAGAGTCTATCAAATGGTGCGTTCCGTTTGCCGCTGACAGTGCTATCAGCGCTAAAATTGCTCAAAACCGTTCCGATTCATTTTAGCGCGCTAAAAGTGATATTATTGCTATTGCAATCGGAACGGTAAATAGCGCGCTAACATTCTGATTGTTCGTCGATTAAGTCTAAAGTTATAGTTTCATTACGATCTTTGACCTTGAATGAAGCAGGAGCCATTTTTGTAAATCAAATCAAATCAAATTTATTGCATTATATGTGGTAACAAAAGAAGTTATCAAGATTCACAGTATAAAAGTCCCTCACACTACAACTGTACAACAGCATGCAATATTACATACAAGCAGATGAAAAGCGAACAAATTAAGATCAAAAAAAAATACAATTTAATATAAATAAAATGTGTAAAATGCAGCACAATAACAACTAATTACATAATATTTTACAGTGCCTTCAATAGTTTAAACATTTTGTTCAAATAAGAAAAACTAGATGTCAATATATATAATAATTCAGTCATGACACAAAATGTGATACATAATTATTTTTTTTTTGGATAGAAAGTCATTAACACTATGAAAACACTTCTCAATTAGCCAAGTTCTGAGAGTATATTTAAATTTACGCAATGGCAAACATTTCATTTCTTCTGGTAAATGGTTGAACACTCTTACTGACATTGCAAGGCAGTTTTTGTTACAGATTGCAGTTTTAATATTTGGCAAACATAATTTATTGGGGTATCTTGTGTGAAATGTACAATATTGTTTTTTTGTTGTATACAACTCATGGTGTGTTTTCACAAATACACATATTTCAAAGATATATATGCTGGGAAGTGTTAGTAATTGAAATGATTTGAATAAAGTCCTACAGGGTGTCCACGAGCTGACATCAGCTATGGCTCGAAGGCACTGTTTCTGTGCAATAAATGCTCTATTTATTTTCACTGAATTACCCCAAAGAAGAATACCATACCTCAATATGGACGCAACATAACCTTTAGTGCTGTTTCCATATTAGAAAATTTTGAGAGCCTCCATAAAGCGTAAGCAAATCTATTTAGTTTTCCGCATAGTTTGTCAATGTGTGTTTTCCAAGTGCAGTTTTGGTCAAATTCAATGCCTAGAAATGAGGACACCTCTGTTTCTTTTATGAACTTATCATGACACTTAATAGTTAAAGCGACTTTTTTGGCACCTTTATTAAAAAACTGCATGTATTTAGTTTTATTTATATTTATTTTTAAGTTATTTAATTCAAGCCAATTTACGATAGATCCTATAGTCGAATTTATAACGTTATTAAAACCTTCATTTGAATCATCAGGAATAACAATGGATATGTCGTCTGCATATAATGTTGTATGAAACTTTGTTGTGTTTGGCAAATCATTTATATATATTAGAAATAACAGAGGACCTAATAAACTACCCTGTGGAACTCCAACTTTATTTGGCTTTGTTGTAGAGTACCAAGTTTCTTGGTGAGCATTTTTATTTGTAAATGTTATTTTAACAAACTGTAGCCTATCATAAAGATAACTCTCTAACCATTTTAATGGTAGACCACGAATTCCATAGGACTCGCATTTTCTTAATAATAATTTGTGGGATACGTAGTCGAACGCTTGAGTCATATCGAAGAATACAACGACAGTTTTTCTTTTTCTATTAACATGACTTATTATTTCGTTAATCAACTTAAATGCGGCCAGTGTTGTGGATTTACTCTTCTCGAAGCCGTACTGATTTGAATTTAATATTCCAAATTTAGATATAAATTTCATAAGTCTGTTATGCAGGCATTTTTGAAATATTTTAGCTAATATAGGAATTAATGCTATCGGTCTATAGTTCATCAGTAGTTCTCTGTCGCCTTTTTTATGTATTGGCTTTATAACTGTTAGTTTAAGCCTTTTAGGATATACACCGTCTTTAAAGGATAATTTTATTATATGTGCAAGTACTGGAGCAATTATATTTTTACAGAGTTTTAAAATTTTGGTAGAAATTTTATCATAGCCGACTGAGTTTGTATCCTTCAACGATTTAATAATACCTAATATTTCTTCTTTATCGGCGGGAAATAAAAACATGCTCGCACTTTTAGATTTATTAATGTTATAATTTTGCGCATTTGGGTTTGTCTTACAATTATTGATTAAAAAGTCATTGAAAGCATTGCAGATGTCAGTAGGATAAATACAAGTATTGTTATTCATGTCAATTATTTTTGTCATGTCGCGATGCAAAAAGTTCGATGCAACGTTGGCCTTAATAATATTCCAAGATGTCCTCGAAATATTTGTTGCGCTATTTATGAGAGACTTGTTGTAATTTTTTGTTGAGGTTATAATACATTTTTTTAATAGTTTACTGTATCTATTAAATTTTATTTTATCTTCTATGTTTCCTGTTTTATAATATTTAAACCTTAGTTTGCGTTTGGTTGCGCATGATATTTTAATGCCTTTGGAAATCCATTTGCTTTTTTTAGGTCTTATATTTTTTTTTTACTAAGTATTCAGGAAAATATTGGTCAAAGAGTAGCATAAGCATGTCATGAAATTTGTTAAAAGCTAAATTTGGGTCAGTCTCTTCGTAGACATCGTTCCATGATAAGGAAGAAAGGTAGTTAAAGAATTTTGTAATATTATCTGAGCTCATGTCACGCTTCTTTAAGAAAATAAATTTAGGAGGAACATTTTTGTTAACTATGGCAAACTTTAACGTTTGCGCGGTATCATGATCTGATAGAAACAACGGAAGGACATTACCTATAGATTCTTTATTATTGCTAATAACATGATCCAAACATGCAGTCCTTCGGGTTGGCTTTTTTATATATATTGTAAAGTTATAGTTTTGTATTATTCTGATATATTCATTAACTATTTCATTATCGTTTAAAATATCTATGTTGAAGTCCCCTGTAATTATAATTTGTTTATTAGTTTTTAGACGCAATTTTTTAAGAAGCTTTTCTAATCTATGGAGAAATAAGTGAGGGTTAGTTCTTGGAACTCTATAAATACAAATAATAATACACCTATAGCTAGGAATGTCAACGTCGCATGATTCGAACACAGAATCACGATTAAGTTCGTCTAAACAAGAAAGTCTCGTAAATTCTAAATAGTCCCTGACAAAAATGCATGTTCCTCCTCGGCATTGTTTTTTTCTAGAGAACCAGTCAGCCAAAGTACACCCCTTAAAATGTATATTAGATTCACTGCCTTCCCTTATAAATGTTTCTCAAAAACATAAAAAATCAACGTATTCGGATTTTTGTAATTTCTGTAGTTCGATTTCCACAAATTCCTTTTTGTTTATTAACCCAGCTATATTTTGATGAAAAAGAATACAATTTAAAGAAGATTTATTATTTGAGAAAAAAGTTATCATTTTTGCTATTTTGAGGTGTGGTATTACAAGATGGATTTAAAATAGGGGGTGAAGCTAGGTCGCAGGATATAGAACAGTCTATTTTGGGCACATTATGTATTTCCTCGTTTAGAGAGTGTGTCCCCGTGGGTTTGTGGCTCAATTTACTAAAATAATAAGGTATGGTGCCCTTTCTTGGTACTGACTTAAAATTTGATTTTACAATTATTTTAGTTTCCTGCAGGCGTTTATCAATCATTTTGTAATTTACAAAATTATTCTCATAATATGCACTGTCTAAAATAAAGTTTATTTTTCTACAAAGCTGGGATAAATATAAGTGGTTAGTATTGTTTTTTTTGCTGCTATAAAGATCTAATTGACAATTCACAAATCGAGTGTTTTTATACAAATTACATATGCGATGTAGCTCATTATTAAGTTTACTTTCACTAAGATATGGATTTTTTTGTATATTTATAACTAACACTGTATTGTTTTTTAATTTTTCTAATGTTAAGTACAAGTCTGTCATTGCTTGTAACGGGTTTTTATCATTTTCACCCACATTTATTATGAATGTATCAGATGTTTCTTTTCCCTGGTGACAGTTTCTTAGAATTTCCCTTGTAGAGGCATAAGGCTTTGTCGTGGAAGTAATTGTATATTTTTCGAATGTGCTGTTTATTCTAGATTTTATTAAACTTGCAGCTAACCCAACACACTGTTGTGAACCAAATATTCTTAATGTCTTTTTGTAACATTATTACAAAAGAAAATTAATAAGCAAGCTCTTAAAATCTTTAATCGACTAATTAAAACATAAACAACGTAACGTCATGTGTCAGTTTTGACAGACCGCTCAGAGCTCCGTAGCTTGGGCACTGTGAGCGGGAAGATGGCGGCGTTTATGACGCCATTGATGACGTATCGATATCGCTGTGAGCGCGCTCATGGGCAATCGGAACTCGTATATGAACGCTGTGTGCGCTATAATCGGCAAACGGAACGCAGCAAAGGCCATCGAACATTTTAAAAAAACAGCACAAATGCCTTTGTAGATGTTTCTTCTTGGGACAATTTCATTAAAACCCACATAGTTTTCTAAGTTGTAAGTGTAATTTACATTGAGGAAATTTTAAGTAATATGTAGTTACTCAGCTGACACAGAACAAAGTTCGATAAAGCGAAGTTACTTAAGTAATTGACAAATTAATTAATCTGAACGCTGAAAAAGTGCGGGTAGATCTCAAGACAAAGTATTACTCGGTGAAACGTACAGGCGTCAACACATATCAATAAGCAAAAGCGAACATTTTGAAGAAGGCCTTCTACCGCTACACTCCAAGACAACACCATCTAACTTTTATTATACTTCTGTTATTGGCAATATCCATCTTAATTATTTGCCTGAATAAATTCCACCAATAAGTCACAACGACGCAGACGTCAATACTTTTTAAGCAAAGTTTAGCTTCTTCATTCATGAGTAATAACGAACTTTGGCTAACTTAAATTGACTTTTCATGTTGCTTCAAAATGAACTGCCAAGCCTTATGTAAAAGGAATGACCTTTATGTCTTTGAGATAAAGACCATCTATCCGGAGTGCCTTTTGTCTTTGTTCTGTGTTTGAGGCAATTAATTCTTGACGAGTATTGTTTTGGTATAAATTAATATGAAATTATGTATGCCGTAAAAGCATTTTGTAAAATTAGTTTACAGTACGGATATTTCAGGTTATGATCAAAGTATATCTAAATATAATCAAACAACTGTGTTAATAAAGGAAATGTATGAAAATTAAAAATCAATGCTCTCATTTTAATATCGGTAAAGCTCATGTAGGTACATTTTTCAATGAAACTGTACGGTCTACGAGCGTGCATTATTCTTTGCTCAGGTACGTGACCTTCTAGCGTTGTACAACGCGCGAGGACATACTAAGCAAATGCACAAAATTTGATACATCAAATGAAAATAAATGTTGAGTGTCCAGTTCGTCAGTACATAAGCATCTAATGCTTTCAACATAACTTTATAACAATAGGGTAGCAATTTTTTTTTTCGGGGCTTTACAAAAAACATCTCGAATGTAGAATTATTTGATCGAGACAAAAAATTTTATATTTTGTCGACATGCCTAATTGGTAGAATAGAAAATATCTTTAGACTATTCGCCGATTCGAATTCACTAAACGATCATTGTTATTGCTCGTAGACTCTTCCGTTGTAATTACAGTGTCTTCAAAGCATTAAGAACTGTTCAACTATTTGACCTCATAAAATTCTCAACTATCGCACAAATTTAAAAACGGTGTCTTAAATAAGATATTTGAATTTAGAACATGTGTGTTTGCCGCAAGTTTCTGCTTAATACAAATCTTCACCTCATGACTAGCAGATCATAGTAATACCATTTTGTTTCAGACACTTTTGACTTGAAGTCTAATTGACTAGTTTATTAGAAAGCTAAATTCATAGATCAGGGCAAGTGAAGCCAAACATAACTGCTAATCATCTTGATAATTGTTTTAAATGAAACAATTCTTTTTAAACTGGTTTTATCGAGTTAAATCATATTTATTCATTTGAACGCAACGTTTAAGAATTACAAAACTGTGGTCGCTCGTGACCGATGCAATGCGATAAAATGTACAAAAGTGTTTTATTGATACAAAAATAAAGAAAATACCTATTCCTTTCAAATGAGTTATACTTGTAACAAGAATAAAACGTTCAAAAAATGTAAAAGCGTGATCATTATAAAAGTAAGTTCTCAGACAAAAAACCCAACACTATGGCACCAATGTAAGCAGAGTTTGTGTAATGGATGACCACGCATGGAATTGGGGGAGGCAGAGTAATCATAAGTATATAAATATCAACAACCGTGACCCGAGAACAAACATCTGTGTTTATCATACAAATTAATGCCTCGACCAGGATGCGAATCTGGGACCTGAAATGAAATGAAATATTTATTTCTCAACATTGACAATTACTTGTTCTTATTGACGTCAAATAAAACATGACTCTACCACCAGTTAGGAAAAAATCTTCGTGAAGAAGAACTGGCAAGAAACTTCACGAGTATATTTTTTTCAAAATAATTTTACAGAGTCTCTTTATGTCTCTTATGCATCTGTAAGCTTGGCAAGTCTACCTCCCCCCAAGTATCTAAACGACGAACACCCTCAAACGGCACCCGTTCATGAGTTAACGCGGGATCCAGCCATCGCCGTCCTCAACCATATTAGAGGGAAGTGAGCGACCCGTCACCCGACGCTACCATAAGAAGACATACTTGAGTGACAATAACGCTTTAGATATTCACGGCCGACCTCCGGCGTATAGTAGGCCCTGTCTAAGCCACTAAGTGATTCGGCAGTCTTGTTACCCACATTAACAATGACTTAGGCCTACTTTTCAGAACTACAAAGATCAATAAAAAAATATTGCTTGTACGAGATCAAGTGAAACATTTAGACTCTAATTGTGATGTAGAAATCATGCTCAGATACGCCTTATATTAATTAAATACTTCCAAGGCTTAGGAATATCAGTGAAAGCTATATACTCTAATATCATCCAATAGCAAAGTCGTGACAAACTTAATCAAAATAATATTACTTTATAACTTAACAATACCAGTATTAAAATATCTCATTTAAAGATGTAAATTATTTAAATGGAATAAGTTGAGGCACGAAATTAATATCTCAAAGCAAAGTTTAGTAACATTTTATATTTGAATAGATTAAACTTTGAAAATGAAATAAAAAAATGTTACTTCACGTCTTTGTAAGTTAAAAATCCAAATTATTTTTATTTTTCTCACACACTAAGACGTGATGCTTGCTAGATTTACAAATATATCGCGTTTGAACACAACATCGTTGGCACGAATCCGCCTTACATCGATTTTACCCATTTCATCGATTTTACCCATTTCATCCCCCTTAATGGATCATTTCAGTACCTAAAAAGGAGTTACGTTAAAAAATCTTTAATTTTCTGTATCCATGGACTTTTGTACAGGGCTAACGCGATTGTTAAAGTTTCTCACTTGGGCTCACAGGCTCATTGGTTTTAAAAGTAATAATCTTTTTTTAATACACGTTGTAAATTATTTTGTTTAATTTACAAATTTTAGGTCCAAACTGCTAGCTTTTAAATATTTCAATCAACGTTTTAGCTTTCTAATGAGACTCACTATAGCTGCAAATGGTTGTTAACGTAAATTTTGAGAAAACATTTACCAAAAATAGAAACTAACAGCAATATTTTAAAATGCATACATTTGATAAAGTTCAATATGACTTTAGATAATAAGACTTTCAATACTGATTTAGAATCGTTGACAGATAAGACTATACTCCAATTATAGGTATGTCTAATGATTGTGATAATTATTGATCACATATAAAGACTACATTCAATATCTGGGTCCAAAAAACGTCAGACCTACCACAAGAGTGCCCTAATGTGTATGAAGGTTCTCTTTCAATTTATCAGCATTCGGTCACGTCGACAGTAACCATGTTAATATTTTTTTAATTACACGTTTATCTCTCTAAAAAGAACGAATTACCATATTAATAATTTCAATAATTAGTATATTTATATATACATACATAGAAATCTGTATAAAAACATGTTTTCAAGTTTAATTACAGCTAAACAGCAACAATCGAGTTTCGTTAATTAAAAAAATTTCGTCATCGACTTTTCAAATTATATTTTAAATCATGACATAGTACGTAGCAATTAGATGTGTAATAATGTACAAATTTTTCTCATTTGTAAGAACCTGTGTATCTAGTTTTAAATTTTTTTAATTAAATATTTATGTACACACAGAAAATCACAATAATAAAAATGTCTTATAAACCAATAAAGTACAAAAGTACACCTTATTTATAATAGAAATGTCTACCAGCAAATCTTTTACTGGAGAAATTTGTATAGAACAAATTTAATATGTAATACTAAACATAGAATAAACATTTTTTATACAAATTAACTTAAACCCATATAGATCATTCATACTAATGATATATTTCAATAGTTCAAATTGGACAGCAACACACAATTTTATTTGTGATCGAAGCTCTTTAAGGCTATATTTCAACAAACTAGAATAAGACTCAATCCTAAGGATATTAGAAGAATATATAAGAACGAACTAAATTTTCTATTTCATTGCTAGGAACAAAAACACTGTGCCTGGTATAATATTTATACCATTTATTTTGACGGCGTAACGTAAGGTTTTCCCAATCTAAAAATCATCAAAATATACAATCAATCGTTTAATCACACCTCTCATTGCTAGATGAAAACGTAATATCCCAAAATTAAGCGAAGGCTTCGTAGAACGTAGATACGTCGAGTATTAAATCAAGCGCTGCGTGTAAATACGTCTGCTTCTCATTTCGAGAAATCAAATATTTAGCGAGATGAGACGTCTCGACACGAGACTAATTCTTTACTACATCGATTGCTTAGCTGATATAACGTAGATTATATTGCGTTTCAATTTTTAAAATTAGGTAGATAGGAAGACTTTTGAAAAACATTAGCTTTTTTACTTATATTTTAGCTGAAATATCACTGTGGGTGATTTTCACTGTTTGAATAGGAAGAAAATACAGCTCAGACGAGCTTTTAACCATGCACCTTCTTGGATTTTTGCCGCATATGTAGCAGATGGATAATTGTAAAACGAATTTAATTTATTAGATTTTTTTTGTATCATAGCTTTATTTATAAAATGGTATTGACTAAACCCTTACGAGTATGGTGTCGATTCTCTAGGTAAGACAATATCTAAATTAAAATTAATTCAGATTTTTCTTAAGAAATTATAAAAAGTTTGTTTGTTTTGGAGATAATCCTAAATTATAAATGTTTTTGATCCATTTAACTATTTAAAACATGTTTAATTTAATACAGTTTTGGAATAGAAAACGTATTTTGACAAGTACCTAAAGCCAAGTTAAGTTTGATTTTTACGACAATGGCCAACAAAAGTTGAGATCATCGCCAATATAACTGATTAATAATGTAAAATTCCTATTTTTATAGGTAAATAATAAAATAAAATGTATTTATGGTTCAGTTGGAGTACATCCAGGTGAAGAAGGGTTATCTAAGCATGCACTGGTCCTCCGTAAGATGCACGTTTAAGAAATCATAAATAAATTATTACGAGTAGGTACCCTTGGGGAACTTTGTGCAGGCTCGCCTTCGCAATCGAATCCAACTAATTGTATAAATGTACAATGCAAGTACATGAACAAGTTTACAAGTTTCTTTACAAAAAAAATATATAAATATATACGAAAAAATCCATCGTAAATTTCTAAACAATAATTCCAGTTCGAAAAAATTAAAAACAGTCGGAGTATTTTTAGTATAATTTTATTGATGGTTTTTAATTAAGAATGTTTACGCGAACAACTCACTTCCGTAAACAAAGTAAAGGCTGGATATCTATCAAGCATTACAATGTGAAAGAGGCTGACGTCACAATTGATACAATTTTTAACCGGATATTATGATTGAATGTGTTCAGAACTGTCAACTGGACGCCTGTCACTTTAGTTAGTCGGTAGTGACCACGATATCTATGAACAAACCGAAAAATCAAGTTAAGTATAATGACATAATTAAACCTGATACAATCCAGTTAAAACGTTTTTTATTTAATATAATAACATGAAAAACTTAAGGATATATTATGAACCAGTTGTATCCATTTTCCAAACAAAAAAAGACGAAGTATTTCTATTGATCCATTTAAACCTACTTCACAACTTTGTTATAGCTTTTTGTTTTATTTGTATATATTTGTACACACAGATATATAAAAAACAATCAATAAATTAAAATGCATTAGCAGCATTAAATTCTCATGCAAATAGTTATTTATGTCCGTGGCAACTTCCAAGTTGCCAATTTCGTACAAATTGTTGGCAGGGTTTCCACGCAAACTACAATAGCTGTGGTTTTCAATTATTAACAATAAAATTAAAATGGGAATATAATATTATTTGCATAGTAGGTTCGAATTACAAAACTAAATATAGCCTGGAAGCAAAATTGATTTAATGTGTGTACACAAATAGACTTACGTAACAAACAACGAGTTAACAAATGATGAAATATTTTTTTTAATAAGAAAGCAAAAAGGTTAGTCGTCTATGCTAGTTACCAAGTAAGTTATAAAGAAAAAAGCCAATCCAACAACTTTGTCCGTATATTATCCCAAGGCAATTTTCCCGGTGACATCGAGAAACTTTCATAATAACATACATCAATATCTGGATGAGGTCAATTTCTGGTGATTAAATCATGGAAAAGTGTTTTTCATTTTCGTTACTTGTTGCTAAAAGCGCAAATTTTTACGAAAATAACGTTGCATTTAAATTTTGATTTAAAATAAAAATTTGTATAGACCCCAATGTTAATCTTGGCTATAGATTGATTGCGATAATTATAATTTGGTTTTTTTCACGAGTTCTACATGTTCGTAAGTTCGTTTTCTTTGACACTTTTCTCAAAGTCAACTAGGAAGTTATAAAATACTTCCCTGCATTTGATAAAGACTGTATTCAAGAAAAGTCAAGAAAATTCGATTTAACTTTTATAGGACTCTGTGAACCTCATGAATAAAAGTTATTATAAAAACTTAATAAGTAGCTTTGAATACTTATATTTTATGAGAAAGGTTTTGAAACTTTTTGCCTCATATATTTTATTTCTTTTGACCAAGCAAAAATTTTAGACTTCAAAGGTGCATAACTAATGTCGATTATTTCGTGGTGGTCGGTGTTCTGACTTTGTTTCGTATTGCGTCGATGCCGGCTCATTTTTATTTTCTATTTTGTACCTACAAGCTTCGCGTATGACTTCCATCACGGCTGACTGAAAGCGACAAATGTGGATATATCTCTATGAAGAGGTGCCTACTCAATTTACTTTTTGTGTACGTTACTTCAGCCACATACAGTTGGGTTTTGTTTTTTCGTTTTTTAGCAATAAGACTTCAAGGTTTTGCAAATTACCCAAGATTATTTAATTCATCCTGCTTTTAGTTAATTAAATTCAGAAAATGGTTGTAAGAAGGTTTTTTGGTTTATTGTACTATAAAAAGTTGTAAAAGCAAAGCTCCGTCTTTTGCGATGCTTGAAATATATATACAATACAATACAATACAATACAATACAATACAATACAATACAATACAATACAATACAATACAATACAATACAATAATTTATAAATATAAATTATTTATATTAATATGACTCAATTACAGAAAACAATAAACTGATTTATTGCTTCTTTTAATTCAAGAATACCTAGCAATTTACAATTTAATTTTGCCTTATTGATTGAAGCCGAACAAAGTTTGTGGAATATTATTTTTCAAACTATTTCTGAAGTAAAAGCGTTCGGAGCGGAATATATTTTGCCGTAAAACCTTAGTTTTCAAAATCAATGAACAAGGTATAATAGTAAACCAAACACGGTTGAAGAATTTGATTGGTTAATTACTTTTAATTTATATTTTAAAATGTTTCTTTTCTTGAATTACGATTTGATTTCTGCCAATTACTGTTTAACTCACCGATGGATGTTTCGAAAAGTATTTTTCAGTTATTTACGCTTTCACCATGGTTAATGTTAATTCTATAGCTGCTCTTCCATACATTTATTTGATGAGTAAGAACCTTTGTTTATTTAAAACACAGTTCTTCAAGTTTAGTTATGAAATATATTTATTTATATATACCAAAGATAGCGAAAATAAAGTAGTATTTGTAAATAGTCAAATAGTTATTACTAACATAGATTTTTAAACCTATTGATGTCTTTTTGCGAAAATATACATATTATTATTATTAATTACTAAGCAAATCGTAGAGAATATAATATATTGAAACATCTTTTTTACCTAAAAGAGGCGAGAGGTCTCAGCAGGATATTTTTATTTTTACTGATGGTAACTTGACATCCGCACCCATAAACTACATTAATTATAGGTGATTTTGAATGATTATTGATTGTGTTTATATTGTTTGTTTCTTTATAATTCACCGACAAGACAACCACTTATACATTAAAACACACAAGTACATATACAAATAATTATACACAGTGATGACTTACTTAAAGGTTGCCGTAGCGTGCGCACTGTATGTTTTACATAGGTTAGTAAATAATTTAGACAATAAGGCGTATTAAGTAGTGATACAAGAAGCGAGACTTTTAAAGATGTCAATTTCAGTTTTTGGGACAACTTATTTTACATTATAACCATAAGATCAAATGAGTAGAAAACCTACTTAAAAACTTATTTTTACTTTTTGTAAGTAAGGAACGAGGTGTGTTGAATATAGTTAAGACAGCAGAAATAAGCAAATTAATTTAATGATAGTCAACTGCTCTTGTTTTTAGGCTTACAATTTGGAAAGTATCTCGTCTAATGATGCGTAGATGACTGTAGGCTTCAGTTGCAGTATCCTGTTCCAGTGATTGCACTGGCTGTTTCTTTCCTTTCATCACAACCACGTCAAAGTCCAGAGCAATAAGGACTAAAGTACCACCAAAAAAAATTTAACAAAAGAAACTCTACAACCACAAAAGATGACGTCATCCTTCTGATCTGATGAAACTTCTGATTCAATGGGAATTTAGGGATAAAATATACCCTATGATATTTTTGAATAATTGACCTTTTCTATGGAGAATTATTTTTAAATTCGATTCAATCGTTTCCTAAATTATCGGCACATAAATACAAACAAATCTAGCTTCTTCGTTAGGTAGGTTAGAAAAGCAGTATTTGGTGACCCTTGATGATTAGGGCGACCTCTCCACGTACCACAACCACACAAATACTTTTAAAACATTCCTTTTCTCAAGACACAATCATTTCAAATCCCTTGAATCATATAAAGTTGCAATTCGCCTTCAAGTCACTTTCATGGAGCGCCGGCATTGACACTGTACATTGCTAGCAACCTACCTGCTCAGTAACAAAAACTAGCACTAAAGCCTTTGTTACGTGACTAAATGTCAAACTTCATGGACGCGTAGAACGGAGCGCCATCCTTGACTGAACTGATAAGTTGGTCGGACTATATTTGCAACTATTACTCTGATCCTAGTCCTTCGAGGAAACCAGTAAATGTCTGGAAAACTGGCGTCTTGACAACTTGAAAGTTTGTCGAATCAATAGAGTGATAAATCAATAGAGCGTTTTCATCGGAGCTGCCTTTTTGCCATATTGGCCTTTTAAATTTCACTGCTCTTTGTGGCCAAGCGCTGAGGGTGCTTAGCCGAAACTTAAACTACATACGAAACGCCTGAGGGCACCCAACTTCATGAACGTGGCAATAGTCGACAACTCCAGATCTTTAAGCAGATCTATAGCGGACATAGGGTTGGGCCCCAACGCATTTGCGTAAGAACCTATTTTGAATAACCTGTAAGTCATCGAGGTTTGACTTGCTGGCGTGAGCGAAAGCCACACTGGCATATGTCATGATGGGGCATGCGCTTCAGGTTTTGTAAAGTATAAGCTTATTTCTAAGCGGCGTTTGCAGCCTACCGAAGGCGGCTCTGTCCTGGACTCGTTTTAACGGTTAAGTGGCCGCGAATGTGGGTATAGTCACAGTTATTGAGATAAAAAAAAAAGAGGGAAAAAAGGTTATTAGAATTTCTTTGTTAATATCTCTTCTTGGGCGCTACTACAGTCCTTCCTATTTTGACCGCTATTATCACCACGTTTATGGCTGTGTTTCGATCAAACGGAAGGAAGAGCCAGTGCAATGACTGGAACAAAGGCAATTTCACCTGAAGCCGGCGACGCATCATTAGCGGATTTAATAATCACAATCACTATCAATACGTTAAACACCTACGACTAATGATGTCTATGGGTGCGGATGCCATTTACCATCAGGTGAGTCATGTACACGTTTGCCGGCTATGTTTGACATAATATCGCCATGATGGCGACAAAATATGCCTTCGCCTGGTATTCCGTTGCCAATCACTTTATTTTCTTAAAATTGTTTACATTTCTCTCTGAAAATACGAGTTATTATTATTATTTCAATTCCTAAACGAAGTCTCCAAAGTTTTCTGCTCCAATAGTTAAGGCTAATAGCGACTGCGATGTCCCTTGAGATGCGTTCCGGATCTGTCCCTCCATATTCCGTGCCTCCTACTATTTGATAAAACTGTTCATTGCTCGAGAAGGGAAATTTTATCCGTCACTGTTGTGAAATAGATGAGGGAAATGTAAAATTGTGAGGAAAATCGAGAAGTCTGTGCCGCTTAGTTGTTTTACATTGTTTTTAATTACGCATTACTCAAGTGAAAATGTGTGCAAAATCTGATCAATAATTTTAAATAATTATCCTGTCATAATTTGTCATTTAAGTATACTTTTTTCTTCGCGTGAGACTTTTTTGTTTGATTTTGGTGATGATTTTCCATATGGAAAGCTAAGTTCTCCAAGATTTTTTTTATAAGAAAGCATTTATTATTGCAAAATATTAAACAGATTGTCTTACGTTTTAAAAGACTTCTTAGCGCGAAATTAAATTAAAATTAAATTAAATAATTGTAAGACGCTGGACTCTTTTAAACCCACACTAAAGAATCTTTACCTTCTTCTATTTAAAATTAGGTGAACTGCTCATACTTTATTGTGTCTTATACATGCTAAATATAATTATGTATGAACTTATTTGTATGCTTAATGATACATTTTATCTTAACGTTACGTCGTTAGATTAAATTTTGATGTAACTGTGTATAACAAATGTTATTGAATAGCTAACTGGTATGCAATAAAGAATTAATAAATAAAATTGAAATAAATGATAATTTACTCGCTAACTTAAGTAAAGATAGATCAAATTATTGTAAGTACACAATAAACAAATATGATGTAGGTGTACGATGCAAATAACTGCAGTTGAAGAGTTTATAACCCAGACAAACACACCAAATGCTATGGTTGAGGAGGGCGATGGCTGGATCCCGCGTTAACTCGTGAACGGGTGCCGTTTGAGGGTGTTGCTTGAGGGAACTTGCCGAGCTTAAGCTTAAGGTTTTTCCGAACTGGTAGTAGAGTCATGCTTTATTTGACGTCAATAAAAACAAGTAATTGTCAATGTAGAGAAATAAATATTTCATTTCATGTCACTGTATGGTAAGAGCTTGCGTCATGGATACAGCGAACTGGGGGAACCCAGAATAAACATACATATATAAATATCAACAACCATGACCCGAGAATAAACATCTGTGTTCATCATACAAATGAATGCCCCAGCCAGGACTCCAACTAGGCTACTCGGCCGGCACATTATTTTTCATACGAAATGCAGATTGCTTCAATACTTCAATAGAAGCGCAGAACATTATAGGAAATTACTCCAGGAACTTGGAGCAAGCTCAGATTCGCACTGGAATCCCCTGCAGTGTAGTCTCCCCTTAGTATGCGGAGCGCCTACAAAAGACCGAACCACCCGCAAGCGATTCTCGCCTTAGTGTGAGCCTGATGAGTGAGTGAGAGTCAAAAGTGAATAAAATAACATTCGAGCATCGTTTTCAGTATAGGCATTGACATACAATATAGACTCATTTGGCATTACATTTTCATTGGCATTATATTTCAGAGGAAAAGTTTTCGTACTTCGCATCCTAATCTTTCCAATAAGCATTTTGTTCTGGGGAATGTAATTAAATTTCACTCAAAAAGAAAGAAGAAAGTGGTAGCTATTGGACGACTGCTCTAATTTTCCGCCGGTCTCTGTCACTTTTGCCCTGACCCTCGGCCAATTGGTCTGAATGCCGAGATTTTCGCCTTACAATGCGTGCAGGCCTTTGGATAATAAAATCAAATAAAATCCCTGGACAAACACACCAACTGTATGGCCCCAAAGTAAGCAGAGATTGTGTCATGGACGACCACACAGCGAACTAAGGGGGAACGCAGAATAAACATATAATACAAACAACCATGACACGAGAACAAACATTTGTGTTCATCAAAATCAAATAGTGGTACAGTGGTTAAAGAGCGGACTTCTTGATTTTGAATATAGGTTTAGAATAAAGGTTTCTAGGTTTTGAGTCTAATATAGGTACTGCAATGCAAGAGAGGAATTAATAAATTAATAATAAAGCCCCAGACAAACACACCAACTGTATGGCCGTAAAGTAAGCACTGTATGGTCATCTATATCAAAGCTTATGATGTGGATAACCATACAGTGAACTGAGGGGGGGATACCAGACTAAACATACATATATAAAAACAAACAACCATGACACGAGATTAAACGTCTGTGTTCATCACAAAGCTGAATGCCCCCATCAGGACTCGAACGTGGGAACTCCAGCGTACCAGGCCGGGCTACTACCCACTATAGCACTCGGCCGTTATTTATTCTAACTTTTTACTTTTTGTAATAAGGGATTTTTCTCAATCAATTTAAGAAAAAAAAGTACTAATGGCCCCGATAGATGGCGCCACGAAAAACTGGTCTGATTAAATCCTATAAGATAGTAAGGCTGAAAAGAAGACAAAAGTTTCGAAAATACCACAATAAGCCTATGCAGAGATTCTACAATTAAATGAATGTATTTATAAAATAATACAAAAAATGTTTACGACAGACCAGGCTTTATTGCGTAGTTGTTTGCCTTGTTTATACGATATACTTTAATTTAAAAAAAATAGGAACAGTCATTACTGGCGCCACCTATCGTGAAATTTATGAATAATAAAAATTTTCGAGCAGTTGGAAAATCCCTCATCACAGTACAATGAAACAAAAGATAAATGTATGCTTAAAATTGCTAAATGAGCATTACTTTCATTTCAATTGCGTTAAAAATATGTAAGTGTTAAAGTTATTAACTTCTAACCAACTCTTGTCTTCATCCTTGAGTGAGCGCAGGTAAGTGTCATAAAAGGCACTATAAAAATGAACGATATATAATCAGATTCCTTTCCAAAATGGCTTTTATAGTAGCACCGCGTCATGACTAAGTAGTTTAAACTTTGCTGCGATATAACCATCAAATTGATATTTTGATCTAAATGGTCCCATCTCTGCGGAATACTGCGAAGTCTTGCCAAGTTTACATTTAATCTGATTCGCGGAATTTGTGTTTTAACTCGACTCATGGTTTTAACTTTAGTTGTCATAATGATAGCAAAGAAGTCTTAATGTTTATCTATCACAGCAAGAATAAAGAATAACAAATTATGCTACTAATTGCTTCATTAATAGATCATGTAGTTTACATAATAAACTATTAAATTAAATTGATATTTTTCACCTTTCTTCCAGTAAATTTAGAAATAGTATAGGTAAAATACTGGTCTCTTACTTGTGTTAATATAAATAGTGGGAATATATATGTGTATCCAAATTAATTAGACCATTGATTGTGATATATATTGTAGATATCAAATTTTTGTTATATACATTTATCTGTACGTAAATAATTTAAGGGTTTGAATTGTGTTCTTGTTTTTTTGTTTTTCTGTCCACCGACTGTAAATGTAATACTTTAGCTATGGAAACTTTGCTTGTTAATGTTAAAATAATATTTACTATAGTATTTTTTATAGTAACTGTTGGTTTCCGAAATAAAGAAATAAAAAATAAAAAAATATGAAGGAATACGTTCTAATTAAGTCATGTAATCGTTGTCTGTGGCTCAGAGGTTAGTGCGCAGTGCAAGTGTATTTTAGCTGCATTTTTACTGCTCTAATAAATATAAAAATTTATTTTGAGCTCGTCCATCAACCCGTGTAGCAAAGCGTGTTGGACTATATACAGTCCCTGACACCACCTCCGTAGGTGAGTACTGCTGTTATCCCTGTAATGGGATTATCAAGGCTGTCGTGGATCGTGGATTATTGATATACAATAATAAGGCTTCTTGAGTTACATTATATTGAGACGTTAACTCGCACTATTATTTCATTAGTATTGCAGGTAATATTATTATTATTAAAATAAATAGCATCCAAAACTGTTAATCCTCTTCGCTTCTGAGTAGTAGGGCATTTTTTCAAAATCAAATCAAAATCAATTTATTGCTTTTGAATATAATAACATTTGCAGGCATACATACACTAATCAGAAGACATATTTAACTGTATGACAGCATGCTATGTGTTACGACATTGTTATTATCCTTTTTCCTTCCTAACCAAAAATCATAATTCCCGCGTACGTGGTTAACCATACGATGAATCTACCTACTGTGTTCAAAAAAAAAAGTGTGATGGCCGCCGCGTCATTCGAGACTCATGCCGCTCGGATTTATTGTGAAAAATAAGAAGATTTTACTTGTAAACTTAGTGCTTGCGAAGTTTTGTGATCTCAAGATAGTTAAGCAACTGTGGAAGTGTGGATTTTATTGTAAATAAGAGATTACTAAGACATTGAGTTCGCCACGTTAGATTTCAACCAACCAACCACGTTTTACCTTGGTAAGCTCCATTCCCTTAAATTCCTTAGCAATAGTCAATGCATTACTTCCCGTTGAATTTCTAAGGATTCATAAGACGAACCAAACTAGGTATTTGTGGCGGTCACTTCTTCGATGGCGAAGGCCACCCTAGGATCGCTTGGGATACACACTTGTGTGGTATGCGGGTTAGGTTATAGGCGGTTTTGTAGGATCTAATACCTATTATATATGGAACTACACTAAACTAACCTGGAAGGAGGCACCTAGCTCTCACCCAAACACACGACCTGGAGCGGCGGTACTTCGACCTTTTCTTCTTCCGGGCCCGGGTTATTCCAAGTGTCTTCTTACAGTAGCTATATCACTGCAGAGCGGGTGTGGGTCGCTAGTAAGCGAGCAACCACGAGCGGTGCGGTCAGGGAGCTCAGATGAAACTTCCCTTCTACAAGTAGGTGGTACACAGCGTCCGACGCGCGTGAGGGTTCGGAGCGTGCGGTGCGTATCGAGAGCGGCTATGTACTTTTTGGTAGCGAATGCTGCGGCGCGTTTGACAGCTAATGTCAAAGAAATATTAAAACTATGTGGGTAGCCAAAACTACATTCTGAGCGCCATATTGGCGCGAACAGTGTTAAATAGTTCAAGTTAACTTTTTTCAGCGGCCAAGCCTTTCCACTTTGGTTACTTAATTATTTCTAAATACTATGCTTACATTTCAAAATGCACAGTCAAGGATACGGAAGAGGATAAGGAAGATAAATTAATTTGTACAGTTTATTACTTCACTTCTGTATGTGTCAAATTATATTACTGTCACTATGCAATAGGTTCTGAGTATGCAAGCGGGGCGATAGTGGGCGTACCGCCTACCCTCCCACCTTCTATGCGGTGGCGCCTACACATGTTCGCCTCAACCTGACTATGGACAACTATAGGTGTAATTAATCATGCATGTAAAGATCTAATATGCTGTAAAAGTACTTGTCTATAAATAAATTATACATGAACATAGTTACCACAAAACTTGTTAAAAGAAACAGGGATTTTTTGATTGCGTCTAGATGAAAGCATTCGTGGTACAAGAGGTAGAATTATCTTCGTGTTTTCAAGACAATCTCTTACAGTTTGATCTAGGGTATGACGAAATCACAAATGCATCATGCAACGCGCTTTGTCTGTAAGTAAAAGTCTTTAATGTTTGAACTTCAATCACAAATAAAAAATTGTTGTTAAACAGTTTCGTACAAATATGACACTTTAAACTGTCTATGGTTTAAAAGTTTGTCAAGAAATGATATTTGGTACATAACAACCAATGTTATTGCAAATACAACCCTACTTGCATGACTTAAAATTGAATATAGAAAGCTGACTAGGACATTTGTGTTTCTAGTTTTTATATGTGATTGAAGAGTTTGAACATCTTTTTTCATCCAAATATTTCTTCTCGTTACTCCTAATATTAAAAAAGTAAATATTAGAAACTACTATTTAATGTAAACGTCTGCCATGTATTATAACAATAATATTTACTTTACCGTATAGGTAAAGCTGATTCCTCGAGATAAATTAATACCTCGTAATAATGTCGAACATAATATTCTCTTTGCAAATATTTAGTTCCAAACTAAGTTACATCGCCAAATTGGATAAATATTGAAACATAATATTTCCAGTGTTTGCTTTATTCCTCGTGTATTTGAGAACCGTTTCCCCTGTTTCAATCTATGATTTTCTAAAGCAGACAATTTGTAGTTGGCAAGGAGTAAGTGTGAAAAAATTAATTACTGATTACATCTTCATGGCCCTAATATTCGTATAAGTAAGGGCTGATTTTTCAATACTCAGATAATTTTATCTAGAAAATATGTCAAACACTGAAAATTACTCTACTGATAAAAGTTATGTGAGCATTTAACAATGAGCCCTAAATAAAATACAGCTTTGACTCAACAGTTACGTTCATGACACAAAGGCGGTGAGTCGATACTTTGATCCTAAAGTGCCTAAATTGAAATGTTTGTAATCCTTTTGGGTTATAAGTAACTCTAAATGAAGATAATAATTTCTAACGTGAAACTTACTAATTCTCGACTCTCGTAATGTTTTGTTTAATGTTCTCACAATTAAACAATGAAATAAAGGAAATTCGTACGTTATCATCGACGGAAAAATAGGTCTATAATTGCATATTATTTCTTTCATATCTACGTGATGTCTTAATTTAATTTATTTAAGTATTAACAGCTTTCCGTAGCATATAGCATATATATGAAAAGATTAGAATTGTGTGAAACCTTTGTGAAACCTAAACGAATTATTGCATTACTCAATGCAATTATAAATATTTGATAATTGTTTGATTCACAAATTCCGCAGCGTTTTGGTAAATTTAACTACAAATGCTGCTCAAAAGTTGGAAATATCGCAACGGATTCCACATAAATGCATTCAAAGGGATTGTTTTTTTTAACTATTTTATCGAGCACGTGATCAGTGGTAAGTGTCGATCCAGCGGTATGTTGCATCCCCACCCACGTTCATCATTAATCTAAAGTTAATTCAGTTTTATTAATATGTAGAGATTTTGATTTTAATATCGACTAATGTTATAAAGCGGAAATGATATCTGTTCCTGTTTTTTTTTTTTTGGCTGTTAACAAGGCTTTGACCGGGACAAGACGACGTAAACATGATAATTGTGGCGATTAAAATAGCAACTGCCTAAGAAAAGAGCTTATCTCCGATGAAACAAAAAAATCTACTAGTACTTTTATTAAGAGGTTTTTATTAATATTGAATATTCTTAATCGCTTCATGAATATTCTTAATTATCAATATCCTACATAGTGTATACGGAAATAATCTAAATTTTCACCATGCAAATGATTCTGCGGAATATTTCGGTTGAATTTGCCGAAAATTCGTTGTTCCGGTTTATTTAACAACCAATGCGAAATGTCGAATTATTGAGAGTTCCTAGTGTTATTTTGTGAAAATCGCTTTTTGCTCATCTAGTTTGGGCTAAAATTGCTGGAAGTGCCAGCGATCATTTTACAGAATGTTTATCAATTAAGTTATCTTATTAACTGTTAGCATCGCGTCATCGATCGCAGCGACGTCCTGGGTTAGATCCCGATGACCGTTTAAACGTACTAATGAGTTTGTACTAATAATTTTGAGTACACCAGTGAAAAAATGGGAGAGCACCATTAGAAGTTATATCGCACTTGATCGTAATGCTACTATCAAGGTTGATGGCTTGTAAAGTACTGCTTGACTTAAGTGGGGATGTTTGTTGATTAAGGACATAATCATTAATATTTGAAAAGCTAGTACTGTATACTTTCATATTATGAAAATCGTTATCTATTATCGTTTCTTAGCCTTTTCCATAATTTTTAAAGTTATCAAAATTAAATAAAGCATTTCTAGAAAACTAGCTCTAGGTCCTGATTACTCAACCGCAAATTGAAAATTAATAACGGAACATTTATGTGCTTTACTAATGATTTACCGCTAGTACAGTTCAATTTAATAATAAGGCAAATTTAAACATTTTGTATAATGTTCTGTATTTTGATATAGCTATTAAATGCAATAATATTACTTCTAAAATAATTATTAACAGTACAAGGCATTTGTAGCATTTGCGTTTAGAAATTACAAAAAATGAAATAAATTTTCCGAGTTTTATAGTGCTATCTACAAAGACGCGCCTTAATACTTTTTAGTCGAAGTCACATACTACGATGTATGAACCAAAATTAAAACATTAAACTAGGGTGGGCAAAGGCGGCCTTATCGCTAGCAGCGATCTCTTACAGACAACCTTTGTGTTGATGGAAATCAAGAAGAAAGGGGGGGGTAGTGTGCCAATAAGAAAAAAATTTAAATAATTTATTTTTTAAATATGCATAAATACCAAAATACATACGTATATAAAAAATACTTATATGTATTCATATATATTATAATTACATTACATATAAACACGTGCAAACTACTATTTTTCCAAAAGGTGATCGTGTAGATTAGCTTTAAAAATGGCATTAGATTTGGAGTGTCGTATATCAGACGGCAGTTGATTCCAAAGGTGGGCAGCTTTCATAGTAAAGGACTCATGATAATATCCAGATGCTATGGCTATGGCTATGGCAGAGGCTATGGCTTGAGCCAAGTAATTTAAAACGCTCTTTAAGATAAATAGGGGTACGAGGGTCAAAGAGTATTTTATAAAGAAGAGTGAGAACGTGCTCCTCGCGACGCAGCTTAATTGGAAGCCAGTTAAGCTTGCGTCGGCATTCAGACACATGATCAAACTTGCGCAAGCCGAAGATGAACTGAATGCAAAGGTTCTGCATACGCTGGAGTTTGCTGAGCAAATCTTCATTGAGGTCAATGAGGCAGACATCAGCATAGTCCAGAATCGGAAGAAGAAGTGATTGCGCAAGTTCGACCTTGGTCTTGAGAGGAAGCAGGTTTCTTCATCTTCTTAGGGATCCCGATGCAGCAAAAACTTTTCTGCTTACTTCAGCTATGTGCGCCGACCAGGAAAGAGTTTCATCAAAGAGGACACCGAGGTTCTTGACGATATGGTCAGTCCCCTAATGGTCAGAATGACACCGTTTAAATAAATTTGTGGTATTGTTAGTTGCTTGAGTGACGCAACCTACCTAGCACCACCCATAACGATAGCCTGCGACTCATCGGGGTTAATTGTAAGACCATGGGATAGACTCCAGTTAGTGATAACAGCAAAATCATTGTTTATTCTCGCAATTAGATCATCAACCTCATTGACGAAGCCTTGGGTATAAATTTGCAGGTCATGGGCATACAAATGGTGTTTACAAGAGAGTAAGGGTGTCAGGAAGTTAATGAATATTGAGAAAAGAAGAGGCGAAAGGACGCCCCCCTGGGGCACACCAGCAATGACGTCACGGAACCCAGAAACCCTACCGTCAGCACGAACACACTGCTGACGTCCGACCAGATAACCACGAAACCATCCCGTTTCCTTGTCTGAACCGAATACATTTCGTAGCATGCCCAACAAGATATCGCTATCGACGGTTCCAAATGCATTTATAAAGTCAAGGATTACCATAGCGGTCAGTTGTTGGTTGGACATCCCCAAGCAAACTTCATCCGTCACTTTGATCTGTGCAGTAGTAGTGCTATGCCCAGGACAGAATCCAAATTGAAAGGAACTTAGGAAGTTTATGGAGTTTATGAATGAACTGACTTGTTTGAAGACAAGCCGTTCAAGGACTTTGGACAGGAAAGGAAGAATGGAAATAGGCCTAAAATGGGAGGGAAGTGACGGATTACTAGTTTTAGGAACGGGAATAACCACTGCTTTTCGCCAGCAGTTCGGGAAAGTTCCAGTACTGAGCGAGAATGAAGAGAGAAGAAGATGTGTCACGGTTAGTGGCAGAATATTAAGGTTCGCGGACTCAACAATTAAGCGCAGTTTTTCTGAGCGATAGTCATTTTTAAGGAGGCACGTATTAGAGTCACCCAATATTATGGCATGATCAACCGTTGGAACCAGTGCCTCCAATACCGACTCGAAAGAGCTGAAGTAATCAATGTGGAGGTTTGGGCTGTAAAAAACTCTTAGAAGAACCTTAATATGACCGAAGACAATTTCAATAAAAAGGTGCTCAGAACCCTCAGAGTACTGAGACGGGGATGTACGGATAATTCTAAAAGTAAAATTATTTCTAAGGTATACGGCGACTCCACCGCCGCCCTTAACAGTTCTGTCATTACGAATAAGGTGAAATCCGGGTAAAGAGACGGAGGAAGAAGAGAGACAAGGTTTTAAGAATGACACCGATACAGGAATAGCATGTGTTAAAGCGTTGTTGGAAAATGTCATTAAAAGATCCGAGTAATGCGCGGGAATGCTTTGCGCATTAATATGCACGACATTAAAGGTTTTAGGAAAAGACAAAAAGGTTGATTCCAGCTGAGAGTCTTGCGACTCGGTCGTACTATGATAACTGCTATTGGATGAGGATGGAGTACTATAAAAATCCAGAGCCATCATCTGAAATGTTATCGTCACCATCGTATATCGTTTGCAACATATAAGTAAATTTATAAAATTAAAATAGATAAATGAAAAAAAGATAAGAATGTAAAATGAATGTACTTAAATATAAAAATAATAATAATCAAGTAGTCAACACGCCAGCAGTGAAATAGTGAATCGCATTAAAAATAAATCACATTAACACGAAAGAAAAAAAACCGACAGAAAATTAACAAAAAACATTTAAAATTATTAAAATACACTAACCAAGAAGTATTAAAAATACACGCAAGACTAAATTCTTTTCTATAAAATTTCTATATTAAAAAAATTAAAAACTACTTAAAACAATACAATTTAAAATATATGTAATAATACTTTTGAAAGTCAGGAGGCAAGCATAACTATTATCCGATGAAGAGGTGTTTTTTTTTTTTTGGTTCCCCTCCACGGGAAGGGCAGGAGGATATAAAAAATGCTCTGACGCATACTCCGCGCGCGCGATCGAAGTTATGTGGGACTCGTCCCGACGCCTACCAGAACCATACCCACTAAAAAACCCCCTGTCGGCTCGTGCATTTTTGCCACTCAGCCTTCACCTGAGCGACGGCCAATTGGAGAAAGAGGCCGCGCTAGCGGGGCCTTTAAGGGGTCACCCGCTGAGATTTACATAGCACTGAAGGTGCTCAAAATGAAAAGTAAATAAAAAACATTAAAAATTGATAAAATAAAATTGCATTAATTCGGATTTACGTTAGAATTAGAATTTACGTTAGAATTAGAAATTGCGGCCTGAAGGGCCTCGAGATCTAAAGTTAATTGCGTGGGTTCGCCAGTGTGCGCGTTTCTCGGTCTAGCTACTTTGAATTTCGAATCTAACACAGGAGCTGTATATGAGACTGAATCTCGAACAAGATGATTGGGATGGGATGATGGCGCGTTTGAAGAACGATTCTGAGAGTGCTTTGAGGTTGCACTGTAGGCAGTTCAAGATCTCTGTGCAGGTCCGCGTTACGCACGTACCAAGGTGCGTTTGTGGCCCTGTGGCAGAAGAGATTTTGAACTACTTGCAGTTTATACAGGACGGAGGGTTTGGCGTGGGCAAAGACTGGCGAAGCATATGACATGACGGGTTTAACGCAGACCTTATAAAGCGTACGTTTATTTCTAAAAGACATTTTACTTTTTCTTCCTATCATACTATAAAGACGGTTTAGGTAAAAACGCGCGAGTTTCATTACTCTATCGACGTGTGGCTTGAAAGAAAGCGTCTGATCTAAGGTGACGCCTAAGTATTTGACAGTGCGCTTCCAGGGGATGGGAATACCTAACATACGAATGTGCGGATCGTTGTGGCAATTACGACGTTTGTGGACGAATTGAATAGTAGAACTCTTTTCTGGGTTGACATCGATACGCCATTTTTGAAACCAAACACCGAGGGCGTTTACGGCCTTTTGGAGTCTGGTGATGTTATACGGGATCGCTTGACTTTTAGTGTAAAGGGCGGTTTCGTCTGCAAAGAGGGCGAGTTCAACGTCTTTAGGCGGGATGGGAATGTCGTTAGTGTACACGGTGTACAGCAGAGGGGCGAGGACTGAGCCTTGCGGGACTCCAGCCTTTATGGGACGAGGCGCGGAGAGCGTGCCTTCGTTTTTGAATCGGAAAGTACGGTCTTTAAGAAACGACGCTATTAATTTGACTAGGCGAGCCGGAAAGCCTATTTTATAGAGTTTAAAAACGAGACCGCTGTGCCAGACTTTGTCGAAAGCCTTGGCTACGTCAAAGAGAACAGCGATTGTTTTTTTACGACGCTGAGAGAATCCTTGGAGTATGTACTCGACGATTCGATGGACTTGCTGAGGGCAGGAGTGCTTAGCGCGAAAGCCGAACTGGTGGGGAATAATGAGAGGGTCGCCATCCGTTGGAAACAGATGGTTCCGCATTCGAGAGAGTATGACTCTTTCGAGAAGTTTAGACATTGCCTTGAGGAGGCTGATGGGTCTGTGATTAGCCGGGACATTCAGAGGTTTACCCGGCTTGGGAATGCCTATGACTGTCGCTTCTTTCCAGGCTTTTGGTAGGTAACTATAGTCGAAGCAGGCATTGAAGATGATAGCTAACAAGATAAGCACCTGCTGGGGCAGGTGCTTAAGTGCGTGGTTGGAAAGTCCATCCGAACCCGGAGCCTTTTTGGACTTTTGACTTCTAATGAGAAGCAAGATTCCATCATTAGAGACTGTGACGGGGTCGTCAGTGATGGGGAGAGATTCTCTGCGGAGAACTTCGTCCTCCACCGCCTGGATGTGGAAGGGATCCGCGGGTTGCGTGCTGGGCGAACATTGTGCCGCTATACTGTCGGCGAAGCATTCGGCTTTCTCTTCGACTTCGAAGGCAATAGTGCCGTCGGGACGAGTGAGAGGAGGAACGTGAGAGGCGGTGTCTACGCGTAAGGCTCGGGCCATTCGATAATACGCTTTGTGGGACGGGGAGATATTCTCCATAAGATCGTTAAACTGAGCGTCTCGGAGTTCCGCGAGGCAAGACCTAACTTTACGTTGAAGCTGATTCGCAGCTGTTCTGTATGCGGGCGTGGTATATTTCTTGGCTCTCTGGAGAGCCGCGTTCTTGGCTTTAATGAGATTGCTAACGGCTAGGGGAAGCGCGGGTTTGCCTTGCTTGGCAATAATTTCATTGTCGCTGATGAATGAGTTGATAGCATCAGTGAGAGTGTTGACTAATGATTCTATTTCAACCAGGCTATCTAATTGGTCGGGCCAAATCGCGAGCGGAGAGTTAAGGGCTTCTTAGGCAGAAACTAACGTATTTTTAAAGCCTTTCCAGTTGGTGAAGGTCTTAGGAGATGTGACGTTATCGTTAGGCGCACCTAGCACAAGGGAGACGGGGCGATGGTCGGAGCCTAGGTCATCGAGCGGTTCGATGGACCTGAGATCAAGATTGATTCGCTTGATAATTGCAAAGTCGAGGATGTCAGGAGAGTAGGTCGGGTTATTGGGATAGTGAGTGGGAGTGATGGGGGATATGACGTCTAAGTCAAGGGAGTTAGTGATGTCGAGGAGAGCGATACCACTGGTGTTGGTCGATAGGCACGTCCAGTCAGTATGTTTGGAGTTAAAGTCTCCGAACATAATGACTGAATGGCCGAGGGCGAGAATGGCCTCAAAGTCGCTGCGGATTGGTCTGGAGCCACATGGTATGTAGACTGAAGCTATGATAATGGTCGGATGACCAGTCATAGCCAGTCTACACACAGTGGCTTCCATGTTGAGGAGAGGAGGGGTAGGGAGAGGACAGCAATGGAAGCCTTTTTTGTAATATATAGCGGTGCCGCCGAAACCGTCGGAGTTGGGCCTATCGTTGCGAGTAAACGCGTACTTAGGAATAGCGTATCCCCTGGAGCGGTTTGGAGTAAGCCATGTCTCCTGGAGAAGGAATAAGTCAGGTTCTTTGTTCTGAAGGAACAGTTTAATCTCAGGAAGGTTGGTGCTAAGACTACGAGCGTTAAAAGATACTAGGGATAAGCCCTTGGGTTTAATACGACCTGACGCGGGATTTGCGGGTCTAGACATTATAATTTACTTATTTACGAATTTATACAAAAATAAAAATGTATAACGAACTTAGAAGCGAGTGATGCTCGGCTAACGCCAATACACGCTCTTGAGGAGAGCGGGCGGCTCGCAGTTTGCGTGCGAGTACGGAAATTTCGTTAATATCGACGTTTTGAATAACGTCGAACACGGTCTTCATGTCCTCAGCCAACGACGACTGAGGTGCGGATGACGGAGTGGGACGCGGCCCTACGGAAGCTACGGGAGCTGGGATGGGTCGGGAACGTGCAGGTGGAACGGCCGGACGCTGCCTCCAAGACAGAGCCTGAGTAGGCGTCGGCTGAACGGGCTTTGCTTCCGGGGGACCCCGGTTGCGCAGCGGCGGGAAGTTGGCGGGAGTGAGCGGCGGTGCCGGTTTAGGCGCGGCCCTCTTAGCGGTGGAGCGCGGAGCGCGCGGGCAACCCCTGTAGTTAGCTGTATGGCCGGACTGGCCGCAAAGCACACAGGCAGGGGGGGAAGTGGATTCGGGAGTGCGAGTGCACTCCTTCGTTATATGAGGATCCAGGCACTAAACGCACCTGCGGGAGCTGAGCAGCTAGACGCTGCGTGGCCATAGAGCTGGCAGCGGTGGCACTGTCCAGGGTGACCGCGGGGGTTGGGACGCTCGACGGAGATGTTCGAGAGTCCACAAATTGTGCGAGCCTCTCTGAAAATCTCCTTCGAGTTGGGAGTATTGCATAGGATGACTAGAGCTAAAGGAAAACGCCTACCACGGTTGGAGTGCATCTTGTGCACTGCTTCGGCCGGGAAACCCTGGGACTTAAGGTCCTCGAGGATTTCTTCGTTCGCGAGCTCGAACGGGACGCCCCGTAGTACTGCGCGGATCTTACGCTCCTCCGGGAGGGCGTAGGTGTGATAAGCGATTTGTTTTAAAGAAAGTAACCTGGTGAACGCGCGGAAGTCGTCGATGGTCGCGACCTCGATTTTAATTGAATCGCCTGCGTTGGTTGCTTTTAGATAATTGATTTTTTGCTCTTTGCAAAGATTTGATACTACGGTCCATCGCGCTTTTTCGTGGAGGCGGAGCGGAGGGAGCTGAGGCTTTGGCGGGACGGGAAGCGCAGCGCGTTGCTTGCTTCGATGGGACCGACGGAGACGCGGTTACTTCGAGCGATTTTAATGGCGCGGGGGCTGGTGTTGAAGACACCGGGGAGGGCTCGGGTATTGAGGATACCGAGGCTTTCTTAGAGCGCTTCTTGGAGCGCTTGGCGACTAGCTGGAACGCGGGCTCAGGAGAGCCGGTTAAGGTGACGGCATCTGACGACGTATCAGACGCGGGTTTGGAGTCGCTCCCGGGAGCGGTACGCTTGCGACGCGACGCGTGAGAGGATGCGACCGATTCGCAGTCCATCTCGGATGAGGCGGGAGACGCGGGAGAGCTGTAGACCTGAGGGGTCTGGACGTTGGAGGCCTGAGGGGCCGGGGTTGAGGCCTGAGGGGCCGGGGACGCGATAGATGCCTGTAAGGCCTGCGTTATTACGTCATCTGATAAGTTGGCGCCGGACGCAACAAGCGCCTGGGCGAACAACCTAAGAAAGTTAACAAGGTCCATTGGAGGGCTTGGAACTACAATATGTAATATATAAGTATATAATGTATGCCTAGGTTTCCTAGCAAACCTAGCACCTAAACCTCCCTACCCGCGGTAGGGGGGCTGGGGACGACGCGAACTGGTGCCCCTAATTCGGACAGCACTGTACCGTCACCCTGGGAAAAGCCCAAGTGCAATGGGATCGGGTCAGCCGGTTTCTCCTTGGCCTGAAAGGCCTTGGAAGCGCACCGGCGCAACGCTATCAGGCTTAGTTGTCACCGTTAAGTATCCACCTGATCAAACGCGAGTCTACTACGGAGTGTGTTGCCAATAAATTGACAACAAAAACTGGCCGTAGACCTGACGAAGTTGGGTTGCACTAAAAGTGCGGGATTGAGTACGTTACGACCGGCCGGAGCCGGCCGCAGAGCGAGTCTCAGACTACGCACAGGCGCCAAGCGTCAAGTACGCAGCCAGAAAGACAGTCCGAGTCTCGCGAACCAGTATCGAATTTAATCGACCGTGGTAAGCTCAACCCTGTTGTTGCTGCACTCACCGAGATGAGGTTTTTAATGCGATGGGTGCACAGAGTGCGGGATTGACTACGTTACGACCGGCCGGGACCGGCCGCAGAGCGAGTCTCTGACTGCGTAGCAGGCGCCAAGCGTCAAGTACGCAGCCAGAAAAACAGCCCGAGCCTCGCGAACCACTATCGAATTTAATCGACCGCGGTAAGCTCAGCTCTGTTGTTGCTGTGCGAGACCGACTTAGTTGCAGCCGATCAAAACCGGCCGCAGCGTAAGCCCTGAAGAGGCTATCTCAATTCGTCGAGGACGAGCCGAGATTTGTACGAATCACAGCGTATGAGTATTGCGAACGAGTTGTCGCCCTTCTGGGTCCCGCTAGCGCGGCCTCTTTCTCCAATTGGCCGTCGCTCAGATGATGGCTGAGTGGCAAAAATTGTGCGAGCCAACAGGGGGTTTTTTAGTGGGTAGTGGTTCTGGTAGGCGTCGGAACGAGCCCGACATAACCTGGATCGCGCGCGCCAGTGTATGCGTCAGAGCATTTTTTATCCTCCTGCCCTTCCCGTGGAGGGGAACAAAAAAAAGAAAGAGTCTTACGTGATGAAGAAGCCACCTGGGTCAGCTCAGCCTGGAATTCTGCCATTTTCGCCTCGAACATCCTGGCCATGTCGTTGATGCTTTCTTTTAAATTTGTGTGTTCAGTGGTCATTTTTTGATGTTTGTGTCACGGTGAAGGAGAAAAAACAAAGGAGAATTTTCACTGCAGGCGAGTAGTACTACTTAGGTTTCATATAATTGCATGTAAAAAGTGACTAATTATCAGTTATTAACTAATTTAACAGATATAAATATGCAGAGCTAATGAATTAAGTGTTAACTTAGTAACTACCCTCATGTCAAAACGGACAGTTTCAAAACGCCAACGCCTACAAAAGTAAAACGATCGAGAAACGCTGGAAAACTTAGTATCAATTCCCTTTAGAAACCAAAATAACATTAATGTAGAGTGGTACACTACCAAATGCTTGCCAGAAGTTTTTGCTGATGCTAGCAACAAGCGTCCGAACACGAGACTATGGGGGATTTTGCTCTACCACGACAATGTGCCTGCGCACTCCGCGGTCAAGACGAGGGACTTCCTAAACACCACACTGGTAAAACTCAACCTCATCCTCAACCTCATAGCCCTGATTTGCCATCGTCTTAAATCTACTTGTTCCATAAAATTAAAAACCAGCTTAAGGGGATTTCATCGCCAGAAGATGCGCTCACTGCGTTCGAAAAGCCCGTTGAGGAAGTAATAACTGTGATAATTGGTTCAGGCGCATGAAAAACTTTATAAAGACACTGGTGGACTGTTCTTTGAAAATATGTAATAGAAAAATATAACCTATAGAATATTTTTATTTTTTTCTCCAAACCATAAGTGATTTGTATTTATAATACTTAATGTATGATTCACGCGCAGCTCTCTGCAAATCCTGATAGACTAGAGAAACATAGAAACATTGAACCCCACATAGGGTGCGTAGTGGATAAATATTACCTACCTATGGCATCTGACTTCTCTGTAAGTGCCTTTAATTTCAATGGCGCAACCGATGTTAGTTTTTGTCAATAGGTTGTCTCATAAATATGGGCTAATATTCAGACTTATGATTTATAACAAAAAGAGCTTCTGAATCAATTAAGCAGGAACCCAACATTCTTGATCAAACTACAAAGGCCGTTTAAACAACACCAAAGACAAAGTAACATAACATTAGGTTACCGTCTGTTACGATGTTAGTACTATGATAAAGTGATAATGCAGTTGGATTGCAGTCAGGACATAAGCCTCAAATTAATCCCTCCGATTATTCCAAATTAAATTAAATGACCTGAAGATAGGAAGAATTTGTTTAGATACATAGGCAGTTATTTGCCTGAGGAAAGTTAGTAAAATAATAAACTAAGAAAAAATATTAATTTATTTAATTATTTTGTATGATTCTATTTAAAAGCTGGAATGACACCGGCTAAACGATCTATGGTACACGTACTAGAGGTCTAAAAATGATCAAAATATAAAAAATAACATTGTCCCTTACTAAAAACGTGATGTAAGTTTGTATACTTGGTATTTTATATTGGTAGTTTACTCGAACCTGGGACCTCTGGCCTATGAAGCAGGGCTACTATAGCCACTACGCCAATCGGACGTCGTAATTACTAAGTAGTAAAGTGTAAATATTTAGTTAGGTAGGTATTGGTAAAACCGAGCAAATCAGATTTCTATTAATTTTATAATAAGCTAGCTAATAAGTTAACTAAAAAAGATAATAAACATTGCATAGTAATAATTATAAGAGATCATAAAAATTTTAGTTATAATATTAAAAAATAGTTTGAGCCAAATCAAGCATACAATTGCAGAAACTTATTTTCTTTTTTACCGAATATTCATTCTAAAAACATCAACTTATATTGGACAGTTCTACGCTCGTAATAATTCCGGCTAAAACTTATCTGCGGTTTCGTTTCGATGAGCACGTTCATAAAGCGCAAATTAAGTGATAAAATGATGACCCAGAAGAATTTCTAAAGTTTTATGAAGACCTGAAATTTCTTTTGTACTTTATGTAGTTTAATATTAGGTCTTTACATATGAAATTGGCTTTTTGTCGTACTAGCCACTTTGATCTGTATTATCTCCTCTTTGGTCAAGAATTCCAATTTCTAATTTTTTACAGCTCACGCATTTGTGTTTCGGAAACCGTAATTCATTTTTTTTTCCACTTTTGGTTTTTCTTTGCGTCACTTAGTTTATAAAATGGAAAACTTGAAATATTGCGTTATTTACGAGTACGAGTTCCACCGTGGCACGAAATTCTGTATTCACGCTAACTGTCATCACCACCTACCTACATCTGCCAGTCCGCGATCATGGTGCTTGCAACAGCATCGAAATATCAGACGATATAAAAAACGGAAAAGAAAAATCGAGAATCCTGATAAGAATCCCGTAAATTCATTAAATTATAGTGGAAAGAACCACGATAGTTTAAAACCAGTAACAATACATGATTCAACGTTTGACAAAATTCCTTATCTGTATCTGCTATACAAAGCTACTGCTAAAAATTGATACACACGCGGAATCAAAGAGCGTCAGTAGTGCAGTGGGTAAGCCGATGGCTTCTTAATTTTAAATGTACGGTTATGAGAGGAATAAATTAATAAAAAATAAATCCCCAGACAAAACACCAACTGTCTGGCCCCTTTTTTTTGTTCCTCTCCATGGAGAGGGCAGGACAAAAAATGCTCTGACGCATTCTCCGCGCGCACGACCGGAGTTATGTGGGACTCGCTTTGAGCCTACCAGAGCCCTACCCACTAAAAAAACCCCTGAATGACTCGTGCAATTTTTTGCCAAACAGCCTTCATCTGAGCGACGACCAATTGAAGAAAGCGGACGCGCTAGTGGGGCCCAGAAGGGGTCACCCGCTGGGATTTACATAGCACTGAAGGTGCTCAAATTGAAAATAAAAATTGAATTAATTCGAATTAACATTAGAATTAGAAGTTGCGGGGTGAAGGGCTTCGAGATCTAGTGTTAACTGCGTGGGTTCACCAGTGTGCGCGTTTCTCGGTCTAGCGACTTTGAACTTCGAATCTATGACAGGGGTAATATACGAGACTGAATCTCGAACTAAGGGATCGGGGTGGGTTTCGGAGCGTTTAAAGAACGATTCTGAGAGTGTTTTGAGGTGCTGTTGCACTGTAGGTAATTCAAGATCTCTGTGCAGGTCTGCGTTACGCACGTACCAAGGTGCGTTTGTGGCCCTGCGGCAGAAGAGATTTTGAACTACCTGCAGTTTGTACAGGATGGAGGGTTGGGCGTGGGCAAAGATTGGCGAGGCATATGTCATGTCGGGTCTAACGTAGACCTTATAAAGCATACGTTTATTTCTGAAAGGCATTTTACTTTTTCTACCTAACATACTATATAGGCGGCTTAAGTAAAAACGGGCGAGTTTCGTTACTCTTTCGACGTGTGGCTTGAAAGAAAGCGTCTGGTGTAAAGCGTCTAAGTATTTAGTAGTGCGCTTCCAGGGGATGGGAATACCTAACATTCGAATGTGGGGATCGTTGTAGCGATTACGGAGTTTGTGGTCGAATTGAATAGCAGAACTCTTTTCTGGGTTGACATCGATACGCCATTTTTGAAACCAAACACCGAGGGCGTTTACGGCCTTTTGGAGTCTGGTGATGTTCTTCGGGACCACGTGACCTTTGGTGTAAAGGGCGGTGTCGTCTGCAAAGAGGGCGAGTTCGACGCCTTTCGGCGGGATGGGGGTGTCGTTAGTGTATACGATGTACAACAGAGGGCCGTGGGCTGAGCCTTGTGGGACTCCAGCCTTTATGGGATGGAGCGCAGCCTTCATGTTTGAAACGAAACGTGCGATCTTTGAGGGACGACGCGATTATCGATATAGGCCAAACAGTTGGTGTGTTTGTCTGGGTTTATTACTGCCCGCAAAAACTACTAAAAACTACTTAATACCCGTTAGTTGGAGGAGGCTGATGTTTTCGCAGAAGCAATCAGTTCGGACGTCAGGTGTGGGGTTGTTTCGTTCGTCTTGACCTTGATGAAGTCAAGAGGTGGAAGTGGGAATCTTTACGTCTGGTAGTAAAATCCACGAGTCTGGGTTTGTTTGTTTGTTTTGAAAAATGAAAAAAAAATCTCAAATTCTTATTCAAATTTTACTAGTTGTACCTGTCACTAAATTATGAAATACAATTATTTTATAAAAATATAGAAACTAACATCAAAATGTATGTTAACTAAAAAGAGAAAATCAATAACTTTCATACGAAAGGGGAATATACCTAAGTAGGTAGGTATATACGAGTACACTAAATATTTCATTTTGGGGTTGGTGCCTCCTTAGGAAAGAAGACTGCATGAAATAAAGCTGTGTCCTTGGAAGGCAACCGAATACTGTCACCGGTTGCTTCCTTGTGACAGGCTCACCACAAAATACCGTAATTTGCGCAGTAGAATTGTTTGAAAAGTTAAGGTTGATTGTGTATTTAACTGTTTTATGTTTCCAGTCACCTAGTGACTGAATACCAAATGGAAGTGGCTAGACTCAAAAAGTGTGTAAGACTGCGTCCGATTATATGAAAATAAAACGTCCGCTGGTGTGTTGTGCCCGACACAAGAGTCCACGTTTGCGCGGCGCCTAAGAGAAGACACAATTTATGTTTCAAATTAAGTTTATACAACCATACTATCGTGTAACGGAGTGGCTATTTCTAGTGTCAGAGTGGATCGCGCCGCCTCTGGTAACCCCATGGTCTCTGGCCGTTATCTTGTATAGTAAAAAAGTAAAGTAAAAAAAAGCCCAAGAGGTTTACGTGTTATGAAAATGTTACGTACAAAATCTACGAAGCTGGTTTATTATTAAAATTATCAGGCCGAGACAAATTCTCTCATGTTGTTGCTTATATCTACTTATCCAATATTCAGCCGTAGACTGTTTCTGATACCAAAGCACTAAGTCTTTACAGTTCATAACTCAAGCTTTACTTTGACATTGTTAATAAGTTGGTGGATGAGAGATCAGTAATTTTAAAACTGGTGGAACAATATTCACTAGTTTTCTTTTTTATTATCTATTGACTATTAGTTTGTTAGCAATATAACTTTTAGATCCATACCACTTGATAGTCAAATGGTTAACATTAATTTTTTTCATTTATGTTTAATTTATTTATTTATAAATATAATTTGTAAATATTAAATCTTAGTACATTCTTGACAACAATTATCAGTTTTCACATATTGAATTATCATGTCATTAACGCAATTTTAAAGCTATTTGCACTTTTGTTTAAAATTATGTAGATATCGCGTGCTCATTAGTCTATTTTAATTTACAGAATAAAACAGACGAATACTTAGATAAAAGTTAGCACTTTCATTGAAAGAGCTGTGAAGAAAGTAATTCTGATTATAAGCATCTTCCAAAACATATTTTATTACATTTTTTTTGTAGCTTTAAATCAAACTTCCCCTTTACAATAACTGGAGTTATTTTGCTCCATTTTTATATGATTTAATACATAGCTGAAAACCCACCAAGACAAAAATACAAACGAAATACTTATATGAAACAGCCAAGCCATACTTTGTGATGTATGTTTCGAAGAGTTAAGCTTTAGGGCTTCGCTTTCATAAGGTCTGGTAACTTTTTTACAGTCAAAGCGAGTCAAAAAGACTTAGTAAAATTGAATAACATTGTTGTTAAAAGAATACGTAACTATAAAAATACATTTCAAATGACTACAACAAAAAAAAGTTTATCTCATTTTACTTACAATTTAAGAACAGTATTCGATAAGTAGCGAATTTTAGAAAAAAGAAAAGGTTGCCAAATTGAATTTCTGAAGACTCTCGTAATTCGGGTTAAATTTGTTTATAGTACATAATGTTTTCATTAATTTAGGAACTCTTTGCTTAAGAGGTTTAGAAGTAGTTTAAGTATTTAAAAGCTGAACAATTAAGATCTGAGTTATTTGATAACCAACTTTATAAATGTGGATTTACAACCTAAACCTCTTTTGGAAATGAAATTATTGCCGAAGGTAGTGTAGAGTTGTGGAGATTGAAAAAGTTCGGGGTGCAATGGAACAATGGTTCGTCCACGCCAACAAATAACATTTTTTAACAGCCTCGTAGCCGGCAAACAAGCTCGCGATTCACCAGGTGGTACGTGGCATCCGTGGTTTGATTGGTTATCTTGTTGTATATCGATTTATCGATTATTTATACGTTGCCTGCTGTAGGCTGAGGTGGAATTGCATTTGTTTCGGTGATTGCACCGGACGTTCCTTCGCTTTGACCAGAACTCAACCACGTAAGCGTGATTATTATGGCAATCGAAATATAAATGACTGTAGAACCGCCTCAAGCGAGAACACAAGAAACTTTACTACCCCTAAAATCATACATTCATTCAAAAACTAACTAGTTTTGCTCGCAACTTAAAATTACTTTATTTTCTGTACCGGTGAAATTTAATTAAATTTCACGGTTAAATAGTTAAACTAACATACAAATGAACTCACTTTCGCATTAATAGTCGTACTAAGAACAAGTTCCTTCAGATAATAAAGTAGTTCATTTCAATTTCTTACCAAAAGTGGAAAGTTAATCTACTCCAAAAACAATCAATGCAATAACTCTGAAAAAACGGACCAATTAGTAACGTTTCCCTGTTACAGCAATAAATTGATGATTAAAACAATTCTCCGAGATATCTTTAATAAAAGATAAGTGCAAAAACATTTTGGTTTGAAATTGGTTGCCTCACTTCCAAGACACACACTTTTAGTCGCGAGTTCGATTTAGGAGCTTGTACTAGGAGCTGCTGGAAAATAAAGCATGAAGTTTTTATTTCATATTTCATCATGTTTATTGGGTCACAAAAATTATTTGCGATTCAATCGAAAACAAATACGTATCCATTTTAGTGATCTACAAATTATTGTAGTTCTTTAAAGATATAACGATTTTAATCAATATTTCGAATCTTTACATATGTATAGTTATTGATTAATCTTGATTAATTTAGTAAACTTATCTTCCATTAGAAAAAATAAATGTTTGTGTTTTTCTTCGTAAAAGAAAACTCTTCTTCGTAAAAGGAAAGAAAATGCTGAGTTTAATCAACTAAGCGTGCCTCGTCTAAAAAGAAAAATATTCAAAAATTACTAATTCAGTATGAAATATATATATATATATATATATATATATAAAATATATATTTCAATATTGCTCTTCAGCATCAATTACCACACATATTACAACACCATTTCATTGAAACTAAAACTGCTCACTAATACGGCCCCCAACTCCTACTCTAACCTCAGAAGGCATTGAAACAAAAGCGTTTGATAGGTACCGGCTGAATAGCGCAGGACATCCCCACTTAATGTAAAGTGCTCCTCAATTTAGATAAAACGTTTGGGTTGTCTGTGGCCCTACCAGGGGTGTCATTGCGTAACTATTGTAGTTTGGATTCGCAAATGATTTGGAGAAAAACATTTTATGTTATTGACATTTAAGATGTTAGGGGCTTTAAGTTTTGAATTTAAACCTTATATTAGGTCTTTACCTATGAAATTGCCGTTTTTCACGAAATAAATGAAGCGTAATTTTTTTATATATTTTTTATAAATTTTTATTAAAATAATCACCCATGCAATCAATGCATGTTTGCCAACGCATTGGTAGCTTATTGATGCCTTTCTTGAAGAAATCAGCTGGACGGGAGGCAACAAATTCTTCAAAGGCATTTTGTACTGCCTCTCGGGTATTGAATTTTTTTCCCGCCAAGAAGTTATCCAAATGCTGGAAAAAGTAGAAGTCGGTAGGCGCAAGGTCTGGTGAGTACGGCGGATGACGGAGAACTTCCAACCCCAACTCTTGTAGCTACGAGACCGTCTGCTGTGCAGTATGAGGTCGCGCTTTGTCGTGCAGGAGCAGTGGAGCCGAACGATTGACCAAAGCTGGTTGGAGAAGTGCGAGCTTCTCCATCATTGTGTTCAGTTCTTCACAGTACACATCTGCAGTAATGCTTGTCCCGTTTGGCAAGAAGCTGTGATGAATCACACCCGCGTTAGACCACCAAACAGTGACCATCACTTTTCTATGGGTAAGTTTTCGTTTATGGCATTGTTTGGGTGCTGAACCAGGGTCCAACCAACTTGCTGAGCGCTTACGATTGTCAAACAGGATCCATTTCTCGTCACAAGTAACAATGCGGTTCAGAATTCCTTCATTTGTATGCCTGCTGAGCAGTGCAAGGCACGTCTCCACGCGTACTTCGCGCTGGCGGTCATTGAGTTCGTGGGTACCCATTTTTCAAGCTTTTTTACCTTGCCAATTGGACGCAAATGGACTAATATTGTTTTGATGCTAACGTCGAAAGCTGCTGCTAATTCAGCCGTGGATTGAGTTTCATCAGCTTCCACAATTGCCTTTAATTCGTCATTGTCGACCAAAGTTTTCGGACGACCACGGGGTTCATTTATCAGGTCAAAATTTCCAGAACGGAATCGGGTAAAGCAATAACGGGTGGTGCGTTCGTTTGTAGTGTTCGCTCCGTAAACGTCGTTGATGTTGCGTGGCGCTTGTGCCGCTTTACTGCCACGACGGTACTCATACTCCATAATTACTCGAATTTTTAACTTATCCATGATGACGAAAAATGTTCGAATGCGTTGAAAACAAAACACTAACTATTAAACAAATGACGATTTTAGAAAAAGAATTCCATGTTTGTCAAATAAAATTAATTTGAAATTGGAATTATCAGTCAAAAAAAAAATATTTTCATTTGAAATGGCCAGTACGGCAAAACGGCAGTTTCATAGGTAAAGACCTATTAATTACCTCAATGATTTCTATCAAATCTTTTACCTTTTACAGTACCAAGATTATATTTCGCTTTTCTACATTAAGATACAATTTTAATCACTACTTAAATGAATACTTATTACAGTTTGTTCAATAGTCGTGTACATTGGCGGAAAACATAGTCAATTTTTGTTATTAGAATTTGCGCAAATAATAATATCGTATCTACTTTTTTGTTGTTCTTAAATGTCACATTCATAACGAAGAAAGTACTACTAAGCAATTATTAACAAATAAAAAAAAATATTACGTAAAATAAATTAACCGCAGTCCCATAGTAATGGTAAAATATGGGTAACCTCAATCCACTATTGTTCTTCGAGTTGCAATTCAGACATATTTATTACCAAGGCTTAAAGTCTAATTTCGCTTAAAAATTCTTATGGTTATCGTGCAAGTGAGAAAAACTGCTTCGGTGCTTTCGGTATTTTTTTCAATTTTTATTCGGAAAAGGTATGGGGTGTTTTAGTGGTAACATTTATTTTACGAAAACGATTTCGATTCTTTTTTCCTCTCCCAAGATACTTTGGCATTCGTTCTGAGACTTGTGTTTGATCTAGTAGGGACAAAAGGTAATTAACGTGTATTATATGTGACGGTTTCGATAAATAAATTATTTAATTATTTTTGATTGAACCTATTACAAAAAGAACGAGGTTTTACATATTTTTTAAGAACATTATTTTATTTAATCAACAAATACTTGAAAATTATATAAGAATTATGTGTACAATTAAAATACAAGTAACATTTTTAAACTAAATTTAAATTTAAAGAGCATTTAAAGTTTTTATCTAAAGCGTTTTTTTATTACAAAATAATATCCATTTATTTTTCCCTCACAATACAAGAAAACTTAGAATACAATATTACTTTCGCATTAGGAACTATGCCCGATATGAAATGTTAAGTCAAATCTTATGCAATGAGCCAAAATTCAAATTTAAAAAGAAATTAAGTATTTGATATCCAACTCTGTGTTTTTAAACTGACCATTATTGAACTGTATTCACGCCCTATTGACATATATATGTATATATATGAAGTTTGCCTTTGACAAGCTGTCGAATAACTGTCAATATATCTCGAAGCATTTGCAAGGTAGTGGTGGTCGCCTGAGTGAATTTTACTATCTGTAATTAATATAGAGTGTTATTATGTAATATTGTATTGGATAATTAAATAATAGTAATCAATAAATTCTACCAGCTTTGGAAATCGGAGGTACATAAACGGAGTGTTGAATAAGTTCAACTTAAAGGTATTTTAAACTATATCGTGAATATTTATGCAGTTCCTACCACGATCTTCTTTTTTGAAGGAGACAGTTTCGTTTGCCCTATTGGCCTTTTAAACTGCACCGGATTTTTTGGTTTAGCGTTGAGGGCGCTTTGAAACTACCACTGGTTCGGAAGGATCATCTACTGCGAAAGAGTCAGCAAGACACTCAGTAAGAATGCTTACTTTCTGTTAGCCTGGCCCACCGGTGGGTAAAAAGCTCCCCGGTAGATTCGAGATCCAGATATTTCTGCTCTGGCATATTAGCGAACGTTTCGTATGCTCATACAAGAAGGTTCGGTCAAGGGTGTGTGCCAATTTCATACATATGCCATTCATATCACCTTTCTGTTAAATCGTCGAATGCCACTTCTCTAAGGGGGGTTACTTACTAGCATCTCCGGGTTTGTGACACTTGGTTTCTTTGACAAGGAATATTATCGACCTCAGTTAATATGTGTCTGATTTTCCATAATTTGCTTACTACTTGTAAAACATGCCTTGATTTACCAACTTGACTTTCTTTCACCAGTATAATTTTACTCTGTCATAAAGAATTAGTTCTCAGTTTAGAAGTTCATGAAAGAGAAAATGGATTTGCTCGGCAAGAATTATCAATTTATACTTCGAAATATAAATATTTTTTTTTTCAAAATAAATATGAATAAATCCCCAGACAAACACACCAACTGTATGGCCCCAAACCCACAGTAAACACACATGAATAAATATTAACAACCATGACCCGAGAACAAACATCTTTGATTGAACACAAAAATAGTTGTCCCCACCCGAACTCGAAACTGGGACGTCCGGCGTATGAGGCAGGGCTACGTGGCTAAATTATATAATTTGTAATTTTTGACAAGCTTGCTTAATTACGTTAAGGCCTTCAACGCAGGCGATACAATCAAAATTCAGGTCGCGACCATCGACGACATCCGGTCTTTTACTAGGCTCCTATCGGTCAAACAAATCGCGGATCACACCTACGCCCTACCGGAGAAGCGTAAGATCCATGCAATATTACGGGGCATCCTGTTCGAGCTCGCGAACGATGATATCTTGGAGGACCTTAAGTCCCAGGGCTTCCCGGCTGAAGCAGTGCACAAGATGCACTATAACCGCGGTAGACGTTTTCACCCGCCCTCGTCATCCTAACTCGAGGCAGATCTTCAGATAGGCTCGCACAATCTGCGGACTCTCGAATATTTCCGTCGAGCGTCCCAACCCTTGCGGACACCCTGGGTAATGCTACCGTCGCCAGCTTTACGGCCACGCAGCGGCTAATTACTCAGCCCCTCCCAGGTACGTTAAGTGCCTAGGTGCCCCACATAACGAAGGAGTGCACTCGCACTCCCGAATCCATGTGTGCTGCATGTGTGCTGTGTGGCCAGTCCGGCCATGCTCCGCGCTCCGCCGCTAACAGGGCCGCGTCCAAACCGGTGCCGCCGCTCACTCACGCCAACTTCCCACCGGGCTCCCCCAGAAGCAAAGCCGGAGCAGCCGAAGCCGTCTCCGGTTAACTCCTGGAGACACCGTCCGGCCACTCCACTTGCACCTTCCCGTCCTATTTTAGCTCCCGTAGCTCCCGTAGGCCCACTCCCCGCTGCTTCGTCTTCACCTCAGTCGTCGTTGGCTGAGGACATGAAGACCGTGTTCGACGTTATTCAAAACGTTGATATTAGGGAAATCTCCGTACTCGCACGCAAACTGCAAGCCGCCCGCTCTCCTCAAGAGCGTCTCTTCGCGTTAGCCGAGCATCACTCGCTACTTAGTTCCTAGTAATATATATATATATATATATATATTTACTAGGGTGGCTTGAAAAGTTCGCGCCCTAACATAGATAGCGTTGTCATATTATAATAAATTATCGTCATATGAAACCTAGACTCTTTGTCAGTCTCTGTGCAATTTTTCTCTGAGATGCATGCGTAATTATTTATTTTATTGAACATTAAATGAGAGTAAGTTTCATTAATTTTGAAAATGGATAGCTTAGAGCACCGTGCCGTGATCAAATACCTCCACGAGAAACACTACACTCCAAAGCAGATTCATGAAGATATGGTGGCTACTTTAGAAACATCTGTTCCGTCATATACAATGATAAAAAAGTGGACAGATGAATTTAAACGTGAACGAGAGAGCATCAAAGGTGACCCCCGCTCTGGACGTCTTCTACAGCTACGACTTCGGAAAACATCGAAAAAATATGTGATCTCATGCTGAAGCTCTAGGAATTTCATATGACTGTACACAAAACATGATCCTTAACGAATTAGGGTTCCACAAGGTATCTGCAAGATGGGTTCCGCGGCTCCTTTCAGTTGAACAGAAACGAACTCGGCTCACGATTCTAGAGACTGTTTAGTGCTTTTAAAGCTGATCCAAACGAATTTTTGGCAAAGTTTGTTACTTTGGACAAAACATGGGTTCATCACTTTACTCCTGAATCCAAAAAAACAATCCAAACAATGGAAGAAACTCCGACCCCCAAGAAAGCCAAGGTGTGTTTTTTAGCATACAAGGTAATGGCATCGATTTTCTGGGATTCTAAGGGTGTCATCTTGGTTGATTATTTAGAAAGAGGTCAAACTATAAATTTTGCATACTACTGCACACTATTACGTCGTTAACGCGAAGAAAAAAAGTCTAAAAGACCAGGATTGTTGACCAAGAAAGTTTGTCAATGATCGTGTTCACACATCTACAGAATCGATGGCTCAAACAGTGAATTGTGGTTTCGAATTGCTTCATCATCCCCCTTATTCACCTGACTTGACATTGACTGACTTCCACCTATTTCCAAAACTAAAAAAACATTTAGGTGGAATAAAATTTTCTACCGATGATGAGGTCAAAGCGGCCGTAGATGCCTTTTGTAAAGACCTTAACGTGACCTTCTTTTTAAATGGGATCAAGGCTTTGGAAGACCGCTTTGACCTAGGAGGAGAGTATGTAGAAAAATAAACATATTGCATTATTCCTGTGTTTTCTTATTTATTTTCGTCCGCTCGTATCAAACCCAAGGGTTTATCCCTAGTTTCATTTAACGTTCGTAGCCTTAGTACTAACCTTCCTGAGCTCAAACTGTTCATTCAGAACAATGAGCCGGACCTTGCTTCTCCTAGAGAGGTGGCTCACTCCAAACCGCTCCAGGGGATTCGTTATTCCCAAATACGCGTTTACCTGTAACGATAGGCCCCACTCCAACGGTTTCGGCGGCACTGCTATTTACTACAAAAGAGGTTTCCATTGCTCTCCTCTACCTACCCGTCCTCTCCTTGACATGGAAGCCACTGTGTGTAGATTGGCTATGACTGGTCATCCGACCATCATCATAGCTTCAGTCTACATACCATGTGGCTCCAGACCAACCCGCAGCGACTTTGAGGCCATTCTCGCCCTCGGCCATTCAGTCATTATGTTCGGAGACTTTAACTCCAAACATACTGACTGAACGTGCCTATCGACCAACACCAGCGGTATCGCTCTCCTCGACATCACTAACTCACTTGACTTAGACGTCATATCTCCCATCACTCCCACTCACTATCCCAACAATCCGAACTACTCTTCTGACATCCTCGACTTTGCAATTATCAAGCGAATCAATCTCGATCTCAGGTCTATCGAACCGCTCGATGACCTAGGCACTGACCACCGCCCCGTCTCCCTCGTGCTAGGACCGCTTAACGATAACGCCACATCCCCTAAGACCTTTGCCAACTGGAAAGGCTTTAAAAATACGTTAGTTTCAGCCTTAGAGGCCCCGAACTCTCCGCTCGCGATTTGGCCCGACCAATTAGATAGCCCGGATAAAATAGATTCATTAGTCAACACTCTCACTGATGCTATCAACTCAGCCATCAGTGATAACGAAAAGGTTGCTAAGCAAGGCAAACCCACGCTACCCCTAGCCGTTAGCAACCTCATTAAAGCCAAGAACGCGGCTCTCCGGTGAGCCAAGAAATATTCCACGCCCGCATACAGAACAACTGCGAATCAGCTTCAACGTAAAGTTAGGTCTTGCCTCGCGGAACTCCAAGACGCTCAGTTTAACGATCTCATGGAGAATATCTCCCCGTCCCACCAAGCGTATTATCGAATGGCCCGAGCCTGACGCGTAGACACCGCCTCTCACGTCCCTCCTCTCACTCATCCCGACGGCACTATTGCCTTTGAAGTCGAAGAGAAAGCCGAATGCTTCGCCGACAGCAAAGCGGCACAATGTTCGCCCAGCACGCAACCCGCAGATCCCTCCCACATCCAGGCGGTGGAGGACGAAGTTCTCCGCACAGAATCTCTCCCCATCACCGACAACCCCGTCACAGTCTCTAATAATGAAATCTTGCTTCTCATTAGAAATCAAAAGTCCAAAAAGGCTCCGGGTGCGGATGGAATTTCCAACTATGCACTTAAGCACCTGCCCCAGCAGGTGCTTACCTTGTTAGCTATCATCTTCAATGCCTGCTTTGACCATAGCTACTTTCCAAAAGCCTGAAAAGAAGCGACAGTCATAGGCATCCCCAAGCCGGGTACACCTCTGAATGTCCCGGCTAATCACAGACCCATAAGCCTCCTCAAGGCAATGTCTAAACTTCTCGAAAGAGTCATACTCTCTCGAATGCGGAACCATCAGTTTCTAACGGATGGCGACCCTCTCATAATTCCCCACCAGTTCGGCTTTCGCGCTAAGCACTCCTGCCCTCAGCAAGTCCATCGAATTCTCTTTGACGTAGCCAAGGCTTTCGACAAAGTCTGGCACAGCGGTCTTGTTTTTAAACTCTACGACATAGGCTTACCGGTTCGCCTAGTCAGATTAATCGCGTCGTTTCTTAAAGACCGTACGTTCTGATTCAAACATGAAGGCACGCTCTCCGCGCCTCGTCCCATAAAGGCTGGAGTCCCGCAAAGCTCAGTCCTCGCCCCTCTGCTGTACACTGTGTACACTAACGACATCCCCATCCCGCCGAAAGGCGTCGAACTCGCCCTCTTTGCAGACGACACCGCCCTTTACACTAAATGTTGCGCGATCCCGTATAATATCACCAGATTCCAAAAGGCCGTAAAGGCCCTCGGTGTTTGGTTTCAAAAATAGCGTATCGATGTCAACCCAGAAAAGAGTTCTGCTATTCAATTCGACTACAAACTCCGTAATCGCTACAACGATCCCCACATTCAAATGTTAGGTATTCCCATCCCCTGGAAGCGCAGTATTAAATACTTAGGCGTCACCTTAGATCAGACGCTTTCTTTCAAGCCACACGTCGATAGAGTAACGAAACTCCCGCGTTTTTACTTAAGCTGCCTATATAGTATGATAGGAAGAAAAAGTAAAATGTCTTTTAGAAATAAAAGTACGCTTTATAAGGTCTGCGTTAGACCCGTCATGTCATATGCTTCGATAGTCTTTGCCCACGCCCAACCCTCCGTCCTGATAAACTGCAGGTAGTTCAAAATCTCTTCTGCCGCAGAGCCACAAACGCACCTTGGTACGTGCGTAACGCGGACCTGCACAGCGATCTTGAACTACCTACAGTGCAACAGCACCTCAAAACACTCTCAGAATCGTTCTTCAAACGCGCCGAAACCCATCCCAATCATCTTGTTGAGATTCAGTCTCATATACTGCTCCTGTGTTAGATTCGAAATTCAAAGTCGCTAGACCGAGAAACACGCACACTGGTGAACCCACAGTTCACCAGTTAACTTTAGATCTCGAAGCCCTTCAGGCCGCAAATTCTTATTCTAACGTAAATTCTAATTCTAACGTAAATCCGAATTAATGCAATTTTATTTTTCAATTTTTTGTTTTTAATTATTTTTTTTTCATTTTGAGCACCTTCAGTGCTATGTAAATCCCAGCGGGTGACCCCTTAAGGACCCCGCTAGCGCGGCCTCTTTCTCCAATTGGCCGTCGCTCAGATGAAGGCTGAGTGGCAAAAATGCACGAGCCGACAGGGGGTTTTTTAGTGGGTATGGTTCTAGTAGGCGTCGGGACGAGTCCCACATAACTTCGATCGCGGGCGCGGAGTATGCGTCAGAGTATTTTTATCCTCCTGCCCTTCCCGTGGAGGGGAACAAAAAAAAAGAATTTTATCAGGTGTATTTCGGTGCATTTTGAAAAAGTTCTCTGCATTGCGTTGTTAAATATAAATTCATTAATTTATAGGTATCGTATTGGGTTAAGTAAAATACTTTGGATCCAATTTTATGATCTATTCATAGGTAGGTTTGTCCGGTAATAGTTAGGCAGGTAAAATCTTAAAATTTAGGTAGGTAAAATTAAACTATAGAAAGTTACAAACTTTTAAATAAACTTTTAATCATTCAGAAAAGTTTACAGTTAATATGACAGTTCATGTCAAACGTGTTTGTTTTGCCAACTGAATGATAATGTATGATAATATAACCTGATTAATTAAGTATTAATTTTAATATAATTAGGATTAACTAAATTTACTTTGATTGGGTTATTAATGTATTTATTACTTATCAATTAATTATAATTATACTTTGATTGTATTCAATTGTTAATTGGTTATTTGAATTGCGTATAATTGTGTAACGTAAGTGATTAATATGGGATTGTTAATTATTCATGAATTGTGTGAGAAATAATAATAATTTACACTGTTTAATTTAGATATTAATTAACCAGCCGGGATCTTGGCTGATTTTCATCAGGTTTTGTGGCTAAGGCTCTATTGATGGAGAATAAATACTATAAGATCATTTTTGGTGTAATAAGATGTTGTCATTTAAACATGATCAAGTATATATATTCCTACCGGTAGGGGGCTCATCTGAGAGTAATCTCGAGTAATGTATATTATTATGGTCTTGATTTAAGTAGGGTCGTTATTTAAGAATGAAATGTATATAGGAATTTATTAAATCAGCTACACTGATTAAATACATTAAACAAGAGTGGCGATTGCAACGTTTGCTTGTGCCGTATTTAATAAAAGAGGTTATCGCACAAACAAACTTGCCGACAATTATTCGTTAGTCAATTCTCTCACTGATGCTATCAACTCAGCAATGAGTGATAACGAAAAGGTAGCTAAGCTAGGCAAACCCACGCTTCCCCTAGCCGTTAGCAATCTTATTAAAGCTAAGAACGCGGCTCTCCGGAGAGCCAAGCTCTATCCCACGCCCGCTTATAGATAAGCTGCGAATCAGCTTCAACGTAAAGTTAGGTCTTGCCTCGCGGAACTCCGAGACGCTGAAATGAACGATCTCATGGAGAATATCTCCCCGTCCCACCAAGCATATTATAGTATGGCCCGAGCCTTACGCGTAGATGTCGCCTTTCACGTTCCTCCTCTCACTCGTCCCGATGGCACTACTGCCTTTGAAGTCGACGAGAAAGCCAAATGCTTCGCTGACAGCATTGCCTCACAATACTCGCCCAGCACGCAACCCGTGGATCCCTCCCACATCCAGGCGGTGGAAGACCAAGTCCTCCGCAGGGAATCTCTCCTCAACACCGCCAACCCCGTCACTGTCTCTAATGATGAAATCTCGCTTCTCATTAGAAGTCAAAGGTCCAAAAAGGCTCCGGGTGCGGATGGTATTTCCAACCACGCACTTAAGCTTCTGCCTCAATAGGTGCTTACCTTGTTAGCTATCATTTTCAATGCCTGCTTCGACTTTAGCTACTTTCCAAAAGCTTGGAAAGAAGTGACAGTCATAGGCATTCCCAAGCCGGGTAAACCTCTTAATATCCCGGCTAAGCACAGACCCATCAGCCTCCTCAAGGCCATGTCTAAACTTCTCGAGAGAGTCATACTTTCTCGAATGCGGAACCATCTGAGTACATACTCGACGGCATCTATCCGCGGCGTAAGAAAACGGTCGCAGTTTTCTTTGACGTAGCCAAGGCTTTCGATAAAGTCTGGCACAGCGGTCTCTTTATAAACTTTATAAAAGAGGCTTACCGGGTCGTCTAGTTAGAATAATAGCGTCCTTTCTCAAAGATCGTACGTTTCGTTTTAAACATGAAGGCAGGCTTTTCGCACCTCGTATCATAAAGGCTGGAGTCCCACAAGGCTCAGTCCTCGGCCCTTGGTTGTACACCGTGTACACTAACGACATCCCCGTCCCGCCGAAAGGCGTCAAACTCACCCTCTTTGCTGACTACACCGCCCTTTACACCAAAGGTCACATGGTCCCGAAAAACATCACCAGATTCCAAAAGGCCGTAAACGCCCTCGGTGTTTGGTTTCAAAAATCGCGTATCGATGTCAACCCAGAAAAGAGTTCTGCTATTCAATTCGACCATAAACTCCGTAATCGCTACAACGATACCCACATTCTAATGTTAGGTATTCCCATCCCCTGGAAGCGCAGTACCAAATACTTAGGCGTCATTACCTTAGACCAGACGCTTTCTTTCAAGCCACACGTCGATAGAGTAACGAAACTTGCCCGTTTTTACTTAGGCCGCCTTAATTGTATGTTAGGAAGAAAAAGTAAAGTGTCTTTTAGAAACAAACGTATGCTCCGCACTTTTTTTTTTTGGTACGTGCGCACCGCATACCTGCACAGAGATCTTGAACTACCTACAGTGCAACAGCACCTCAAAAAACTCTCTAAAGCGTTCTTCAAATGCTCCGAAACCAACCCCAATCCTTTCGTTCGAGAGTCCGTCTCGTATACTAACTCGCACACGGACGTAGCCACGCAATTGTCACTAGATCTCGAAGTCCTTCAGGCCGCAACTTCTTATTCTAATTTAAATTAGAATTAATTCAATTCTTTTTCATTTTGAGCACTTTCAGTGCTATGAATTTACCTTCAGTGTTCTTTGCACCTTCAGTGCTATGTATTTCCTAGCGCAGCCTTTTTCTCCAATTGGTCGTCGCTCAGATGAAGGCTCTGAGGCAAAAATTGCACGAGTTATTCAGGGGCTTTTTAGTGGGTAATGGCTCTGGTAGGCTCAGAGCGAGTCGCACATAACCTCGATCGCGCGCACGGAGTATGCTTCAGAGCATTTTTTATCCTCTCCGTGGAGGGGAACAGAAAAAACTAGCTTGCTTCTTTGATTTCTCAAACAAAACTCTACAACTAGTACCCGTTATTTGTAAATATAATTTAAAAAACCGACTGCCAGGACAAAGCTTGTTAGCTTGTATACAGCTGAAGCGATATTTTTCAAACTTGGCTACCATTAACCTGGATTAATTTAAATATTTAAAAAAAACGCCACAAAATCGGTACATACATTACGCAGATACGAACTTATAGACAGACACACAGATATATACACATGCAGATACTCAGTTGAATCTTATAATTTAAAATTTGTGTTTAGGGTGGATAAAAATTTATATTATGATTATCACAATTCATGAAACACTTTATTAAGATGCGCCACGAAGCCTACTTTGAATTCATTTGCATACCATATCTGACTAATTCAATTGATACCGTGAACAATACTCGTAATATGATTAATAAACAATCAAAACCAATAATCGTAAATTAAATTATTTCCAAAATCAATTGGTCCATGCTCAAAATCTATTTCTTTTACATTTGAAAGAGTATAATAGTATTACTTTGGCATTTAAACCGCAGACCCATTTTTTACCGTTCTTTCTCAAGACTCACTAAATATTTAAATGCGTCCCAATTCCTACTACAGTCGATTCTCATTAATTATCGTGCACTTACTGCTTGTCTGTCTGATTATTTGCAACAACAAAGCGGTAACGCCAAGAAGGTTTAAAATAATGGACATTGAGTCTACCTTTACAATATAAGCTCTTGGGTTTACTTATGTTCCCGAGTTATGGCGGTATAAGACTGACGATGAAAGGTGGTGTGGTTACGAAAAGATTGGTGATACAATAATGTAAAATTATAAGTACAAACAAACAGCAAGAAACATTTTTATTGTGTGTTAGATTTTAAAGCATACATTTAAAAAAAGTGAAGTAATATTATAAAAGAATCGGTAAACAACCATTTTTCATTAATAACATAAATGAAAAAATCAATTATTTTCAGTTCTTGTCAAAATATAATTTCTAATACAATAGAAATCGATCATTTTTAATTACCAATGTAAATCATACCTGTTAAACTGGTGACAAGCGCTTAATTAAACAAACATTTTGGAAAGTTGCAAATAAGACCCTACAAATTCCGTGCCTACATTGCGTGGCAAAGCTGTAATTTAACAATACATTGAGAGGTAGGAAACAATCGAGACAAAGCATCATTGTTTTATCCACTACTCTCTTTCCCCTGATCGTTCCCTTTTGATACAGAATCAAACTAAGTGGATGAGCTGTAGAAATAAGCCTTGCATGTGTTTACTGAAATGGAGATAGGAAAACTGACAAACGTAATATAACAAAAAAACTTGCAGAAAGCAGTGAAACATTCGGAATCTTATTTAAAAAACTGAAGATTTAGAAAAGTAAAACCGTTATATTCCACCACAGAATTAGAATATAAATAAATATTATTTAAATATGTATAATTATTATGGTCCCCTTTTTTCATCGGTATTTCATTAATGATCATTCATTACACAATCTCTACATACTGCAGTTGTCATTTCAATCAACCTAACCTAACCAAAGCTTTTAGACACCCTATTTGGAGAGGGATGTGCGTGAAGCGCACATTGGGAACAACAAAACACTTATCGAATTTAGCAGCGTCTGAATCCTACACCTAAATAAAAAACTTAAAAGTACTCACGTCCGATTCCACGCTCACCAGACTTTAGGACATGTGGTTCCTTAAGAAATCCCTTCTAATCCTGCGTATGGGGGCCCCCTTTGTTAATCAATTTGCCCAATGGCTGTTCTTCCTTGGTCCTTTAGCAGGTTACAGCTTTATTTTTGATTATTGATTATAATTAGTTCTGGATAACAATATGCGCTTACGGCGCAGCGATCTTATACGATCCGTGAAAGGGAAGCAAGTGAAGTTGTCTTTTGGTCAATTTGACATCTGTCAAAAACGTCTCTCAGCCTTGCACTCAAAGCTGGCTTGCGATTGGCCGGATGTGTGCGTCTTGACATAGACTCACGATTGGTGCATTTTAAATAGGCTAAGGATCATTCGCTGCCTTTAATAAATTAACCTAGGATGAAACGGCGCCAAATTTAAAGTGAAAATACGATTACCAAACATCCCGCCCACCAAAATATGACTATATTTTAGAAACAACTAAAATTAACCCTATCACTTAGAATATGTAACAAACACGATCACAAAATTAGTTAAGCTAATAAGTGAAGCGATTAACATGCTAATCGGATTGGTGAGGTAATGAACAAAGTTTAACCAACGGTCTCGTGAGGCGAGAACCTTCGGCTGTACGAATAGTTGCAACGCGCACGATTCCGTCGGGGCCAGAATGCACTTCCTCGACGCGAGCTAGCGGCCAATGGAGCGGAAGGTTGTTTTCAGTTTTCAATATAACAATTGAGCCGACGTCTAGAGGTTTAGAGTGTTGAGTCCACTTGGCCCTCTGAGTTAGTGAATGAAGATACTCATGCTTCCAGCGGTTCCAGAAGTCCTGCTGAAACCTCTGGATAAGTTGCCACCTGCCCAAACGATTTATATTTAAAGCAGTCAGATTCTCATCGGGGACGGTAGTAAGGGGCTCGAGCGTCAAGAAATGACCTGGAGTTGGTACGGAAAAATCGTTAGGGTCTGAACTCAAGGGACAAAGGGGTCGTGAATTTAACATCGATTCTATTTGAATAAAAAGAGTGGCCAACTCTTCGAAAGTAAGAGCTTGGTCACCAACGATACGATACATGTGGGTTTTTACCGCTTTTATTTGTATTTCCCACGCTCCTCCAAAGTGGGGGCTAGCTGGTGGATTAAAACGAAAGGCAATCTGCTCCCCACGAGCAGCAGATTCCATGAGCTGACTAAGTTGGTTGTTCGCGCCTACGAAATTAGTACCACAATCAGAATGAATGACGCTTACTCTTCCACGTCGACCTACAAAGCGGCGAAGTGCAGCGATAAACGCATCGGTAGAAAGGTCCGAAACGGTTTCAAGGTGTAAAGCCTTAGTGGATAGACATAGGAAAAGACAGAGATAGGCTTTTCCTGTTTTAGCACCACGGTGCTTACCTAACCTAATTTTAAAAGGACCACCATAGTCGGTTCCAACAGCAGAGAAAGGTTTGACTTGATTAACGCGAACTGCCGGTAAGTCACTCATGTATGGTTCCAAAGGAGTGGGCTTAGTTTTATAACATCTAAGGCACTTTGACAAGCAATGTCGAATAGCTCGCTTGGGTGACAGAATCCAGAATTGCTGTGTCATGAGATATTGCGTTGTGTTTACGCCGGGATGACAATTTTCACGATGCAGGGCTTCTATTAAAAGATAAGTTAACTTTGAATCACGAGGGAGTAGAGCGGGGTGCTTATATTCCAACTCGAGTCCGGACCTTGATAAACGACCGCCAACCCTGAGGACTCCTTGAGGATCAATGAAAGGGTTCAACTTACGCATCTGCTTTGAGAGCAAAGTGCCTTCCAGCAGCTGACAAATTTCGGTTTTAAAATAAACTGATTGAACGTGTTTCACAACAAGCATTAAAGATTTATAAAGTTCTGTACGACTAAGAAAAGAATCAAAACGGCGTTGGAATCGAAGGTGCTCGATATATCTTAACCACCAGCAAAGAATGCGTTGAATTTTTCTAATGGAAGAGTAACGTTCTAGAAGCATATCTATGAAGGGTAATGGAAAGTCACCATGGGAGAGTAGAATGTGCGGACGCTTTTCTTCATCACTGAATGCGTCTTCATTAAGAGCTTTATCGTGCTGAGGCCAGTGGTCAGGCGAGTCAGACAGCCATGGAGGACCCGCCCACCATATGCTATTACTGACAAGATCGGAGGGGAGCTGACCGCGGGAAGCGACATCCGCAGGATTATCGTCGGAAGCCACGTGACTCCATCGAGCATTGGGCAAAACGTCTTGAATGTGTCCTACGCGGTTCGCAACGAAAGCCTTCCAACGTGAAGGGAGAGATAGAACCCACGCGAGCACCACGGTAGAGTCTGACCAAGCATAGACAGCAGTACAAGGCATCTGAGGTAAGTATCCATCTGTTACAAATTTTAGAAGATCGGCCACCAGAACTGCTGCAGAAAGTTCGAGACGGGGAAGAGAAACAGATTTTGTCGGAGCGACTCGAGCCTTGGAACAGACAAAGAAGACCCGGATGCCACCATCTGCGCTGATAGTCCGCAAGTATACGACGGCGCCATAGCCAGTTTCCGAACTATCGGAAAAGCCGTGAAGTTCACACGACACAATTTGGCTGACAGATAAGCAACGGGGGATTTTTAACGATTTTAGCAGTGGAAGTTGTTCAATATAACTATTCCAAAAGCTTACTATATCAGAGGGAGGATCGTCATCCCAGTCCGATCCTAGCACCCAAAGCCTTTGGATCAGAACTTTAGCGATCAGTGTTAGCGGCGACAGGAACCCAAGTGGGTCGAATATGCGCGCACATTCACTAAGAATGTTGCGCTTGGAGCATTTTTTGTTCTGTGGAGCCACAGAAAAACAAAATACATCTAAACGTGGATCCCATTTCAAGCCTAGCACCTTTAGTGATTGATTTTCATCACTATCGAGAGACACAGGAGAAGTTAAACAATGTTCAGGTGGCAAGTCTGCCAAAAGTTCTGGAACATTGCTGGCCCATTTTCTTAATTGGAAATGACCCTTTTGTAGAAGGTTAATAACCTGTGATTTAGCTAATTTAGCATTGTCTAAAGTAGAAAATCCAGTCGCAATATCATCAATATAAATATCAGAGGATAAGACTTTACTAGCAAGCGGAAAGCTCGCACCTTCATCAGAGACCAGCTGTTGAATCGTACGACATGCAAGAAACGGAGCGGAAGACACGCCGTACGTAACGGTATTCAGCCGATACTCGTGAACATCTTGATTCGAATCAAAACGCCAGAATATACGCTGGTACTCACAATCACTCTTTTCAAGCAGAATTTGACGGTACATCTGCCGCATATCGGCTGTGAAAACCACAGGCTGGACTCTGAAGTTCAGTAGAATCACGACGATGTTAGTTTGAAGCTTGGGGCCAATGAGAAGAGTGTCGTTTAACGAGATACCTCGAGCATCTTTTGCTGAGGCATTAAAGACCACGCGTAATTTGGTCGTAGTACTTTCAGGGCGGAGGACACAATGATGAGGAATATAATTCCTCCCCATTGCGAGTTCCGTCACAGGAACCAAACTCATGTATCCACTGCTTATGTATTCCTTCATAAACTCGCTATATTGCTTATGAAGCTCAGGGTTTTTGTGGAGTTTTCGCTCTAAGGAATGGAAGCAACGTAAAGCTACTTCGCGGGATCCTGGAAATGATTGTTCCTTGCTTCCATTTCTGAAGGGCAAGGTAACTACGAATCGACCGCTGGGATCCCTCGAGTGAGTGTTAGCAAAAATAGTCTCACATCTCATCTCATCAGGAGTGAGAGATGGTGAAAGAGGCGATTCAAAAGAATCCAACTCCCACAGCTTCTTGACTTCTTCATGTAATAGTTCGTCTTGGTTCACAAAAAACGATTGTAAGTCCTTATCATTGCAGCCAACACTCCCTATTAAAAGCCAACCGAATATAGAGTTAAGTGCACAAGGTTGCCCCGCTTCTGCACTCACACTTCCTGGAAGTAGAAGGGATGCAAAGACTTCGGCACCTATAAGGAGATCGATGGGACCAGGTTTGTCACAGTCAGGATCAGCCAAAGGCAAATTACGCAGATGGTGCCATGAGGATTTGTCAAGTCTAGTAGACGGCATCTTCCCGCAGATACTAGGCAACATGAATGCGTCTAGGTTAAAAACTGTTTGATCATGTGCACCGAGCTCTAATCTAACCTTTCCACAAATAGAAGCTGATGATTTCCCGAGACCACAGACACGACGAGAAATATGCTTATAATTCAGACCCAACCGATCAACCGCACGTTCGCAAATAAAATGCCCTTGGCTACCGGAATCGATAAGGGCGCGAAGGGTTTGAAAATTACCAGCTGAATCCCGAACCTGCACATAGGCGGTAGACAACAGCACGATTGAACTTTCACCAAGACTAGTAAGCACATGCACCTTGTCAGCTGGAACAGGCTGATCAGAAACAACCGAAGTCTCGTTGTGGAGTAGTGAGTGGTGTCGCTGGCGACACTTTTGACATCTAAAAATAGATTTACAGTCTTTAACACTATGATTAGACCGGAGACAGTTAAAACACAAACGATTAGATTTTGTGAACTCAATTCGTTCATCAACGGATGTCTGAGCAAACCTTTTGCAGGAATTGACAGAGTGATTTTCTGAGCAAAATGAGCACTTTACGATTAGAGGGGGTGTTTGAACTGTCGGTACGGATTGAGGTACGATTTTATCAGACCGAGGTTTCGGATGGGTATTGGAAAGAAACACAGTCGTCTTCTTCTGTGGCACCCGAGATGGTTGGACCCTAACTGGAGGACGCGCCTTGTCACGATCGTTCGTTGACGAAAAATGAGTATCTCGAACTAGAGCTTCACACCTTGAATATAAGAACGATTTTAAATCGCGATAATTAGGTAACTCGGTAGAGGATTGGCGTTGTTCAAAGGCGCAGCGAGTCTGTGAATCTAATTTTGACAACACTAAATAGCAAAGTACAAAATCCCAGTTATCAGTTGGCAAATTTAAGCTCTTTAAAATATTTAAATTCTCATTGAAAAGATCCAAAACGCGGCGAAACTCAAGCGGCGATATAATTTTAAAGTTAGCATTTAGCATTTCCTTCCAGCATGTATATGCTAACTCACGTTTGTCACGATATCTTGCGATCAAAGTTTCGAAAGCTTCTTGATAAAAGGCACCTTGCACGGGATACGATCGTAGGAGACTCAAAGCATCCCCACTGAGACTTGAAATGAGGTAGTGCATGCGCTCTCCGACAAAGCTCCGTTCTTATGAATTAACGAATTAAAAATGTCATAAAATTCCGGCCACGCTTTTATTTTACCTGAGAAAGTCGGCAACGGAATTTTCGGTAATTTAATGTTAGAATTATTACTACGATCGATGATAGAGGGTATTGATTGATTCGATTGAGCGTCAACAGATGGAACTAGCTGCTTGTACAAAGTCATGACCCTAAAATAAACTTCATCGAATTCACTGCGAATGAGATCCTCCTGGTGTTCCGAACACGATTCATCAAGGACGGAGAGTATATCCGAATGAGAATCTTCGAACGCGATGACTAACTTCTCTACTGCAGAATAATACGCAATAAAAGAATCCATCGTAGTTGGGTCAGAGTTCGCTAACTCGGCAACTTCTAACGTCTTCTTCATGCGATTTAACGCCAAGGTACGTTTACGGCGTAACGCAGGCAAGTCTAGAATACTAGGTCCATCATTATCATTCATTTTCGCTTTAACAGATAATCGCCTCTTAGATGCCTCGGGTTTAGATCGCCGTCTCACGGTTAAAGACATTTTAGTTTTAATCGTTAGTTTACGCAAAGTAAATATCAACTAAATTATTTGCTTAAAATTACACGATTGTATTTTACAACTTGGATAATAAGTTTCGATGTTAAACCGATCAACTTTCTCAACAAGAATAGAATAAAAAAATAAAAAAAACTGCCACAATAGTAGGTACGATAATCAAAACGGATCGAACTAAAATACCTCAAATCAAAGTAAACTATTATAACGATAGCATAAACTCACCAAATGCATTGATACAAAACACCTTGCGAATATCAACACACAACTAATAGTTAAGTTATAGTAATAAGAAGTTTTGTGACAATAAAAGGTGTCACACTTACTAATTAATCACAAATAGTTATATTGTCATAATGAAGGATTCGTAATATAAAACACTGAACGGGAATAAAACGTCTAGGTGCAGGTTTTACAACAATACGCAATCACCAACAAGCTATCACTATTTGTCACCACAAACATTCATGAAAATACTATGAATGTAAACACATTTAGAACACAAAGCACTGCACGGGAATAAAACACGTCTAGATGCAGTCTTTATAACGATAGAAACGTACTAAATAACCGTAAGCACAACTAGTATGAACTTATGCAACAACCTATAAAACTAATTCATAGGCATAAACACATTTAACACTTTTACAAACTAAACGTAAGCGATAGGCACTCAACTGTTCAATGTAACTCAAATACACGAGTAAGTCAAATACGAGAATAAATTTTTAGTTGTAAAGAGTTTGCTTTTGCTTTGAATGTTTGTTTTGTTTGAATAACTAGGCGATTGATAATCGGTTCATACTGCTATAGATACCCACCAAACGAGACTACCGATCGAGACCAGCTCAAAGTGAGAGAAAATGATAAGTACAAATGTTACGGCGACGTATTATTAAAGAAATGCTCGTAACATCTATAAGTACATAAAACGAATAAACGATAGTCACTTATGAACTGATCCAGACCGACAGAATGGGATAAGTACCTATTAGTAATTAAGAATTTCTGTAGATTTTGTGAATTATTTTTAATTACGATTAGAACTTCAACTGCTCCTGTAAGTATTATATTTAGCGAAGAACTCATAGGGTTTGACTAACCAGGCAAGTAATTACAATACAAACGAGAATATATGCAACTTAGCATCAACGGAAGGTTTGCATTGCAACTATCTACGTAATGAAAATAAATTATGAATAAGCATTGAATTTTACGTAACTTTTCACTTAATTTGAACATAAAGGGGTGGGTAGGACGTGGAATGTGCTAGAACTTTCTTTATGATGTAATTTGTACTTAACGGTAATAAAATAATTTCGGCACCATGTGATGATTAGTTTTAGACTGAATTTAAACTAAAGGGATAGGTTCTGACCTTGAATAAGATCTAAAGTTCCCGGGTTTCGGCACCAAAAAATGTGCGTGAAGCGCACATTGGGAACAACAAAACACTTATCGAATTTAGCAGCGTCTGAATCCTACACCTAAATAAAAAACTTAAAAGTACTCACGTCCGATTCCACGCTCACCAGACTTTAGGACATGTGGTTCCTTAAGAAATCCCTTCTAATCCTGCGTATGGGGGCCCCCTTTGTTAATCAATTTGCCCAATGGCTGTTCTTCCTTGGTCCTTTAGCAGGTTACAGCTTTATTTTGGATTATTGATTATAATTAGTTCTGGATAACAATATGCGCTTACGGCGCAGCGGTCTTATACGATCCGTGAAAGGGAAGCAAGTGAAGTTGTCTTTTGGTCAATTTGACATCTGTCAAAAACGTCTCTCAGCCTTGCACTCAAAGCTGGCTTGCGATTGGCCGGATGTGTGCGTCTTGACATAGACTCACGATTGGTGCATTTTAAATAGGCTAAGGATCATTCGCTGCCTTTAATAAATTAACCTAGGATGAAACGGCGCCAAATTTAAAGTGAAAATACGATTACCAAACAGGAGAGGGAGGTGGCTCAAATTCTCTTATGCATGCCACGCAGCCTACTGCGGGGGTTTATGGGGCTACTCCGAACTACTAGAGTCAATACCCACTAAAAACCACCTGTACGTCTTTGTCAATCTTTGCCTCACAGCTTTCATCAGATGAGACAGCCAGTAAGCAAAAAGGCTGCAGGGATCTCCTAACGGGTCATGTGCTAAGAAATAGCATAGCACTTAAGCTATTCGGGGAGTGTTGGCGTTAGGTTCGGCCCGGGCAGCCAGAAGGCTGTCAGCAGCGCTGCCTTAAAACAGCGCGGATCTTACGCTCTTCAGGGAGAGCGTTATTATGGTACTCGATATGCCTACCAGTAACGATCCTTGTGAATGCCCTTAAATCGTCGATGGACAAGACTTGGATTAGGATAGATTCGCCCGCGTTATATGCGCGGGCGTTATGAATTTTGTGCTCTTTGCATAGATTGGACACCTCAGTCCATCGTGCCAGTCGAATGACCATGGTACGTCTGATCGGGACCGATATGGTTAATCAACATACATTACATTTTATATAATTATCGTAGAACATTTTATAGAATTACAGCACCAGGTTGAATAACTCTCTGTTTTAAACTAAAATTAATAGAAACATGAAACTCTCGTGCTGAAACATATTGCCATGGATGGTAAATAGCTTGCTGAAAATTAATGGTTAAGTGAAACGATGTTTGTACTTACGGATAAACAGACGCAGTACGGTTAAAATTAAAGATAAATGTTTAGTAATGAAAATTTTCCAAAGCAGTTAAGTGTAAACATTACGTTCAAAACCATGAACATAGAGCAAAACAATAACAATTACAATTCAAATTGTTTACTTCGCAACTTGTACTGGCTGTTACATTTACTCCTGGCAAAGATTCTCCAAGTAGTGAAAATTGAAAACTTAAGATTCAGTTGAACATCGTAACATGCACTTCCGAAGTTACTGGAAGCGTTTTACTCTGTGCTTTGTACAGTCTGTCGCAGGAGTACCTGTTTGGGTTGTATTGTATTTATTTTTAAATAAGTTCTGTGTGCTAGAAGGACACGGAGTGTAGTTTCAAGTCAAAGTCAATATATACAATCATTTCTTGGTTTAGGTTCTGATGTAATAAGTAACGTTGCAATGACTGGGAAAAGAGTCAACTAGGTTTTTCTTAGCGCCATATTTTAAAGTCGTTAAGGTTTTATATTATTAATCATTCAAGCCAAGAAGCCTTTTTTAGATAAATATAGGTACATTTTATCTATCAATATGTCTAAACTGTTAAGAAATTGTAAAGACACAATGTTTGTCTGTTTGTTTGTTAGATCATCACGTAAGTATTATTTATTTTTTTAATTTATTCTATCTAGATTGACTAGTTTAGAACTAAACAAACAAATAAGTCAAATAGCTAGAATCAAACAATGTTTTTAAGCTACACTAACTTTTCTGCCTTCATGTACAAGCAACTTACTCCAAAGTTAATATCTTACCATGTAACAGCGTTGCTCCACTCTGTACCTAAACTCATTGTTCTAAACGTTTAACTTCCTACAAGTGGTGGAGTAGAAATTGTTTTAGTTTCGTATGATGTTGTGTACGAGAAAATGCAAATTAAACGCGATGTTGAAAAAGTAGTGTTAAGTCGACATTGCCAATTACGTTGTGTAGGGCCCGTTTCAAATGGGGAAACCTAAAATAAATACGCCACCAAATTGAAAATTCATTATACACATGTCGTATTAAAGGAACTGCTCATATTTAGTGAAACGCTTTCGTCAAATACATGAACTGGTGAAAAAAATTTACGAAAATCTGTATTTACTTGAATTTCTCATTTACTCTAATTTTCTATTACGTTTGTCTATTTTGATTTTTAATTTTATATAAATATCAGAAACTTATAAAAAATACTTTATAACCAAATATTGTGGCGTTTAATTAAAATTTTACATTTTTATTGACGTTTCGGTGTCTTAACAGACACCGCAGTCACCAATGATTGCGATAAAATCCGGTAAAAATTGTTGTATGTAATATAATAATTATTTATATTTATAATATTTATGTATTTATTTATTTTATATCAAAATCTTGTCTTCTACATACACTTCTTGCACATAAAACAATAGAGATTCGAATCTAAAACCCAAAGGCCACCATACATCAAAGAGTTTTAACATCTTCGTTTCTTGGATTTATTATGGCTACAAGAATAAAACGGCATTTTTTTTAATTACTACATTTTAAGGGATCAAAAATATTCATAAGACACTAGAAACGAGTCAAATATACACCATTTCTAAACACCACCCTTCGATTGTTTTACTAAAACATTAGTATTTCACCACCGTTTCAACTTTATGTGAGCGGATAGTCATCTCATGCATCTTTTATCTCCGTCACACAACATTGAAATCGCATTTGTTATCTCACTCACGTACTAGTGTGTCGAAAGCTCGATTACTTTACGTGTCTTCGAATAGAAATTGATCTGATTTGGAAACACTTCAGCATGAGGAACTTGTTTTATGTAAGTTTGTTGGAACTTACGTTTTATGAAGTGTCCCTGCGGGGCGCCATGCTTTTTAGAAATGTTTTTTCTTTGTAAGTACAGCTGATGCTAGTAGCTTGGAAAATAATAATGTTAAATTTGACATTTTTGTGTTACATTTTCGTTACTGGCAAAGGATCGTGCCATTATCCTAATGGTAAGGGGCGTCCGTGCTTATATAGCAATTTGTACAATACTCTTTCTTATTCTTTAAAACTTGGACTTTTGGAACGTCAAAGTTTTAATACCTGCGTCACCTGTAATTATTTTCCTGCATTTTCCGTTTCACTGACATCAACTATTGGCTGTAGGATTTATTTATGAATAGTAACTATTATATTGACCAATGATGCGTTGACAAACGTAACCGAAACGCAAATGTTATTATTTTGGTGGTCAAAATAGAAAGAACTACGGTACCACCCAGATGAGATCTTAACAAAGAAACTGTACTGCCACTGTGTCAACGAAGAATATTTACCATTAATGTAGTAATTTTCTTTATTGTGAAAAATGTATGTGTAAATAGGTTATGTGAGCAAGAGCCTTTTTTTTTTTTAACGCAGGAAAATCCTCATGGATACCCTACCCCAGCGGGGGCCGAGGTCGGGTTATGCCGGACTCTTACCGACTAAAAACCTGCGGCTTCCATCTGGACGCACGGAGTCGGGTCACGAGGAGCTTGCGCATTCGTTCGCGGCCCGACAGCGTTGGCCGGCGCTCTGTGCAGCGCCGGCGACGTCCCGAGAGGGAGGGGCCCTCTCTAGTCGTCCCTCATGAGATGGTGCGCAGGAAGCGCACGCGCCATCTCGAGCCCTGGACCGGAAGCGGATTCCCCCGAACCCGCCACCGAAGGCTCATGGGACTGCGGGAGAGGGAGGCTTTCGGCAACGAAAGCCGCCCTCCGGCGTCCCGTGCGACGGCGACGAAGCGGAAGGGAGGATGCATCATCTTCCCTCGCCCTCTCCGCCGCCTCCTTCGCAAGCATTACGGCCTCGCCGAAGGATCGCACCGCCTGCCACGATCTCTCACTCTCGACCATAGCGCGAACCACGGTCGGGAGCGAGATGTCGGCACCCAATACAGAGCCGAGCGCGCTGCGCTCCGCATCCCACGCCGGGCATACCTCCAGCGTGTGCTGGGCCGTCTCGTCGAGGCAATCGTCGCAGTGGTGGCACCTGGCAGTCGGTTCCCGACCGATCCGAAACAGGTAACTCCCGAAACAACCATGTCCCGAGAGCACCTGCGTCAGACGGTAGGTCAGGAAACCGTGTCGCCTACCCAACCACTGCTGGAAGACCGGACGAATTGCCTCGATAGTCCAGAGTCCGGCGCTCGAAAGCGCCAGCCTGGACTCCCACGCTTCGGTAGCCCGTTGGCGCAGCTCAGCTCTGTGCCCCTCCTGTTCCTGCAGTGCAGGAGGGCTCTCGCTTCCAGGTCCCAGGGAATAGTACCCGCTAGCACGCAAGATGCCTCACCCGAGATCGTGCGATAACCCCGTACCACCCTGATCGCCATCACCCGCTGGACTCGCGTCAAGCGGGCGACATTGCTGCGAGTCAGGGCGCTGCCGGCCCACACAGGGGCACCATACAGGGCCATCGACCTCACGATTCCCGCGTAGAGACGCCGACACGACGTCTCAGGTCCGCCAAAATTCGGCAGCAGCCTTCCCAGGGCCGCAGCCGCCCTCAGCAGCCGAGGCTCAAGGCACTCGAAGTGGGGGCCGAAGTTCCACCGGCTATCCAGGACGAGTCCCAGATAGCGCATCGACGGCCTCACGTCGATGCGGACTCCGGATACGACGATATGGGCACCCCGGGGCGGCGCGTTCCGCGGGCCATGGAAAACCACGGCCTCGGACTTTTCGAGCGCCACCCGCAAACCCAATCGCCGTATGCGGCCCACCACGAAATGTGAGCAAGAGCCTATTTCAGATCATTTTAAACTTTCTAAGATGTCATGGATGTCATCATGTACATGACTTACTATTTACTATCATGTTGATTTTTTTTATTTTATTTTTAGGTAAATATTATATTTTGTATTTTTTACAAGCTCTATTTTAATTATTACTTTTTTTTATTTATTTTTTTTTTATTTAACATCGAAAGTCACCCTCCCAAACTGACTGACCTTTTTGTTCACAGAAACTCGTTAGCTCATCGCTAGATTATACACATCCAATCATTTTCAATTCTTTATTTGATGGAAATCTACGGATACGGCAATACTGTTGCATAGCGAATGACGTTAGATATGCGTACAATATTTTGTTGTATCTTATGTATAAATCATGAATATGACAAGTTTTTCATTATCATGATTACTTAAAATTATCAACTATGTTTTTTTTTGTTTCCTTAAAAAAAAAAGAAGAGGATAAATATGCTTTGACGCATACTCCGCGCGCGTGATCGGATTTATGTGTGACTCGCTCCGAGCCTACCAGAACCTCTACCCACAAAAAAACCCCCTGAATGACTCGTCCAATTTTTTGCCACACAGCCTTCATCTGAGCGACGACCAATTGGAGAAAGAGGCCGCGCTAGCGGGGCCCAGAAGGGGTCACCCGCTGGGATTTACATAGCACTGAAGGCGCTCAAAGCACTGAAGGTGAATACATAGCACTGAAGGTGCTCAAAATGAAAATAAAAATTTAAAATAAAATAAAATAAATATTAAAGAAGTCAAATTAATTCGAGTTAAGATTAGAATAAGAATTGGCGGCCAGAAGGGCTTCGAGATCCTATGCCAGTCTGGTGGAAGAGTACGCTTGCGCATTCCTAGGCCTAGCGACTTTGAACTTCGAATCTAAGACAGGAGTAGTATATGACACTGAATCTCGAACTAGAGGATTGGGATGGGTTTCGGAGCGTTTGAAGAACGCTTCAGAGAGTGTTTTAAGGTGTTGTTGTACTGTAGGCAGTTCAAGATCTCTGTGCAAGTCCGCGTTACGCACGTACCACGGTGCGTTTGTGGCCCTGTGGCAAAAGAGATTTTGAACTATCTGTAGTTTGTGCAGGACAGAGGGTTTGGCGTGGGCAAAGATTGGCGAGGCATATGTCATGACGGATCTAACGCAGACCTTGTAAAGTGTACGTTTGTTTCTGAAAGACATTTTACTTTTTCTACCTGACATGCTATTTAGGCGGCCTAAGTAGTGACGGGCGAGTTTCGGAACGCTATCGACGTATGGCTTGAAAGAAAGCGTCGGATTTAAAGTGACGCCTAAGTATTTAGTACCGCGCTTCCAGGGGATGGGAACCAGACCCGATCTGCGTCCGGTCCCGTTTGGACATGTTGACGGTCTCTTCCGGCTACCGAGTCGCGATTGTTGTCTCACGACTTCTCTCGTAGCAATACTCAAACGCCACTCTCACATCCGTTCTGCGTCCGGCCCCTCTCGGACGTGTTCGCGGTCGCACCAGCCGTTGAGTCACGATTGTCGTCTCACGACGACAACTCGTAGCAATACTCGTTCGCTGAGATTCATACAATATCTCGCTTCGTCCTCGAAGACTTGAGATAAGCCTCTGTAGGACTTAAGCTGCGGCCGGTTTCGATCGGCTGTAACTAAGTCAGTCTCGCAGCAACAACAGAGCTGAGCTTACTACGTTCGATTAAATTCGATAGTAGTTCGCAAAGCTCGAGCTGATTTTCTGGCTACGTACTTGACGCTTGGCGCTTGTTACGTAGTCAGAGACTCACTCTGCGGCCGGATCCGGCCGGTCGTAACGTAGTCAATCCCGCACTTTTAGTGCAACCCAACCTCGTCAGGTCTATGGCCGGTTTTGTTGTCAATTTATTGACAACACACTCCGCAGTAGACTCGCGTTTGATCAGGTGGATATTTAACGGTGATAACTAAGCCTGATAGCGTTGCCCCGGTGCGCTTCCAAGGCCCTTCAGGCTAAGGAGAAACAGGCTGACCCGATCCCATTGCACTTGGGCCTTTCCCAGGGTGACGGTACAGTGCTGTCCGAATTAGGGGCACCACTTCGCAACGCAGGCCTTACAGGCCGCTATCGCGTCACCAGCCCCTCAGGCCTCAACCCTGGCCCCTCAGGCCTCAGGCCTCCTCCTGAAGGAGCGCAAGGTCCACGCGGTATTACGGGGTGTCCCGTTCGAACTCAGTAACGACGACATTCTAGAGGACCTTAAGTCTCAGGGCTTCCCGGCTGAAGCAGTAAACAAGATGCACTCAAACCGCGGTAGGCGTTTTCCGCTACCTTTAGTTATCCTCACCAACACTCCCAACTCGAGGGAGATCTTCAGAGAGCCTCCCACAATCTGCGGACTTTCAAATTTCTCCGTTGAGCGTCCCAACCCTTGCGGCCACCCTGGGCAGTGCCACCGCTGCCAGCTCTATGGCCACGCAGCGGCTAACTGCTCAGCTCCCCCCAGGTGCGTTAAGTGCTTGGACCCACACATTACAAAGGAGTGCACTCGCACTCCCGAATCCACTTCCTCCCTGCATGTGTGCTGTGCGGCCAGTCCAGCCACACAGTTAACTACAGGGGTTGCCCGCGCGCTCCGCGCTCCTCAGCTAAGAGGGCTGCGCCTAAACCGGCGCCGCTGCTCACTCCCGCTAACTTCCCACCGCTGCGCAACCGGGGTCCCCTGGAAGCAAAGCCCAAGCAGCTGACGTCTACTCCAGCTCTGTCCTGGAGGCAGCGTCCGGCCGCTCCACATGCACCTTCCCGTCCTATCCTAGCTCCCGTAGGCCAACGTCCCGCTCCGTCGTCTTTACCTCAGTCGTCGTTGGCTGAGGACATGAAGACCGTGTTCAACGTCATTCAAAACGTCGACATTAACGAAATTTCCTTACTCGCACGCAAACTGCGAGCCGCCTGCTTTCTCAAGAGCTCGCTACTAAGTTCGTTATAAATGTTATTTTTGTATAAATTCGTAAATAAGTAAATATAATGTCTTGACCCGCAAATCCCGCGTCCCAAGGGCTTATCCCTAGTTTCTTTTAACGTTCGTAGTCTCAGTACTAACCTTCCTGAGTTCAAAGTGTTCCATCAGAACAACGAGCCAGACTTATTGCTTCGTCAAGAGACGTGGCTAACTCCTAACCGCTCCAGGGGATTCGCTATTTCCAAGTACGCGTTCATTCGGAACGACAGGCCCAACTCCGACGGTTTCGGTGGCACTGCTATTTATTACAAAAGAGGTTTCCATTGCTGTCCTCTCCCTACCCCTCCTCTCCTTAACATGGAAGCCACTGTGTGTAGATTGGCTATGACTGGTCATCCGACCATCATCATAGCTTCAGTCTACATACCTAGTGATACCAGACCAATCCGCAGCGACTTTGAGGCCATTCTCGCCCTCGGCCATTCAGTCATTATGTTCGGAGACTTTAACTCCAAACATACTGACTGGACGTGCCTATCAACCAACACCAGCGGTATCGCTCTCCTCGACATCACAAATTCACTTGACCCATCAGCCTCCTCAAGTCAATATCTAAACTTCTCGAGAGAGTCATACTCTCTCGAATGCGGAACCATCTGTTTCCTATGGATGGCGATCCTCTCATTATTCCCCATCAGTTCGGCTTTTGCGCTAAGCACTCCTGCCCTCCGCAAGTCCATCGAATCATCGAATACATACTCGATGGCTTCTACCCGCGGCGTTTTAAAACGGTCGCAGTTTTCTTTCACGTAGCCAAGGCTTTCGATAAAGTCTGGCACAGCGGCCTCATCTGTAAACTCTACAAAATAGGCTTACCGGATTGCCTAGTTAGAATGATAGCGTCCTTTCTCAGAGACCGTACGTTTCGATTAAAACATGAAGGCACGCTTTCCGCGCACTGCCTCATAAAGGCTGGAGTCCCTCAAGGCTCAGTCCTCGCCCCTCTATTGTACACCGTGTACACTAACGATATTTTCGTCCCGACGAAAGGCGACGAACTCGCCCTCTTTGCCGACGACACTGCCCTTTAAACCAAGGGCCATAAACGCACCTTGGTACGTGCGCAACACGGACCTGCACAGAGATCTTGAACTACCTACATTGCAACAGCACATAAAAACTCTCTCAGAATCGTTCTTCAAACGCACCGAAACCCATCCCAATCCTCTACTTCGAGATTCAGTCTCATATACTGCTCCTGTCTTAGATTCGAAATTCAAAGTCGCTAGACCGAGAAACGTGCACACTGGTGAACCCACGCAATTAATTAAATTAGCCCTTCAGGCCGCCACTTCTAATTCTAACGTAATTTCGAATTAATTAATTTTTAATTTTACATCTTGAGCACCCTCAGTGCTATGTAAATCCCAGCTAGTGACCCCTTCTGGGCCCCACTAGCGCGGCCATTTTCTCCGATTGGTCATCGCTCAGAAGAAGGCTGTGTGGCAGAAGATTGCACGAGTCATTCAGGTGGTTTTTTAGTGGGTAGGGCTCTGGTAGGCTCGGAGCGAGTCCCACATAACTCCGATCGCGCGCACGGAGTATGGCGTCAGAGCATTTTTTATCCTCCTGCCCTCTCCGTGGAGGGTAACAAAAAAAAAGATGGGAATGCCTAACATTCGAACGTAGGGTTCGCCGGCGGGATGACGGCGTTTGGGGTCGAAGCGAATCGCAGAACTCTTGTCTGGATTCACATCGATGCGCCATTTTTGAAACCATACACCGAGGGCGTTTTCGACCTTTTGGAGTCTGGTTACAAGCTGCGGGACACTGTGACCTTTGGTGTAGAGTGCAGTCTCGAAGTTCAAAAATGCTGGCAAATTTGCAAGAAAGCAGTTCGTTCATGCAAAAATTTACAAATATTTGACGGCGTTTCCTTCAAAGGCCCCACTTAGAGGCGTTAAATGGGTTAAAGTCCGGTGAAATCTAAAAGGCTAAGGGCTATAAATAAACTGCCATTTCGAAAAAAAAGGCGTTAAATGGTTCCTGGCAGACTGGCAAGCGGTACTACAGTCGTCCATATTTTGACCGCAATAATAACCAAGTTTGTGTAGTGTTTTCCGGTTAAAGGGAAGAAACGGAGAGTAAAATTACCGCGACGGTGAAGTACCAATTCCTTCTATCTAAATATATGCAATTTTACAGGAGACAAAAAAACACTCATTTACGTTACTGAAATTATGAATAAATTATCACTAACGCATAACAGGGGTATGGCGGTACTGTATATAATATAATTAGTCAATAACATCCAAGGTTAGTAATGTCTATGATCAAGGACGCCTACTATCATTAAGTGGATCGCGTGCTTGTTTAGCATAGGTGGAAATCATTTTATGAAGCTTTTTTCAAATTTACCAATATTTCAATATTAAGGAGCACACTCGATTCAACAAAAGCAGATGTTTTGGAACTATGCAATCGAATGGTTTTATCGAGAAGGTCTATTGTAAGGTTTAAAAAGGAACGTGCAAAGCCATCTTCTGAATAACTTCAAAATTGAATTTTTGTGCATTTCACCAAAGTTACCAAATTATTATTTGGTGTCAGCTGCACTTTGAAAAAGTTTTAAGTACTTGAACCCATTATGATGATGAGAAAATACCTAAGAACTTTCACTTTAGATTAGTAACTTTTATTATCTCACCGATTGATGACCATGCCACTAATTTGTTGAAGGTATGAAAGTATCATACATATAACTGAAGACATTCATATTTGATAAATTAAAATATACATTTTTACCAATTATGGTTTTTCAAAATATTTTGCTATACCTAGATTGAACTGTGCAAAAGCAACAAAAACAAGTCTGGGGGTTTGTCTGGGGATTTATTATATTATTTTAATATTAAAATATGCAGTCTGACGACGAATAAATAAAATGAATAAATTAATTGTTTTTCGAATTTAATGATTAAAGTTTTTGTAGAAAAAAAAATTAAATCTTTTTGCATTTATTCACATCAAATCATATAATTGTAGGCGTGTAAGTAATGCCAAATATATATGCTAAATATAGCCCGGTTTTGATATGATTCCAATTTATAAATATTACAGGGTACCCAGTCTGCCATTCGTCTTTATTCTTCTGATAAAATTTACACTAAATACATATTCATTTTAGTAGTAACTTTAGTATCGGCCGTTAGTAGAGTTATTTTTTTTAATAAACTTATTCTTATACACTAGTATGGTTTGATTCTAGTAAAGTTGGGTTTATACGTTGCGTAAATAAATAGCCAATTAACCAAAAAAAATATTTTAATTAAAAATATCCGCACAGGCAACAACTAAGTAGTAACCAACATAAAACAGGGTGGTATTTTAAAACGTGGGGACATCTCACGATTTTAAATCGAAATTGAATTCGTATCGAATCCGAATTCCGTATTCGGCTGAGGTGCGCGCTCGCTTATTCGATTTGTTGCCAGTACGAGATTTGAGTTTATAAGACCCTAGATCGAAGCCGTCATAGATCGACAAGATGTGAGGATGAGGTTCATTTTATTTTATTTTCACATTTTCGGAGAACTAACAGCTAAAATAGTACAACATTACACATAGAAAGAACATGCCAATTATAAGATTCAATAGGATACAGAGAGATAAAAAGATTACAATAACAATAACTTATACATAGAGAGATGTGTGTGTATATATTTCTTAAGTTTGTTTATCCGTTATCTAGTATCCATAACACAAGTTCTTGATGATACTTAATTTGGGCTAGATAATGTGGTGTGTTAGCTCGAATTATTTATGATTTATTTATTTATTTAAATGGAGATTTTAATGTAATTCGCATTAAATATTGTCTTATCGACAATATACAAAAGAATTGTTGGCCAAAGCCACCCTGACACTCGTTTTATTTTTTTTTTTCCTTGTTCCCCTCCGCGGGAAGGGCAGGAGGATAAAAATGCTCTGACGCATACTCTGGCGCGATTCCAAAGTTATGTGGGACTCGTCCCGACGCCTACCAGAACCATACCCACTAAAAACCCCCCGTCGGCTCGTGCATTTTTGCCACTCAGCCTTCATCTGAGCGACGGCCAATTGGAGAAAGAGGCCGCGCTAGCGGGGCCCTTAAGGGGTCACCCGCTGGGTTTTACATAGCACTGAAGGTGCTCAAAAAAATGAAAAGTAAATAATAAACATTAAAAATTGACAATTAAATTAAATTTGCATTAATTCAGATTTACGTTAGAATTAGAATTTACGTTAGAATTAGAATTTGTGGCCTGAAGGGCCTCGAGATCTAAAGTTAATTGCGTACGTTCGCTTGTGTGCGCGTTTCTCGGTCTAGCGACTTTGTATACCGAATCTAAGACAGGAGCAGTATAAGAGACTGAATTTCGAACTAGTGGATTGGGATGGGATTCGGCGCGTTTGAAGAACGATTCTGAGAGTGTTTTTAGGTACTGTTGAACTGTAGGTAGTTCAAGATCTCTGTGCAGGTCCGCATTGCGCACGTACCAAGGTGCGTTTGTGGCCCTGCGACAGAAGAGGTTTTGAACTACCTGCAGCTTGTGCAGGACGGAGGGTTTGGCGTGGGCAAAGACTGGCGAAGCATATGACATGACTGGTCTAACGCAGACCTTGTAAAGCGTACGTTTATTTCTGAAGGCCATTTTACTTTTTCTACCTAACATACTGTAAAGCCGGCCTAGGTAAAAACGTGCGAGTTTCGTTACTCTATCGACGTGAGGGTTGAAAGAAAGCGTCTGGTCTAAGATGAAAAGCCGAAAGCCGAACTGGTGGGGAATTATGAGAGGATCGCCGTCCGTTGGAAACAGATGGTTCCGCATTCGAGAGAGTATGACTCTCTCGAGAAGTTTAGACATTGCCTTGAGGAGGCTGATGGGTCTGTGATTAGCCGGGATATTAAGAGGTTTACCCGGCTTGGGAATGCCTATGACTGTCGCTTCTTTCCAAGCTTTTGGAAAGTAGCTAAGGTCGAAGCAGGCATTGAAAATGATAGCTAACAAGGTAAGCACCTGTTGAGGCAGGTGCTTAAGTGCGTGGTTGGAAATACCATCCGCACCCGGAGCCTTTCTGGACTTTTGACTTTTGATGAGAAGCGAGATTTCATCATTAGAGACTGTGACGGGGTCGGCGGTGATGGGGAGAGAGTTTCTACGGAGAACTTCATCCTCCACCGCTTTGATGTGAGTGGGATTCGCGGGTTGCGTGCTGGGCGAGCATTGAGACGCAACGCTGTCAGCGAAGCATTCGGCTTTCTCTTCGTCTTCGAAGGCGATAGAGCCATCGGGACGAGTGAGAGCTATCGTATTTTTAAAACCTTTCCAGTCGGTAAAGGTCTTAGGAGAAGTGACGTTAACGTTAGGCGGTCCTAGCACGAGGGAGACGGGGCGGTGGTCAGAACCTAGGTCATCGAGCGGTTCGATAGACCTGAGGTCGAGGTTGATATGCTTGACGATTGCAAAGTCGAGGATGTCAGGAGAGTGGTTCGGGTTGTCGGGATAGTGAGTGGGAGTGATAGGGGAGACGACGTCTAAGTCGAGTAAGTTGGTGATGTCGAGGAGAGCTATACCGCTTTGGTTGGTTGATAGGCACGTCCAGTCAGTATGTTTGGAGTTAAAGTCTCCGAACATAATGACTGAACGGCCGAGGGCGAGAATGGTCTCAAAGTCGCTGCGGATAGGTTTGGTGCCACAAGGTATGTAGACTGAAGCTATGATGATGGTCGGATGACCAGTCATAGCCAATCTACATACGGTGGCTTCCATGTTGAGGAGAGGAGGCGTAGGGAGAGGACAGCAATGGAATCCTCTTTTGTAGTAGATAGCGGTGCCGCCGAAACCGTCGCAGTTAGGCCTATCGTTACGTGTAAACGCGTACTTAGGAATAGCGAATCCCCTGGAGCGATTAGGAGTGCCATGTCTCCTGGAGAAGTAAAAGATCTGGGTCGTTGTTCTGAAGGAACAGTTTGAGCTCGGGAAGGTTGGTGCTTAGGCTACGAACGTTAAAAGATATTAGGGATAAGCCCTTGGGTTTGATACGACAGGACGCGGGATTCGCGGGTCTAGACATTATAATTTACTTATTTACGAATTTATACAAAAATAAAGAATTTACAACGAACTTAGGAGCGAGTGATGCTCGGCTAACGCGAATAAACGCTCTTGAGGAGAGCGGGCGGCTCGCAGTTTGCGTGCGAGTATGGAAATTTCATTAATGTCTACGTTTTGGATGACGTCGAACACGGTCTTCATGTCCTCAGCCAACGATGACTGAGGTGCGGATGGCGGAGCGGGACGCGGCTCTACGGAAGCTACGGGAGCTGGAATGGGTCGGGAAGGTGCAGGCGGGACGGCCGGACGCTGCCTCCAAGACAGAGCCGGAGAAGGCGTTGGCTGGACGGGCTTTGCTTCCGGGGGACCCCGGTTGCGCAGCGGCGGGAAGTTAGCAGGAGTGAGCGGCGGCGCCGGTTTAGGCGCGACCCTCTTGGTGGTGGAGCGCGGAGCGCGCGGGCACCCCTGTAGTTAGCTGTGTGGCCGGACTGGCCGCACAGCACACAGGCAGGGGGGGAAGTGGATTCGGGAGTGCGAGTGCACTCCTCAGTGATGTGAGGATCCAGGCACTTTACGCACCTGGGGGGAGCTGAACAGTTAGCCACTGCGTGGCCATATAGCTGGCAGCGTTGGCACTGCCCAGGGTGACCGCGGGGGTTGGGACGCTCGACGGAGATGTTCGAGAGTCCGCAGATTGTGCGAGCCTCTTTGAAAATCTCCTTCGAGTTGGGAGTATTTGACAGGATTACTAATGCTAAAGGAAAACGCCTGCCGCGGTTGGAGTGCATCTTGTGCACTGCTGTACCCGGGAAACCCTGAGACTTAAGGTCCTCGAGAATGTCTTCGTTACTGAGTTCGAACGGGACGCCTCGTAGTACGGCGCGGATCTTACGCTCCTCCGGGAGGGCGTAGGTGTGATACGCGATTTGATTTAACGAGAGTGACCTGGTAAACGCGCGGAAGTCGTCGACGGTCGCTACTTGAATTTTGATTGTATCGCCAGCGTTGGCGGCTTTTAATTAATTAATTTTGTGCTCTTTGCACAAGTTTGAAACCGCGGTCCAGCGCGCTTTTTCACGCAGGAATACGGGCGGAGGGAGCTGAGGCTTCGGCGGGACGGGAGCGCAGCGCGTCGCTGGCTTCGATGTGACCGACGGAGACGCGGTTACTACGAGCGATTTTAACGGCGCGGGGGCTGGTGTTGAAGACACCGGGGAGGGCTCGGGTATTGAAGATACCGAAGCTTTCTTCGAGCGCTTCTTGGAGCGCTTGGCGACAAGTTGAAACGCGGGCTCAGGAGAGCCGGTTAAGGTGACGGCATCTGACGAAGTATCAGACGCGGGTTCGGAGTCGCTCCCGGGAGCGGTACGCTTACGACGCGACGCGTGAGAGGATGCGACCGATTCGCAGTCCATCTCGGACGAGGCGGGAGAGCTGTAGACCTGAGGGGTCTGGACGTTGGAGGCCTGAGGGGCCGGGGACGCGATAGTTGCCTGTAAGGCCTGCGTTATTAAGTCATCTGATATGCTGGCGCCGGACGCAACCAGCGCCTGGGCGAACGACCTAGCAAAGTTTACCAAGCTTTGCTGGTCCATTGGAGGGCTTGGTCCTACGATATAAAATATATAAGAATGCCTAGGTTCCCTAGCAAACCTAGCACCTAAACCTCCCTACCCGCGGTAGGGGGGCTGGGGACGACGCGAAGTGATGCCCCTAGCTCGGACAGCACTGTACCGTCACCCTGGGAAAGGCCCAAGTGCAATGGGATCGGGTCAGCCGGTTTCTCCTTGGCCTGAAGGGCCTTGGAAGCGCACCGGGGCAATGCTATTAGGCTTAGTTGTCACCGTTAAGTATCCACCTGATCAAACGCGAGTCTACTACGGAGTGTGTCGCCAATAAATTGACAACAAAAACCGGCCGTAGACCTGACGAAGTTGGGTTGCACTAAAAGTGCGGGATTGACTACGTTACGACCGGCCGGAGCCGGCCGCAGAGCGAGTCTCTGACTACGTACAGGCGCCAAGCGTCAAGTACGCAGCCAGAAGGACAGCCCGAGTCTTGCAAACCACTATCGAATTTAATCGACCGCGGTAAGCTCAACCCTGTTGTTGCTGCACTCACCGAGGTGAGGATTTTACTTCGAGGGGTGCACAGAGTGCGGGATTGACTACCTTACGACCGGCCTGGGGCCGGCCGCAGAGCGAGTCTCTGACTACGTACAGGCGCCAAGCGTCAAGTACGCAGCCAGAAGGACAGCCCGAGTCTTGCAAACCACTATCGAATTTAATCGACCGCGGTAAGCTCAACCCTGTTGTTGCTGCACTCACCGAGGTGAGGTTTTTACTTCGAGGGGTGCACAGAGTGCGGGATTGACTACCTTCGACCGGCCTGGGGCCGGCCGCAGAGCGAGTCTCTGACTACGTAGCAAGCGCCAAGCGTCAAGTACGCAGCCAGAAAAACAGCCCGAGCTTCACGAACCACTATCGAATTTAATCGACCGCGGTAAGCTCAGCTCTGTTGTTGCTGTGCAAGAGACCGACTTACTTGCAGCCGATCGAAACCGACCGCAGAGTAAGCCCTAAAGAGGCTAACAGCGTATGAGTATTGCTACGAGTTGACGTCGTGAGACGACAATCGTGACTCAACTGCTGGAGCGACCGCGAACACGTCCGAGTGGGGCCGGACGCAGAACGGATCTGAGAGTGGCGTTTGAGTATTGATACGAGAGAAGTCGTGAGACAACAATCGTGACTCGGCAGCCGGGAGCGACCGTCAACACGTCCGAACGGGTCCGGACGCAGATCGGGTCTGGCTGACACTCGAGACACTAGTGTTAAATAACGCCTTAAGAAGGAGTTCTGCCTGTAGTTGGTACACGCGGTACGTACGTGCAGGTTGCATGCAGGAATGATGGATTTCTGTGAGCTTTTTTGTGCGCGCAAATACCAACCACAGCCAGTAACTCAGACGCGTCTATTACACCATTCAATCGCGATCTTTATCATACTGCTAATGTCCGTTATTTCTGTACGTCTATAACGAGGAAGGTAGTGATGGCGTCGACAACTTGAAAAATAATCATCACCTTTGATTCTATAAGATATAAATAACTAAAGAATGAAGGGAAAATATGTATGGTTGAAAAACAGGATGCTGTTTATGTTACGTTTAAAGGCGATAGCCAACATTAGTTTATTTTTAACATGTAAATTAATTAAAATTATTCTTTAATCCGTTCCACATTTTTACATTGCTTGTACTGCAAGAGAAATGTTATAGCATTACACATGAGTCCTTACCATATCTTGTTTGCTAATTAACCAATATACTATACAATATTTGAAATATGATTAACGCGTAATACTTGAATACAAAATATTTATAATGTGTTATCCAAATTTAATTTTATATTCGAGTTTAAATTGAAGATCGAAATTGTAAACGAATTAAAATACATTTTGTAATTGCAAATTTATTGAATAATATTAATGCTGAAAAGTTTTTTATACGTTTTATATATTCTCTCATAGACACACATAATAGAATCCTATTTTCAGTAACAATTTAACCAAATAATTATGCTATATGTACTGATTTATGGCACACAAATATTTTCGATTTGTTATTAAATAAAATATATTTTTTGGAAATTTGCTTTACTTTAAATTACTTTATTTTCTTTCAGTATTTTTACACAAAATTACATCATCCATTTTGAATCTGTGTGTTTCAACGTCGATATTGAAAAATGGTAAACTAGGAATGAGCAAACCTTTGGAAAGAACATTAAATTTGAACTTAAAGGTTACAACAGTAGTGTATTATAGGACGATCATCATTCGTCGATCATTCATCTGCTCTTTTATCTTTCAACATAGTTCTAAAAGAACAATATTCAAAGTAATAATTTATTTACAATTGTCCTCAGTATTCTGACGAGTTTTACACGCTTAACAATGTGAGGTTCATATAATTGCAGTAACAGATATTGCTTATTATATTAATTACACTTGCACATTCGTTAATAAAAACCTATAAAACATATTAACTCCTTCAATCTATACATATAAATAAAATTAAACTGTCTGTAATATTGAAATAACCGTTTTTTACTACTTGCATATGAGTATATATACGGTACATACACCAAAATAACAGTTTTTACAATTTTTGTCTGTTTGTCTATCTGTCTGTTTGTTCCGCATAATCTCTGAAATGGCTGGACCGATTTTGATTTTGATGAGAAACTTCACGGGTATATTTTTTTCAAAATAATTTTTTTGTGTCTCTTTATGTCCATACAAAATTATTCTTATCTGCATCTGTTAGCTCGGCTCTCCCACTCGACTCTCCTCCTCACGGCACCCGTAGACGAGTTAACGCGGGATCCAGCCATTGTCCTCCTCAACCATATTAAAGGGAAATGAGCGACCCTTTACCCGACTCTACCATAAGAAGACGTTTTTTAGTGACAATGACCGAATAGTCTTTACTTATTACTTAATATTTTCATACAACGGTAATAAAAAAATACACTGTAATTAGTATACGGTAATTAGAAAATGGAAGGTTTTCTTAGAAATGCCGAAAACTCATACAGTTTTAAATTACTGGCCTACTACAACACGCGGAGGCCAAAGTACTGTCTTTATTTAAATAGGCAACGAGGGTCTAATCTTAACAATCTAGTATATAAATAAGTGCACGGTAATTAGAACTTTTTCAAACCAAGGGTACGGTAATTAGACACCTACGTGTTTTGTGGCGAGACACCGACACACAAGAAACATCCACCTGCTTGCGAGTAGTAGCCCAAACTGAGGGCTCGCGATGCGTCTAGTAGTGATGTGCTAAATACTGCTATTTTGGGATGAGCACGCCTGAACATAAAGCGTTACGGTAATTATAACTTTAGACTGGACATGCGGGTACTTAATGATAATTGTTTACATACTGGTTCTATTAAGTGGATATTTTGTTATAAGATACACACTACGCAATACTATTTAAAACTTTAAATTAAACAAATTAAATACATATCTTGTAAAAACTACAGGCAAGTTTTAACATTAGGTTAGCGAGCGGACAGGTCACGGCAATTAGAGAACAGGAGTTCAAAATTTAATTTAACCAAATATTTTGACTTAACTAAGGCCTAAGTTTATGTTTACAGCCAGATAAGAAAGCTTACTAACTTTAAAAAATTGCACTTATTGAATTAGACAATATTTACCGATATACAAGCCCGGACACGAAAAAGCTGGCTAAACGGAGAATGGCCGTTATCTTATCTTAATTCAAAATATTTTGTTACATTTTAACTGTTTTCCTTTTTTACTTTTAAGTAATATTAATTATAAATTAAGTACATTTGTGTTCAATATTAAGATTTACATTGAAATCGATAAATTATTTATAGGTTTATTTTATTTAGCTAGTGACGTAGATAGTTGTTTTTTTGTAAAATAAATAAATAAAATAAATAAATAAATATGTAAAGAAAACACTTTACTTTTCTTTAGTTTTTAATTCTCCGTATCATTGTCGGTAAAGGACACGTTTGGCAGTCATGTCAGGATTACAAATTATTATTTAAGACAAAGATTATTGTAATTGTTTTCTATTTCTATTTTATTAAAAAGAGACCAGAAATAACGGCTTTGAATGTAGTTTCTTTCGTAATTACAGGTATGTTCATACTGAGGATAATAAAAATTGTTTTATTGATTTAATGTTTTAAAATTATTGTACTAAATAAAAAATTTCGTTATTTTATTACAGAGAAACGCAAATAAGCTTTTAGTTCTAAGCTAAGAAAAATCCCAATATATTGAGATTATTATAAATATTTTAAAGTTGGACTTTTCATTTTTTAAATGTACACCTATTATTTATGCCTAAAATAAAGTCAAATCTCTCTCACGGAGCCTTGATCTGAACGATTCAAGAGAGCAGCGATTGGAAAATGATCGTATTCGACACGCTATCTCACGAAGCCTAGATCTGAACGATTCAAGAGAGCAGCGATTGGAAAATGATCGTATTCGACACGCTATCTCACGAAGCCTAGATCTGAACGATTCAAGAGAGCAGCGATTGGAAAATGATCGAAATCAACGTGAATTGGAATGTTAAGAACAGGATGACATCCGCGTTTCAGAACAATGCGATCGATATCAAGAGTCACAAAGACAAAGAATAGAGCGCTTATCTCAGCTACGTGAAAGTGTGAGTATCATTCTCTCCCAATTCTCTACCTCGTTATGGTTTACCATCTCCAAAAGCGACTGATGGAATTGATGAAAATTTAAACAGAGAATATATTTACCATACAAATTTTGACCCAGTTGAACTTCAAACTACTATAAATCATAATGAACCACGACTAAACGATGAACAAAATTTACCAACTCCTCATTGATAAAATAAATGCAAACGCTGGTGGAGTGTATTTTTTAGACGCTCCAGGTGGTACGGGCAAAACATTTTTGATTAATCTTTTGCTGGTCAAAATACGTGTAGAAAAGAAGATTGCCATAGTAGTCGCATCGTCCGGCATAGCGGCAACCTTACTTCCTGGGGGAAAAACGGCACACTCTATGTTTAAAATTCCACTAGATTTAGACCGTACGGAAAATCAAGTCTGCAATATACTCAAAAATAGTCTGAAAGCCAAAGTACTACAAGGTTGTGTATGTGTAGTATGGGACGAATGCACTATGGCAAACAAAATTTCTATAGAAGCCGAGAATAGGACGATGAAGAAGTAATAATCTATTATTTGGAGGAGTCGTATTCTTATTCGCTGGAGATTTTAGACAAATATTACCGGTTGTAAAGGGTACGCGAGCCGATGAAATTAACGTCTGTTTAAAACGTTCATTACTTTTTAAGCAGACGTTATGTCTTCCAAGTACTTTGGACGTGCGGCCAGTCCGGCCACACAGCAAACTACAGGGGCTGTCCGCGCGCTCCGCGCTCCACCGCTAAGAGGGCCGCGCCTAAACCGGCGCCGTCGCTCACTGCTACCAACTTCCCACTGCTGCGCAACCGGGGTCCCCTGGAAGCAAAGCCCGTTCAGCCGACGCCTACTCCGGCTCTGTCCTGGTGGCAGCGTCCGGCCGCTCCACCTGCACCTTTCCCATCCTATCCCAGCTCCCGTAGCTCCCGTAGGCCCGCGTCCCGCTCCGTCATCTTCACCTCAGTCGTCGTTGGCTGAGGACATGAAGACCGTGTTCGTCATTCAAAACGTCGACATTAAGGAAATTTCCGTACTCGCACGCAAACTGCGAGCCGCCCGCTCTCCTCAGGAGCGTTTATTTGCGTAAGCTGAGCATCAATCGTTACTAAGCTCGTTATAAATTTTTATTTTTAATTTTTTTTATATAAATTCGTTAAATAAGTAAATATAATGTCTAGACCCGCAAATCCCGCGTCCGGTCGTATCAAACCCAAGGGCTTATCCCTAATTTCCTTAAACGTTCGTAGCCTTAGCAGCAATCTTCCTGAGCTCAAACTGTTCCTTCAGAACAACGAGCCTGACTTATTGAGACGTGGCTCACTCCTAACCGCTCCAGGGGATTCACGATTCCCAAGTACGCGTTTACTCGTAACGATAGGCCCAACTCCGACGGTTTCGGTGGCACTTATACTTAGTTATACGCATATCGTCTGCTACGGAGGATTGAGGAGTGGGTTTGTATGGGCGAGGAGCCGGGATGGGATTCGATGCGGAGCGCTGCCTCCAGTTTTCTGGAGCAGGCTTTGCAGCCGGAGGAACCTGGCGCAGCGGTGGAAAGTTTTCATGAGAAAGGGGCGGGGCCTGTTTGGGTGCCGCCCTCTTGGAATTGGAACGCATGCAACGGGGTGCACGAGGGCAGCCCCTGTAATTTGCGGTGTGGCTGGACTGGCCACAAAGCACGCAATCGGGAGGAGAGGGAGTTTCAGGAGTGCGATTGCACTCCTTAGTGAAGTGAGGGACCAGGCACTTGACGCACCTGGGCGGGGCGGCGCAGTTGGCCGCCGCGTGCCCGTACAACTGGCACCGATGGCACTGGCCGGGATGACCGCGGCGATGAGGCGCCTCGATCGAGATCCCAGAGAGGCCGCATATAGTGCTAACCCCTTTCAGGATCTCCCTGGACTTGGGGACGTTGGCGAGAACCACCAAAGCGAGAGGATGACGCCTCCCGTACTTGCTGTGCATTTTATGCACCGCGAGTGCCGGGAAGCCTTGGGACTGCAGATCCTCCAGGATAGCCTCGTTCGATAATTCGAACGGGACTCCCCTGAGTACCGCTCTGATCTTACGCTCTTCTGACAGAGCATAAGTATGATAAGCATATTGCTTTTCGGTGAGGAGCTTTGTTAAAGCACGAAAGTCGTCTATCGACGAGACTATGATTTTAATAGATTCACCCGAGTTGGCCGCTCGGGTGTAATGGATCTTGTGCTCATTGCACAATGTCGAAACCTCAGTCCATTTACCCTTTTCCCGAAGGAAAACGGGTGGTGGGACCTTGGCCTTGACAGAAGTTGGGGCCGGAGCGGGTGTTGAAGACACCGGGGCAGCTGGCGTTGAAGACGCCGCAGGGGGTGTAGGGACGGGCGTCGAGGGCGCTGGGGCTTGTTTCAAGCGCTTCTTAGAGCGCTTCTTAACAAGCGTAAAAGAGGGAGACTCAGGGCCAGTTGGGGTGGCGTCCGAGGATGAATCGGTCGCGGGTGCGCGCTTGCGGCGCGGAGGGGCGTCTACTGGAGGAAGGGGACGCGGGAGGGCCTAAGACCAGAGGGGTCTGAGGGACAGAGGTGGCCTGAGGGGCCGGTGTAATCAGTGCCATGATTAGAGGGAGAAAGGATTGGAGTGTGCGAATCATATGAGGGGGGCAATGAGTGCCTTGGGCGTCGTAATCAGCGATCAGCTTATTCAGAACCTCCTCGGGGCTTAGGGAAGCCATTGCGGAGGGGTTGAGGAGGGACAACAATATATAAATATATATACTATGAACCTATCTACGATGACTAACTTCCTAAAACCTCCCTACACGCAGTAGGGGGGTTGAGGACGATGCGGATAACTTACTCGAACACGAAGACTCGAGGCGCCTGGAACGACGAATCCCCGTCGACGAAGCTCACGTTCCACGAAGTACGGTTAACAAGCCACTATCCGCCGTGAAAACGGCGTTAGAAACTTAATACGGTAACAACCAGTGAAATTTGGGTGCTCGATTAGCGCGGGGGCTAATGGAGTGGGAGACGTCTGCGATCGACGTGCGCTCGAGAACGCACGCAAACCGAGACTGTTTGATTTTTCCCATCCCCTGGAAGCGCAGTATTAAATACTTAGGTGTCACCTTAGACCAAACGCTTTCTTTCAAGCCACACGTCGATAGAGAAACAAAACTCGCCCGTTTTTACTTAAGCTTTCAGAAACAAACGTTTGCTTTATAAGGTCTGCATTAGACCCGTCATGACATATGCCTCGCCAATCTTTGCCCACACCAAACCCTCCGTCCTGCACAAGCTGCAGGTAGTTCAAAATCTCTTCTGCCGCAGGGCCACAAACGCACCTTGGTACTTGCGCAACGCGGACCTGCACAGAGATCTTGAACTACCTACAGTGCAACAGCACCTAAAAACACTCTCAGAATCGTTCTTCAAACGCGCCGAAACCCATCCGAATCCTCTAGTTCGAGATTCAGCCTCATATACTGCTCCTGTCTTAGATTCGGTATACAAAGTCGCTAGACCGAGAAACGCGCACACAAGCGAACGTACGCAATTAACTTTAGATCTCGAGGCCCTTCAGGCCGCAAATTCTAATTCTAACGTAAATTCTAATTCTAACGTAAATCTGAATTAATGCAAATTTAATTTAATTGTCAATTTTTAATGTTTATTATTTACTTTTCATCTTTTTGAGCACCTTCAGTGCTATGTAAAACCCAGCGGGTGACCCCTTCTGGGCCCCGCTAGTGCGGCCTCTTTCTCCAATTGACGGCCAACCGCTCAGATGAAGGCTGAGTGGCAAAAATGCACGAGCCGACAGGGGGTTTTTAAGTGGGTAGTGGTTCTGGTAGGCATCGGAACGAGTCCCAATAACCTGTATCGCGCGCGCCAAAGAATGCGTCAGAGCATTCTTTATCCTCCTGCTAAAAAAAAATAAAGCTAAGACAAAAAACTGAAAATAAATGATATAATTAAAATAAAAATGCAAAAACCAAAAAAAAAAACTTTTTTTATTTTATTTATTAGACGTATTAACTAATTGATATGATATGATATGAAATGTACTTGATTAGAATTGAATCTATAAATTTAAGTATGACTCGGATGGGACAATATAAATATGTAAAAATTATAATAAATTGGATAGATTTAATGAATATGCATAAAATATGTAATTTGAAATAAATAATATTTAAGATAATTTGAGATTGATCAAAAATAATAAATTTAAACAAATAAATAATTTGTTCTTAAATATAAATAAATAAAATATTAAAATTTATAAATACGGATATAACAATGTATAAATTGAAATTAAATAATAATTATGTTTAAGTAAATAAAGGCATCCGCTGAAAACCAGCGTCGTGACTTCGTCGCGGCACTAAGCTGAGCGGAGGCCTTTTTGATATTATGTTTCTAAATATTAAAGTTAATTCTTAAATAATGTATTGATTGAATATATCAAATAAACGTTTTCTTTCTTTCTTTCTAATTAAATAAACTATTTAACTTTTTTGTTAAATTCCACGCGGATGAAGTCGCGGGTACAGCTAGTTATAAATAAAAATGTTTGGTAGGTGTATAAAACGTATATACTATACAAGTGAATTTTATTTATTCATCATATGTTTTAAAGATATATGTTGCAGGGAAAATTGGACACCAGAGAATTCACGTAACATGACGAGTACCTATCACATCCGCTTGACCCCTGTATTATGTATCTAAGTAAATCTATTAAGTCCCATCTGAAGAGGTTCAGCTATTCAGTCGCTGAAACTTTGTAACTCTCTGCCTGGGTTCAGCTTCGTTTTGGATAGTACACTTTTAACCCACTGGTATAAAAATTAAGTATGTTTAGAACAGATCTATAAATAATATATGTAACATAATAGAAAAAAATTAAAAGAATACGTCATTTGGCACAGATGCTCTAAACCATCAAGAAGACAGCTTAATCGTTTACCGATTAAACCAAAATAAAAAAAAATTATTTAATTAATTATTTATTTAAATTAATTATTGGTAACAACAGTTTTATCATATCAGTCGTAGTAGAGCTTCTCTTGTTAATATCTCGTCTGGGGCGACACTGCAGTCCTTCAGCTTTTGACCGCCGTTATAATCACATTAACGTAATTGCGCTCTAGTCAAGTATAATTTTTGTGTTATTTCAAAAAGTTGCTTTATAAATTTTAATTTGTGTCGCAGGAGATTTAGATTATAGTTTTTGATATATACCCGTTTTAGATACAAAACCTGAATGTAAGCATTGAATTTTCAGAAAATTAAAATTCGGAATACCGTATTTCGGACTAGTAACACAGCGGGTTTTTAATTCTTCGTACTAATGAAAGTCGGAAAATTAAAATTATTATTTTACCAAAATTCATAAATACGAAATTTATGAATTTTGGTAAAATAAGAATCGTGTTTTTGAATAGTCAGAATTAAGACTCTTCAGAATTGTGAAATTCAGAATTTTAAAAATGCGAATATTCAATTTCGGAATCACATAATTCGGAATTTTTGGGTGTTCCCACGGCGTGTGCATTCCTACTGAGTTTCTTGCTGGTTCTTTGTCGGTAGAAGACCCTTTTAAACCAGTGGTAGTTTCAACATACGACGTCCTAAGCCGAGGTCCGTGCCTTCTCGGGTGCCCTTAGGCGTATCGTATGTAGGAGTAGCTTAAGTTCTGATTAGCGCCGTCAGCGCTAGGCCACAAAGCCACAAATAAACTTCCATTTCGGAAAAAAAAGCTCTAGTCAAGGTCATTCCAATTGAAATTATTAACTCAAACTCTAACGATTAATGCGGTCAATATTGTAGATGCCATTGCCACCAGGTCACGCCACCACTTACCACCGCTTACTTGTTTGCCAGCTATGAAAATGGAAAACAAAATTTTTCAGTTAAGATTAAAATGCAATAGCGCAATAATCAGATTACTCTTTACGATTAAATGATACTCAAAGGCTTTTTGTGTTTAATGATTTCATGTCAAATTCCTTCTGACCCAAGAGTTTTACTACCTTCACTACTATACAATAAAAACTAAAAAGCCTACCTTTCTAGTTTATCAGTACGAATGTAAATTTTGTACACAAATTAAACATTCTTTATCCCAAGTAGATATCTTGGTGCTTCTCATTTGTTTGCAACTTTTGTAGGACGAAAGATACAGTTCGAGTAGAAAGTAGACTCTCTAATAAAATCTTTCCTCAATGCTAGTTTCTTTGCACATTGTTTCAAGAGCCGGTATTGAAATGACATTGTAATTAACACCTTAGTTTAAAAGATTAGTGTTTTTCATATACCTATTTAGCTAGAAGACGCGACAAAATAGTCGAAACGAAACGCGAAATAACATACAAACTAACTACATTTACCTCTTGTTTCAAAAGGCTCAAGTTATTTTTTGTGTTAAATGGCTTTATGTATTTACGTAAAAATCTTTGAATAATAGTAAATAAATAAATCCCCAGACAAACACGCTAACTGTGTGGTCCCAAAATAAGCAAAGCTTATTTATGGGCACCATACCGCGAACTGGGGGGTAAACCAAAATAAATTAGCCAGACCCGACACAAGCATACCAGAGAACAAACAGCTGTGTTCATCACACAAATTAATGACCAGGACTCGAACCTGGGACCTCAGGTGTGTGAAGGGCTACTATTCACTACATCACTCGGCCGTCGAAAGTATACATGGCAATCACAAAAGCTTAATTTTTGTAACAAATAGATTTTGTCTTAAATTAGATAGTTATTTTTTTGGGACACGGATATTTCATGTTGATCTATACAAAACTCAAGTTTTGACGATGGAATGAAATTTTAATAAGGATTTGTTTTTAAACGCATTTATTCTGAAGATTTTTTTTTCCTACTTGTTTGTCATGAATTTGATATTTGACCCTTTAAATATCTACACTTTTCACGTTCCAATTGGTAAGCACAAAAGAAGCACGTAATTCGTCTTCACTTAATGACATCACATATAAATTTCCTCAAATGCAAAACTACCTCATAACACAACTTTCAAACTAGTTTTTTCGTATGCAACGTAAAATCAAAAAGCTCGTATTCTAAAGCTTCATTACACGCAGTGAGCCCTATAAAAACGAAAGCTGTGTACTCGCAATTTGTAACTACCTTCGTAAAAGCCTGAATTTGCAGTAAACCAAGTAATTAACAGGTGCTTTTACGAAGTCTGAGAGCGCAATTAAGCAACACTTGTTGACAGATTCTGTTTAGAGTTATATCTCTCTCTCTGGTGGGCGATTTCGTTAATGTTAGAAAGGGATGGTGGTATTTGAATTTAATTCACGCACGATTGGATATATTTTTAAAGTTGTACTAGTTGAAATAATAATGTGGGTTTAAATAAATGTGTCTAGAATTTGTTTATTTTTGATGCATAAGGGCGATCCAATCTTAGCTGAGGTTAACTGTTATGTCAAAGTTATGTATCGTAACGCTAACGGAATTTCACAGACCAATGTTTCAAAGAACCATCATAAAAATGTAGAGGTTTATAAAAGAAGTACTTAGTTATACATATACATATTACATATGTACTCATATGTTTTACTTAACACCGTAGATACTTTTAGCCATATAATGACTTGACTAGACGATAAGGTCGGCAGCGTTAAGTGACAGAGGCGCTCTCGAGTTCGATCCAAGTTATTATAATTGAAATTGAAATTTATTATTCAATCTCGACAGTTTCTTGTTATTATTAAATTATATTAGCAGTGCAAGGCTTTACCATTCAAATTCCTGGGTCAAATCACAAACGTTGTTTTCGGTCTGAAACAAACAATCTACTTGAAACACCCTTACGCAAACTGGGTATTTTCATAAGACTTTTATAGTGAAATCTGCTCACCTTGGAATCAACTACTGCCTAAGATACGACAAATTAAAACATTTCAAATATTCAATTCTAAATAACACATTTATTATTAGAAAAAATAACAATTAGTTTGCATCCAATGATGTTTTATTCATTATAATCTTGATATATGTTTTATATGTTAATCAAATCTTAAAAACTAGGTACAAAAAAAGTTAATTGTTAACAAAGAGATCACTTTCAGCCAACCCAGGTAATTGAAGAGAATTACACAATGACAAAACTTATAATAAATTACAAGTATTTCATTTTTTTTTTCTTAATACTAAATACACACATTCTTATAATAACAAAGAAAACCTACTGATACATACATATTATACAAAACATACTTAATACATATAATGTACAGAAATGACGTGGAGATTGTTAGCTTGAGATGAGATGTTCTTTTAAAGATCCAAACTAAGGGGCTATTTTGTATGTTCCTCGGCAGTTTGTTCCACAAAAGAATAGCTCGGACTGTGAAAGACTCAAATCTGAACTTAGTCTTACTTGTTGGACAGGCAAGTGTTTTGGTATGACAGGACCGCATTGAGCGCGTGCCAGGAGATAGAGGTTGGAAACGGGAGCGGAGATATGTGGGACTCATAGGATCTTTAAGGACATTACATAGCGCTGTAAACATGTGTAATTAATGACGACGTCGTAAAGGGACCCACTTTAACAGATTGCGGTAATGCGACACGTTATAATATTTCCTAAAACAAAAATAAATTTTATAGCCAAATTTTGTAGACATTCAACTTATTTAGTAACTTCTCAGTCGCATCCAAGAAGCACACATCTGCGTAATCTAATATTGGTAGTAACAAAGACTGCGCCAGCATTATTTTTGTTTTATAAGGCAGGAAATATTGCAGTCGCTTAAGGAAGTGGAAAGTGTAGTGCATGCGTTTGCTAATGCCGGCTACATGCGGAGCCTACGACATGTTGCAATTCATTACAAGTCCTAGATTTTTTGCCTTATCAGTAATGGAATAATTACTCCATCATAGATAATACTTGGTACCTTATTGAAGTCCATCGTCCGTCTAAGTCTCCCACTACCAATTATTAAAGCTAGTGATTTGGCAGGATTAATGAGTAAGCCAAAAATTTGGCCTAAGTCTGCTCAGCAGAAAAATCCATATTAAGCCTTTGAATAGCATTTCCTGCCTCGCATAGCGAAAAGTGGCGATATATTTGTAAATCATCAGCGTATAAGTGAAAATTTGAACAAATAACTTTTGCGATGTTGTTTATAAATATGGAAAAAGTAATGGTGATAATCCGCCACCCTGGGGTACACCAGCAGTGAGAGTAGGCCAACTGGATGATGCATCCTTTATCTTCACACACTGCCGGCGGCCGTATAGGTAGGATTGAAACCATTCTATCACCTCAGAAGGAATATTTAGAGCAGAAAGAGATTGAAGCATAATATCAAAATCTACCGAGTTAAATGCAATGCTGAAGTCCAATAACGTTAATACAGTGAGCTTAGTATCGTCCATAGCCTGTCTGATATCTTCAGTGATGTTCAATAGTGCAACAGCCGTACTATGAGAAGGACGGAAACCGGATTGGTAAGGGCAAAGAAGATTGTTGGTGGTAAGATATTTGTGTAATTGCAAGTGATCTATAGACTCCAAAACTTTTGATAAGATAGGAAGGATAGAAATGGGTTGGCACTGGGAATATGAAGAAGGGTTTTATGTTTTAGGAAGTGGGATAACAAGAGCTTTTTTCCACTCAGTTCGAAAGACATTGTTAGAGAGGAAAAGTTTATTATATGAGTAATAACACTTGCAATCTCGTTTAGTACTGGTAATATCATATCCAAGCTTAAGCTGTCACTTCCAATAGATTTAGTTGAAATTTTTGAATTACCTTTACCTTTACCTTTACCTTTAGTACGAAAAAGAAGGGTGAGTTAGTTTCGGGATCCAGAGTGATTGTAGAGTAGAGAAGTAGTTATTAAGAGAATTTAAATCTATGTTATTCATACAAGAGTCCGATATTTATCCGATGCCCAATGTCTTCAGAAAGTTCAAGTGTTTGTGTCTAGTTGGCATTTAGAATCTCGACACAGAAGATTACACATGTTTCTAAGGTATTTGTAAGACAATAAGTTGTTTGGCGAGGGATCTTTTTTATAACGAGATTTAACCTTATCACGCTTTAACATATATATTTTTAAACTATTTGTTAACCATGGTGTAGGCAATCGCTTGACTCGTACCGGGGCATGAGTGTCATATAGATTTATTAATTCCTGAGTAAAAGTGGTGACCATACAATCCAAATCCTTACAGTTGAAGACTTTGCTCTCGTCAAGTCTTCTAGCATGCTCTTTTAAATGTTCAATGTTCATTTTGTTGAAGTTTCGAAGCAAAAGAACTTTATATAATATAATAAAAGAGTATCTATATCCCGAATAATATGTCTGCGAATATATTTACAAATCGTTATATATTTACAGTTTTAATATTAACAATAACATTGTATTTGTGTACAGTATATGTATGTATTTTATGTATAAGTATATATTATTATACGAGTACAAGCTCATCCCCATTCTTTCTAGGCTTCCGTCGCATAAACCTTTAACCGCCAAAGTATGGTTTAAAATGTAATGTTTTTTTTTTAATGTGAGCAATAAAGTGTTTTTATTATTACAACAAAGTCGTTTTTCGCTGAGATAAGTTTGAGACAAGTCAAAGAACAGAAACTTTCAACCATTGCTTAGGCCAATGATGCCAAAAATTATTATAATGGCAAGTACTCGACTAGTTATTCGAAAAATTCTAATTCGAGAACTTTTGCAAAATTTCAAAATACAAAATAAAAGCAACAAAATAAATTACCAAACATTTAATAAATGGATGACGGCGAGTGAATTCTTGTATCTCCAAGATTAAATATGAAAAATATATTTCTTATCATCCATCAGAAACTGGTTTGAATTTCTGACATTTAGAACCATCTCTTTTATTAATTTTATACAGTAATAAATAAAGAAGATTATCAAGAATTTTGTTCCATTTCGAAGTTACTACTAGAATTCACAATCAAGAAATATCGTTTAATTTATCTCAAAAATGGAACGGGATTTACAACGCGATGAAACAAATTATATTACGGAAAGTCTTTGATTTTAAAATAACTTGTTTAAAACAATTATTGATTTGAACTGACGCTTTGACCGTTTTTTTAGATAATGTATTCTAGTTTGAAAAGTTATATGTGTATAGTTTACTAAGATCCACAAGCGTTGGTCTAAATTAGCTATGAATAGGCTTCGTATGGCTTTATGTCTCTATCACATCAATAGAAATAGAAAGTGACGTAAGGACATTTACCTTACTAACCGGCTGGTTCAAATCTACGAAAGTGGGACTTAATGTGGAGAACTAAGTCTGAAATGTTATCTATAGTAAACAATGGGCCTTTTTCCGAAAATCAGGTATCTCATTTGCTCGAATCACAAAAAAACATTTTAAAATCATGGCGCGCTGTAACGCCGCGGCGCCATAATATCTTGACAGATGCTTGTTATCATGCCTTGGCAGCCCAGATATATTTCTCCTAAATACAGATTTATCTACTCTATCGCCTAGTAGATTTATCAATGTTAGAATAAGACATAATATCCATTGATCCTCTAAAACACAAACTGCATCTTTTTGATGGTCGCGATATCAGAAAATAACAATCTAATACTCATATTGTAAAAAAATCTTAATGTTATTTAGACATAATAATCACACTAAGTAAATAAAACACCAGACACTATGGTGTCCATGGATGCGTATGGTACTTTTTTTTTCTTTTATTATCATAATAAAAAAAAACTTAAATTAAAGAAAATAATTTACAAATCAGCATAAGAAAACCACTAAGGTTTGTAAGATAATGCTAACCTAAGTCTACATTGGTGGTAATGATGAATATTAGGCTTAAAATAACTGTATACATATTAAAAAAGGGAATTTAAATTGTGATTATCAGCAACACACATTCAATAATACACAAATCATTTACACATGTTGTTTATGAAAAAGAATTTGAGGTTATATTTAATATTTTTCAATGTTAGGCTATTGCGTAATTCAGCGGGTAGTTTACTTACTTAGGTGGGTTGCGTGATCTTTTGCTGGTACTGAAAACAGTGAAAACATTAATAAAAAAGTAAAACGTACAGACTCCCTAAATTTCATAATAGTCATACTATTAATTTATCTTACGAAGTAAAAGCTTTTAATATAATTTCAAAATTACATGGCAGCGCTATGGTTATTGTACAACATCGTAATAGGATCGTGTACTATTCCATGTCATCATTGGCCTATATTGTCTACTTACCTAGATATAGGTTTTCAATTTCCCTGCATAATGAAGTTTTCTTAATTAACCTCCTCTATTATTACGTAATAACAGCCAAGCCGCAATATTGACATTATTCGCAATAATGTTAATCAGAATTGAACACATAACATTCCAGATGATAACAAGAGAGAGGTGATTCGCTTTAAGAATGGTGCTTTCAATACCAGGTTATATTTATTAATAATGTTCTTGACTCGCACCGTGGTATTGTTAAAACTTTTAAAAGCAAACACAGTTAGAAGCCCCTTAAAATTAAATTTACAAATGTTTTAATTTATCCAAATTATACTTATGGCAGTTATTATCCACAGTGCAAGGTCTAATTTTGTTGTAGATCTAACGTTGTAGATCTGGATCTAGTTTTTAGGTACAATCGGGGAACTTTATGCAGGCCCAGCCTGAGCCTTCGCTGAGACCCTGAATGTACCTAGTTAATAAATTGTACCTGTTTGTACCTATTTCTACCTATTTGAACTGTTCCACTTATAACTTTTCAAAACATAAATCAAAATAATTTGGCATAGTTTTTTTTATCTACTTATGGAATTCATATTTTACACTGAATGAGGAAACACTTCATAAGGAAGGAGTTTTGTCCTAACCCGTTTATCTGACCTGATGATTAAAAAGCAGGAAATCGGATATTCGTTTAAAATGAATACCGAAAAATTTCCTTATATTCGTACTTCGACCAAATGCCGGCTCCATAACGCACATCCTACATTTTGTGTCCCAGTAAATCAGCGTGTATACGTTAGTTGCTCAGATACGGCCATGACTATTCATGGCATTCCGACAAATTGACAAATTGTATATAGGATTTACATATAAACTGGGGATCGTAATCTAACTGCTCGAGTGGCAAAGATAGGACTGTTTGAGAAATTCAAGCTACGATTCAATGGAATTTAATCTTTTGTTGAATTTAATCAAATACCTTGATAGTTAAGCGTTGGAGGTGGAGTGGTGATTACGCGAGCTTGTTGTGCTTGAGACTCGGCGTTTGATCCTGGTGGCTGCCAAATAGATCAACATCGAACTGACTACTTCAAAGGAGAAATAAAACCTCTTAAAGAAATCCACATACCTGACAAAATATTTCGAAGGCAATGTAAAGTCTGACGACCCGCAATTGGCATGATGGACAAAAAAGTGCCAAAACCAACCCTTTAGGTGACTAATGCTCCATTTCAAAAAAAAATTGAGTAAGTTTGCAGAGGATTATTAAGGCTGATTAAGGATTATTAATCAGCAATATAAGGATTATTAAGGATGTTATTCGTCTTGTTTGTTCTTGGGTCGTTGGTAGAACAATTTATTTAATTAATTGATGTGTCCCGTAGAATTTTATGTTTTTGAACCCCAGAATCTGTATAGAGGTCATCTAATATGCAAGCCAAAATTATCCAAGAATTTTATTCAATTTTTATAATTATTCTTTTTCCAATAAGTGTACGAATAAAACAGCTTCAAAACTGTTGACACTTTGTTGAAACACTTTCATAAAACAAGCCAACTTATGGCCGCTGGTATAAGTTTTCTGGCGAGGTGTAAATGCGCTTAAAACTTGCTCTGCGTGAAAATATTTCGTAATTTTAAGATTTTGGAATGACGCCAAAAGTCAGGTGTGAAATTTATGATGATCTAACGTACCTATAAAAAACTCAAAACCTTCATAGTAGTGCGTTGCACATTTTTAATACCATTAGTGCACACCTTAACGTTTGTAAATACTCTGTAATTCAATACAAAACGGTAAAAATGTGCTTGTCATCTATTATGCCTATTTCTTTAAATAAAATTTATAACCATACTTACATAATAATTATGATAGATGATTTTCTATGTGGATTATATGCCAGTGACTTGCAAAAGACACTAACTTAATTAGCGGATTTCTGATCATGCCAATAATCACTACTGCAAGACTTAATGAAATACTTTACATCGTATTGAGTACTAGGTTTAACCCGCGGCTATGCTCTGTACACTTTATACACATTTATAGTATTAGTGGGATGATTCTGTGATTAAAAAGTAATAAACTTATACAAACGCCATTTTCTGTAGCCCCCTACTTCATCGCAGAAATTCCTAATTCCTAAATAGATCTATTTTAAATATTTACAATTGATGATAGTAATAAACCGGGCTTTATTTAGTCATTGATTGAGATGTGTTTTAAACAGCAAATAAGAGGAGAAAAGTTCACGGTTTCTCGAGATCAAATAGAATTTTAAAAAGGTCATCATTTATCTTGAAATAATTTTATCAATCAACAAATATTTTATAGCTGTGAGCTTGAGATTATCCCATTTAAACAAAACCTCTTCCAATTCATAAAATGGTAAAATATTATGTTGGACACTATTTTTAAGCATAGTAATAATATTTGTAGTTTTAATAAATTCAATATTTCATATTCAAAATGTAATCCCCTGAGATCATTAATTTAGTGAATTAATCTTAAATCCCGTCAATCTTCTTAAAACTAATTTAAAAATCCAAGCGTCCAATATATACAAATTGTAATAGCGATCGCTCCGTCATCTCATTTACAATTTAAACCCAGCAAGGAATGTTCGTCTGGTTCAAGATTAGAACCGCGGTTAGGTACGAATTTCCTAGGATTAAGAAGATAACGTCGTTTGGAAAAGGTACGTCTGTGTTAACTCTCACCTGCGTAACTGTTAAAATCTAGTCTTAACCGAAGTTGTTTCTACAATGTTCTTAGCTAGCGACCTAGACTTTGAGCACGCCACCTAAGTGATTGTAAGTCACATCCACACCCATGAACACCATTAATCGTAGTTGTTTAATTTATTTATTTATTTATTATTATGGCATACACAACAGGTTACTATCATATCTTAAACTTAATAAAAACTAGATTATTATTATTAAAACTTTGTACCTTTGTAACCCAAAAGCGTGTACACACAGCATGATTAAAAGTTATCGCGCTAATAAGTAGACTGAAAATCTAGAATAGATAGTAAACAATGTCTTAAATTACCTTAAATACTATAAAACATAAAATTAAGTAAGTAAGTTCAGCTGAGGATATTTTTCACTATATATCTAAACATAATATGTTTATATATGAATATATCCAGCTCATCGTGTTCCACTAATAATTCGTTATATGAACGACACATCCGAACTATGGGCAATTATGGTATAATTTACTTTACCCTTGTATTCGTCATCGTTACGTTACGTTAACGTGACTCGGTTAAAAAGGAGTCTCTGTTAATAAAATTTCTAACAGCAGCTTGCTATTGGTAATTTCACATTTATTAATAAAACCTTGGGGCACTTTTTGAGTTCTTGCTATTTTGACCGCCATAATAATCACGTTTACGTGGCTGTGTTCCGTATAAGGGAAAGAACAGACAGTACAATTAGCGGAGCAAAGAAAATTGTAACTGAAGCCTACGGTCGGCAACGCATCTTTATTCAATATGATAATCACATTCCGTATTAACAAATAATACGCCTACGACAATGACTACGAATACCACATCTTTATTCAATATGATAATCACATTCCGTACTAACAAATAATACGCCTACGACAATGACTACGAATACCACATCTTTATTCAATATGATAATCACATTCCGTATTAACAAATAATACGCCTACGACAATGACTACGAATACCACATCTTTATTCAATATGATAATCACATTCCGTACTAACAAATAATACGCCTACGACAATGACTACGAATACCACATCTTTATTCAATATGATAATCACATTCCGTATTAACAAATAATACGCCTACGACAATGACTACGAATACCACATCTTTATTCAATATGATAATCACATTCCGTATTAACAAATAATACGCCTACGACAATGACTACGAATACCACATCTTTATTCAATATGATAATCACATTCCGTATTAACAAATAATACGCCTACGACAATGACTACGAATACCACTCGTAGAATTTAATAGTTCACTGAAATTTCATTAAAATACTTTGATTGACTCAAACTGATCTATAATCGCAGTTACATTTTTAGAATTTCCGTCTATACATTTAAAAGCTTAATTTTTCAATCCAGCTCAATATTTACAAAACAAACCAGAAACAGCAAAACAAGGTATTATTTTTGAGGGATTATTCAAATTTGCTCTCCTTAACTACCAGGCGGTCGTGATGGAGTTTTTAACTTAATCTTGGTAGCTTAACCAAGTTCAGTTTTGAGTTGTGCATAATTGTAACTTAATGCTGAGTGGAGATTGCAGCTGGTACTAAATTAATATTACTGAATTTTTGGAATTAAACGTCTTTTGGCCAAAATATAAGTAGGTTTTCATATTAGGGTGAAAATATATATAAAATTATTCTTAGCAACTCTAATTTTTTTAAATTAACCATGCAGTCGTTTAATAATAAAAAGGAGGTCCAGGTTCGAGTCCAGATCGGGGATTAATTGTGTGATTGTGATGTTTATTCTGGGTTCCCCCCCAGTTCGCTATATGACGATCCATAATCTCTGCTTACTTTGAAGCCATGCAGTTGGTGTGTTTGTCAAATAATTCATCATAATAACTTAGTTTACTGAAGGACTTCGCTCATGTGAATACTCGTTCCCTCAACATTTTGAAATAAATTTTAATTGAGGAGTGTATTATTATTAATTTAAATCAGTATAGCCATTTTGACGTGATTTAGTAACAAATGCCCAGACATAAAAACTACCTTATTTAGTATGAACAAAGGTTACTTATACTTTGAACACAGGTTAAGCTATATACTTATACTGTTAAAAACGCAGATCTCAATAATGAGAGGGCAATATTTGAGCAAACAACCGCAATACTGCTTTCAGAGTTTCTTGGTATGCCTAAAATTAAATTATTATGTATATTTGGAAAACAAGATGCAAAATCTAATTCAAACTTTTCCTTTTCTGTTCTTGTTGCGAGTTATTGTGTCCAAAGCAAAAATATACACAGAATATAAAGTTGTTTTCACAATGAAAAAAATGGTTATTGACTTGTATATTTATTTGGCCCTCATCCCTCCGGTTTACTGTACGGTCATGCATAACACATGCCACACATCAGAAACTATTAAAAATATTTAAAGTTCTAGGATATATATCTAGTATATTAAATTAATAATTATAAGAAACAAAATACGCTACAAATAAAAACCTAAACCTAAACTAGAATCTTTTAAAGGCAACTTTGCCAAAAGGCTGGATTACAATAAAAATTCGTAGTGCGAGGTAGGTTCACGCCATAGGGTGACGAGTTTCACTCATCTAACACCTCGCTAAGTCCGAATAAATGCGATGAGCCCCTTGTCCCCAAGTTTCCATGGTTTCAACGCCAAAAGCCTCAAAAATATATCCATTACCCGAATTCTCATATTTTCTAAGTTTAAGACTTTCAGCGTTGTTAGCAGTCGAACCAGATTGTACAATAGTTGTAGGTAGATGGGAAGCCGTGAGAGTGTCTACGCAGGTTGCATCCCACACCAGCGGCCAACCCATCCTCCACGGGACCAGAGTCATAACATCAGGCCCCTTGCCATCGTCACGGAACAGTCCTGACGGTTCAAGAACCGAGACAGTGTTGAAGGTAACAAAATCTCGTTGGACAATGTCATTTAAACTGGCATGATGGGATATTCTGACACCGCTGCGGGAACATGAAAGCCTATGGCAACCGAGCTCATCTACCAACACGCCACAGCGGCAGCAGAGTCGAGCACACAATTTTATTCCTACGCGCAAACTTCAAGCTAGCCTGAAGCTATGGTTTTCAAAATGGGTCCCCAAGTTAGATGAAGACTCCCTTGACCCTGGCAGACGAGCGCGCTCTGTTAAATTAAGCGTATTGAGCTATTTGTTCCGCTCTAAAAAACGCACGTCGTTCCACTGACGCTGTGACGCGGGATTTTGTGGAACAGCTGAACTGTTTGACAGAAATATTCCAGTGCACGTCGGCTTCCGAAAGATGAGAAATGTTGCCTATAAATGACGAGGAAATATTTATTTTCATAACATCTTTGTTACTTTCAATTGTAGATAAAAAGGCTTGTAAAGCTAGATAAGAAATTTTTCCAGTTCCTTAACCACCGAAATGCACCGGTTAACTGGCGGTAAATGAAATCCGAGAAATGACGATAAAAATCGAAAGAGTTGATTTCACTTTTTCATCGACAAATGAGAGTAAATTGGTGTGTCTCCAAATAATAGAATCGTGGGACAAATAAACAATGACGTAAAATAAAATAGGCCATAAGTGTATTAATTTGAACCAGCCGTGAAGAAATTTCTAATAATTTTAAGGTTTTGTCAATTATAAAATCCTGAATGATTTTTCAATTAAAAAATCATCGAAAATTAACCTAGAAAACCTAAAAACTTTTTTTCTTTTCTGTCTTTTTCTTTTCTGTCAACTTTCTTACTTCTGTCAACAGGGTTTCTCGTTGTAAAGAATAAAAAGCGTTTTTAACATCCGCCTTCAAAATAACCTCACCTCCTTGACAATCGAGAAAAGTCCTCAAACATGTAAGGCCGGTTCACAGCAACCCCTAGTTCCAAGACCTAATTTCTTGGGTTGAAAATACCTCGCCACGTCTCCTTTTTTTTTTTTTGGAAGATGCGTCATGGCATACCGCCCGCAGGTAAAGTCCTCTGCGAGGGGTTATGTGGGACTAACCAGAATGGCACCTACCCACTAAAAACCACCTGTTGGCTGTAGTTATTACCGTTAGCCTTCATCGGAAGCGACACCCGTCGGGAAGTTGGGCGCGCTGGCAGAGACCCGCTAGCGGGTCTTCCGCCTGTAGTGAAAGTTGCACTGAAGGTGCTCAAAGGGACATGAGTTGGTGGCCGTTCTGGGCAGCCTCCGGTGAAGCCGGGGCTGGGCAGAGGTCGGCCGAAGCATAATTTAGGGATCAATTCATTTAAATGAACCTATAATGAATTGAGAAGGGAACTATGCTCCGCCAGAGCTAGCAAACGCTCTGTTGGAGTACGTGAAGCCCTAAGTTTACGGGCTAAGACTGCGATTTCACTAACATCGATATTTTTCATAGCGTCGCAGACGATACGCATATCGTCTGCTACGGAGGATTGAGGAGGAGTGGGTTTGTATGGGCGAGGAGCCGGGATGGGATTCGATGCGGGGCGCAGCCTCCAGTTTTCTGGAGCAGGCCTGGACTGTGTAGGCTTTGCAGCCGGAGGAACCCGACTACGCAGCGGCGGAAAGTTTTCCTGAGAAAGGGGCGGGGCCTGTTTGGGTGCCGCCCTCTTGGAATTGGAACGCATACAACGGGGTGCACGAGGGCAGCCCCTGTAATTTGCGGTGTGGCCGGACTGGCCACAAACCACGCAATCGGGAGGAGAGGGAGTTTCAGGAGTGCGATTGCACTCCTTAGTGAAGTGAGGGACCAGGCACTTGACGCACCTGGGCGGAGCGCGGCAGTTGGCCGCCGCGTGCTCGTACAACTGGCACCGATGGCACTGGCCGGGATGACCGCGGCGATGAGGCGCCTCGATCGAGATCCCAGAGAGGCCGCATATAGTGCTAACCCCTTTCAGGATCTCCCTGGACTTGGGGACGTTGGCGAGAACCACCAAAGCGAGAGGGTGACGCCTCCCGTACTTGCTGTGCATTTTATGCACCGCGAGTGCCGGGAAGCCTTGGGACTGCAGATCCTCCAGGATAGCCTCGTTCGATAATTCGAACGGGACTCCCCTGAGTACCGCTCTGATCTTACGCTCTTCTGACAGAGCATAAGTGTGATAAGCATATTGCTTATCGGTGAGGAGCTTAGTCAAAGCTCGGAAATCGTCTATCGACGAGATAGTGATTTTAATAGATTCACCCGAGTTGGTCGCTCGGGTGTAAAGGATCTTGTGCTCTTTGCACAAAGTCGAGACCTCGGACCATTTACCCTTTTCCCGAAGGAAAACGGGTGGTGGGACCTTGGCCTTGACAGAAGTTGGGGCCGGAGCGGGTGCTGAAGGCACCGGGGCAGCTGGCGTTGAAGACGCCGCAGGGGATGTAGGGACGGGCGTCGAGGGCGCCGGGTCTTGTTTCGAGCGCTTCTTAGAGCGCTTCTTAACAAGGGTGAAAGAGGGAGGCTCAGGGCCAGTTGGGGTGGCGTCCGAGGATGACTCGGTCGCGGGTGCGCGCTTGCGGCGCGGAGGGGCGTCTACTTCGCACTCCATGTCACTGGAGGAAGGGGACGCGGGAGGGCCTAAGACCAGAGGGGTCTGGGGGACTGGGGTGGCCTGAGGGGCCATTGAGGGAATTAACGCCATGATATGCGGGATAAGAGAGTCCAAGAAACGATACTTATCAGCATTTATAGACATGCCTTCAGCACCGGTACTATCAAGTAACTTCTTCCTAAACTCATCAGAGCTTAGGGAAGCCATTGCGGAGGGGTTGGGGAGGGACAACAATATATATACGCCTAGAGTTCCTAAATAAAACCTAGTGAACCCTAGCGGCTAACCTCCCTACCAGTGGTACGGGGGCTGGGGAGAATAACTTAAAACTAACAGTAGTACGCCGAAGGCCGCTACCTAGAAACCTAAAAAAAAAGGGTACGCAGGTAAAGAGTTGACCGCGTTAGGGTCAACCTTTACCGACAGAAAGGACAAATACACACGAAAACACACAGATATGATAAAAATAAATATGAAAGTAGGAGAAAAGAAAAAATAAATAAAATAGAGAAATAAAATTAAAATAAAAGGATTGGTTCAGTACAAATTCGTTGTCACCGTTAAGTATCCTTTGCACTGAAACCAGACTACTTACGCCGGGCACAACACTGCACTCAGCACAAGCACAACACAACTTAGCACAGCACTTTGAAGACTAAGGGGCTTAGTCGCAAAGAAAAATCGCACTTCGATAGCAGTCAGAGGGAGTAGAAAAACCTTGAAAGCCGTAGCACGGAGCCAACACGCTAAACCGTGACGTCAGTAGACTGAGCGCCACGGAATATCGGGAAGGGACTGATCAACGGAGAACGGGGTCTTGCACGTCTGCACCGCGTGGCGATCGGAGCGAGAATGGTGGTGTTTTTTGCGCCACGTCTCCAGAGGCAACTGACTTTTGTAGCGAGGCGGCGCAGAGAAGTTCGTACTGCTATTGGTCTGATTTCACTATCCTAACGGCGAATAGGTGGACACCGTACAAAATCGGCCTTACCTTATTGAGAACTTTTCCTGAAAAGAGCTATTATTTCTTTGAAAGGTTTATAACTGGCGAAGATTCTTAAGGTGCTGGGGGTGTCAAGGCCATGAGCACAGCCACATTTAAAAGAAGTAACAGCCCCAAGGACACCTGTAGCAGACGCTTAAAAGGAATCCTCTTTATTAGAAAGATAGTCCAAAGGGTCAAAATTGGCTGTCAAAGGTGGATGTATACTAATCAAACAGTACCGTGTCTCGTTGATTTTCTACTTGGTTACGAAGCTGTAGCGCCTCGTTAATCGAAAATCAATTATCGAATTGATTTAAAATAATCGTAAATTAACATTGCAAAATTAGGCCACGGTAATTACGTCACGGTAAGCATGAATTGGTTATATACTATTTGACGAAGTTGCGTCATCTACTTCAATATAAGTCAGTGTATAAATCCAACGCCTGCCGATTAATAGTACTAGTTGAACTAAACTAGTACAATCTTTTAGTTGCAACGTAACGGTCCGCACCCAAATACCTATATCCCTACCTTTATTTGTTCCATGACACTGGCCTTAGTTTCATGTATAAACATGGCTTCTAAGTACAACGTGCACCCAGCTTTAGTCACTACATTTGAGAAGCAAATGAAGTATGCCGTAGTTCGTTGTTTCGGATTTACTGAAGCTGTGTTTGAATTGCAAAACAGCTGTTTTACCGCACTGAGCGGTTTGTAATGAGCGGTGTAATGAAGGACTGACTTAAGTTAGGTTCTTTTTTCAAACATGAGTTTTTTTTATGCTACGTTTAAAATTAGAAGTTAAATGTAGAGTTTAAATTTAAAAATATTACTAGATTATAAAGGTTGACCTGAGTTACTGGCTAAAAAAAGCCCTTTCATACAAGAGGTCATATATTTGAATCCTGGTAGAGCCGGACATTTTCATGTTAGTTCATTTTTATTGGCAGGCGTATATTTAAACCAGGTTCCCTTACTAGGTTTTCTGGATAATCACCTCTAGCTGGAGATATTTTCAACCTATTTAATCAGCCAGCGCTTTTAGCAAAAGGAATAGTTATTGAACGCATATCTTTTAACAGAATATTGTTCAAAACAGATCTAGCAAACACTTCTTACTCTTTTCGTATACGTTTAACTACATATAATAACTGTATCGACCATCAATCTGACCAAGAATCGACACCAAATTCAAATATGATAACATTCTAAATTCAATCTTCCTAATTCGACATCTACCGTAAACAAAAAACGAATATAAAAGAAAAAGAATGTCAACAACATTCGAAAATATGACTGGCTGGACTGTTGCAGCACAGATAAAAAATAAAAATGTTTTCAGTCACAACCGAGAGCGGTTAGAGAGAAATCGAGTCAGCGCGGGAGAATTAAGTTAAACGGGAGCGTCCCCGGCAGATAAAGTTGTGTGTTTTGCCGTAGTTACAAATAAGAGAAAAGACAGTTTCGAATTATGGCTTCGAATGAGATGTTTATAGGATTTTGCAAGGAGGATTTATTATGATTATTATAGAAGCCGAATGGACATTTAATTTTCAACTATGTTGTTCGTATATATCGTAGAAAATTTGAATGGAACAAAATTTGCATTTCAAGCAAAACTTATATATGTAACAGAATGGTTTTCAAAGCAAACCGACAAGTTATACGATCTCCAACTTTGTCTCCTCGGCTTGTCTTGAACTGAACTCGAGTGGCCTTGATAAGCCATCTTGTATAATATTCTTTAGAATGCTTCTCATTTGACCCAGAGCATGATCTTCTGTGGAAATTTTGTGTCTTCCCTGTTTTAGTCTTATAAGGCATTGTATGCAACCCTACTTATAAAATCTATGAAGATGATAAAAAAAATTTAACTCAGAAAGTTCTCGAAGTAAAATTTAAAACAATGAAAATTATCATACTCATTACTATTATTAATTATAGTAGCGACTTTTTAATAATTTTTACTTAAGTACCTATACAATCATATTTAATTCGATTCTTTTTTTAAATTAATTATGAGCATTCATATTTTTAATTGTGTTGAACTTGCAGTCCAATTTTTTAAATCGCTTTAATCTAAGTAAAACATTTCTAATTTCCTTCAGAACGGGAGGCAGAAAATCTTTAGCCTTATTCCGAACACAAATCACATTTTAAGATTCAATTTACACTGAAAATCGATTCGTAAATAAACAACACAATTTGATTCTATTCTGTAATCGAGTGAAATCGAGTCAGCGTGTTTTCAATCGAATTATTTCTGTCTCTCTCGTAATAGGTACTGGCTAGATACAATTTTATCTTCTTTTTTTATTTGTAAACCGGGGTTGTAAAATGGTAATTTGGTGGCGCATTTTAAATTTCGTATAGGATATTTTTAAACATTAGTACTTCAGGACCGTTCACATATAGTTATAAGTAAAAATAAAGGAAATTTTAAAGTTAATGTATCTATTTAAGGCACAGCTGATAATAATAATTAACCTCTGATCTCAGGCATACACGAAAGATCCAGATCTGCTAAATAAATACAAATAGTTTGTATTTATTACAAAGAAAAGAATAATAAAATTTTGTAAAAGTTATTGAAAATTAAGTTATGTATAGCTGAATGTATTGTTATTAAAGATTCGGCTAAAAATACAGTATTACTGAAAAGGCACCACTGATCATAATTAGTGTTGATAAACTTTAAAAAGAAATGAACCTCAAATTTACTTAAAACTATATATAACGACACAAAACAAACCTTGTTTTTTAGGGCTATGCCCGAACCAATATCCTGCCTGTACCTAAAAAGAAAACTTTCAAATAGATAATATAAATAAAATAAATCAATCCGTAAGCAACTATTTATTTCTATTAAATTCCACAAACTTTTTCACAGCTTGAAAAAGGTCGTCCGCTAGGTGTTTTGGTCTCTCGAATGCCGCAAAATGGCCTCCAAACTCATAGTTAGTTGAACCAAGGAGATTTGGATACTTCCATCTAAGAATGGAATCTGGTTGTTGTACTACTTCGTGCTTTAAGCGTAGAGCCCAAGTAGGTACGGGAGTGGGTATTCTAAAAGTCATTGTAAAGTTTAGTATAACTAATGAGTAATTTTTGTATTAGTGTTTAGTAGTGGTCAGTATCCCCGCCTCATAGGCCAGAGGTCCCAGGATCGAGTCCTGGCTGGGGCATTCATTTGTGTGATGATCATAAATGTTTGTTTTTGGGTCATGGTTGTTGATATTTATATATGTGTGTTTACTCTGGGTTCCCCCCCAGTTCGCTGTATATTCATCCATAACGCAAGCTCTGCTTACTTTGGGGCCATACAGTTGGTGTGATTGTCTGGGGATGAAAAAAATTCAATGAGCAAGTTTAAAACTATCACGTGGGTATACCGAACTTCTAGAAATATTGTTGACAGGTTGTTAAAATTGTTTCGTTAAAAGAAAAACAGCCAGTAAAATTGAAGGAACAAAGAGACAATTCTAAATAAGTCCTACGGGTAAGGGCATAATTTATGACAAACGAGTAAGATTAAAAGTGTGCACTGGCACGTCGACAGTAGCGCGGTAGCTGTTGAGTAACGGATTATATCACAATTTGGGCGACATAATTATTTCTCGTAAATGGTAACACAGATCAAAGATAATATCAGACACAACCACCCCAAGAGCCAAGTAAAGTACTTAATAATTTTACAATAAAGACAAACAAATATTACAAATTATAATAAAATTATTGTTAAACACTTTAAGAAATTTTAATTTCTTAAATAAAAAGCCTGTAAACAGATAAATGCCAAAATTCATTTACGCGTCGATCGAAGCGCTACCCTTAACAGAACAGATAAGTTAGTCTGTCTATAGTCTCATGATCGGCATTTTAAGGCTTGGACGAAAATCCTTTTGTGACTTCAGTTAAGTCTCACATGCTAAAGCTATCAATCCACGGACATCGCTTGTCGACTTTAAACAAGTAAAGAAAAAAACATATTGTGGACGTACTTAATTGAATAGTCACTATTATCTTTAAAAAAACGGGACCTTTTAAATAATCTTAAAACATATATATATATAATCTAGTTGTTAATTTAATTTGGAAAATCGTAATATATTCTACGATAAAATTTTATAGCAAGAACGCTGCAGATATTTTTGTAACGCAGTTGGCAGATTAAAGGAAAAGATCCCTAATCTATCATCATTTAAAAATACTTACCCAGCCACAGTGGTTTCTAGTTCAATTTCATTAAAATATTCCTTATACAGTCTCATACTCGTCGTAATGCTCTCAGTCGTCCAGTACACCATAACGTTGTCAATCAGATCTGTCAAGTTATACTTTGACAGACCTCCGTCTGAGAGGTCCTTGTTGTTATAATCTGTGAAGATCTGGAATCTGTCCAAGATATAGGCAAGTAGTCCTGCTGGAGAATCGTTAAGCGCGACACCTAGAACATAAAGATTGGGTTAGGTATATATGTTAATTTCTACATTTAGATAATGAAAGTGCAAACAAGTTACTGTTACTTTGAGTTGACAGCCACAAATTATTTGTAAACAAAAAATAAAAAACAATCGCAAATAAAAATAATAAACAAAATAATAAATAGATAAAAAGTGTTGATTTTCTGTCCATGGCTTAAAAACTTGATTTTACTAACATGAAATTTGGACAACAATAAGATAAAGAACATTTCATACTTTATCAAGGTTCAAGTACCTAATTTATTTAAGTATGAATCTAATTAAAAAAGCCGAGTTGTTTGCACACAAAAACTGATATTTTTTATATTATGTTATGAATATTATTTAACTCAAAAATATTAATATAATTTATTTGTTGAATATTTTTTTAGTCATTTTACTTATACATACTATTTATGTATTGTTTAGCCGATGTATGTATTTTGTTAGCCGATTACATGTAACATCCTTGTGTAAAACGGCATCTAAATATGTTTACTTCATGTTTTTAGAAAATGAAGTACTGTTACTGGATATTAATAGAACTCTAACCACCACAGTGCAATGACAGTGTGTTAATGAGTGTAGATCCCTATTAAAATGTGTGAAAATTAAGTAAACGGATGAATATTTTGTCCCTAGCCAGGGAGGGACAGCCATGTTTTTCAATACCGCCTGTAGTTAGACATAGACTTTGACAAAATAGTGACAACTGACGTTTCTTTCCTTGTTTCACTGTGGACAGGATTTGTTAATATACTTGTAGATATTATTTCACAAAATAACTTGAATATACTAACATTTCAAAATTTTACCGGTTATTTCCGTAGATCGGTAACAGCAACTTGAAGTTTTATAAAACGTTCCGTCATACGCATACATAAGCTGATGATGTCTTGTTATATGTCAGTAACTTTAGTACAGCATTGTATTGTTTTTTTTTTTATAAAAACAGGGGTCAGCGAAATTATAACAGTTAAAAAAACTTAATAAGAATAATTTAACCTTTAACTCTTTGAATAAAATATATTGGTTATTAGATAAAGGTAAGTACTAGCATGTTCGCGAAACCTTTTGTCTCCTTTGCAAAAGGAACGAGGAAGTGTTCACGCGAATGAAGTCTCGGGCAGAAGCTAGTATAGGTGTTAATTTTACGGCATTCGAAAGAAATATATATGCATTTGAATTTCATTATCATATTATGTATAAAATTATATTTACTGACCTATAGTATCCGGCTTGGTACCCTGAATATGCATATAACCAAACTCTTCAATATAATACTGAAGTGACGCCTTGAAAGAGAAATCACTTGTAAAAGACTTCCATAAAGCATTCAAAATGGTTCTCATCAATCCAACCTTCGATCCCACTATCGGGAAATTTGTATGAAATCCGAGGACCTCTTCAGGGTATAAAGTTGTAACAGCTGTTCCCACTGAATGACCGAAATCTCCTCCTTGGACGAAGAAATTGTGAAAACCTAAACGCTTCATCAGGTTCCTCATGATAACTGCAATTCTGACTGGGCAGAGTCCAGGTTTTGACGAAGCCTGTGTAAAGTGAATGATGTAAGAAGGACTTTGTAGCTTGTTCATTAACAACCTACACACAATATCGAAGACCAGCCTGCCTGACTAACTCGGAAAGCGGTTCGTTTTTTAAGTTCGTTTTTAAGGACAAATGTTAAATAGTTGTGGTACGTATCGGTAACTTTGAAAAATACATAATTTGGATAATAGGTGATGGAAATAGGCTACACTAAGAACAGTAATTTACACGCATGAAATCGTGGCAGAATCTATTCAGTCTATTGAAAATCAAAATTAAGTCGATATATATTTTACACTTGCAGTTTGAAATATCTAACTCCTGGTACCGTGTGAGCCAGAGAGAATTCATACCGAGATTAAAATATATACACAACAAGTTCTATAAATAAAAAGTTAGTTTACCTGCGAATAACCAAATCCAGGCAAGCTTGGCACGATCACCTCAAAAACAAAGTCATGCCTATCTCTCGGTGACGTCAGCATCGGTATGACGTCATAGAACTCTCTGAAAGAACTCAGCCATCCGTGCAAGAGTAGGAGAGGGTAGACCTGAAAGGGAGATAAATAATAAGAGCATAATCTGTGGCAATCCTTCAATTAAGAACGACAGATCTCTGTAACACATGTATAAAATCTTATGTAACCAGAAGCTCATATAAAATTAAGTAGAATATAGAATAGTAATAAATAAATGTTTTTTACAGTGTTTCCACATTCTATATATTTATGGCTTGCGCAGAAGACGGACTTTTGTCCGCGGACTTTTTTTGTCCGCAAAAATAGATCGCTTACAACTGTATCGAGTAACGCAAATGAGGGATTAAAAGTACCGCGTACAAAATGTCCCCCGAAAAACCGAGGATGTGCAGTTTTTTTTTTTTTGGTTCCCCTCCACGGGAAGGGCAGGAGGATATAAAAAATGCTCTGACACATACTCCGCGCGCGCGATCGGAGTTATGTGGGACTCGTCCCGACGCCTACCAGAACAATACCCACTAAAAAAACCCCCTGTCGGCTCGTGCATTTTTGCCACTCAGCCTTCATCTGAGCGACGGCCAATTGGAGAAAGAGGCCGCGCTAGCGGGGCCCTTAAGGGGTCACCCGCTGAGATTTACATAGCACTGAAGGTGCTCAAAAATGAAAAGTAAAATAAAATTGCATTAATTCGGATTTACGTTAGAATTAGAATTTACGTTAGAATTAGGATTTGCGGCCTGAAGGGCCTCGAGATCTAAAGTTAACTGCGTGGGTTCACCAGTGTGCGCGTTTCTCGGCCTAGCGACTTTGAATTTCGAATCTAACACAGGAGCAGTATATGAGACTGAATCTCGAACAAGATGATTGGGATGGGAACGCGCCGAGCGTTTGAAGAACGATTCTGAGAGTGTTTTTAGGTGCTGTTGCACTGTAGGTAGTTCAAGATCTCTGTGCAGGTCCACGTTGCGCACGTACCAAGGTGCGTTTGTGGCCCTGCGGCAGAAGAGATTTTGAACTACCTGCAGCTCATACAGGACGGAGGGATTGGCGTGGGCAAAGACTGGCGAAGCATATGACATGACGGGTCTAATGCAGACCTTATAAAGCGTACGTTTATTTCTAAAAGACATTTTACTTTTTCTACCTATCATACTATTTAGGCGGCTTAAGTAGAAACGCGCGAGTTTCGTTACTCTATCGACGTGTGGCTTGAAAGAAAGCGTCTGATCTAAGGTGACGCCTAAGTATTTGATACTGCGCTTCCAGGGGATGGGAATACCTAACATTCGAATGTGAGGATCGTTGTAGCGATTACGACGTTTGTGGTCGAATTGAATGGCAGAACTCTTTTCTGGTTTGACATCGATACGCCATTTTTGAAACCAAACACCGAGGGCGTTTACGGCCTTTTGGAGTCTGGTGATGTTATACGGGATCGATTGACCTTTAGTGTAAAGGGCGGTATCATCTGCAAAGAGGGCAAGTTCGACGCCTTTCGGCGGGATGGGGATGTCGTTAGTGTACACGGTGTACAGCAGAGGGGCGAGGACTGAGCCTTGCGGGACTCCAGCCTTTATGGGCCGAGGCGCGGAGAGCGTGCCTTCATGTTTGAATCGAAACGTACGGTTTTTAAGAAACGACGCGATTAATCTGACTAGGCGAACCGGTAATCCTATTTTATAGAGTTTAGAGAGTTTTTTTAGAGTTTAAGAGCATAGATTAAAAAATATATATATTTATTCTTATAAGTGCATAAATTGTAAATTCAATTTTTTTATTTAAATTTTAACTATTTTTTCTTTTTTTTTTTGACACGGATTAAAAAATTTATTCTTAGTAAATTTTTTAATGCTAACTGTCTATAAGTCAGACAAACATAATGTAAATCCATTAATGGCTATAAGTTTTGTTTTATATGTGTTATATTTAATGTAAATTTTAAGTGCTGTGGATTTTGTAAATAATTAATAAATAAATAAATAAAATAAAATAAAAAAATAAAAACGAGACCGCTGTGCCAGACTTTATCGAAAGCCTTGGCTACGTCAAAGAGAACCGCGATTGTTTTTTTACGACGCGGATAGAATCCTTCGAGTATGTACTCGACGATTCGATGGACTTGCTGAGGGGAGGAGTGCTTAGCGCGAAAGCCGAACTGGTGGGGAATAATGAGAGGGTCGCCGTCCGTTGGAAACAGATGGTTCCGCATTCGAGAGAGTATGACTCTTTCGAGAAGTTTAAACATTGCCTTGAGGAAGCTGATGGGTCTGTGATTAGCCGGGACGTTCAGAGGTTTACCCGGCTTGGGAATGCCTATGACTGTCGCTTCTTTCCAGGATTTTGGAAAGTAGCTATGGTCGAAGCAGGCATTGAAGATGATAGCTAACAAGGTAAGCAGCTGCTGAGGCAGGTGCTTAAGTGCGTGGTTGGAAATTCCATCCGCACCCGGAGCCTTTTTGGACTTATGCTTTCTAATGAGAAGCAAGATTTCATCATTAGAGACTGTGACGGGGTCGTCGGTGATAGGGAGAGATTCTCTGCGGAGAACTTCGTCCTCCACCGCCTGGATGTGGGAGGGATCCGCGAGTTGCGTGCTGGGCGAACATTGTGCCGCTATGCTGTCGGCAAAGCATTCGGCTTTCTCTTCGACCTCGAAGGCAATAGTGCCGACGGGACGAGTGAGAGGAGGAACGTGAGAGGTGGTGTCTACGCGTAAGGCTCGGGCCATTCGATAATACGCTTTGTGGGACGGGGAGATATTCTCCATGAGATCGTTAAACTGAGTGTCTCGGAGTTCCGCGAGGCAAGACCTAACTTTACGTTGAAGCTTATTCGCAGCTGTTTTATATGCGGGCGTGGGATATTTCTTGGCTCTCCGGAGAGCCGCGTTCTTAGCTTTAATGAGATTGCTAACGGCTAAGGGAAGCACGGGTTTGCCTTGCTTAGCAATAATTACGTTGTCGCTGATGGCTGAGTTGATAGCATCAGTGAGAGTATTGACTACTGAATCTATTTTAATCGGGCTATCTAATTGGTCGGGTGAAATCGCGAGCGGAGAGTTCGGGGCCTCTAAGGCTGAAACTAACGTATTTTTAAAGCCTTTCCAGTTGGTAAAGGTCTTAGGAGATGTGACGTTATCGTTAGGCGCACCTAGCACGAGGGAGACGGGGCGATAGTCGGAACCTAGGTCATCGAGCGGTTCGATGGACCTGAGATCAAGATTGATTCGCTTGAATATTGCAAAGTCGAGGATGTCAGGAGAATAGGTCGGGTTGTTGGGATAGTCAGTGGGAGTGATGGGGGATAAGACGTCTAAGTTAAGTGAGTTAGTGATGTCGAGGAGAGCGATACCGCTGATGTTGGTCGATAGGCACGTCCAGTCAGTATGTTTGGAGTTAAAGTCTCCGAACATTCAGTCATTACTGAATGGCCATTCAGTCATTACTAAATGGCCGAGGGCGAGAATGGCCTCAAAGTCGCTGCGGATTGGTCTGGAGCCACATGGTATGTAGACTGAAGCTATGATGATGGTCGGATGACCAGTCATAGCCAATCTAAACACAGTGGCTTCCGTGTTGAGGAGAGGAGGGGTAAGGAGAGGACAGCAATGGAAGCCTCTTTTGTAATATATAGCGGTGCCGCCGAAACCGTCGGAGTTGGGCCTATCGTTACGTGTAAGCGCGTACTTAGGAATAGCGTATCCCCTGGAGCGGTTTGGAGTAAGCCATGTCTCCTGGAGAAGGAATAAGTCAGGTTCTTTGTTCTGAAGGAACAGTTTAATCTCGGGAAGGCCGGTGCTAAGGCTACGAGCGTTAAAAGATACTAGGGATAAGCCCTTGGGTTTAATACGACTGGACGCGGGATTCGCGGGTCTAGACATTATAATTTACTTATTTACAAATTTATACAAAAATAAAAGAATTTACAACGAACTTAGAAGCGAGTGATGCTCGGCTAACGCGAATAAACGCTCTTGAGGAGAGCGGGCGGCTCGCAGTTTGCGTGCGAGTACGGAAATTTCGTTAATGTCGACGTTTTGGATGACGTCGAACACGGTCTTCATGTCCTCAGCCAACGACGACTGAGGGGAAGATGACAACGCGGGACGCGGCCCTACGGGAGCTACGGGAGCTGGGATGGGTCGGGAAGGTGCAGGCGGGACGGCCGGACGCTGCCTCCAAGACAGAGCCTGAGTAGGCATCGGCTGAACGGGCTTTGCTTCCGGGGAACCCCGGTTGCGCAGCGGCGGGAAGTTAGCGGGAGTGAGCGGCGGCGCCGGTTTAGGCGCGACCCTCTTGACGGTGGAGCGCGGAGCGCGCGGGCATCCCCTACAGTTAGTGTGGCCGGACTGGCCGCACAGCACACAGGCAGGGGGGGAAGTGGATTCGGGAGTGCGAGTGCACTCCTTCGTTATGTGTGGATCCAGGCACTTAACGCACCTGGGGGGAGCTGAGCAGTTAGCCGCTGCGTGGCCATAGAGCTGGCAGCGGTGGCACTGCCCAGGGTGACCGCGGGGGTTGGGACGCTCGACGGAGATGTTCGAGAGTCCGCAAATTGTGCGAGCCTCTTTGAAAATCTTCATCAAGTTGGGAGTTTTTGACAGGATTACTAAAGCTAAGAGAAAACGCCTATCGTGGTTGGAGTGCATCTTGTGCACTGCTTCAGCCGGGAAGCCCTGAGACTTAAGGTCCTCGAGAATGTCTTCATTACTGAGTTCAAACGGGACACCCCGTAGTACTGCGCGGATCTTACGCTCCTCCGGGAGGGTGTAGGTGTGATACGCGATTTGATTGATCGACAGAAGCTTAGTGAAAGACCGGAAGTCGTCGATGGTCGCTACCTGAATTTTGATTGATTCGCCAGCGTTGGTGGCTTTTAAGTAAATAATTTTGTGCTCTTTGCACAAGTTAGAAACCGCGGTCCAGCGCGCTTTTTCACGCAGGAAGACGGGTGGAGGGAGCTGAGGCTTCGGCGTGACGGGAGCGCAGCGCGTCGCTGGCTTCGATGGGACCGACGGAGATGCGGTTACTTCGAGCGATTTAAATGGCGCGGGGGCTGGTGTTGAAGACACCGGGGAGGGCTCGGGTATTGAGGATACCGAGGCTTTCTTCGAGCGCTTATTGGAGCGCTTAGCGACTAGTTGGAACGCGGGCTCAGGAGAGCCGGTTAAGGTGACGGCATCTGACGACGTATCAGACGCGGGTTCGGGGTCGCTCCCGGGAGCGGTACGCTTGCGACGCGACGCGTGAAAGGATGCGACCGATTCGCACTCCATCTCGGACGAGGCGGGAGACGAGGGAGAGCTGTAGACCTGAGGGGTCTGGACGTTGGAGGCCTGAGGGGCCGGGGTTGAGGCCTGAGGGGCCGGGGACGCGATATTTGCCTGTAAGACCTGCGTTAGTACGTCATCTGGGCTGGGGATGCTGGAGGCAGCGAGCGCCTGGACGAGCGACCTAGCAAAGTTTACCAAGCTTTGCTGGTCCATTGGAGGGCTTGGTCCTACAATATAAATATATAAAAATGCCTAGGTTCTCTAGCAAACCTAGCACCTAAACCTCCCTATCCGCGGTAGGGGGGCTGGGGACGACGCGAAGTGGTGCCCCTAATTCCGACAGCACTGTACCGTCACCCTGGGAAAGCCAAGTGCAATGGGATCGGGTCAGCCGGTTTCTCCTTGGCCTGAAGGGCCTTGGAAGCGCACCGGGGCAACGCTATCAGGCTTAGTTGTCACCGTTAAATATCCACCTGATCCAACGCGAGTCTACTACGGAGTGTGTTGCCAATAAATTGACAACAAAAACCGGCCGTACACCTGACGAAGTTGGGTTGCACTAAAAGTGCGGGATTGAGTACGTTACGACCGGCCGGAGCCGGCCGCAGAGCGAGTCTCAGACTACGCACAGGCGCCAAGCGTCAAGTACGCAGCCAGAAAGACAGTCCGAGTCTCGCGAACCAGTATCGAATTTAATCGACCGTGGTAAGCTCAACCTTGTTGTTGCTGCACTCACCGAGATGAGGTTTTTAATGCGAGGGGTGCACAGAGTGCGGGATTGACTACGTTACGACCGGCCGGGGCCGGCCGCAGAGCGAGTCTCTGACTGCGTAGCAGGCGCCAAGCGTCAAGTACGCAGCCAGAAAAACAGTCCGAGCCTCGCGAACCACTATCGAATTTAATCGACCGCGGTAAGCTCAGCTCTGTTGTTGCTGTGCGAGACCGACTTAGTTGCAGCCGATCAAAACCGGCCGCAGCGTAAGCCCTGAAGAGGCTATCAGCGTATGAGTATTGCGAACGAGTTGTCGTCGTGAGACGACAATCGTGACTCAACAGCTGGAGCGACCGCGAACGCGTCCGAGCGGGGCCGGACGCAGAACGGATCTGAGAGTGGCGTTTGAGTATTGCTACGAGAGAAGTCGTGAGACAACAATCGTGACTCGGCAGCCGGGAGCGACCTTCAACACGTCCGAACGGGTCCGGATGCAGATCGGGTCTGTGTGGGGATATGCAGGGAGCAGACCGGACAAAAGTGACTAGGCGAGGCAACACACATGGCGGACATGTGCAGCGTCAACTATCTTCCGCTATTTTAATTTGATCAGAGTAAGGAATAGTAAATGATCGCACGCCGTGTGCGTTGAGCTCGCAGTGAATTTGCGGCGGACTTGTTATTCGCGTAGAATGTACATAAAAGTGTATAAAATTAATTAAATCATTGCAAATAAAAACTGCATTTACAGCGTAGTTGCAATTATTGAAATTGTTTAACACGAATTGTAATAGAGAAGAAGAGTTTCATTTTACATTTATAACAACAGATACTTTAAGAAAAATTATAAGACTGTTTAACTCTAGGTCAATAGCAAAAAGATCTAATAGATATTTTACTTCGAGATTTTACAATAATATGTAAATAATAATACTGTAGCACAATTATTTTTATTAAAATTGTAAATTAAATTAGGCCAAGAGTGTCACAATTCAGTGAAAGTAAGTGATCCGAGAATAATGGTCACATGAACTTCTAGATAGCATATTTTACGAAATATCCTGTCTATCTTATTATTATATTTCAATTTGAAATACTGGGTGCTGGGGTTTTTATATAATATTTATTTTATAAATTATTAATATTATAAAAATTTGTTCGATGGTTTTATATATGAGTTTATAAATAAACTATTCAAAGAATAGACAATTGAGAAACACTAAAGTTTGCGTTCGTGTCACGTAAAAATTTATTTGTATTAGAAATAAGACAATACATAAACACTACAGCCTGACAACGTATCAACTAAAACTTAATATGTACGACAAGAATAGATATACATTGAAGTTCGCCTACGTGTCAACTACAAAACATTTTTCTATTTTTTAGTCATTACAAAGTCATTACAGTTTTCAAACTCACATTTCATTACCTCGTGGTATTAAATTTATATTCAATTCTCTAATTACAACTCCAAATTTCCCAGTAGCGAGACGATTCAAAATAATTACATAATTCGTTTCTGGCTCTCCAGAGATTGTGAACATAATTATTATCATTCGGCTGAGTAGCTAAAATGAACTAGTTTCAATATTTAATATAGTATTGTGAGTAATTATCTTACATTTTATAAATTCGAGTTTTTTGTATCTAAATATGTTAAAAATACAATACGTATAAATAATTTAAATAAGGGCGAACAATTAATGAATCTACAAATAAGAAGCATTCCAGCATTTGAAAATGAAAAAATTTTTGCGAAACATTGTGTTGTTAATATTGTGCAAAGTGAAATAAGATATATGTGATAAATGAAATATGTAAATAGGATAACACCTGCAATAAAACTACATAAAGGCAGTTTTGTTTTAATTTTAGATTACTAACTTATCTAGTTTTTTGAATTATGCTTTTACCAACATGGACAAAGGTGGACAGATTAACGTGATCTATATAGATTTTGAAAAATCATTTTACCGGGTAGATCACGTTATTCTTGCGGAAACTTTGAGCTTGGTATTCGAGGCGATTTTCAAAAGTGCATTCAATCATAACTAATTAACACAAACTATCATTGATGGTGGGTTTAGGCCAGATTTTATTGAAAAACCTACGGGCGTCCTTCAGGGCTCCCATTTGGGGCCCATGTTTTACAATACGCATTTATACGATAAATCTACGCAGATGATAAGAAAAAATATATCACAAAATTAGAACAATACAGAATGATCTATATATATCTAGATATATACTTTATGATATAGTCAGAGGAAACGTATATTGCAAAACTTTAGTTGAAAGCATATCGTACCGCGTGCCGTCTCGCCGCACACACGCCACTGTTGCATGTGCCACCGCAAGCTTCTATATTTCTAATCATACAGATTTAAAAATAGGATTACAATGGTAAAGACAGTACAGCTTAGGACTTATTATGAAATGATTTTATTTATCAGATCTCAAGTTAGCAAGTATAATTAATTATCGATGTATAGTGTAGTTGAGTTATTAAATTAATATAATTTTTTGTTATATTTGTCTTTGTCTTAGTTTATGAAAAGTCTATTTTAAGCTTGTAATATATTTAATACCATTGTAGGTAAAAAAAAGAAAAGGGGCGAAAATAAAACTAAATATTAGTACTACTTGGTGTAACGACTATTTTGTAAGATTTATTTGTAACGCTGTTGGTTTTTTTTTATAAATAAATTAATAGACAGAAAATAACAAGAAACTCGGACTGACGGCAAAAAGCACGCATAACTTTTGAACTGATAAACCAATTTTTTAAACGTGGCTTCAAAGTCGATATTTAACTTTTTAACCAAAAAACCATATCAATATTGGTCTATTCGTATAATAGATATGATGCCATAGACAACACAAAGTTACACAGATTACTTAAATCACTTTTTTTCGTTAAAAAAACGTTTGTAAAAATGTTTCTTGAAAAGTACGTCACTGTTAATTATGACAAAGTAACACCATACAGGTAAAAAATGTAAGTAATTCAGTGATGAACCAAAGTAAGAGGAAAACTAATAACTGTTTCAGTCAAGATTTGACTAAAATGTTATTTCATCAAACCAAACAATGTAAATGATGGTATAAAAGGCGATTACAAAATATATTAATTCCCTTTCACGTTCCTAATGTTAGTAACGGTTGAAGTCAAAATCACTCATTATATCAAGCGAGTAAAAGATTTCACAAACAAAAGGAATCATAAAATAATAAATTTCTTACCTTTACATTTTCCTTAACTTTAGGCTTTATATGCATAAAATGTATATCCAAGCCTTGAATATTCGTTTTGAAATGGTCAAACTGGTTGAAATATCTTTCTCGTTCTCTGAAGTTGTACTTAAAGATCCAGTGCGAAAAAGCCTTGTCTAAGCTCTCGGAACTTATGCCGTACGTCCAAGCGGTGTTTTCGAAACTTTTCGCGATCGGCCTGGATTGGTACAAGGTGGCTTTACGCCGGAAATGTTCTTCCATCTAAACAATTGTGGGGGAATAATTTGATATTCATTAAATCTCGATTGCTTACACAGTTAAAAACGCTTCGGGTTTAAAAGGCGGAGAGCAAAAAAAATTATTCATATATATCGAAACAATCCGGTGTATAATCTAATCAAGTTGTACGGTATTACACATTTATTAACTATGTGTATTTAAGGAAGACTATTTTTTATAGGAATTGGTGTATTTAAGTATAGATTCACCAAGCAAAATCTACAATTAGGAGTACCTTCAGTAATCTTGTCTGCGTGTGGCCACACGTCCATTAACTTATTTGAGACTAGAGATCCCAGCGCCTACCTCTGATCCCGTGGGAACATCAGGATAAAATATAGCCTTCTAATGCTGAAAGAACTTTTAGAACCGATCCAGCAGATACCTAGTGTATCGTTAGTCTACAAACAATCGTAAAGCTTTCAAGCGTAGAGTGAGTAGGTATAGTCTGGGAACTTGGTCCAGGCTTAAATCCTTATTCGAACCACCTGTAGTGTCGTCGTCCCCTTGTATGTGGAGCGCCTACCAAAGACCGAACAACACGCAAGCAATTCTCGCCCTTACTTTGAGTCTCCTCTGAGCTCTCCGATTGTACCTCTTGGACAGGCGTGAGCCATCCTCCTCTTCACTCTTACCACCTCCACCAGGTTAAATAGAACACAAACGCCTGCTAAGTTATAATAATAATAAAAAATATACACGTTACCAAACAAACACTCTTTATTATATGAATAGTATAAATATAAAAAAATATGGTCAGTCTTTATACTTACACCGCTGGTAAATAAAACTTTAAAAGGTCTTATAGACGTGTCGACATCGGTCTTAGCTTGTCCTGGACCCCACCAAAAGTTTCCATCTACGAGTGGCATATCTGGTGCAATCATAAGTTTGTTATATAACTCATAACTTAAATAAGAAATTCCTATTACTATCACCGAAGTGACCATGAGGCAAATCTGAAAAAAACAGGAGTTGGTTAGTAGTTAGTTTAGTAAATCTAGACGATTATTAAACGTGTTGTCTCCAACGCAATTGGATAATGATAGCAAAACAATTATTATTTAATTTTAGTATTATGTACCGGTTTTTATGAAATAAATTTAAATAGAACTGAGATAGATCGCCTGGATTAAATTTAATCATTAAAAAATTTTAATAATCTGCTTGATTACTTTATACGATATCTTATCTACAAACACACTAAAGTTATGTTACTATCAGAATTCATTTTAGAGACAACTTTGATTGTGCTTCAGAAGATGTCTCTAAAACTGATTAAAAAAATGGCTGATTCTAAAAAAGGTGTTGGCAAATAGTAGACAATTGACCGATTAAAATAAGTAGTGATGAAAAAAATTGTCACTACTAATTATAAATACCATTTATAAACCTTTGAGTTTATCATTCGTCAAAAATTGGCCATTATTAGATGGTATTTAGATACTAAAACTAGAACTCAATGGTATTGAACAGAAATTAGTACTCTTACGATAACACACCAACCAATTCCTAAAAACTCACATAGAAATCACCAAAAAACTTTCTCACTTTAATTTTTTTTTTCTCAGAAACAACTTTTGTATTCACTAATTTTTCCACGACCTTATTTTTACTTTTCTTATGTTTTACTGTCTCGGCCATTTTTATTAAATAACTATATTTAACAAATATCTGTGTGTTCCGCTATTAATAACCCCAGTAACTGGCCTAAAGCACACGGACTTTATGATTATCAGCTGTTATCAGTTAACGTACCAGTGATCGATTAGCTAAATATAAACATGTTTGTCTTTATTATTGAAAGTTAATTAAGTAAAGTAAACAATAACATAAATTACACTTTGAAGTTTTCGATCGTAAATTGCTTGGTTACTAATTTTGTAGATAAAAGGTAGCGAATGCCCTTTTCTGAACTGTTTCTCCAGACAAGTGACATATGACGATGGAATGTGTTACGAATTACGAGTTGCCGATATTTTGTAATTAATATATCTAAATGATTATTGGTTGACCTCAAGAGACAACTAGTAAGTAAATGTTATTAAATGATTTCATATATTTATTGAATTATAAGCCAGTCGGATTAGGATTTGACATCGAAAATATTATAAGTAGCAATTTTCATTCGGAAATCGTTGAAGGGGGGGTCACTGGTGGTGTACAATTTTGTTTTCGGGATTTTGCCAACTTGAATATAAGGGTGAATTTTTGTTTATTGAATAAGTCGTTTATTTTCATTTATACACGAAAAAAAGGTCATGACCAAAGTTGTTTGGAATTTAATGTCCTACAATTCTGGTCAGCAATATTTTTTTTCCTACGATCGATATTTTTCAATTTAAACCTGAAAACCCGGCTGAAATTTTATTTATGTTGGCTTCATTCCTAATGTGCTTGTTTATAAAACTCTAATAAATTGGGTTTATATGCGTTTATGGCTTTTTCCTGAATTAAATATTATCATCGTCAGCATCATTATTTCTAATTTAATTCGCTAACAAAATAAAAAGAATCAGTTTAACAATAAAACAGTCTGGAATTTGTTTTATGAATATTTTCAATGAATGCACCTAAACAACTGATTAATTTATTATCTATTATTTAATGATGACCATTTTTCGTGTGAAATAGAAAATAAAGGCGATAATGCGATAACAGAATGTCACCACTACTTTTCAGGTACAAATCGAAAAATATCGATATTGGAAAAAAAATTTATAAATTTGTAGAAAATGCAATTCCAAACAGCTTTTTTAATTACCATTTTTCGTGTAAAATTGAAAATAAACGACTTATTCAATAAACAAAAATTCACCCTTAAATTCACGATTGCGGATGACGCAACGAGGTGCGAGACCCGAAAACCAAATTGTAGGCTACCAGTCAACCACGTTCTTTATCTAATTCTAATTTAAAGATTTGAATTTAGAAAAACTATTTTAAGATGATCCAAAACGATGACCTTTAAAATGCACGTATTAAAGGTTACACTCGAAGGATGTGTACGAACGTATAGAGTAAAAAGCAAACTAAAGCTTCATTTAAATTAATATAATTACAGACTAATATTAGTTTAAATCACAATATTAAAAGTACTAATTTAGAACTTGAAACAAAGGACTATGACGACCTGATAGGTTATATGCACTTTATACTCAAACGACATTATTATAGATAACATAACAAATAATCCAATATAGGTATTAAAGTTATCTTAAAAAATTGTAAACATGTAGTTTATCTATTATTAGTAAGTTTGTCTGGGGATAGTAAAAATAATTATTATCGCACCGATTGAAACGATAAACAGATTTACAATTACAAAAAAAATTCACTAGGAATTTTATGATTCAGATGTTGTTACTACGTTGTGTAAAATTAAAGGTTTCCTTAGAACAGTGACATTTCCTTGCGGCTCCGCTTGTTTGTTCTTCAGGAATAATACGGTTTATTAAATGAAGGGTAAGCAAGCACCTTATAACCTTTTCTGTATGCTTGACAAGTAGAAGTAGGTATAGTCATTGAGAAGTTTTACCTGGATTTAATTTTCCGAGAGTTTGGAAAATGTGTAATTTTATAGATTTCAATGTACTTTTTCCGAATTTCAACTTTACCATGTCATATTTTTGCCACTCGCGCCGCTATTGGAAAATCAGGTCTATAATGGTCTATTATTATTCGACATTATAATCACAATAATAAAGATATAAAACACCTACAAATATTGGTGTCCACGGGGCGCTTGCCCGCATGACGATGGTAAAAAGTAACCTACTAATAACAGTAAAACTAATCCTTGAATCCAAAACCTAGACCAATGTCTTTCAAGTACCTACTTCTCGGCGATTGATTTACCTAACCCAATTGAGAAGAATGCAAATTTTTCAAGATAGTTTTGGGCAAATTTTCCGGGAAAACGAGCTGATGATATTTAATGGTTCACCCATTAAAACAAAATTGTAGATATCTTAAAAACAAAAGCGATCTATATCGCAAATCATTTACTTCTGGGGCACCTTTTAACTTTCCTTAAAACACTCTCTACTAAGAAATGAACAGTTCAGGTAAAATATATATAAGGTACCCCATAGTTATCTCGGCGTCCAATCCGCAGACGTATGACATAAGACTAACGTGACAGTAGAACTATTAAAAATTGGCGAAAATGTTGCACGCCGTCTGATTATGGCGATTACCTCTTTTTGTATTCGAACTTGTCATTTTTCAACTACTTAAGGGACCCTTATCCACTTACTAAAGCGTATACGAGATTAAAAACTGCATTTGCCGTTTCGGGGTGCAGGACTGGCCTCTGCAATTTGTTTCATATTTCAAAAATTTTGTAAAATAGTTTATAAGCACTAATATACTAACAACACGAGTCTTTGTTACTTTAAATACATAAATCATTCATTCATTCATTCATACTATCCATCCCTTACCATTACTTTACATTACATTACCATTACCATACTTACCAGTCATACATCCATTTATTACCTTAATCAAAATAAAACCACACAGTTGTTATTCAAGAACCGCAAAAGCTATTCAAAAAGAGACAATTTATCCCCTCATAATCTTAAAACACAATCTTTTACTGCACGTCACAAAGAAACTGGGATTCCGTGCATCTCTGGCAACATCACATTTGGGTCATTCGAGACGTATGTAGCCTCAAAGACGCGGCGCTTGTCTGTGCGTCGTCTGTACGTACTTGTGTATCAGTGGTAGGGTATTTGGACATTTATGGATACTTACATGTTCAAGTTTGTTGAGATATTTTTTTAAATACCTCATTTTCAATTTCGTTTTTAATTTTTGATGTTTTAATAAAAACACCTTTTTTTGCCAAATGAACATAATTTTGATTGAAAACAAGATAATTTTTAAATTATAGTCACAGAAATCCAACGGCACAAAAGACAAAGAATGAAATTATTAGTATAAACAAAGCGAGCAAATTTTGTGATTTTATATTTTTTAAATTCTGATATCATCCAACTATTCCTAAGGGCTATCCCATTATATATTATAAAAGTTCAAAAATAAAGTTATGATGAATCGGAAAAAGTTAGCCCTCTTGGGAGCCACCACGGTTTTAACTGTACCAATACCTATGTTGAATAAAATAGTTATTTAAATATTTTTTATTTAATAAAACAATTATTTATATAAAGTAACAATCAACATTATTCGAAAACAGCTACATTAGTGAAGATTGTGTCACTGCTGTTTACGCTCTAGTAAATAATCTGCTTTAGTGTTATTACATCTAAAGATAAGTAGGTATTGTAACAATTTTAGGCTGAAAATGAATAAGTATATAGTTGTCCTTATTAACAGTAAATGTAAAAACTTTCATCTTAAAAAGTCTAAAATCACTTCTATTTAAATAATATTTCATTTCTTTTTATTTAATAGTAACTCATACTTTGAGTCGCACTAATTAAAAAAATTTTGTAAAACGATCTCAAGTCCTGTGACTTGAGATCGTTTTTCAACATGCCTTGTGAAGTAAAAGAGAGATATAAGGACTTGAATATCTACGGCGTCATTGTCACTAAAGTACGTATGGTAGCGTCGGGTGACAGGTCACTCACTTCCCTCTAATATGGTTGAAGAGGGCGATGGCTGGATCCGGCATTAACTCGTGAACGGAAGCCGTTTGAGGGTGTTTGTCATTTGGATACTTGGGGGAGGGAGACTTGCCGAACTAACGGATGCAGATAAGAATAATTTTGTATAAACATAAAGAGACACTGTAAATTTATTTTGAAAAAAATATACACGTGTAGTTTCTAGCCAGTTCTTCTTCACTAAGGTTTTCCGAACTGGTGGTAAAGTCATGTTTTATTTGACGTCAATAAGAACAAGTAAATGTCAATGTTGAGAATTAAGTATTTGAATTATTTGAATTTAAATATGACTTTTACAAAGCTGAAACCTGATTAAACGTTTAGAATATTTTATTTCTCCATATCCGCAAGTTAAAATTTAACTGATCACTGTTAGATTTTCTACTAAAAATCTTTATCTCTTAAATTAAATAAATCCCTGGACTCTTTATAGATGGGGAAAAATATGAAATATGCATTTATATTTACGCCTTCTTTATTATTCTTGGTAAGATGATCTAACACAATGGTGCGCGGCGGCCGAAACAAAAGTATTTTCATTTATTTTAAAAGCACACCTTGCTCGTGACACTAAGGCTCGATTCCAAGGCTTGATCATCACGGTACACATTGGCACTGCAAGATTTACCGGTACGTAATAGTTTAATAATAATAATAATTAATTTCAAAAATATTTTTTACATTTTAAGTAAGTGGTCGAAGTCACCTAGTAAGAAAATAATGCCTGTGACAGGTGACAACGCTCTTCCATAGCTACTAAGGGTACTATTTAGATTACAATTTGTTCATACATATAAAAAATAAATTCTTAAGTGAACATGTATTTGTAAGTACGTTATCGTAACTATTTCTTTATGATACTAATGATTCACTTTAAAATTAACACAATGCAATATATTTTTAATGCAATAACACTTTGCCTGAAGGAGTGCGTGTTTGTTAGGTAAGTACATGGATAGACGTGTGTGTGTTTGTGTTATGTATTAATATGTGTTATGTAGTAATGCTTCCGTTTCCTCGTAATTCTGAGGTGTCAAAAATTTGGTAATAAGTTTTTTATTTCTTTTGGGGTTTTACTATAGATCTCTAAATTTTTATTAATTTTGTTATAAATGTTTGCCGAACGACTTTCATATTGCCTGGAAGCAAAGGTGGTTTTTGTATTAGTATGTACAACAATGTCTTTTCTCTTTTTTATACTTGTGCTGTATGTGGTACATTTGAGGTTTAGTTGAATTCCTTTTGTAACACGGTAAATACATTTTGCATATAAAATCTAAAAAATAACGGTATTTCTTTCTTTTTTAATTAATAATTAGCAGGCGTTTGTCTTCCATCTCACCTGATGGAAAGTGACGATGAAGACGAGGATCATACACGCCTGTCCAAGAGGTACCTATTCATTCTACACTTGAAAGCTCCAGGGTTATATTTGTCAGGAAAAACAGACGCAGGCATTGACTAGACCCGATCTACGTCCGGACCCGTTCGGACGTGTTGAAGGTCGCTCCCGGCTGCCGAGTCACTATTTTTGTGTCATGACTTCTCTCGTAGCAATACTCAAACGCCACTCTCAGATCCGTTCTGCGTCCGACCCCGATCGGACGTGTTCGCGGTCGCACCAGCCGTTAAGACACGATTGTCGTCTCGCGACGACAACTCGTAGCAACAGTCATACGCTGAGATTCGTACAATATCTCGCTTCGTCCTCGACGACTTGAGATAAGCCTCTGTGGGACTTAAGCTGCGGCCGGTTCCGACCGGCTGTAACTAAGTCAGTCTCGCAGCAACAACAGAGCTGAGCTCACTACGGTCGATTAAATTCGATAGTAGTTCGCAAGGCTCGGGCTGTTTTTCTGGCTACGTACTTGACGCTGGGCGCTTGTTACGTTAGTTAGAGACTCGCTCTGCGGCTGGCTTCGGCCGGTCGTAACATAGTCAATCCCGCACTCTGTACACCCCTCGAATAGATACCTCACCTCGGTGGGAGCAGCAACAACAGAGTTGAGCTTACTACGGTCGATTAAATTCGATAGTAGTTCGCAAGGCTCGGGCTGTTTTTCTGGCTACGTACTTGACGCTTGGCGCTTGTTACGTAGTCAGAGACTCGCTCTGCGGCCGGCTTCTGCCGGTTGTAACGTAGTCAATTCCGCACTTTCAGTGCAACCCAGCCTCCTCAGGTCTACGGCCGGTTTTTGCTGTCAATTTATTGACAACACACTCCGTAGTAGACTCGCGTTTGATCAGGTGGATACTTAACGGTGACAACTAAGCCTGAAAGCGTTGCCCCGGAGCGCTTCCAAGGCCCTTCAGGCCAAGGACAAACCGGCTGACCCGATCCCATTGCACTTGGGCCTTTCCCAGGGTGACGGTACAGTGCTGTCCGAATTAGGGGCACCACTTCGCGTCGTCCCCCAGCCCCCCTACCACGGGTACGGAGGTTTAGGTGTTAGGTTTGTTAGGGAACCTAGGCATTATTATATATTTATAGATTATATATTGTAGCCCCAAGCCTTCCAATAGAACAGCAAAGCTTGGTAAACTTTACTAGGTCGTTCGCCCATGCGCTCGTTGCGTCCGGCGTCGCCATTTCCGCTGACGTACAACCTCAGGCCTCAACCCCGGCCCCTCAGGCCACCAACACCCAGACCCCTCAGGTCTATAGCTCTCCCGCGTCTCCCGTGCCATCCGAGATGGACTGTGAATCGGTCACATCCTCTCGCGCGTCGCGTCGCAAGCGTACAGCTCCCAGGAACGACTCTGAGCCCGCGTCCGATGCGTCATCAGATGCCGTCACCTTAACCGGCCCTCCTGAGCCCGCGTTTCAATTAGCCGCCAAACGCTCTAAGAAGCGCTCTAAGAAAGCCTTGGTGTCTTCAACACCCGAGCCCACCCCGGTGTCTTCAACACCCGCCCCCGCGCCGCGGACTTTCAAATATCTCCGTCGAGCGTCCCAAACCCCGCGGCCACCCTGGGCAGTGCCCCCAGGTGCGTTAAGTGCCTGGACCCACACATTACAAAGGAGTGCACTCGCACTCCTGAATCCACTTCCCCCCCTGCCTGTGTGCTGTGTGGCCCGACTGGCCACTAACTACGAGAATTGCCCGCGCGCTCCGCGCTCTTTAGCTAAGAGGGCTGTGCCTAAACTGGCGCCGCCGCTCACTCCTGCTAACTTCCCGCCGCTGCGCAACCGGGGTCCCCCGGAAGCAAAGCCCGAGCAGCCGACGCCTACTCCGGCTCTGTCCTGGAGGCAGTGCCCGGCCGCCCCACCTGCACCTTCCCGTCCTATCCCAGCTCCCGTAGCTTCCGTAGGCCGGCGTCCCGCTCCATCGTCTTCACCTCAGTCGTCGTTGGCTGAGGACATAAAGACCGTGTTCAACGTCATTCGAAACGTCAACATTACCGAAATTTCCGTACCCGCACGCAAACTGCGAGCCTCCCGCTTTCCTCAAGAGCGTTTATTTGCATTAGCCGAGCATCACTTGCTACTTAGCTCTATATAAATTCAATTTTTCGTATATATTCGTTAATTAAAAAAATAGATAATGTCTAGAGCCGCAAATCCCGCGTCCTGTCGTATCAAACCCAAGGGCTTATCCCTAGTTTCTTTAACGTTCGTAGCCTCAGTACCAACCTTCTTGAGCTCAAACTGTTCCTTCAGAACAACGAGCCAGACTTATTGCTTCTCCAAAAGACATGGCTTACTGCAAACCGCACCAGGGGATTCGCTATTCCTAAGTACGCGTTCATCCGTAACGATAGGCCCAAATCCGACGGTTTCGGCGGCACTGCTATATTTAACAAAAGAAGATTCCATTGCTGTCCTCTTCCTACCCCTCCTCTCCTCAACATGGAAGCCACTGTGTGTAGATTGGCTATGACTGGTCATCCGACCATCATCATAGCTTCAGTCTACATACTTAGTGGCACTTGTCCAATCCGCAGCGACTTTGAGGCCATTCTCGCCCTTGGCCATTCAGTCATTATGTTCGGAGACTTTAACTCCAAACATACTGACTGGACGTGCCTATCAACCAACACCAGTGGTATCCATCTCCTTAATATCACTAACTCACTCGACCCAGACGTCATCTCTCCCATCACTCCCACTCACTATCCCAACAACCCAAACCACTCTCCTGACATCCTCGATTTTGCAATTGTAAAGCGAATCAACCTCGATCTCAGGTCTATCGAACCACTCGATGACCTAGCCTCTGACCACCGCCCCGTCTCCCTCGTGCTAGGACCACCTAACGATAATGTCACCTCTCCTAAGACCTTTACCAACTGGAAAGGCTTTGAACATTTGTTAGTTTCAGCCTTAGAGGCCCCAAACTTTCCGCTTGCGATCTCGCTCGATCAATTAGATAGCCCGGATAAAATAGATTCATTAGTAAATTCTTTCACTGATGCTATCAACTCAGCCATCAGTTACAACGAAAAGGTTGCTATGCAAGGCAAACCCACGCTTCCCTTAGCCGTTAGCAATCTTATTAAAGCTAAGAACGCGGCTCTCCGGAGAGCCAATAAATATTCCACGACCGCCTATAGATTAGCTGCGAATCAGTTACAACGTAAAGTCAGGTCTTGCCTCGCGGAATTACGAGACGCTCAGATGAACGATCTCATGGCGAATATCTCCCCGTCCCACCAAGCGTATTATAGTATGGCCCGAGCTTTACGCGTAGACACCGCCTCTCACGTCCCTCCTCTCACTCGTCCCGATGGCTCTATCGCCTTCGAAGTCGAAGAGAAAACCGAATGCTTCGCTGACAGCGTTGCGTCTAAACGCTCACCCAGCACACAACCCGCGGATCCTCTCACATCCAGGCGGTGGAAGACGAAGTTCTCCGCAGAGACTCTCTCCCCATCACCGCTGACCCCGTCACAGTCTCTAATGATGAAATCTCGCTTCTCATTAAAAGTCAAAAGTCCAAAAAGGCTCCGGGTGCGGATGGTATTTCTAACCACGCACTTAAGCACCTGCCTCAACAGGTGCTTACCTTGTTATCTATCATTTTCAATGTCAGCTTCGACCATAGCTACTTTCCAAAAGCTTGGAAAGAAGCGACAGTCATAGGCATTCCCAAGCCGGGTAAACCTCTGAATGTCCCGGTAAATCGCAGACCCATCAGCCTCCTCAAGGCAATGTCTAAACTTCTCGAAAGAGTAATACTCTCTCGAATGTAGAACCATCTGTTTCCAACGGATGGCGATCCTCTCATCAGTGCGGCTTTTGCGCTAAGCACTCCTGCCCTCAGCAAGTCCATCGAATCGTCGAGTACATACTCGACGGATCCTACCTGCGGCGTTTTAAAACGGTCGCAGTTTTCTTTGACGTAGCCAAGGCTTTCGATAAAGTCTGGCACAGCGGTCTATAAACTCTACAAAATAGGCTTACCGGATCGCCTAGTTAGAATAATCGCGTCGTTTCTCAAAAACCGTACGTTCCGATTTAAACATGAAAGGCACGCTTTCCGAGCCCCGTTTAATAACGGCTGGAGTCCCTCAAGGCTCAGTCCTCGCCCCTCTATTGTACACCGTGTACACTAACGATATTCCTGTCCCGCCGAAACGCGTCGAACTCGCCCTCATTGCCGATGACACTGCCCTTTACACCAAAGGCCTCAGTGTCCCGGGCCTCACGACCAGACTCCAAAAGGCTGTAAACGCCCTCGGTGCATGGTTTCAGAAATGGCGTATCGATGTGAACCCAGAGAAGAGCTCTGCGGTGTACTTTGACTACAAACGCCGTCGTATCGGCGACAATCTCCACGTTAAAATGCTAGGCACTCCTATCCCCTGGAAGCGCACTACCAAATATTTAGGCGTCACCTTAGACCAGACGCTTTCTTTCAAACCTCACGTCGATAGAGTAACAAAACTCGCACGTTTTTACTTAAGCCTTCTTTATAGTATGTTAGGTAGAAAAAGTAAAATGTCTTTCAGAAATAAACTTACGTTTTATAAGGTCTGCGTTAGACCCGTCATGACATATGCCTCGCCAATCTTTGCCCACGCTAAACTCTCCATCCTGCACAAACTGCAGGTAGTCAATATATCTTCTGCCGCAGGGCCACAAACGCACCTTGGTACGTGCGCAACGCCGACCTGCACAGAGATCTTGAACTACCTACAGTACAACAGCACCTCAAAACACTCTTAGAATCGTTCCTCAAACGCGCCGAATCCCATCCCAATCCTCTAGTCCGAGATTCAGTCTCATATACTACTCCGTATACTACGCCGTCTTAGATTCGAAGTTCAAAGTCGCTAGACCGAGAAACGCGCACACCGGCGAATTCACGCAATTAACACTAGATCACGAAGCCCTTCAGGCCGCAACTTCTAATTCTAACGTAAATTTGAATTAATTCAATTTTACTTTTGTATTTTGAGCACCTTCAGTGCTATGTATTCACCTTCAGTGCTTTGAGCACCTTCAGTGCTATGTAAATCCCAGCGGGTGACCCCTTCTGGCCCCCGCTAGCGCGGCCTATTTCTCCAATTGGCCGTCGCTCAGATGAAGGCTGAGTGACAAAAAATTGCACGAGCCGACAAGGGGTTCTTTAGTGGGTAGTGGTTCTGGTAGGCTCGGAACGAGTCCCACATAACCTGGATCGCGCGCGCCAGTGAATACGTCAGAGCATTTTTTATTCTACTGCCCTTCCCGTGGAGGGGAACAAAAAAAAACGCAGGCAAATCGTTCCACTCTTTGGCAACACGAACCAAAAATGAGCTATTTAACCGTTTAGTTCGGCTCTTTGGCACGCTAACCACAAATGGGTGAAACTTCTGTCTGCGTCTGGTTGACCGGTGAAGAAAGGGAGAAGGAATATATATTGTTATATGTTATTATATATTAATATATATATGTATTGTTATTTGCACTTCAATTTGACGAAGAGGAAGGATTTTTGTTGTTGTTTGGCTTTTTATATATTTTGAGCACTTAAACTTTTGGATCAATCCGATATATTCTTTCACTCACAGATAATCGTTAAATTAAGCTTCAACAAAATATTAAAATTCAAGGTACTAAACATGTGTCGTTAACCCTGATCCGAACGTATAGAGTGTTCTTACTTTGAGTGTCAAAACCATATTTTTGACGTAAACTTACGTCCAACGAAGTATTTCATGGTAAACCTTCTAAGCTTGCCGGCCATTAAGCCCGCTTAATGGCGGATAGGATGATCACGTTGTCATGAAGACGATGAAACAGTTACGTAGCGTAACTTGTATGCAGAAAAGCCATTGTGAAACAATACAAGCTATTCAGATATCATGACGGCAAACACGAAGCAAGTAAAGAGAATAATAAAAAAATGCTGTAAATAGTAGTGAAAATTACATTATTTTGTGGAAATAGTATTAAGTTAATTTTATAATACTTAACTACTGAAAAATGATAAAGACGGTCTAAACAAAGTTTTTCAGTTATTTCATGAATAATGACGTTTGATACATTTGTATACCGCATGATAACTTTTTGTAAAAAAGCACATATTTGTGTTCAGAGAATCCGAACCCTTATTCTTTGGTTTTTTATATCACGGTCTTTTAGAAACTTCTGAAACTAAAAACTTTGACCACGTTTAGGATGGAGTACTCAACGTTATGTGGAAAATTACTCAATTATCTAAAACAAAGTCACTTTTTACATACCCATTTAAAATATATCTACCGAACAATTTGCCCTAATAACAAATACAAATTCCAGCCATCAACGATTTCATTCTAATAACGCGCCGATTTTCAGATTTCCCAATAAACAAACACCATTTACATTGGTAATTTATATGGATATAGTCTGGTAAAGATACCGTGTATAAATCGTTCGCAGATTCGATTCCACAAGACAAGCAGACGGCTCATCTACATAACGCCGACTGCCAGCCGATTTAGGGCGGTGTCGTAGCAAAGATATGCTATACTAAAAGGCATATTTTAAATTTTTGGAAACTAGTTATAGGAACTGAAACTTAAACAATATTAACTTTAGAATTAATATTAATATTTGTAAAGATTATAAAGCCATTTGAAAACTTATTTTTCAATATTACTGCGATCAAATACACATATTATGACCTCTGAAATTCTTCAACTGAAAATTGTCCAATTGTAATAAATAATTGAAAAACAGGTATAAATATTTAAATCGTTATTTGATGTGCAGGTTAATTTTCAAATAAAATCGCGTGTTTTCTACGAGTATATAAATGTTATTCATTGATCTTATTGTTTAGCTGTACTAAGAATGGTCGTAGAAATAAACTTAAGATTTCGCTAATCTCCCTCCTGTAGTTTTGGATAGCACACAGATTGCTATTACCGACACTGCCAAAAACTTAGGAGTTATTATGGACTTAAATTTAACTTGGCGTGCTAACGTAAATGAAGTCAGTCGTAAGGTACACCACTCCTTTCACACATTAAAGTGCCTTCAAAGCTTTTTACCACTTCAAACGAAAATATCCCTTGCGCAAACACTTATTCAACCCATAATTGATTATGCCGACGTCTGTTACTTGGACGCCACTGAGGAGCTTTTGAGTAAGCTAGAACGCTTACAAAATATCTGCATCCGCTTTATTTTTAACCTTAAGAAGTACGACTATGTCTCAGAACATCGCAAAAAACTAAAGTGGCTTCCGATCCGTCTCCATAGGAATACTCGCATTCTTTGTGTTCTATTTAACGTTCTCTATAACCCAAATTCTCCAAAATACTTGAGCGGGCGTTTTTCCTTTACTTATTCTGAAGACACGCCATGCCGAGCACATAAGCGTACGCTCTTGTACTTAAAACCCCATAAAACCGATTTCTTCTCCTATTCCTTTTCTATAAATGCTGTCAGATTGTGGAATTATTTACCTTTCAAAATACGCGAGTCAAAATCTCTAACAAAATTTAAGAAAAGAGTTAGGGAATACTACTTATCTTATTATATTTTAGCTTTCATAAAAATATTTTTCATGCAAATTAAATGATGTTAATTATATAGATTTATATATTTATTGTATATATGATATTATATGTATTTTATGTGTAAGTATTTGAGTACATTTTGTAATTTTATACTTGGAAATAAGTTTTTAATATTTTTATTAGTAGTACGCACGCACTAACTTTGCATTGTATTATTTCTCCAGTCTCAGGTCTGCTGGCAGAAATTTCTTAAAGAAATAAGCTGACCTTTGTACATTTTTAGTCTCTAAGTCTCATTCATTGTATTTTTATTCTTGTGTGTACATAAAATATTAAATAAAAAAAAATAAAAAATAAGATTATTTCCACGTCGTGTTTATTGTCGAGGAGAGGCTACTATTAATTTTTAGGTACAGCCGTAAGACTTCGGTTAAAAATTAGTTAGCAAATGAAACTGGAAACAAGTAAACCAGTGTTTAAAAGATAACTAATTTTAGCAACTTAAGTTTAGCCGGCCTACCTTTAGTTTATTTTCACAACCATCCCTAGCTTAACAAAACAAAAACATAATTAAATTAATTTGTTTTATTTATATCATTTTGTGCGCTGCCTATTTTCATAACACGTTCACGGAAGATTATTATCTCTGCCTTCCACGAATTTTATGCTGAAACTTCTTCTCTGATCAAAAAGGGACTACACATGGAAATCGGATTCGGGGATAATTTTTGATCATTTAAGCTAAAGAATAAAATCTAGACGTTTATCGACCCTCACTTTTCTGCATGGGCGAAAATAGATAGATAGAACTCTCTACGGTGAGCATTTCAATCTCTCTCTCAATCTCGCACATTCTCGCTCCGATCGCCACGCGGTGCGGACGTGCAAGACCCAGTTCTCCGTTGATCGGTCCCTTCCCGCCATTCCGCGGCGCTCAGTTTACTGACGTCACAGTCTAGCGTGTTGGCTCCGTGCTACGGTTTCCTAAGTCTTTCTACTCCGTCTGAGTGCTTTCGAAGTGCGATTTTTCTTTGCGACTAAGCCTCTTAGTCTTCAAAGTGCTGTGCTAAGTTGTGTTGTGCTTGTGCTGAGTGCAGTGTTGTGCCCGGCGTAAGTAGTCTGGTTTCAGTGCAAAGGATACTTAACGGTGACAACGAATTTGTACTGAACCAGTCCTTTTTATTTTTATTTATTTCTCTTCTCTATTTTATTTATTTTTCTCCTATTTTCATATTTATTTCTATCATATTTGTGTATTTTCGTGTGTATTTGTCCTTTCTGTCGGTAAAGGTTGACCCTAACGCGGTCAACTCTTTACCTGCGCACCCTTTTTTAGGTTTCTAGGTAGCGGCCTTCGGCGTACTATTGTTAGTTTTAATTTATTCTCCCCAGCCCCCCTACCGCTGGTAGGGAGGTTTGCCGCTAGGATTTTGCTAGGTTTTAGGATCTAGGCATCTTTTATTATACTTATATTTGTACATATTGTCCCAACCCCTTCCCAAATGGATAAGCAAATCGTCATTAACATTGCGAAGGCGTTCGCCCAAGCACTCGCCGCGTCGGGTGTTTCAATTTCTGACGACATATTTACGCAAGCTGTACTAGCGCTTAACGCGTCCCCGGCCCCTCAGGCCCCAACCCCGGCCCCTCAGGCCTCCAACGTCGAGACCCCTCAGGTCTTAAGCTCTCCTGCGTCTCCCGCCTCGTCCGAGATGGACTGCGAATCGGTCGCATCCTCTCACGCGTCGCGTCGTAAGCGTACCGCTCCCGGGAGCGACTCCGAACCCGCGTCTGATACGTCGTCAGATGCCGTCACTTTAACCGGCTCTCCTGAGCCCGCGTTTCAACTCGTCGCCAAGCGCTCCAAGAAGCGCTCTAAGAAAGCTTCGGTATCTTCAATACCCGAGCCCTCCCCGGTGTCTTCAACACCAGCCCCCGCGCCGTTAAAATCGCTCGTAGTAACCGCGTCTCCGTCGGTCACATCGAAGCCAGCGACGCGCTGCGCTCCCGTCCCGCCGAAGCCTCAGCTCCCTCCGCCCGTATTCCTGCGTGAAAAAGCGCGCTGGACCGCGGTTTCCAACTTGTGCAAAGTGCACAAAATCAATTACTTAAAAGCCGCCAACGCTGGCGATACAATCAAAATCCAATTAGCGACCATCGACGACTTCCGGTCTTTCACTAGGCTACTCTCGCTAAATCAAATCGCATTTCACACCTACGCCCTCCCGGAGGAACGTAAGATCCGCGCAGTACTACGGGGCGTCCCGTTCGAACTCAGCAACGAAGATATTCTCGATGACCTTAAGTCTCAGGGTTTTCCGGTCACAGCAGTGCACAAGATGCACTCCAACCGCGGTAGGCGTTTTCCCCTAGCGTTGGTAATCTTGTCGAATACTCCCAACTCGAGGGAGATCTTTAAAGAGGCTCGCACAATTTGCGGACTCTCAAATATCTCCGTCGAGCGTCCCAACCCCCGTGGTCACCCTGGGCAGTGCCACCGCTGCCAGCTCTATGGCCACGCAGCGGCTAACTGTTCAGCTCCCCCCAGGTGCGTAAAGTACCTGGATCCTCACTTCACTAAGGAGTGCACTCGCACTCCCGAATCCACTTCCCCCCCTGCCTGTGTGCTGTGCGGCCAGTCCGGCCACACAGCAAACTACAGGGGTTGCCCGCGCGCTCCGCGCTCCACCACCAAGAGGGTCGCGCCTAAACCGGCGCCGCCACTCACTCCTGCTAACTTCCCGCCGCTGCGCAACCGGGGTCCCCCGGAAGCAAAGCCCGTTCAGCCGACGCCTACTCCGGCTCTGTCTTGGAGGCAGCGTCCGGCCGTCCCGCCTGCACCTTCCCGACCCATCCCAGCTCCCGTAGCTCCAGTAGGGCCGCGTCCCGCGTTGTCATCTTCCCCTCAGTCGTCGTTGGCTGAGGACATGAAGACCGTGTTCGACGTCATCCAAAACGTCGACATTAACGAAATTTCCGTACTCGCACGCAAACTGCGAGCCGCCCGCTCTCCTCAAGAGCGATTATTCGCGCTAGCCGAGCATCACTCGCTCTTAAGTTCGTTGTAAATTCTTTTATTTTTGTATAAATTCGTAAATAATAAATTATAATGTCTAGACCCGCGAATCCCGCGTCCTGTCGTATCAAACCCAAGGGCTTATCCCTAATATCTTTTAACGCTCGTAGCCTGAACACCAACCTTCCCGAGATTAAACTGTTCCTTCAGAACAAAGAACCTGACTTATTCCTTCTCCAGGAGACATGGCTTACTCCAAACCGCTCCAGGGGATTCGCTATACCTAAGTACGCGTTTATTCGTAACGATAGGCCCAACTCCGACGGTTTCGGCGGCACCGCTATATATTATAAAAGAGGTTTCCATTGCTGTCCTCTCCCTACCCCTCCTCTCCTCAACATGGAAGCCACTGTGTGTAGATTGGCTATGACTGGTCATCCGACCATCATCATAGCTTCAATCTACATACCTAGTGGTACCAGACCAATCCGCAGCGACTTTGAGGCCATTCTCGCCCTCGGCCATTCAGTCATTATGTTCGGAGACTTTAACTCCAAACATACTGACTGGACGTGCCTATCGACTAACACCAGCGGTATCGCTCTCCTCGACATCACTAACTCCCTTGACTTAGATGTCATATCCCCCGTCACTCCCACTCACTATCCCAACAACCCGTCCTGCTCTCCAGACATCCTCGACTTTGCAATTATCAAGCGAATCAATCTTGACCTAAGGTCTATCGAACCGCTCGATGACCTAGGCTCCGACCATCGCCCCGTTTCCCTCGTGCTAGGACCGCCGAACGATAACGTCTCATCTCCTAAGACCTTTACCAATTGGAAAGGTTTTAAAAATACGTTAGTTTCAGCCTTAGAGGCTCCGAACTCTCCACTCGCGATCTCTCCCGAGCAATTAGATAGCCCGGATAAAATCGATTCATTAGTAAATTCTCTCACTGATGCTATCAACTCAGCCATCAGTGACAACGAAAAGGTTGCTAAGCAAGGCAAACCCACGCTTCCCTTAGCCGTTAGCAATCTTATTAAAGCTAAAAACGCGGCTCTCCGGAGAGCCAAGAAATATCCCACGCCCGCCTATAGAACAGCTGCGAATCAGCTTCAACGTAAAGTTAGGTCTTGCCTCGCGGAACTCCGAGACGCTCAGATGAACGATCTCATGGCGAATATCTCTCCGTCCCACCAAGCGTACTATAGCATGGCCCGAGCCTTACGCGTAGACACCGTCTCTCACGTTCCTCCTCTCACTCGTCCCGATGGCACTACTGCCTTCGAAGTCGAAGAGAAAGCCGAATGCTTCGCCGACAGCATTGCCGCACAATGCTCGCCCAGCACGCAACCCGCGAATCCCACTCACATCAAAGCGGTGGAGGACGAAGTCCTTCACAGAGACTCTCTCCCCATCACCGCCGACCCTGTCACAGTCTCTAATGACGAAATCTTGCTTCTCATTAGAAATCAAAAGTCCAAAAAGGCTCCGGGTGCGGATGGAATTTCCAACCACGCACTTAAGCACCTACCGCAACAGATGCTTACCTTGTTAGCTATCATTTTCAATGCCTGCTTCGACCATAGCTATTTTCCTAAAGCTTGGAAAGAAGCGACAGTCATAGGCATTCCCAAGCCGGGCAAACCTCTGAACGTCCCGGCTAATCACAGACCCATCAGCCTCCTCAAGGCAATGTCGAAACTTCTCGAGAGAGTCATACTTTCTCGAATGCGGAACCATCTGTTTCCAACGGATGGCGATCCTCTCATTATTCCCCATCAGTTCGGCTTTCGCGCAAAACACTCCTGCCCTCAGCAAGTCCACCGAATCGTCGAGTATATACTTGACGGTTTCTATCCGCGTCGTTATAAAACAGTCGCGGTTTTCTTTGACGTAGCCAAGGCTTTCGATAAAGTCTGGCACAGCGGTCTCGTTTATAAACTCTACAAGATAGGCTTACCGGATCGCCTAGTCAGGATAATAGCGTCGTTTCTCAAAGACCGTACGTTTCGATTTAAACACGAAGGCACGCTTTCTGCACCTCGTCCCATAAAGGCTGGAGTCCCTCAAGGCTCAGTCCTCGCCCCTCTGCTGTACACCGTGTACACCAACGACATTCCCATCCCGCCGAAAGGCGTCGAACTCGCCCTCTTCGCTGACGACACCGCACTCTATACCAAAGGCCACGGTGTTCGGCGCCTTGTAACCAGACTCCAAAAGGCCGTAAACGCCCTTGGTGCATGGTTTCAAGAATGGCGCATCGATGTGAACCCTGAAAAGAGTTCTGCGATGCGCTTCGACCACAAACGCCGTCGTCCCGATGGCGATCCCCACGTTCGAATGTTAGGCATTCCCATCCCCTGGAAGCGCAGTACTAAATACTTAGGCGTCACATTAGATCCGACGCTTTCTTTCAAGCCACACGTTGAAAGAGTTTCGAAACTCGCTCGTCACTATTTAGTCCGCCTAAATAGCATGTTAGGTAGAAAAAGTAAAATGTCCCTCAGAAACAAACGTACACTTTACAAGGTCTGCGTTAGACCCGTCATGACGTATGCCTCGCCAATCTTTGCCCACGCCAAACCCTCCCTCCTGCACAAACTGCAGGTAGTTCAAAACCTCTTTTGCCGCCGGGCCACAGGCGCACCGTGGTACGTGCGTAACGCGGACTTGGATAGAGATCTTGAACTGCCTACAGTACAACAATATCTCAAAACACTCTCTGAAGCGTTCTTCAAACGCTCCGAAACCCATCCCAATCCTCTAGTTCGTGATTCTGTCTCATATGCTACTCCTGTGTTAGACTCGAAGTTCAAAGTCGCTAGGCCTAGAAATGCGCAAACGTACTCATCCACCAGACTGTCACGCGATCTCGAGGCCCTTCTGGCCGCAAATTCTAATTCTAACGTAAATTCTAATTCTAACGTAAATCCGAATTAATGCAAATTTAATTTTTCTATTTTTAATGTTTTCATTATTTACTTTTCATTTTTAATGTTTTTATTTTACTTTTAATTTTTGAGCACCTTCAGTGCTATGTAATCCCAGCGGGTGACCCCTTCTGGGCCCCGCTAGCGCGGCCTCTTTCTCCAATTGGCCGTCGCTCCGATGAAGGCTGAGTGGCAAAAATGCACGAGCCGACAGGGGTTTTTAGTGGGTATGGTCCTGGTAGGCGTCGGGACGAGTCCCACATAACTTTGGAATCGCGCCAGAGTATGCGTCAGGGCATTTTTATCCTCCTGCCCTTCCCGCGGAGGGGAACAAAAAAAAAAAAAAAAAAAATTTCAATCTCGGTCTGCGTGCGTTCTCGAGCGCACGTCGATCGCAGACGCCTTCCCGCTCCCTTAGCCCCCGCGCTAATCGAGCACCCAAATTTCACTGGTTGTTGCCGTAATAAATAATTTCATAGTTGTATACCGTAATAAGTTTCTAACGCCGTTTTCACGGCGGAAAGTGGGTTTTAACCGTACATCTAATAAGTTTCTAACGCCGTTTTCACGGCGGACAGTGGGCTGTTAACCGTACTTCGTGGAACGTGAGCTTCGTCGACGGAATTTCGTCGTTCCAGGTGCCTCGAGTCTTCGTGTTCGAGTAAGTTATCCGCGTCGTCCTCAACCGCCCTACTGCGTGTAGGGTGGTTTTAGGAAGTAAGTCATCGTTGATAGGTTCATAGTATATATATTTATATATTGTTGTCCCTTCCCAACCCCTCCGCAATGGCTTCCCTAAGCTTTAGCGAGTTTAGGAAAAAGTTTATTGAAAGTACTGAAGGCATGTCTATAAATGCTGATAAGTACCGTTTCTTAGATTCTCTTATCCCTCATCTCATAACGTTAATGTCTACATTGGCCCCTCAGGCCACCCCAGTTCCCCAGACCCCTCTGGTCTTAGGCCCTCCCGCGTCCCCTTCCTCCAGTGACATGGAGTGCGAAGTAGACGCCCCTCCGCGCAGCAAGCGCGCACCCGCGACCGAGTCATCCTCGGACGCCACCCCAACTGGCCCTGAGCCTCCTTCTTTCACCCTTGTTAAGAAGCGCTCTAAAAAGCGCTCGAAACAAGACCCGGCGCCCTCGACGCCCGTCCCTACACCCCCTGCGGCGTCTTCAACGCCAGCTGCCCCGGTGTCTTCAACACCCGCTCCGGCCTCAACTTCTGTCAAGGCCAAGGTCCCACCACCCGTTTTCCTTCGGGAAAAGGGTAAATGGACTGAGGTCTCGACATTGTGCAATGAGCACAAGATTCATTACACCCGAGCGGTAAACTCGGGTGAATCTATTAAAATCACTGTCTCGTCGATAGACGATTTCCGAGCTTTGACTAAGCTCCTCACCGACAGGCAATATGCTTATCACACTTATGCTCTGTCAGAAGAGCGTAAGATCAGAGCGGTACTCAGGGGAGTCCCGTTCGAATTATCGAACGAGGCTATCCTGGAGGATCTGCAGCCCCAAGGCTTCCCGGCACTCGCGGTGCATAAAATGCATAGCAAGTACGGGAGGCAACACCCTCTCGCTTTGGTGGTTCTCGCCAACGTCCCCAAGTCCAGGGAAATCCTGAAAGGGGTTAGCTCTATATGCGGCCTCTCTGGGATCTCGATCGAGGCGCCTCATCGCCGCGGTCATCCCGGCCAGTGCCATCGGTGCCAGTTGTACGGGCACGTGGCGGCCAACTGCCGCGCACCGCCCAGGTGCGTCAAGTGCCTGGTCCCTCACTTCACTAAGGAGTGTAATCGCACTCCTGAAACTCCCTCTCCTCCCGATTGCGTGCTTTGTGGCCAGTCCGGCCACACCGCAAATTACAGGGGCTGCCCTCGTGCACCCCATTGTATGCGCTCCAATTTCAAGAGGGCGGCACCCAAACAGGCCCCGCGCCTTTCTCAAGAAAACTTTCCGCCGCTGCGTAGCCGGGTTCCTCCGGCTGCAAAGCCTACACAGTCCAGGCCTGCCCCAGAAAACTGGAGGCAGCGCCCCGCATCGAATCCCATCCTGGCTCCTCGCCCATACAAACCCACTCCTCAATCCTCCGTAGCAGACGATATGCGTATCGTCTGCGACGCTATGAAAAATATCGATGTTAGTGAAATCGCAGTCTTAGCCCGTAAACTTAGGGCTTCACGTACTCCGACAGAGCGTTTGCTAGCTCTGGTGGAGCATAGTTCCCTTCTCAATTCATTATAGGTTCATTTAAATGAATTGATCCCTAAATCATGCTTCGGCCGACCTCTGCCCAGCCCCGGCTTCACCGGAGGCTGCCCAGAACGGCCACCAACTCATGTCTCTTTGAGCACCTTCAGTGCAACTTTCACTACTAGCGGGTCTCCGCCAGCGCGCCCAACTTCCCGACGGGTGTCGCTTCCGATGAAGGCTAACGGTAATAACTACAGCCAACAGGTGGTTTTTAGTGGGTAGGTGCCATTCTGGTGAGTCCCACATAACCCCCCGCAGAGGACTTTACCTGCGGGCGGTATACATGACGCATCTTCCACCTCCCTCCCGCGAGGGTGCCTCGGCAGCAAAAACAAAAAACTAGTGAGCATTTCAAAAGAAAAAAGTTTTTTTTTTTTTGACAACAAATATAACAAGAAGAATGTTGTATATTTTATATAAGTACATAAATACATTAAAGTTAGCAGATAGTTAAAGCTCGGTGAAATACATACTGCTTGCACCTCGCATCCATTGAAATTTATACTGATTGAACCATGCATCCATTTAAAAACTCTTTAGAAACTTTTGAAAAAGACGACCTAAGCATCATATTTCTATATTAAAGCTCCACCACTGCTCCACATAGCTAATCTACATAAAGTCTCCGGAGCCTTAATCCCGATAATGGATGAAGATTCCTCGAGACGTTCGGCGATGTAACGAATCTGCTCAAATATCTACCAGTGATATTTGTTGACAATGCAAGCAAAATCTCGCCAAATTCACGAGTTTCTACAAATCTTACAGAGGCCAAATTGTGATGGAGCAAATTAGTTTCCAACGATATTATGTGAATGGAAAGTAGATATTTTTTGTAATGAATCTTTTATAGCCGTTTAAAAACATTATAATTTTGTTTTTGATTCTCTATTGTAGACCTTTCTCAATATTTCTGCGCAATAATGTGTAACGGTAGGCTTATATTTTGACTATTTTATTATGTAACAAATTATTTTTCTAAACAAATAAATATTGTGAAAATTTAAAACAAAGTTGTAAGACTATTGACGAATTAGGGCTCGCCTAGTATGAAGATCGATAATATTTATATTTTAATACTTTGGTATATTTTGTTGTGGAGAGACAAACTTTGTTTTGTTATTGAATTTCAAACATTCTTTAAATTTTTATTGCACTCATACCTAGCGTTTGTCTTCCAGCTAAGCATATAAAGATGTCGAGGAGGTTTAGCTTCGATCCAAAGAAGCATTCATATGTGAATTACGATTAAGATATTTGCACGCTATTAGGCTTTATCTATAATAATTGTTATTTATTATTTATTTATTTTAAAACATGCATTTATAAGTATCCACGTTCGTCTAACGACCCTTTGAATTAAGTTTTTAAATGGTACAACTCAGCAAATCTATACAAGCTAGAACAACAGAACAAACATGAAACATTTTCAAACTTTTTGTTAAATTAAATTGTTATCTCGAACATGAAACTATTCATACGACACACATTTGTGTCTAATGTTGCCAGCACATCAAAGCATAAAATCGCATACTGCACTCGCGAATTTTTCTCACGCCATTAAAATGTCATAGAGTAGGGAGGGATACGCAGTTAGACAAGTAAATTAAAGTAACGCTACAGTCGATTTGGCAATCTTGTGGCATGGCATGTACCATACACAATGAATAGAATCATGCGTTATTTTGCTAAAAAATACTGAAGGGACACTTGATCATAAACGACATTCATGCATTTTGTAATTGCACCACATATGATGTTGATGCCAGAATGATCTATAATACCAAAACATCTCACCATTTGTTTTGCTTTGAAAGCTTTGTAACTTGACATGAATCTTTATCAACTTATTTTCAAGTAGTTTTCTTTTTTTTATGAACAGGCAGATGCTTGTACTAAACATTTCTCGAAGTAAGAGGGTAACTTGGCTAGCCTGTTTTTAATTAAATTTCAAAAAATTTCATTAAGTTTATTAGATCGAAATAAATAGTATTTTCATTCGTATATAGTCGCCTTGATACGAGGTAACTAATGTAAGTTGAAGCTCCGAGGTATTTATGAATATTTCTAGGCCCTAGACTACAAGCAACAACAAAAAGCAAGAGAATATATCCATCGCTCCATATAATAGGCAAGACATACATACTAGGCATTGTAATACCAAACATTTTTAACATCGGTATATGAATAAAAAAGATGTCGTTAACCAGCTGCATTAACCTCTCCTATATCAAAAGTACCTAGTATTTTTCCGGGCGATATGTCATTTCAACGTCACAACCGGAGATAGTGTAGTGCAGGCAATGTCGTAAGGCATTTTTTGTCCCTTTTTGTAGCTATCTCACTGCACAGCATTGCTATATTGTACGTATTTTTTTAGTTATTTTGAAATAGTTTTTGTTCTGGGATCGTGTGTATTCATACTTGAATAAGTATTACATATTAACGATTTAATACTCTTTGTATTAAGCAATTAATGAAACGTCACTATAAGCGTCGATTATCTATACTAGCCTACGAAGTCTCTTTGGCTTTGGCTATAGTCGTGACGTACACAGAAAACCGCGCTTATGTGCGTAATGTTTAAGAGCGTCGGCAAGAAATTTGATGCACATTATGAATTTTTCAAGTTCAAACAAAGTTGCAGTCATAATTAAACCTTCTTCACCATCACAGTTTTTTTTTAATTTCTATTAGGGTCGCCGTTTATTTGTTTCTACACTATTCAAAAAGTCACTTAAATAAAAACCAGTAGACCATTTCAAAGCAGTTTTCAAAGCCATATCTATTCATTTAAAACTATTATAAGCCAAAGTTAGAAATTCTGTATGGACGACATGAAAATTGTGTACAGTACTTTGTACAACTTTGACTGCTAACTTATGTTTATCTTGACATGTCGCTATATTCTTTTTCTCATTGGTTTGATCATGTGGAATCAAAACCACTTCTACTTGGAACACACACAGAAACACATGCAGCCTCAATTTTACGCTGTGTAATAAAAAAAGGCTGCGAAAGAATACAAATCACAATTAGGTTCCGAAACTGAATTTATGAATTCGTAATTTTCTCGCAGGAATCGCAATCCTAGCTACCTTGCTGTGAACTAATTTTATTTCCACAATAAAACAGTTAAGAGAAGCACCAAGGCGTTGTTAATAAAGCAAATGGCTATTTTTATTAATGTGATTTGTGAATATTTATTGTGGCATTCTAGAAAATGAAAAGAATGAAAGAATACTTCACTACAAATGCTGCTTCGTTTAGAGTTCATACTGACGTTACTTCTTGAAAAAAGGGTCTTAAACACTAGTTGCGGAGACCACGTTGCATTACAGTCTTGTGACTGTTCGTGTAATGCGCGGTTTACACGTATAAAGGGTTAAGTTGATAACTTAATTTCAAGTTACTTGTGTGTCCAAAAGGATTAAGTAGTTAAACTCATATTTCAATGAAGATGAACAGTGATGAATGTCAAGGAATTCGTCAATTCTGTTCTTAGATATTTACGATAAATATACGAAAGGACATTGGCAGATCGCTATACATGGTTTTAGTTGGAGATAAAGTGGAGCGTTTAGTAGTCAAAAATATCTAATACTATTGGACATTAAATCCAGATCCATTTAAAAAATATATATATTATGGAGTACGTCTAGGAACAATAATAATTGCATTTTCGTTAAGTACTAATTTTGAGGTTATCATTTCAAATTACCTACATTTACATAGGTAATTACTACTATCACCAACCGACCATGATAATAATGACACAAAAATGTTCATCAATATCTTTAACTTTATCAACTTGTCTAAAACTCACAGCAATAAGTCGTCGTAAGCGCAGTCCATCGGAAGTTTTTTATTTCAAACTCGCCGGCTACATTCTGAAGTGACTATAATTTCCTATTATTAAAATCTTCTTATATTACAAAATCAAATCAACATCCAATCCTATATTATATCGTATTAAAAAATGACAGAAGCTAAAACAAACTGATCAATTCAAATCAAGCTTTTTCATTCAATCAAATTCAGAGAAGAATTTGTTTCGGAAATTAAAATCTCTTCAAGAATATGGTTTTATACTACGTTTATTCCACAAGCATTCCTATTTTAAATATTCTTCAACTTTTAAAGTTAAAACTAAAATCCACTCTGACATTAAAAAGAAAATAGATAATGCGACATACATACGAGGTCTTGCCGCCTCCCGCCTTGTCAACTTATGCACTTAACTAAAAAATCACGTCCAAACATGTTGAGTGAGAAGCCCCGCCCACCTCCCTATACGAAGAATAGGATAAAAAAATATCCTAATCTACTTAATCACTTGCGTACTAAATTTTAACATACCACTTGTCACTTAACTGACTATTATCACGAAATTTTTAACTTAAAATTTAGTAACCGACTTAATTAATCAACTAACGCGTGTAAACTGGCCATTAGAGTATGAGTGTCTCTCTACAGGTCACTTGCAGGCCTGACAACATTCAAAGCCAGAAGGACTTGAAATGCAACCGTGTAGCCACAAAGCGCAGCAGTGGGTGTTGAACATAGGTCACAGCAAGGTCAACTGGTGACTGATGGCGTTTCAGACCGTGTAGCAAGGGTTTTAGTGTTATTGTAGATCTGTAATAGTAATATAATAAGTTTTGATGTCAGCCCCTGCACGGACATCGGCTTCACCTAACTAAAAGAGATGGTTTCAGGCAATTAGTGTCAAACAAGCATGAGGCAACATTCTTTCGAGTTCAAAATAAATAATTTATTCAAGAACTTATTTAAAAAAAAAACTAATTTCGTTTGGAATTAGGATGGCCCGGAAACTCTCCACTGCTTCTAATTTTAAAACCTTACACTAGGGTATAAGGTTTGCTGTATTATTTATCAATTTCCTCTAGTATTGATTAAGTTCATCTATCAATGGACACACTTTTTACTTTTTAAATAACATAAGTAAACCTCAAGACTGACACCCCAAAAAAATTTCAAAAGAAGAATATAGTGTATGTGCTCGTACACCATTGATTACACCTACTAGGTTGTCACTGTGTCACAGGCTATTTTACAGAATCCAAGCGAATTTAACTTGATATGATAAAAATATACCATACATTAAATACTACATTGCATGCATCTATAAACTATACAACGCTTAATGAAAAATCTCAAAACAAATGATCTTTATAAAGGTTGGAAAAAATAATATTCAATCATATAATACAGCAGCAATTTAATTGAAAATTAAGACGTCAATTTTATATCTACCTGCTCAGCGACTTAATATATTTTCAAAAAATGTTTATTGTACGGCTGTGCGTATCTATAATAAAATACCAAATAATATTAAGAACTTGACATTAAGACTATTTAAAATAAATTTATTTAATTATTCATTAGATAAGAGTTACTACTCATTAAATGAATATTTGTCATAGATTTAAGTCCTTAGCTTAAATAATTATTTTTATAAGTTTTTCATTGTTGATGTTGACATTTTAAATAATAAATAAAATAAATAACGGTCTGATTTTATAACGTCGCAGAGATTTGCACACCGTTGGACACGGTTAAATATGCTGTACCTACTTAAATAATTATAACACCTATTGTATCGACCATATTTTGCAAATAAATTGATTTGATTTGATTTGATTTGAAACATACCCGATTCTACATTCCATGTAAATACGATCTATAATTGCGTGTACATATTAAATTTCATATAGTAGTACGCTCTTATTGCTTTGTGTGGCCAGAAATAATTATGTGTGGAATTCAACCAGACACAATCATTAAAGAGCTAGGCAGAAATAGATATGACATTTGTGAAATACTAGTTTGTAAAGTTCATTTTAAAAGTGAACATATTATTATTGAGTTTAAGCTATGAATACTTTTAAATAAATTCATTACTTTCCATAAAAGTATGATGAATTGGGCTTCTGTCAAGTTAATATTCCTTTTACCAACATAACTTGAATCATCGCAAACTGGTAATTGACACAGGAAGCTGCAACTCTAAAATAATAAGGAAATATAGTGAATTATACTTATAATTATTATTATACTAACGGCTTCTGAAGCCCTTTGGAGCTTTTGATGAGTGGTCTCAAATTTTGTGGACACGACTCGACAGTTCCAAATGAGTAATGGCCGTAGATATAGTTTATCAATTGAATATGAATCACAAATCTTTCATTGAATTTGTAATAAAAATAAAACTGGAATTTAAATTGAAACTAAGAGTTATCTAGTCTGGCCGCCTAAGACGGATCCTGGAATAAAGGCAGTGGATGCGGATGGAAGAAGACTTGTTTGAGGGTGTTCGTCGTTTGGATACTCGGGGGAAGGGAGACTTGCCGAGCTAACAGATGCAGCTAAGAATAATTTTGTATAGATATAAATAGACTCTGTAAATTTATTTTGAAGTCCCGTGAAGTTTCCTGCCAGTTCTTCTTCACGAAGGTTTTTCCAATGTGGTGATAGAGTCATGTTCTATTTGACGTCAATAAAAACAAGTAATTGTCAATGTCGAGAAATAAATATTTGAATTTGAAGTGGAGAACTCTCAAGGCAATTAATTCTTGTTCAGAGACATTTGATATCAATTCCGAGATACAAGCATTCTTTAAAAATTTTCATGTCTACCGTTACAAGCACCCGCCGCATTGCGATCGGCAAATCAATAAAACGTCGAGTTTGACATGAGTTTGATATGTTCAGAACATAAAATTTTCATTCTCGACCAAAAATCCCTATTTTTTTCGACAATACATCCGAAAAATGAGAATCGCCAGGCATGCAGAGCACGATGAACGGCGAGGTGTTGTATGTGATTTTTTAAATATTTCTAAGTTTGTTAGTGCGGCCTTTTTCTTTTCGAATTTATGAACGAGTTGTATAAACGATCTCAACTAGACATCCAATGTGCATCATAAATAACCTTTGCTTATGTCTACACATTCCTAGCTCTATTTATGAATATTTCTGGCAGTGACGTCACAAATTGTCCTCTATTCAGTTGTGAAATTACAACCATGGACGCTTGGTGAACTAATTTTCAGCAGCGAATTATTGCTATAATTCGTTGAATATAAACGCTGGAATTTCTGATCGCGGAATATATGACGCCTTTGACGTGATCTACGTTACGCTGATATTGAATAAAGAGTTCGTACTTCTGTGTAGTTTTGTATAATCTATTCAATTTTGAGCCATTTTCTCAATAATAAGTGTTCACAATGTAGTTTTTACAACAACATATATAAACCTCGTGGAATTCTATAAGCAAAAAGCTTACTGTATTTTTATCGCCAATAATAAACAAAGTTCCAGGTCCAGGTATCCAGTATACCTACCTTTTTGATACTTAAAATAAGCCTTCATGTAAAATCTTGTAACAATTTCGGGATAGGAAGAATCGGCTACTCATTCAAATTATTTTACTCAGTTGTAATTAAAAGAGTAACAAAATACAACATTCGTAATCCATGTTATTTGTACAAAGTAACATAACCACAGCATAAAATTTGAGTGTTAACGAAGCAAACCTGCGAAATCAAATCAGCTTTCAAGAGCTTTTGAAGTTTTGCAGCGACGCCATCATTAGAGAAAGCTCGAGCTTAATGATGTTTCATCAATCACGCAGCTTTCGTTTGGAAGCTCAGAGGTTTCTGCGCTGCCCGATTTTATTGCATAAGCCTGCATTGCGTTTAGTTTATTTGCATGTTCAAAGTTAGTTTGTGAATAATCTAGATTTAAAGAAAAATGATAGGGCAAAATGATCAAAATATGACAAAATATGGTATCAATACAAACGACGTTTGAATATTTTAAAATGTCTCGTCTTTAAATTAACGTTTGTATCCACAGGTTGTATTGCTTAGCAAAAGTATGTGTATGATATGAAAATAAAATATAATATAGGTATTTTATTAATGATACGTTGATGACGTTTAGCTTTATCCTAATAATTTCACTGCTTGTTCTTTGCCTTCATTCGAAACATAACCAAGTTTCTAAAATAATTATGGCGGCAAAATAAGAAGATCGAACTCTTAAATAAACTCTTCTCCCAGTAAGTAAATCAATTTCAGTTGTCGTCACCTTTTATCTGCACCGCCAGAACTCATAAAGTATTTTTGAATTTAACTTCAACATGTAACTGGAGTATGAAAAGAAAATGATTAAATTTTTTTAACAAAAGATTGTTACTTCACCTCCGAGCTAATATGAACAAAGGTCTTGCCGAACTAACACAGTTAAGAATATTTTTTTATATTGTTATTATTTTGTGGTAAAGTTCCATCAACCAACACCTCTCACAACTTTTTACACACTGAATACTTTTTCTGAATACACCACACAGTACAGAGTTCTCTCTTGATTGGTCTTTCCACCGCAGTGCATGTGTGAACTCATAGGTAATTAGTGAGTATAGGGAGGATTATAACACTTTCTCGCTCCGATCGCCGCCCGGTACGGACGTTCTCCCCCGTTCTCCGTTGATCGGTCCCTTCCCGATATTCCGTGGCGGTCAGTCTACTGACGTCACAGTTTAGCGTGTTGGTTCCGTGCTACGGTTTTCAAGGTTTTTCTACTCCCTCTGAGTGCTATCGAAGTGTGATTTTTCTTTGTGACTAAGCCCCTTAGTCTCTAAAGTGCTGTGCTAAGTTGTGTTGTGCTTGTGCTGAGTGCAGTGTTGTGCCCAGCGTAAGTAGTCTGGTTTCAGTGCAAAGGATACTTAACGGTGACAACGAATTTGTACTGAACCAGTCCTTTTATTTTTATTTTTTTTCTCTTCTCTATTTTATTTATTTTTCTCCTATTTTCATATTTATTTTTATCATATCTGTGTCTTTTCGTGTGTATTTGTCCTTTCTGTCGGTAAAGGTTGACCCTAACGCGGTCAACTCTTTACCTGCGTATCCTTTTTTAAGTTTCTAGGTAGCCGCCTTCGGCGAGCTTCGGTTAGTTTTAAGTCATTCTCCCTACCGTTGGTAGCCCTTAGAGGTTAGCCCTAGGGTTCGCTAAGTTTTTATTTAGGAACTCTAGGCATTTTTATTTAGTTATATATTCATATTATAGTCCCAACCCCTTCCCAAATGGATAAGCAAAGCGTCATTAACATTGCAAAGGCGTTCGCCCAAGCACTCGCCGCGTCGGGTGTTTCAATTTCTGACGACATATTCACGCAGGCCGTACTAGCGCTTAACGCGTCCCCGGCCCCTCAGGCCACCAACTCTCAGACCTCTCAGGTCTTTACCAGCTCTCCCGCGTCTCCCGTTCCATCCGATATGGACTGCGCGTTGGTCACGTCATCTCGCGCGTCGCGGCGTAAGCATACTGCTCCCGGGAGCGATTCCGATTCCGCGTCAGAACCGTCGTCGGCCGCTGCTACTTAAACCGGCTCTCCTGAGCCCCCATTCACATTGGTTTCTAAACGCTCCAAGAAGCGCTCAAAGAAAATCGCGGTGTCTTCAACACCCGATACCACCCCGGTCCCGCGCCGCCTATGTCACTCGAAGTGACCGCGTCTCCGTCGAAGCCAGCGACGCGCTGCACTCCCGTCCCACCGAAGCCTCAGCTTCCTCCGCCCATCTTCCTCCGCGAAAAAGCGCGCTGGATCGCGATTCTAACTGGTGCAAAGAGCACAAAATCAATTATCTCAAGGCGAATAACGCAGGCGATACTATTAAAATCCAAGTCGCGACTATCGATGACTTCCGCGCAATCACTCGTTTACTCTCGCTTAAACAAATCGCGTACCATACTTACGCCCTCCCGGAGGAGCGTAAGATCCGCTCAGTATTACGGGGCGTCCCGTTCGAGCTCGCGAACGATGAAATCCTCGAGGACCTTAAGTCCCAGGGTTTCCCGGCTGAAGCAGTGCACAAGATGCACTCAAACCGCGGTAGGCGTTTTCCGTTAGCTTTAGTTATCTTGTCTAATACTCCCAACTCGAGGCAGATCTTCAGAGAGGCTCGCACAATCTGCGGACTCTCGAATATCTCCATCGAGCGTCCCAACCCCCGTGGTTACCCTGGGCAGTGCCACCACTGCCAGCTCTACGGCCACGCAGCGGCTAACTGCTCAGCTCCTCCCAGGTGCGTTAAGTGCCTGGATCCTCATATTATATAACAAAGGAGTGCACTCGCACTCCCGAATCCACTTCCCCTCCCCTGCCTGTGTGCTGTGCGGCCAGTCCGGCCACACAGCTAACTACTGGGGTGACCCGCGCGCTCCGCGCTCCTCAGCCAAGAGGGCTGCGCCTAAACCGGCGCCGCCGCTCACTTCTGTGAACTTCCCGCCGCTGCGCAACCGGGGTCCCCCGGAAGCAAAGCCCGTGCAGCCGACGCCTATTCCGGCTCTGTCCTGGAGACAGCGTCCGGCCGCTCCACCTGCACCTTCCCATCCTATCCCAGCTCCCGTAGCTCCCGTAGGCCCACGTCCCGCTCCGTCGTCTTCACCTAAGTCGTCGTTGGCTGAGGACATGAAGACAGTGTTCGACGTCATTCAAATCGTCGACACTAAGAAAATTTCCGTTCTCGCACGCAAACTGCGAGCCGCCCGCTCTCCTCAAGAGCGTTTATTTGCGTTAGGCGAGCATCACTCGCATCTAAGTTCGTTATAAATATGTTTTTTTTTTGTATAAATTTGTATATAAGCAAATATAATGTCTAGACCCGCAAATCCGGTCGTATCAAACCCAAGGGCTCATCCCTAGTTTCTTTTAACGCTAGTAGTCTCAGCACTAACCTTCCTGAGCTCAAACTGTTCCTTCAGAACAACGAGCCAGACTTATTGCTTCTTCAAGAGACGTGGCTAACTCCAAACCGCACCAGGGGATTCGATGTTCCCAATTACGTGCTCATTCGTAACGATATGGTTTTTTGGTTGGGATGGGATAGGCACTGCATTTCTGAAGCGTGCCAGAGACTTTGTTGTCCCACTCATTTGTAAACTAGCAAATCTTTGTTTTGGTGCAGGAGTCTTTCCTAGTGCCCTCAAGCGATCTGTAGTGACTCCTGTCTACAAGAACGGAGATCAATCTGAGGTAAATAACTATAGGCCAATCTCTGTTTTGACTTCAATCTCAAAAATAATTGAGAAACTACTTAACAATAGACTTCTTAATTACCTCAATAAATGTAATATTTTATCTGAATTTCAATATAGGTTTCGCAAAGGAATATCAACTCAAGATATAATTTTGGATTTGGTCTCTATTATAACTGAGGAAGTTGACAAGAGAAATAAATGCCTTACAGTCTTTCTAGATCTTAAAAAGGCCTTCGATACTATCTCTACCTCAGTTCTTGTGGACAGGTTGGAGAGCATTGGAATCAGGGGGGTTGCGCTGTCTCTCTTCAGTAGTTACCTTCGTGACAGAACTCAAGCTGTAAAGATAGAAAACTTCATTAGTGAAGAAAAAACCGTTAAATATGGTGTGCCACAGGGGAGTGTACTTGGCCCGACTCTCTTCTTGATCTATATCAATCAATTGTGCAATTTACAAGACGTCGAGGGTAGGATATTCTCTTATGCGGATGACACCGCTATCGTCTTTACTGGTAAAACTTGGAATTCCGTACGCGAAAAGACTGCTGAGGGTTTCAAATTCAAATTCAAATCCAAAAATTTATTTCTCAACATTGACAATTACTTGTTCTTATTGACGTCAAATAAAACATGATTCTACCACCAGTTCGAAAAAAAACCTTCGTGAAGAAGAACTGGCAAGAAACTTCACGGGTATATTTTTTTTTTTCAAAATAAATTTACAGAGTCTCTTTATGTCTATACAAAATTATTCTTTTCTGCATCTGTTAGCTCGGCAAGTCGCCCTCCCCCCAAGTATCCAAACGACGAACACCCTCAAATGGCACCCGTTCACGAGTTAACGCGGGATCCAGCCATCACCCTCCTCAACCATATTAGAGGGAAGTGAGCGACCCGTGGCACGTGTCGCACATATGGCACGTGTGACAAAATGGCTGAGAGAAAATAGACTTACATTAAATGTCCAAAAAACGAATTACATTTGTTTTGCTCCCTGTACATCGTCACAACCGGGAAATACCTTTAGCATCAAAATTCATACTTGCTCAAATATTAAAAATACCTCGTGCGGCTGTCCACTTATAAACAAGGTGAATCAAACAAAATACCTCGGAATTATTATTGATCAGAGACTTAGTTGGCATTCGCAGTTGGAAGCTGTAATAAATCGGATCAGAAAGTTAAATTGGGTATTTAAATCTCTAAGGTCAGTCATGTCTAGCACTCTACTGAATCACGTTTATATAGCATTAGCGCAATCGATTCTTTCTTACTGCATTCCAGTCTGGGGAGGAGCCACTAAGACCGACTTTTTAAACCTGGAAAGGGCACAGAGATCTCTGATAAAGGTCATGTACTTTAAACCTTACAGATTCTCTACAAACACCTTATATCAGATTAGTAAACTCCTGACGGTTAGAAAGCTCTATGTTTTTAATCTTATACTAAATTGTCACAAACACTTACCGTATAATAAATCACTACAAAAAAAGAGGAGAAATGATATTGTGGCACCAACACCCTTTGTACGGACTGTCTTTGCTAGAAGGCAATACCCATGCCAGTCTGCTTTTATATACAATAAATTAAATAAAATACTCAAAATATATCCTATGCATTTATATATGTGCAAGAAAACTTTAAGACAATGGTTGGGTACACTTACTTATGACGAAGTAGAAAACCTTTTAATTAGAATTTACTGAAATAGATCGTATCTTATCTTAAATGAAAATGTTAGTGCATCCTTGTCTATTGTATTAATAATTAAATAAATAATCATATTATATGCATAAAATTACACATCTATAAATCTATATTTATATCTACTATGTAGGTGCCAACGTAGACCTGCTAAAATACTAATCCTCATTCACCTACACATCCATACACATTCCCACACATACATACACAATACCACATCAGCACTATGAACCTCACACCCTCACACACCTTGGTAAATATGCATAAATAATTTGCTTATATTCAAAGTATAATCAAATTTAATGTATTTTTAAATGTAAATCTTCTTCTTTCTTTTGATTGTTCTAGAAATCTCTTAAAGGCTATTGTTTTAGTGTTTGTTTTACTTTGTAATCTTAATTTTATCCTTAAGGGAAGTAGCGGGTCATTTCCAATACGAGTATCGTCTGATTACTCACTGAGAAGTCCTAGAAATATGTTGTAACCAAGATTACGGAAATAAATGCAATTTTTATTTTTTTTATTTATTTTTTATATGCCCGACGGTTACGGCGGCACAGCTATTTATCACAAAAGAAGTTTCCACTGCACTCCTCTCCCTACCCCTCCTCTCCTCAACATGGAGGCCACTGTGTGTAGATTGGCTATGACTGGTCATCCGACCGTCATCATAGCTTCAGTCTACATACCTAGTGACATCCATCATACCAGACCTACCCTTAGCGACTTCAAGGCCATTCTTGCCCTCGGCCATTCAGTCATTATGTTTGGAGATTTTAACTCCAAACAAAATTTCAAACAAATTAACCTCGATCTCAGGTCTATCGAACCGCTCGATGACCTTGGCTCTGATCACCACCCCGTCTCCCTCGTGCTAGGACCACCTAACAATCACGTCACTCTTCCTAAGACCTTTACCAACTGGAAAGGTTTAAAAAATACGTTTGCTACAGCCTTAGAGACCCCAAACTCTCCACTCGCGATCTCGCCCGACCAATTAGATAGCCCGGACAAAATGGATTCATTAGTCTACTCCCTCACTGATGCTATCAACTCAGCCATCAAACGTTATCAAGTGTAATCATCAAGTGTTAACGAAAAGGTTGCTAAGCGAAGTATACCCAATCTACCCTTAGCCGTTAGCAATCTCATCAAAGCTAAGAACGCGGCTCTCCGAAGAGCCAAGAAATGCGACCTATACAAACTACAACGCAAAGTTAGGTCTTGCCTCGTGGAACTCCGAGACGCTCAGTTTAACGATCTCATGGAGAATATCTCCCCATCCCACCAAGCGTACTATAGTTTAGCCCGAGCCTTACGCGTAGACGCCGCCTCTCACATTCCTCCTCTCACTCGTCCCGACGGCACTATTGCCTATGAAGCCGAAGAGAAAGCCGAATGCTTCGCCGACAGCATAGCGGCACAATGTTCGCCCAGCACGCAACCCGCGGATCCCTCCCACTTCCAGGCGGTGGAGGACGAAATTCTCCGCAGAGAATCTCTCCCCATCACCGACGACCCCATCACAGTCTCTGATGATGAAATCTTGCTTCTCATTAGAAGTCAAAAGTCCAAAAAGGCGCCGGGTGCGGATGGTATTTCTAACCACGCACTCAATCACCTGCCTCAACAGGTTCTTACCTTGTTAGCCATCATCTTCAATGCTTGCTTCGACCATAGCTACTTTCCAAAAGCTTGGAAAGAAGCGACAGTCAAAGGCATTCCCAAGCCGGGTAAACCTCTAAATATCCCGGCTAATCACAGACCCATCAGCCTCCTCAAGGCAATGTCTAAACTTCTCGAGAGAGTCATACTCTCTCGAATGCGGAACCATCTGTTTCCAACGGTTAGCGATCCTCTCATTATTCCCCATCAGTTCGGCTTTCGCGCTAAGCACTCCTGCCCTCAGCAAGTCCATCGAATCGTCGATTACATACTCGACGGCTTCTATCCGAAACGAAAGAAAACGATCGCAGTTTTCTTTGACGTAGTCAAGGCTTTTGACAAAGTCTGGCACAGCGGTCTCGTTTATAAACTTTACAAAATAGGCTTACCGGCTCGCCTAGTTAGGATAATCGCGTCGTTTCTCAAAGACCGTACGTTTCGTTTCAAACATGAAGGCACGCTCTCCGCGCCTCGTCCCATAAAGGCTGGAGTCCCTCAAGGCTCAGTCCTCGCCCCTCTGTTGTATACCGTGTACACTAACGACATTCCCGTTCCGCCGAAAGACGTCGAACTCGCCCTCTTTGCCGACGACACAGCCCTTTACACCAAAAGCCAAAGTGTCCCGGGTCTCACCACCAGACTCCAAAAGGCTGTAGACGCCCTCGGTGCATGGTTTCAAAAATGGCGTATCGATGTGAACCCAGACAAGAGTTCTGCGGTTTACTTCGACTGCAAACAACGTCTTTTCGCTGACAGTCTGCACGTTCGAATGTTAGGTACTCCTATCCCCTGGAAGCGCACTACCAAATACTTAGGCGTCACCTTAGACCAGACGCTTTCTTTCAAGCCACACGTCGATAGAGTAACGAAACTCGCTCGTTTATACTCAGGCCGCTTATATAGTATGTTAGGTAGAAAAAGTAAAATGTCGTTCAGAAACAAACGTACGCTTTATAAGGTCTGCGTTAGACCCGTCATGACATATGCCTCGCCAGTCTTTGCCCATGCCAAACCCTCCGTCCTGCACAAACTGCAGGTAGTTCAAAATCTCTTCTGCCGCAGGGCCACAGACGCACCGTGGTACGTGCGTAACGCGGACCTGCACAGAGATCTTGAACTGCCTACAGTGCAATAGCACCTCAAAACACTCTCAAAATCGTTCTTCAAACGCGCTGAATCCCATCCCAATCCTCTAGTTCGAGATTCAGTCTCATATACTGCTCCTGTCTTAGATTCGAGATTCAAAGTCGCTAGACCGAGAAACGTGCACACAAACTGACGCTAGATCTCTTAGCCCTTCAGGCCGCAACTTCTAATTCTAACGTAAATTCGAATTAATTTAACTTCTTTAATATTTATTTAATGTAACTTTAAATTTTATTTTTTATTTTTCATGTTTGAGCACCTTCAGTGCTATGTAAATCCCAGCGGGTGACCCCTTATGGGCCCCGCTAGCGCGGCCTCTTTCTCCAATTGGCCGTCACTCAGATGAAGGCTGAGTAGCAAAAATTGCACGAGCCGACAGGGGTTTTTTTAGTGGGTAGTGGTTCTGGTAGGCATCGGGACGAGTCCCACATTACTCCGATCGCGCGCGCGGAGTATGCGTCAGAGCATTTTTTATCCTACTGCGCTTCCCGTGGAGGGGAACAAAAAAAAAGGATTATAACATAAGCGCAAGGTTGCACACACGTGCTGGAAGCGATAAGGAAGAAGAATGGGATGTGTTTTCTAGGATAGAAAGCTAAATAATAATATATAGTAAGCAGTAAGCAGAGCTTATGTTATGGATGACCATACATAAATAAATCAACTACCATGACCCGAGTACAAACATTTATGATCATCGCACAAATGAATGCCCTGGGCAGAACTTGAACTTGGGACCACCGAGGTATGAGGCAGGGTTACTCATCAATACGCTACTTGGTCGTCTATAGATATGTAAAACATTGGTATCTTGTCTTGTATGAAAAAATTACTCCCGTGTAGTTTCCTACCCGTTCATCATGAAAGTCTCTCCGAACTGGCGTTAGAGTCTTGACTGCACGATTTTAACATTAAAAAACAAAAGAATTTGCTTATACCAAAGAAATAAATAGGTATCATACTCTCGACTGAAATGCCAGTGTAAGGGGAGTTTCTTTTAGACGTTTCCCCAAGTGTTATTTATTTTCTTGAGGGTACTGCAACGTTTGCTTGTGCCGTATTTATTAAAAGAGGTTATTGCACAAACAAACTTGCCGACATTTATGACTGGCAACTTTTAAGTCTGTCAATATTTGATTTTATTTGTAAAATGAAAAATATATATATTATGGAAGATTGTTCCATGGTATCCCTTCATGGGATTCCTTGACGGGATTCCTTACGGAATTCTATTGCGGGCTTCGCCCCCAAAATAGTCTAATAATTATCATTGTATTTTCCTATAAAATAGATTCATCTTAAATAAAAGTAACTTAAAGTTAAAAGTGTGTTATCTTTCCTTTGTTGATTAGGAAGACCTCCCTAGGTTAGATTAGGTCCATCCCGGGTACCGACCCCAGAGTACAATACGCACGAGCAATAAAGATCGTTTAAATAAAAAAAATACTGCGACTCACTGGCAAAAGAAATATTTCTTTTTGGTGAAGCTTAAAATTAAGAGAAAAAAAAGATATTTTAAACTATGAAACTATATTAACTATATTTTAAACTATAAACTATAAATAACAAAAGCTTCGCTCGAAATTATTAAGTGGTGAAATAAAAATCCTGAAACCAATGTATTTTCAGGCTACTTCGATAAAACTTATGTACTTTGTGTATCTTTAGGAAAATAAGGTACTATATGGTATATGACTATAATAAACGCGATTTAAATAACGAAGATATATTTAGCATTAATGAAACTAGATATTTTTTTTAATTATAGACATTACGGTATACATTTAGAGATCCGTATTTTTATTTTTTATTTATTTATTTGGTTTACTAACAGTAGATTACACTGTTACTTTTATTCTAGATTGACAAATTGATGATGATGGTATTCCTTCGCTGTTACTTAATTTATAAACATTTGACTTTAGTTAGAGATCAGTTTGCTTTTCCACTAAAGCTGTTCTGCTTCCAAATATACCAATGAGTTTATACATCCTCTTTACAAAAAGTCGACCACCCTCATAGTGACATAGTGACAACTTGAAAATACTGTACTTTACTATAATTTAATAACATATTACTTTACTTGAAAAGTGTATCAACCTGCACTTGATAAGCGCGTTGCTCTAAATGCTCTAAAAACGCTCTTGGCTGATCTCTTTTGTTACCGTAAGTAAGGCTGAAGTCTCACGGCTTTGGTCGTGTTTAGGTTATCGTACAAAACTAAGATCGCAAATTTTCATAGTATCTGTTCTTGTTTTATTCACAGTTATGTCACAGATTTATTTAACAAGTGTTAATAGTCAATTTAAAGGTTAATCATATGCTAAAGAAGAGAAAGTGTTGAAATAACAATTATAAATCCAACAAACACCCTGACTGTACGGCCCCAAAGTAAGCAGAGCTTCTGTTATACACAGAACTGGGAAAACCTAGAATAAACATACTCATAGTATTAATAAACAAAAAAAAATTTAAGTACACATTTTGACTACGGTTTTATAACTAAATTCTAACTTTTCTTCAAAAAAACCCAATGAAAAACGACCGTCGTCGTCGTATTGGTTTTTTCCAAATGAACTGCCTTTATAAATAAATATTCCTATTTCATTGAATTTTCTTGCAAATAACAGTCTAAAAATAATTTTCCATTCAATCGCAGCTAAAGTCGAGGATGATCTATTTTAAGATCTTTTTCGCCTCAAACGGTAAATATGAAAAACAAAATCTTTACGTATTGTAATGAAAAAATTTTGTCCTTTTGATTTAAGTTCTCGTATATATGTTTATCTTAGATCTATGTTATATGAAATTTAAAGTAACAAAGAAATAAACTGTTGCACAAAAATGTATAATTTTTGGGCCAGGCTAATAAAGAAATCATAAAAATATCCTTTTATATTACTATTATTGTCATAGCCGGCAGACGAGCACTCGAATCAGTTAAGTTAGAGTTAGGTGTAGGCTTGAGAAGATGAGTAACTGGTGGAAAGGTGCTAGGACAGACTACTAAGAATGAGTGCTAGAGCCAGGCCAGTGCAGAGAAGAGTAGAAAAATGTCCAAGAGTCCGTCAATGACAACGTCGTCGAAGTCACATCGAAATGATCAACGACGTCTAAACAAAGCTCTATATGTAATTTCCTATCGTGTGGCCTTCCGATTTTTCGTTACCCACTTCTCTAATAGTATTTTCAAATAAATAAATAAATACTTATATTAATGTTAAAGACGCTACTCTCATATCCAGGCTGATATATTCGGTTCGGCAGAATTTGTTGAATAATTTACTTCACATTTTGTATTGTACTCGGTTAGTCCGCGTGGGTTAATGTTGATCGCCAAAGCCCGACTGGCATAAACCGGGCAACTCTTTGCCCGAGAACTCATCAATATAAATTCGATTAATGCCGGCTAAGTAAGAGGGTAACCCTGTTACACTTTAAAGAGATGCATGCATACCATTTGCAAGTGCTACTAAGTATCAGTAACCAAGTCAAAATTGCCCACGCAACGCGTCTATTCTCTACGCTGCAAACAATAAACGTATCTGTCGCATGGTCGGATGGTTGAAATAGACAGTATTATTATATTACAAACATTAAACTAAACAGCTAACTGTTCGGTTGAACGTTTTATGCTTTATACAGGGTGTCCCAGAAATGACACGTAAGGATGACACTGGAGATAGATGGACTTTAGGCCTATCGGATAACACCAACATGCCTTTAGTAAAAGTTTTCTGGCTTTCGAGATATTGCCACATTTTTTATGAAATTCCCACTTATTTGTCCTTTTATGCCTGGGACACCCTGTATATATAGTCTAAAATGTTTAGATTGAATCGCAGGATATCATCAAGGTAGTAGAGTTTCTTTGTTAATGTCTCGTTCGGGGCGGTACTATAGTCCTTCCTATGTTCACCGCCATAATAATCACGTTACGTGGTTGTGTTCCGGTCAAAGAGAACGAACAGCCAGTCCAAATACTGGAACAAAGGCAATTTCAATTTCAGGTAGTCGAGATAATAATCACAAGATGTATTCATAACCACCAATAACTTACCAATAATGTGTCGCCTACTCGTTTGCGGGCTATGGATTATAATAATAAACTTAATAATAAACTTTTCATACGGCTGGCTGTTTAGTTGAATATCTAATTAAACCATCTACCAATGATAACATTTTCGTCTAAACACAGCAAGTTGTGCATGAATTACGACACAAGTTGAGGTACATTAAATACTCATTTGTATCTTATTGCTATTGTTCAAAGTTATATGATTTATGTTCCGGGGATAGGCTTTGAATACTGTTGTAGAAATTAGGTTTATGTTAAAATGTCAAAATAAATGTCATGTTCAGCTCAACGAATTAATTTAGAGACAGAGAGTATTTGTTTTTCCAGAGATTATGAGTTCGTTTTAAAAAGAAAAAAATCTGATTAAAGCAACTTTTTTCATAATATATTTTGTTAGTTAAAGCTCGTAGGTAAAAATAATTTGACCTACAGCCAATGTGACATCATAAAGTGGCATCATTTTCCAACGTCTTTCTGTTTGAAATGTCATGTCATTGTTTTTAATAAGAAACTGTACTCAAGAATATGTTGAAAATTTCAAAGTTTTTCGTTCCAGGTAAATAAAAAACTTTGCAATGCGATTTTAAAACAAAAAACTACTTCATAACGTTACTATACGAATCTCTTTATAATAATAATGATAATAAAGTTAAATAAAAATATACCTCAAAGTTACTTTACATACAGAATTCCGGTTTATGCATACCTTTAAATTATTTATTTAAAAAGATATGTACACAAAGTTTCAAATACAGTGACAATTGAAGCAATGTCCAAAGGCACTGCTTATTTCTACAATAAAACTCTTCCATCACACCCGGGACTGGTGAGTGTGAATAACAGAATTATTAGTGCTTGTGTAAATGCTAATATACCTCGCAAATAGGTACAATCGAGCAATTTGGTGCTGGCTCAGATGCACACCCGAATCCCCCGCAGGGCCATCGTCCCTTAGTAAGCGGAGCGCATACAAAGACCGAACAACGCGAGAGCGAGTGTCACCTCAGCTTGAGCCTCCACCTATATGATATTTATTTTTAGATAGTAATTTTAGTATATCTACCAGTTATACCATGCTATAACTGGTAGATATACTAATATATCTACTTTCATTACTTACCATAGGAATAGTACCCTTATGTGTATGACACATACGGCATCAAGATCTGAATTATACTATTTAATGTAGATAGCTAGTGGCTGCATCGTATATTTATTTATTTATTATAATAAACGTAATGCAGATGAGGCACTAATATTCCAAAAAATGAATTTGAATGTACTGAACACCATGAAATTCATAACGCGCTTCGTAAGTCGTTTGAAGTGCTTTTTCTGTTCGTTGAACTCACACCACAATTACAATATGCACTATTTTATACCTCATAGAACAATAAACAATTCAATCAAATTTCAACCAGTAAGAGATCAGTGACACACATCTTACTACAACGGAATTAAACTAGTTCTAAGTGTCAATTATGGAGCTCCCTAGAACAGACATTGGAGGCTTCGATGTCTAATCATTTTGTATTGTAGTTTATACTTACTGAAACCACTGAAACATAATAATATGTTACCGAAAGAAGCAGATATCAGAATTTGTGGTCTAGGGTAAAGCAAATTAACCGATTCCCCGGAAATGTACATAAATAATCAACATTTCCCACCAATGTAATGGTTACATTCTAAATTATTTACTCCTTTAAGTTATATTTTGAAAGTTTATACCTTGTAATGTTATATAATAGGAAAAATCTTATATAAAGCTTATATTAAATAGTTACATTATATTCTATTTGTTAATAAACAAACATCTTCACCACATATCTTATTTGGTTTTTTTTTGCTTATAATGGTTCAAATAGTTCTAATATTTATTGTTCAACAATAACAATTGCTTGTTTTTGTTGACGTCATACAAAGTATGGCTCTTCCACCAGCTCGGAAAGACCTTCGTGAAGGACAACTGGTAAGAAACTTCACGGGTGTGAAATGGTTAGTAAGAGCCCTTATAAACTTAAAAAAAAAACTATAAGCCTCGGTCATTTGTTACTAAAGGTCCCGGCGCGGTTGAATAATTCATGATAAAAGATAGCCTACCATTCTAGCGTACCAAATAATTTTAAAATAGGTAAAGATCCTGTAGAGTTTATCGATAAAAAAAATAACAAACAAACTTTATTTTACTTACTCCACAAAGGCAATAAAAATACGAACAACATACCAATACATAACTAGCCAAAAAAAAACTAAATTTATCCTTTTCCCCGCCAGCAAGACACGTTTCGTTCACACTTATTTACTACCGCTACGTATAATAAATCTAATTCCGTTCAGCAATTCCGTACAAAGACAGTTCTTCGAATCTCTTCAGCTATCCGATGGGAATATACTATCAGAACTGACAAAGTTACTGCGCCCTGATTCAATTTTACGCGACATCTTGAGTTACTATTTTTGGGTTTTTTTATATTGTTTTTGTATTTTTTAGTTTCCAAATCATAGGTAGGTAGGTAACTAGAAGGTAGTTTAAACTTGAAAGCGAACCAAATAAATTAACAAACTCAGTTTAACATTGACAGTTGCCGAATACCGAGTTCCTTTTAATTCCATTAACGTTTGTTTTATCGATTTACCTACAATACCTTTTCGACTAAAAGCCTTTAGTGTTAAGTAGACTTATATTAAGTCGTAGATCCCGATCCCATGCGAATTGTTCCTAAAAATATTGACACAAAATTTTTTAATAGATACAATCAAAGCTGGCAAATGAGCTCAAGGCTCACCTAATGATAAGTGACATCCTAATGACAATGAACATCATCAGTCGTAGGCGGTTTATTCATTAACACGTTCATTGCCATAGAACAAAGGACATTTTCTACAAAAAGGGGCCTAGATATTTTTATAGGATACTGCTTGGGGCCAAAAATTTTATTTTTGCTTTTTATTTGTAATAGTCAAATATTGCAATAATGTCATGTTTAGTGAATATTTTTGCCAGTTTTCCGATCTTTTGAGCGATTTTTCAGGAATCACGGCGCCGTGTGCTGCGGCCACTTCTATGCAAATCGAGCAATATGGCCGCAACACACGGCGCCGTGATTCCTGAAAAATCCGGGAAATCTCCACATTATCGTTTATTTTTATAAAATTAAATATTTGATACAACTCACAGGAGATTCCGTAGTAAAATAAAACAATTTTTTAAAGGTGAACTGGTTTAATTTCAATAAAAAAGGCTAAATTTTAGAACATGAACTTAAAATAAGAAAATCAGGACAAGAACTATGCATTATGATGCTGAAAAAAACAATCAATAGTTACAATAAGCACAATTACAGGCTCTGTACTCTTAGGCTGAAGCTGTACGTCTTTTATTAGACTTGCAGTCTTTACACTCTTTCCTTTTGGTTTCTGTTAGAATTTTCTCTCGACGTTTTCGCTTTTTTATATTTGTGATCTTCGTGAGAGAATGGCTACTAGCAGAAAATGAAGTAGCTGAAGAGGCTATCGGTGGAAGTAGTTGCTCAATTACTTGAAGATGAAAGTCATAAAGGCTCTGTTTTGGCTTGCCTGAAAAGCGGTTGTACAGTTTGTGGGCATTTATAAGCGTCATCATTACTACATGGACAAAGACCTTATTGTACCACCGTATAGAGCGCCTTTCACTAGGATAATAGGAGTTTATTTGATCATCTGAAGTCATCTGAATCAAGATATCGACGTTTTCGGGCACTTCTATCACTCGTATTTAACGCAAATTACTATTAAATTAATTAAAACAGCACTAGAACACAGCTTCACAACTGTTTTTTGTTGTGTATTTTTTTTACAAACTTTGTGAGGGTATATCAGAAAATCCACAAATAAATCTAAGTGGCCAGTTTTTTCCCCGAAATATATTACGACTGTTCAAAAGGGCCACGTTAAAATATAAGTAATATTGAAAAGGCCGACTTCAAAAACATGTTTCAAAGTCGTAGGGATTAGAAACACGGTACCGTGTATGCGGCCACTGTTGTAAGACAACCAATACACGGTACCGTGTGTTTGGCCACTACTGCAAGATAACCAACACACGGTACCGTACGGAGTGGCAATCAAGGTGTTAATAGTAATTGTGATTATTATCTCGACTATACGTTGCCGACCGCGAGCTTCAGATGAAAGTGCTTTTGTTTCTGATCCTTCCCTTTGACCGGAACACAACTGAATACATGTGATTACTGTTGTACGCAGATGAGATCTCTACAAAGAAACTCCGCTACCACTATTGTCAACAACGCTACTGTCCAAACGGTTCCGAAATCCCGCGCGATCAAATAATTGGTGCGTTCCATTTGCCGCTCACAGCGCTATCAGCGCTAAAAGTGCTCAAAACCGTTCCGATTCGTTTTAGCGCGCTAAAAGTGATATTAGTGCTATTGCAATCGGAACGATTAAAAGCGCGCTAACATTCTGATTGTTCGTCGATTAAGTCTAAAGTTATAATTTCATTAAGATCTTTGACCCTGAATGAAGCAGGAGCCATTTTTCAAACATTATTACAAAAGAAAATTAATAAGCAACTTTGAAAATCTATAATCGACTATTAAAAATACCAACAAAGTAACGTCATGTGTCAGTTTTGACAGGCCGCTTAGAGCGACCATGCTCCGTAGCTTTGGCCCTGTGAGCGGGAAGATGGCGGCGTTTATGACGTCATACATGACGTATCGATATCGCTGTGAGCGCGCTTACGGGCAATCGGAACGGGTATATGAGCGCTGTGAGCGCTATAATCGGCAAACGGAACGCAGCAAAGTTTATCTTATGACAGCTGTGTATAGAGAGAAATAGAAATATGTAGTATGCGAACCGGTAGCGGTAGCCAAGTATAGGCGTCATACTCGATTTACGCAACGATTCAAAAACGGTGTAATTGGTTGTAAAGTGTTGGCTATTGGCAAGAAGCAGGAAGCAATGTGCAATTTGTGGCATGACTGCAAGTATATTTAAACAAAGGCATTTTTTTCTCTCTCTCCAATACTTTCCGTGGATATGTTGCTCTGGCTGTGAAGAACGAGTGACGTAGTGGTAGCAGCCCTGTACTATAAGCTGGAGATTCCTGGATGGCTTTCATTGTGCTATGCACACAAATGTTTGTTCTCGGGTCATGGTAATTTATATTTATATATGTATGTTTTGTTACATGAGAGCCGAACAAGCCATTCATTAGCCTTTAACTATAAGCTTACGGTTGCCTTATCACAATACTAATACAACAGAGCAGGAAAACATCAAATTAACCGCGACTATAATATATCTAATAAATAATTTCTTACATAGTGCCTACAATATAATTCCGTTTCCTGAGACCGGGCAACCTCACACAACGTCGACATTGCTTATATGATTTCTCCAGGGGCACCGAGCAACTAGAACTCTTCATTGTCGTGTATTAGATTATCTACTGAATGTATGTGTAGTTGTCTTTATAACTGAGTTGTGTCAGTTTTGTAGACTTGCTTTAGTTTCTGTTGGGAGTTCAACGGGAAATTGAAATTTATTTCAACAGTTCGTTTAAACGTATATTATGTTTTATACAGGTTTGAAATCGTTCAAATATACGAAAAAAATATGATTTGATGAATTAAACTTGCAACGTTTACTAATTATTACTGTTTTCCTGAAAAATCACTCAGAATTTACATGCATAATTAGGCAAGTAGTTCCTCGTTCGGTCCATTAAATATATAATATAAAATAAGACATATCGAAGGCATTGGCAGCCGCATGGCGCCAGTAGTTGTAGCTGTGCCTTATTCGCCGGAGGTCCCAGGTTCCAGTCCAAGTCGGGGCATACGTTTGTGCGATCAACACAGATGTAGGATCATGGATTTTAATTTTTATATATGTTTCTTTATTCTGGATACCCCTCAGTTCGCTGGAAACACACCGACTGCATGGTCCCAAAGTAAGCAGAGCTTGTTTTATTATAAACACAAACAACCACGACACGAAAACAAACATCTGTGTTCGTCTCGCAAATGCATGCCTCGACCAGGATACGAACCTGGGACCTCCGGCGTATGAAGAAGGACTACTATCATGAACATTCAGTACGAGAAGACTTTATTACAGACTTTATTTACATTCGGGCTCCATGTTCAATTCAAAATAATGAGCTTCATACGGTGAAATTGTGCGAAGACTTATGGATGTCTTCTTGTTATTCTAACATATTTACCACCAATGTTTGTATCTAAATGCTCTTAATCTTCCAAAAATAAATAAAATATAAGGTCCCCAATATAAAGCAAATTTTAAAGCGAGAAGTTACTAAAGCAAAATTTTGTCCTTGAGGAAGAGACCGAACTGAATTACCTGTGATTATAATTTGTTCCACTTCACCGAATTATAGTTATCGAATGAAATGCTTCATTTGTATCTAAAACTGCCAAAATAACTAAAATATTATAGGATTGGAGCCATAGCAATTCAGTTATTCCTTCATTAACTATATTATTATAGGGTATATGATTAAAAATAATGTTATATATTTGTATAATATTATAATAATGTAAAAATTTTGACCAAAGAATTATTGGTTCTGAGGGCTAAAATTTCTTATAATAAAAATTGACACTCGTATGTTCGGGAAGCATTTGCAAATGCCCGAAAAACGCTCAAATACAAAAGGGTACTGAATTGTAACGTCACGACTATGTTAATAAAAATTAAAAAGATTTATCGATTACCGTATAAGTATATCGCTATAGTGAATGTTGTTATTTTTAATGCCTGTTGTCTTAGTAATATGCTTTTTACAAATTCTTAAATTAATTTTTACTGTAGTTCAGATTTTTAAGCCATTTTATATTAGTACTAATATTTTGTTGTTCAAGCATTTTTGGGTGATGACAAGGTATGTTTTCCAACCAACTATCAATATCTTACATATTCAAAAGCTGTCATCTACCTAATTGCTATGGTTTAAAATATGGGACAAAAATTTTTTCATAAATGATGAAATAGCGAAGTATAATTTAATGAAAAATTACAACCGAATTAATAATCTCCTTTTTTGCCGTCATCAAAAACCATTTACAAAACGACAAGCATTTTCATCTAACAGACAGACGTCCTAATCTCACGAATGGCATTTTGAAACTCGGCCATCCACCGGACTGTCCCGAAATGACGGTCCGAATTCGGGATCTCCATTGTTTTAGCTGGAATGTAATCTAGGACTAAGAGTGCCTTTACATCACGTTTTAAATGGAGTGTTAGAAATATGGAAGAGAAAGTGTTACGAGATAGATCCGTACAAAGATATCTAAAGCATCATTGTTACTAAAGTACGTCTACTTATAGTAGGGTCGGGTGACGGGTCGCTTACTTCCCTCTAATATGGTTGAGGAGGGTGATGGCTGGATCCCGCATTAACTCGTGAACGGGTGCCGTTTGAGGGTGTTCGTCGTTTGGGTACTTGGGGAGAGGGAGAATTGCCGAGCTAACAAATGCAGATATGAATAATTTTGTATAGACATAAAGAGACTCTGTAAATTTATTTTGAAAATAATATTCCTGTGAAGTTTCTTGCCAGTTCTTCTTTACGAAGGTTTTTCCGAACTGGTGGTAGAGCCATGCTTTATTTGACGTCAATAAGAACAAGTAATTGTCAATGTTGAGAAATAAATATTTCATTTAATTTCATTTCAATGTGGCTGTTGCCGTGAGCAGTTCTGAAACGAATTTATATTGTAAGTTATAATACAATCTTCCTCCACCGCTGCACCAACATATGTCTGTGCACACTTTCAAGGTCAAATATAAAAGCATTCTCATAAACAGACAGCAGGGCGAGGGCGTGATTCTAGCTAACAACTTACTATCTCTGGTGTGAAACATAGTACGTGTTGTGTTGGATCTATGTATGGGTTATTTATTATATTATATTATACTCTAATTTTTTTATTCTATGTACTATAAAGTCTATATAAATAAATAAATGTATTTATAAAAACACTATATTTCTCACTGAATAATTAAGTATATCATATAATAATGTGTATGTATGTTTTATTTATCAAGTTTTATTTTATATTTTTAATTTGTATGCACCCACATATGGTTAATTCTTTGCTTTTTTTTATTGTAATGTAGGTACTGAGCCATACTACATTGTTTTGTGTTAAATATAACTAAAATGTTGTGTGTTATTGTTGTGTTGTTGTTTACTTGTAGGGGAAGACTGAAAACCAGCGCTTCTAAGTTTTTTTTTTTTTTTTTTTTTTGCTGCCGAAGCACCCTCTCTCGGGAGGGAGGTGGAAGATTCGTCATGAATACCTCCGCAGCCGTCTGCGGGGTTATGTGGGACTCACCAAAGTGGCACCTACCCACTAAAAACCACCCAAATGGCTGTAGCATGGGAATGCTGTCAGCCTTCATCGGAGCGACACCCGGGTTGGGAGGTGGGCGCGCAAGCAGGGACCCGCTAGCGGGTCACCCGCTGAGAATACTTAATCACTTAAGGTGCAAATGACATTTATATATTGGTGATTATACGGCCTGGGCAGCCTTAAGCGTGTCCAGATTTGCCGAAAGTTGATCGGGGGGATCCGAGAGTGCATTTCTCGGTCTACGGACTTTGTACCTCGACGGCATGGACGGAGCAGTATAAGCTACTGTCTCGCGTATAAGGGGGTTAGGGTGCTCTTCGGATCGCTTAAAATAAGCGGTGGAGAGCGTCCTAAGGTGTTGTTGTATAGTAGGTAGTTCGAGATCTCTGTGCAAGTCTGCGTTTCGCACGTACCACGGAGCATCCGTGGCCCGGCGGCAGAAGAGATTCTGAACTACCTGTAGTTTATACATATCGGAGGGTTTAGCATGTGCGAATATTGGAGCGGCGTACGTCATGACTGGTCTCACGCAAACCTTAAAAAGCGTTCGCTTGTTCCTAAGAGACATTTTACTGTGCCGGCCTAACATACTGTTAAGTCGGCCCATGTACAGACGGGCGAGTTTGGTAACTCGGAGAATGTGTGGTCGGAATGAAAGCGTACGATCGAGCGTTACGCCTAGGTACTTGGTGTTGAGTGCCCACGGGATGGGCGTACCTAGCATTCGGATATGGGGGTCGTAGGGACGACGGCGTTTATGATCGAAGCGCATCGCAGAGCTTTTCTCTGGATTTACATCGATACGCCATTTTTTAAACCAGGCTCCGAGGTCATTTACGGCCTTCTGGAGTTTGGTGATGAGAGTGTCGACGTGCACGCGCTTGACGTAAAGGGCAGTGTCGTCAGCAAAGAGGGAGAGTTGAACACCTTTAGACGGAATAGGTATGTCATTGGTGTATATTGTGTATAGTAACGGGGCGAGTACCGAGCCCTGAGGGACGCCCGCCTTGAGGGGGCGGGGGGTGGAGAGCGTACCTTCGTGTTTGAAACGAAAGGTGCGATCTTTAAGGTAGGAGCCGACTAGTTTGACTAGACGGTCGGGCAAGCCTGTGTTGTGAAGCTTGTAAATGAGCCCTGCGTGCCAGACTTTGTCAAAAGCCTTGGCTACGTCAAAGAAGACCGCGACTGTTTTCAGTCGTCTGGGGTAGAAGCCGTCGAGTATGTACTCGACGATTCGATGGACTTGCTGAGGGCACGAGTGTTTGGCTCGAAAGCCGAATTGATGGGGGATAATAAGGGGGTCACCGTCCGCTGGGAACAGGTGGTCCTTCATTCGAGCAAGTATGACTCTCTCGAGAAGTTTGGCCATTGCCTTGAGTAGACTGATGGGTCTGTGATTAGCCGGGTTATTCAAAGGTTTACCCGGCTTGGGAATGCCTATGACTATAGCTTCTTTCCAAGCTTTTGGGAAGTAGCTTAGGTCAAAGCAAGCATTGAAGATAATCGCAAGTAAGGTAAGCACCTGCCGAGGCAGCTGCTTAAGTGCTTGGTTGGAAATTCCATCCGCACCCGGGGCCTTCTTGGATTCCTGTTTCCTAATGATGAGTAGGATTTCATCGTTAGAAACTGTGATGGGGTCAGCGGTGACTGGACGGGAGTCTTTGCAAACGACTTCGTCTTCCACCGCCTGGATGTGAGCTGGGTCTGTGGGTTGTGTACTCGGGGAGCATTGTGAAGCAATGCTATCGGCGAAGCATTCAGCTTTTTCGTCGTCCTCGAAGGCGGTAGTGCCATCGGGACGAGATAACGGAGGGGTGTAAGTACGGGCGTCTAGTCGGAGGGCTCTCGCCATCCTATAGTACGCCGTGTGGGACGGGGAAATATTAATCATAAGATCGTTCCTTTGAACGTCTCTGTAATCCGCGACGGTACGTTTAACTTTACGTTGAAGCTGATTGGCGATTTGCCTGTAGGCGGGTGTGGGGTATTTTCTGGCTCTGCGGAGAGCGGCGTTTTTAGCTTTAATTAGGTTGCTAATGTCCAAGGGAAGCTTGGGCTTGCCATGCTTAGCAACCTTTAGATTCTCACTGATGGCCGAGTTGATGGCGGTAGTGAGAGTATCGACTATCGAGTCGATTTTATCCGTGCTATCGAGATAGTCGGATGAGATCGCGAGTGGGCAGTCTGGGGCTTCAAAAGCCGAAGACAGGGTGTGTTTGAAACCTTCCCAATTGGTATAGGTTTTCGGAACAGGAGGGTCGTTCTGGGGTCCTAATATAAGAGACACCGGACGGTGGTCTGAGCCTAAGTCGTCTAGCGGCTGTATGGTCTTGAGGTCAAGACTGATACCCTTGACGATGGCAAAGTCAAGGATATCAGGGGAATGAAGCGGGTTGTCCGGGTAGTGTGTCGGTGTGACCGGTGAAATGACGTCAAGATCGAGTGACTTCGTGATGTCTAGTAATTTAACACCACTGGTGTTGGTCGACAAACACGTCCAGTCAGTATGTTTGCAATTAAAATCGCCGAACATAATGACGGATTGCCCCAGTTCGAGTAAGGCCTCGAAGTCACAACGAAGGGGTGCTGTACCACTAGGTATGTAGACTGAGGCCAAGACTATGGTCCTGTGACCTGTCATAGCCAGTCTACATACTGTGGCCTCCATGTTGGTGAGTGGAGGCGTGGGAATCGGTGAGCAGTGGATATTTCTCTTGTAGTAAATGGCAGTGCCGCCACGTTGGACCGAGGCGGGCCTGTCATCACGCACAAGAGAGTATCTAGGAATGTTAAGACCCCTGGTGTGCTGGGGTTTTAAAAATGTCTCTTGAACAAGGATTAACTCGGGCTCTATGTTCTTAATGAACAGTTTGAGCTCCGTAAGTTGGTTGATTAGACCTCGGGTGTTAAAGGAGATCAGCGATAAACCCCTGGGTTTGATGCGACCAGTCGTGGCGCTTAGTGTATTATTCATTATAGGTGTACCTATAATGAATTAATAAGGGATTGGTACTCAGCGAGTACCATAAAGCGGTCTTGCGAGCAGCGGGCCGTGCGCAGTTTGTTAGCGCACTGCGCAACTTGGGTCATATCGACACCTTTGAAGGTGTCGAATATTAGTTTAAGATCCTCAGCCATAGAAGGCTGAGGAGAAGTCTGGGGCCCTGTTTGTGGAACGGGGCGGGTGGGTGCAGCCGGACGCTGTCTCCAGGCAAGCACTGGAGTGGGCGTGGGCTGGGCGGGCTTTGCTGCCGGGGAATCCCGGTGGCGCAGCGGCGGGAAGTTCATGTTACTTAGAAGGGGCGGGGCCTGTCTGGGTGCCGCCCTCCCTGTAACAGGTCGGGAAGTGCGGGGTGCGCGGGGGCAGCCCCTGTAGTTGGCGGTGTGGCTGGACTGGCCACACAGCACACATGATGGAGGTGAGTTCGATTCCGGAGTGCGAGTGCACTCTTTGGTATAGTGATGCTCCAGGCACTTTACGCACCTGGCGCTGGCGGTGCAGTTAAGCGCCGCGTGCCCGTATAACTGACATCTGTGACATTGCCCGGGATAACCGCGGCGATGCGGCATCTCGACCGAGATGCCGGAGAGTCCGCATACGGTCTTGACATCTCTGAAAATGTCTCGGGATCTGGGGGTGTTGGTCAGGATGACCAGTGCAAGTGGGAAACGTCGTCCGTTCTTGCTGTGCATCTTATGCACAGCAACGACGGGATAGCCCTGGGCTTTAATGTCTTCGTAGATGACGTCATTGGAAATTTCGTCAGGGATTCCCCTGATGACTGCCTTTACCTTACGCTCTTCTGGGAGAGCGTAAGTGTGATAGGCTATCTGCCTAGTTGAGAGGAGGGATGTTAGATTTCTGAAGTCCGCAATCGTGGGGAATGAAATTTTTACTGCCTCCGACATGTTGAGGGCGTTAGTATAATTGATTTTTTGGTCTGAGCATAAGCTCGAGACAAGAGGCCATTAGGCCTTTTCCCGTAGGAACACGGGGGGAGGGGTCTTCGCCTTGGCTAAGACTGGTTCGCAGCGCGAGGCTGGCTTGGCGGGGGCAGCGGTGAAGCTGGCGGGAACAGTCACGTCGAGTGACATGAGTGGGACGGGCGACTGGGTCGCCGGGACGATGGTTGGTGTCGGAGACACCGGTGCTTTCTTGCTCCTTTTGGAGCGGCGTTCCACCAGCGTGAAACTAACGGTGGGTTCAGGGGAGGTAATAGTGTCCGCTGTAGAAGCGGACTCGTCGCTGCTGGTTTCGTTGGCACCGTTACGCGTATCCACCAGCCCACGAAGTCTTGAACTCGGCGAACTTACTCCACGAAGAACACCTGGAACGTCGAAGCCCGTCGACGTAGCTCACGTTCGACGAAACACGAAGACGGTTAGCAAGCCACTAATCGCCGTGAAAACGGCGTTTGAAATTTAAAACGGAAACGTCTATGAAATAACAATACGGTAACGACCTTATGAAATTTGATTGCTCGATTAGCGCGGGGGCTAAGGGAGCGGGGAGGCGTCTGCGATTGACGTGCGCTCGAGAACGCACGCAAACCGAGACTGCTTCTAAGTGTCTCCTTGTATGCTTTTAAGCAATATGCTGAGTCTTTTCCTGTTTCCAAGATAAATGTTATATTTTCTTTGTGATATATTTGTAATTGTGGAAATAAATCATTTTATTATTATTATTATTATTATTAATATTGGCAATTGAAATTGTCATCTATACTTATTAAGACAATTACTGATCTCTGTTTGTTTGTTTATACATAATAAATTAGTTTTTAGTAATAGTAGAGTTAAAGTCTCGACGGGGGCGGTAAAACGGTCCTTTTTATTTTACTTCCTTAATAATCACGTTTACGTGGTTCTGTTCCAGCTAAAGGGAAATAACATTCAGTGACATTACAGGAACAAAGGTAATTCCAACTTCTTCTTTTCATTGTGTGAGGGACTGGCAGGCTCTGGTGACAGAGTTGATCAACCCGCCTCTGGAAACTCCATAGCCCTCCTATGTGGTTACTTTTAAAATTTGTAAAAAAGTTGATAAACTGTTCAAGTACTTAACCAATTTTTACTAATAATATAAAACGAAATTCAAGAGAAATATAGGGTTTAATAATTAACGGGTTCGGAAGCAACGCGGTTGATCCCACGCCGCCAGGACCTCTAGTAACTTTTAAATGCAATCGAAAAAAATATAAATAAGTTTTTATATTTAGTTTTTCGATTGTCTAGGTATTTATGCATATCACTTTTCTAATCATTAGCTACAAATAACGGCCACTCTCCTTTGAGACAAGAAATGGTTAATTAAGGCTAACTTAAGTATATATTTTCTACACGAAACTGTACTTTATGTTTACTGTACCTAAGTCTGGATTTGCTCAGCAGTTAGCGTCTCTAAGTGCGGCCGTAACCTATTTTGGTTAGATACGATTTACGGGCATTCGCACCTATAGACATTATCAAAAGGATGTTCTTTAAATAAACGGGCAGCATGAAAGCATCTTAACAATGCATTGAAATCGAAACACCAGAGGACACTGTAGATAGTTTTAGCAAATAACCTATAGTTTAACTATGTAAGGGTGAATCGGGGCTTGATCTTCAATACTGTAGGTGCAAGTTACTTTACCTTCAGACTAAACAACTTGAAAGCATTGTGTTTAGAGCTTTCTGCAAATAACACTGCATGAAATGTTAGTAGGAGGGAATTCGGTTCTATTACTATACTCCTGAAAGTCTTGCACACACGACCGTCGCGAAAGTAGCGAAGTAATTTCATAGCAACTAAAAAATAATTTCATTTACATAAACATTTAATATGTTGTCTTGCTTGCTAACCTATGTTTTGCATAATTCTACATCTTCTATATAAAAGAGATAGAATGTGCAAAATATGGGCTTACGTGCTTGATAATAAGTATATGGTACTATGTAAGTATATATACTTCTGGGATGTCATCGAGACTGCTATCGCTAGAGAAGATCTTGAAGCAAGGCGCAAGGATGCGAGAGCGCGAGCCAAAATACGTCTAACATGCGAGGAATATGTACATCCCTTCCTAAGATGAGCGCAATACACCCTTGAAACATTCAACAGCCTAAGAAAAGCCTTGACACCTTGGCCTCAACTAATGAAGAGTAACCTCTCCAATGCATTCAAAGGGGCATCCAGGAATATCTTAATGACGCCCTTGCCACCCAGCACAGGCGATAGGATCAGACGTAGATGATGAGTTTCTGGCAATCATCATTTAAGCCGTACTCCCTGACAAGTATCAACCGCTCGTCATGACTCTGGAACGCTCCAGTGCGAAAGTGACGTCCAAGAATGGATATCGGTGCTCCTAAAAGAAAACTTATCAGCCGATGGCACTTACTACAAGAATAATTGGACCTACAACCTCCACCAAGAAAATTTTCTGTTCACATTGTAAAAATATAGGGCACCTGATTTCGGAATGTAGTTGGTATAGGAATAAAAACAAGAAAGTTTCGAAAAGTATTCAAACAAAACATCGACCTCCCGCCAAAGTCTGCCAATACCTCACTTACTTAGCTGACGTTCCGTACCTATAATTCTCATAAACTACCCCTATGTTAAATTTCATTTTTATAGTTCAAGTAGTTTTAGAAATTTCGTGATTAATCAGTGGGTCCGTTCGTTTTTATATTTAACTGTATTAAAATAACACTTCTGTGAAAATTTCGAATGTCAAACGGATGGCAGCGTGGCGGAAGCCCAATACTGTTATGGTCACGCCCTTTGGACGGGGAACCCTAAAGTGTTGAAGCACGGGTTCGTTAAATATGTACAGACCAACAGACTTTTGGCGCAAGTGGCCGTAGCACCGACTCGGAAGTCCCGGATTTTGACCCTGCATAATTGCGTCAATTTTGTATTTTCTGATAAGAAAGTCCAATTCTTGGAGTTTCCTAGCACATTACCGAGTTGATAACTTAATTTAATCATTCAACATCCAATCCTTACTAAATAATCCATAATTCCCGACTAATAGAGAACAAATCCATTATAAATTTAAAACTAATTTAAAACAAAGTCTACACAAATTAGGCCACAAAGCTAAATCCAGTTTGAAAATTAACCTCAAAACATACACAGCAGCACAATTGACCGCATTCCCGCCAAAATGCCATCATGAAGTTTGACATAGCGCGTCTTGCTCTGACATTGACGTAAATTGCTACCAGCAGGCACCGAAAGTGGTCCGGGTTGAATCTAGAAGTGAAATCAGAATATTTTATTTCAATGTTTTTATGTTCTTTGTTAAATAGCATTAGTAACTTCTCCTGTACAGATGCGTGGTCGATCCAGTAGCCTTGGTCTTTTCAAGCACAAAACTGATGTTTCTTATGTTATTTGCTATGAATCGTCTTTCATAGTAAACTTTAAATGCGTTTAAAATTATTCATCTACGAATAACAACATAATGTTTTTAAAATTGAGCCAATGGTAATGTACAAAGTACATTTACTTGTCATCGATTAATTCGCAGCTACAGCAATCAGATGTAGATTAGTAGGTCATATGCATTTTTGTTTAGTTTTAATTTCCTAGTTTTAAGTATAGAGTACGATCTTATTTGCATAACATCTTACTACTTACAACCGTGCATTCGCCTTTCCTTACATTATTACTTACTTAAAATCACCCTTACATTTACATCTTTACTTTACTTTACATTTATATATGTTGGATTAAACCCCAACAGTTAAACTCATTATGTCATTAATTTGTTATCAACACGACGCCTAACCGCATCCACCGACACATGAGCCTTAATGATCCTACTGCAAGGACATCACAACAGCCTCACCAACTAAGTGGTGGCGTCACGCGATTCATAGTCCACGTTGTAAGTTGCTAGACATCATGCATAACTTCGCAATAATTTCTAAGGTTTGCGGGTTTTCGCATGATTTTTCCCTTACCACTCACGCAAACTCAGGTATATACCTAACATTTATGAAAATACACCAATTAAAGGCAAAAGGATGCAGTGACGTGGAGTACGAGCAAAACGGATGTGGCATCGTATCGCCTGAGTTCTTCCGAGTGATTCTACGGCGTTATCAGATGGTACACTTTTACACTAGTTCATTTATGTTTTTCATTCGGTATCTTTCATTCGAAATTAAACTTCTGAATACGAAATAAAGCGAGCGTGTTTTTGAATATTGGCATTAGGCATCTTTTACTCGAGTAAACGATCTCTATGAGTAAAGTGTCTCTATCGCCTCATTAGTGACAGCAGGATTGCGACTAAGCTAGATCAGAACTACCGAAACAAGATTTATGAGATCCGTACACCAAGAGCTTGTTTTTTTTCTTTAATCCAAGAACATAAGTAACATTTTATAACATTTTATACATTTTATTGACGGCCGAGTAGCGTAGTGGTCAGTAGCCCTGTCTCATACGCCGGAGGTCCCGGGTTCGAGTCCTGGCCGGGGCATTCATTTGTGTGATGAACACAGATGTTTGTTCTCGGGTCATGGTTGTTGATATTTATATATGTATGTTTATTCTGGGTTCCCCCAGTTCGCTGTATGGTCATCCATAACACAAGCTCTGCTTACTTTGGGGCCATACAGTTGGTGTGTTTGTCTGGGGATTATATATTATATATTATATTATATAAATAATGTTCCTACGGGAGCAGGTTCCACGCAAGTGAAACCATACGGAACATATTATGTACTGTACAATAATTAGGCAATAAAATATTCACAAATAACTACGCGCTTCCAGCAGCACATAATATTTACTCCCATGGGCATCAGTGACCTAAATACGCCATTTTGAAACTGTAGTATAGTGTAGTGCATGAATTATAAGGTGCGATGCACACTGGGAATTGTTCCCTGGTAAATGTAATGGTGATTTCACACGGTACAGTATGGCGTAGCTTTATGAAGCCTAATTTCTAGTGTTATGGTAAAGTGTATTATGATACTCCAAAAGGTCTGCGCTAATAGGTTGGAAAGTTACTTAAACTCTTTGCAATCAGTTAATTAGACACATTTTGAAAATAAATGTTATATATCTCCTAGTCCTAAATAACTTGAATATGAATGCGAAAGTTAGGTTGTTATTTAAGACTTCTGCTGTACTACTAGACAGATCTTAATGCTATTGTGCACACACATTTTCAGAGTTATAAAAAGGGCCTTGTTTTTTTTTCCATTTTCATAGTCGACAAACGAGCTCTCGATCCACCTGATCCATGTGGCATCCACACCCATGGATATCATAAGTCGTAGGCATTTTTATTAATTCACAGTAATAGTGATCATTTTATGGACTACTGATGTGTTTCCCACTAAGAGCTTCAGTTGGAATTGCCTTTGTTGTAATAATTTTGCTGGCTGTACTTTCCGGAAATCAACCACATAAACGTGATTATTATGGCCGCCAAAATAGGAAGGATTGTAATACTTTATCTTAACAAAAAAAACTGTGTTACCACTACTGTTATCAGAATTCACATAAAAGAAAGGATTTTTCAATACTCATCTGGAAACTGATGAGATTTGAGAACGACGACCGAGTGGTGTAGTGGTAAGTAGCCTTGCCTCATACGCCGAGTCCTGTGATTATAAAGTCCAGGGCATTCATTTGTGTGGTGAACACAGACGTTTGTTCTCGGGTCATGGTTGTTTGTATTTATATATGTATATTTATTCTGGGTTCCCCCCCAGTTCGCTGTATGGTCATCCATAACACAAGCTCTGCTACTTTGGGGCCATACAGTTGGTGTGTTTGTCTGGGGATTTATTATGTTATTATTTATTACTAGGTGTACAACTCATATTATTAGAATGTTTAATAAGTATGATTCATATTTTTAAATTTGTAGACTACAAGTACTAAATCGCACGCTGCAACAAAAAAAAATTAGTAATACAGTACACTTCACCTAGCCAACACAACGGAACTACAAATATCCTCAAATTATTTGCTACCCACAACCACCCTCCCACCCAGGGACTAATCAAAATGTCAGCTGTCACTCCGTACCGGTATTTTCAGGAATTCCCGTATTTAATACCAGGATTATACAGCCGGTAATAAATGTTGAATTGTTTATTTGGCATCTCTTTGTTTCGGCTGACCGCAGCTTTGGCGAATTATTCTAGTTTTGATGAGCCACATAATTACGTCGGTTAAATCCTTGTAGCATTAAACACTTTGATACGAAATTAGCTTTCGCGATTTTAAGTAGATTGGCTTTGGTTTTGTCTTGTTTTAGCTTGAGATAACTTAGATTATTATTAGCTTAGTATTATTTTTGTACTGTCTCGGCATTTGTACTGGTTAATTAAAGATCATTCGAATCGTCTTTCCTAATCAGTACAAAACATCTATTTAACCATTGTTTATTAATGAATAATCATTTATTTGAGTAAGTTTAGTACTATCATTAAATTATATACATACAACAAGAATACAAAAAAAGAATTGTGTATGAAATGTAAATGTTTAGAAATAAATATTTGAATTAGAATTTTTGCATTCCGTTTAAAAGGAGCGGATAGTTAGTGCAATCACTGGAAGTCGCCTTCACGATCGCCCACGTGCCACATGCATAGCTAAGAGTTTTATTTTTATTTGTACAGTACTTTTATGTATCAAAAAAGTATCCAAACGAATTTAACACAAAATTCTAAAATCAACCTTCTTGCCAAGCTGCACTGAGCTATTTCCGAAGTCAACCTCAAGACAGTGTTATAAGACGTATGTTCAGCTTTCATACAGGTCCTATATAGCTTCTATGCAGCTTTACAATAGCTTGACTTGATGCCGAAGACAGGTTGCAATCCAATTTTATGTATCGCAAATGTGTCTCCCAAGACTCGGGCGAAGCCTTATTCAATTTCCTAGCTTTAGAATGTACAGGGTGTTGTGAGAACTCTAGATAAGAAATGTGGATCCATGTAGTGTTTTTATGTGCAAGTCGTAGGTATATTGGCAATCTGTAAGTATAAACGGGAAATATTTGTTTGTTCATAGGTAGTCTATAAACTCTAAAAAGGTGATTCAATTTGTACTGATTTAAAAAATCCTAGTGCCATCAGAAAAGGAAGTACATTATCCAGATGTAACAGGTTTATTTTATTCTGAAATTTTCAGGGCACCTGGAGTTACGCAGGGTAAAATGCTCGGGTTTTTCTAGTATAATAGTACTCTTATCTCACAAAACGACGTTCTTTTGTTAACGATGTTTTCTGGACAATCTCAAAAATAGCGAGTTTTTTTGGTACATTTTATGGCCTAACTACGCTTATTTAGTAAAGTTGCAATTACCAATAGATAGATCTACAATTTTATGATATATAATATCAAAATATAATTATATTTACTACAAAGTCTATATTCCGATACCTAATCGCGCAAAAATGGCGAGGTTGGGTACAATTTAGGAACAGGAGGTGGCTCAGATTCGCACCTGAATCCTCTGCTGTATTGTTGCCCCTTAGTATGCGGAGCTGACAAAAGACTGAACAACGCTTAAGCGATTCTCGCCTTAGCTCGAGCTTTCAATACTCAATACTTTATTGCAATCATAACTTTACCACGAGTTCCCGGACTGTACAGTTTTCGAGTTATACATTTAGGTCATTTTACTAGTTCCTGTAGTAACAACATATTCATATTAGTTTCAACATATAAAATGAATCCAATGCGCGCTTAAGAGTTCTAGGAGCACTGAAAATCTAATCTGGTCATACTGTTACACTTGTATTTTTATTTAAGACGACCCAAATACATTTTAACGGCTTCTCAAAAAATATTTACAAATACCTATTTCATAGTCATGTCACAGGAACGAGACGGTTATACTGTTTCGGTGCCGAAAATAATATCTGTATCTGGAGGTAACGCGTTTACGATTGAAGTTCATTAGTACAGTGCTAAAACTCAAATAATTGAAAAGTATCATGTTCTTTGTGTTATATATGTGATAATGTAATTGTAGTGGTGATGTTCGGGATCTTTTCATTGCCACAAGATCTCGTCTAGGGTGCTACTACAGTCCTTCCTATTTTGAACTTCATAATAACCACGACCACGTGATTGTGTTCCGATTAAAGGGAAAGAACATTCAGTAACATGACTGTAATAAAGGCATACTCGTTTACGGAATAGTATTTGTGACGAAATCGACGAAATAACGATGTGGCCAAATCTAGTTACTGATTTTTTTTCTTACAACCTAACTGATAGCCTGCTATATGCGCTAGCCGAGCGAATTAACTGACTGTGGTGCGGCAGCACGCGGAGAAAGCGACATTATATAAATTAATAAAGTTATATTATATGTTATATAAAGTAATAAAATAGTAAACTAATAAAGAGTACAAAACAAGCACAAAAGGTTTCGAAAAGTACGATATGGCTACGACATATGTATCTGTATGTATCCATAACCCAAGCTCTGCTTACTTTTCAGCCATACTAATGTTGTGTTTATCCGGAGATTTATTATCTGTAGGCCTAAGAACTTTTATCATACAAAATTTGACTTGAGAACCTCGGAGGATGACTAACAATCAAGTTTTCTGGAAAGGGTATATTTAAAACGTTTATTACTGGGAAATAACTGATAAAAATGTATATCTGAGTTTGTATGTTTGAGTTTTTTCTGTAGGTTTTAACAGCAACATAACCCCAACTTCGACGGTACCTAAAAAAATTACTTGTATACTAAGCAATCAATCCACTGCATAATAAAGTTAAGTTCTTAAAAGTATGGTAGGTGCGGCCAATAAGGCCTGTCGGGTAATAAGGCCTAAGTAACAGAAACACAACTTAAAATAATCCCCGCCGCCCGAAGTCACTGTCATAGGTAGCTAACAATCCAAGATGGCGCCCCAAACATGTCACGACTCACTCGCTCGCTCGCTGCCACCAGTGCGCCGTCATTCATTGTGGTCGGTGTCTCGGCATTTGTACTGGTTAATTAAAGATCATTCGAATCGTCTTTCCTAATCAGTACAAAACATCTATTTAACCATTGTTTATTAATGAATAATCATTTATTTGAGTAAGTTTAGTACTATCATTAAATTATATACATACAACAAGAATACAAAAAAAGAATTGTGTATGAAATGTAAATGTTTAGAAATAAATATTTGAATTAGAATTTTTGCATTCCGTTTAAAAGGAGCGGATAGTTAGTGCAATCACTGGAAGTCGCCTTCACGATCGCCCACGTGCCACATGCATAGCTAAGAGTTTTATTTTTATTTGTACAGTACTTTTATGTATCAAAAAAGTATCCAAACGAATTTAACACAAAATTCTAAAATCAACCTTCTTGCCAAGCTGCACTGAGCTATTTCCGAAGTCAACCTCAAGACAGTGTTATAAGACGTATGTTCAGCTTTCATACAGGTCCTATATAGCTTCTATGCAGCTTTACAATAGCTTGACTTGATGCCGAAGACAGGTTGCAATCCAATTTTATGTATCGCAAATGTGTCTCCCAAGACTCGGGCGAAGCCTTATTCAATTTCCTAGCTTTAGAATGTACAGGGTGTTGTGAGAACTCTAGATAAGAAATGTGGATCCATGTAGTGTTTTTATGTGCAAGTCGTAGGTATATTGGCAATCTGTAAGTATAAACGGGAAATATTTGTTTGTTCATAGGTAGTCTATAAACTCTAAAAAGGTGATTCAATTTGTACTGATTTAAAAAATCCTAGTGCCATCAGAAAAGGAAGTACATTATCCAGATGTAACAGGTTTATTTTATTCTGAAATTTTCAGGGCACCTGGAGTTACGCAGGGGAAAATGCTCGGGTTTTTCTAGTATAATAGTACTCTTATCTCACAAAACGACGTTCTTTTGTTAACGATGTTTTCTGGACAATCTCAAAAATAGCGAGTTTTTTTGGTACATTTTATGGCCTAACTACGCTTATTTAGTAAAGTTGCAATTACCAATAGATAGATCTACAATTTTATGATATATAATATCAAAATATAATTATATTTACTACAAAGTCTATATTCCGATACCTAATCGCGCAAAAATGGCGAGGTTGGGTACAATTTAGGAACAGGAGGTGGCTCAGATTCGCACCTGAATCCTCTGCTGTATTGTTGCCCCTTAGTATGCGGAGCTGACAAAAGACTGAACAACGCTTAAGCGATTCTCGCCTTAGCTCGAGCTTTCAATACTCAATACTTTATTGCAATCATAACTTTACCACGAGTTCCCGGACTGTACAGTTTTCGAGTTATACATTTAGGTCATTTTACTAGTTCCTGTAGTAACAACATATTCATATTAGTTTCAACATATAAAATGAATCCAATGCGCGCTTAAGAGTTCTAGGAGCACTGAAAATCTAATCTGGTCATACTGTTACACTTGTATTTTTATTTAAGACGACCCAAATACATTTTAACGGCTTCTCAAAAAATATTTACAAATACCTATTTCATAGTCATGTCACAGGAACGAGACGGTTATACTGTTTCGGTGCCGAAAATAATATCTGTATCTGGAGGTAACGCGTTTACGATTGAAGTTCATTAGTACAGTGCTAAAACTCAAATAATTGAAAAGTATCATGTTCTTTGTGTTATATATGTGATAATGTAATTGTAGTGGTGATGTTCGGGATCTTTTCATTGCCACAAGATCTCGTCTAGGGTGCTACTACAGTCCTTCCTATTTTGAACTTCATAATAACCACGACCACGTGATTGTGTTCCGATTAAAGGGAAAGAACATTCAGTAACATGACTGTAATAAAGGCATACTCGTTTACGGAATAGTATTTGTGACGAAATCGACGAAATAACGATGTGGCCAAATCTAGTTACTGATTTTTTTTCTTACAACCTAACTGATAGCCTGCTATATGCGCTAGCCGAGCGAATTAACTGACTGTGGTGCGGCAGCACGCGGAGAAAGCGACATTATATAAATTAATAAAGTTATATTATATGTTATATAAAGTAATAAAATAGTAAACTAATAAAGAGTACAAAACAAGCACAAAAGGTTTCGAAAAGTACGATATGGCTACGACATATGTATCTGTATGTATCCATAACCCAAGCTCTGCTTACTTTTCAGCCATACTAATGTTGTGTTTATCCGGAGATTTATTATCTGTAGGCCTAAGAACTTTTATCATACAAAATTTGACTTGAGAACCTCGGAGGATGACTAACAATCAAGTTTTCTGGAAAGGGTATATTTAAAACGTTTATTACTGGGAAATAACTGATAAAAATGTATATCTGAGTTTGTATGTTTGAGTTTTTTCTGTAGGTTTTAACAGCAACATAACCCCAACTTCGACGGTACCTAAAAAAATTACTTGTATACTAAGCAATCAATCCACTGCATAATAAAGTTAAGTTCTTAAAAGTATGGTAGGTGCGGCCAATAAGGCCTGTCGGGTAATAAGGCCTAAGTAACAGAAACACAACTTAAAATAATCCCCGCCGCCCGAAGTCACTGTCATAGGTAGCTAACAATCCAAGATGGCGCCCCAAACATGTCACGACTCACTCGCTCGCTCGCTGCCACCAGTGCGCCGTCATTCATTGTGGTCGGCGGACGCTCAGCTCGAATTATAATATAACGGTCGAATCAAACGTGAGTAATTTTTGTAATATTACACTATTCTTCATTATTTTACAGTTTAATTGTCTATTAGTTCATGCTTTAGAGGACTATGATTTTGGAATAATATAAATTAGACCTAATAATGTTATTTTAAAATTTTGTTTACAAAGTGGTCGGTGGTTATTAAGGCCTATAAAATTCGACCATAGGCCTCATTACACTCCTTTTTTAGCATCATATAGTGACTCTTTAATTGTTTATTTTATGCCTTTAGAAATGTTATTACTAATGTTTTCTAATTGGTTTATTACTTTTAGGGACTTCTTATAACCACAATGCCCCCCAAGCGAGCATTGTGGTCTGAAGATGACCTGGTGGCGGCAGTCCTAGCAGTACACTGTGGACGGCTGAGCACGTACAAAGCTGCCGACAGGTACAAAGTGCCCAGAAGAACTATACAAAACCACCTCCAGACTGGCAGTTTAAAAAAAATCTTAGGTCGAAAACCTTTACTTAGTGACGAACTGGAGGCTGAGCTTGTGAGCAGAATTGTGAGGTTTGCTGCAATAGGACTACCTATGACACCACAGATTACCCGCCGCTTAGTCTTCAAATTTTGCGAGCTGAATAAAATTAAGCATCCCTTCAATCAGCAAGATAAAGTTGCCGGGAAGGATTGGTTTAAGAAGTTCATGAAGAGACTTCCGGGTATATAACGTAGAAAGGCTCAGTTTATGAACCCGGCCAGGGCTCAAAAGCTAAATAAAATTATCGTAGATGATCATTTCCAGAGATTGAACGAAGTTTATGATAATTTGCCTATGAAATTTGCTCATGCCTACACCAGCTAAAAACACTGAAAATACACCAACAGTTATAAGATAGCTCATCAATTATAGAGGAACTCCAGTCACCAAAGACCTATTTAATAAAAATAAAATAGAAAAAATGACCTCAAAAATAAAAAAGAGCAGAGATAATATTAGCACTAAAGAAAATAGAGAGAGTTGGTACTGTCACGGATGTAAGCAGGACCAACAGGCTGCTATGAGGATATGTTGTAAATGCAGCAAGTGGTACCATGAGGAGTGTGTTGGTTTGTCAGAGGAAGACGATGATTATTTTGAGTGTCCAGATTGCTCCTAATCAATTTTTTTTTTGTTATTTTTAAGTCTTTACTGTGATTATTGCATTATTATTCTGCATGGATCTCAATAACCAAATATAAGAACGTTATTTTGTTTAATCTTGTTGATTAAAGTCTTAGGCTTTATTATCCTACCATAGTTTAATAAGGCCTAAACACAGTGTTTTTAAAAATGTTTTATTTTGACTACGTTTATGACAGAAGTTGGCGTTTTTTGTTAATAATTGATAGTAATTTATATAAATGTTTAATCAACATTAAAATTTATTAAGTCGTATAAATAGTTTTTGATTTATTTTAATTGCCGCTTAGCTAGGCCTTATTGGCCGCACCTACCTTAGTCTCGGTGTAAATTAAATCACTTTACAGGAACTACATTGTTAGGCGCATTTGACCTGAGTTAAAAATTTTATCTGTAGTTGCCGGGTGTTTAGATACAATATTAGGCCATCACTGTCTATTTCTACAAACACATTATATAAAAATAATCTTACACCAAAGGCAACTCCGAGTCCAAATACTACCTGAAGTCTGCGCAAGTAAGCATCAGAAATATACCTTAAACAAAAGCCAACCGCCCCATATTTTCGTCACACCCTGTACCTACCTCAGTACATAAATTCAAGTGTTTAGAGTGATGTGTACGTGATGATAGCCCCCTGTAGAGGCTGCAGCGAGTCAACCAACCTCTAACCATACAAACTGTGTTTGTATATGGAAATTGTATTTAAATTAAAAATTATCTTTGCGCTCTTATGTCGGAAATAACTATAACTTTGAGCCGCCACGCTCTTACGTAAGAAAGTAGCTTGAGTTTCAGAAGCCATTTTTGGTGTCTTGTGTTGTCTTTAGTCTAAAGTCTTGAGAAAATAGTGACTTTTCGCTTATAAGGCCGGATATTGTAAATGATAGTAGCATACTACGAATATAGGAGGGCTTGTTGAGGAAATGAGGCTTTTTATGGTGGAAAGTGATAATGAAGACCAGGATGTTAACCTATCTAAGTGGTACCTATTTACTCTACCCTTGAAGGATCCAGGACTGTATGTTTTCGGAAAAACGGACGCAGGCATCTCATTCCAAATTTTTGCGGTGCGTCAAAATGTTTGATTTTATTTTTCGGTGTAACCATGAAGGGATGGAACTCCCTGAGCACCTCGTAGTCAATTTTTTTTTTAATATAAAAGAATATCTTTATATGTAATCCCAAAATGCTTAGTCCAGGGCATTCATTTGTGTAATGAACACACCCCGTGTCATGTTTGTTGATATTTATTTATGTATGTTTATTCTGGGTTCCCCCACAGTTCGCTGTATAGTCATCCATAACACAAGTGATGTGTGATGTGTTTGGATTGCATTGGTTTTTTTTTTTTCGAAACGGACAGTTTATTTATGGTCCTATTAGCCCTTTAAATTTCGCCTGACTTTGTGGCCTAGCGCGGAGGGCGCTTAGCCGGAACTTAAACTACTCCTACATACGATACGCCTAAGATTACCCGAGAGGGCACAGACCTCGGCTTAGGACGTCGTATATTGAAATTACCACTGGTTCGGAAGTGTCGTCTACTACCAAAGAACCAGCGAGAAACTCAGTAGGAATGCGTACGCCGCGTTAGCCTGGCCCACCGGTGGGTTAGGCGATTCGAATGCCGTGTTTCGAATTTCTAACTGGAACGCCGGCGTTCCTTGTTGTAATAGCATCGTCGGAATCTGTTAAGACGTTACGCGGACGCCTGTAACAAACCGGCGCGGCTGGGTTGGCTGTGTAGTCAGCTGACTTATGGACCAGCGGGTTGGGATGGTGAGGAGCGTTGTCGAAGTAGCGTCTTCATCAACGTGGTAATAGTGGGGAGCTCGAGATCTTTATGCAGATCTAAATTGCGGACATAGGGCGGGGCCCCGACGTATTTGCGTAAGAACCTATTTTGAATAACCTGCAAGTGATTGATATTCGACTTGCTGGCGTGAGCGAAAACCACACTGGCATATGTCATGATGGGACGGATGCAAGTTTTGTAAAGTGTAAGCTTATTTTAAACGTCATTTTGCTCTTCTTGCATATTAGGGGGTGCAGCCTACCCATGACGAAGGCGGCTCGGTCCCCGATTAGTTTTATGTGATCCGCGAATGTAAGTCCACTATTTAAAGTGACTCCCAAATATTTGACTTTTTTAACCCAGGGGATCGGAGTACCAAACAAAGTGATCTGACCTAATCTTTTAAGTTTGTTATGTGAACATAGGTACTTTATCCAGAGTATTGTTGCGTAGAGACAAGATTTATGTACTTAAAAAGTCTTAAATAAATAATGACATGTTTATTTACTAAAAACGTAAAATATTAGTTAAAAAATTTGAAAAGTCGCTATATTATTCATACCTAAAGTCCTTAACTAGTTTTACAATTAGTAAAATACCGAACGTTATAAAACAAGCGTAAATATAAAATTTTTATTTTCAAAGATTATTTCCGATCGAGTACATATTCAAACAATGCAAAACGTTAATCTGTCTCCAGCTACAATTCCACAGACGTTTGTCACGTGTTACAGAAAATATTTTTCCATACCTCTTTCTATGTTCAGAAATATTTTTTTATTTTCAATTGTTTAACCAATTAATATATCTAAGACACCTATGATCAAAATATTAAGGTATGTATATTTGCCTTTTGAGAGTAATCTCTACATCCTGCATAATCTGCATTCTCTCGCGTCTGGCGCGTATACAGGATGGGAGGCTGGCTTGTCTTCCAACTGACAACGAACTCGCAGTGCATTCTACGTAACAAACATCGCGAAATATTATGGGAATTTATTTATTAAACAGCGGAATGAAAGCGCCTGTAAAATAATTGAGGCAAATACTTATTTGCAACGTTTTGCTAAGAGGAAAGTAAAATGTATGTAGGTTTATTTTTTGTTTTAATCAAAGATAATTAAGGTTATATAGTGTATTTTTATTGACATTGAGTAAGTATTTAGTTAACGAAACATTTGATGGCGGATAATGGACGTAGAATCTTCTTCAAACATAATTTTACTTAACAAAATGCTTTGTCCAAATTATGACATTTTCATTAATGCATTTTAAAATTCAGGCATAGGTAGTCTTAGTCTAACCACCCACAAGATCTAGTATGTATCTATGTTTGTATTGCCTTGCTTATCAAGTACAGATTTATATGGGGTATAGATAATGTGCAAAGCAAAAACAATACTTAAGAATGCCTTAAGTAACAACAACTTTTAAGTACCTGCTCAAATAATTAAAATGTTACCTATTATGTCAATAAAACAACAAGCACATATTTGTAAATGGACAAAATAAATAGGAACCTATATTATGTGAACACAAAATTTTAAAAAACCGATATTGGACCACATATAAATTAATACATTAAGTAAATTGAATTAATTATTTTATTTTATTTCATGCGACCACCTGCTTTTAAAATAAATTACCACAATTTAGTTATCACGATAGATAGTTTATTTAATTATATAACGTGCAAGATATAATTAAATGTATTTTTGCAATCGCTATTTTATGAAAATATCAAAACTAAAATAAATTTTGAATTAAATTGCTAAGTCAGCCAGCAGTTTAAGTCAATCAAATCAAATAAATTGTTTAGTTTTCCTTAAACTAATATTTATATTCAAAAAGTACTACAGCGCTTAAGGCACCGATATTCAAGAGCCTGGATAACGTATATAGCAAAGTTTGAGATAATCACGATTGTAAATTAGATTCATTTTCACCGCCTGTGATGTAGAACGCCCGATATATCGAGTGATCTTCAAATAAGTCCTAACAATGACACACTGGTCCATGTATTGTTATACACTCTTGATGCACTCTTCGGAGATCCAGGCTAAGGCGAGAATCGATTGCGAGTTGTTCGGTCGTTTGCAGCTCCCGCATGCTAAGGAACGACAACACTACATTGGATTCGCGGGTGGGACTGGTACTGTGCAAGGTAAAGTTACGGTAAAAAATATGTTTTGCAAAATATAATTGACCATTCATCAAAACTTCTATATGTTGTGTAGCTACAAATTTCTAAAACGCGTTCTTTATCTCTGAATTATCATATCTACAATTGGGTACATGACAAATTTTTTTTTATTTCATATTTAAATAGTTTATGAACAGTAAATAAATATTGCAAAAGTAACAGTATGTTTACAATCAATAGTTTTCTAGATACAGCGATGTGTTCGAGGAGCCGCTGCGAGTCGCGGAAAAACGCTCCATACAAAACGATACTGAGCTGTGACGTCACGACTTGTGAATCATACTAAAATTGTATGGGCGTTTGGATAAAATATATAATAGCTACGTAGATAATGCGTTTACATGCATCTGTCATAGTAAAAATTGTTATATTTAATGTCAGTTAGCTAATGATATTTAAAAATTTAACATATATTATAATAAGTTTTTGCTTCTTTTTTTAAGTTTTCAAATCTATATAATTTCGATATTAAATTCAAAACTATATTTTTCAAAACATTGTACCTGTCAAAATAACTAATATTTTATAAATAAATTATAAAAACTTGCATTTTTTAATTGTGTCATCTACCCAATTCTCAATAACACCTTCGTTCATGAAATGACTCTATTTAGTCACCATATTTAAATTCAAAACCCGTCAATATTTCCGTGTCACCAATAGGAATAGACATAAACCCGGAACCGTCATTCTTTGCGAATCGCTCGAGCACAGACGGTCATAAAACAAACAGATTACCCAGTCATAAACTCAATTTAGTGGGTCGTTACCAGTCGAATAAAGTTCGTATTTGACTACGTGGCTTTGGTTTTGTAGCATATGGAAAATGTTTAACGCGCGACGCAATAAGAGGGGTATTAAATGTATGTGTTGTGTGTCTATAGTGTCTTAGTTTCCATACGAATAGACAGATTTGGAGTGGTCTTTTTTTAAATCAACATCAGTCGATAGTATTTTTAGCCAAGATTGATGAAATGTGGTCAGTCGGGAAATTTTTTAATTTGTGTTTCAAAAAACTTTTTAAAACATTTACCTAAGAACAGACATTCTTATCATACTAAAGTCGCGGGTGTGAACCAGTAACTGTTAAATGAATCGATGAGTTTTTAAAACTTAGGTTTGTCATGAAAGCTGGCTGCTCTAACTTAGCTCTAACTCTCCAAAAAATTATACCCGTGAAGTTTCTTGCCAGGTCTTCTTCACGAAGGCTTTTTCGTGTCATATTTGACATCAATAAGTATAAGTAATTTTCAATGTTCAAAAACAAATATTTGAATTTGAATTTAACAGATTAATAGTTGGGTTAAGGGGATATAGTACTCAGGAAGTTGTAACAGTTTACGAGGGTATTGGACTATAATCTGCCTGAAACCACTTTCTTTGTAGAGTGAAGCTGATTTCTCTGCCTTGATGTCCATACTTCACGCTGTGGTTGGTAGAGGCTCGTTTATCATCTTCCAGGAAGTGAACAAAGGCTATCCCACCACCCATGACGACCGAGTAGCGTAGTGATTAGTAGCCCTGCCTATTCGCCGGAGGTCCCAGGTTTGAGTCCTGGCCGGGCCATTTATTTGTGTGAAGGAACATAAATGTTTCATCCATAACACAAGCTCTGTTTACTTTGGGGCCATACAATTGGTGTGTTTGTCTGAGGATAAAAAAAGCTGGTGCTGTGGGTGCTACCAACATGATGGGCGCGACACATTTGTGTCTGCAATGTTTGTGGAACGGCAAGGACGGGGCTAACCAACTACTAGACATATTCGGCTTGGAGCGATCGAATTGTCCATTCGGGGTTTATACTGGTTGGCACATTCGGCTTATCTCTTCAAAAGCTTTGGCCGGGCGGCAGTTTTCCCCGAACGTTCCTCCACTTTGGGCTTTGCTACCCGTCAGTGACGCTTGATGCTGGCCCGAATAGGTATGTAGGCAGGGCCCGAAGGTTGCAATGCATTATGGATCAATACTCATTCAATAGATCACAATATAATAAATAACGATTCAGAAAGTGTAATATTTAAGTGAACTTTGTATTATTAAAGAAAATTTGTATATGTTTTGAAAACACAATGTTTAATATCAGCTGAGTTTCATCGTAGAAGGGAATTGTATAATCATTTTTGTTATATTTTGTAGTAATTCAAAGAACAATTAGAATGCCGGACACTTCTTACCTTACTTCTAATGTATGGTTCCTGAACAATGACCTTTTCAGGTCTATAGTCATTACATATTTTTCATATAAATACAGAGTACGTAATAAAGCGTTTCCTTTCAATTCGTGTTCATACTTCGGCTAAATTGGGAGCCCTCCGCAACAAACAGTAGATGAGGCAAGCTGCACACGATATGAATACAAAATGGCGCGAATGCTGTAAAATTGAGTCGATATCCAAGCTTATCTGAAATTTTATTTCAAATACCTAAATAAAAACTTTAAAACTGACAAATAAGTACATAAGTATCGGCAAGGTTATAAAAACGAGACCTAGGTAGGTCCGTAGTGTTTGATCTCTTATTATGTTGTCATTCCTATTGGTTTCAACAATGAATAATTCGTCGACAAGCTAACCTATACAGCCCAAAAATAATATTAAACTATACAAGTAGTATTGATGACTACAGATCGAACTATATTATCAACTATAAATCGAATAGAAGTTGGTATAGATGGTACATAAGAAATTGTTGCGCGCAGCCCTACGTATAAATATGCGTATAAATACATACGCAATTTAGTGTTGTGTGGCAGCCGCCATCTTGTCAAACCGTGTTCTCGTCGCCTTGGTGTGCGTGTACAACTAGTATGACAACCAGTACATTTATGTCACGCACACACAGTTGCTGTATTACAAGCTTTATGCACACATAGGGCAGCGTGCCCAAATGGCTTGAACCATCTATAGCTTGGTTCGCCTGTAGATATCCACATTGCTGATTAAATCTTGCAAAGTTTTGCCTCAAGAGAATCTATCAAAACTACAAAAAATTACATTATCATAGCAGGAATCATAGCGAACGGGAAGAGACATCTAAATTTAACATAAATCTGTGACTAGTTAACATCCCCTGGGGCTGTGGATCCAACAAGGATGTGCGAGAAAAATACGTAACCCTTGTTTTACACAAAATATGTATGTTCACACAGGGACATCCCTGTATTCCAGAATTTCAGTTCTGTAATTGATTGACATCTAATAATACCAGAAAACCCAATGACTTTTGCTTTAAACATCAGTGATGAGGTTCAGCATTTCAAACTTTTAATAAACGAGCTAGAAATAAACGATATAAAGATTTACAGGCGAAGCATTAAACGAAACCCTTTTGCCAACAGCTGGTAACTCTAGAACTCGGCACTCGACAACGTCGGCGTTTCACAAATGGCTACAGTCACAATTAATTACGGTTCTCCATAATAACTCATAGTTCATTAAAACTGAAATACGAACCCTACATCGTGGCGTAGATCAACAGGATTTTTAGATGAGAAGCATCTTTGATACGAGTTTTCATCATTGCTATTGATAACGATACCTAACTTTACGCACAGAAAAACTTTGTTCTTAGCGGTAATTACTCCCACGTGAGTCAGGTCAGCGGTGTGCTAAGAAAAAATCACTCAAATTTTAAAGCATTACTTTATCATCTTTTTTAACTTAACAAATAAAGCAATAAATAAATGACGTAGATTATTTAAGTTTAGATCACCTCTGACATTATTGGTGGAGTACCTAAGCTTCGGGTGGTACATAGCTTACCTACTACTTGACCAAGTGAACTAGCCCATTCGTCGGAATGCGACTTACTCTTTCAATCCTTGACTATATAAAAAAAATAAGCCATGTCAAAGAAATGCCGCTCAGTACTTAGATAATTTAGTGAGATAAATAGACGCTGCCATAAATACTTTTATTTTTTTATATTTTGGCAACATAATGCTGAAAGAAAATTGTTGCTGTCAGTGTCAGAAATAAATAACGTCACGGTTGACAGTAGTCTGGTTGGCTTGGTTGACAAGTCTGGTACAATAACCATATTCCGCAGAAGCGTTCGGCCCCGAAAGGCAGAGCTTCCCTTCCTTGGTGAGATTCTGAATGTACAGATATGATCCGAGTAAGACGTTCGGCTGAAAAATCCTACATCGCGAGCATGTCCCTTCATAACTTTTTAGAATATAAGAGGGTGGCAGCACTAGCGAGAAAGTTATTTAAAAAGAAAAAGAAGGTAGCTTGGCGTAGTTTTTGCGAGAGTTTATCTCCTCGCTCACCTTCGTCCAAGGTGTGGGGGGCTCTGAAACGTTTCCGTGGTTCTGTGTCTTATTCTCCATCTCCAATTTCTAATATGCCGTCTCTTTGGCTTGATCAGTTTTTTGATAAAATTGCCCCGCCTTTTGTGTCTTACTCCGATCTTCTTCCTGTCCCCTTTTCATCGTTAGCGCCTTCAAACTGCTTTGACAGTTCCTTTTCTATGCAAGAACTGAATCTTGTCCTTAGTGGTCTTCATGATTCGTCCCCCGGCCTGGATGGTATCCCGTACCCCTTATAGCCAAAGCAGGGACAGACTTTAAAGAGTCGCTCCTTAGTACTATTAATACAATTTTTCTTACCAGTCAGATCCCAGATCCTTGGAAAGTATACTTAGTTATCCCATTATTAAAAAGCGGTAAAGACCCTTTAGATGCAGACTCGTACCGTTCCGTTGCCCTGGCCTCTTGTCTGTTGAAAATTACAGAACACCTTGTCAAAAATAAGCTGGAATGGTACGTAGAATACCATAATATTCTTAGCAACACGCAATTCGGTTTTCGTAAGGGTTTAAGCACGATGGACAGCTTGAGCATTTTCACGGCCGATTTAAGGTTAGCCCTTTCTAGCAATGAATCGGTCGTGGGGGTGTTCTTGGATGTTTCTTCTGCTTACGACAATGTCCAGCTTCCATTGCTTAGGCTTAAGATGCTTTCTTTAGGTATTCCTACAAGGCTCACAACTTTTATTTTCAATCTATTAGTAGAACGCTCTGTTCAAATCAGACACTCTCACGCCAACTTCCAGCCCCGAAAAGTTTGGCGAGGTCTCCCACAGGGGTCCGTCTCAAGTCCCCTGTTATATAACATCTATACGTATGATTTGGATATATCTGTGTCTTCCTTCTGCGACGTCTTACAATATGCGGACGACATTACTTTATATTTGCGCGTTATGAAAATAGAGGAGGCCCCCTCTCGTTTGAATAATGCCCTAAATTATTTAGGCATCTGGCTAGGTAATCACGGTTTGTCCCTATCTACATCTAAAAGTAAGGCTGTTATTTTTACTAGGAAAAGGGTTTATCCTCCCATTTCAATTGTTTTCCAAAGTCAACCAATTCCGTTTTCCAATGAGGTAAAGTTTCTTGGTGTAGTTTTTGATTCAAAACTTTCCGGGACACCACACCTTAACTATGTTTCCAAAAAATGCGAGGCCAAAATCAACGCCATTCGGGCTCTGTCTGGCGTACGGTGGGGTTCTCACCCCTATACCCAGAAGCTTATATACGGAAAATGTAAATTCATGCAATATTGATTGTATTTTTAAACATGTTACTGTTCCACAAGTTTTAAATGCATTTAAAAGCATTAAAGTAAAAAATACTGCCGATTTAGATGGGATTTCTGTTAAAATTATTGAATCTGTCATTGATGGTATAGCCCCGTACTTAGCCAGTATATTTAATGACTGTGTTGATAATGGTGTTTTTCCTGATTTAATGAAATTGAGTAAGGTCATTCCAATATTCAAAGCAGGTAGTATGTCTGACCCTAATAATTTTAGACCTATATCTATACTACCAACGCTCAGTAAGATTTTTGAAAAATTAATTTTAAATCAATTACTTTCTCATTTTTACGGTAATAGTTTAATGAATTTTAAGCAGTTTGGTTTCACGCGGGGTCGCTCAACAACCGATGCCGGTGTTGAGCTCATAAAACACGTATTCAGCGCCTGGGAGGAGTCGTGTGATGCTATTGGTGTCTTTTGTGACTTGTCCAAGGCGTTCGACTGTGTGGATCATACTACTCTACTCATGAAACTACACCATTACGGCATTAAAAACCGAGCGCTTGCCTTGATTAAATCATATATTTCTAATAGAAAACAGAAAGTTGCAATAAATGGAGAAAAATCATCAGGATCGGCAGTGACAATGGGTGTGCCCCAGGGCTCAGTTCTTGGTCCTTTCCTATTTTTAGTTTATATTAATGATCTGCCATCGGTCGTTAAGAATCAATGCGAGGTCATATTGTTTGCTGACGATACTTCCTTCTTGTTTAAAATCAAAAGACATGAAATTGACTATCGAGCGGTGAACAAATGCATCTCCAACACAGAGCAGTGGTTCTCAGCTAATAATTTGCTCCTCAATGAAAAAAAAACGAAATGTGTTAAATTTACATTGCCAAATGTCAAACAGGTAAACACAAACATTGTAGTTAAGAGCCAGGAACTGACTCCTGTAAACTCAACTGTATTTCTGGGCATAACCTTAGACGCCAAACTGCAGTGGGGACCGCATGTTGATGGTTTAGCGAAAAGGGTTGGCTCTGCCGCATATGCTGTTAAAAAAATTAGACAAATTTCAAATGAAACAACTGCTCGATTAGTCTATTTTGGTTACTTCCACAGCCTCATGACATATGGTATTCTGCTGTGGGGGAGTGCTGCCGACATCGATGCTATATTTATTCTGCAGAAAAGGGCTGTTCGCGCAATCTATCAGCTCGGTCCAAGGGTGTCACTTAGAAGTAAATTTAAGGAAATAAATATTCTTACCTTCCATTCACAATATATTTTAGAAAATTTAATGTATGTTAAAAAGAACATAACCTTGTTCAAAAGAAAAAAAGATCTGCACAATGTTAACACAAGAGGAAGAAATATGCTGGCAGCTCATAATAGCAGGCTTCATAAAGTCACTAACTCATTCATGGGTCAATGTATACGCTTTTATAATAAGGTTCCTGAGGATATCCAAGGTCTTCCTGTTGACAAATTCAAAGAAACTATAAAGGAGAAGTTGTGTGCTAGAGCATATTATAAACTATCCGATTATTTGGATGATAAAAGCCCTTGGGTATAATTCCCTCATTAACAGGATTGTACTAGTATTTGTAACAAAGCATGTGTAATGTGTCTGTTTGTGCGATGAGTTCTTCGTCCCGATGAATATCTAAAGCGTCATTGTCACTAAAGTACGTCTTCTTATGGTAGCGTCGGGTGACGGGTCGCTCACTTCCCTCTAATATGGTTGAGGAGGGCGATGGCTGGATCCCGCGTTAACTCGTGAACGGGTGCCGTTTGAGGGTGTTCGTCGTTTGGATACTTGGGGGGAGGGAGACTTGCCGGGCTAACAGATGCAGAAAAGAATAATTTTGTATAGACATAAAGAGACTCTGTAAATTTATTTTGAAAAAAAAATATACCCGTGAAGTTTCTTGCCAGTTCTTCTTCACGAAGGTTTTTTTCGAACTGGTGGTAGAATCATGTTTTATTTGACGTCAATAAGAACAAGTAATTGTCAATGTTGAGAAATAAATATTTCATTTCATTTCATTTCATTTCATTTCATTTCAACGCATTGATATGGAGTCTAATAGACTACGGCTCTTTCTTATTGGAACCCTGCCATAAACCAGGTTTAGACGCTATTAATAAAATTCAAAGTAAATCACTTCGCATAGTTTTAGGTGCAATGAAGTCTTCCCCAATTAATGCCATGCAGGTCGAATGTGCAGATTCTCCCCTGCATCTTCGACGACAATACCTCTCAGATCGCTTTCTAGCTAAGTCGTTACAACTTTCATCTCATCCCCTTCATCTTAAACTCATTTTACTAAAACGGTCCATTGAAGACTCTAGGTATTGGTTAAATAAAACTCCGCCCTGTCTCATAAAAAGTTGTGCTAATCTGGACATCCCCGTCCTTTTCTTTTTACTTTCCCTTATAATTCGCTGATTTTTACCCCGACTATAGACACAAGTTTTGGCATTGCCAAGAACGATCCCAACGCTAATTCCGCATTCTTGTGTGCTGTAGACAGAAAATATAGGGACTGGCTTCAGGTCTATACAGACGCCTCTAAACTCTCCTCTACGGGAGACGTAGGGTCAGCCGTGTGGATTCCACGATTCTCGGTTCTCTTGTCCTTCAAGTCTCCTCCTCAATCTACGGTCTTCACAGGTGAGGCTATTGCGCTTTTAGAAGCAGTTAAGTATATAGCTGAATACAACTTAAATAATTCCATTGTATTTACAGACTGTCTAAGCTGTCTTCAAGCCTTGGAAGGCAACCCGTTTAAATTAAATACTACCTATAATAAACAAAATTAGACATATCCTATTCTGTTGCAGTTCCCGGGCTATAAATATTGTGTTAGCCTGGATTCCTAGTCACTCTGGTATCACAGGTAACGTTACAGCTGATGGCTTTGCGAAAGATTCCATCCAAATCGGCTCGGCAGATTACTACATGTGCTTCGCTCAGGATTTGAGTCTCCTAGCTAAATCCCACCTACAAGCCGTGTGGAGTTCCGAATGGGAGGCGTCGCGGAAAGTAAAAGGTAAGCACTACGGTGACATCCAACCTTTGATTCCCGATAGACCTTGGTTTTTTTAATTTAGAAAGGCAAATAAAAGGACAACATCAGTCATCTCTAGACTTCGCTTAGGCCACTGTTGTTCCCCAATTTTCCTTAACAGGATTGGAATTCGCTCTTCCCCGTTCTGTGACTGTGGTCAGGATTTAGGAACAGTGGACCATATATTTTTTAATTGCCCGCTCGTTCCGGTATCACTATTTGATTTCCTTCCCCCTAAGATTCAGCGCCCAACTAATATCAAGTCTCTCCTTTCTACTTACAGCCCCAAGATTTTAATTATATTATGTAAATTCATTCATCGATTTAATATTAGCCTTTGATTGACATTGTTAGTGAGTATTTTGTTTAATACATATTATTATTAATTTTTTTTTTCTTTTTTCTTTTCCTTTTGGCAAGTAAGTTTAGTTTAGTTTGAGAATGTATTATACCATATAAATAATTAATCATTCTTATTAGTTTAAGTTATTGTACATGTGTTTTATTTTGTTTTAGTCTACAATATATCCCAATGTAAGACAGAATTAATTTTTTGGCAATTTTTATTTTATTTTTTGTACTTTGTCCCACCAACACGCGACACTGGCAGAAATAGCCCGCCACACCAAGCGCGGCTGATTGCCATTTTTCAATTAACTAACTAACTAACTAGTCTGGTACAAATCTTAGCACATTATTTGAAAATATTTAGGATGAAATAGGTGATTCTAAGCTCAGTACTGATTGTATATAATTAATTCGGTGCGGCTGGTCTGCTAGCTTTATAGAGTACGTAAAGTGGAAATATATGGGGGAAGCATATGTCTGTTAGCCGAACGGGCAAACCAAGAAAATATTGTTTTTTTGTTAAGTATATCTTATAAGAAAGGCAAAGGTACTACGCCATACAGCCTGGTCTGTCGTATATATAATTTCTTTTTCTTTTTCTCCATTGAATTGCCGCCAAAAAGTCCTAAGAAAAGAGGAACACATAACAAATAACTTAAATTCATAAATGTCGTACCTGTATCAAGCATGTTTTTTTAATATTTATTTCGTAATCGCCTCTGTCTGCGTTAATTCGCTTTTTGGATAAAATTCACAATTAAAACTTGTCGTATCTTCATCACATAGTTACTCTTAAGCCATTAACTGACAATTTTAAATGTTGTGCAATTTGTTTTGAGCTAACAAGAAGAAAACTGGCACGATGTTGAATGATTTCCTTCACTTAGTTTCTTTAGTGGCAATTGTGTAACTTTAATCTTAAAATTATTATATTATAGATACCCAGGAAGGCAGATTACATTATTCAGTGTCTATGTCTCCAGAACTTATAAACATATTCAGATAAGTAAATCGTTAAGAGTTGTCGTAAGTTACCACCTATTCAAATCACGTTAATATTGGTTCACTGATTTTTTCGTATAATGCAGTTACATTTATATAAACAGACATGTAGACGAGAATCTAAAAACATTTGTTTTATGTTCAGTCAGACAGACGCCGCTAAACCGTATGTCTGACGAGCACACTCAGGATAATGGTTACTTAAATATAGATTTTGCTTAGCGAATTTATACTTCTATATCTAATCCTACATTGGCTAAGCAAAATCTATACTTAAGAATGTCATAAGTGTACCGTTTGAGCCCTCTTGATTGCGGACCTTTAGGCCATTCGGCAAAACCCATAGTAAAAATACCAAAATACGTATTTCTTTTTGTCATGTGTTTGTAAGATACAGTACATTATATTAATTCACGAAAATATCTTATACTTTTATATTTATTGCTATATCAAAAAAATGATAATATTCAAAAACGCCAACACGCTGTTGCACGTTTGATTCCAAGTCGTAAATTATCTGGAAATCAAAATCATATATGAGTACTCTAAAAATAATTTTATACCGGAAAAAGATATCTAGTGTTACATAGGCAATTATAAAAATGGTTATTACTTTTTTGGTATAATTTGTCGTATCACATTTCAAAAGTATTCCAATATGTTTTCAGTAAAAAACAAGAAGTTACGAATTAATCTCAACAGTGGGCGCTGTATTGAACCTGTAGCCAACTAATATATCAATGCCATGTGATTGACAACTGTCACTCACTGAACCCCCAGTTTTATTTTTCATTAAGGGCACAAGATTTTAATTTATATCTATGTGGGTTTTTCATTTGTTTGGGCCAAACAGTTGGTGTGTTTGTCTAGGCATTTAAAAATTCTTTGACATATTGAAAATCCCTCATTAAATATAGATAGTCATTCATTACAATCAGGGAAAAAAATTTTTATGTTGTTACTTATATGGTTCATAATTATTTCCATAATGATATATTTTTAAAGCGCAAGCCATGTCAATCACCTAGTTAAATAACGCGTAAAACGGAAATAATCAAAAATATACAAAAAAGATGTTTAAAAGATTAATTAGGTGCTTTCTACTTTGTGAAAACTTAATAGAATATATTTCTTGTAATTGCATCAATAGTTTTAATTAGGAAGTTATTCATAAATACTAATTTTAAAAAATTTGAAAAGGCTAACAACTCGCATTGCTTTTTAATAGCTTAACCGCTTTTTTTCAAACAAAGCTAAGAACACTCAATATTACGATGCCAAAGACGGACACAATTCATGAGACACATTCAAGAGGTAAAATTTATAACATGTATATTTTTGACATGAACAAACATGTTTTTTCAGCGCCATCTATCAATGAAACATTACAACTAATACGAGTCCTTGCACTACACTTGCGATGTCATCCTGTATTTCTCTTGTACAAATATAGATGTCTTTTAGAATTTCAGGGTACTGCAACGTTTGCTTGTGCCGTATCTAATAAAAGAGGTTATCGCACAAACAAACTTGCTTGCAACTACAACTGGCAACTTACAAGCCTGACATTATTTATAATTTATTGAAAGATAGAATATGTAAGATTGTTCTATGACATGAAATTAAATGAAATTTAGTTTTGTTAGTTAGGAAGACCTCCCTAGAGTAGAATCATACCATTTACTGGTACCGGACCTGTAGAATACCTCTTAGAAATTCATGTTCCAACCTTGATTGGTTCTCATTTTTCACCAGGTATGATGGTAGACAATTGAAGCAGTTGTTTTCCTAACATCATAAGAGATCATTTCTAAGTTTAGAGAATATAGAAAAACGATATATTAAACCACTTGACCGTTATTCGAAGCTTAATATTGAGATAGGCACATCCGTTTCCCGTCAATTTTAGTGATTTTACCTCTTTTCTGACGTCATTTCCGGGTTCCAGCGGAAACAGCGCCATCACCAGGTGCAATTGGAGAGAAGAATTCTCGCCATTTTAAATCATTGGCGTTTCGATTCCCGTCAAGTGAACACGCGTCCATAATTCTGTCTGAAATATTTATATTTCAATCCGCCATTTTGTTGAACATTCATTTAATAGTTCATGGTTAGAAATAATCAGTTAAAATACATAGTTCTTTTCGATAATAAGTCTATATTACTAAAACAGTTTTCATCATGGATGCGTAAGTTTTTACCTTTTATTATTTATTTTAACGGAGTTTCCGTTCGTGATAAAATTTGGTTTCTTTTTAGGAAACTGTTACTGCCGATACGTTGTTATATAAGTTATTCAGCGTAGTGTTTTAATATTATAAAAAATTACAGATGCCCTAGTAATGATGTGTATCAAAGTAATGATGCTAAAGAAAAGGTTGTGACTCGGAGGCAGACAGAAAACTCTAGCGATAATTGTTCGTCGAGTTCTACATCGAGTTCATCGTCGAGTTCATCGTCAGGAAAACGTAAGCGTTCTCACCGCCACAAGCGTCGCCAAAAAAGCAAGCACAGTCGGAAGTCCGACCGGAAGCTTGAAAAACTAACAAAAGAAATCAGTGAGTTACGAAAATTTGTTTCTTATAATAATAGGTATAGTGATAACGATAATAACTGTACTGATAACATTTCAACAATATCTGAAATTAGCCGTGATCTTTATAATGAAAATTTTGATGAAAATATTCCTTCGGAATTCGCTTTTAACATTGAGACTAAGTTAAAGGAACCTTCTGTTCCTAAAACACCGGATAATTATTTGAAATATTTGTTAGATGTTCAAAGATTTGATAGTTCTTCGTGGAATGAGGTACGCTATGCTGACACGCAAAAAATATATTACCGCACTCCAGGTTTCTGCGAATTGGAAACAAACGAGGAGGTAAAAGCGTATGACTCTAATCGTCATATGTCTCATTCCGATAAGTCATACGCAGCATTAAACTTCTGTGTTTTAAAACAACGTGAGATACTCCAAGATAATTTGCGCTCTTTGATTGCTTGGGCTGATAGTAGTGGTTTTAATACGGACATCTTAAGTAATAAGCTTGAAGAGTTATTTGTTAAGGGTGAATTTCATAAAGTTTCTAGTGATTTGTTGCAATTAACATGTGGGCATAGGTCAGAAAGTATAGAACTGCGTCGTGATGCCATCATTGCTCATGTTCGCGATCCTTTAATGAAATCGACACTAAATAAGATACCACCCTCTTGTACTCACTTATTTAATGCTGACGCTTTTACTAGTGCTTTGGAAAAGGCTGGTGGTGTCCGTAAAACGTTTTGGCCTTATAATAATGCAAGTTTTCCCCGCTCTTCACAACCTGGAAATAGTAAGCGATCTAACCGTCCCTCGGGGGGACCAGGTTTTTATAAGGGACCATTGCGTGGTAACCCAAGAACATATGATTTGTCTGCTGATCGTCGGCAACATTTTTATCCACTCTCGGGGAGTGGATCATATAATCATGGCTCTTCGGGAGAGCCAAACCAACAAGAGCCACATAATCTTGGTGGCCATAAGCATACGAAAGGCCAGTACGATTCCTTTCGTGGCAGAAACACACATCTCGGCCCTAGACCTCACGGCGCCCAGCGAGGTGGTCGTAAACGGCATCACTCTCCCTCTGCCAGTAGAGGAAATGCAAAAAGGTCGAAACAATGACTCGAGACAGTTTCAGGCTGGTCAGCTACAAAAGTATCAAAGGAGGTGGCAAAAGATCGGCGCGCCAAAGGTAATTTTAAAAATGATTCAAGGGTATCAGGTACCCTTCGTAAAAAGACCTCCGCTTACCTTACCAGCTGTGCAGAAACGATTAGCCAACACAAGCGAATCCGAAGAGATGACGTGCATAATAGAAAAAATGAAATCTCAGAGTATCCTGGAACGAGCAAAGGCAACCCCAAGTTTCGTTTCCTCGATGTTCTTGGTACCGAAAAGCGATGGATCGATGAGGCCTATTTTCAATCTGAAAACCCTCAATCGGTACATTCAGCCGGACAAATTTCGGTTAATAAATATGCATCGAATACCGGATTTTCTGCAGGAGAACGACTGGCTATGCAAGGTAGACATTTCACAAGCCTATTTTCACCTTTCAGTAGCGAAAAGTCACAGACGCTTCCTACGGGTCATTTACAAAAACGAATTGTTGCAAATGACATGTTTACCTTTTGGACTAAGCACAGCTCCAAAAACGTTTGCTACAGTATCCAATTGGATAGCTCAAGTTCTCCGCAATCAAGGTGTAAGGATTGTCGTCTACTTGGACGACTATTTCTTGGTGCACCAAAACCATTCAACTCTTCAAAATCACGTACACATGCTAATAGCTCTCTTAACATATCTAGGATGGCATATAAATTTCAAAAAATCCACACTCATTCCTCAAAAAACAATGGTGTTCCTAGGAATTCAGTGGTTCCCTTGGGAAAACAGAATGGCACTTCCGAAAGACAAATGCACGAAGATCATTCAAAATCTTACTGCCATCTTGGAGAAAAAGTGCGTCACCCTCAAACAAGTGCAGAGCTTGGTAGGGCTCTTAAATTTCGCCAGCTTCGCGGTACCACGCGGAAGGTTGTATCACCGTTTTCTCTTAAAATTTCTAAATTCCCTACCAGACCATGCAACAATGATGCATTTATTGCCTGCAAATGTCAGGAAGGAAATCCAGTGGTGGACCGGGAACTGTCATGCCAGTAAAATTTTACATCCTCTCCCAGCAAAACACTTTCTGACCACGGATGCTTCCGACATAGCTTGGGGTGCCCAGCTCGACAACCAGTCGTTAACAGGATCATGGCTAGTGCACGAACGAAAACTTCACTGCAATCAGAAGGAAATGCTGGCTATTCTGAAAGTTTTTCAGGCCAAAGCAGCAGAACTACACAACAGTTCCGTACTGATACAGTGCGACAACAAAACTGTCGTAGCGTATTTGCGGAACGAAGGAGGAACTCGGTCATCTCCACTGAACGACTTGACTTTCCAAGTTTTTCAGATAGTAGACAGATACGGCATTCATTTTCGTATTCACTACATCCCCGGGAAGCTGAACAACCATGCCGATCATCTTTCGAGACATCGGCAACCACCCGAGTGGCACCTAAAACCCAGTTGCGTAGAGAAAGTATTCCGAAAATGGGGGATACCAGTGGTGGACCTCTTTGCATCAGCCCGAGCTCATGTTGTAGCGAATTACGCTACTTTAGACCTAACCGACCAAGAAGCAATAATACACGATTCTTTCAGCATTCCATGGCACTTCACTCTGGCGTGGGTCTTTCCACCTCCATTCCTCATCCCCAAGGTTCTAACTCACCTGAATCAATCATCTGGGATCTACCTCCTGGTAGTCCCAAGATGGGAGAAGGTTTATTGGCGAGCCGATGTGAAATCGCGAGCTCTAGCACCCCCATTCGAGTTGCGGAATCTACGTCATCAGCTACTGGACATTTCCACGGGAGAACCACCTCCGAAAGTCGAACAGATTTGCCTGGAGGTGTGGAAATGTGGGGGTGGTCTGAAGAAGTAAAATTATGGAATGCAAGACAGCTAAATTTATTAAAATCTTCGTGGCGTCCCTCTACTCTTAAAACGTACGAGGTGGCATGGAATCGTTGGAAAGAATGGTGTAAAAGTCAAAATATTAGCGCAATAGGATGTAGTGCATCAACTTTGGCAAAATTTTTAGCAGACCTGTATCTAAATCATAATTTTTCATACAACACAATACTTTTACATAAATCTGTAGTCGCAACGTTAAGTAGTACCAGTTTTTCTAATAAATTAAGTTCACACGTTTTAATTAAACACATTTTAAAAGCTATTTCTCTTAAAAATCCTAAAATATTAAAATCTCCAGTATGGGATGTTAATGAGTTATTTGTATTTTTAAATAATATGTCAGTCGATTTCAGTAATCTCTTTCAAACAGCTAGACATACTGCATTGTTGTTATTATTATGTTCTGGTAGACGCATACATGACCTTACTTTATTATGTGTCGATCCAAATCATTATCATACTGTAAATAATAGTATAGTTCTATGGCCTAAGTTTGGGTCGAAAACAGATTGCAGTTCTTATAGGCAGTCAGGCTGGAGACTTTTACCGAACACTGCTTGCCAAAATCTTGATCCTGTGTTCTGTGTTAAAAAGACCATATCTTTGTTCCAATGTCGTCGAAGTGAAGCGGATTTGTCTAACTTATTTATAACGTTTCGCGGCCAACCAAAACCAGCCTCTCGTGCAGTTATAGCCGGTTGGATAAAGACAATTTTTCGACAGGCTGACATATTGGCATCTCCTGGTAGCATCAGATCAGCTGTAGCGTCCAGAAATTGGGTCGATAACGTTGATTTTGATGATCTGTTGGCACGAGGAAATTGGAGATCTGCTAATACTTTTAAAAAATTTTACCGTCGTGAAATTTATAAGAATAATAATGATTCTACTTCTAGCATTACGGCCTTATTTCAGCCTACTAACTAGTCCTAATTATACCCAATGGTACCTAATGTTGATTATGTAATCATAACCTGTTATAAATTTATTAATAACTGTAATTTGGTAAGATGTTAAAATATATTAATTGTTCAATGCAACTTTCAAACTTCTTATTTTGTAGCCTAAATATAAATACCTAATTATGATCACATTGGCGTTTTATAAATATTACCGCCATCACCAGGCGATAACAAACACGTCTCAATATTAAGCTTCGAATAACGGTCAAGTGGTTTAATAGAAGCGTTTTACCTTACAATAAAACGCATATTAAACTACTTACCTTATTCGAAGCTTAACTTTTTACTACTGCCTGGTGATTCTCGACGCAATGATTTAAAATGGCGAGAATTCTTCTCTCCAATTGCACCTGGTGATGGCGCTGTTTCCGCTGGAACCCGGAAATGACGTCAGAAAAGAGGTAAAATCACTAAAATTGACGGGAAACGGATGTGCCTATCTCAATATTAAGCTTCGAATAAGGTAAGTAGTTTAATATGCGTTTTATTGTAAGGTAAAACGCTTCTATTTTTTTATTTTGTATGAAATATGAACCTTGTTGCTACAGAAATATTAAGAACTTATATGGAATTTGAATTATAAAAATAATATCATAAAATTGTCCAAATGATCTATATTTTTTCAAATAAACATTTGTTGATTGATAAACAAATATAGAGAATTATTGGTTTGTAACTAATTTATCTTACAAAAAATCTCCTCATTGTCGTTCTGTGTCCATACCAAAGAACAGAACTCCCGGACAGTAGGGGATAAGAAACAAATCGCAAAATTCATGGTCTATGAATGAGTGACTAATTAACAGTGATAAGTGTTATTTTGTTTCATAAAAATTTTTTCTGTTACGAACGGAAGTTATTGCCAACACGAAAAAAATCTGATTTTTGGACTTATGCAAAGAGAAAGGTATATATTTTAATGAATAAGAGTGGCAAAGGTATTACTTGTTTGTACGGGAGTGCTGCCTCTAGCGAACTGCACGAAAACTATATACCTACTTGTACATATTATGTATGTATACACAAATACATAGCTAGAATTTTTTATTTTAGTCGCACCAAGGAGATGACTAGCCGGCAATACTCTTATTTTAAAATTGTGATATTGTTTTGATGATTTACAAATTAAAAATAATCATAATTTGAAAAAACACTATAGCTGATTAAGACAAATAATTAACCAATGCACCATTTCAATGTTTTAATTTGTGTTTGTTATAAAAATCTTGAGCTGCGTTTTTCAGGATTTGGTAACCGGTGTAGGGGTACACAATATGGAACTGAAATAGTAACAAAATTTAATGAATATCAAGTTTATGCCATTCTTCCTATGTGTTTGATAAAGCTTTGAGAGTTAGAAGTGATTAGATGGACTATTTACATAAAGCTTCACAGCCAAACAAACAGTTCTTCTTGTGATCAACTCTTTATCATAATAACAATGGAAATTAACAGAAACAGTAACAAACAGAGAAATAAATAACTAAGTATGGAATAACAATAAAGTAACAGTTTAGAGTTAACAGAGCCAGAACTCAGTGGTATGACAATTGCTACGTTCCGTTTGCCGATTATAGCGCTCACAGCGCTCATATACCCGTTCCGAATGCCTGTGAGCGCGCTCACAGCGATATCGATTCGTCATCAATGACGTCATAAACGCCGCCATCTTACCGCTCACAGTGCCAACGCTACGGAGCATGGTCGCTGTGAACAGCCTGTCAAAACTGTTTTTATTAGTCGATTAAAGATTTTAAAAGCTTGCTTATTAATTTTCTTTCGTAATAATGTAAAAAAATTGCTCCTGCTTCATTCAGGGTCAAAGATCTTAATGAAATTATAACTTTAGACTTAATCGACGAACAATCAGAATGTTAGCGCGCTATTTACCGTTCCGATTGCAATATCACTAATAACACTTTTAGCGCGCTCAAACGAATCGGAACGGTTTTGAGCACTTTTAGCGCTGTGAGCGCTGTAATCGGCAAACGGAACGCAGCAAAAAATTGACAATGAGAATGAATGAACCATTGTCCTCAACCAATGGACAAGGCCTAGCCACGAAAAAAGCGTGCATACCTAAACTTGAAAAAAAAATAAAATAAAATGGCGTCCATTTTTAGGCTTGGACAACGAGTATCGAATCTACTATCGATATTTTAGAACTAAATATTGAACTTGAAATATAAAATTAAAATTGTAAACTTTTGTAAGAGATTGACGTATTTGAAATAATCATAGTTTATGGTTTAATTACTTTCATTTTATTTCTTTTAATATAAAAAATAAAGAACTATACAGTTTATATTCGAAAGTCCTAATATAGCCCCGTCAAATTAGCCAGAAAAATAGTAGTCAAATTGCATTAATTCCCAACATGTTGAATTTTGGTACAGACCTGAAAAGTTATTCAAGTTCAAGCATCAAAGTTTTCGGTTTAATCAATTAAATTCTGGCTTGTCTTCAATGATTACGATTCAAAAATAGACAAAACAACTACCTGCCTATTCAATAACAAAATTAACAATTCTAAGCTAACTTAATTCCCTCTTTCTTCACGCCTTTTTGTTTCGTAAAATACACGCACGCAAGCAAAGCCAATACCGTTTCGATATGATTTACTGCTTAAGCGCCTGTTATCGTTGGCATCGAAAGTAGGAATAAAAAACATATTAATACCTAGCTGTGCCCGTTCTTTGTTCGCGTGGAATAGTGACTTTGGGCAGCATTTTTTGGATATAGCTTTTGGTTAATATGGGATCATAAAGTATTGGTAGTAAAAGAAATGGTAGATAGCTTAGATATGTAGATAGGTAATCTATATTAAAACATTGGAATAATTGCCACATACAATGTAATGTAAAATAAAATAAAAAAAAACAACAAATTGGGATTACATTAATAACGAACTATTTATATGGATCAAGTGTCCGAAATAAATTATTATATCATAGTTTTCTCTAGCAGTTTGTAATCTTTGTTGATATTCATCTTCATTTTCAAGAAGTCAGGCATTGTTATGTCGCTCTCGATCAGCTGTTAATCGAAAATCACGAAAGACACTACTTCCCAGCTCTCTAGACTACAAAGTTCGTGCTCTTTGAGAGTTCAGGCGAGCTTCCCTGTCAGTAAAGGTCTCCGACTCACGCGATAGTGCTTGAGCTTCACGATCGGCAGTGAGACGTGATTCCCGTTCTTCCTGTATCTCCTGAGATCGGGCATTTGCTGTCCGGACCCTCTAAGAGCTCAAGCGGGTTTCCCTGTCAGCAAAGGTCTCAGACTCAGGCGATAGTGCGTGAGCCTCGCGATCGGTAGATAAACGTGCCTCTTGCTGTTCCCTGTTCTCCCTAATTCGAGTGGTCATCATTCGAAAACGATTTGAACTCAATCGAGATTCTCGCTGAGTTGAAGTTTCTGCAGCACGTAACCTGGCCTGATGTTCCTGAGATGCAGTAAGTCTTGCTTCACGCTGTCTTCACATTCCTGTGATCAAACTAATCTCATCCTTTTAGCATTTCTGCTGCACTGAGAGAGGTTGGATCTTTTTCGTGGCATTCTTAAAATAAATCGTACTATTTAACAGTCAATAAGTCTTCTTTATATTTTTAAAATAGTAGAATCAGACTAAACAAAAATAAACTAAATGTTATGTTTCCTTTCCAGATTACACAATCAAAATAAAAAAAACAAATTAAATGCACTTCTAAAATCAATTTATATTTTTTTATTCATTTTAATCGATACATCAAAATGTCGATACGAATCGGGAATCGATACCTATCATTCATTCGTTTTCATACAATGTCGATGGGTATATCGAATGCAACTATTCGCCCATGCGCCTGCAGAATGCGTGCGTTCGCTGCAAATACTGAATTATAATATCATTTTTAACTTTTACTCATAATATTTTTTTATAGACAATTATTATAAAGTATCAGTCAATGCTACTAACAGAAAAAAAAAGATGGAAGATAGATACAGAATAGTAAAAAATATGTTCGACATGATTCTTTACATTGAGATAACTTTTTTATTTCTGAACCTATTGATATAAAACAAGACTAAATGTTAAGTAAAACTTACCACAATATATTAATGAAAACTGCATCTTAATCGGATAAGCCGTTTCTAAGATTAGCGTGCACAAACACACAGACAAACAAACATACAGACAAAAAAAAATATTTATTACATATTTAGGTTCGGCATCGTTATTATAACAACCCCTGCTATTTTTTTTATTTTTATTTTCAATATACAGATAGCATGTTTCTGCAATTTTATTATATGATCATCGATATTTGGTTAAATAATCAAAGCTCCGGAACATCACTTTTGACAGCTTTTTTTGACAGAAAAGTAACAATAAATGGTGATTTGCGGCACCCTAGCCATTTGCTATGATGTCACTACACGATTGATATTTTAGTGACAACATTCAAAAATAGTTCTATCTCTTTCATTACTATATCTTATCATTTTTGTATAAGTAGAGGGAGACAACCAAGTTTTTCCTCTGCTATGATTCGATATACATAACTAATTATTTATATAGGACATTACGACTACTCCATGTATTTATCACCTCGCTGGAATGAACTATGTTATATGGAACGTACGATTGAATTTGAAACTATAGACAAGGCAAGGTGTATTTTATTTAATAATTATGATGACAAAAATCTTGATGTTATCGCCACATTTTTCAATATATATGATACTGCGCCCCCCAAACTTGTGTTAAGAATGTATGTAAAATATATTTATTGTCTAACTTTCCATAAATTTGGAACATATGATAGCTTTGAGCACACTGCATCGATTGAAAAAAGGAAAAAGGCACCTAGCCGATGATTTAAGCATTAAAGCCTCATTTCACTCCGTTATATTCGTACCAGAATTGAAAAAATCGAACTAACATGATAAAAAATATACGAATATGTCAATGCACGGCCAAAAAATTTTTTTTCAAAAACTTATATATATTTTTTTTTTATTTTTTTTTTATCACTATAAAAACAACCACTCTTCCCGTGTCGCTATGGAGATATTTGTGGTTACCTTGGACGTTTCAGTAGCGTTCCGTGAACTAGTATTCGGCCACAAGTTTTAAATTGCGTATTAATTTTATTGAAAATCGTAAATTATAAAAAAAGCACATAATTTTTTCATTATAAATTATGAAATGCAAATAGAAATGATTCGCATTGACATTTTCACATGAAAATTAACCTTAAAAAAAAATAGATGTACTGCGGATTTGACCTTATAGACATCCTTAACCTAATATGCGAGACTTAAAATCTTACTTATCTCTAAATCCCATTGGAATTTTGGTATTCAATATAACCTGTCAGTTCTGGATAAAATACATTTCTATTGGTGAGAGATATTTTTATAATTAGTGGTTTTAGAGTTTATCAATATCATTTAAACAAAATTTCCTTTTAAATTATTAGTATAAATAAATAAATATATATTTAATTTACGTGTAAGAGGTATTGTAGTTTTCAGACACACCAGTAACAGTTTGAGAGAAGCCAGAAGAAAACCTGAAGAATGTATTTTGGTACGCCTGGAACTACCTGACAAATAAATATTTCAAGTAGTTCTAATATAAATATATCTTCTTTAGTCAAGATATATTATTATACAGCTTTAAATAACACTTACAGCGTCTTAAGTAACGTGTGTAAGCGCGGTCGATAAAATTTAATTCAAATTCAAATATATATTTCTCAACATTGACAATTACTTGTTCTTGTTGATGTTATATTAAGTATGACTCTACCACCAGTTCGGAAAAATCTTCGCGAAGATCTGGCAAGAAACTTCACGGGTATCGTTTTTTCAAAATCAATATCATAGCTCTTTATGTCTATACCAAATTATTTTTATCCACGTCTGTTAGCTCGGCAAGTCTTCCTTCTCCAAGTATCCAAACGACGAACATCCCCAGACAGCACCCGACGCTACCGTAAGAAGATAGGGTATTTTACCAAAAGCAATTTAGCGCACCCCCTTCCCTAATCGGGTGTCGCTTCAGATGAAGGCTAACGGCAAAATCTTGCTACAGACATTGAGGTGGTTTATAGTGGGTAGTTGCCACTCTGATATGCATGATAAATTTTCCACCTTCCTCCCCGCGGAGGGTGCTGCTTAGGCGGTTAAAATAAAACAGGCAAGGCAATCGTGTCATGCCAACTGGAAACACGGACATAACCGCGAGCAATAGCTAGTAGGTACATCGGTAACTAGAAAGACGGCTGGTATATTAACTTTATATGTTATAAGTGATGTATAGTAATACAGTGACACAGATTAAATTGTAAACCTTATTTACTTAAAACCATTATTAGATAAAAAAACAAAGAATACATAGAAAAAGAGAAAAATATTCAAGCATGAGTACATCTGCAACATAGACAAAACAATGTCAGCCGCACCTTTAATATCAAGCCACAGAGGTAAGGGCTTTAAAAATGTACAAGTAAATTAGCTAAACATGATTAATGCCTAGTTACAATATTGAGTCGGGAAAGTTCAGCTAGTTATATAACAAGCCTAGTAATTTCTATAGCATTTATCTAAAATGCGGGTACTTACATATTTGTAATCTGACATTTACAGTTCATGATACGTTCTTGAACTAGGATTGAAAGGGAAAACCCCAGTTTAGGGTTCCCTTTCAAAACTCAAACGAAATGTTTGTATGTTTTTGAAATTTGGGAATCAGACACATTAACAGCCGCTCAGAGACGTTACTTAGCTACTGGAAGCGCTCTTAATTATAGATGTTGGTTAGCAAATCCAGACTTGGATAAAGTATAAATCAAGTATATAGTCGCTAACGCATCATCAGTCGATATAATAATCAGATTCAATATTGATAAATAACACTTAGAAATAGTGATGGGTGCGAATGCCGCGTAACATCGCGGGTCGCATGTTAGTTACTTCCCTCTAAAATGGTTGAGGAGGGCGATGGCTGGATCCCGCGTTAACTCGTGAACGGGTGCCGTTTGAGGGTGTTCGTCGTTTGGATACTTGGGGGAGGGAAGACTTGCCGAGCTAACAGATGCAGAAAAGAATAATTTTGTATAGACATAAAGAGACTCTGTAAATTTATTTTGAAAAAAAAATATACCCGTGAAGTTTCTTGCCAGTTCTTCTTCACGAAAGTTTTTTTCGAACTGGTGGTAGAATCATGTTTTATTTGACGTCCATAAGAACAAGTAATTGTCAATGTTGAGAAATAAATATTTGAATTTGAATTTGAATTTGAGTTTACCGGGTATGACAGCATTACAAAAAAAATTAATTACTCTTAAATAATCCTACCATTAACTGTAGGTAACTAACCACGAAAACTACAAACAATAAAATTAACCTTTCATCAAATAATCAAATAATCTTTATAAACGAAAGAATTGCTTGTTTGTAATGTATATAACATCTGAATAAAATGAAAACTCTTGCATTACATTGAAAATACATTCCCTCGAAAAATTCTTACGGGATCAGAGGGTGCAATTTCGCAAAACTGCAATTATCCTCAATAATACTAAAACCTTTTTCTATAAAAGTACTTTCAAATTGGTACAGGCGATTTCAGTGATTTACGCTTTCATTAATGTACAAGACAAAAGAAAATATTTTAAATACACAGGAAATAAAACAACATATGAGTATATCGAATAAAGACTAAGATAAATTAAACAATTAAACATAATTATAATAAAAGAAACCCCATAGTAAAAATTAAATTGGAGTCATAAAATTTTTACAACTCTATAAGAATGGTCAACATTTTTTTCAAAGTAAATTAATTCGTTTGGAAAGATTTATTTGATATCAGAATCTTTATTTTAATATTTGGCAGTTCTTTTGTTTGTTTATAATTATTTAGTTATTTAATATATTGCCACAAATAGTTATGCTCTGTTGGTATGCTCGTACGCTTGTTCGTGTACAAGTTTATGGATACTTAGATAACATACAAAATTAAAAAAACTTTTTTGTTGTTGTCGAACGAAATGAATGAAAATGTGTACGCGATATTTAAAATAATACTTGTGGTTTACTTAGATATATTTTTTACTAGAACAAATTACTTATTAATTATTTGAAATGAAAATGCAAATGTCACGATATAGTAATTACAATTTAACTTAAAAAAACACCGATACATTCTATGAATATTTTTTTACTTTGTACGTCTATAAGGATCTCGGCAAGACAAGAAAATAACACATAATATCATCATAACAATAATTTTGTTCCGTCTCGTGTAGAATTACCGAGGTGAAGTTCAATATCAAAACAAGAAAAACGCCTCAATGACATTAATAAAAACTACTTTTAAACGAGTACTGGATCCACACACTATCTTACAACGCGTCCGCGATAACCAACGAGTCAATATCCTCTGAGACAAATCGATTTTAATACTATAAAAACGAGTGAAATATTTAACTAAATTCCTCAATAAAAAGACGCCTTTTATGGTATAGGCGAGTCCTCTAAATTTTGCCGTAACGTCGCTTAGTAAGCAGTTAAGTGATACTCAGTGAGCTGGGCGCACGTGAGAACCTTTTGTCATTCATAGAATCCCCGTGAATCGCAGTACGCGAGTTATCTTTGACGTACGAAGTTGTGCGAACAATGTGGAAGGTCTTCGCCGTGCCATGTTTCACGCTTGTGCTCGCCGCGCCCGCAGATTACATAAACTTTGCGCCGGTCAACGATTTCGCGCTTAAACTCCTAGACAATACGTACGCGTATCAAGAAAATTTCGGAACCAAAAATGTTGCCATATCTCCTTTGTCTGTTTGGAGCGTCTTCGCTTTACTGGCTGAAGGATCGTCCGGAGAAACTTTCATGGAGTTGATGTCAACTCTCAGATTGCCCAACGATTTGAGAGGAACGCAGAATTTGCATCATGCTGTTAATTCAGTTTTGAGAAACGGTAACCAAGATGTTGTATTGAACCAACAATCGGCCATGTTTGCTGATTGCTCACTGGAAGTGCATCAAGAGTTTTGTGCCGCAGCTGTTTCCTACAACACGGACATTTACTCCGTAGACGCTAGTAATATTACAAAGTTAGCTGACGATATAAACTACTACATTTGTGTTGCCACAAATGGAAGAATACAAAATGCTGTGAAGCCAGATCTTCTCCAAGATCTGCGAATGATAATAGTCGATGCATTATATTTTAAAGCAATTTGGAAGTACCCATTTGATCCAACGCAAACAAAGGAGGAAGCGTTTTACGATTCTTTAGGACGACAAATTGGAGCAGTGAATATGATGTACCAGAAAGGACCGTTTATAATTGGAGAATCAGCGCAAATCAACGCTCAAATTCTGGAGCTTCCTTATGGGAGCAACGAAGAGTTCTCGATGATGTTCCTGCTCCCATTTGATGGAATGCCGATAAAGAAATTGATAAGCAATTTAGCTACGGCATCTCTGGACTGGGTGACTGAGTTTAGATCTCAGGGCAGCTTGCCTTCTGCAGACGTGTACATTCCTCGATTCAGGATGTCTACACAGACGGATTTAGTACCAGCCTTGCAGTATTCAGGAATAAGGTCCATATTTGACAGTCAGAGGGCTAAGTTGCCAGGTGTTTCTGACAACCCTCTGTTTGTTTCGAAGACTGTTCAAAATGTAGAAGTAGAGGTGACAGAAGAAGGGACCACGGCCGCCGCAGCAACTGTCGTTGGTGTACAAGACAGATTTTTAGGGCAAAGGTTCGAGGCCAACAGAGAATTTGTGTTTCTGATCTGTCATAAAAAGTCTAGTTTGATTTTGTTTGCGGGTGTGTATGGTGAACCTTCGCTCATGTAAATTAAATTATTTATTCTCTATCTTGTTTTTTTTTTGCGGGTGTAAATAATAAGCTACTCATAATTAAGTATATCTACATTTTCACTAGTAGGTACCTAATCAGCTTCTTGTTTATCATGGACTTGTTATAAAAAAATCTTGAGTATTTAGCAAAATACTTATAATTTTATAGCGTATAGTTCACACTTATCTCATACTTAAGCAGGTCAATGCTACTACAAGTTTATGATAACTTCCTCTTACGGCTGATTTACTGTTTACTAACTCAGCTTATTTTCTCAACAATTCAACTAGAATAGTCTAAAATGATTGCTAACTTGCTATAGGTAAATTGCTACTCTCAATTATGCATGGCACGCGCATGCCCGTAAGGTGTTTAAATAATACTTGGATAAACAACACCTTCCTATGTTTAGGTGCCCAGTTTTCCCGTGTAGCATCTGATCCAATAGACTTTAAGGTTTGACTGTAGTAGTTCATCGATTACATATAAACAAATCGTTCCCTTTATAATAATAGTCAATGCTAAAAATAATCACAAATATTATGTCTGTAAAGGCCCTTAATACAATAAAAAAACTCTGAGTATATCTATATTTTAGATGCGATTTATTTTTGCAGCGCTACCAGAGCTTAATTTTTTAGTGATTATTAATAGTATGAAATGTTTATAGTTCGGATTTATTCCCTTGCATTCCATCCCTCGAATTATGAACAAGTATCCTAAACAATTGTTATTAAAAAAAATAACAAGTATAATAAAGCAATGCCAATTAATCTATGCTTTATTATAGTTTATGTATAAAGATATAAAAATGTTCAAGATTTTTGAACAAATATTTGAGTTATCGAGCACATTGCAATTTATGCTTTTAATCGTAATGCAGTAATGTTATTTCGATACATTTGCAGTCACTGCGTACAAACGCGGGACGTTGCAGATCCGTGCCAGCGCTGGCAGGAGTGTCCATTTAATATGAATGTTCTTAATATTGACAATATTAAAATCATCTTAAAATGCATGTAAATATGACACTTATAAACAAATTGCTTTATTAATACACCCACTTGAAATCCCAAAGCCGTACCTTACGAATAAACCTCTTCAATTACTTACGAAACTCACTCATTTCGTAAACAACACACACGCAAACACAAATAGATTTTATTGGTACATCAGAATCTTGACTTTGGCAGCCAAATTTTTTCAAGGTCGTTGTGGAAAATTGCCACAACAATGACCTAAGAAAACGTTTCGTGGGAATTGTACAATCAATAGGAATTTACATATAATAGACTAATTATTAAAGTTACACAAGAGAATGTCGCAGTTATGGTGTATAGGAGGTCAAATTGTGACCTATAATGTATCCAACTTGGTCTGAGGATAGAGGTGCTGTATGCTTCAGGGCTATACCGGGCTATAACGGGCTATACCCAGTTTGGCAACAGATGCGAAACCTAAAATAACTGTACATAGGATTAAGTATAGGCTTAAGTACCCTATGTAAATCTTTTTGGAAAATAAAAGTTATTATTATTATTATTATTAGATGGTTAAGTTGGATACAATATTCGCAGCCTTTAAGTTACAAACCTGAGTTAACAATATTAACCTCGGAGTTAGCCGGTATTTATTTATTGTTCTTCCGTCGTGTCGATTTCTATTGGACGAACAGTGACATATTTTATTTTAACGCGTGTTAGCTTAAGTTTTAACTTAGATCCGCGTAAGTAGCCCTAAGGGATTTAAGTTAGAAATATTTTGACCGACATAATTATAACGTAAATATGTTGAACACGTTTTAAAGGAATAAAACCAGAAGCAAACGTTTTAACAAAACATGTGTAACGTGTCTGTTTGTTCGTTAAGTTCTTCGTCCCGATAAATATCTAAAGCGTCATTGTCACTAAAGTACGTCTTCTTATAGAAGGGTCGGATGACGGGTCACTCACTTCCCTCTAATATGGTTGAGGAGGGCGATGGCTGGATCCCGCGTTAACTCGTGAACGGGTGCCGTTTGAGGGTGTTCGCCGTTTGGATACTTGGGGGGGAGTGAAACTTGCCGAGCTAACAGAACAAGTAATTGCCAATGTTGAGAAATAAATATTTCATTTCATTGCATTTCAAGCCAGTGAAATTGCTGGGAACTAAGGAAACATAAGCCTACAGTTATTAGCAGAGACTTTCAAGTATTGCTACTCTCAATTATATTTTTAGTAGTTACTACCTACTATTAGTAGTTATAATTAGTATAATTATTAGTAGTTAGTACCTACGGTAAACGATGATCTTGAAAGACACTCGATTGGCAAAAATTAAGCATTTTCGGTTTTTTGCTGGGTTTATACGAAATTTATACGAAACATCAACGTTTTTAGTATGTTACGAGTAGATATACAGAAACCAGTGGAGTTTGCGTACCAGTCACAAGCAGTACAATAAACAAAAAAATTTTTTGTCTGTACCAGAGTTCGGCGCTAACAACATATTGTTGTAAAAAAATACTATAACAGTCTTGATATAAAAATAAATAATGTATGGTTGATGATTGATGCAGCGTTGCTGACCTTGACGTAATTTTAATTTCAATAATTACACCTCAGTTATAATGTTAGCTCCCATACCATCTACGCAATATGGTATTGATTCTTACAGTTTTCATAGCCGACAACACAAGCACACGACACGGCTGATGGTAAGTGGCATCTCACCTTGGAAATTATTGGATTTAAGAGTTTTATTTATCAATATTGAATCTTATATTGTTTAATATAAGATTCAATTTGATATTAATCGTTGCCCACCGAAAACTTCATTTGGAACTTCCATTGTTCCAGTAATTGCACTGGCTGTACCTTCCTTGAAACCCGAACACGACCACACAATCTGGGTTGCTATGGCATTCAAAACAGAAAGGAAACGAAATATAGTAATGTATCACACCGAGACAAGGTCTTAACAAAAGAAATTAGACAAGACGTATAAAATTGTACGAGTATAACTTATTTAATTTCAGTTGTGTAGTTGCGAGAACGAAAGAAAGAGAAAGCTCGACGGAATCCACAAATTCGATTGCTTCATTTCCTTATCCAGGATGAAAAAATGATATAAGTAGCTTTTTCTTAGCAAATTTTTCTTAGCTTCTTCTTAGCTTCGTCGCACAGGCTCGGTGGGTATGCACCCTAAAACTTCACTACCCCAACCAAAAAGCATTTTTATTTGGCAACAGTATGATACTACGTTACCGACGCTGGCTAGTCGATGGACCTACCTAGTCGGTCCCGGGTTATATCCCTGACGACCCAAATGCGTGTAATAACATGTTTCATCTCAAACGATGAGTTTTTTCAGCTTAGTACATAAAGCCGATTACTCTAACAGTGAAGAAAAACATCTTTTTTTTTAAGCCGCCTAAGCAGCGCCCTCCGCGGGGAGGGAGGTCGAAGATGCGTCATGCAAACCTCCGTAGGCACTGACTTCTGCAGGGTGATGTGAGACTCACCAGGGTGGCACCTACCCACTAAATACCACGTTGCTGGCTGCGGCATGGGAATGCTAAGCAGCCTTCATCGGAGCGACACCCGGTTAGGGAAAGGGGTGCGCAAGTGGGGACCCGCTAGCGGGTCATCCGCTGAGATCAGTTATCACATAAGGTGCTAGTGACAGGTTGGATGATGATTATTTGGCCTGGACAACCTTAAGCTGGTACAGATTCACCGAGAGCTTATCGGGGAAAATATCGTGAAGAAACCTTTAATATATACTATTTATTTCGAAGATATGTGTAGGTAAGGCCGCCAATTTGCAGTGGGCAACTATGGTGGACTCTGAATTGCCTGAAAACGTCCCTTATCTGGGTTAAGCTGATACCCCTGCAGTGGGGTTATTAAGGCTGTCGTGTGTATGAAAGTATATTACTGTAGAACATTATCCAGACAAAATGGCACTATATAACACACCAAAAGCTACGACTAGCTCGTTCTTTTAATACTCCTGCTCTATATTATGTCACAGGCGGCGGTTTGAGTTTGTCATTCAACTAAACAGCTAGCTGGTCGGCTCGCGCAATCCGCAGGATAGCCCAATTGTAAGCTTGTAAAAAAATGCATAAATCGCATATTCCTTGCTAATAAATTTTACTATTCTAATTACGGTAAGCCAGCACACTATAAAGCACGGTCATACTATGGAGATAAATAGTTTCCATTCAAGTTAATAACCACATAAAATTAAACCTACCGATTTAATAACAGGTATGAAAAAACCATCGTGACTATTGACAGTAATATTATCGGCTCATTATATTTTTCCATTATGTAATGTTATTCTTATTATTATGATGCTACAAACTTTACTGCAATTATGAATAGGGTTGTCAACCGTCAACTTTATTATGTGAGTTTTTTTTCGTAAGAACAATATTGTCAGTTTAATGTAAACAATGGTTGAATGTACTTGGTATGCAGAAAAGATCCAGAAACTTAGTGATATAAGCCTGGGCCCAGGTTTTTGCAAAGTTAACATGAGGAAAGTTGGTCTACTGAGCGATACGGTATCGCTAGCTTCGCGATATTTGGCAATCTTAAAGTAAGGTTATAAATACATTAGAATATGGAATGAAAAAAAAAACAAATTAAACTGTTGGAGCTTGTTTGCCAGCTCACGTATAAGGTAAAGTAAATAAAAATATTCTCATTTCCTTCTCAGAAGAATCAATATGTAGTAATAATATATGAGGATAATTTAATTTGTGTTACATTTGTATGATAAAGCTTTCAAACGGTAGAAGTGGCGCAAAAGTTTTAGAATTTACCGATCAAGTGCAAATAATGAAACAAAAGCAATATTGCACACAGGGAATAAATAAATAAGTAAATTATAAGTAAAGGAATAAGTAAATTGTTGTAAAAACAGTTCAGAAGTTTATGCAATTTTTCTTCAGAAATGGAAACAAACAAATCTACTTCACACTATTATTACACTGTAGATATTGAATAACTGATTTACAATGTATTACTGGCGAAAATTTATATATTAATTAACAATTTAAAGTTTAAAAATAAAGAATAAATGGCAAGTGCCAACCCTAATTTCAATTAAACTGTGCATTGTATAGTTTTTGCTAAAGAATTCGCATACAGGTAATATTATACAAATCCTTTTTATAGCGTGTTTAATATTTTTGAATATAATTCGCTAAAAGCTTTTAGGAAGTTAAAGTAAGGTTATATTTTAATGAGTTTGATACGCAGTCACCGTATCAGGGTTACCACTGTCTATGACCCGGTCGAATCATGTGAGCTTATCCGTATTATACGTCTATTTACCACCAGAAAGTTAATGTTGCTTATTTATTTATTTGACAGTTTTTGTACACACATATAAAAACAATTTAAAATACCTTAAATATTAAATATGTACAAACATACGGCTTATTTCTAAAAGAAATCTCTTCCAACCGACCTGTGAGAGGAGAGATTAATACATAACAAAGTAATGTGTACTTAATTTAAACATACATAAATTATATACTTAATAACGTAAGAAAACTTACATATGCTCATAAACATATATAAATAAAATAAAATACAATAAAATATATACAATCTAAAATTGTGTAAAGGAAAATTTATAAATGCCAAAACAATAAATAACTTACTTAATAAGTGAAAAGTAGTGGTCTCTAACTCTTTTTTTAAAGATAAGTAGTGTTTCTGACTCGCGGTTGTTATAAGGGAGTGAGTTCCACAATCTGACTGCATGAACGGTAAATGAATACGAGAAAAAGTCTGTTTTATGTGGATGTATGTGAAGGAGAGTACGCTTATGTGCTCTGCATGGTGCCTCTTTCGAATGGGTAAAAGAAAATCGTTCGCGAAGATATTGCGGGGAGTTTGGATTATAAATAACATTAAAAAGGTATCAGAGGATTCGCATGTTTCTACGAAGTCGGATAGGAAGCCATAGAAGTTTGTTACGGAACTCCGATACATGATCATGCTTTTTTAGACCGAATATAAAACGTATGGAGAGATTTTGTTAACGTTCCAGCTTATTTAGAAGCTCATCAGAGACCTCTAAGTAGCAGACGTCTGTATAATCGATGATGAGACTTTGAGCAAGGGAGATTTTAGTCGAAAAGGGAAGGAATGTTTGAAGGCTTTTTAAGGTATGTATTAAATAATGAACTCTACGACTGATTTCACTAACATTAGGTTGCCAAGAAAGAAAGGAATCAAATATTACACCCAGTTTTTGGCTGTGTCAGTGAAATCAATCCGAGTGCCATCAAACACAATAGGAGGAATATCGGATATAGTAATGCAACCGCGCATGTATCGACTACCCAGGATCATTGCTTGCGACTTGCTGCGATTGACACGTAATCCAAAAAACTTAGCCCGGTCACTTACGCGGCTGAGATCGTCATTGATAGCCTAAATGGCTGAGCCAACATCGCAAACTGGAAAATGACGGTAAATCTGCAAGTCGTCAGCGTAAAGATGAAAGTTACCTGAGGCACACCCGCAACGAGATCACACCAGTCAGAGTAGGACTCATCGAGGCGGACACGCTGAGACCTGCCTCGAAGATAGGAATATAGAAGATAGGAAACATACCGAGAAGGATATCAAAATCCACTGAGTTAAAAGCACTACTGAAATCTAGCAGAATCAGTAGTGTGAGCGATCCATTTTTCATAGCCCAGCGTATGTCATCTGTCACATTGGCGAGTGCTGATACTGTGCTGTGACCCGGTCGGAATCCAGATTGGAAACGGCTTAGCAAATTATTGCTAGTAACGAATGCCAACAGTTGGCTATGGACAATGTGTTAAGGACTTTGGACAGGAAGGATGGAAATGAGACGAAATTGGGTAATGGAGCTAGAACACTTTAGGAAGTGGTATAACGTGAGCTCTTTTCCAAGCGGTAGGGAAAGTATTGGTAGCTAAGGAATGGTTCATAATATGGGTGAGTATAGGTAATACAGTAGGTAAGATCAAAGTGATCATTTTAAAGCACACATTGTCATTACCAACAGCTGCTGACGAGATGGAGAAAATGGACCTCTCAACACAGTCATCAGAAATGGCTGAAAAAATTAAAGGTGGATAAAAGGTGGAAGTAAGGAATTTGCAAACTTCCACAGTGGTATGGTTCGCTAGAGAATCATGAAAGTAGCGTCTCTTCGCGTCGCGACATAGACGGTTGCATAGATTTCGGAGATTTTTGTAGTCAGCGAGATTACAATCGAAAGGACGTCGTTTGTACCTCGATTTCGCTTTGTCGCGCAATGACATGGTGACATAGCGGTAGAGTTTATTTTGTTAAGATCAAGTCTGGGGCGGTAGTACAGTCCTTCCTATTTTACCCGCCATAACAATCACATTTACGGTCGGGTCAAAGGAAAGGAACAACCAGTGCAATTACTGGAACAAAAAAACTGAAGACTCCGGTCGGGAAAGCATCGTCAGTCGATTAATATTAACAAGCCATATTGATTTAAAACACCTACAATTGATGATATCCCAGGGCACGCCATCATAGTTTGCTGGCTATGAAAAAAAGTAAAAATGTGTCAGCCTATGGTAAAATTAAAGTTTTTAAATTTTACTCTTATGGCTTACATTATAAAGGCTAATAAATTAATATAGCTCAGCCCCAAAATAAAATTAACTAAATGTACTTTTTTTAACAAGTAATGGGTAAATTAAGCATGACTGTATGACATAAAAAAGTATGGTTATTAATCACGTAACCTATGAATGTCGTAAATCTTCCATTTTCGAAGGTTTTGAACATTTTGAATTTCTAACTTTTATATTTATAATTAAATCATATAAAAATGATACGTTTAAAATCAACCAATAGTATGAGCATTTAAATAAGTGTCCCTTTTGGTCCACTTGTTCTGGACGCATCAAGCGTCCTTTTCGGCGGCAGATTCTTTGTGTCCTCTATGTATACTGATCGAAATATATGATTAATCATGTAGTAAAACAATATTTTATTAAATAGCAGTTTCGAGAGTTTCATTTTTCTAGCTACATATAAAATATACTTATCCGATGTTACTTCTGAGTAATAAAGACTTCTAATTGTCAAAAAATTAGTTTAGTAATCAAAGTTGGTACATTATAGAATTTATAGAATTTGACAAACAAACTTTGATTAAAGTAAAATAGCGGAAAATAGAATACATTCTACATTAGGTACAGTTGGGGAAATTGGTGCAGGCTCAGATTCGCATTTGAATCCCCTACAGTGTTGTCGCTCCTTAGTATCCCAAGCGCCTACCAAAAACCGAACAACGCGCAAGCCATTCTCAACTTTGCCTGAGACTCCACCAACTTCCCCGACTGTACCGCAAAGGTGTCGCGGGTACTACCACAGATAAATTTGCTGAAATAAACTCAATGAAATTGTTCTTCAACATACATCGATAAAAAACATGGGCTTGCGAGCGATACAAAATATTTCGTGTCGTATATCGTCGGTTCGGTTCGCGTAACCATTTGACAAGCAAAATAGAGCGACCTGGGGCCTAATTGTCTAACTTCAACACCTATCGCGATCCTTTTCAATAGTGGTTGCGATAGTGATCAACAGAATTGTCTAATTTCTACGATCGCAATCGCTTTGGGATTTATGTTGTATTCAATACGAATTATATTGAATGCCATACAGCATTAGCTGCGTTTTGTTGTTTTGGTTTTTTTTCCAATTGTTGGTTTATTTTTGATAAATTGAAACCAATATTTTATTAATATTAAGTATATCATTATAATTATGATATTTGTTTATAAAACAATATCAACAAATAACATTGTTTTAATTGAGGTCCGCACCTTGAGGGCTTTTCGCCTAACAGCCGCCATTTTACTTTACTCATAGCCAACATACAATGTAACATACGTCTACATCTTCTCTTTCCTTCAGGTGAGATGTAAAACAAACTCCTGCCAAAAGTAAAAAATAAAAAAGCGGCCAAGTGCGAGTCGCACTCGCCCATGAAGGGTTCCGTAGCAGCAAGTAACGTAACATAAAATTTCTTGTAGTTCGTTGTAACTTTGATCGATGTTGTTGTAATAATAGTGTATTTTTTTAATTCGATTGAATATTAAATTCTGCTGGGTATGGCAACATTGCATGAATATATATTTTATGAGTTGGTTTTTTTACATTTATAGAGACTATCGTACACGCGTAGTATACCATTGATATAATAAATACAAGACCAGTGTCCTATTGAACCCACATTGCTATCATAAATAATTTGGAGATGAGTCTTATTTGGCGGCACAGACTCAATGACTTCCGGGAACCCGAACAGACCCACTTCCCGCGGACGGAAAGATGTACGACGAGACAATTTTTCATAAAATATTCGCACGACGTCGTCTTCCAAGACGTTATTTGGATTTAAAACATAGGAGAAAGTATCTTCAGCCAGGGAATTCATACTTAAAATAACACTTGAGTTTTATTTTAATATGAGTAGGTATTATCGAAGTAGGTAGGTATATTATGTATTTAGATGTAAGGAAATGAACAGAAAATCTTAGGCACCTATTACAGATTTATTATTAGAAAATAATGATTCAGGGTTACGATTTATGACGTATAATAAAAGCTACTTTTTTTTAGTTTTATCATTCTCTTATTTTAGAAGTTACAGGGGGGGGGCACATTTTACCACTTTGGAAGTGTCTCTCGCGCAAACTATTCAGTTAAGAAAAAAATGATATTAGAAACCTAAACCTTTTGAAGACCTATCCATAGATACCCCAACCGTAGTATGGGTTTGATAAGAGAAAATTTTAGTTTCAGTTCTATGTATGGAGAACCCCCAAAATTTATTGTTTTTTTTTTTCTATTTTTGTGTAAAATCTTAATGCGGTTCACAGAATACATCTACTTAAGTAATTGTCAATGTTGAGAAAAAATAAATATTTCATATTTCATTACTTATCAAGTATCAACAGTATAGTTCTTAAAATTTCGTAAAAAAGTGGCTGTGACATACGGACGGACGGACAGACAGACAGACAGACATGACGAATCTATAGGGTTCCGTTTTTTGCCATTTGACCCTAAAAAACGTATGATTTGTATGCTGACATTAAAATTTAATTTTTTAACGATTATTATAAAATTTTCTATTATCCGCTTCCCAATTTTAATCTGAGAATAAAGTCAGCATCTATAACGTATTTTAATAATTCGTGAATATGCGTTATTAAAATTAGAAAGCAAATTAATAGCAGCAACGGTGAAGCCACATCAGATTACTACACAGTCAAGGCAACGGCCTCAACGATTTATTGGCCATCTCGAAATTGATAAATACACATTTGACATTTGATCTCTTTTGCAATATTATCAAGTACCGTTAAGCGTTCGTAGAAGTACATGTGTTCGGGTTTGTTGTAAAATCTTTAAAGGAAATGTGTAATCTATACGAAGTATTTTTACTCATATTATCAGAGTAAAAATATCTAAGTTTGTTCATTTGTAACTCTGAACTGGATTTCATAATTTTTCTCCGTTAAAAGGATACGACGAGCGTTTCTGACGCAGTGGTAAAACCGCTGGCTTCTTGATCTTAAGGTTCGATCGTATTAACTGCCTAGTGTACAGATGAGTTTTTATAACTTAGAAATTTTATTCCAACTGCTTCCTAACTGCTAAGGGTTAGGGAGTATTTTTCGGAGTTATGTGTAAAGCCTGCTAGCTCACGGTAGACTAGCGAGGTGGAAGATAAGTCGTCTGGACTGTGGAATTATTAAAGCGGCCGTGATTGCAAAAAAGGTGACTTTGCCCTCTGTCAAATACTTTTTACATGAAACAGTCATCAAACACATATTGTATATTTATAATACAATTAAGGTTTATTTCGAATATATATAATATATTGGAATATATTTGGGAGCCGTTAAAATTGTATACCTTGCCATTAAAATTTCAATATCTTGTTGTTGTTTTTTTTTCGTTTTATATTATACACAAATGGAATTGTTTTAGGTAAGGTAAGGAATGATGCGAGTAAAACCGCGCAAATATGTTAGTGTTTCGTGTATGCGCTTATCAAAACTTTAGAATTGTGTTCAGGATTTTACGTTTGTATAATTTTTCTTGGAATTTACTAACTATATACTGAACGGCGGTTTTCCTTATTTAAAGAATAACGCATTGTAAAGTAAGCTTACGAAATATATGCGGTTTTAGGTTTAGCACAAATCAACCTTTCAGTAATGAATAAAGCGCTTTAATTTAGAATATCTTATGTCTAAATGTAGTTTAGAATTCGTTAGGTACCATTATAAAAATTTTAAGGTTTCTTATTACGTAGTCATGTAATGTATCGAAAACCAAATAGATAAATAAATAAATAAATGGACGCGCGGTTGTCAGTGTCGTTTGACAATTGTCACAGTTTTGCAAAGTATGGTGCGGCAGACCTAAGATGGGTGACCGCCAATAGCTTGAGCGTTTCCGTGCTTCGGAGAGCGCGTTAAGCCGTTGGTCCGTCGGTCCCGGTTGTTGTTGTAAGATAACACTCGTGAAGCCACGTGACACCAGAGGCTATCACTTCCGCGCAAGAGAAGAGGAAGAAGTAATGAAATGCACCTGAAAAGCAAATAACTGCAAAAAACAAAATGAAGATCTATTTGATTAAGGGCTAATAATAACTGTTTTAAACTATAACGGTTATTGTCACTATAATTTAATGAATTTACGGGGTTTTTACCACGACTTTCGATTTTTACTTCGCGCGTCCGATAACGATGCTGTCGCAAGCACCATGATCGCGGACGGGGGACCAACAACATCGAAATATCGGACGCACGAAATAAAAATCGAAAGCCGTGGTAAAAACCCCGTAAATTCATTAAATTATAAGGGCGAATTGTTCCATGCTCAGATAACTTTTATTAGGAGAATAATTTTGAGAATTCACTGCTAAATTACTTATCTAGCGGTGGCAGAGTGAGAAACTCTACCTGTTAAGATCTCGTCTGTGGCAGTAAGTACTACAGCCCTGTCTGTTTTGCCCCCCGCAATAATCACGCTTATATGGTTGTGTTCCGGTCAAAGGGAAGGCATAGTCCGTGCAATTCCTGGAACAAAGGCATTTTTATAAAAAATTCCTTTTCATTATTCATAAATAAAGCACGACTAATGAAGCCTGTGGGTGCGGATGCCACGTGTCATCAGGTGGGACTATGAATAATTACTATATTTCTCATAGTACCAAGTAATTGTTTATTCTAAGTGAGTACTCACGATATATTGAGAGATAACTCTAGAGCGTAGGGTTCTTCAGCGGTAATTAGACTATACCTCATAGTGTTGTGCAATGTAATTGTTTAAACTGATTATGCAACTATATTACGAGTTAATCAAGATGTTGCCTTTCAAGGCATGTGGGTGTCAAGCTTGTACATGAATGTATAGGAAGAGCAATATTATTGAGTTTGTAGGTATCAGTAAATGTATTTTTGTAGAGCAATCCATCAGGTACGTAATGTAAGAACATCGCATATCTTTCGCTATTTTACTTTAATCAAATGGTGTTAGGTTATAAGGCGTACCAATGCGAGAAAATCCACGAGTAAGGTAATTCCATGTTCACAGAAAGCATTCCTATTGAATGATCTTTTATTAACACTTCACAGACCTTTGACGGTTACGCATAGGCAGCCTCAGACTGAATTGCAACACAGCCTCAGTTATTGTTTTAGTCAAAGTTAAAAGAAATAAAAATCTAAATAAAAACAATGCCGTTAGAATTTAATTGTTGCGTGCTGCACCATGTGATTTTTCGTTATTGCCAACGTACTGTCTTAGTCACTATAAAAGCAATTAGGTATTTATAACAAACTGTTTCCCTATAATATTAAACAAAATGTATATGAGTAGGCAAGTATGATAAGTTGCGTATATTGAAATTAGTCATATAACAAAAGTTCCAAACACCACGTCTAAAAATAAATTTGATAATAAATATTTATGCAACTCTCAAGTAAACTTTTTGCCAGTAAGGAGGAAAATGGCCAGAAGTAATAATGCGTCAAACATTTGGTCTAATGATATAGAGAGCGAATTCTGTACTTTCAATAAATGTATCATGTTAATAACATAACTTTATTAATCATAAATTCGAGGCCTAAGTCGAAGTCTTCTTTTCCTGTGGAACAACGGATGTGTTGCTGTGTTTAAAATAAAAATATTTTAGTACGTACATTCACACACAGATGTCAAGTAGCTTTGAATTACAAATAGAAGATTTCAAGCCTGTTAAAAAAATTGAGCCTTCATCACATTTTATGTAGCATTAAATATTGGAGACATATTTGTATTTAATCAAGGGTTTACAAATTGCTAATTATAATACACATTGTTATATGTTTGCCTATTTTGATTATACAAAATTTGATACTCTTTTTGTACTGATTGAATAATCACACAACAAAAAACTTTTTTAAATAATTTTATAGGTTATAATTTCATAATTATTTTATTTCACAGTTCCTGTGTATTATGGCTCATTATAGGATTTCTTCAGAACATCCCCTCTTACGGATGTCAGTAAAGTCTTCTACATGTACTTCTTTTTAGGTAATAAAAATTAAGTTATAAGCCCATCTTCCTGCAATTTTATTGAGACGCCCTTCTTTTATCCGAAACAAATGGTTGAGGGTAGCCGTTCACTAGTAAGGCGCAAACTAAAAGATGGTCTCTAGCACAGGTGACTGGTATGTCTACACCTAGACGCCTATTTAATAAATTAAATGAAGTATACCTAGAAAGTAGAAACCTACCGAAACCTAACCGTTTGAGGGTGTTCGTCGTTTGGATACTTGGGGGGAGGGAGACTTGCCGAGCAGAAAAGAATAATTTTGTATAGACATAAAGAGACTCTGTAAATTTATTTTGAAAAAAAATATACCCGTGAAGTTTCTTGCCAGTTCTTCTTCACGAAGGTTTTTTCGAACTGGTGGTAGAATCATGTTTTATTTGACGTCAATAAGAACAAGTAATTGTCAATGTTGAGAAATAAACATTTCATTTCATTTCATTTCTATTAAAACAATAGTGCCTTTATTACTTTACTTTACTTTATTTGGGAAACATACAGTTACAAATAACACTTATTCCTATTTCACAGTTTCAAATACAGAGAATTTTTTACTGTTTGATTACACATATTACAGCGGTATGCATAAACAAAAACAACAACAAAAAAAACATTAAATTATCTGAATAACGACTTTAAACATCGAGAAGAAAATAGTGTTTTATACCTTAGACTTATACCTAGACCTAGACCTAGACCTACCTACTATACTTATACCTAGACTTAAGAATCATTGTAAATTTCAACAAAATAAGCAAAATTAATATTTCCTTCTTAATTATTATCATAATTGCAAATTTTATTCGATTATTTTTTAAACTTTGATAAATCAAGGCTGACGAAACATTTTTAGCGTAATTAGTTCTACTGAACTGGACATGAGACAATAATTTTCGTCTACTATTTTTCTAGGACAGTTAAAATATATTTTATTCAATAAATATTCTGATTCAATGCAGTTATTTAATATTTTATAAAGAAATAATTGATCTTTTATGATTCGTCTTAGCCTTAGGGAACAAATATTATCTTTAAATTCAAAATATGTATCTATATTTTAAACATTTAAGAAATTTGTTTTGAATTTGTCGCAGTTGATTAATATGAACACGATACTGGGGACTCCAAACCGTTGTAGCATATTCTAAAAGTTACAGTATGTATCCAATCTATTTAAATCGTCTTGTAGTGCTAGGCAATCGCAAAGAGTACGAACGGGTCTGAAAACTTTTTTGTCATCCGCATACAAAAGAAAAGATGAATGATTTTATACTTTTTTAATATCATTTATAAAAATCTTGAATAGTAGTGGCCCGAGGTGCGATTCCTGCGTTACGCCTGACGCAACGGGTAGGTATGTAGATCAAAAGCCTTTGACTGTAACTGTCTGACTTCTATTACGCAGATAAGAATCCATCCAATGGAGTATACCCATTTATACCCATCGATTCAACCTTCTTAATTAAAATATTGTGCGAGATTTTGTCGAAAGCCTTCGAATAATCCGTATAAATGGCGTCGACTTGCGCTCCTTCATCCATGAAGGTTATAACTTGGTCAGTGAATTCGCAAAGATTCGACTCAGTTGATTTCTTGTTGACAAAACCATGTTGTTCCTGAACGAGATTAGGTCTAATTTTTGAGTAAATATGGTCATGCACGGTTTTTTTCAAAATGTTTTGGAATTGTTGATAGCTTTGATATTGGTCGATAATTTAAGATGTTATGTTTGTCACCTGACTTAAATAAGGGCACAACAAATGACTGCTTCCAGAAAGATGGCATAACGCCAGATTGTAAACTTTTATTAAATAAAATTAAAGCGGTTTACTGATAGTTTTACAACAGTTTTTTAGAAATAATGGTGGTATTCCATCAGGGCCATAACCCTTTGACGTGTCTAGTATTTTTGATCTCCTTTCTATATCTGTTTGTGTCATTGCTAAATAATTAAGATTCACATTACTATCACTTTTAATACACGGAATACTATTGGTATCATTTTGATTAAATACGGAATTGAAATATTTGTTAAAGAGATTGCTTATTCGTATGCCATCAGAAACTTTAACTTCTTCAAGATCATACTGTTAGGAACTGTATTAAATTTACGTTTTGCATTAATGAAAGTCCAGAAGGATTTACTTGACTTTTGAATATTATTTTCTGTTTTAGCTATTCACGTAAAATACTGAGTGTATTGTAATCGTCTTCACGTTGGTACTTGTTCCACTTTTTGTGCATCTTTAATTTTTATTTAATAATTTTTATTAGTGATAGAGAGTACGAAACTGAATATTTATTGGGATTTATTGTCATTTTAGAAGGTACATGTTTAACAATAATATGATTAATATTTTTGTAAAAGATTTCTACCGCGGTTTCGGTGATTTCTACGTTTACAGTAGCATCCCAATCACTATTCAATAATGAACTTTTAATTGTTTCATAATTTGCCATATTAAATAAATAGACTTTGCGAGGTGGACAGTTTAGAACTGGATGGACGTGAACAGATAGATTAATAACAAGAGCTGGATGGTGAGCATCTAAAGGGACAAGTGGAAAATTAGAGGCACTCACTGTACAGTCCTCGTTGCAAATAATTAAATCTAGTATCCTTAGTATTAGCATTTTCAATGAATTTTTAATGAAATTGTTGCAAATTGTTAAATGATGAGAAGGAACATAAGTCAGATAGAAGTAGTCATTGCAATTGGATGTCAGCGAAATCTTGTTATATTAGGATTATATTCCCAAATTCCATTACTTAAGTTAAAGTCACCTGTTATTAAATAGATATTATAAGGAAAATTTTCTCGTAAAATTTTTCCAAACATTGTCTGTCAAACTACATTGTGGAAAATAGCCACATAAACTCTCAAATAAGCTGGTTCTGAACTTTTAGTTTTGGCAATGGGTAATACAGCCAAAACTTCTGCCGCGGCTCCTGTCAACTCAAACTTAGTAACATTTTCCACAAGAAGACTTTGACATACCGCGATAAGAACTCCGCCACCCATCGTATCACCTCTAGCCACATACTCTCTATCGTATCTATACATACATTATATTTATTGCCGTTGAATAATTGACTATCAAATATTACCTCTAAAAGCCAAGTTTCAGTTATAACAATTATATCATAGCTGACTTTTTATAAAATTGATTTTGGTCCGGAGTCCGCGAGTATTTTGATAATAAACATTTAGTGTGTAAGCCATAAAATTCTAATAAAAAGTTTAACACTTAAATTATAAACAAATCCGGTCAACTGCCAAGCAGACACAATATGTCTGTGACTTTAACATAAGTCAACTGTCGAGTAAACATGTGTTTGTTCGAATAAATCTATCATATTAAGCGTCATATGATTCCCAAGTAGAAATAAGGCTAAACGAATCAAGATCACATTATTACATCAAAATAAAATATAAATTAATGTATTCTTGAAGAGAAAGTCCAAAATGTTCAAAAAGCAAAATAATTTAAAAAACAGAGTACAACAGAGAAGGTAGCCACATATAACAATAACACCTATTTCATTTTTTTAAAATCTTTTGATGAGGATATATTAATGACTTCATAGTTATCATTTCGCCGCACCATTACGACGACGACGACCACTTTATATATTTTTAATATATTGGTATAGAGTAAAAGGAACAACAAGTATGACCAATTATTTAATTAAAATACTGTAGGTTTAGAATAAATACCTCCAAACAATATTGTTGTAGTCGTCTTGTCGATGACGAAATATAGAAATGGTTTATTAGCGTATAAATTGGGCGTGGCTGCTCTATTTACCAAAGTGGCTGTTGTTGAAGCACTCGCGACTGTACCGGACTCGGTAACTTGAATATCTGCCTTGTGAACAATGGTCGATACAAACAGAAACTCTTCTCTAGAAACTGATTCAAAACTAGCCAATCCAGGCTCAAATATATTGTACACACCCATATGATTTAGAGGTTTGTTCAGAATAACGTTGGTACTGATTTTAAAACGTGGTATTTTCACATTTACATTCTCTTGTCCATACTTTTTATCATCCGCTAGCAGTCTATCTAGAATAGATTTCAAACCTCGTTGAGCAACTTTCTGATACATGTCAACAACTTTGGTCTTTTTTACCGGTACTAATATCAGCATGGAATATTTTCCGTCAGTTCCGTAATGCAATTCAAGAACAGATGCGCTTATTTCACGGATAACTGACATCGGGAATTTTTCTTTTTTATACATCATATTTACTTTGCCAACGACGTTTCCTTCTTCATCATAAAATGGTTCAACTGTGGTTTGTGACACGTTGAATGGAGAGGACCAAGTCCCTTTGAAAGAAATGACGTTAGTTAGAATCATTCGTGAGTTCAAAAAATCATTGGGGACAAAAACGTCAGATTCTATTGATTCAGATCGTTCTAGAATAAAGCGATTTGCAATAAGTGCCGCTCGGGAATCGGCAAAGCTCAAGCGTGCCACTGAAGATCCAAAACTATTTTCAATTGCCGTTTTAAAATCAGGAAAAATATTTAATTTAGAATCAAGAAACATAAAGTTGTTGCTTGATACTGACACGCCATCGCTTTTTGTAGATGTTACGGTATTTTTAAAAGATTTGTAACCTCTAATTAGTTCATTTAAATTAGAAGGTAAGAAGGCAGCGTTCGCCAGTTGTTTGTAGGAATCACCCGTAGCTCCGATACTTGTTTCACAAAGTAAACTCCAGATCCCGAAAGGAGACATCACAACATGGCCGTTAAGTTCATCTTGAGTATAGTAAAGTACTTCTAAGCTAAAGTTTCTGGCACGATCACTAAATTCAACATCACAGTAACATGTTACAAATAATGAGAAATAAAGAATTAACAGTTTCATGATTGTATTCGGACTCCGCCACGATCTACACTACACTAAACATAGCCACAATTGTTTAATCTAAAATTGCAAAACAAATTTAATTTTATAATTTTCCTTTTATTATCAATAGACGTCATGTTGAGGTGATAACTAAAATGAACATTAATGTAATCATTTAGTCAACCTCTGTGAATACCAAATTACAAATTTGATTAAAAAGACGTTTCTGTGAAGAGATTATTGCTCGCAGGTTATATTTTTATTTTTGTTATTTTGGCATTCTCGAAACACTATATATTAATGGGTTTTGTAAGTCGAATGTTTTGTAATGCTGAATTATCCTTTTATCCCTTCTCCCATTGTCATTGTATTTGTAGGAGCAATTGTTAGGAAAGAAGATAATTAAATTATTTGTTAGTGTTTTTTTTTACTTTATTTAGATAACCAACAGCGTTCCATATTGTACAATAGTGCAATGTTTTTACATACTAAAATAAGGCTGATTAAGGAATTTAATTATAGGTGTTATTTTAAAAAGGGCATTCACTGCACCCCTTGTTCTCTGAGAGGTATGCTTGAGATTCAAATATGAATTGAGGAAGGCCGACAATGTGCTAGCAAAAATCCACCAAAACAATTAGTACTTCACGTCTTAATCAATCTAAAAAAAAATCAAAATAAATTTGATAATATTATTGGTTAAATAAAACTTTTTTAAATCGGATTTTATCGCGTTTCATTATATTTTTACATTTCAACTCACGTTTCGGTACCTTAACTTAAGGATATCTGTTGGTTGATTTCTCGTCAATCGCCGAGGTGAGGAGCACAACAGCATTTGTGTGGACAAAAAATAAAACGAAAATAAATAAATCCCCGAAGAAACCAAATGTATGGCCCCAAGGTAAGCACAGCATGTGTTATGGGTGACCATACAGTGAACTGAGGGGGAACCCAGTAAGCATAGATATACATATATGTATAAATATAAAAAACCATGACCCGAGAACAAACACCTCTGGTATTCACACAAATGAATACCCTGACCAGGACTCGAACCTGGGACCTCCGGCGTATGTGGCATGGACACTAACACTGCTTACTGCAGCCTTATTGTGATTTGCTGAGCGTTTGTTCAAAGTTCAAAGCATTTTTAACAGAAATGTAACTTTGAGTTAATTTGCGTCAGATTACAAAGTACAGAATTGTGTGCCCCAAAAAAATAAGATTAAAATGTAAAACACATGTTTAAATAGCAAAAACACCACATATGTATCTTAATTAATTTGATTGCCTTAGCAATTCTGAGGAGCTAATTATTTTTTTAAACACTTGCTATTTCTTAGTCCCGACATACTATTTCGCAAACATTAAGTATTTTGAACCACCGACGCTAAAAGTGTTGTACAGTTAATCTATGTGGTGGAATATATTGGAGCACCAAGAAGTGTAAATGTTGAAGCAGTCAAGCGCTTAAGGCCAGGAAGCAAGGACTCCAAGAGAGCAAAATGTGTATCAGACTTAGGACCACAGGGGTAAAACTAAAATTTAGCAGTATTAACCTCCAGCCTAACTCTTTCAATAGAGGCATTAACGTTCTTAGATCCTGCTCTACCTTATCAGGTCTCCGCCAATGGTGCCATCACCTAAGTACCATATGTTCAATGGTGATTTTAATTGTGAAATTGCCTTGTGTTCAAAAGTGATTTTAATTATGAAATTGCCTTGTGTTCAAAGGTGATTTTAATTGTGAAATTGCCTTGTGTTCAAAGGTGATTCAATTGTAAAATTGCCTTGTGTTCAAAGGTGATTTTAATTGTGAAATTGCCTTGTGTTCAAAGGTGATTTTAATTGTGAAATTGCCTTGTGTTCAAAGGTGATTTTAATTGTGAAATTGCCTTGTGTTCAAACGTGATTTTAATTGTGAAATTGCCTTGTGTTCAAACTTCATTTTAATTGTGAAATTGCCTTGTGTATAGCAAGAAATAATAACAGCGTCTTGTTCATTAAAATGGTACAGGAATGTGCGGAAAGTGAGGTTTAACATGGATTTCTACCAACACTGGTAAAAATCCATAAATTAAATAATGTTTTAATAATTACGATGCTTTAATTTGTTAAAATAATTATCTAAAAATATACAGGTGCTTATGTGAACTTTGCAATGGATAATTTTTTACTGCCTTCAATGAACTTATCAAAAATTATAAAATATTAGTGAATAATTCTTATTAATTTGTATAGAAATATTTTAACGGAATTGATAAATTTTTACTCTAAATAAATACTCTAAAACGACACCTGTATTAGAAATGTATGGTACAGCCGCCATCTTGGATTTCAAAAATAACATCAAACATAGTATGAAACTAAGCTCACTAAAAATTCTCTAAAATGATGTTCGCCATTTTGTTCATATAAGTAGAAATGAAATAACATCTCATAATTTTATTGCAAAATCTCCCCTATTCTGCTCACGTGGAAACTGATGTAACTTCAACTCCTTATTTTTATAGGAGGAGGATAAACACCTTTTTACGGCACAAGAGGAGTGTACTATTTTTATTAATTCAAAAATAAATCAACACGCGTCAGCGAAATCTTAGCAGTTTGGGCGCGAACCTTCCGCGTCTCACCCCTCACCTACCTCGCGATTGCTCTGTCTAAACGCCTTAGATGGCTGACTGTATGAATTAGATTGTGACACTGTTGTCTGGCTGTTGCCCGGTGCCTGGCGCCGGCTGCAGCGCGATGCTGGCGGAGATATAAATAATAAATTATTATTATTTATTTATTTTACGGGCGTCCGTGTAACGTCTTAACAGATTCCGACGACGCTATTACAACAAGGAACGCCGGCGTTCTAGTTAGAAATTCGAAACACGGCATTCGAATCGCCTAACCCACCGGTGGGCCAGGCTAACGCGGCGTACGCATTCCTACTGAGTTTATCGCTGGTTCTTTGGCAGTAGATGACCCTTCCGAACCAGTGGTAGTTTCAATATACGACGTCCTAAGCCGAGGTCCGTGCCCTCTCGGGTGCCCTTAGGCATATCGTATGTAGGAGTAGTTTAAGTTCCGGCTAAGCGCCCTCAGCGCTAGGCCACAAAATCCGGTGAAATTTAAAAGGCTAATAGGGCCATAAATAAACTGTCCTTTTCGAAAAAAAAGGTATGACATTAATAGATTTATTGATTGAAAGTAATGAACTTTTCGAAAACGCATAAACACTGAGTTGTGACAGAGATGGGTAGTGGGTTAAAACCCAATCATTCCAATCGGGTAATAACTGGTTGGTTTGGGTTATAACCCATAAACACCCATTTTGCTGGATGATCATGAAATTTGTACTATCATATAAATTTTTATAACGAATTAATAGGTGTCAGCAATAAAAAGTGAAAAATAAGGATTAAAATCTAAAATTCATACAATATAAGTTAGAAAGTTTAAAACAGAGCATATTATTTATTAATAATGTACTTTAACTCGACACTACTTGTCTCTGTTGCTCATACTAGGCTAAAATATGGCGTTTCACTTGCACAGTACGGCGACACATCGAAAGGGTAGCTGTTGTTTATGGGTGAGCAAGAGAGACAAGTAGAATTACTTTTTTTTATTTGACCAATACATTTTATAGCTCTAAGGACTGTTAAAAATTTTGCGGGCTTTTGGCAAAGCCTTCTAAAAACATGTTAAGTAGAGAGATTTTTTTGTGCTATAATGGTGAAAATCACATTTATAATTCACAGTTAATATATAACGTTCATTTGAGTTCAGTTTTTTAATTATGTTTTTGTATTTTTGGTCTCTCACGGGTAAATTAAATAAAAATCTAATAAAATGGCTTATTTATGACTAGACACACTGTTTAACAGCAATGCAAACTAAAAAATAAGAATTAAAATCTAAACATTAGGTATCATTTTATTTACTTTTTATACCGGGTTGATGTTGAAGAGTTCTTTTGATTTAATTTATTTTTTTATATTTTTGGTCTCGCTAAGGTCAACAATTAGGTAATATATTTTATTTTTCTTTTTGGATTGAAATGGGGATTCTAAATAAGTAACTATATATCTCAATAAAACTAATAATAAATAATAATAATAAATCCCCAGACAAACACACCAACTGTATGGCCCCAAAGTAAGCAGAGCTTGTGTTATGGATGACCATACAGCGAACTGGGGGGGATCCCAGAATAAACATACATATATAAATACAAACAACCATGACCCGAGAACAAACATCTGTGTTCATCACACAAATGCATGCCCCGGCCAGGACTCGAACCTGGGACCTTCGACGTATGAGGCAAAGCTACTTACCACTACAAAATGAAAAACATAAGCCACAGGAAGTCACATCACCCGTGTACACTAACAGACGAAGTAAGTTAGAGTGAAACTCACTAGAGTGCTCGAGTTAGTTACCAATGTGAGGATGAGAGCGGGCAGGCAATTCGTTGTCATCCATCGAGGAGACTGATGCTGCGATCGGTGCTTTCACCAACCACCGTTTCTTGCTGGTTCTTTGGCAGTAGATGACCCTTCCGAACCAGTCGTAGTTTCAATATACGACGTCCTAAGCCGAGGTCCGTGCCCATTCGGGTGGGCTTAATTAACTATTTTATTGATGTTTAAATAAATTTCAATAAACATTTATTTCAAATATAGTTTAATGAAATTACGGGATGCTTACCACGATTTTCGAATTTTATTTCGCTCGTCCGATAACCGAAAATGAAATATACCGAAAATAACCGCGATAGTTTAAAACAGTTATTATTTCAAAATTTCCTTAAGTTCAATAAACTACAATATTTAGTTATCACCCGCTCAAATGGGCTTTAATTGGATAATAACTTGATTATAAAGGCATCATAACATATTTTTCTTATGTTTTAATGATTTTTTTATATGCAAACTCTTCTTAAAACTCAATAAACTACAATATTGAGTTATCTCCCGCTCAAATGGGTTATAACTGGGTGATAATGGGTTTTAACCCAGCCCTGGTGATTACCCATCTCAAGTGACATGTGCCTTCGCGTCACGCGTGTGTGATTCACTTGTTATTCACCTAACATATAAACAATAGGATTAATTTGAGTTATCTTAGAAACGTGAAAATAACGGGATAGGAAAATAATTAAAATGAACCTTTAAACAATAATATAGAACGTGACCCTAATAAAAAATTTCAGTGTTTCCTTAATTATGGTTAATTGACAAAAACATATGAAAAATACTATGTCTGGAATTTCTTCTTCAACTTAATACTAATATGATACTTAAAACTAATATTTTACATAATATGGTCTCCACTTTTTATATTCTCTCGAATTTCATTCTCTCTTTTGGGGCTGCATTTTAGTGGAGACTCTCTATGAAAAGTGTGTCCTTCTTATTTGTGGTATCTACCTAGGTATAATCAGTTATATAACTGATAATCCATCAACGTGAAATGTCGAACAGAAAAATCGTGCACGCCCATGACTATGTACACAGAGCACCAAATTATTTTTGAGTCGAACGCAACATATTAACTAGTTCTAATGATGTCCAAGAATGTGTACTCTGAATTTTCAATTAATCTGAATCCATTTACTACTAATAAAACTTTAAATTTAATATTTATCGGTATAGCTAGTACAGCTACTATCAATAGCGCATGTTTCGAAAGTCACATAGCAATTCCTGTTGTCGTTTTGCTGAAACGTATAGTTAACAATTCTTTTTTTTATTTATTTCAATACCATAAAATATATTTTAGTAAAAATACGAAATTTTAATATCTAAGGCTCCAACAAAGAATTCGCAATGTGACTTTAGAAGGTGATTGTGTGTGATATTGTATTACTTTCACTATAAATATCAAGTATTTATATTAATGAACTAGTTGACCTTTCCAGTTTTAGCAGCCATCATAGATTACTAACTGTGGCTGCGTTTTGGTTAACGATTCCGAACCTTCAGTTTGTGTCTGTAAGACACAATTTTCTTTGCGCAGGACAGACTTGGCTTTGTACCGCGAGCGGCGAACGTTACAACTTTCTTTTAAATACAATGCGTTTATCACATGAATAGGGATTTCCATATTCAAGAATGGTCCGTATCGTTTCAATCAATTAATTTGTGAATTTAGTTTTATTTTTTTTTAATATTTGTCAAGTAAATTTTTATTATTAAATATTTTTATCATGAAAATACGTTTAGTAGGTATAGGCTTAAATGCGTCATCTAACAACGAAGGCAACATCCTATTTAGGCATTGTGAAAACGAATCTATGTTTTGGAATAGTGTGTGCGACTCGGTAAGAGGAAATAATACATACAATTGTTGGTATAAACGTGCATTAATAGAAACAGTAGTAAAGTAAACACTTCCGAATTGAAAGAAACTAGATCTGAATATGTGCAAGGCTAGGCCACATCAAAAGGGATTATGAAGGGGAACAAATAAAAAAAAATGCCTCAATGCAATTTTCAGAGAAACTATATTCATGAAAGTTAACTGTAAATATATAACCAGTTGTATATGCAACGATTAAACATTCACCGATCTTCGGGACCTTGCATCTACATCCCGCTTATTTGGTACATATTGGGCCGCCTCTCAAATCAACATTAAAATCAAATTTACATTTTTTCTTATTTCTTAGTTTTATTATTTATTTATTTAGAGTTCAAGGAAGTAATATAAGTCGCATATTGTGGTAGCAAGAAATAAACGAAAAAGATAATTTAGAGTCGGTTAAATCTAAGGTTTGCATTACAGATATTGGTTAAATTTGTAAAAAGTGTAACATTTACCCTTGAGTAATTTTTAAAAGCTAGTCCATTGATATAAATATATTAAGTTTTTATTTATACAATATTACAATCAATAATAATGGACCAATTTTATAACATTCAGATGTTTTATTGTTGAATTACACACCGAATATACAAGCATCCAAATGTACATATTGATGACAAGAAAATATCGTTCTTTTCATTTAAAAAAAATAAATGTCGGTCGTAAATACTTCCGTTAATAAAAACCCTCCATCAAACGGGATGTGATGACTCAAACTCATTTCTAATTACAATAATAATATTAAAATTTAATGCATGCAAACTTTTGCATATTGGCAGTTATGACTGATGAAATGAGTGATGATGAAAAGACTTATCTCAGTAAATTTAATACAATCAATTTTAATGTAATAATTGCAATAGACGGGAATGTTTTACCTGTTCTATATTTTACAATCATATTAAATAATGTTTCATCAGTTGATCACATTAAAACACCGTAGGTACAGAATAAATTCCTCCAAACAATATAGTAGTTGTCGGTTTATCAATGATAAAATAAAGAAAGGGTCTGTTAGCGAAGAAGTTTAGTGTAGATGATCTGTCTGGGAAAAAAGCCCGCGAAGCAATTGCTCCTACAGTACCAGACTCTGATACTTGTATATCCGCTCTATGAACTATGGATGACACAAATAGAGATTTTGTACTCATTCTTCTAAAACTAGCCGAACTCGGATCAAAAATATCATAGACTCCCATATCCATTAGCGGTTTATTTACAACAATGTTTGTACTGATATTAAAACGTGGTATTTTCACATTTACATATTCTTCAGTATGATTTTCTAGTCTTTCAAAAATAGATTTCAAACCTTTTACTGCTACGCTTTGGTACGTATCAGTGACTTTAACATTTATATTTGGAAGCACTATCAACATTGAGAATTTGGCATCGAATCCATAAGGCAATTCCAGCACAGAAGCGTTTATTTCAGGAATAAATGAAATCGGTAACTGCCTTTTCTGATACATCATGTTCACTTTACCTATAACGTTTTCGTTTTCGTCGTAGAATAACTCAATTTCTGTATCCGATGCGTTGAATGGAGAATACCACAATCCTTTGAAGTAGATCACATTTACTAGTATCATTCGGGAATCCAAAAAATCATCAGAATGTAGGACATTCGAAACAAGCGATTTTGAGTGCTTGCTGATAAACCTATTCGCATTAAATGCTACCGCAGGATTGCTGAAGTTCAATGAAGCAATTTTTGTTCCGAATCTTTCTTCTACCGTGTCTATATACCGATCATAAATATGCAGGTCTTTCTCGAGAAAGATGAAATTTGTGCTAGATAGCGTCACACTATCATTGTCTGCATATACAATCGAATTTTTAAAACTTCCGTAGCTTTTTATTAGTTCATCAACTTCAGTCGGCAAATACGCAGCTCTTCTGAGTTGTTTGTAAGAATCTCCGGTAGCACCAACGCTAATTTCACTTACAAGCGTCCATATGCTGAATGGGGACATCACAACGTGTCCCCCAAGTTCTTCTTGAGTAAAATAGAGTACTTCCATACTGAAATTTCTAGCACGATCACTAAGTTCCACGTCACAGTAACAGGTTGCGAACAACGAGATTATAATTAAAAATAATTTCATGACTATATGAGTGATGTATACCGTAGTGTATACTGCACTGTACTGAGATATTTCGAATCCGAAATAGTGTGAATCACATTATCCTCGTCGCTAAAAACGTCGCATGTAAAGGTTATCAAAAGTGACGCTTTGTTTAACATATAATTTATGTATCAATCGTTAACGTCTTTATTCTTTACTTGTTACAAAATTTTCAGAGTACCTATACATATTTATAGAGCCGTCTAAGATCTTTGCGACATCCCTTGAGCACATAACATCATCGCACTGTAGCATTTACGGGTAGTTGTCGCTATAGTGCAGCAAAGTGTTAAAAGAATATCCGACGGCTATAGCTGATGACTGCACGTCACTGCTTGTCCAAGCAACCAGCCTTTCGCCTGCACTCAACAAAGCGTGCCACCTATTCCTTAAGAGAATTCACGATTGGCCGATGAAGTTTCCAAGAGCGGCTTGATCATTTTGACAACACAGAACAGTGCCCTCTCACGATAAGAAGAAGCAGACGATTGCCGTGTTGGCACAAGCCTAAATAAGCGTGCGCGCCTTTAGGGTCTGAAAAATTAACCAAGACAATCCTCTTAAATTATGGAAAAAGTTTGTTGTATTATAAAATTAAATGTATATATTATATTTCTTATTCTTATATATACTATATTTATGATGTATATAGTATATGTATTATTATTTCCTTCTCCCACAAATTATATTACTCTATATATCGGGTAGGTATCTATAGTTACGTTGACCCCGTTTTTTTGTTAGGTAATGTTTGGGTATGACTTGTCTATATGTAATAATATGTCATTGGTTTTATCCTATAATATATCTCAATGCCTAGCGGAATTTACTTTTTGGCAAATTTTTGTTTTATTTTTTGCACTGTGTTCCACCAATACGCGACACTGGCAGAAATAGCCCGCCACACCAATCGCAGCCGATTACCATTTTTCAAGTAACTAACTGACTAACTAACTAACTACAATTGACTGGAATTTTTAAAACTCACGACCCCCTAGCGCTACCGGCCTTTAAATTCCGGTATAGTAAACTCCGGTAAAATTTAGTGTTTCCACTGAAGAGGAGCTGAGCTGAGGGGTCCAAGCTTCGAAAAGTATATATGATACTGTATTGTGCAGTGCATAATATATTGTGAAGTGAAGACTTTGCTTTTCGTTTCATTCCAAGTCGTCTGTTTTTTGATTATACAATCCCGCTTTTACTTTGAGTTTCACCTTCACATTAAGTAAGATAAAGTTATTATTGCTATAAGGCCGTGTTTCCACACGAGCGGAACGGAGCTTAGCGGTGCACGAATTGACCAATCACAATGCTCAAAATCTCCACCGCGCTAAAACGGAAACAGTACGAGCGGAGCGGAGCAGAGCTGAACGGAGATTCATATAAAATAGGTACGTGCAGAGCGGATGACAGCGGGGCAGTGCGGTGCGGAGCAGTCTGGAGCGGGGTGGTGCAGTGTGGAAGTGTGGAACGGAGTGGAGTGGAGCGGTAGGCGTGGCCGCACCGCCTGACTCGCTTGAAAAGTTAGTTAGCATTTTTTCAACACCGTTGGTCGTAATTTGTATATTACTATTTCGAGTTTAGTTATACTATGAGCCTTCAAGTAGATAAAGATATGAAAATATTGCTCTCTTCTTTTTTAACGACAACATGATATACGGTAAATTGTTCCGTTCTAAGAGCCTTTACACCGCTCCGCTGACCTCCGCTCCCACCGCTCCACTCTACTCCGCTCCACTCCGCCCCGCTCGTCTCCGCTTCAGTGGAATCGCGGCCTAATTTAATAAAGAAAATCAAGTCCTTTTATTATAAGTCTACACTCCAACGCTGCGCCGCACTGACCTGCCTTCGACTTCACTTGTCTCCATTCTGTCGGGCTCGGGGTTTTTTTTTTTAGTCCCCTCCACGGGAAGGGCAGGAGGATAAAAAAATGCTCTGACGCATACTCCGCGCGCGTGATCGAAGTAATGTGGGACTCATCCCGACGCCTACCAGAACCATGCCCACTAAAAAACACCCTGTCGGCTCGTGCAATTTTTTTTTGCTACTCAGCCTTCATCTTAGCGACGGCCAATTGGAGAAAGAGGCTGCGCTAGCGGGGCCCAGAAGGGGTCACCCGCTGGGATTTACATAGCACTGAAGCTGCTCAAAGCACTGAAGGTGAATACACAGCACTTTTTGTTTTCACCGACTGTCAAGTGACACCTTCAGCATTAGGGAGCCCTTATAATTTAGGGGATGAATTGACGACCCCGTAACACTTAGGTGACATAAACTTTTAGGTTATTTTTCCTTCCGACTTCCGAACAATAATTACTCCTAGTGATAAAAATTGATAGTGACTACGATTTATTTGAAGCTATTGATTTGAAGCAATTGAAGATATAGAATTTTTAAGTGACAAAATTTGTTTAGACGACCTCGTATTTACCGGGAAAGATCGAAGGATTTTGAAAAATTTGACGACAAAGACTTTTTCATAAGACACAGGTTATCAAAAGAGAGTATTTTATTGTTATTGCAAAATCTTGAACATTTGTTAGATTTCCACGATGACAGGTAAGTACGTTGAATTATAAGAATTTGTGATGGCTATCCAAGCACTGGTTTTCGCCTCATTTGTAGCCCCATCTGTCTTTTTATTTAAAATGGTTTCTTTGTGCTGAAGTAATTTTATCAAATTATTTATTTATTTACAACAACCAACAACAAACAAATTATTTTTTGAAACGACAAGACCACAGATTAAAATGTCACAGCGATTTTTAGGCACTGACGAGATTTGCCATACAGCCAAAAAAGTAATTTATAACTTTTTTTCATTTATCTAGTATTTACAAGCCGTAGGCCCCTCCTTTTTTTAAATAAACTGGAGTTTATAATGTTAATTTAAGTGTTTTACTTGGTTTTTTCAGCTAAATGTCCATAAAATCGTTAACTCAAATAATTTATCGATAAACGTTTACGTAGTACCTCCGTACTAAACGTCACCTAACTTGGGGACAATTACTTAGTAAGCTCTTAGGATGGTGAAACAGAAATTAGTTTAGGGGATGATTTGAGAGAGCCCCTAAGATAAGGGAACCTTAGTTAGGTTACTGTTGAGAGGCTGTTGGTGAAAACGGGCATAAGAGATCTAGCGTCAGCTGCGTCGCTACGTTCGTGTGCACGTTTCTCGGTCTAGCGACTTGGAATTTCGAATCTAAGACAGGAGCAGTATATGAGACTGAATCTCGAACTAGAGGTTTGGGATGGGATTCGGCGCGTTTGAAGATTGATTCTGAGAGTGTTTTGAGGTGCTGTTGCACTGTAGGTAGTTCAAGATCTCCGGTCAAGTCCCGTTATGCACGTGCCACGGTGCGTCTGTGGCCCTGCGGCAGAAGAGATTTTGAACTACCTGCAGTTTTTGCAGGACGGAGGGTTTGGCGTGGGTAAAGACTGGCGAGGCATATGTCATGACTGGTCTAACGCAGACCTTATAAAGCGTACGTTTGTTTCTGAACGACATTTTACTTTTTCTACCTAACATACTATATAAGCGGCCTAAATAAAAACGGGCGAGTTTCGTTACTCTATCGACGTGAGGTTTGAAAGAAAGCGTCTGGTCTAAGGTGACGCCTAAATATTTGGTAGTGCGCTTCCAGGGGATGGGAGTGCCTAGCTTTTTAACGTGGAGATTGTCGGCGATACGACGGCGTTTGTAGTCAAAGTAAACCGCAGAGCTCTTCTCTGGGTTCACATCGATACGCCATTTTTGAAACCATGCACCGAGGGCTTTTACAGCCTTTTGGAGTCTGGCCGTGAGGCCCGGGACACTAAGGCCTTTGGTGTAAAGGGCTGTGTCGTCGGCAAAGAGGGCGAGTTCGACGTCTTTCGGCGGAATGGGAATGTCGTTAGTGTACACGGTGTACAACAGAGGGGCGAGGACTGAGCCTTGAGGGACTCCAGCCTTTATGGGACGAGGCGCGGAAAGCGTGCCTTCATGTTTGAAACGAAACATGCGGTCTTTGAGAAACAACGCGATTATCCTAACTAGGCGAGCCGGTAAGCCTGGTGGGGAATGATGAGGGGATCGCCATCCGTTGGAAACAGATGGTTCCGCATTCGAGAGAGTATGGCTCTTTCGAGAAGTTTAGACATGGCCTTAAGGAGGCTGATGGGTCTGTGATTAGCCGGGATATTCAGAAGTTTACCCAGCTTGGGAATGCCTATGACTGTCGCTTCTTTCCAGGCTTTTGGAAAGTAGCTGTGGTCGAATCAGGCATTGAAGATGATGGCTAACAAGGTAAGGCACCTGTTGAGGCAGGTGTTTGAGTGCTTGGTTAGAAATGCCATCCGCACCAGGAGCCTTTTTGGACTTTTGACTTCTAATGAGAAGCAAGATTTTATCATTAGAGACTGTGACGGGGTCGTCGGTGATGGGGAGAGATTCTCTGCGGAGAACTTCGTCCTCCACCGCCTGGATGTGGGAGGGATCCGCGGGTTGCGTGCTGGGTGAACATTGTGCCGCTATGCTGTCGGCGAAGCATTCGGCTTTCTCTTCGGCTTCAAAGGCAATAGTGCCGTCGGAACGAGTGAGAGGAGGAATGTGAGAGGCGGCGTCTACGCGTAAGGCTCGAGCCATACTATTGTATGCTTGGTGGGACGGGGAGATATTCTCCATGAGATCGTTAAACTGAGCGTCTCGGAATTCCGCAAGGCGAGACCTAACTTAACGTTGTAGTTTGTTCGCAGCTGATCTATAGGCGGGCGTGGGATATTTCTTGGCTCTCCGGAGAGCCGCGTTCTTAGCTTTAATGAGATTGCTAACGGCTAAGGGTAGATTGAGTATACTTCGCTTAGCAAACTTTTCGTTTACACTGATGGCTGAGTTGATAGCATCAGTGAGGGAGTCGACTAATGAATCTATATTGTCCGGGCTATCTAATTGGTCGGGCGAGATCGCGTGCGGAGAGTTTGGGGCCTCTAAGGATGAAGCTAACGTATTTTTAAAACCTTTCCAGTTGGTAAGGTCTTAGGAGGAGTGACGTGATTGTTAGGCGGTCCTAGCTCGAGGGAGACGGGGCGGTGATCAGAGCCAAGGTCATCGAGCGGTTCGATAGACCTGACATCGAGGTTGATTTGTTTGACGATCGCAAAATCGAGGATATCAGGAGAGTAGTTAGGGTTGCCGGGATAGTGAGTGGGAGTGACGGGAGAGATGACGTCTAAGTCGAGTTGCTGAATGATTTTAAGGAGTCCTCTACCGTTTTGGTTGGTCGATAGGCACTTCCAGTCAGTATGTTTGGAGTTCAAATCTCCAAACATAATGACTGAATGGCCGAGGGCGAGAATGGCCTCGAAGTCGCTTAGTATAGGTCTGGTATGATGGATGTCACTAGGTATGTAGACTGAAGCTATGATGACGGTCGGATGACCAGCCATAGCCAATCTACACACAGTGGCCTCCATGTTGAGGAGAGGGTAGGGAGAGGAGTGCAGTGGAAACCTCTTTTCTGATAAATAGCTGTGCCGCCGTAACCGTCGGGCCTATCGTTACGAATGAACACGTAATTGGGAACAGCGAATCCCCTGGTGCGGTTTGGGGTGAGCAACGTCTCTTGAAGAAGCTATAAGACCGGCTCGTTGTTCTGAAGGAACAGTTTGATCTCAGGAAGGTTAGTGCTGAGACTACGAGGGTTAAAAGAAACTAGGGATAAGCCCTTGGGTTTGACACGACCGGACGCGGGTTTTTCGGGTCTAGACATTATATTTGCTTATTTACGAATTTATACAAAAATAAAAAAAAAACAAAAATAAAATTTATAACGAACTTAGAAGCGAGTGATGCTCGGTTAACGCAAATAAACGCTCTTGAGGAGAGCGGGCGGCTCGCAGTTTTTGTGCGAGAACGGAAATTTCCGTAATGTCGACGTTTTGAATGACGTCGAACACGGTCTTCATGTCCTCAGCCAACGATGACTGAGGTGAAGATGACGGAACAGGACGCGGCCCTACGGGAACTGGGATAGGACGGGAAGGTGCAGGTGGAACGGCCGGACGCTGCCTCCAAGACAGAGCCGAAGTAGGCGTCGGCTGAACGGGCTTTGCTTCCGGGGGACCCCGGTTGCGCAGCGGCGGGAAGTTAGCGGGAGTGAGCGGCAGCGCCGGTTTAGGCGCGGCCCTCTTGGCTGAGGAGGGCGGAGCGCGCGGGCAACCCCTGTAGTTAGCTGCACAGCACACAGGCAGGGGGGGAAGTGGATTCGGGACTGCGAGTGCACTCCTTTGTTATGTGAGGGTCAAGGCACTTGACGCACCTGGGAGGAGCTGAGCAGTTAGCCGCTGCGTGGCCGTAGAGCTGGCAGCGGTGGCACTGCCCAGGGTGACCACGGGAGTTGGGACGCTCGACGGAGATATTTGAGAGTCCGCAGATTGTGCGAGCCTCTCTGAAGATCTCCCTCGAGTTGGGAGTATGAGATAAAATAACTAAAGCTAATGGAAAACGCCTACCGCGGTTTGAGTGCATCTTGTGCACGGCCGGGAAACCCTGGGACTTAAGGTCCTCGAGGATATCTTCGTTCGCGAGCTCGAACGGGACGCTCCGTAATACTCCGCGGATCTTACGCTCCTCCGGGAGGGCGTAAGTATGGTACGCGACTTGTTTAAGCAAGAGTAAACGAGTGATCGCGCGGAAGTCGTCGATAGTCGCGACTTGGATTTTTATAGTATCGCCTGCGTTATTCGCCTTGAGATTATTGATTTTGTGCTCTTTGCACAAGTTAGAAACCGCGGACCAGCGCGCTTTTTCGCGGAGGAAGACGGGCGGAGGGAGCTGAGGCTTCGATGGGACGGGAGCGCAGCGCGTCGCTGGCTTCGACGGGACCGACGGAGACGCGGTCACTTCGAGTGACATGAGCGGCGCGGGGGCGGGTGTAGAAGACACCGGGGTTGGTTCGGGTGTTGAAGACACCTCGGCTTTTTTCGAACGCTTCTTAGAGCGTTTACCATCTAACTGGAACGCGGGCTCAGGAGAGCCGGTTAAGGTGGCGGCGACCGACGAAGCTTCGGACGCGGTGGAGTCTGAATCGCTCCCGGGAACGGTACGCTTCCTACGAGATGAGCGCGAGGATGAGACCGACGCACAGTCCATATCGGATGGAATGGGAGATGCGGGAGAGCTATAGACCTGAGGGGTCTGGACTGGATGTCCACTCGGGCCCGCTCCGCTTACACATGAATGAGAGTGTAATTTGCGAGCACCGTGATTGGTCCACTCACGGTCCACGATCACGCACCCGCTGCGCATGGAATAGTATGTAGTGTGTTACCAGTTGGCACTTTGTTGAAAGAAGACAATTTCAACATCTTTTTTAAATGCACGTAGATTAAATGTTATAATTAAAACGAAACTGGCTATCTTTTAAAAACCTTTTTTTATAATTTAGGATCCCTACTGATCTCACTCACACTTTATGGAATGACTCACACTGTCTCATTCAAACGCTTGTTCCCAACGAGTCACACTGTAACCTGTAACACTGTGACTCGTTGGGAGAACTTTGTAAAATAATTCCCAACCAGTCACACGGTAACACGTTGGAATATCTTTCTTAAATCATTCCCAACCAGTCACACTTGAATCGTTAGGCCAACCTACTCTTAGGTATATTTTTTGTATGATCTGGGGGTATACTGATTACTGTTATGTCGTAGCCCTAATTTCACTAAATAATCAGCTACACTCTACTTAATGCTTTAATAAAAGGAAGGCAACATTTTTTCCTATTATTACTTACTATCAGCGCTTACTGTCATAGTGGAGAGCAATAAAACACCTGTTCTTTTTAACAAAACAATATGATGTATGACAGCGGCAAGTCAATAATAGTCAGTGCGTTTGTCGTTTTTATCATATTATTATCATAATCGCATTGTTTTGTTAAAAAGAACAGGTGTTTTATTGCTCTCCACTATGATAGTAAGCGCTGATAGTAAGTAATAATAGAAAAAAATTTTGCCTTCTTGTTATTAAAGCATTAAGTAGAGTGTAGCTGATTATTTAGTGAAATTAGGGCTACGACATAACAGTAATCAGTATACCCCCAGATCATACAAAAAATATACCTAAGAGTAGGTTGGCCTAACGATTCACAGTGTGACTGGTTGGGAATGATTTAAGAAAGATATCCCAACGTGTTACAGTGTGACTAGTTAGGAATTATTTTACAAAGTTCTCCTAACGAGTCACAGTGTTACAGGTTACAGTGTGGCTCGTTGGGAACAAGCGCATTCAAACCAGAATCTGAAAGTTAAGGTCGCTTTGGGTACACTAGAATCATTTTTAGTAAGTTAAGAGAAATTGTTCGAAACTACACTTCTTTGAAAAAACATTTTTGCACTTAATCTAAGAAATAATGTAGTAAGTGTTACACTATTTTAAAATAGTTATTAAATGCACTACTTTTTCAAGTTACTTGCCAAAATGCCGTAGTACATTTTTGTTTTCAGTTAAAGTAGGGCGTAAAATTATTTTGAATACTTGGTTCGGCATAAAATTACATCTTCTTTCGGAGCAGTTGGCTTAAAATTTAATGTTACAGATTACAGAAACACTATTCAGGAGGTCGTTAGAAAAGAAAAATTGGTACAAACAGTAAAGATTTGTAGCAACAGGGTGTACATTTTGTCGAAATAACAAAAATTCACTATAATTTGAAAAATAAACGACTCAATTTCTTTTTTCATATTTTTCTGATATCTATTATGATCTAGCCTATCACCCGGTTTCGGCTTGACGTCGACCTTTGGGACCCTCTGTATATAAGTCACGAAGTTGGTCATACATCTAAACGGGCTTGCGACGTTGGTCCGTAATGTTCACATTTTATTTTTATCTTCATATTATAAAATTCGAATAAAATGTTTCTTTTTAAAAGTTTACTGAGTTTTAAACTATTTTTAAATAAATGTCACGATGCGACGCAATGCACATTTCTTTGTTCAGGGTAATATGTATCCATGTTATTTCATGCACCGTTGAAAATGAATATCTACATTAAGTTTTGAATTGTTTAGGTGTGAAAGCGTACATTATACATATATTACGAATTTAGGCTAAATAGATTTTTTATTTCTCAGAATATTCCAGGCCAGGACTCGAACCTGTCTCCGGCGTATGACACGCCCTACTAAACTACTCGGCCATCGATAAGGGATATCAAATTGATCTATTGTATCCCTTATCGATGGCCCCAAAGTAAGCAGAGATTGTGTCATGGATGACCATACAGTGAACTGGGAGAGTCTCAATATAAACATACATGCATAAATATCAACAACCATGACCCGAGAACAAACATCTGTGTTCATCACATAAATGACTTCCCTGGCCGGTACAGGGGTAGGTACTGACCACGTCGCTACTCGGCCGTTGGATATTTACTACTCCGTGATTGTAATAGAAGATGTAAGGATAAAAATAAACTCTATAAAGACAAAGGCGTGACCTTGACTTGTTTACAAATTACTTATAAACTACTTGTGACATTGACTTCAATTTTCTATTATTATCATTTTGATATATATAACTTATGAATCAAAAATATATGAAATCAAAAAAAATATTTTTATTAAAATTTCAAAGTTCAAACATCCTGTTGAACCCGTTTGTTTTAAATAAAAAGTTAAGTATACGTTCGAGTCGCGTTCCAAAGCCTATCCCAAGCAGGTTTAGATTTATCAACATCATTAGATGCCTTATAATTAACATGAAACCACAGGTAGTACATCATTGGGAAAACCAACACTGCAGATCACGTTCTTATTTCTACGCCATATGAATGAAAATCGCGTGACCTCATTACGTTACGAGGAAACTTTACATTGCTACCACTCCGCTTTTGACATTCGCGTACGACTTAGTACACGTTAGACCTCGGCCGAGGCCAAACATAATCATGAAATTGTTGATACTGTTAACTTCCTTGTTCGTATCATGTTACTGTGATAATATTGAGTTTAGTGATCGCCCGAGAAATTTCAGCATTGAACTGCTTTACTTCACTGAACTCCAAACAGACGGACACGTCGTGATATCGCCTTTTGGAATTTGGACCTTAATGACTGGCGTTGCTATTGGAGCCACGGATAATTCCCTGAACCAGCTAAGCAGAGCGTTTGTTTTACCAAAAAACGTAAACGCTTTGGTGAAAGGCTATAATAACTTAACAGCGGCCGTGTTAGCGCCGAAAAATAATGGAGTGTCTGTGTCAAGCAAAAACTTCATGTTCCTGGATAATTCCTTTACGATTTATCCTGACTTCCGAAGTAGAATACAGAATGATTTCAGTGCTTCAATAAACACGTTTGATTTTAAAAACCCGCAAGCAGCCGATATTGCTAATAAATTTATCCAGGACTCTGGAGGAAGAGTATTTAATGTTCTCCGATCGGATGACTTTGCGGAGTCCCGTATGATTTTAACGAACGTGATATCTTTCAAAGGCTTGTGGTCTTCACCATTCAACGTATCAAACACAAGAGTGGAACCTTTCTACGATGAAAATAAACGTGCGATTGGTAAAGTGAATATGATGTTTCAAAAAGGACAGTTCCCGTTTACGAACCTCCGTGACATGAAGGCTTTTGCGCTCGAACTGCCGTATGGGACAGATGGGAAATACTCCATGTTAGTACTGCTGCCTTACCCAAAAACAAGCGTAAGGGACATGTATGTGAACTTCGCACGAACAGGTTTGAAGGAGATTTTCGACAGGTTTAAAGCTGATGAAGAAGAATTCGGCTTAGAGGAAGTTGATGTAAAGATTCCCCGTTTCCAAATCAGCACCAATGTTGTCCTAAATAAGCCGTTGAACGATATGGGAGTTTATGACATATTTGACGCGGAAGCAGCTAGATTTAGGAAGGTTAGTCGGGAGCCGATATATGTGTCTGCGATTGTGCACAAGGCAGATATAGAGGTCACGGAGTCGGGCACGGTCGCCTCGGCAGCCAGTTCCGCATATTTCGCTGATAGAATAACCCCTCCAAATTTCAACGCTAATAAACCATTCGTGTACTTTATTATAGAAAAAGAAACGACAACTGTGTTATTTGGCGGTATTTATTCAAAACCCACTGTGTATTAGTTATCGATATTGAAATGGTGCATTTATATAATAAAGAATAGGTGAATTATAGATAAGTAACTTAAGTGTTCAAACTATTGAAAACATGTGTGTTTCTTAAGACTGATAATAAAAATTTGGTTTTCTTGACGCTTTTTGCAACTTTTTTTATTCGTTCGTAAATATAAGCTTAGTATTTTATATTATATGATTTTTGCTATCTTTTTCATGGTCATGAAACACTACTAGAAAAGTTTTATAATAAGAATGTGTTTAGTCATAGTAGAGTTTCTTATGTTGAGTCCTTACCAGTTAAATCGCCATACCAACCACTTTACGTGGTTGGGTTCCGGATATAGGGAAGGAACAGCGTCGTGGAACGTACTGGAACAAAGGCAATTCAAACTTAAGCCTACGGTCGCCAACGCATCATTAGTCGATATTCACTAAATAACAATATAATTCGGATTGTAAAGTAATTATATTTTTTCTAAAACAATCAGATAGTTTAAAAAAGCCATTTGAATAATTCTGATTTCTGTGCAATATTTAATTTCAAATAAATGTTTAAAGTAAAGTTATCTTTTTAAAATCGCATTGTAAAGTTTGTCATATTACCTGGAATGAACAACTTTACAATTTAATATGGATTCTTGATGACAGACAATTATTGAAATTATTGATAATTCAAATTCAAATTCAAATTCAAATATTTATTTCTCAACATTGACAATTACTTGTTCTTATTGATGTCAAATAAAACATGATTCTACCACCAGTTCGAAGAAAACCTTCGTGAAGAAGAACTGGCAAGAAACTTCACAAGGTTGCTTTAAGTTTTCTATTAATAAGAATCTTTATTCTGAGGTATTGTACAGAAATAATATGAATGCTCTTATTATTATTACGAATTACTTATGTATTTTGAACCAAATAGCCATGTACCATAAAAGAGTTGGCTATATCGCACTCTTATTGGAATTTTTTTTATATTTTAGTGTATGAATTATGGATTAATAAACAATTATTGCATGTGTTTGACGACCTCTGAAAATTTAATTTTCCAAAAAATGTCGTGGCCACAGATATTAGTGACTCGAATGTGTTAATGATTATATAAAATTAAAGGATTTTTTGTTGGAATTGAATAAAAATTTGATTTACAACAATTTTCTAATGACGCGTCATGGACCTTCCTGAATGTTTCTTCACGACGCGCTAGGTGCGTCATGGTCCAGGAATTGGTTGAACTTAATGAACTTAATCGGCTATCAAATATTAAAATCCATAAAAAAGAACAGATTTTTCATAAAAGGCAGAAGGCTTGAAGCAAAACTGTTCTTTCTCACAGGTATTTGTGTAAATGTTTGTATTGTAGTGTGTGACATAGCTGATGAGGTATAATGTTGTGCATCAAGTTTGAAAAATAAACTCAAAAATAGAAGGCTTTATTAATCTAAAAATGCCATTGTTTGCTTTTTTAATGAACCGTGAAGCTGCCGCACCAATTATATTCAATATCTCACCCAGGTACTTTATCAGAAAAACAGTAATGTTACCCAGTATGTCTTAGATTTTGCCAGGTATTCAAATTCAAATTCAAATTCAAATATTTATTTCTCAACATTGACAATTACTTGTTCTTATTGACATCAAATAAAACATGATTCTACCACCAGTTCGAAAAAAAACCTTCGTGAAGAAGAACTGGCAAGAAACTTCACGGGTATATTTTTTTTTTTTTCAAAATAAATTTACAGAGTCTCTTTATGTCTATACAAAATTATTCTTTTCTGCATCTGTTAGCTCGGCAAGTCTCCCTCCCCCCAAGTATCCAAACGACGAACACCCTCAAACGGCACCCGTTCACGAGTTAACGCGGGATCCAGCCATCGCCCTCCTATAATAAGATAGTTGAACCAAAAAGAAGTTAGAAAATGATGGTACTTTATGACGTCACATAGAGGTTTTCTGTAAGTCAAACTATTTTAGGTATTTTCATTAAAATAAGCTAAATTTACATTATAAAAAAAGTGATCTAGAAGTTGTTTTTGAATTAGAATAGATTGTTTTTCTTTACATACCTACATATCGATAATATTTAGGTACGCTTAGTGATATCTATGGGCACTGATGCCACTTACCACTAGTGCATCGCATGCTCGTTCGCTGGCCATGACAAAGCCAAAAAAAAAACAAAAAACATTATTCAAATACTTACAGACAGTGTAGTCAACTACATGGTCAAAGAAAAGGCGAGGTTTGTATACTGTACACTGATGAAAGTTTCTAGTGACAAATTTTGACAAGATTAGTGACACGTGTTTTCAGAATATGCGTTCTATATATTATGCTACAAAGTCACTTTTTATTTGCCTACAAATACGAGAATGTGCGTGGTAAAAATCGACCAAAAAGAACTTCACTTATTGGATTTCTTATTTCAATTTTATTTTCAATTTTATTCGGAAATAACTTACCCTTTAGATGGCGAGGTGGGTTCACGTGGGAACATTCGTCCCCCCTTTCAAAACTAACATTTGATGAATTCTTATGGATATCGTAAATTATAATATTTAGTGGCTTATACGTTAAACATAATGCTGCAAAATACAAACTACGCCACAAGACCCCTTGTTGTTTAAAACTGCTTACAGAATTAGTAAGATTTACCTGTTCTTTCTAACAATTATACAAGAGAGTTTCTAAACAGAAGACTTCTTATATTAATGCTTCGTTTTTGTTTTATCTTATTCCAAAAAATTATAAATGAATATTATATACGCGGATGAAAATAATTTTTCGCCGTCCTGTCTATGACGTCATTTTGAATAAATAAATATTTAAGAAAATGAACTAATTACATTTTACATTTTACAATTACAGTGGCCAGAACTTTAGGGAATTTTTTAGTAACTTTCATTTAAGTTATGAGGCTGTTTATTTTATGCATAAACACACAGTTCATAGAGACTTAGTAGCAAAAATAGAAATCCGAAGAAACCTTCTACTTTTTTTTCAGAAATTTTTGAAACTGACTCGATCCCAATTTTGCGAAAATTTATTTAAAAAATCTTAACTTGAAAACTATGAAAAATCGTATAACATACATAGGGGTGATTTAGATACCTCTCAACACGAGGCATCTAAAAAAATGTTTGGACGTCACTTTTCTGGCCACCCGTTATTTTTCTTTATTTTACAAATTAAAAATTATCAATAAAAGAAAAAAATACTCATAGAAGCACTCACAGCCGAATGGTTGTCAATGTCGCTTGACTATTGGCAAGTAAATCAACGTTCGGTGCGGCAGACCTAGGATGGGTGACCGCCAGTGGCTGAAGAACTTGAGCGTTTCAGTGCTTCGCAGGAAGTCTTCCAGCTTCCGGCCGTCGGCCTCAGTTGTTGTCGCAAAGTTACAGTCGTGAACAGCTTGTGGAGTTTCCAGGGTGACTTGATCAACTCTGACACTAGACGTTGCCGCTCCCTCAAACGATAAAAAGAAGACCTCATAGTACTTGTGTAACGTTAGAGAGCCAGTGGATGCGTGTTATTTTCGGAAAAGTATGTGTTACATTGCAAGTGAAAAGGTGATATTCTCCTACCATTCCGCCGCGACGTACGTAGATGATGATCTCAATTATTTGATGGATACAGTACAGCGTTAGTCTCGTATTCAGGAAGTTGCTAAAAAAGGAAAGTTTAATAGTAACCGTTTAGCTTCCTAAATGAATAAATTTGGTCACTTTAAACCTGTCCTTAATTAATTTGTTAATTAAGTATATGAATATTTTTTTTCGAAATGAACTGGTTAGTTTATGGCCCTATTTGCATTTAAAATTTCTCCGAACTTACTGGCCTAGTGCTGAGGGCGCTTAGCTGGAACTTAAACAACTGTACATACGATATACCTAAGGGTGTTACCACACCCATCGATCGATCGTAGAATGGAACAGTCGACGTCGATCGATAGTTTCTACTAGACGAATCGATCGATGTCGATACATACGGCATAGGAAGGGTACGGAACTTGGCTTAGGTCGTACATAGAAAGTATCACGGGTTCGGAAGTATGTACCTGAATCTTTAATTCGGTATGTTAAGAAAAAAAAAATTTTTCTTTAATATTTTGTCGGAAACAACTCGCAGAATATTGGGATTGAGCTTATTTTAACGATAATACGCAAATAAATCAACTCTCATTTAACCTCTATATGACATCATCGAGAAGCATCATTTACCAACTTCTTTTTGGTGAAACTGTTATGTCAATGTATACCATAACTATATGTCACAAGAATCCATAGAAAACTGTAAAATTGTTCATTCCAGGTATAATAATAAACTTTTCAATGCGAGTTCAAAAATGTAACTACGTACTAAAATATATAAATTCTTTAGAAATTGATTTAAAATTAAATGCTGAACGTTACCAGAAATATTCAAATTGCTAAATACCTCAATATTTCGGGAAAAAATTTAAAAAAAAAAGAACTTTGAACTCACTTTACCGAATTCAGTCAAGTCAAGAGCTTAGACTTAACGCGCTAAAAGTAATGTTTTTGCTATTTCAATCAGCGCGCTAAAATTCTAATTGTTCCCATTATATATTATGTTTTTTTATCGAATTTAGCATGCAAAATGGAGTTAATGATGTCGTTTTATTTTTAGATGATGAGAATCCGAGGAGATCTAAGGGTGTTACCACACCCATCAATCGTCCGTCGATCGACGTCGATCGATTGGTGTGATAGAAACCGTCAATCGACGTCGACTGGTCTATTCTGCAATCGATCGACGTCGACGGGTCGAAATGTAAATGGTAAATGTATAGGTGCATGGGATTATTTTACTACTAAATTATCAACTTAGGGATGGCGTCAGACAATGGTAGGCCATCACGCCTACTGCAGGTTGGCAGAGTACACATACCTTCATATAAAGGCATAGGTGCATGGGATTATTTAACTACTAAATTACCAACTCAGGGTTGGCTTCTAGAATAGAGAATAGAAGTCAACCCAGAAAAAAGTGTAACAGTGTACTTCTCTCTCTCAACCTGTTCTAGGACAACCTCTAGGAAACCCTCTTTAAGATTCGGTCAGATCACCCTGTTTGGTACTTCGATCCCATGGGCTAAAAAAGTCAAATATTTAGGAGTCACTTTAGATAGTGGACTAACATTCGCGGATCACATAAAACGCGTCCTGGACCGAGCCGCCTTCGTCATGGGTAGGCTGCACCCCCTAATCTGCAAAAAGAGTAAAATGTCGCTCAGAAACAAGCTTACACTTTACAAAACTTGCATCCGCCCCATCATGACACATGCCAGTGTGGCTTTTGCTCACGCCAGCAAGTCGAACCTCAATCACTTGCAGGTTATTCAAAATAGGTACTCACGGGGCCCCGTCCTATGTTCGCAACTTAGATCTGCACAAGGAACTCGAGCTGCCCACCATTGCTGCATTCATGAAGTTGGCGTCTAGACGCCACTTCGATAATGCTCCTAACCATCCCAAACCGCTGGTAAATAAGTCATGTGAATACACAGCCAACCCAGACGCGGCGGTTCGTTACAGGCGTCCGCGTAACGCCTAACCCGACGGTGGGCCAGGCTAACGCGTCGTACGCATTCCTACTGAGTTTCTTGCTGGTTCTTTGGCAGTAGATGATCCTTCCGAACCAGTGGTAGTTTCAATATACGACGTCCTAAGCCGAGGTCCGTGCCCTCTCGGGTGCCCTTAGGCATATCGTATGTAGGAGTAGTTTAGGTTCCAGCTAAGCGCGGTCAGCGCTAAGCTTCAATGTCCAGTGAAGTTTAAATGGCCCATAGGGTCATAAATAAACTGTCCATTACGAAAAAAAAAGCATGTAAAGGTTTAAAAAATTATTTCAAAGTGTATAGTCACATTTACCCGACGTTTAGCTGCCTGATTCCTCATTAGCAGCATGGATTTATGAAAGGTCGCTCCACGCAAACGAATTTAGCGATCTCTACCCAAGATGTTCTAACGGGAATGAAAGGTGGTGGACAGGTTGACGTCATCTATACAGACTTCGAAAAGGCTTTCGATCGTGTGGTAGGTATATCCGGTAATCTACTGAGATGGCTAGATTCATACCTAAGAAATCGAAGTCAGGCAGTTGTGGTTGGGGGTTATCGCTCTGATTATGTTTCTGTGCCCCCCGGAGTACCACAGGGATCGATACTGGGACCGTTGCTTTATTCTATTTATTTATTTGACATTGGGAAATATATTATTCATTCTGACTTTATTATGTATGCAGATGACATGAAGATTTATAATAAAATTAATAACCTGACTGAACGCAATAAATTACAAGCAGATCTTAACCGACTTTATGACTATTTCTGCAATAATCGTATAAGTATAAATGTAGGTAAGTGTGCGCATGTAAGTTTCAGCCGGAAAAAAAACCACACCTAACATCATACACTATAAATAACACCATAGTTTCTAAAACTAATGTTATATGCGACCTTGGTGTTCTTTTGGACTCTAAGCTCACCTACACTGATCATATTTCATGCATGGTTACAAAGGCTTATTAAGACTTAGGCTTTATTCTAAGAGTAAGTGCCCCTTTCTCAAACATAAAATGTGTAAAAACACTGTACTATTCGAATGTCAGGAGCACACTTAAACACTGCAGCACCATCTGGAATACTCACTACACTACTTACAAAGAACACATTGAATCCATACAAAAAAAAACTCATTAAACACTCAAACTATCGCAAACACAAAGGTCAACACAAATCATACCCAGATGCCTGCAGAGAACACAACATATCACCACTATACAACCGTCGCCACTTACTTGACATGCTTTTTCTCCATAACATATGTAGTGGTTCAAATTGATAGCATTGAACTCACCAACTCAACTCTGAAACTTAAAACACCTAGCAAAAGAACTAGGCACACTAACCTATTTAACACTGAACACGCAAAAACTAAATATGCTCAGAACTCGGTTATAAACCGAATTCAACAAACCTACAACACAATGTTTGCCCCCGATACAGACTTGTTTCATGAAACAAAAAAGAGCTTTAAACTAAAAGTTACTACTGCCCTCAACAATTGATTGCCTTATCATATGTTATATACCTACCTATACACATACTCACCCACCCAGACACTGTACACACCCACTCTATCACAAACACCCACACATATTATTCTTCTAGTTACATTTTTGACCTGCTATTACTATAATAATAATTTTATTTTATTGACATTCTAATTACTATTTTAAAATTTAATTTAATATTTAACCTGGGCTAAAATACATTTTTTTATTTTTATTATTATATTATTGTAATTAATTTTTACAAAAAAATTAGCAGTAACAGTGTAATTATTCTTGTAAATTTCCTTTTTTTATTATTTTCTTATTATCTATGTTGACATCAATCTGATTTTTATTGAAAAGCATACATTTAAAAAAACTCATTTATTCTTATAAGTGCATAAATTGTAAATTCAACTTTTTTATTTTTTTAACTATTTTTTCATTTTCTTTTTTTTGGCATGGATTATAAAATTTATTCTTTATAATTTTTATTAATGCTAAACGTCTATATATATGTAAATCCATTAATGGCTATAAATTTTGTTTTATAATATGTTATATTTAATGTAAATTTGAAGTGCTGTGGATTTTGTAAATAATTTTTCCTCACTTGTGAGGAAATAAACTCTATATATTTTAGTAAAGTAAGCCAGATAAAGGGCAACATATTGTACTAAACATAAATAAAAAGATTTTATTCGTACTGGGACTTAATTTTTTTATAAAAAATAAAATATTATGGACCCTTCTCATAATATGTTTAAGTCATATTTTCAAAATTAATTTTTTTGAAATTTTTATAAAAATATGTACAAATAAATACATATTATTATTAACAAAGGTCTAAATTAACTGTTGAAGTAAAAAAGTAGATAGCTCACAATTTCTTACAATTCATTATTAATTTCATATTTTTTATTAACTGAAGTGTTTTTCTTATTTGTCTTGAACGCGCTCACAGACATTCGGAACGCATTCGGCACATTTCACGATTGTTGAATCATAGCAATCTTCACTCGCAAGGTTGCTATAATAAACTAACCCTAACTCAATATAATGTTGACAAAATTGTTTTCAAGAGTAAGAAGTCACTTGACATTTTAATTATTTTTGTGCCTGGTTTGGTTAGTTTATTGGCAACCTCAAAAATATACTCTTAATTGTGCTCCCGCACCAAGTTCGCTATCATCTTCTGATAATAGCGTAAAATACATATTAAACAATAATTTCAACTAAAATAATTGAATTTTTTGAATCAAATGTAATATTTTTGGATTTTAATCGGTGCCTTGTATTTGGCGACAGCGCTGGTGACGTCATACGCAAGTAACCAAAGCTTCTTAGAATGATTGTGGCAGCTGCGCCCTTTTCGTTTTCTTTGCATTTTATTCGTTACATTTTTTGATTAATTGTATAACTAGTTACATAACCTTCGTTTATCTCAAAACCGACGAGACAAATTTTGTGCGAGCTGATGACAGCAACCTAACTCAATTAGACGTATTTATGGATGCACTTTTCTGTAAGAACAACTTGTGATTATTATGCTGTGGAACTTAAAAATGATTAAGTAGATTAGAATACTTTCTATTTTCGTAGAAATAGGTGGGCGGGACTTCTCACTTAACTCGCTTGGACACGATTTTTTAGATTTTTAGAAGAATGCTTCTGGAATATACAAAGTAAAAACTTCCGAAAAAAAACAAAGTCTTCTACAGATTATAATTTCCAAAACAAATTATTCTCTGAATTGGTCCAAATCTCAATTATCCAAAGTCCAAATCCCATAAGTTATTGACTGTCCTTACTAACTTAACTACTTAACTTAACTAGTTAGATAATGCGTTTGGTCGTGTTTTTTTAAGTTAAGTGCGTAAGTTGAGTGAACGGGTGGCGGCAAGAGCTCGTATTTATTGCGCATTTTCTGTAGTCAGCAAAATTTCAAAGTGGTGTTTAGATTGAACTTTAGAATTTGTTGAAAAAGATTTAAAATAGGAATGCTTGAATAAACGAGGTAAAAAATTTGAAAAAAACATACTCTTGTAGAGATTTTATTTTCGGAAACAAATTCTTATCTGAATTTATCTTAAATCTCGTTTATCACATATCTAAGTACTGAATTGACGAATTCCTTGACATTCATCACTGCTTATCTTCATTGAACTTATGAGCTTAACTACTTAATCCGTTCGGACACACAAGTGACATGTAGTAACTTAAAAGTTAAAAACTTTATTACTTAATACGTGTAAACCGCGCATGTGAGCGGAATTCGGAACGCACCCCAATCGATCAGTCAAAAATTAAATTTTCTCTTGAAACTTTACATAGTATTTTTATTTGATTTATAATTTTAATGCATTTTATTAATACATTTATAAATATCCTGCCACACCAATCGCGGCTGATGCCCATTTTTCAATAAACTAACTAACTTGACACACTTTCCACAAGATTATAGTTTTTTCATAAAAGAAAGTGGTTGATGGGTGTAAATTATACGTTCTGAGACTTCCGATTACCTAAATAATATCACGACACGACCCAAGTTAAATTGGAAACAAAACAAAAAGAACATGTATACTGGGCGACTTTTCTCCGTGCGAAGGAATATTTGTAAAAGTACTATCATTTCAAATTTATGCACGAACAATAGTCTACAATCATGTAGAAGTTACATAGGTAAACTAAATTTATTGAATAGTAAACATAACCTCAAATATTTAACAACATCGATATTATCAAACATAACCAATAAATTTTAAATTTTTCAGTGGCATCTTGTACAACTAATAGGCCCAATAAACATGTATACCTAAATAAAAATCACAACTACAGTTTATGGCAAACTACTGTAAGAACATATTGCAGCAAGACAGACAAAGTAGAGAGTTTAAAATCACAAGAAGAACGGGCAGAAAAAGGTAAGATTAAGGTTATCATCAATTTTAAGTCATAGGATATAGTCCAATGTTTTATAATCTCCTGTAAGTCTTGTAACTAAGTTTGGTACATTTGATAACCTTTAAAGTGTGTTGTTTTGATAAATTTATAGCTTGGCCCAAATTTAATATGAAGTTCAGGAGGCCTTTATTTTTAAATTAGACCTTATTGAAATGTATCTTATTAGTATTTGTTATGGTAAAAAACAGACCCAATGAAAATTAAATAAGTAGGTACTAATGTGAAATGAAATATAAATTAAACAAATCTACTTTGGCAACAAATCATAACTACCACGCATTCTGACAATTTCAGATTTGAAAAAGTTAAAGCAACTTTTTCCTATCCCTCGAGTTACATTGCATAATCTGAACCAAAAGACTCCACAGAAGGTTTTTGATATAACTTTCAAACAAAGTGCCATACTACCTAAGGGTAGTAGAAAGAAAGGTATACAAAAAAATGATTGGACTTGTACATATACCTTTGTTTGGCCAGAGAAGATGAAATTCGAATTGTAAGTAATATTGCTGCCACTAACTTCTGTTTGAAGGGATTTTTTTTATTCATAATCTACCTCTGATTGTTTTTTACTAGTTTAGTAAGTTTACTAAGTTTGTAATTTAATGTAACATTATATTATTAATTAAAGATTTATTCTTTACTTTGGTAGTAGCAAAAAATTATGACTGTCTTAATAGTTCCTTGAAAATTAAATTAAATTATTATTAACAATTATTATTATAAAATTATTATAATAAAATATTATTAACTTAAATTTTATAATTATCAGGGCCCTGTTCAATAAAACTTACAATTGTAAATTATTACAGATGACAGGCGACAATTTTATAAGTTTCTGTTCAATAAACATTTTTGCATAACAGGTGCCAATTTACTAATTTGTCGGAAAAAACTGCTTGGTTGAATGTTTAATTGTATTTACAAGTTTACATATTTCTAGAATTGTAATACATTTCTACATTTCGCTCGGTAAAACATTTACAAGTGATAGTTGTAGGCTTTTTTTTTTATTTATCACTAAATAGACCAAACAAAATATCTCTGTTGCAATGTATAAGCGACAGAATAGTTAATTTGTTGTTCAGCTCCATTTTTACTCTTACAGTTGATATCTCACCAATGAACCTGCAAGTTTTTGATTTACCCTCATTAATCTTCTGTGTTGTACGATGTTACAATTTTAAATACTTAAATATGTAGAATTGAAAACTACCATGACATATTTGTAATACATAATTGTCATGTATTTTGATGGCAATTTTAGATGTGTAATGTTTTTTTTAACACAGTTTACAGGTGCGACAATTTACAATTATTTGTTGGTGTTTTTTTTACATATTCATAGATTTTATTGAACAGCACTTGTATGACAGTTCGACAATTATATCACTTATTGACAAATTTGTAGAATTGTAAGTTTTATTGAACAGGACACATGTAACTTCCACCTGTGTGTGGAAGTTACACTTCCACCTGTGAAACATCTGTCAATTATACTGCGTCAGGCTACTGTTTACTGAGCATTAAAAAATCAGTGATTATTTACTTGTTTCATAGCTTTTAAGGTACAGTGAGGGAACTCAGTGGAGGCTTAGGCGAGAATTGCTTGCATGTTGTCAGTCTTTTGTAGGCACTCCACATAGTAAGGGGCGACAACACTGCAGGGGATTCGGGTGTGAATCTGAGCCTGCACTAAGTCCCCCGACTGTACCAGTAACATAACTAAGCTATATAGATTATAGTTACTTTATTTAGCTGTTTATTTATACATTTATGATTTTGATTTACAGTACTAGCATCTCAAAACAAAAGGCAGCTGAAGTTGCATCAGTACAAGCTTTACTTTGGCTGTATAGAAGTAATAAAATAGACAATAAAGGTTGTCCCATTTATGATGAACAAGTCATATCCAATGTCAAAGACAACCTGAATGAACCTTTGTCAATAGAAATGAAGGATACTTCAGTTACTAATATTAATGGTATATGGAAAGAATATGAAGAGAGAATAAGTAAGTTTTTGATTAATTTTATAAAAGTTTATAAACATATATTAGCAATTTAACCTGGATAGCTCCTGACCCTTAAGTAATTTTTGGTTTAAATAATATTATTTTTGGATATTAGCTGTCTAGTGGTGATGTAATCTTTAAAAAGGTACCTAAGTCTTAGACATAAGTAACGGCTGAATGGTGACATTGGCCTCATATGCTGGAGGTCCCAGGTTCGAGTCCTGGTCGGGCATTTTAGTATTTACCATTTTGGAAAAATTATTAAGTAGTGTATTTTTTATTTATCAAGAATTTATTCTAATGAAATAATAATAATCTTTATTTTAACAGAAATTAGGATATTTTAGAAGCGTGAACATATAAAATATCATTATTTAAAACTTTCTCTTGAGTCTATACTGTCTTATTTACACATTAAAGGTTATTTTAACTGAAAACTTTTAAAAGTATACTATTTGTGTTTCAGAAAGTATTTATGAAACAACATTCCAAGAGGCTGAGAAAAGGGCTATACTTTCTGAAGGGCTGTTTAGAAAGGATTCTAGTTTAGAAGAAGATGGTAAGATATATGTTACAACTTTATTACTTAAAGAAATGTAATTTTTGGTGTGACAAATTTCATGCTATCAATTTAATAATAATTGGCACCCAGGCTCGTGTGGTATTCATTGTGCTCAAAAAAGACTTGTGTTTTATTGATGTAAATCCTACTGTAGGCGTCAGTCGAACCTGCTTGTCCAGAACCCAAAACATGGTTGATATGGCGATTGAAAAAAAAAAGAATGGAAGTCAATAAGGTTTTAAAAAAACAGTTACAAACATTACTCTAAGAGACGAAATAGCGACGCCTTAACGCCTTTTTTTACATAATTTTTATATAATTTCAGATGAATTTATCGCTGCAAAAGAATATCTGGAAGACATGGAAGCTACTGGTAAGAGCGAAATGTTGAACTAATTATTTTGAACCAATGAACTTTGGAACATGCCAAGCGATCAGTTATCAACTCTTAAGTTGTCAATGTAGATGTTAACAGTTTATACTCAATTAAGCATTGGACATTGGAATTTGACAATTCCGTAGTTCAAACCAGGAAAACATGAAGATAAACGACAGCCGATTCATAATAAAAAAAGAAAAAAAATTGTTAACCGCTGACCACAGATATAGTAATATGGAGATATAGAAATGGTATGCAAGCCGGTAGTACATGCCAACCATTTGGCTTTAGAGCCATATAGGTATTCGATTTGATCACGATTTGTTTGTATCATACATTTCGATGTTCATTGCTTGTTGGACTTCAACACAAAGCAAGCGTTATATTAAGACACCGCATTGGACACTTTAGACGCGCAAAAGTATCGCAGGGGTGGCCAAGAATGTATGTATTTACTAATTGGTATAAGTGTGAGTATGGTTCGCGACTGGCGGTTTTCAACGTTATGCCAGGGTAATATTGTTTTTTGTATAAGGTTATTTGATACAGTTGAAATGGGCTATATGACTAGTTTTCAAAACCATCTCATATTATTTTGTGGTTTGTATGGACCCTAGAAATAATATTGATTTTAATTTGATTATTTCGTAAAAAAAAAAAACAAATTACAAAATACATTGATTATTTAAGCTGTCAAAACGCTTGCTCCAGCAATATGGTGCCGAGACTTACTTGTGACGTCAGATGGTGGCATCAAGATACGACATGCATTGACAGAAACGACATTTTTACACGCCTGTGACGTCGTTTAATGCCTTGATCTTCCAACTCAAAATAAATACCTTTTTTGTGTTCATTTTGGAGAAAATATTGATTATCTTTTATGGCTAGTAATGTTAATAGCTTTTTGCAAGGATTGGAGAACAATCTAGCATTACTCTGTATTAGAAGCTCTGTGCCGCTGATGGTAGAATTGTCTGGGTTCGAATCCTCGTTATTTACAAGACATAGTTTTCTATGCATATTATGTTTACCCTAGAGCATTTTTTACTCCATCTTTACCTGATTAATCCTGGAAAATTAATCCTCCATCTGTACCTAATTAATTCTGGACAAATTATTCTACTGGGAGACTGAGAAGGACCGAGTAGACTGCATCATTGGTTCATTGATGCTACCATTGGCATATGTTAATATTTCTGTAATTTCACTGGTTGAAGTGGATATAATGGCGGTAAAAAAAGAATTTTAGTATCTATTGAATCTCCAGTTCCAGCACAATTCATCCAAAACACAATCTATACATTAATGAGTTGATCTCAAGATTTAACTATTATTATTTATTTCTTCCAGGACCAAAGGCTTTAATTCATCCAGTATATGGGAAGCCAGTGAAACCGCCTTCGTCCACGTCTATAGAGAGGCGCGAAAGGGTTTTGCAACATAGATTCACCACTTACGACAGTGAGAAAGTTGCTCTACCCATTGACGATTATTGGTGAGTGATGATATGTATAAAATCTCTTTTTTTTACTGGAAGGTACCGTGAAAGAGGCGTTGCTGTAGGAAATTTTGGATATAGATAGCCTATACAATGTGAGTTCTGAATATTTATTTATGTACTACAAACAGCTTAGAACTATTATTACAAAGTAAACCTAATGCGATAGTTAAGTTACATTTAATATGTAGCTTACTGATGGGAAAGTGTTTTGATACTCTGTTTAGTACTTTACTTTTGATGTAAAATGGCGGAAGATACTCGTCCGCGGCGCCTGATTTAACTTATTCGCAATCGACGTCTCTACGCGTAAAGAATCGAGGCGATACGACAGGACACGAGTACGTACAAACTTTATTCCGTCCTGCTCGCGCACCTGGTAATTGTAGCATTCTGCCTCTTTCTCAGTTTTATTAGTTAACATTGTAGCAAAAATATTATGTAATGTGGTGGTTGAGCTTGTGTTGGTAAAATCTCATTTGAGGCGGGTGCTACAGTCCTTTCTATTTTAACCATCATAATAATCGCTATTAAGTGACTGTGGTTCGGTTATCTTATGTTTACATATTAATATAAACTGCAGAGTGTAGTGGGTAGAATATTTAAATTATATTTGTACAAGTCTGTTAGAAAAAACCATATAATAATAATAATAAATCCCCAGACAAACACATCTACTGTATGGCCCCAAAGTAGCAGAGCTTGTGTTATGGACGACCATACAGCGAACTGCGGGGGATCCCAGAATAAACATACATATATAAATACAAACAACCATGACCCGAGAACAAACATCTGTGTTCATCACACAAATGCATGCCCCGGCCAGGACTCGAAACTGGGACCTTCGGCGTATGAAGCAAAGCTACTTACCACTACACCAATCGGTCGTCATTGATGAGATATCATATGTCAATTAATGTGACATAATAATAAACTTATAAACAGCCAGGTGTTCCAACATTGGTAGGTATACCTCTTTGGTCTAACAAGTAAAAGTGCAGCCAGCCAATAGGGCAACAGCCAGTGCAATCACGAGAACAGACAATTCCACCTGGAGACTCCGGTCGGCGACGCATGAATAATAACAGTCTATGTTGATAAATAAAATATTTACGACTAAGAAATATCTATGAGTGCGGATGCCACTTTCCATCAGATGGCACGTGTGTGTATGCCGCCTATGAAAAATGTAAAACGAAAAGTTTGTTTGCGTCGGCACTAGATCCATTGCTCAAGTACGTCATATATTATCCACTATTTTAATTAAATCAAAGACGATATCAAAAAACTAATTTTTACCTTTAAAAATACGAATGCTTTAAAAAGGCATACACCATGGTCATGGTCTTGGAATATACACAATATAAACATAACTAATAGATAGATAATAGTGTAATACAGAGAACGATAGATATATTGATACTGGCAATACAAACTCACTTTCGCGTTTATATTATAGTAAAGCAATCAAACGAGACGAGATAAAGAATGTAAACAATCTTTCAGGATTTCAAAATATAATGGACCTTATGATTTGGTTGACACTTATGTACTGACCGCTTTTCTCCAATATCACTCAACGAGAACCGTCGTCGACCAAGTGGCAGCATTATAGTAATACGGCAGATATAGTAATCGCTCGCTATCGCAATGTAACTCAGTAACGCTTAGTTTGTTTACGTATTTGATCTCGTCGCGTTGGCCTTGAATTTAGTTAGGATTTGAGAAATAAACAGTGTAACTACATGGTATGGTTGAGGAGGGCGATGGCTGGATCCCGCGTTAACTCGTGAACGGGTGCCGTTTGAGGGTGTTCGTCGTTTGGATACTTGGGGGGAGGGAGACCGAGCTAACAGATTCAGATAATAATAATTTTGTATAGACATAAAGAGACTCTGTAAATTTATTTTGAAAAAGGAGTGGAGCCAGATCTTCTTCACGAAGGTTTTTCCGAACTGGTGGTAGAGTCGAGTTTCATTTATTGACGTCAATAAGAACAAGTAACTTACAATGTTGAGAGATATATATTTGAATTTGAACAAAAATGAAAATTCAAAGCAAAATTACATATAAAAAACCTAAGTTCAAGTGAGCTGACATAGATAATATAACGAATGGAAATTTTATGTTTTTGATTTGAATAATGCAAATAAAAATTATGAAGGGCGTTAAGTTAAGTTTGTTTCAAATATTATTGCCTGTGTACATTCCATCGGGGTAACTTTGACCCAATATAAGACAATTTTGCAAATATATGTTGATCTATTTACTAGATGTAGTAATGTTTTGCAAGTTTTTGGTGGCTTTTTACTTTAATTATGAAATAATACATTTATTTTATTTGTACACTGCTTTGAAGCTTGCCAAATCGAGAACTAATGGGAGATGAAAGTTAAGTTGACGACTTGAGTAACATTATGCCACATGACCAATTCCCCGAATTATGCATTATTTTATAATGGCAAATGATCGTTATAATTTTGCAAACTGGCAGAGAAAAAAATCTAAATGGCCATCTATTGTAATAATTAATATTCTTTCGTGTCGTGATGTTTGTTTGAACCAAATTAAACCGAGTCGCTTTTCGTGAAAAGCTGGAAATGGTACTTTATTTGTTCCTGACGCTTCGCCGGGTGCTGCCGCACCACGTTTTCTGAAGCTTTTAACTTTCTTTAGCCTCACGTAATTAAAACCGATATTTTTTAAACTTCTTGTATTTTATACGGAATTATTAGTTTTATTAGGAACAGCCGGTTTAGATAGATAAAACTATTAAGAAACATAGTTTAATTAAAAAAAAAAACAATAAATGTTTTCTTTTGGTGTATGGAGTAAAAAAAAGCATGCGATATTGAGACTAGGGATATGTTAGACAGAAAGACAAAGTTAGCCAGATTGACTGTGTATTCTATATTGTCAAGATATAACACTATTTCAAATTGTACGCAGTTAGTAAAGACAAACAGACATTTAATAAACACAAATTATAAAGCGATAAAAGGTCCCTGTGCAGTGATACCCACGTGACACCAGCCAGCTCCCGTAGGAAATGTCAAAATCAGTTCTATAGTTTCCGAGTTTATCGATTACATGTAAGCAAACAAACAGACGAACAAGTATTTTCTCTTTCTATATAATCTTGCTTCCCATCCTTCTTTCCTACTAATCTTATGAAAATGTGTAAGTTACAACTTACTTTATCACGCAAAAAAGGCCGACCAGGTATTTAAATAATTTGGAATACCGTTAGAATATGACCTGGAATATATAACATATAGGCCATGTTCCAAAAATTTAATAATTCTAGAAAAAAAAACTCTTATTTCCGAGGGATATGATTATAACAATAATAGGGGATCTATTATTGTTATAATCATATATAATCATGACAAACACACTAACTGTATGACTTTTTTTTGTCAACATGTATTCCAGCTGTTTTCGTACTCAGGGGATCCAGACTGAACGTGTCATCTTTTAAAGTCCCGTCCAAAGTAGCGTGTTATTTTTATTACAGTACATTCGGTAAAAGGTTTGTGATGTAAATATATTGAATTAACTATTGGGCAAAAATCTAACATTATATTTAATCTGAGGCAGTATAATGGTTTAGTTTTACACTGTTGTTTACAGAAAGGTTATTCATGGTTACACTCCAGAAAAAAAGGTAATATTTGTAGTCACAGGACTTGAAAGGTTTATTTTTTGATACATATAATTTGAAAAGTATAGAACTTACCAAAATTGTTATATATTTTTCACCCGGTTCCGGTTTGACGTAAATTTTTAGAATATCCTGTATATAATTTCAATATGTAAAAACTGAAAATTGATGTACTTAAATTTTATATATACAGGGTGTCCCAAAATTCAACGTCAAGCCGAAACTGGACTATAGGATGGATGGTAACCATCATCAGAAAAATCTGAAAAATAATCCATCCCATGTTTTTTAGAAATTATGGGCATTAAACAAAAAAAAAGGAGAATTTCTCTATTTTTCAACCATTTTTTGGTTATTGTAGTTATTTTTGGTTATGTTTGTCGACCTAAAACGTGCCACCGTAACCCTTAAATAACATATCTTTAATCACAATAAAAAATAATAACACGATTGCCCCAAACACTTTTTGCTGAACTATGAATTCAACATTTTCAAAATACCTCGACTTTGACAGAGCCTCCTAAAAAAAAATGTACTAGTACGCCTTGGCAAGTGCAATCATAAGTTGGCGCCTTTAATCAGGATTCCAAAATGTTCACTTTTTGGGGTTGATACTAAAAAAATATGGGTAACAAAATAAAAAACTGGCAAGAGTGAGCGAGACGGATAGTGACGCTACTTTTATCAAAATCAACCAGAGCAAGTAAAATTGATAAAATAACCAAAAATCCTGTAGTAGAGCTAGCTCATTGACTTAATTTTCGTTTAGGTTTATTAAAATTAAAATCACACGCCTCAATAAATGCCCTACATGTTCTTAACTCTCGAGTATATGCCCGTCCAATCACCAGATCTTTTTTAATCTCTATCGTCTAAAGAGGGTACACTACATAAATCCGAAATTCTTAATTCCGATAGTCATAATCACGAATTTCAAAATTCCGAATTTCATAACACCGAATGGTTCATAATTCCGAAAATGAAAATTCCGTGTTTCATAATTCCGAATTTTTCTTCTTCGAAACTTCAAAACTCCGAACGTTTATAATTACGAAAATCAATATGCCGTATTTGAAAATACCGAACCATAAAAAATCCGAATTAACAATAATCCGAAAAATCATAAATACGAATCCCGAATGTCAAAATTCCGAATAATATTAGTTGCAATAACAAACCCTTGTAACAAAGCCTTGTAAAACTGGATGAGCACATCAATTTATACGTTCGAGCATTCAAGTAGTCAGCTGGAAATAAGAAAGTTTATTTAGTTTTTTGTACCGAGTTATTTCTTGAGTATGTAGGTTATGTACTAAAATGCAAATCCCTTTTTGGGATGCATTATCTACAGACTAACTGCTCCTTCTCGCTTCGCTCGTCGTCGCGCCTAATTTGTATAATTTCAAAATGTGCCTTATTAATTTTAATTTGTCTGAGAGGAGATTTAGATTATAATTTTTAAAATATACCCGTTTTAGGGTGTTACCACACCAATTGATCGACCGTCGATCGACGTCGACCGATGGATTCAAATTCGGAATGACATAATTCGGAATTTTTGGGTGTTCCCGTCTAAAGAATCACGAGTCGTTTTCACAACTTGAATTTAAAAAAATTTTTTCACCTAGACTACATATGGCACCTTCGTGCAAAGTTCATGTTCCTAGGTCAAAATTAATATAGTGTTCGACCCAAAACGAAATGAACACGTATAAATGGCATGAAAATGAAGCTGTATATGGTGAAAATTTGTTGAGGCAAAAATCATCGGTAAATATGAATGACTCATGATTCACAGTTAAATGTCTAATTTGCTTTAATCAAATAGTGACACGTTCTTTATTACTAGACCCGCCGTCCATTTTTTTATTCTCTAATATAATAAATCCCCAGACAAACATCGTACCCCAAAGTGAGCAAAGCGTGTGTTATGCGTGGCCATGCAGCGAATTGGGGGGGAGGCAGAATAAACATACATATAATAGGTCTTTACCTATGAAACTGCCGTTTTGCCGTACCGGCCATTTCAAATGAAAATATTTTTTTTTTTGACTGATAATTCTAATTTCAAATTAATTTTATTTGATAAACATGGAATTCTTTTTCTAAAATCGTCATTTGTTTAATAGTTAGTGTTTTGTTTTCAACGCATTCGAACATTTTTCGTCATCATGGATAAGTAAAAAATTCGAGTAATTATGGAGTATGAGTACTAACTCGCTAACTCGGAGTAGCTAACTCGGACGTTCTTTGCGATGGATCCGCTTCCACAATAGCCTTCAATTCTTCATTATCAACTTTGGTCTCCGGCCGTCCACGGGGCTTGTCCTGCGGGTCGAAATTTCCAGAACGAAAACGTTGGAACCAAAAACGCACTGTGTTTTCTTTTGCAACACCGCCGCCATACACAGCATTGATACTTCGAGCCGTTTCTGCAGCACTGGTGCCACGGTGGAACTCGTACTCGTAAATAACGCGATATTTCAAGTTTTCTATTTTGTAAACTAAGTGACGCAAAGAAAAAGTAAAAAAAGGAAAAAACAAATAAATTAGGGTTTTCGAAACACAAATGCGTGATACAATAGCTGTATAAATTTGAAATTGGAATTCTTAACCAAAGAGGAAATAATACAGATCAAAGTGGCCAGTACGAAAAAACCCTAATTTCACATGTAAGGACCTAATATTTCGAGGGAAACTGAAAGTGAAATGTTCTTAAATGAAGTATTTTGTATGCAAGAATGAAATAATATTTTGCATTTACAATGATAATCGTTGTTTAATAGGGTGGATCAAATTCCGAATATTGCACATCGATCACATTAAACTTTCAGGGTCAGAAAAACTTTACACCAAAAAAGTGGCAAAATTCGGTTTTGGGTTGTCTTGCAATTAAGTGTCTTTCCGTCACTTCGATAGTAAACGTGTCAAAAAATTATAAAATTGCTCGTCCAATTGTCTAAAAATAATGAATTATCATATGTTCGGGTAGTATTTTAGTAATTATTATCAGTATAAAATCATGTTTTTTTAAAAATAAATAACCGAGTTTCGTTCATAACAAAATTCAAGTGCCAAAATTATTATACTAATAAAATTTACCTGAGCACTGAAAAATCAGCCCTTAATTGAACTAATTAATTTATCAATTCATTATAAATTCTTTGTATCATTATATTTTCTTTATTTCTTAGAGTTGTCAATTCTAAATTCATATGCTAACAGATTATTTAATCAAACCATAATTTTACTTAACTTTAATGTTTTATTTTGTATTAACTTTAAGTTTGTGATACAAATAAGACAATGTGCCGCAATACATGAATGTGATGTCATAAAATGTATCAAAGCGTTAAATAATTAAGTAACCATCTATATGTTGAATACGATAAAAATAATTATTGAAATTACTAGATTTCTATTCCAAATTAAAACATATAAAAATACCTACAATGTCGAATCTGAATATATCACAAATCTGACAGAAGTGTGGAAAATATAGTGTGACTTTTAAAAAGTCCAAGTATTAAGAATATATACTGCCATTTGTGATTATTTAGTCTAACGCACAGCGCTACAGCTACTAATTTCACTACCAATCTAATCCATTTACTCACCTTTCCTATATTATATCATACAGCAACTGCAGGTGCATTCAAAGTTTCCGATTCGCTAGAAATGCCTTTTAAAACGGTTTCAAAACGCATTTCACCGTTCCCCAGAACGATTTCACCTCCTCAATAGCGAAAACAGACAGAGCGAAACTCCTACGTCACGACACGCCCGCGGTTTCCAAATGAAATCGAAAGCAAACGAAAGTGAATGCGCCTACGTCATCTGACAACGTCATGGTGACGTTTGACGGAAAGCGAGAGCCTTACAGTGCCACAAACTTATCTAGAAAGTAATTGGACTAAAGCATTTGCTACGTGACTAAATGACTAAGCAGCGAAGCCCTTTGCTATACTATTTCCATTTCTTTATTTTCTCTATGACAGTTATAATTTGATATAATGCTCTCTAGCTCCATCCCTATCAGTTTCTCCGACTCTGGTATAATATAACCTTGTACGTGTGTAAACGTCATATTTTTTTATAAAATTATGCGTACATAATGTAAAAAAAATCGCTCGCACAAGGTTACACAGGAGCTGTCATCGAGAAAATAAAGAAATGGAAATAGTATATATAGATAATTTGGTCAGACTGGACGTCACGATGACAGCTGTCTTAAATGTCTACGTCATGGTAAACGGTTGGCGGAAAGCGAGAGTTTTACGTCACGATGACGATTCATTTGATCGAAAGTGAACGTGATTTCGTTTTCGATTGTCATTTGTCGTTGGAGAGGAGCATGGCTGCGTCACAACAGTGTGACGTAGTCGTGACGTTTCTGCGTGAGAGTTGTAAGAATTTATGATTAAATACTATAATATAATTGTTTGTAAATAAATTTTGTATTTTTTAAAGTTAATCTGATACATATATTTGCTTAAAAACACTCTTCCTAACAATTTTTGTTTTATTAATCGCTATTTTAATTAATTAAATTAGAACACTACGCAATATTCGATTACCGAAGATTTAACAATAACAAATTGTAATAAACCTAATATAAAGTAGGTATAGATGCGATTATAAAAGATATGTTCTTGAATTTTAAAAAACCTTAGTAATATTTTTACATAGTTAAATTAGTTATTTACAAAACGATAACTAATGGGTGCGGTACCTATGATGGGTATACGCTTAAAAAAGGCATTTTAAGTAGTGAGCACTGTCTTTGTCATAAATTTAAAGCTCCTACTTTTAATTCAACTGCTCTGTGTAGGGACGTCACAACGCTATCTCCCTACAAAATTTAAAAAGTGAATCCGTTATAAAAATTGAGATTCGATTAGTAATTTTCGGCAATGCGTTTTCTCTACATGAAAGGAGGTCACAATCGCCCCTTTGGTCGGATATTGAGGTCAAATTCGCCTCTCTCTGGCGCGTTGTGAACACACTTTCAACGTCCTTGACGGGGTCAGATGTATCTTTACAGAAGATTTCCCGTCACTTTTGACAGATTTTTTTTAGTTTATTCATGTAAACAAAGAGGATTTAGTAAGTTGTTTTGTACCACATACGTTACAATTGTACACTCTTATACATTTGTACTGTCGATAAATAAAAAATATGTATCTTCACAGCGGTTTTAGCAATTTTGAAACATGGTATAATATTCTCTAAATACGAAAAAGACATATTTAGAAATATGTATAAGAACAAAAGCAATACCAGTTTATGTCTTAGTTTTTGACGAGAACTTGAGTTATATAAAAACATTTATTTGTACATTACTGTTTGATGTCAAAATAAACTAAAAGTCCTCACAGTTAACTCTAAGTTCTCAAAAATCTAAGTACCTACAAATAAAAAACAACTCGAAACAGTTATTTCCGTTTTCCTGCTACAAAAAGGTATTCAGATAACTCATATCATATCATAGCCATTGTTTAATAATAATAAATAATATCTGTACCCACTTTTATTTACAATTCTTTGACCGTTAGAAAAATGTTATTTGCTGGAGTAATATATATCTGTTAGGGAGTAATATGTCTTTTATAGGAGTAATAGATCCTCTCAGGAGATTTCCTCGTCCTGGATCTATGTGAATGAAACAGAGATCTAAATTACTTAAGTTTTCTGTATCTTTTCTTAGGGTTGACAATTTGCTGCATTTTTTGAAATCTATTTCACATAAATTGTTGTTTCATGAGTAAAATAATTATCTCCCTCTCATATAAAGTTCAACGTATCAATAAGTAAAAAAATTTGTAACCGAGCGATTTGTTTTAGAAATATAAAATGAAGATACGGTGCTCCCTTAAATTTTAAAAATTTCGCAGGAATCTATGCTTCCATATGAAATGATAATAATTTATATCGTGAAACTCCAATTCATGGCAGCTCAGTCATAGTGTAGTCATAGTCAAGTGCAGAGAAATGTCAACATAAAAAAAGATAAAGAAAATTTAAGTCACTTCGTCATACAATCCTTAAAAAAAATTAAATAAGCTGAATCTCGGAAACTACCAAAAATCGGTTGGTATAGTTTTCCCCTATCATCTGGCATCGGATTGACAAGTTATGGGAAACACCGTGTACAACTACTAATGTTTGAAACTTTTCTTATCACAGTAGCCCCAATCGTAAGTTCAAGGTCACGTTATCCCGTAAAGAGGTCGCGATTTAAGGTCACCGGAAACGGGCCGAAGCACCAAGGTCACATCTATCCCGATTGAGGTCAAATAAGGTTACGCGGGAACGTGGCACATGGCGCTTTTGAAAATGGAACGAGCTCGAGGTTGTTTAGAAAGTGGAACGTTCTGATTTTGTTTTATTGAGGTTAACCGTTTGACACGTGCGGGTTTTGGCTTTCGGATTGGGGTCATCAGATTTGTTGGGATAGGTTGTGGACGAGTTGGTACCCGTACAAGTTTGTTTGTATGAGAATACAATTCAAACCACTTTGATCGTCTTGAAAATAATACAAGTCGCAATAGAAACAAAATGAATAACAAAAATACATTTAAAAAATCAGGTGGCCTTATCGCTTATGAGCGATTTCGTCCAGCAAAGGGATAAATTGTTACAATAACGTCGTTTCAATTATATTAGCGTATTCGAAATGCAAAGGTATTTATTGTACATCAATGCATCAAGTTACATTGGCGAGAAAGAAGGCGATGCTACTACTAAAAGCGTCATGCTCTAATAGGTTATTTGACGACATCGATAATATACTACAAATTGTAGGGATCATATCAGATAACCGCGTAAAAATACATATTAAATTATAATTTCAACTATAATAATTATATTTTTTGAAAGTTTCACCTGGAAAAATACAATATTTTTGGAATTGTAATCTGTGTCGAGAACGCCCTGTGATTGGTCACAACGCCGATGAAGTCACACACAAGTAAATATAGATTCTTTGACAGTGCTTTTTGTTTCTTTTTTTTAAAGTTACATTTCTAGTTATTTATATATCAAATTTTTATAAATTGTATAACTAGTTACATGATATAAGTTTCAAATTTTAGAATGTAGACAAGTTTATGCGACCTGATAACACCTAATTGCTAAAATAGGCACATTTATTCTTGTACTTTTGGAGAATGCACTTTTGTTTAAAAACAATGCTGATTATGCTGCGGCATTTAAAGTGTAAAGACAGCAATGTAAGTACCACGTAGGTAAAGGTTATGTATTAACAAGTTTATTTACTCTCTTATGTAAGGTTATGTTGATAGGTAAAACTTAGGAATTTCACATACCCAGTCTCTTTGTTAGGGTACTTATGATCTTTGGATTATTTATAGACGTTTTAGTATACTGTAGCATTAAAGACCATTTTATCCGCCAAGAAAATTTATGAAATTTACTTCAGCTTCACTGTTTTGATGAGTTTAATGAAAAATTTACTTGCGTGTGACGTCGTGTGTACCGATTTTAGTTTTGAAAATGTTTACCTTAACATTGATTTTTTATTTGTTAGCCATGCATAGATTTTTCACGAGATATTAATATCTTTCGGACTTTTGCGAAATGGATCTCTTTTTGGTTTTTAAAAAGATATGGTTTAGTAGTACATAGAAGTGAAGTTATTTTCGTTTGTAGTAATGCCAAAAAAAAAAATGCGGGGCAAAAGAATTCATCTGACGAAAAGTGTGATGATGATGTGGTGCGCTTATTTTGTAAAAACGAAAACCTGTTTTCTAAAACTAATTAAATAGCCTATTGTACTAAAAACTTTAATGACCCAAATTATTTTACTGTTGTCGGGGCAATTGCATACCAAAATAAAACAATAATGTACTATAACTACATAACTATAAAGAAAAATGTAGGTATGCTACATTGCCTATAAATAATAGAGAGGTTTGAAGATATTGGCATCATTTCCGATCGTCACTTGATTTTTTTTTTTTAAATCGCGGGGCACAGTTTTATTTTTGTATATCGATTAAGGGCAACTATGCTGTAAAGTGTCATATTTCAGAGTTAGAATTTCATATTTCACGCATAAAAATATCGTAACAGAAAAAGTTTATGCAGAGCTAAATAACTTATATAAAGCTTTTCTACATATTGTCGTAAATTTTAATGGCAGTTCTTGACCTTATCCAACATTTAACTGTTTAATAAACATACTTTTGACTTAATTTTAATATAAAATGCTGTATAGCAAATGTAAAATGCAGACAGTACGTTTTCTAAGTTGACCAAACATTGAAATTGCGGCGTACGATAAAATGTATGTACATATATCAATTGGGGATACCCTAGGTAATGCAAAAATATACTCTAAGGGTGTTACCACACCAATCGATCCACGTCGATCGATGGTAAAAAAGAACAGGCAACGTCGATCTATTGGTGTGGTAACACCCTAATGCGTCACATTTCAGAGTTATGCGCAAAAAAATATCGTAACAGAAAAACTTTATATGTGGGTTTAATGGACACTTTTTTGACCTTATTCAACATTAATCTATTAAATAAGCATACTTTGATCAATGTTTTTTATATGAAAGGCACCATAGCTCATGTAACATGCAGACAATAACTTTAAATAGGTTGACCAAGAACCAAAATCGCGGCGCGCGGTGAAACCTATGTATATCGATTGGGGGCACTATAAAGAACATACACATATAAACTACTATGTTCCATTGATATTCTATTTGCTTATTATTTTACATTATATTTTTTTAATTATTTTGATTAAATATTTTTTTTCCGCAAGGTTCTGAAGTGCAACACTTTAAGGCAATATGAGATATATTTTTGTATTCGTTTTAGGGTTTCCTTTCGATATAAATAAATAAATAAATATTTCTAACAATCACACCACATTATCTAGCCCAAGTTAAGTATCATTAAGAACTTGTGTTATGGATACTAGATAACGGATAAATAAACTTAAGAAATATGTTAACACACATAGATATTTTTTTTATATATAAATATTAGAAATAAACTTAAATAAACGTAAATACACATCCATGACTAGAAAGCAAATATAATAATATATCTGCCCCTACCAGGATTCGAACCTGGGACCTCTGGCATGGAAGGCAAGGCTACTTACCTCCACACCAAACAGGCCGTCAAATCATATGCACATGATTTATTTTGCGACGTCTGTTAAATTATTTATCAACATGCGAGGTCTTATGTGCCTTATGTATTTAAAGTGATTTGATATAGTCAAACTTGAAAATGATGTAATAGTTAAATGTCTGATGAAGCCAACAATTGTTATTATAACCCTATAAAGAGGACTGTATAGGGCTATGTACATTTTTTCAGAATGGATTATTGGAATTGCGAAAGTGATTCTGTTTTTACTGGACCGTCAGAGAGAAGGTTATGTTTTTCGAGTGCATATGTATAATTCTTAGGCACGCTACCGTCTTACCCATTTGACTTCAACATATGAAGTGTCATTACATTCGTCTTCGTTGTGAGTGAAATTTTATTTCTCGGGGTTCCCATGGGAACAGGAAATACACGGGATAATAACTTGAGCAGTCGTGTTTCTGTATATCTCAAATTCTGCAACGTGTTCATCGTAATGTTTTCAAGCCTGAACTATCCAACTGATAATCTTAAAACTTAAAACTTGTAGACGCTTTCCTACGGGCACAACAAAAATACATAGAATTTCGTCTTTTATAAAGAATAAAGTCTTGCTTCTTATTACGCATTAAAATATGGCGTTCAATAATATATCAAAATATAGTCGGATACAGATGTCCTTTCACATCTACAGGGTGGTTTTTTGAGAAGGGCGGTGATGGCCAAGTCCTACACCACGAGAGTTAGGGAAAAGTCGTGAAAGGAGTCATGCCCTCGATTTATAAGAAAACAATAACTGCATATTTATATTTTTCAAAAATCTTTTACTTTTGACGGAAACGGACCCGAACGATTTTTCAAAAAATTGCATCCTGTATTATTGAACCAATGGATTCTGTTACTTATAAGGATCAGTCTTTGCAAATAAACGACACATAACTTTGGTCGTTATGAGTGAAACTCCTTTGATGAATGTGAAAACTTGTTTGTCTTTTATTACTTATTCGACGTTAAAATAGAGCGATGGCTTTACGTGGCTACTTTTTACTGCGGTAGATTATCTCAATTTTCTTGGCACACGCGGGTTACAGCTAGTATTCTGATTTATTCAATTAAATTTTCACAAATCCAATCTGTTTTCCAGTGACAAAATCCAGCAGACAGTCGCAAACAACCGCGTAACCATCTTAGTTGGCGCCGCCGGCTGTGGCAAATCTACGCGCGCTCCCGCTGCGGTTCTCCGCGGCTCTGCGAGGTGTAACATTATCGTGTCGGAGCCGAGGCGCGTCGCTGCCATAGGACTGGCTAACCGAGTGGCGCAGGAGTTAGGGGAGGCTGTGAGTTTCTCGTGTTTTAATTGCCTTAACCAACTAATAAGGTTGATTTACGCAGTTTGACAATCTTTACGCTAGCTTCGAAAAAATGTCGTCTAGGGCGGTACCTAATAATTGCAGTAGAGTTTATTTTGTGAGGTACTCGTTTGGGGCGGTCCTTCCTATTTTATCCGCCATAATAACCACGTTTATGTATGTTCCGGACAAAGGGAAGGGACGGCTAATGTAATTACTTGAACAAAGGCTATTTCAACTTAAGCATGTGGTCGGTATTGCATCATTAATCGGTAATCAATAAATTTGGTTATCATTCATCAAAAACATGTACAATTAATAATGTCTACGGACGGATGGCTCGTTTGCCGGCTATGACAAAGTTCAAATAAAATAATTCTTAAGTAGGTTTTCCTTTTGTTGTCGAAATTTTCTTTGAGTCCGGTGAAATTTAAAAGGATAATAAATAAATGACCATTTCGAGAAAAAAACTTTCTCAGGTTTTCTTCTGCGATAGAGGAATCAACTTAATTTTCACAAATAATAAAATCGAGATTAGGTAGACAGCTTAACTTCTGCTCTAACGACGTGAATTTAATTTTCACTTATAAATATTAGGTAATCCAAGGATTTACACGTTGCTCGGTTAATTGACTTTAAAGATCTTTGATCAATAAGATGGGAATCCAGAAAACTTGGTCCAAGACCAGGATTCTAAGCATATTTCTAGAGACAATACGTTTTCTATTTGGAAAGTACTCTTTATCTCATTGTGAGCGGTTGCTTAATTCAATGTCGAAAATGTGACATAAAAAAAAATTTTTCTTACGTATATTGATTAGCATTAGATTAGATAGCATAGACAGAATTGAATTAGCATTAAATAAATTAGAATGAAACAAAACATAAATACAAAATATTAATACACTGCATGGCACCAAAGTATACTGGACTTGTATTATGGATGACCATACAGCGAACTGGGGGTGGGGGAGCCAGAACAAACATACATATATAAATATCACATCACAAAAATGGATGCCTCGACCAGGACTCGAACCTGGGACCTCCGGCGTATGAGCTAGGGCCTACTGGGCCGTCTAATAGCCTAGATATAGTCGTTTCTCTCTTTGTTCGCAGATAGGTGAAACAGTAGGATATCAAGTGAGGCTTCAAGCTAAACTACCCAGGCCGCCTACGGGATCGATTTTGTATTGTACTTCGGGTGTTTTGTTACGAAGATTGCAGAGTAATCCAGGTGCAGTTTTTCCTCCCTAATCTTCTAAAGTACATTGAATAGGTTTTTTTTGACAGTCGGGTCTTGACCGTAACTTTGCTGCAGGAGAATTAGAACACAAAGCGTTGCTAAAAAGAAATACAATATTTTATTTCGTTAAGTATTTAATTGAATAAATTATATAAAAAATATACAAATATTTTAAGCTTGCATTGCTCGCTGAAGTTAAAAATTGAAATTGAAGGAGACTAGATAATATTGCACAACCAAGATAGTTTATATTTCTGATCATAAATTTGTTCTTATATCGTATAGCAATTGATTTTGTAGGCATGTTTTCCATGCATCGGCTAACTAGTAATGTATATTTTTACCTTCAAATTTTAATTAAAAATAATTACTCAAAATATTTCAGGTCTAACAGGCTGCACCCACGTTATAATAGACGAGGCTCACGAAAGAGACGTCAATACAGATTTAACTTTATTGCTATTGAAAGAAGCTCTAAAATTGAATGAGGACTTAAAAATCATTGTTATGAGCGCTACTTTGGATGTTGATGTCTTTACAAAGTAAGTTTAATAGCATATTATAAAAAATTTGGGTTTTATTAGGAGTACAGTTTATTTTTGTTAAGAACTCGTCTGCTACAGTCATTTCTGAGTGCTTACTTTTCTAACTAATGCGATTCCAGCTGTAGCCTACGATGTGCAACTCGCGTCATTAATTAATGGCACCTATGATTGTGTCCATGCCCACGGACACTAAGTGTGCGTTGCGGGCTGTAGGTTTCAGTAGGAATTGAGTATTTGACACCATTTAAAAATGCAAGTGTTTATCATTTATTAAGAAAATACAGTGCAACCTTAATAATAACGTACCTTAATATAGCGACTTCCTCGATTTAACTAATTCTTTGAATTGTCCATAAGAGTCGATGTAAAATATACCTTTACATTGTGAACACATTTTTTGCGAACAATCTCTTTATAACGAATTTTGTAAACCCAAAACCTTTATATAAAGTTCCCATCAATGTATGACTCTTAATCTCATAGTATGTGATTCATGTAGCGACAGGATCCGACACGCTTTTGTTCGTAAAACAATTATTGTTTGATGGTTTACCTCTTTACAACGAATTTTAGACCAACCTAACCTCAACATAACAAACCTCAGTTTTAAGAATTATTTATTATAACGAATTACTTGTTCCCTTCCGATTTGTTGTATCAAGATTGCACTGTATAAGTTAATGTGCATTAATAATTGTTTTGAAAAATAAACTTTAATGTCGACAAGAGAAGAGAAGCAATAACATTTTTTTAAATATGTTAAGCTTTTTAGTATTTTGAGCTTACTTACATTAAATATATCCATTTTTAATATGGGTAGTTACTATTCATGTAAACGCATTATATATTTTATCCAAACGCCCATACAATTTTAAGTATGATTCGCACGATGTGACGTCACAACTCGGTTCCCTTTTGTATGGACCGATTTTCAGCGACTCGCAGCAGCCCCTCCAACACATCGCTGTATCTAGAAAATTATTGATTGTAAATGTACTGTTACATCTGTAACATTTGTTTAATGTTGATAAACTATTTAAATATGTAATAAAAAGAATTAGTCAAACACCCAATTGCTTTTAGTCCTGTAATCTCACTTGCTGTTTGTTTGCGGAACAGAATTCTGTAATGATAATTTTCGTAGCGGTTGAAAGAAGAAAAACAATAGTACACAACAAATGAAATGAATTAATCAAACTAGAACTTAAATACGGCGTGTATAAGATACGCTTACATTGACTTGCGTTGAAAAATTAGTTCGACTTGAGTTTAAATGCTGATATTTTCTTCTCATTTTTTATTCTTCCTACTTTCAACCGTGATACAGTGTTATATCACTAATACGAATTGTCGCGCATCCTATGTCAGATTACTTAGTTTTCGTATGCACATACTTATGTAAAACACAAGATCAACTACAGCAAAAGTAAATTGTTGATTTCAGTTCTTAAATCACAACATGTAGGCTTGTTATCTGATTAAATCATGACAGCCTTAATGAGCCACTGCGGGGCTTCAGCCTCACCGACTAAGGGGTGGTATCAAGCAATTTATAGTCCACCAGGCTTGCCTACTGTGGGTTGGCAGACTTTTACACGTACCTTCGAAATAGTTTCTTAGGTATCGTGATGTTTGCCTTCACCGTTAGAGCAATCGGCTATATGTACTGTAGTTGTCAAAACTCATTGGTACGTTTGGCAGTCACGGGGATCGAACCCGCGACCTCAAGATTGACGCCGAACCACTGCGCCACCGACACTTCAACGATCAAATAAGTACATAATACATTTGATTTAATTTCAACTACTATAACGTCTAAATTAGCCTTTATTTGCATACAACATTTTGGAAATATTTGTAACTATCGTCACCATATTAATATTTAAAATTTCAACTTTTACAGATATTTCGACAATTGTCCCGTGATAGAAGTACCCGGGCGTACGTACCCGGTTACGGTGTTACATTTGGACGATATTCAGAGTAAATACAAAATAAGATTGTCGAACACTAAGATGCAATGTGAAAACGAAGGTAGAAGGCCGCAAGTTAGTTGTGACGAGGTGATTATTATTATTATTTTAATGTCTTCTTAGGTATCTATAGGTTACCTAAAAGGTATCGCTTTTGAGCTTTGATTACATTAAAATTGACACCAAAATAGGTACAGACCCTCCATACAATGAGGATCGAATTATTTGTTTTTCATTTTCGCTATTTGGTGTCATTGGGAATGTTGTTCAGAATTTTGATCTCAGCCCATGTGTAATTTTGTAGAATGAATAAAAAAACGTCACACTTCATCAATAGATAATTAGTGCGTTTATACATTTTGTTTGAAAAGTGAACTAGACGAATGTCAAACGACGAATAACGTCATCATTCATTTCGGATACGGACAGCAGTGTTATTTGTAAAGGATTTAACGGAAAAGTTACATTGCGCCCCTGCCTTTAGTTGGCTTGGCCTGTCACTCGATTCCATAATCTCGTATCAAAAATGTAAACAAAGAAATGTCAATATAATAGGACAAAAACGATAATCTTAAAAGAATGCGACAGAAATTAAAAAACAACAATCTGTAGGGAAGTAGAAACCCTTGGGAAACGCTTCGGTTTCTTGTGACGGACTTGACTTAGGCTTCAACTACGTCTCGACACAATTGAATACGGTACAATAAATCAAATAAAATGGATATAAACTTAACAACGAAAACCCAGATACCACTAATAACAAAAATAAAACATTAACAAATTCAACTTTAACATCACCCAACAACCAACAAGACACAAAAAGGGTGCATTCGAATTTAATCAAGAAGCGCAAAGAATGATCCTTTTTTTATACATGGTGTCCGGTAATGAATGGATAACCTTGAAACGTCTAATAGTACAACTTATGGCCGTTCTGAAAAAAGTACGAAAAAATATTTATAATAAGTAGTACCTCTGATATTTCTTTTTTGAAGAAAAGTCTTTTTTTTTTCGATATTATTTTACTGTCTTAAAAACTATGACCAGAAATTAATGATTTCTATTAGTTTTTTATTGTTTTAATATTATAGACTAACTGTGCTGATAGATTAAAAGTAAATAGTATGAAAAGCTTACGCAGTTTTTTTTAAATACGCAAAATAATTTATTTTTGAAAAATATGCAAAAAATATTTTTTAAGCAAAGTTCAAACCTCTTGGGTATGAAAAAAATTTATGAACACATGGGTGGCCAATAATTTTAAAATAATGTCTGTTGCAAGTAAATTTTATAATGGTACAATTAATTAATGTATCTTTCATAAATACTGACTTATTGCCATTAATGTAGGAAAGGAGAAAATTGACTAAATAATCAAATTTGTAATATGGGAATTTTGTTTTCCATTGAATTGTGTCTGGGGATTGGGATTGGGGGGGATTAATAAAAAACGCATCAGGAATTGATCAAACATGAAAACAGCTATTTTAAAACAAATTGAAACCAAACTGTTAGAAATTAACTAATTTGAATGTAATAAAATAACCAATTTAAATGTTTAAAATGGTTACTTTACTAGCGTGAAATGGGCCGTGCGACCTTCATATTTGCTACCTGCGCGCATGCCATACCGACCGTCTTTTTTGTTATGTTAGACAAAGAGGGGTCTGAATTGGGTAAGTGCGAAAGAGAAGAGCTAAATGTAAAAATAAAGGGAACTTAGTGCGTCACTCGACTTGCTCGACTTCGCATGTGTTTATTTCGTCTCCGTTTGCAATTATTCGAATCAGTGTTAAAACGACCACTTAGCTATTTTACTGGACTTCGTTTAGCTTACTGATTTGGATTTGTTTTGTTTGGTGATATTTGCGACGATTTGGCTTGTTTCTGGACTGAACTGTACTTTTGTGTATCAAAATGCCACGTCATCAGTACGCGGCTCAAGAATATGCAAACATGCAGTTTATTTATGGAGAATGCAGAGGCAACGCCAATGCAGCCGCAGCTCTTTATAGGGAGAGATACCCTAATTTGCGCCATCCAGACTACCGCGTATTTATAAGAGTCCACGGTTGTTACTCAGAAGGAAGAATACCGGGTAGTGGTGTAGGTGGTAATAGCACTGGAAGAATCGCTCGTCCTGATGTAGAAGACGTGGTGCATGAGGAGATTGAAAATGATCCTTCAACCTCTACGCGAGCAATAGCTCGACGCACAGGCATTGGAAAATCGACCGTGCAAGATATTTTAAAGAAAAACAGATTCCACCCTTACCACGTCACACGCGTGCAAACTCTCCAACCGAGAGATTTTCAAGCAAGAGTGCGTTTTTGCCGGCAAATGCTGGCTATGATGGAGGAAGACCCGCAATTTTTTAATAATATTTTGTGGAGCGATAAGTCAACGCTGAAAAGAGACGGTTATGTCAATTTACATAATTTACATAGTTGGGAACTAGAAAATCCCCATCTTATGCCTGAAGACAGGTCACAGTACCAATTTAAAATAAATATTTGGACTGGAATTTTAAATGGTATGGTAATTGGCCCATTTGAATTAACGGGGAATTTGACGGGGCAAAGTTATTTGGAGTTTCTTCAAAACGATCTCCCCAATTTATTACAAGAGGTTCCCGAGGAGCTGAGGAAATCGTATTGGCTGCAAAATGACGGTTGTCCTGCGCATTATGCTGTTCCGGTTCGTGCTTATTTAAACAGCAGATACCCAAATAGGTGGATCGGACGTCTAGGGCCAATTTTGTGGCCTCCACGTTCACCGGATCTAAATCCATTGGATTTTTTTTACTGGGGCTGCCTCAAAGAGGAAGTGTACCGTAAGCCTATACGGTCTTTGGACGAACTTCGCAGTCGTGTCAGAGCAGCCGCATCAAAAATAAGCGAGCGACGGTACACTAGACAGCTCAGAAGAGCATTTATCTGAAGATGTAGGGCATGCATAAGAGTGGGAGGCAAACAATTTGAACATTTACTGTAAATTAATGTAAAATAAATTATTTTAAATATTAAATGTTGTTTTTTATTAATCCCCAATGATCAGACACAATTCGATTTTAAAAAAATTCCCATATTACAAATTTGGTTATTTAGTCGCATTTTCTCCATTTCATTTAATGGCAATAAGTCACTATTTATGAAAGATACATTTGTGAATTGTACTATTCTAAAATCTACTTGAAACAGACATTATTTTAAAATTATTGGCCACCCATGTATTCATAAATTTTTTTTATACCTAAGAGGTTTGAACTTTGCTTAAAAAATATATTTTGCATATTTTTCAAAAATAAATTATTTTGCGTGTTTCTAAGAAAAAAACTGCGTAAGCTTTTCATACTATTTACTTTTAATCTATGAGCACAGTTAGTCTACAGGTGGGTTTTTGAGAAGGGCGGTGATGGCCAAGTCCGAAACCACGAGAGTTAGGGAAAAGTCGTGAAAGGAGTCATGCCCTCGATTTATAAGAAAACAATAACTGCATATTTATTTTTTTCAAAAATCTTTTACTTTTGACGGAAATGGAGCCGAATGATTTTTCAAAAAAAATAATTACATCCTGTATTATGGAACCAATAGATTCTGTTGCTTATAAAGATAAATCTTTGCAAATAAACGTTTTACTAAAAATGAAAGGAAATAGCAAATTTTCACTATTTTATATTTTACACGGAAGAAAACTCACAGACTTCAAACTTTTTGGTCTTAACTTAAACAAAAAATTTCGATGCCTATCCATTTCTTCCCTAAGCCAGTGGCAAAACTCCAGGCGCCTTTCATCATCACCTGGATGAAAGTTTTGAACAACTCGTCCATAACGATGCTATCGCTTCTATCTATATGCTTGTATTTATGTTTTTGAAGAACTGCATTAATGGTGGTCCGGGAAACTTAAGGTTCGTTTCTGCTTCACGAGTTGAAGCACTCGGAGATGCTTCGAAAAACGTCAATATTGCCAGTTCTAAATCTTCGTTGACGATTCGTGGATTTCGTGTCAATAGATTTTTGTAACTTCCAGTCGCTTTTAAGTTACTCGCCATAGTTCTAACCACTTTTTCCGGGGTAAAAAGCGCTGTGGGTATTTGTTTTGATACCAGCTAAATGCGTTAACTATGCTTCTACTATTTAAAAAATAGACCTCCATCAAATCAAATCGTTCACCATTTGATAAATCCATTCTTAGAAAGATCTTTTTATTGTCATAAACCAACACAAACAACTCAATCCGAAACAAAACAGTTATTCGAAAAAACATTAATGGAATTCTTTTTTTGATTTTTTAGTATCACCACAGTATCGCGCTAATGATATTTATGAGTTACACACATAACGACCAAAAAGTTTGAATAAGAAGTGATTTTTTTTTCCGTGTAAAATTTAAAATAGTAAAAATTTGCTAAGTTCTTTCATTTTTAGTAAAACTTTTATTTGCAAAGATTGATCTTTATAAGCAACAGAATCCATTGGTTCCATAATACAGGATGTAATTTTTTTTGAAAAATCATTCGGGTCCATTTCCGTCAAGAGTAAAAGATTTTTGAAAAAAATAAATATGCAGTTATTGTTTTCTTATAAATCGAGGGCATGACTCCTTTCACGACTTTTCCCTAACTCTCGTGGTTTCGGACTTGGCCATTACCGCCTTTCTCAAAAAACCACCCTGTATAATATTAAAACAACAAAAAACTAATAGAAATCATTCATTTCTGGTCATAGTTTTTAAGACAGTAAAATAATATTGAAAAAAAAGACTTTTCTTTAAAAAAAGAAATATCAGAGGTACTACTTATGATAAATTATTTTTCGTACTTTTTTCAGAACGGCCTTAAGTTGTACTATTAGACGTTTCAAGGTTATCCATTCATTACCGGACACCCTGTATACGGTATACGGGTGCCGTTTGAGGGTGTTCGTCCTTTGGATACTTGGGGGGAGGGAGACTTGCCGAGCTGACAAATGCAGATAATAATAATTTTGTACAGACATAAAGAGACTCTGTACATTTATTTTGAAAAAAATATACCCGTGAAGTTTCTAGCCAGTTCTTCTTCACGAAGGTTTTTCCGAACTGGTGGTAGAGTCATGTTTTATTTGACGTCAATAAGAACAATTGTCAATGTTGAGAAATAAATATTTCATTTCATTTCATTTCATATGGTTGGTTTTTTTTTGTACGATATTATTGGACCGAAGCTTAGCAACAAGTTTCGAAATAAAGTGGAAAATCGAATTTCACACCTGGATTTTTATAATCGTGTCTGTTTGAAAGGAGGTCATTTTAGAGTCTTTGAAAGTTTAATATATTTTTTACATTTTTCATACGATATTACAGAATCAAGTATAATATTACTAAACATCTTATAAGTCCAATAATATTTATTTCTTTTACAGGTGGTTAAAGTAATAACAGCTATAGACAAATCGGAACCGGAAGGAGCCATTTTAGTGTTTCTTCCCGGTTGGATGGAAATCAAACGAGTTAAAAACTTGTTGGACGAATATTATAGCAACTCGAGTACTCATTTAATTTTACCAGTGCATTCTAGGTGAGGTATTTTAATGATTGTCGATAGCCTAATCAAAGTCTTTTTAATCTAACTCAATGCAGAGCGATGATAAAACGAGATCGTTACAAAGTTTTCTAGGAAATGCAAGCGGACCGAAATGCTATAGAGGCAGGAAATTTTAAATCTAAATAAGTGTTATTTATTTTCCGTTGGCTCTTCTTCCTCTATGTCTACCTACCTACGGTGTATAATATCTTTTAAAGGCCGAAGTACGATAAAGACAATGAGGAGAAACAAGATTTTCATAATTTTGACGACCGAGTGGTGTAGTGGTAAGTAACCCTGCCTCATACGCCGGAGGTCCCAGGTTCGAGTCCTGGCCGGGGCATTCATTTGTGTGATGAACACAGATGTTTATTCTCAGATCATGGTTGTAAAGAGTATTTTTCTTACCTATGATGAAATAAAATGAATTTTCGAATGTTTCGTTTGCTGTGACAAGCTTCCTTCCCTTTGGGATTTCCGTTGGATGATGATTTCTAAGCTACAATGAATACATTTTTATACCGATTGATACTGTTTTAAAAAGTTTTAATTGTTTTCTTCCATTACGACTTAAATATATATAAAAAATCTACAAATTATACCGCGCTTTTTTAGGCTAACAACACAAGAGCAATCTAAAATGTTTTCGATCCCACCGCCCGGTGTACGTAAAATAGTGATCTCAACAAATATAGCAGAAACGTCCGTTACGGTCCCCGACGTTTTATATGTCGTTGATTCTGGATTACACAAGGAGAATACTGTTAAGGATAATACAGGTAAATATATATCAACTTATATGTACAGTAGAATTCGTTTATAATGACATCGCAGGGAAATAACAAACACGTCACACTAAGAGGACGTCATACAAAGCATTTTGTAGAAAATAAACAATCTCCTGTTTTTGTTAGTATGTATTAATTTTAATAGAGAATTGAATTTCCTTAATCCGGTTCTTGTTTCTGTAAATCAGTGAGATTGTCGAATGACCAACCCCAGATTCCTTTGCGAGAGATGAGTTAAATTCTCCATTTTCTAATCTGCATATTATTGCACCTTTCTCTTCAATCGTAAATGCTTTACGACAAGGTTGAAATGTAATTTTTTTCACAAATCACTAACGAACAATGCCTGTTCTTCAACTATCAATTACTCACTGAGAATCTGAACAAAAAAAAGCCAGGCACGCGCCGAACGTCGTCGGGCGTCACGTGACTCTCCCGAACACTGCCGAAGGAGTTAGGAATCATGTCGGTCACTATAACTGGACGTAATTTATTATTAATGGGTCACAATAAGCGACATGACACTATAAGCGAAGTCATTATATCCGATTTCTTTATAGAGAACTTTATATGAAAACCAAACTTCGCTGTGTAATTACTTCATGATAAGCGGTTGGTCAATATAGGCGGAGTCATAATAAACGGATTCTACTGTATATACATTTTAGATGAGATGACTTTGTCGAATCGGCGTTATAGTCAATTCATGTATTGAGAATTCAGTTTTTAATTTATAAAATAAGCATAGAAGTTTTAAAGTAATATTTCAATCTTTATCGCTTTTTTTATTATTTAAAAGCTGGCTTTATTTAGAATTTTCTTTAGTACAATTCAATAAAGTTTGCTCAGCTGTTTGTTTTTATGGATGATCTTAAAACTTTAATTCATACTTACCTGAATTAAAAATATTCGCTAAATTATTCTACAATGAATGGCCCAGTTTCAGAAATCCCTTAGTCCATTGTGAATTAAGTATTCAGATTGATTTTCTCCGTTGATTTCGCTTATTCTTTTTTTTATTAAAAATTCCTCAACAGAGATTTTTGACTTTATCATGTAATTCCCAGGAATAACGACTCTAGAAACTGTTTGGATATCGCAAGCGAGCGCTAAGCAACGAACAGGACGTGCCGGTAGAGTTCAACCAGGTAATATTTTAATAAATATTGTTACTGTTTTTTTTATTTCCAAACAAGAATATAAACAAAAATTACTTTAGTAAAACGAAAAAAGAAAGTTATATACAAATAAAATACTTACTCACTAATTACAAGATACATTGGTCACAACGGCAAAAAAGCTGGCAGATTTACCGAGTGTTATAGCTATTAACAGAAGAGAGGGCTAAATGAGTTCCAGCTTAAGGGTCCACGAGCTTTAATTGATTTACATTTTTTTTATTTCCAGTGGCAAATTATTTTAATAAAATATATATTTCCTTTATCTTTTTTCTCTTAGACGAAATGAGTTATAATCAGTAGTAATACTATATAATCGTTGATATAAAAGTAAGTTTGGTAAGCAATGACGCGGCTGTATGTATTTTTGTTTAACCGTAACAGGAATTCAAATGAACAAAGTTGCGAGCAAACTAAAAGAAAATGAAATAAACTACATGTAACATTTTATAAATAAATACGATTTCAGTTTACGACCATTGCGAAGCTGTAAATTTTCACACAAATAGCCATAACGTTTTTCCTCCCGTAACCTTAGTCCGATTTACATAGTTTTTGGTAATGTTGTAGATGTAATAAAAAAACTAGATCTGTAAGTTTTTATTTTAAAGAAATATTGTTTACGTATCAGTTATTAGCATCTCAATATTTATATTCTTGACTTATCGAGCATTTAAATTTTTTCAAATTAACCTTAACTCAATTACTAAAAAATAATGTACAGACCTAGGGTAATGACTAAATCTAATGAGGCTGAAAATGTCTCATTCCGTAAAGGTATAGGGGGTGAAAACGTTATCTCAAAAAGGAAATGTAGGAAACCAACCCGGTAATCGCAACTCTCTCTCTATCGCACGGTACGCGTCGGTGTGAAACAGATAGCATTTTTGAAAATACCTACTTGCGCTGCGTACCGGCACTTCACAATCCTTTTAAGTTACGTGACTCAAAGTAATTAGTGCCTGTTAAGTACAACGAATTCTGTCATAAACCTGTTATTGTAGTAATCTAGTTTCTTTTAGCTTTGTCATGGCCGGCAAATGAGCACGTGATCCATCTAATGTTAAGTGACGTCCGTGGCCATGACATCACTAATCGTAGATGTTATCGTTATTTATTGTTTATAGATTGACGAAGCGTTACGGACCGCAGGCTTTCCCAGTAATTACAATGGGCGTTTCCTCTCTTTACTCGGAACACATTCGCGTAGACGTGTTTATCATGGGAGGTTCTGTAGTATCTTCCCACACGAGACCTTAACATACGAAACTCTACTACCTCTTAAAGTAATCTAGTTCATTAGCTAATAGAGCATATAATATTAAATTACACTTGGCCAGCAATAAACGTCAAAGATTTTTCCAATTGTGTTACCTTTAATTAACATAATATTATTGTTACAGGTGAAAAAGGATATTTTAAAGACAGGATCTTTAAGTGTTAGTCTAGGCATTATGTGCAATAGTAACTTTATTTAAGAATTTTACTAGTATTTAGAGAAAATGTTCAAATAAATTTACACCTAATCTAAAATCAATTTTAAATGTAAATGTCTAAATTACAGGTCATTGCTACAGATTATACACCAAGGAGAAAGAAGCTGAATTAGAACCCCATATGTCTCCAGAAATATTAAGGTAAATAAATATGATGCGCAAAAAAAGCACAATTACGCTATTATTTGCAAACTTTTGGCAGCCATTTCGTTTTAGGATTGAGATAATTTACATTCTTTGTTGATGTTTGACGTTGTCCTATGTTTTAACACAATAAGCCTTTTCAAAGTTTTCACATTACTCATGAAATGAGATTTCAAATTTGAATGGGAGTTTTCAAATCCGACCTGTATTTTATACCTAATATAAGTTCGTTAAAAATGAACTCTTAGGGCGCTTTCAACTTAGATGTATCGTGATGGATCGCTGCCGCACGTCTACTGCGCTGCTTGCTATATCTTTGTCAACTCTCCAACATGAACAGTTTAAAGTGAAAGCATATCGGACTGCAGTGCGTTCGTACATTATTGATGCTAATATTAGGTATAAGTGTACCGACCAATGCCGTATAAGCACGTGGCAATTGTTTCGTCGCCGGCGTGTTTTTGAAAAAAAGCGATCGTCCATGCGCAGGACGACTACCGGACCGCGGACTACGCGGCCCCGCTGCGTTCCGACGCGAAACGAAATCTACATTTAAAGTGTGCTTTGGCTGCCAAATTTTATCTTATATCGATTTCATGCACCAAAGTTGTGCAAGGAGGAAATCGCCATTAGACTGCTTCACTTAGTTTTATCTTTCAAATAAAGCTGTCATGTTAGTGGATATTTTTAGGACACCGCACAGGACGCCTTAGAAGTTAAAATTTTTTTGATATTTTGCTTAAGTTTATTTTACAATTTTATTTTATATGGTCAATTTGTTTACCTTTGTCACAGCCTTTGGACGATCGATGCCTATAGACACCTTTAATCGTAGATGTTATTGATTAACTACACTTTTAATTATTGATTAGCGATTAATAATGAGTTGTCGGCTTAAGTTGGAATTGCGTTTGTTCCATTAAATACACTAGCTGTTCCTCCCCTCTATCCGGAACACAACCATGTAATTCTAACCAGACCGGATCTTAAAATAAGAAACTTTACTGCCAATAAAATATTGTATATTGGAGTTTTTTTAGTCACTCTAAAATTGCCTTTACTTTTACAGTCCGTAATCATTCTGTTTTATCATTGTCAATATGTCTAACAAGTTCTTTTTTATATTTTCAGAGTGCCTCTTGAACAAATTATATTAGAACTGAAGACATTCGTGCCTGAAGGCAAAATACAAGACTTCATGTGTCAGCTACCGGAGCCACCAAGAGACGAGGCCATTCAACGTGCTGTCAATGATTTAATAGATTTAGGTGAGTTATTATAGTACGAAAAAAACTCTTGTACAAAATTTACAATAAAGTGTTTTATTTATTTGAATTTGAATCATGTGTCAGGTATAAAACTAAAATTTTGCTCTACTAACTAAAACTCTTTTTACCTATGCAGGCTCGCATTAAGTATACTTTTGCGTATTCGTATCCGTATGATTTTGGACAGTTGGACCTAGTATCTCTATTTTATGAAGAAAACTGAAAATAATGAATTAATAAATAGTTAGTACCAGAAAGTAAAAATGTGATTTTTATATTGTCTGGTGTTCTTGATCCCAATTATTCATTGTTTGTGCACTGATGGAAGAAACTTTGAAAAGTTATAATCTGTAATGTTATTATTCGGAAATAGATTTATTTGAATATATTACATTATATAATTTCAAAAATTCTTTTAACTATTTTAAGGGTACTAAAGAACTAACTTTAAAGTTTTGTCCAGAATAATGACGGAAACAGGAAACAATACGTGGAGTCCGCGCAGGTTAGGCCCGAAATCTCAGTTGTGTTTAATTGTTAAGATCTCGTCTGGGGCGAATTACAGACAGTCCTTCCTATTTTAAATTGCCATAGTAATAACGTTCACGTGGTTGTGTTCCGGATACAGGGAAGGACCAGCCAGTGCAACTAGTGCCGCTTACCTCCAGGTGCTCGTTTGCCATGAAAGCAATAAAATTAAAACTTATCTCGGCTAAATCGTCAAATAAAAAGCGTCTTTGTTTTAATCCACATAGTGATGAAAATCTGACATATGACAGTTGACAAGATTATATATATATATATATATATATATATATATATATATATGTATATATATAGCACAAAACAAAGTCGCTTTAAGGTCATCCATAACACAGGCTCTGCTTTTATCTGGGTTTTATCTGGTTGCTCTGCTACAGGGTCATGCGGTTCGTGTGTTTGTTCAGGGATTTATTTATTATTTTATATAATCCCGCGGTTTTGAATGAATAAAACAAGAGGAATCATGTAGATTTTTTTTTATTAATAATTAGCAGGCGTTTGTCTTCCATCTCACCTGATCGAAAGTGACGATGAAGACGAGGATCGTACACGCCTGTCTAAGAGGTACCTATTCACTCTACACTTGAAAGCTCCAGGGTTATATTTGTCTAGAAAAACAGACGCAAGCAAATCGTTCCACTCTTTGGTAACACGAACCAAAAATGAGCTATCGAACCGTTTAGTTCGGCTCATCGGCACGCTAACCACAAACGGGTGAAACTTCTGTCTGCGTCTGGTTGACCGGTGGAGAAAGGGGGAAGGTTCGATCAACTGAAAAAGAGCATTTGCACACTCTCCAAAGTGCAATCTGTAAAAAACCGATAGACTAGCAACTTTTCGACGATGCTCGAGACTTTGCAGTCTCGAAGAAGTAAGTTTGTCGTCACTTATGAGTCTACGGGCCCTTCGGTCGACAGAATCCAACGCTTCAAGATGGTATTTTGCGGAATCATGCCAAAGATGGCTGCAGTACTCCATACAAGATCGAACCTGGGCTGTGTACAGGTTGAGCAGCTGTTCGGAGTTGAAGTACCGCCGGACCTTTGCGATGACTCCCAATTTTTGGAATCTGACTGTGCCATGGTTTCAATCTGTTGACCGAAATTAAGTTTCGACGTGATGGTCATGCCTAGAAGCCCTAGTTGGTTTGTGATCGGTACAGATACATTTTGGAAAGTGAGCGTCAAGTTGAATGTACTCTTTTTAGCGGAGAAGAGACACGCCTGGGTTTTGGAAGGGTTGAATTTGACAAGATTGGCTTCACCCCAATCGGATATTGTAAATTTAAATAAAAAATTATATTGATACTCTGTGTGACCGGCGACCGCCATTTTTTTGATCTCTGCCTGCGCTCTGTAATAAGTGCCTAAGGAAAATAAAAGAATAATAAATAATTGTCTGTTTCACTTGGCCACGCAAATTCCACCTAAAAACTAAAATCATAAAAGGTTATGGGCCCAGATTATTAGCGACAGACGTAAAAACAGTAAAAACGAAAAACAAGTGAAAAATAAAATTTATAACCTAAAAACCACGTTCTCAATTTGCATCGAGTGGTGTACCGGTACAACCATGGATAAACCGGGAGAATATAATGAAATACAGCATCTAGACAGTGAAGAGTCCTATCATATGTGGAAATTTCAAATAAATATTGTATTTAAAAGTCAAGGATTGGACGACATTGTTCATGGTGAAAATGAGGTCGGAAAAGACCGGAAATTAGCAGCACAAAGAGATGCACAAGCACAGAAACTTATTATCTGCGCAATAAACAAAAAATACATACCTCTCATAATGAGCTGCGAAAATGCCAAACAAATGATGGACAAAATATGCTTTATATTTGAAAAATCAAGCCAGCAGCAAAAGTGTGATTTAATGCAGCAATTTTTCCAATTCAGTTATGATAGAAGTAAAGATATGACACACCATATAAGTTCTCTTGAAAACCTTGCATTCCGTATGAAATCTAAAAATGAAACGGTGAATGACAACATGATTATATCAAAGATTTTGTCAACACTTCCTGAAACATACTTACCCTTTTTAACAGCTTTGGATTCAGCTCCTCTAGCTGAGCAAACTCTAAATAATCTAACAACAAGACTGTTGACAGAAGAAAAACGAATAAATGGTACACATGAGGTGAAAGAAGCATTCAAGGCAAGTGAAAAGAACTGTTTTATCTGTAATAGTAACCAACATGTAGCAGCATTCTGTAAAAATAAAAATACAAGAATTAAAGTAAAATACTGTAAAATATGTAAGAAATCAAATCATGAAGAAAAAGATTGTTATTTTAAGAAGAAACAGTGTACAATATGTCAGAAAACAAACCACAAAACAAATGATTGCTACTTTAATAAAGATAAAAACAGAAATAGACAAATATCAATTAATAAGACAATTTCAGAAATTACAACATTTATTGTGGATTCAGGCTGTACATCACACATGACCAAAGATGAAGAAATACTTAGTGAAAAGAAAAAGAAAATAATACAAATAAATACAGCTAAGAAAAATGAGATATTGACTGCAGAAACATCGGGAAAAATTGAAACTGAAAACTACTATTTGGAAAATGTTTTATTTGTACCAAATTTACAAAAAAACTTACTATCAGTAAATGCTCTAACAGAAAAAGGTGCTACAGTAATATTTACAAAACCAAATGTGATTATAAAGAGAAACCAGAAAGAAATAATAAAAGGAATTAAAGATGCAGATGGTTTGTACTCAATTCAACTGAAAGCAGAAGAATCATCATACATAACATTTAGTAACAATACAGCATTACAATGGCACTTAAAACTAGGACACGCAGGAAAAGATAAAATGAAGAAAATTATAGAAGTAGTTGATGGTATGAATATAACTAAACAAGAAATTGATAAATTACCAGAATGTAAAATCTGTCTACAATCAAAACAAACTAGATTTCCATTTTCTACAAAAAGATACAAAGCTGAAAAACCACTAGAAATAATACATACAGACATATGTGGCCCTATTACACCTACTACTTGGGATAATAAGAGATATATACTTACCTGCACTGATGACTACACAAACTACACTAAAATATACTTGCTTACAAATAAGAGTGAAGCATTTGAATACCTGAACCAATACATAAATGCAGCAGAAAGACAGCAAAACCTAAAAGTAAAAACAGTAAGATGTGACTGCGGAGGAGAATTTACAAGTAAAATTATGAAGGATTTCTGTAAAGAAAAAGGTATATTCTTAGATTATACAAGCCCATATAGTCCCCAACAAAACGGAAAATCTGAAAGACTTAATCGCACCCTGATGGAGAAAGTCCGAGCAATGCTTTATGAGAACAATATTGATGAAGAGTTTTGGGGTGAAGCCGCCAAGACAGCAGCATACATAGTAAATCGAATGCCAGTTGAAGGCCAAACTAAAACACCAACAGAAAAATGGACAGGAAGAAAGCCAAACTTGAAATACTTACAAGTCTTTGGAAGTGATGCATACAGTAAAAATTTAGGACACCTAAAAAAGCTAGATAAAAGAAGCATTAAATACCAAATGATCGGATACACACCTACTGGATATAAACTATGGGACTTAGAACAAAGGAAAATTTTAGAAATAAGAGATGTTGTGTTCACTAGCAAATCAAAGAAAGGCAAGACTACAACAATAAGACATTAAAATTAATGATAAACAATGGGAGTTATACTGAAGATAAAGTAAATAATCAAGAAAAAAATGAGAATATGGAAAATATAGAGCAACATTCAGAAACATGCAGGAAAACACATAAAATATACAGAAAAATACTGAAAATATGAATACACATACAATAAATATACAGGAAAACACACAAAAACCAAGAAGAATAATAAGAAAACCTACCTACCTAAAAGATTATGTAACCAATATAGCATACTGTCTTACAACTCAAGAAAACACTCCTGAAACCTTTGAAGATGCAATGAAGAGAGAAGAATGGAAAGAGGCAATAGAAAAAGAATTAACAGCTTTAAAAATTTTAGAAACTTGGAAAGAAGTAGACTTACCCGAAAACAAAAAACCTATTGAAACAAAATGAATCTTTAAAGAGAAAGATGACAGCACAAGAACTTGTAAATCTACAAGGAATTGGCAAACAACTTAAATGCTATGAAGATGCTATACTTTTGGTGGACAATCAAGGAGCTATATGTATGACCAAAAGCTATGAAAACTCAAAAAGAACCAAGCATATAGACATTAAATTTCACTATATAAAAGATCTAATAAATAAAAATGTAATATCTATAAAATATGTGAGTACTCAAAATAATTTAGCCGACTTGTTAACAAAAAGCCTATGTTTACCAAAATTTTCAAAAATTATAAATAATTTCATGTATTAATAAGTAAAGTAACAGATAAATGTAAAGTTAATTTCTTAAAACCTTATGTTTTAGTACTCATGTAAAATTAAAATAGTAAAAAAAATTATGCATATTGTTACACCTTTTTTTTGTTAGTCAAATCCTTTAAACCGTCTATATATCTTTTTTCATTCGTTCGAAGCTTATTGCCGGGCTGTATAGCTTTTTCCCAATATTGTGGAAATTTAGGGATAAAAAAAGTGAATGTTGAGCTGGCTGACAGTGGAAGTTTCAAGAACATTCGGCGAGAAGGAATCTGGCAGTCGACACCTTTGAGTTTTTTACATTGAATGGAGATTTTTGACGACTGTTATCGAGTGACGGCGTGAGGAAACTTGTTGGGGGCAAGTATGTGTTCTTTGTTCGCTACAGAGATCGCTCTGTAGAATTCTTTCTTGATGGCAATTCTAATAAATCTTTTATTACAGTGTGCGGGCGTGTAGGACTGAGGTCCGGCCCGTGGGCTACGTGGCGGCCTCCGGAGCCTAAGTTGTTACAGCCTCCTTGAGGTAGGTTCAGTGTTTTCTTGTTAAAAATAGGTTAGCTCTTGCTCGCGTTTGCATTCCGGTGATAATCCGATTAAAATATGTTGAGATAATATGTTTTCTTAGGTGTGGGCCTCGTGGAGGGATTTGTACTGTTGGCGGGCCACACCCTTATTGTATGTTGCTGCTGGGGAGCTTAACTCCCAAAATACAATTTAAGGACAGGATAGTGTCTTACTGTATCCTATTATTGTGTATTTTTGTTTAAAATGAATCTTTTCATACTTTGTCTTGAAACTTAACCTTGTACTAAGTAATTTATTGATAAAACTATGCTCATCTGGGTGAAATACTATGATAATTGTGTTGTTTTGCTTGCTTAAAGTAATCCTAATCACAGAGAGATGTTGCACAGTGTAAAATATTACCATGTGGCAGTCCACATGGTACAAATATTTGTAATTCTTTGTTTGACTGTGCCGCTTACTTATTTAAAGTGATTTTAACCACCCAGAGGTGTTAAATTATGTGAATTATTGCTCAGTGGCACCCCACATGGTGCAGATAGTTATAAATAATTGTCTTTTCTTTTGGTATTACCTTTTAAACATAGTAGTAAGTTCTTTGTAGTTATTCTGGTGTTGTAAAAAGTAAATCTTATAAGACTTTAAGTGGTTCTCCTAAAGCAGAGAGTTACCAAGTAATGTAACGTTTTGAATTCTTAGATTCTAACTAAGCCTTCAGCTTTCATTTAAACTCAGTGATTTGTTTTGTGAGCCTTTAGGGACCCAAGCGTGTTCTCTGAAGACATAATGCTAATTATGGTTTAATGTGGTTTTCAGAAAAGAGGCTGTTTTCATACTACCAGCCTCATCGGCTGCTTTTTGTTGCACCGTGTTTTTTTGGACGCCAGCGATGCGGAGGTTTGGCTGAAGCGTCGAACCCCGATCTCCTTACTTTCCAAGTAATATCCAATATTTTTATGGGGCCATAAAATGGACCACCCTTGATTTTGTCATTTAATACAAATTATTTTAAAGGAAAGCTCCTTCGGAGTACCCCTTTGTTTAAGATTTTAGTTCTTTACTGTGGATGTGGGAAACGATTGCCCCTTCAGAAAACTTCGGTTCGCGGACGGAGTATTACAAATAATTTAAATATAAAGTAATTTTATAGACTAAACTAAGGATCAGCCAAGCGACCGCAAGGTTCCCTAATTTAATTTTAATACCTTTTATATTATAATACAATGCTTTTGTGTACAATACAATACTTTTGTGTACAATAAACGACCGGTGTCAACATTTCACTTTCGTTTGATTTGGCCGTGGTCTAAACCCCACGCAAACCTTTTATAGGGGAAAACCCCCCTAACAATATGTAAGAAATATTTAAAGTTGCTTATATTTTGCGATTTTAATTTGATTTTGTAAAATTAAACTCGAGGAGGAGTATTGTAAAATACATGCTCTATGGCAATACCTTTTGCACCACTTTAAATAAAAAATTATAGTGATACTCTGTGTGACCGGCGACCGCCATTTTTTTGATCTCTGCCTGCGCTCTGTAATAAGTGCCTAAGGAAAATAAAAGAATAATAAATAATTGTCTGTTTCACTTGGCCACGCAAATTCCACCTAAAAACTAAAATCATAAAATCGGAAACCCTACAAAGTGTCAAATCAACCCGTTCGATCATCGACTCTCTCTGAAATTGGATCTGGTTTGGACTCGCTCGCGTCCAATGCGCGCACATATCATAACAGTGCTGTCATCGGCGTAACCAATAATGCCTTCCGATAAAAGAAGGTCATTAATGTGCAGCAGGAATAATGTTGCAGAGAGAACAGATCCCTGAGGTACGCCGGCGTTGATCGCCATTAGGTCCGATGAGAAGCCATCAACGACAACTCGAATTGAACGTTCCCTCAGGAAATCAGAAATCCAGTCGCAGAGTCCAGATGGTATGCCATACGCAGGAAGCTTGCTCAAAAGGGCTTCGTGCCATACCCGGTCAAAGGCCTTGGAGATATCCAAGGATACGGCTATTGCCTCTCCATGCCCTTCCAAGGCCATGCTCCATAGATGCGTGACGTACACTAGAAGGTCTCCTGTTGAGCGTCCTCCGCGGAAACCATATTGGTTGTCACTGAGGAGCTCACTGGTCTCTAGGTACGTCAGGAGACGATGGTTCAATACAGGTTCCATAATTTTGCAAATTATGGAGGTGATTGCAATAGGTCTATAGTTGACTGGGTCGGCTCGACTGCCCTTTTTTGGTACGGGCTGTATGTTTGCAAACTTCCATGATTTTGGAACTTTTCCAGTCCTTAGACAGAGTCGATATAGGCGTGTCAAAACAGGAGACAACTCGGCGGCACAGTGCTTTAAAACCACTGCGGCAATGCCATCCGGACCACTGGCCTTATTCACGTCTAGATTTTGTAAGCATTTGAGTACCTGTTTCTGGTGAATTTGGACGGCCTCCATCTTGGGGCCGAATGGAGGTAACGTGGGTGGGCTTTTACCTTTGGAATCTAGACGTGAACATTCCGCGAAGAGATTTGCGAACAAGTCTGCCTTCTCTTTTGCGCTGTGGGCCAAAGACCCGTCAGGCCTTTGCAGTGGTGGCAGTGATGGGCGACAGAAGTTCATCTCAACCGACTTGGCAAGGGACCAGAAAGCTTTACTCCCCGTGGGATAGGATGCTAACTTGTCCCCGATACAGCCAATGTGGTCGAAACGAGCGCTTCTATCACCTTTTTGCAGGATTTGGCAGCAGCATTGTACGCCTGCTTCTTAGCTGGGAGATCCATAGCTTTGCTTCTGCGAGCGCTAGCCTAGGCTTGGTATGCTACATGCTTTCGCTTTTCAGCTAGGAGGCAATCAGCATTAAACCATGGGCGGGCTTTGGACTCCAGGGATACATCAGAGAACGGTATAAAGTATTCCATACCTTGACATATCACACTGGAGACAGCATCAGCACAGCATGATGGATCATCAGAAGTAAAGCAAGCTTGCCGCCAAGGATAAGAGGTGAAAAAGTGAAGCATCTCGTCCCAATCTGCTGACTTGTACCGCCATACTCGCCTTTTGCCTTTTGGGCTGGTATCGGTTGGCGAGTATTGCGACACAGATTTCACCAGACAGTGGTCGGATGTCCCTAATGGTGGAGATACGGACACCGAGTATCTGTCTGGATCGGTTGTCAGCAGAAGGTCCAAGCAATACGCAGTATGGTCAACAACGTCAGGAATGCGCGTAGGTTCGTGGATGAGCTGGGAGAGACCATGAGTTACTGCGAACCGATAGGTTTCTCTGCCAGCGTGGTCGGTGTCCTTGAACGGGTACAGCCACTCTCCATGGTGGGCATTAAAGTCCCCAAGGAACACCAACTGCGCAGAGGGCTAGCGTCGTTGGACCTTATCTGCAGTATTACTGAGATATTCAATAAGTCGAGTTGTCTCCTGAGCTCCCGTGTGTGATCGGTAAATACTGGCGTATACAATTCGGTCCAGGCCAGTATCTACATAGACCCATAAAACAGAAAAATCCGGAACTTCCAAGTATCGGAGACGCCGACAACAGATCTCGTCTCTGACATACACGCACACGCCCGCATTGGGGTGAAATTTGGTCTCCAGGATATAGCCTGGGTAATGCAGGTATGCCAGATCCGAACGATCACAGATCTGCGTCTCTGTCAGAAAGAATAAGTGCGGCCTCTCTGTCTCAAGGTGGTGGTGGACATCGTGGAGATTTGAGTGCACTTCTCGGATGTTAGAGAAGTGTACTTTTAGGGAGAGGGAGTGCATCCGCTGTTGCCACTTATTTTTCTTTTTGGACTTTTCCATTATGTTGTTGTTAGGGTGAATAGGGGAGAGGAATAGAAGTTGAGTGAAGCGCTACGTTTGGAACCAAGCAACTCGAGTGGTCAGACCCACTGGTGGGGGACTCACATGGAGACCGCGGGGACGCCCAAAACCCCCCGGGGATCGCCATCGGGCCCTCTCCATCCGGTTGCCAACCGGCACGATGTAGCAATCCCGGGATTTTACACAGGCGGTGGGGCAGCCTTTCGCGAATGGCTAGAACGCTAGTTGGCCCCCCTACAACCTGCGGTCGGCCAGCGGTGCACCGTTTCTTTGGATCCCGCTGCCCTCCAGAATGAGCCACCCGGTGCATCATAACCCATCGAGTTCAAACGGCTCTCATACGCTGCGCAATTACTCGGACCTATTCTCCTCCAATGGCTACTCTAGACATCATGCCGGAACGTGACTAGGTCACTTGGCTTTGTCTTGAGGGTGGTTGCAAGCCGCGGTCGAAACCTACCACCTGCAAAATGGTTATCCCGCCATTCATCGGTCGCCAGAGCCTCGTCCGCTGTCCGGCAGAGTGCACCACGGGCAGGTGAGGTTGGCATTTGGAGAGTCTTGATGGTAGGCGACTCCCCCTTACACCCCAAAAACTTTGCAACTTTAATTCACATTTAATTACGTCATTACATTAAAATCCAATAATATAGTGCTGTAATCTACTTCGGATTAGGTAGGTTTCTATTGAAAGACACAAACAAAGAAATCGTTCTTCTTTATGATATTAGGTCCTTACCTATGAAATTGCCGTTTTTCACGAAATAAATGAAGCGTAATTTTTTTATATATTTTTTATTTCTATTAATCAAAATAATCACCCATGCAATCAATGCATCTTTGCCAACGCATTGGTAGCTTATTGATGCCTTTCTTGAAGAAATCAGCTGGACGGGAGGCAACAAATTCTTCAAAGGCATTTTGTACTGCCTCTCGGGTATTGAATTTTTTTCCCGCCAAGAAGTTATCCAAATTCTGGAAAAAGTAGAAGTCTGTAGGCGCAAGGTCTGGTGAGTACGGCGGATGACGGAGAACTTCCAACCCCAACTCTTGTAGCTTGGAGACCGTCTGCTGTGCAGTATGAGGTCGCGCGTTGTCGTGTAGGAGCAGTGGAGCCGAACGATTGACCAAAGCTGGTTGGAGACGTGCGAGCTTCTCCATCATTGTGTTCAGTTCTTCACAGTACACATCTGCAGTAATGCTTGTCCCGCTTGGCAAGAAGCTGTGATGAATTACACCCGCGTTAGACCACCAAACAGTGACCATCACTTTTCTAGGGGTAAGTTTTCGTTTAGGGCATTGTTTGGGTGCTGAACCAGGGTCCAACCAACTTGATGAGCGCTTACGATTGTCAAACAGGATCCATTTCTCGTCACAAGTAACAATGCGGTTCAGAATTCCTTCATTTGTATGCCTGCTGAGCAGTGCAAGGCACGTCTCCACGCGTACTTCGCGCTGGCGGTCATTGAGTTCGTGGGGTACCCATTTGTCAAGCTTTTTTACCTTGCCAATTTGACGCAAATGGACCAATATTGTTTTGATGCTAACGTCGAAAGCTGCTGCTAATTCAGCCGTGGATTGAGTTTCATCAGCTTCCACAATTGACTTTAATTCGTCGTTGTCGACCAAAGTTTTCGGACGACCACGGGGTTCATTTTTCAGGTCAAAATTTCCAGAACGGAAGCGGGTAAACCAATAACGGGTGGTGCGTTCGTTTGTAGTGTTCGCTCCGTAAACGTCGTTGATGTTGCGTGCCGCTTGTGCCGCTTTGCTGCCACGACGGTACTCATACTCCATAATTACTCGAATGTTTAACTTATCCATGATGACGAAAAATGTTCGAATGCGTTGAAAACGAAACACTAACTATTAAACAAATGACGATTTTAGAAAAAGAATTCCATGTTTGTCAAATAAAATTAATTTGAAATTAGAATTATCAGTCAAAAAAAAAAATATTTTCATTTGAAATGGCCAGTACGGCAAAACGGCAGTTTCATAGGTAAAGACCTATTATTTATGAACCTGATCAATTTATTTTAATAATGAAGAGCTTTTGTACAATTTCTTTAACGAACACATTTTTTAATATTTTCAGGCGCTTTTACCCAATCAGAAAAGCTTACCCGTCTTGGTAGCTATCTGTCTCTTTTCGCCCTACCACCGAGGCTATCGCTGTCCCTCTTGCACGCTCGAGTTTGTAGCAACCTACCCGCAATCAGTGACGTTTTGCCGAGTTTAGGCGGTTTGACTGGGATCGATACTAGTGGCGATAGTGAAGGTAACATTTTAGATATTTTTGTTGTCTTTTTTCTAATTTCAGTTCTTTCCGCTTCGATTTTAATATTTTTTGATGGATTTTATTAAGATTTTCAGGCTTTTGACCAAAATTTGTCGTTCATTTTCTAGGAACGACTCCGATATTGTATAACTAATACGTATTTTAATGTGTAAATTGAGAAATTCGCTGAGATATTTGCATGTGTCCCTACACATTGTTTTATGAATTTCATATTTTATTAAAATATTACCTGTTGTGGATTTATTACAAGATTATTAATGTTGATCGTGTAATATTATAATATTACATTAAAATATAATGCTTAATAATATATAATGCTTATGCGCATATCACAATGAAACTCATTTGAGTTTTTACAGGGTGACCGGACCACTGATGTCCGAATTCGAACTTTGTACATAACCAAAAAAATAAGTAGTATAATTTGCGACTGTACTTTTATGCAAAAATAATCAGCTTTGTAACTTTGATGACAGTTATGTAAATTTTGGCCCAAAGTTAAATATGTGTGTTCGGTGTATTACGACTTGAACTTTCAACTATAAATAATAAATCTGAACAGGTGATTTCATGGTTCATGAATATGCGTCACGAATGCGCCAATTTTTATGTGTGACAATATTGCGGCCTGTATTAGTACTCCACGACAGGTTTTATAATGCCACTGCATGGAAATTAGCATCACCCAAGAGGGTTTCAAGCAGTTCATATTCCACCACGCTTATATACTGCAGGTTGTCACGATTTTCATATACTTTCTATATGATTTCTTAGGCGTGAAGGTTTCTTCACGATCTTTTCCTTTACTGTTAAAGAAGTCCGTTTTTTGTACAGTCGATGAAGGCCCAAGCCAAGGCGAGAACCGCTTGCGGGTTGTTCTGTGTGAATTTGAACCTGCACCAAGTTACCCGATAATACCTAAGTTTAAAACTCATTACTACATTTGGCAGTCACCGGAATCGAACCCGAGATATATCTGGGGATTTATTATTGTTATAAGGATTAAGAAGCCAGTTTTTAACCTAAAAAAAATATACGAAACCCCACAGCATTTCGCAATTTCAAGAGACAATATAATGCGAAATCTGACCACACCGCCATGCATTGGATACTACATGAGTTCGAGAAAAGCGGCAAAGACGGCGGCCGAAAAGGATGTGACAGTTGGTGCCAGAAGAACTGTTTGCGAGCCGACCGGCTGGGGTATATGCGAGGTGGGTTTAGATTTATTTATTTATTTATTTACTTTTTAATATACACCTCAACATCAGCAAAACACTGTACAAACAATTTCATTTAAACTAAAAATAAGGTATAATTTGGCGGTCTTATCGCTACACGGGGATTTCTTCCAGACAACCATATTTGTTGGAAGATAACAATGAAGATTCACTTTAGGTTTGGTATTTTAAAATAAAAAGCATATTTTTCATTAACTCACAATTCAGATAAACTTACTTATACCTAAAAAATAAAATATAAAGTAAAAATAAATTAACTTCATTTAGTTATAAACTTTCGCTTGAAAGTGTTTTTTCAATTAGATTTATTTACATAAGAAACTGAGAGTTTTTACTATTTCCTTACCGGGAAACGAGTTCACGACCACCCGATGATAAGAGGCACCCGCAGCCATGGATAATAATAGTCGGAGGAATGTTGTTTTTCAATTGTTTTAGATAAGCGTGATCGTGGCGCTAAAATTCAAAATCGTGCTATAAATCCCGGTAATCCTTAAATAATTTATTAACATAAAATGTGATTATTATATCCACAAACGATGGAAACCAAGTCCTTTCCAGACACTGGCCGTTCCTTCCCTTTATCGGAACACATTATGTAAACGTGATCATTATGGAGACCTTTTTTTTTCGAAATGAACTGTTTATTTATGGCCCATAGGCCTTTTAAATTTCACCGGACTTTGTAGCTTAGCGCTGACGGCACCTAGCTTGAACTTAAACTTACTCCTACATACGACACCCGAGAGGGCACGGACCTCGGCTTGGGACGTCGAATATTGAAACTACCACTGGTTGGGAAGGGTCATCTATTGCCAAAGAACCAGCAAGAAACTCAGTAGGAATGCGTACGTCGCGTTAGCCTGGCCCACCGGTGGGTTAGGCGATTCGAATGCCGTGTTGTCCTATTTCTAACTGGAACGCCGGCGTTCCTTGTTGTAATAGCGTCGTCGGGATCTGTTAAGATGTTACGCGGACGCCTGTAACGAACCGCCGCGTCTGGGTTGGCTGTGTATTCAGATGACTTATTGACCAGCGGGTTATAAGAGATCTGTCTGTTGTAGGCACTTTGTATATTTAACTGTTTTACATTATGCCCCATATTTCATATTTTTATACAGAAAGTTTGCGAGTTGATACATTTGTTATTGTTACGAGACCAATAAAAAATGTTGGTCATCCAACGTGTTAAGATTTTTGCTTGCAAAAAATTATCACGTTCTACTAGCAGACTCACTATAAAACTATATCAAACAATTTCATACCCATTTGAGTAAGAAATCCGAAGACCAAAACCTATACGAGCAACTCAGTTATATATACTATTTATATTAAACTTTGGTCACTTATTTCAACTTTCCAATCTTTACTTTTCAGCCCTCTCAACACTCTACTTAGAACAACTACTAAAATCGCCCACAATTGAAAAAACAGTATCTATAGAGGAATTAAACCACCTAACGGACATCGACGAATTGACGCCTGCCACTATACTATCGGGGTCTAACAGCCTGTTGATAACGAGAAAATCTATAAAAACCAAGGGGAAATTGAGCACGCAAGTTAATTTGGTCACAACGTAAATATTAATTTAATTTTTTAGACATAAAATCAAGTTAGAAAATCTCTAGATTTCAATAAATATATAAGTATGTGTAAACTTCTTTTTTCGGAATAAAGAATTTTACTTTTTTTAACTGTCTTTTGCGACGTATGCGTGTTTCTCAGGAATATATTTTTGAATAAAAGATATTTTCTGTAAGTATCTTTGATTCTATGCAAAATTTCACCATTATATGTTTGGCATGTGAAGCGTGGATACGTAAACCAACTGACAATAAATTGAATAAATAAAATGCAAATAAATACAAAAATTAAAATAATTTATTTCTTTAAAACAAATTCTTATAAACTCATTTACCATGGAAATTCCATGAGATTTACCATGGAACCATAATTATACGTTATAATGAACAAACGCCTTTTCGTATTTGTAGTATTAGTTATTATTTATAGATACATTTATATTTAAAATCGAGGCAAGTAAATATGCAACTTTCCGTCTGTGTTTATTTATTTCGATATTCTCTATGTTTCAGTAAAGGTGAAAGGGCACATATAGGCAGCGACAGCGTTAACTATGGAATTACTAAACGCGCTAAAAAAGCACAACTATTGGTGTATTATGGCGGTTTTCATTCTACAGGTAAGATCGTTTCAATTTATTTTATTTTATATCCTGTATAAGTTGAGAAGTAAGGAAAATCCTTTTGTGTATTTATTTATTATTATGTGTAAGAACAGTTCACTAATATATTCCAAAGTGGTATCTATATTTTTCGACATCTAAGGCCAGATTTCATCATGCTAGAATTAGATGAAATTCTAAGGATAATTCAATAGTCAGGGATAAAAACAGTATGCCTGGTATAATATTTATACTGCTGATTTTGGAGGTGTAGCGCAGTTATCCACGGTATTAAATACAAGGTGGCGGATGGACTTGTAAATCAGCTGTTTGTGTTTTTTCTTTGGCCCTTGGCATAATAATAATAATAACAAATTATTCTGTGCCTATAATTTGTGTTTCACTATTTTGGCGCTCTTGGCAGATGCGGGACAAAAATTGACGAATAATAACACAAAGAGTTTGGCATTGTAAAGCCGAAATTTATCAATTATTTTCAGCATTTATGAATCCAACGGCCAAGTAAATAAATATATTGGTTTTAGGCGCTATTTACCAATCAAAAAGATCAGTAAATTAAATATCGATGAACTTCAATCAAAAAGGATGAAAATATAAAGGTTAAAGCTCTAAGTAACTAAACATTTAAACATGACCAAGCAAATTTTAGTTTTACGCCAAAATCCATTCTTAACGAAAATAGCTTGTTTGTACGACAAGATCTGTCCAGTGTCAGTGATTTTGGAACAAAATTGTCGTAAATAGTGGAATAAATTAAAAAAAAATTTTTTTTTTCTCAATGCTATTGATAAAGGTAACTTCGCAACATGTGGGATAACATTGTCATTTATTACGTTTATTCACGATTATGGGATAATTATCCATAGGATAAGTTATTCCAGACATGTTTGACGAAATAGTTTTGACATTAATGGAATGTTTTATTGGAATAAAGTTACACCCAGTATAGTCAACCCGGGAGAAGTTTGATGAACTCCGGGTTTTTCAATGGTCAGATGACTATTATCTGGAGACTAACTTAGACACATGACCGTACTTTCCATAGAAATTTTCAAAATTATTCTACAGATAGGTTATAGATATCTGAACGTTGAAAAGTCAGACATATAGTGAAATACTTATGAAAATAGTTAATTTCAGTAATTTTTACAATTGATACATAAAAATTAATACACAATACAATTGATACATAAGTTGTTATCGTATCTACAAAATTAAAATAAATAACTAGAAATAGAAAATTGGAAAGTTCAATTGTCTGCAAGATACAGCTGCTAGCTGTAAACTGTAATTGGGTAGATGACTATAAATACATATTATTTCATATTTGTATAGTGATATAACAATGCGCACATCAACGCATCAATGATTTACAGAATACATTAATATGCGCGAAAAGCATTTGAATAGAAAATGGTACTGAGTCGTGACGTTTAGTAACATAGGCTCAGAATGCATGGGAATATGAACAATATTATTAAAAACTAAAAAGATTTTCCGTTTGTTGCTATTTTTCGATGTTTTAAAAAAAATGATATTAAGTTTTTGTTGTATTTCTGTTTTTATAATCCACAATTTTTATATCTTATTTGAGCGATTATAAGGTATGTTTTCAAAATTAAATATCGAAATCTTACATATTTAAATACTGATATCTACCCAATTTTCAGTTTATCCAACAGAATGATTCTATCATTGACATGTTACGAAAAATACACCACAAAGAGAAGAATTTATTTGAACTAAAAATTACTAAAAATATTGTCTTGATAATTGGAGTTCTCTAAAATTAATGTACTACAAATAAACCCTTCATTTTACAGATAGAAGAGCACTAGTGGTACATATGACATCTTTAATACCACCGCACACAGCATTAATATTTAGTAAAGGAGATATTTACACAGAAACTAGGGTAAGTAGCATACAAATTTTTTTTATAAAATTAATAGTTCAAATTGGCGAAAGTAAAAACCAATAAAAAAAGACTAGATTCTTACACCCCTACTGAAGATATTTTATTTTAGTTTTATTATTATTTTAAAAGATCAGCGTCGAAGGTTTGTCTTAACAAACCTCATTTAAATCATGCGTTCTCCAGAAGTGAGAGAGATATTACTGTCTATACCCGATTAGTATAACTTTACTGTCTTGCTCTTGCCCAGTCTCAATACGGCGCTCACTTCAGTGGGTTTTATCCATATGGATATAAATATGTCTGAAGAACATACGCTATTATAATACACATTCGGGCTTCAGTACTTTAGTCTGTTTCAAACGTAGACGGAAAAACGCTTAAGAGGGAAACGACACGAAAGTCTCAACACGTTAATGGTACGGGGCGGGATGAGATCTTCGGTCGTGTTCTGCGACGCGGCCGTTGTTGGCGCTGAAAGCGCCTGCCGGCTTTAGTGAGCAATCACGCAGACTACCCGGTCACCGCGGACGCAGTTTATATTTTTGTCGTGTTTTTGTATCCATACACTCTCATGTACTTTGTTCAGTCAAAACGATATTACAATCCTTGTTTAGTAAAAATTGAATATTCATTTAACCTCCTGACCAATAATATACAGCGGTTGGTTGTCCCAGTGAGCAGCACAAAGTTTTGAAACAGACTATAGAAATTAATTTTTACAAAAATATCATGGGATACCTTCGCAATTGTACTGTGAGTGTCTTCCAGAAAGACGCGCCCCACTACGTTTTTGGTGTAAACATTGTAGTGTGCGACCCTAAGAAAAATAAGAAGCGGGCTCGACTTCGTGGACAACCACTATATCATCATCTATGTTATTACATAATAAAAATAAAATAATATATAAAAAGGATAGGTTTGTTTGTTGGCTTTATGTTTTGGATAAAATCAATGTCTACTGAACGGGTTTCTAATTATAATGTTTACAAAGGTGCTTTATCCAGCAATATGTTACGGGCTATATTTTATCCCTAAATTTCCTCGGGATAAAATAGCAGACAAACAATTAGCCTTTTCTTATAAGTCTTAAAAGTCTTTTGCGTTAAAAACACAGTTCGTATTAAAATGGATAACTTCATGCTAAAATAGTTTTTCAGTCGTATTCATTAAATGAGGCTAAAGTAAAATGAATGCTAAAATTTTAAAATAATGCAAAATACATAGTAGGAAGACATTGTGTGAAACATGTTTTCTTGATAATCATACTTCAAAGCTGAGTTCAGATTAAATAAACTTACTATGTCATAATTTCAAATAAAAAGCCAACAAAATCTCGAAAACATTACTACATCTAGTAAATAGATGAACTAATATTTGCAAAATTGTCTTCTAGCGGGTCAAAGCTACCAAAATTGAGTGTAATCTATCGCTTTGTAAACTTATATCACCATTATGTGAATTCAAAATATTGTTTCGTTTTATTGTTTAGGACCGAGATGAAGAAACAACAATGATCAGTTTGCCACGGCATAAACTATCCGTTCATATGCTAACGAAGTAAGTATTTACACAAGAATGTAACATTTTCAAGCAATTTGTGTAATTCAATAATGACTGGTAATCAAACATTGAACAAATATATTTGTATACTTTCGACATCTTTATAATTCAGCTAAAGTATTAATTTTAGTTGAATCTGATGTATACTATTCGTTTGTGTATTATAAATACACTTCGAAATTACTTGGATTTTAAAATTTCTTTCAGAATTAAAAAGCCGAAAGCAGGTCGGCTACATTTTTAGGCTCACCGATTCAAGATTTTAGGACGCATAGAGCACAAAAAAATATCTTTTGTTTGTGGAAACATTCTATCTACCATTTTTGTTTATAAGAAGTGTATCTAAATACAAATTACCTATTAAATAATTGACCTCAAAATAATAACGCCTGAGTAGCTAGTAAACCGGGCGTATGAACGCAGGAGGCCCCAGCTTCTGGGGTCATTTATTCAAAAGTCCTGGCCGAGTCATTTATTTGTGTGATGGATACAGATGTTGTTCTTGGGTCATGGTTGTTTGTTTATTTATGCTAGGTTCCCCTCCAGTTCGCTGTATGGTCATACATAACACGAGCTCTGCTTAGTCTGGGGCCGTACAGTCGTGCCCGTATACAGTTGTACAGTGCCTGGGCATTTATTTATAATTATATTACCTTTCTTTATATTTCAGGCACGCAGAAGCGATCTTAAAAGCTCGTGAAATGCTGTGGAATACTTTCGACTTTTACATCGAAAGAGACATTAACACAATTAGTTATGATGACAACGAAACTGTATCGAAATTTAAATCAAAGCTTATGAAGGGAATCGCTAGGATATTGGTTGAAGCTGATGATGAAATCACCAGAGAAAATACAAAAATTGCTGAAGTTAGATAATAAATTGTTTTGTTTTGTTTTCTTAGATGTTTTATTTTCTGGTATTGTGTTTCTCGTTCATATCAAGGTAATTTTTGCAATAAAAGTCTTAAAAGTATTTTGGGTAAAAAACACAGTTCCTAATCAAATTGATAATTGATGCTAAAAGAATTTTACAATCGTATTCATAATCAGCGAATATAAAAAAAATCGGACTGATCATAGTGCAGAGATACTTAGCTATTATTATATGTTTTATGGCAGTCCGCTGTTTTTACTACACAATAACTATTTCTGCCAATTTCAAGTAGTGCTTTAATAAAATTAAAACATTGCTTTCAAGACATGTGTCCAAAAAGCCGCTATTCCAATTCAAACGTTTGTTTTTCAAAATTGACAATTGCTTTTGACGTACATAGGTATATAATCATGGCTCTCCCACCAGTTCGGGAAAACCTTCGTGCAGAAGAAGTTCCAAGTAACTTCACGAGATTAATTTTTTTGTGAAATCAATTTACAATGACTTTTATGTCTGAACAAAATTATTCTAATGTGCATCTGTTAGCGCGGCAAGCCTCCGTCACCATAAAAGCCTACTATTATGAGCTGCCAGGTTATTTCTACCTCTTGTGTTAACATTGCGCATTATCTCTTTTTCTTTTGAATGTTATGTTCCAATTCAAATTTAAATTTAAATATGTATTTCACAATATTGACAATTACTTGTTCTTATTGACGTCAAATTAATCATAACTCTACCACCAGTTCGGAAAGACCTTCGTGAAGAAGAACTGGCAAGTAACTTCACGGGTATAATATTTTCAAAATAAATTTAAAATGTCTATGTCTTAAATGTGTTAAAAGCTTTTCTCAATATTGCTGCTGTAATACACAATGTACTACAGCAACAATATTGTGATATATCTCAAAATACCCTATATCAAAATTCCTTTTACTAAGTAGGTAGGTGATTAATATAATTGCAGGTAGCAATCTTGTACAGCTATTTAAATATTCATTGTGTTCAACCTTCGAGCAACTTTGTACAGATAGAATTATTAATATTTGATTGAACAGAGACGCGGCGCCTAACGCCTTAATTTAAAATTCTTACCAAACTTAATATTTGAGCGGGACGGGACTATACAAAATTATTATTAAACTACATCTGTTAGCTCGGAAAGATTTTTTTTTTTTTCGAAATGGACAGTGTATTTATGGCCCTTTTAGCCTTTTAAATTTCACCGGACGTAGCTCGGATAGGCTCCCTCCCACCAAGTATCGAAACGACGAACACCCTCAAACGGCACCCGTTCACGAGTTAACGCGGAATTCAGCCATCGCCTCCTCAACCATATTAGAGGGAAGTGAGCGACCCGTCACCCGACGCTATGATAAGAAGACGGACTTTAGTGATAATGACACTTTAGTTCTTCATCGCAATGAAGAACTCAACGAACAAACAGACACATTACACATGTTTTATTACAAATACTAGTAAAAGCCTGTAAATGAGGGGAATTATAGCCAAAGGTTTGTATCATCCAGTTAATCGGATAGTTTATAATAAAGGTTTTCTTTATAATTTCTTTGAATTTCTCAGTAGGAAGAGCTTGGATATCCTCAGGAACCTTATTATAAAAGCGCATACATTGACCCATGAATGAGTTAGTGACTTTATGAAGCCTACTATTATGAGCTGCCAGCTTATTTTTTCCTCTTGTATTAACATTTTGCAAATCTTTTTTCTTTTGAACGAGGTTATGTTCTTTTTTACAAACATAAAATTTTCTTAAATAGATTGCGATGAAAAGAAAGAATATTTATTTCTAAGTGACGCCCTTGGTCCGAGCTGATAGATTGCACAAACGCACCTTTTCTACTGAATAAATATAGTATCGATGACGGCAGTACTCCCCACAACAGAAAGCCATATGTCATGAGGCTCTGAAAGTAGCCGAAGTACACTAAGCGGCTGAGCTGCTACTTGCATACGAGGTAAGCGAGGGCGGTGATGACGACGGTGAGTGAGTTGCGTATTCACTCAATTCATAACATTCGATCGTTAAAAGTTGAGCCCTTAGTGGAAACGGTGAAGATAAACGATATCAAGTTACAGTTCGAGATAGATAGCGCCTCGGCGGTGTCAGTCATGTAAAAAAACGTACAATTTTGTATTTCACGAACGGCTATTCGGGCGATGCTTTAAGTGCGCAGGTTGCATAAAGTTACCTATGGAATGGAGGGGGCGCGAACACGTATTCCAAGTGTACGTATTGCATCACGGCGGGCCGCGCCTACTCGGCCGCGAGTTCATAACAACGTTTCAATTACAGCTAACACCCGTGTATAATTGTAATGCTATGAAACTTGACGAAATCTAATCTTTGCATTTGCGCTGTCCTGCAATATTCTCCAATAAATTAGGGTGCTATAATAAATACGAAGTAAAGTTCGTGCTTTAAAAAAGACGCTAAGTCGATATTTATAAAGGCCCGCGCAATGCCGTTCGCGCTCAAAGACAAAGTAGACCAAGAAATCGATCGGCTAATTGAGTTAGGTATATTACGGCCTGTACATCAATCAGAGTATGCGTCTCCTATTGTTCCCGTGTTAAAGCGAGACGTATCAGTGCGTTTGTGCGTCGACTACTCCGTCAGTATTAATAAACAGTGAGTGGTGGACCAGTGCCCATTACCTACTGTAAACGAATTATTTCCAAAGCTGTACGGCGGCCAACAGTACACAAAGTTAAACCTGAAAATGGCGTATAACCAATTGGTTTTAAATTCAGAGTCTCAAAGTATACATGCATCAATGCTCTTTGCGTATACAAGGTTGGTGTTCGGTCTGTCTCCCGCGCCGGCTGTTTTCCAGCGAGTAATGGAAGGGTTATTAGCGGCATGCTGTGCCTGCTCGACGACGTCTTAATCACAGGGGCTGACCGTACAGAGCACCTGAGTAGGTTACATCAAGTGTTAGGACGTTTACAAGACGCAGGTGTCGTACTAAGACAAGATAAATGCGAATTTTTTAAACGACGAAAAAAAAAGACGAAATCAGTTATCTAGTGTAGTAATTAATAAAGGTGGTTTGAAAAAGTCCCAGGAAAAATTAAAAGCTATTTCCCAAGCGTCGGTGCCTCAAAATATTAATCAGTTACAATCCTTCTTAGGCTTAATTAATTGTTAGGTATAGGTCTTTTGTACCGGGCGCGTCGACTATTCTTTCACCTTTATATGAACTGTTAAAAAAGAATACCAAATGGAAATGGTCGGAAACAGAAAAGTAAGTATAGAAACAGAAAAGCTGATTTAAAGTATGAGCTGTTGCTGAAGCATCGATACTGCAAGAAGATGAGAAGTGCTGATTAAGTTAATTTAGATCGAAGTTGTCAGGGAAAGATATATTTTTATTTTTGTCAACACCTATAGTTTTGAGAAAGTTCCAAGTTTTTGCTGGATTTCCATTCGAAACAGATTTATGGATATAGCGTCGCTGTGCATCCCTACACATAGTATTGCAGCGATTTCGCAGACATCGATATTTTTCGTAATTTAAATCATTGTGTTCTCGTTTGTATTTTGAGCGTGCAATATTACGTTTGTTCATGAGGATTTTAATGTCTTCCGTAAGCCAGGGAGCAGGAAGATGCTTAATTTTAACTGGTTTGACTGGAGCATGGCGGTCTTAAAGCTGAGTGAGAAGAGAAATAAAGACAGCTACTTGAGTACCTACATTATCAGCGTTTATAACGTCACTCCAATCAAGATTCTTTGCTTCATCACGTAAATTATTTAGGTCAATTCCACCAAAACATCGTTGCAGAAGTATTTTGGGTTTAGCTTTAGGAGTCTTAATGTTGTAAGACAAAAATATCAGATTGTGGTAAGAAAATGCGTTGACTTCAAGTTGGCCTTATGTTACCACGTGGTTCAGGGAAGACACAATCCTGATATCCAAGAGAGAAGGAAGACAATTAGGTAAAAAGTGCGTATCACCAGAAGGGATAATATTTAGATTGCTAGCATTGACTATGGACTGCAATTTCTGTGCTCGAGAGTAATTTTTTAACAGACATGTGTTTAAGTCGCCCATTATAATAGTATGGCCATACAATGGTACCAATTCTTCCAAAATTTACTCGAATGTAGAAAAATAGTCTGTCGTGCAGAATGCCAAGTAGGATCTTTGTGTTCTACACGATTTTTTGACGAGATTTCTGAGACGGGCGAGTTTCGATACTCTGTGGATGTGTGGATTCGGACATGGGAGTCGTTGGAACGGCGGCGTTTGTGGTCAAAGCGAATCGCAGAACTATCGTCTGGATTCACATCGATACGCCATTTTTGAAACTATTCACCAAGGGCGTTGACGGCCTTTTGGAGTTTGGTGATGAGACCCGGGACACTGGGGCCTTTGGTATAAAGAGCGATTTCATTGGCAAAGAGGGCGAGTTCGACACCTTTTGACGGAATAGGTATGTCGTTGGGGTATATGGTGTATAAGAGAGGGGCAAGGACTGAATAAGGAGCCCTGAGGGGCTCCAGTCTTGATGGGGTGGGGCGCGAAGAGCGTATTATCGTGTCTAAAGCGAAATATACGATCTTGTATGTACGAGTATGTCAGTACATTCAGTAATGATGAGGAACTGAGGGCAGGAGTGCTTTGCACGACAGCCAAATTGATAGGGAATGATAGGGGGGTCACTATCCATTGTAAACAGATGGTCCGCATTCGAGAGAGTATGACTCTCGAGAAGTTTAGCCATGGCCTTGAGGAGGCTGATGGGTCTGTGGTTAGCCGGGATGTTCAGAGGTTTATCCGGCTTGGGATTGCCTATGACTGTTCCTTCTTTCCAAGCTTTTGGAAAGTAGCTAAGGTCGAAGCTGGCATTGAAGATGATCGCTAGCAAAGTGAGCACCTACTGGGGCACTACACACAATAACATAATGCAATTAACGGTTTTAGGTTGTAATAATCAATCACTTACTGGTAAGTAGCATTGGAATATTACAATAAAGTTATAATATAATAGACCAAATTTATAGAAACATACATATTTAGGAAACCTTTATCCATAATTCCCTCTCAATCTATTAATCAATGTTTTGGAGTATCAAGTTTATTTTGTTAAAACCTCATATGGGGCGGTACTGGAGTCCTTCCTATTTTGTTACGTTGAGGTTGTGTTTCGGTCACGGACTTAGAAAAAAGGACAGTAAAAGCCAGTGCAGCCACTAGACTAGAGCAAAGGCTTGGCGCCAACTGAATCCTACGGTCGGCGATGCTTAACTAATCGATACTTCAATAGGTATAAGAAACACAATCAAAATTCATAAATAAAATACCTAGGTACGATTAGTGACATGCGTGGGTGAGGATGCTACTTACTATTAATGGGTGTGCTAGTGCTAGCTATGAAAATAGAAGATATAAACAACGATGTCTACAGTAGGTAAGGGATTATCTGCCAGCTCAGAATTTTTTTTTTTAAATAATAGGTAGCGCTGGTAAAAGTCAATCTCCTACAAAAACGTAATTACATATTTTCTATGTTTGAATTTGCTATATTTATATTTTTCATTAAAGGGTTTTTACTCATGCTTACCTTCCTAACATATTGTTACTAAGCTGCACTACAAAATGTTTAACATTCAGACCAGCTTTTGACAGCATCATCTCGATAGATGATTATATCCATTTTTTCTAAATTTGTTTAAGGAAAAACGCTCATTTATACCTACTTATACAAGTATCGTGGCATTGAAATAAGCATGGTTAGGTAACAAAAGACAGAGCATTAGGAGACATCTTGAAAAAATGACAAGTTCTAGATATTTATAAGTCTATAAGGATCTTCCAAAACTGCTGCTATATTAGTCGCTAGCTCAGCTTTAAAACAAGAATACCCTGTCCTGCTTCCGTTCTAATTAGTTGTGTAATTAGTTGTAAACATCTCAATTGGCAGGGGTTCACAATACTGTAACAATGCAAACTTTGTGTTTCTTCTTAGATATTTTTATTAGACGGCAATTAAAGATCACTATTCAATTTACATATAATATTTATTATAATTTGAGAATTACACTTCTTTTGAAATAAAAATATCAAAAAACAAGCCTCACAATATAAAACATATCCAGATAACGAAGTGAAAACAATGTCGGACAGCGTATTGTGCCAAAAAAGGCCAACGCTCAGTAAAGTTGTAACTCCTCTACCCAAAAGGATACTGCCTTCCATGAAACAAGTGCCAAACGCTGAACCAGTTAATTTATTGCACTGGCACTAATTGACATCATAGTTGACAACAGAAGCTGACATACTTATGTCAATGTCTGCGTATGCGCGCTTTATGTATTTATTTACTTTCATTCAAGTCTTTCAACCGACCGGCGTGTTTGCGACAGACAACTTGTAGCTTTGAAGTGGATTAATTTGAATAAACAGAGTGCGTCAACATTGGCTATTTCTCAGAACCGGTTATTTTTCCTTGTTCATTGTGTAAAGTCACTGACGGACAACTCACACTTCGCCTTGCGTTATCATTGACAAAAGCAGCATGACTATTAAAGAATAAAATAAGAAATTTTTTACTGAAAAGTGTAAATTGTGTCCTGTGTCTTAAAGTAATTACTTGGTAGCAATATGAAGATATTAGTTTTCACCGTGTGCATTTTAGCGTTAAGTAATGGACAAAAACAAGAAGTACAACTGACTAAACTGCGCGGGCCTATTACGGAAAGTATCGGAAATTTTTCCGTCGAGTTACTCTACTATGTAGCAAAAGAAGTACCCGAGAATCAGAATTTTATCTTGGCGCCGCTCACAGTATGGACCACAGTTGCAGTAATTGCCGAAGGTGCTGAAGGTTATACCAAACTTCAAATTAACAGTGCTCTGCGATTGTCGTCAAAATATATGGCGGAAACTCGGACTGATTTTGCTAAGATTGGTAAATGGTTAAACGTAAATACAAGTACTGTAGAACTGCACAGACTAGGTGCTCTGTTTATAGATCAAGACAAATTGCCCTCTCGTGATTTCCAAGAGATATCACGTGACTATTATTTCACACAAATGGTGCCATTAAATTTTTCGCAGGCTGAACAATCTGCAAATCGAATTAATAGTGCAATCTCTAATTTAACTCATGGCAGAATCAAGACATTAGTAGATCCCTCGTATTTTGCTGAAGCTCAGATGTTCTTAACAAGTGCAGTGTATTTTAGAGGACAGTGGGCAACTCCTTTCAATGCATCATCAACTACGAAGGCCCCATTCTACAACAGCTTAGGTAAAAAAATTGGTGAAGTCAACATGATGTACAATCGTCAAACTTTTCCACTTGCAAATATAAAAGAAATTCAAGCTAGAATAATAGAATTGCCATATGGTGTTGAAAATAGACTCTCAATGTTGATAATGATGCCAAATTCAGGAGTTTCACTAGAAGAGATGTTCCTAAACTTTAACAATGTGCCTTTAGATAGAGTTTTCCAGGAATTGAAAATAGTAAGAGAGGAGTTTGGTGATGATGAAGTAGACTGCTTCATACCAAGGTTCAAGATTGAGTCAAGCATGGATTTGACGGATACATTTAAAAATAATTTTGGTATAAAAGATTTATTTGACCAAAGAACGTCTTTATTACCAGGCTTAGCCAATTATCCTTTACATGTGACCAAAATATTCCATAAGGCTGAAATAGAGGTTACGGAAGAAGGCACAACAGCATCAGGTGTAACCACAGCAGAGTTTAGTAATCGCATTGGTGTTATTCGATTTGAAGTGAACCGACCGTTTACATATCTTATTATTGAAAAAGTAACTAACATCATTGTTTTTGGTGGTCTGTACAGACAACCTGTGTTGTACTAAGTTATATTAATTACCAATTTTAAGTACAAATCTAAGAGATGGTTAAAGTTTTGAGAAAATCTTAATCAAATACTCATAAAAAGACTTTATTTGAATATCTCATTGAACAAATATATAACTTGTTTTTATAGTACAAATGAAGTGAAGGTTTTTGTTTTTATTTTAATTAATGCTCATTTTCAACTCTATGAATCTCTTAACTGCGTTTAAAATGTTGGTACCTTTAATAATAAGTATTAACATACCTTATGTACATAAATCTACATTCAGATTTTAAGTATAAGGTACATCTCTTAAATGTAAATAAAGTTTGTACTATTGCATATATGACATATAAGGAAAAAATATATAATTGATAAACAAATAAAAATTGTAGGTAAAAAACTTTGTTTTATTTCTTAACTGCTTCATATAAGAACTGCATTGGTATTTTTCTTACATTAGCACTAACATGGTATTAGCAACATAAACATGTCAAAATACACCTTTAAGTTTTGTTAAAGCACTGTATTCTATAATTTGTTTGTGTATTTGGGAACAAACAATGATCATTTAAGAACCCATTTTTTTATGATGTTAACAGCATAGTATTTTTGTTTATTTTACCCAAGTTATTGAGAACATTTTTATATATAATTAATTCAAATTTAAATTACTTCACACTATGTAAAAAAAAGTTTCTACATAACAATGAAAAATAATTGATCAAGAAGAATAATTATCAAAATTCACAAGTTTATAACTCATCATTTCATCAGTTTCTAGTACCAATTTGTTGCGCCAATCTAAAAATAGGTATAATATTTTTATTGCAACATTTAGTATCTTATCTCAACCTCCTGATGGACCTGTGTATCCTATGGAGATCATTAATAAAATAGGTGGAGGGATGAAGTTTGTTGTTGCTTTAATTATTCTACCTCTTAAGTTATTCTGTTGCCATCACAGTTAATAGGTAGACCTAGTTGCAATGGTGGTTATGATAACTTTATAAAACTGAGTACAACTGGCGCATTATCGAATAATCACAGCAAAGAAAAGGTTTGCAAAATTATAAAAAAATACACATACTTATTACTTAGAAACTTACTTCATATTTTTAAACCCCGAGATGTATTTCACTTAGGTATATATTTTATTTATTCAGACCTCAATCTGTAGATATGCTATGTAGCATTGAGGCAACCTCAATGCTCATCTAAGCTCAGTTCGCATGTATCAATCATACTGGGCAGAGGTATTCAATTTGATTTGATGTTTTGTAGTATTTGAATAAAAACATAGCCTACGTTATTGTAGGCAAGCCATTCATAGCCAGCGTCCGGTCAGTTACCTACCTGATACTATTAGTGGACAATTAACTTAAATTTGCTACGGAACCAGTAATTTTTGGAGTTTCTTTAATGTTATTCGTAATTCGAAACCACAAGATGAAGTTGGCAAATAGCACGCGCGCGTCTTTAAGTATTACAGGCAGGCTGTAATGTACGAACAAGACAATTTATTGTGATAAATAGGTACCTTGATTAGGATCTTTGGAAGTAGGTATCATTTTACAACAAAGATTACTTTGCGTACACGAAATTGCTTGCTGAAATTAAAGCAACTGAACTGAACTTATTTCTCTACTAGACAACCAATATGCGGCATGCGTTCTGCACGGTGATACTAAACGATATAGGTAGATACCTACCCACCATTTTCACATCGTCAAGGTGAGACATGTGCCGCATCCGTCGGTTTTTCCAATAAAAAAACGCAAGGATTTTTATACGCAGAGTGAATACTTGACATCTTGAACTGGTGGGTACGTGTCTACCGAACTTCACCTACATGATGAAAGAGAATCAGAGCTACACCATCAAAAATGCGCAGAGAGTACCCGTCCATCATGCATTGATGCAGCGGTTTCATCCACTACACAGTGGCAGAGAAACGGCTGTTGTTTCATTACGGTTCAATATTTATACATAAAATATCTACTTATCTAACTACAAGCAAGAAACAAGTGTAGGTACGTTATAAAAGGATAAAAAACCAGCCTTCGTAAATCCTTTTTGGTATTCACTTTGTTTGATACAAATATTTTTGCCTTGTCTACGATGCGTCTTCCGGGTCATGTATGCCCTTCAGAATTGGCAAAACCGATGCTCCAACCGCTACCTGTTCTGCGAGCTAAATGCTATTGTGGTGTATAAACGTACTTAATGTAACGTTCTGCAGCGGAATATGCGTAACACGGACCTGGTCGGGAACATTTTCGTGCAATGATTTTTTACGACTTCAAGTCCAACTTGAAGCCTGATGAATCGTTTAATCTACTTCAATTAGCTTTTATGAACAAGGCTATTCTAAAGCAACTGTGTACAGCTGGTAGAACTAGTTTAAAATTTGAAGGATGAAGAAAGAAGTGATCGTATCTGACTGCTGTTACGGAAGAAAACGTACTACCAGTGAAAAGTTTTCAACAAACTGGCGAATCACATACGAGGAGAATCAGCACAATCTGCAGATTGTATCGGGAAGTGTTCATGACATTCTACAGAACCAGCTTTGCGTAAGGAGGATTGTTTCGCGCTGGGTACCCCACAACCTCACCGGTTGATAAATTTAAAACAGGTTCTACAGAAACAAAGCCCCAGTCAACAGTATGGTCGTTTCAAAACGAACCAACGCCTACGAAAGTGAAACAATCGAGAGACGCTGGAAAAATTTTGATCGCCAGTTTTTTCTCCTTAACGGGGATGCAGAGTGGTACACTACCTACCAAATGCTTGCCAGAAGTATTTGCTGCTGCGAGCAGCAAACGACCGAATACGGCACTCCGAGTCCGAGGCCTTTTGCTCCACCACGAGAACGTGCCCGCGCACCCGTGTTAAAGACGAAGGATTTCCTAAACACCACACCGGTAAAAATTTTGGGTCATCTACCTTACAGCCTTGATTTGGCACCGTGTGACTTCCCTAAAATTAAAAACCAGCTCAAGGGGATACAGTTTTCATCGCCAAAAGATGCGCTCACTGCGTTCGAGAAGGCCGTCGCAGAAGTCGACTGGAAAATGTGCTTTGAAAATTGGTTCGGAAGCATGAAGCTTTGTATAGACGCTGGTAGAGAGTTTTTTGAAAAGATGTAATGAAAAAATAGAACCTAGAGAACACTTTTATTTTTTTCTATACTGATTTTATGACAAATTAATGAGTTTTTTAAAGCATTGATAATAATTTCTTTCCGTATATATGGCAATTAATTCCCTTTAAACTTCTATTTCTGTTCTATGCTATTCTTGTAATATATGGCACTCAGCCGTCGATACGACTGGACAGACTATTCCTTTTAAAGAACTAGACGTGTTAATTTGACAATTGCCTGACATGTTGCGAAGTCACCGAATAACTGAATTGAAAGAGAACCCTAATACTCATTTGGGCACTCTGGTGATGACGTTTTTCTTGTATGGTTTATGTGAGCGATGTTGCATAGCAATAAAAGTTTGTTAAACATTGCCATATTCAAATATTAAATTTGAACAGTACCTACTGTTCCTTCCTTTCCTTTTTTTAAATTAGGTTTTTTAATCTCAATATTAGAATGCCCAGTTAGAATTGGTAGAAAAATGTGTCTAAGTAAAGATAAGCAATGCGTTATTATTTTTTAGTGGTATGACCTTGCCTTTAACGAATCCGTCCAAACAGGTTATTTTACAGATATATTCTTATCAAATAAACGATTGTGGGAAACCCGTTAGCGCATGATAATAAGTTTTTTATTCATTTTCTTGGTACGCCTTGGTTTAATTTAAATTTAACACGAAGGCAGGTTTTTTTGAAAAACCCTACCTTGGTGTTGCGCGTAGTTTTGTTGCGCCGGCTGGAGAAGATGCCGTCGTATGTACCCTTTGGCCCCGAAGACACCACGACCTGACTAACCACGGAGTGACACCCGACTTGATCGAGTGCAGGTTGGAGCGCAGTGAAAACAACACAAATCTTCAAAGTAGGAACGTTTATTGCGTATACAATTAAACCTTAAGTTTAAATAAGCCTATGAACCGCAATCGTTCCTGTAGTTCAGCTTCTTTCTTCAGACCTCTTCACTGGCCTCCGGATACACCGAACAGCGCTTATGTGTTCTTGGGTCTTCACTGGCCTCCGGATTCACCGAACAGCACTTTCTTTCTTCTAACTGGAAGCTTCTGAACTTTTCTTATTAGACTTTTTCTTTCTTCTTATTAGACTTTTTCTTTCTTCTTATTAGTTGTTGTTTTCTTCGTTGCAGGCACCGAACTGACTTCCAAAGTTTTTTTTTTTTTTTTTTTTTTTTTTTGCTGCCAAAGCACCCTCTCTCGGGAGGGAGGTGGAAGATTCGTCATGAATACCTCCGCAGCCGTCTGCGGGGTTATGTGGGACTCACCAAAGTGGCACCTACCCACTAAAAACCACCCAAGCGGCTGTAGCATGGGAATGCTGTCAGCCTTCATCGGAGCGACACCCGGGTTGGGAGGTGGGCGCGCAAGCAGGGACCCGCTAGCGGGTCACCCGCTGGGAATACTTAATCACTTAAGGTGCAAATGACATTTATATAATGTTGATTAAACGGCCTGGGCAGCCTTAAGCTGGTCCAGATTGGCCGAAAGTTGATCGGGGGGATCCGAGAGTGCATTTCTCGGTCTACGGACTTTGTACCTCGACGGCATGGACGGAGCAGTATAAGCTACTGTCTCGCGTATAAGGGGGTTAGGGTGCTCTTCGGATCGCTTAAAATAAGCGGTGGAGAGCGTCCTAAGGTGTTGTTGTATGGTAGGCAGTTCAAGATCTCTGTGTAAGTCTGCGTTTCGCACGTACCACGGAGCATCCGTGGCCCGGCGGCAGAAGAGATTCTGGACTACCTGTAGTTTATACATATCGGAGGGTTTAGCATGTGCAAATATTGGGGCGGCGTACGTCATGACTGGTCTCACGCAAACCTTAAAAAGCGTTCGCTTGTTCCTAAGAGACATTTTACTGTGCCGGCCTAACATACTGTTAAGTCGACCCATGTACAGACGGGCGAGTTTGGTAACTCGGAGAATGTGTGGACGGAATGAAAGCGTACGATCGAGCGTTACGCCTAGGTACTTGGTGGTGAGTGCCCACGGGATGGGCGTACCTAGCATTCGGATGTGGGGGTCGTAGGGACGACGGCGTTTATGATCGAAGCGCATCGCAGAGCTTTTCTCTGGATTTACATCGATACGCCATTTTTTAAACCAGGCTCCGAGGTCATTTACGGCCTTCTGGAGTTTGGTGATGAGTGTGTCGACGTGCACGCCCTTGACGTATAGGGCAGTGTCGTCAGCAAAGAGGGAGAGTTGAACACCTTTAGACGGGATGGGTATGTCATTGGTGTATATTGTGTATAGTAACGGGGCGAGTACCGAGCCCTGAGGGACGCCCGCCTTGAGGGGGCGGGGGGTGGAGAGCGTACCTTCGTGTTTGAAACGAAAGGTGCGATCTTTAAGGTAGGAGCCGACTAGTTTGACTAGTCGGTCGGGCAAGCCTGTGTTGTGAAGCTTGTAAATGAGCCCTGCGTGCCAGACTTTGTCAAAAGCCTTGGCTACGTCAAAGAAGACCGCGACTGTTTTCAGTCGTCTGGGGTAGAAGCCGTCGAGTATGTACTCGACGATTCGGTGGACTTGCTGAGGGCACGAGTGTTTGGCTCGAAAGCCGAATTGATGGGGGATAATAAGGGGGTCACCGTCCGCTGGGAACAGGTGGTCCTTCATTCGAGCGAGTATGACTCTTTCGAGAAGTTTGGCCATTGCCTTGAGTAGACTGATGGGTCTGTGATTAGCCGGGTTATTCAAAGGTTTACCCGGCTTGGGAATGCCTATGACTATAGCTTCTTTCCAAGCTTTTGGAAAGTAGCTTAGGTCAAAGCAAGCATTGAAGATAATCGCTAGTAAGGTAAGCACCTGTCGAGGCAGCTGCTTAAGTGCTTGGTTGGAAATTCCATCCGCACCCGGGGCCTTCTTGGATTGCTGTTTCCTAATGATGAGTAGGATTTCATCGTTAGAAACTGTGATGGGGTCAGCGGTGACTGGACGGGAGTCTTTGCATACGACTTCGTCTTCCACCGCCTGGATGTGAGCTGGGTCTGTGGGTTGGGTACTCGGGGAGCATTGTGAAGCAATGCTATCGGCGAAGCATTCAGCTTTTTCGTCGTCCTCGAAGGCGGTAGTGCCATCGGGACGAGATAACGGAGGGGTGTAAGTACGGGCGTCTAGTCGGAGGGCTCTCGCCATCCTATAGTACGCCGTGTGGGACGGGGAAATATTAATCATAAGATCGTTCCTTTGAACGTCTCTGTAATCCGCGACGGTACGTTTAACTTTACGTTGGAGCTGATTGGCGATTTGCCTGTAGGCGGGTGTGGGGTATTTTCTGGCTCTGCGGAGAGCGGCGTTTTTAGCTTTAATTAGGTTGCTAATGTCCAAGGGAAGCTTGGGCTTGCCATGCTTAGCAACCTTTAGGTTCTCACTGATGGCCGAGTTGATGGCGGTAGTGAGAGAATCGACTATCGAGTCGACCTTATCCGTGCTATCGAGATAGTCGGATGAAATCGCGAGTGGGCAGTCTGGGGCTTCCAAGGCCGAAGACAGGGTGTGCTTGAAACCTTCCCAATTGGTATAGGTTTTCGGAGCAGGAGGGTCGTTTTGGGGTCCTAATATTAGGGACACCGGACGGTGGTCAGAACCTAAGTCGTCTAGCGGCTGTATGGTCCTAAGGTCGAGATTGATATCCTTGACGATGGCAAAGTCAAGGATATCAGGTGAATGAAGGGGGTTGTCCGGGTAATGTGTCGGTGTAACCGGTGAAATGACATCAAGATCGAGTGACTTCGTGATGTCTAGTAATTTAACACCACTGGTGTTAGTTGACAAGCACGTCCAGTCAGTATGTTTGCAATTAAAATCGCCGAACATAATGACGGATTGCCCCAGATCGAGTAAGGCCTCGAAGTCACAACGAAGGGGCGCTGTACCACTAGGTATGTAGACCGAGGCCAAGACTATGGTCCTGTGACCCGTCATAGCCAGTCTACATACTGTGGCCTCCATGTTGGTGAGTGGAGGCGTGGGAATCGGTGTGCAGTGGATACTTCTCTTGTAGTAAATGGCAGTGCCGCCCCGTTTGACCGAGGCGGGCCTGTCATCACGCACAAGAGAGTATTTAGGAATGTTAAGACCCCTGATGTGCTGGGGTTTTAAAAATGTCTCTTGTACAAGGATTAACTCGGGCTCTATGTTCTTAATGAACAGTTTGAGCTCCGGAAGTTGGTTGATTAGACCTCGGGTGTTAAAGGAGATCAGGGATAAACCCCTGGGTTTGGTGCGACCAGTCGTGGCGCTGGATGTATTATTTATTGTATTCATTATAAATTATAAAATTTACAATGTTTTTAAAAGAGATTCGTATTGGATGATTACCATCATACGATCTCTAGGAGTGCGAGCGGCGCGCAGTTTACCTGCGCACTGTGAAATTTGATTCATATCTACGCCCTGCATAGTATCAAATATTAATTGAAGATCCTCAGCCATCGAAGGCTGAGGGGAGGATTTTGGGCCTGCTGATGGAGCAGGGCAGGTTTGGGCAGCCGGGCGCTGTCTCCAGGCTAGCACTGGAGTGGGCGTGGGCTGGGCGGGCTTTACTGCCGGGGAATCCCGGTGGCGCAGCGGCGGGAAGTTAGAGTAACTATTAAGGGGCGGGGCCTGTCTGGGTGCCGCCTTCTTAATAGTTGGTCTGATGGTCTTGGGTGCACGAGGGCAGCCCCTGTAATTAGCTGTGTGGCCGGACTGGCCGCACAGCACGCATGAGGGTGGAGTTGTACACTCAGGAGTGCGGTTGCACTCCTTCGTGAAGTGCGGCTCCAGGCACTTAACGCACCTGGGGCTGGCAGTACATTGACGCGCCGCGTGCCCGTACAATTGACATCTATGACATTGCGATGGATAGCCACGGCGATGTGGCGTCTCTACAGAGATTCCGGAGAGGCCGCAGATAGTGCGGGCCTCGCGGAAGAAGTCTCGCGACTTAGGTGTGTTGGCCAGTATGACCAAGGCCAAGGGAAAACGGCGGCCGTTTTTGCTGTGCATCTTGTGCACAGCTTCGGCGGGAAAGCCTTGGGCTATAATATCCTCAAGGATGATCTCGTTTGAAAACTCAAACGGGACTCCCCGTAGGATGGCTTTAATCTTACGCTCTTCTGGGAGAGCGTAAGTGTGGTATGGGATATTATTGGTTGTTAGGATCTTAGTGAGGTTCCTAAAGTCGTCAATGGAGGGGACTGTTATCTTAACGGACTCCGAGAGGTTCGTTGCCGTTAAGTAGTTAACTTTGTTGTTTGAGCATAAGCTCGAGACTACAGGCCATTTGGCCTTTTCCCGTAGGAACACGGGGGGAGGGGTCTTCGCTTTCGCGAGGACGGGAGCGCAGCGCGATGCTGGCTTGGTGGGGGCGGCGGTTGAGCCGACTGGGGGAGTCACGTTGAGTGACATGAGGGGGACGGGGGAGGGGGGCGACTGTGTCGCCGGGCAGGCGGTTGGTGTCGGTGACACCGGCCTGGAGTTGGGTGTTGGAGACACCCGGGATTTCTTATTCCGCTTGGAGCGGCGCTCTACGAGCGTAAAGGTGACTGTAGGCTCGGGTGAGCCGGTGAGGGTGTCCGCTTGGGATGCGGACTCGTCGCTACTGCTAGATGCAGTGCGCTTGGAGGGGCGGGCGGCTGATGAGGCCGAGGTAGATGTTGAGGATGCCGTCGAGGTGGCGTCCGAATCGCACTCCATTTCGGAGGCGGAGGAGGGGGGAGCGCTGTGAGGCAGCGATGTCGTCGTGGCCTGAAAAGCCGGGGCCTGAAGGGCCAGTGGAGCCAACAGGGTGGCGAACATGGGCGAGAGATCGCTAAGCATTCGAAGGAATGCATGCGGGTCGAATGGGGCGCCTGAAGCGGCGATGCCGTCGACGAATTGCTTCGCAAGCTCAGCGTGAGCTTGCTCAGCCATTGCGTACGGCGGGGGAGGGAATGGGAGCTAACAATATATGTGAATATGATAAATATATACTTTATGAACAACCTAAGTTCAAAAACCTAACTAAGCCTCCCTACCGGCGGTAGGGGGGGTCGGGACGGCCGCAGCGGTGCCCCTAGCTCGGACAGCGCTGGTTCCGTCACCCTGGGTAAGGCCCAGTGCAAATGGGATCGGGACTTCCGGTTTGTTGTTTGCCTGAAGGGCTAAACAGTGCGCACCGGGGCAACGCCGACTGGTTTCGTTGGCACCGTTACGCGTATCCACCAGCCCACGAAGTCTTGATCTCGGCGAACTTACTCCACGAAGAACACCTGGAACGTCGAAGCCCGTCGACGTAGCTCTCGTCCGACGAAACACGAAGAACGATTGACTAGCGACGTCGGGCAGCAAGCGGCGAACGAAGATTAGTCGTGAAAACGACTGTTCTATGAAATTTAGGAATTACGGTACGAAGCCTGGGTCGTGAAAACGACCCCTGAAATTTGGGGTGCTCAACTAGTGCGGGGACTAGAGAGCGGAAAAAGCGTCTACGATTGACGTGCGCTCGAGAACGCACGCAAACCGAGACTCGTTAATGACTTCCAAAGCTCGGCGTGCGCCTTTTATACAAATTTCGCCCTAAATAATTCCAGCGCTCTGATTGGCTGGCGCGTTTGTGCAATTGGCACCTAATTACACTTAAGTTTTACTTGGATTCTAAACTTTACATCGAATTATCTTTCAAACTATTAAGCAAAACTATTACAATATTATATTCAAATAATAGAGCGAAACGATTCCTACATGTTTACATAAATACCAATTTGATAAAATTAAATACAAAAAACTTTCTAGAACAAAGACTATCTCAAAACACCGTTTGCGCCGGCAGACTGTTTACTTAGCCTAACATTGTACCTAAGGCGAAACGGTTACAAACATAATTTTATCATTTTACATTATTAAAATATGCAAACATTCTAATTACAATTAGATTTTAACATAATCAAACAAGATATAACTACCAATTAGGAACATATACAACAACAAAGGTTTTCTCGTTATTTCTCTTCAAATACGTAAAACACCATGAAAATAATTATTACATTTCAATAAAAGAAAGCAATTTACACATTATTATCAATAAACCATAACAATAAACCCTATAATTACGTAGTTATTCAACGAGAAAATATCTAACCATAATACGTCATTTATTACTTCAAATGCGTACTTTATTATATGAACCTATATACAATAACGTTATATCTACCATTATCTACCTAATCTGATAAGAAATAACCATAAATTTACCACAATTATGACAAATCTGAACAAATCAGTATTTTACAAATAACCTAGGTCTAAATTCTATCCAAAACATACATAAGCTTCTCATATTATGCTTATATTATACCAATGAAATCTCTAAGAACTTTATTAAACACAAACATCATCAATTCAACCATAAATCAATGTTATCAAAATAGAATTCAAAATATACCTATACCTAGGTTCCTATAACATCATAATTTCCTATAAGAATCTTATTAGTACTTGCTTACGTCACACTCGAAAATAACCACCTATCCGAGGACGGGCGCAAGTAGTGAGGGCGTGGACTAGCGTTATTTACAAAACTATTTGAATGGCTATGTCCCTATTATGCCGAATCCATTTCATGATGCGTCGCTAACAGTCTCCCCCGCAGTGCGTAGCACTCCATCCTGCGGTTGCGACGCTGCAGCTGGAACCAGGATGACGACCCGTCTCGTTGGTCGCCTCAGGATCCCCCATGGTGTCTGCACGTCCAGAACTCGAACTCTCCCATCAGGTCCAGGGTAGACTCGGTGAACTCTTCCTCTCGGCCAGGTGTTCCTCGGCAGTGTTGCGTCGACGACCATGACAATGTCGCCAACGCGCGGATCCTGCGTTGCTGCTCCGTTGACCTTCTTCGGCAGCAGGGTAGGCAGATACTCCTTGATCCACCTGTTCCAGAAGTGATCCGTCAGCCGTTGTGCCGTCTTCCACGTTGCCCTTCCGACGAGCTCGATGTCTGCAAACTCTCCAGGCGCCGGTGCTCCACAAGATCTGCCAAGTAAAAAGTGGTTCGGCGTTAGAGCTTCCTCGTCGTCAGGGTCTACGCTAACGTGGGTGAGTGGCCTCGAGTTCACCACGTGTTCGACTTCGGTCATCAGTGTGTGTAGGACTTCCTCTTGTGGTGTCCTGGACTGCAGCACCGTCGTCAGAGCCGTCTTCACCGATCGTACGAGCCTTTCCCAAGCGCCGCCCATGTTTGGACAGCCAGGTGGTATGAACTTCCACCGGGTTCCCTCTTGACTCGCTGCCTTTTCCAATTCTCGGTGCGCTCCGACGAAGTTGGTCCCGTTGTCGCTGAAGATAATCTTCGGCATTCCCCTTCTTGACGCCATTCTTCGCAAGGCCATAATCATGGAGTCGGTGCTCAATGTGTTCGCCAACTCAAGGTGCACCGCTCGTGTCGTTAGGCATGTGAACAGGACACCCCATCTCTTCTCTGTTCTTCTCCCGATGTTGACGTTCATGGGCCCAAAATAATCCACAGCTGAGCAGCTAAACGGTGGTCGATGATGCCGTAAGCGCTCGGCGGGCAGGTCTCCAACGGGTGGGATGATGGGTGCGCCTCTGTGGACCTTGCACCACTGGCATTCATGAACGATCTTCTTCGTCGTAGTCCTAAGGCTCAATATCCAATACCTCTGTCGTATCTCGTTGATGACTGTCATTGCATTCCCATGATAGAACTTCCGATGATAATGTTCAATGATCAGTCGGCTTATCTTCTGTTTGCCATGTAGGATGATCGGGTTGATCCTTCTGCCCTCGATGTGGATCTTCCTTGCCCGACCTCTCAGCCTTAGGATGCCATCGTCATTCAAGTACACGTCGTATTTTCGCAGTGGGCTTGACTTCTCTAGGATTCTTCCGTTCTTCAAACAGGTAATCTCGTTGGCGAAGCTCTCGTTCTGGCTTCGTTTCATCAGCTCGTTTTCAGCTCTCTGCAAATGTTCCTCTTCCAGGGGCAAGTATTCTTTCTCGGTCCTTTTCTCGACCGACACTGGAGATTGAGTCTTCGCTTCTGACCCTCTCTTTTTCTGTGGCTTCCAAGGTGCGTCCTTTTCTTTTCTTCTTGCCACGTTCACTTTTGCCGCCTCTTTTGTTGACCCATTCTGAGCGAGCTTCTTCATGATCTCTATGAACTGGAACACGCGTGCCATAGTTCTCAATAATCGCGTCCAGCTTGAGAATCGTTCTGGGTCTGGTACCATATCAGCCATGACCCGCGTCGCGCCGACCACTTGGAGGTTCTTCTCTTCCCCGGTGACTTCTTCACTCCCCTCAAATCTTCGCTTTGGCCAGTCTTCTTCGTTGCCCCGCAGAAAGGTGGGACCGTTGAACCATCTTGCGTGGTGGTCGAATTCGCTCGGAGTCCCTCTGGTAGCGTCGTCTGCCGGGTTCTCCTTGGTTGGGACCCAACGCCAGTCTTGAGGATTCGTCAGCTCTTCCACTTCTGCGAGACGATGTGCCACAAACGTCTTGAATTTGTGGGGGTCTGATTTGATCCACTGCAAAACAGTGCTTGAATCTGTCCAGAATAGCTGCCGGGTGATCTTGAGTCCCATCTCTTTCGCAATTGTCGTCGCTAATCTGCTTCCCAAAACAGCGGCTTGGAGTTCTAGCCGCGGGACCGATATAGGCTTCGCTGGTGTGACCCGCGCTTTACCGGCGATTAGCGCGACTTGGACTCTTCCATTTGCATCTGTTGTTCTCCAATAGATAGCGGTGGCGTACGCTTCTTCGCTCGCATCGCAAAAAGTATGCAGCTCGCCCTCTTCTTGCCTCGGTGAGATGCATCTGGGTATTCGAAGGTCTTTCAATACGGACACTTCGTTCACGTATTTGGCCCAGGCTGCTCGCTGTTCTTCCAGAATTTCGTCATCCCAGCCGATCTTCGTGCGCCATATGTCCTGAATTAGCTTCTTTCCCTGAATTAAGACTGGGGTAGCAAGGCCCAGGGGGTCGAAGGTGGACATCACGGCGCTGGTGACTTCTCTCTTCGTTGGCGTCTTCTTGCCTTCGAGTATGTCTGCGCTGGTATTCCGGAACCCGACGTTGAAGGCCAGCAAGTCTTCTGCCATCAGCCATCTCAGCCCAAGGGTCTTCTCTTCAGCAACCAGTTCTGTGCTGTCTTCTTTGAGCTGATCTCCTATCCCGTCGAGGATCTTCGGCCTGTTGCTGCTCCATCCCCTCAAGTGGAAGCCTGCCTTTGCATGGATGCTCTGCACCTGATGCGCGATCTTTCTTGCATCTTCCTCTGTGGCAAAGCTCTGCAAATAATCATCCATATAGTGATTCTTCTCGATAGCTTCCACTGCCGCCGGGTAATCTTCTCTGAAATCTTCTGCGTTCTTGTTCATTACAAAAATCGCCGTAGACGGTGATGAAGCCGCACCAAACACCACTGAGCACATTCGGTATTCGTCTGGTGTCCCATTTCTTCTGTCGCCGCGCCACAAGAACCTCAGGCTGTCGCGGTCCTCTTCACGCATCTGTACCCTCAGGAACATATCTTGAATGTCGGCGACGACGGCGACCGGCTTCTCTCTGAATCTCACAAGCACCCCAAATAGCGATTGCAGAAGATCTGGTCCCGGCAGGAGTGCGTCGTTCAGGCACTTCCCGTCAAATTTGGCAGCAGCATCCAGGACTATCCTTGGCTTCTTCTTCACGGGATGCATTACCGCAAAATGCGGCAAATAAAATGTTCTTCCAGCGGTCGTTGATACTGGAGCCTTCTCTGCATAACCATTTTCTATCAGCTTCTTCATCTGGTCTTCATATGACGTCTTCAGGGTTGCATCCTTGTCCAATTTCCTTTCGATCCCAATAAGACGTCGATGAGCTTGCACGTAGTTGTTTGGGAGGGTTTCGTCTTCACTCTTCCACAGCAGCCCGGATTCAAACCTCCCCTCTGGAAGGCGCTTCGTCGTTGACTGCAGGACCTCAAGCGCTCGTTGGTCTGCGTCGTTGCTCGGGCGGCGAGGCTGCACTCCGATTGATTCGATGTCGAAGTGTCGCCGCACCAAGGCTTCTGTCTCATCTTCTTCGATGAGTCTGCTGTGGTTGACGAACTGTACTGGTGACGTCTTCCCGTTGTGACGCCCATGGAGGACCCATCCCAAGCTCGTTAGTGACGCAACTGGATCGGACCTTTTCCCTTTCTTCAGTCTTCTCGTGACGATGAGACCCCAGTTGTCTTGCCCGATGAGAAGTTTTGGCTCTTCATCTTTATACAGTAGTTGACCTTGAATGCCTTGCAGGTGCGAGCATCCTTGGATGACACCTCGATCCACACCTTGTCTTGAGAGCTTCAAACTGTCGATTGTTCGAACTTCAATCGTTTCCTTCTTCTTACGATGAGCTCCCTTGATCTTGACGCTTATCTTCTGCGAGTCGCACCTCTTGATTCCATGTTCTCCAATTGTCTCGATAGTTATCGGACTCGCCTTGCCTTCAGCCCCAATCATCTGCGCCACCCCAGCATCCAATAACGTGACTGTTGACCCCTCATCCAGAAGGGCCAGTACGCGTGCTGCGCCCTTCGGTCCATACAGGTCCACTGGGATCATCTTCAGATACACCTGCCCATCACTGGCAGTGTGCACGGAGGTGACGACTTCCTTGGGCTCTTCTCTGCGACTGGAGACATTGCAGCGGGATTCTTCTCTATCCCCAACAGCTGCTGGTGGACGGCTTTCTTCATGAAGACTGGTGTGGTGCCATCTTCCGCACTTCTTGCAATCTGCTGCCCTGCAGGTCTTCCTTGAATGCCTTCCTCGTAGACACCTGAAGCATAAAATTGCCTTCTTAGCCATTTCGTACTTTCGACTAAGGTTCGCTTCTTTGAACTTCTTGCATTCGTAAATCCAGTGTTCGCCGTTACACACTGGACACCGATTCTTGCGGGGGTGCTCTTCATTCCCCTGCACGTAGTGAACCTTCTTCACTGGTCTTCGCTCGTGGCCCCATGATGTCTTCGGTGGTGCAGATCGCTGACGGTCTTCTTTCTTCCAGGATACTTCAGGGTCGGCTATTTCCGCGTACCATTCGCTTTCAGCCTCCAGGAATGCGTTCATGACTTCCAGGTCCCGAAGTTCTTCGTCAGGATTCGTCCTCTTGTATGCGATCCACCTGTGTTTCATCGTAGTCGGCATCTTTGCAATGAGGGCCCTCGTGGTTCTAAGGGCATCTAAGTACTTGCTTGCCCCCATTGCCTTGATCGTGGCCACGGCGTTCCTCACGTGGCTGTAGAACGTGCTCACGTCGTTCGGATCCTCTGTGACCCGTGGCAGGTTCTCCAGCTTTTCCAACTCCGCAGTTGCCAGAGCTTCGGGTCCTCCGAACCTCAATTGTAGCCCCCTCATGACTTCGCTGGGATGCTCCGCCGTAAACAAGAGGCTCTTCACTGCCTCTCGCGCCCTCCCTTGCAGCGCCTTCCGTAATCTGGCCAGGTTCTGCACGTGACTGAAGCTGGGTGCCGTGTCTTCGAATGTCCTCTTGAACGCCAGCCATTCTTCTGCGGCGCCATCGAAGTTGGGAAGCTCGATGTGTACAGCTTCCGACCGGCCTCTAGGTAGCTTCCCCAATGCTTCAGCCAACTCCTGGATGTCGGTCTTCCCAGATGCAGGCAGCGGCTGTGGTAGCCGCGGTGGTGGTGGTGGTGACGGTGGTCGCGACGGCGGCACCAAGGGTGGCATTACCCTCGCTCTCCTCTCAGTATTCTGTAGCCACTCCTCCACGTGGTGCTGTCGCTCCTCGTCTGCGAAGTCTTCTTCGCTGCCGGACTCGACCCGCACGAGCTCCAGTTCTGCCTCGGCGAGATCCAGCTTCCTCTGGGCTATTTCCATTTTCAATTCGGCTTCTCTTCTTCTGGAAGCCCTCGACCTGGTGGTGGAACCAACCCTCCTGGGTTCCACGGGCGCTGGTACCGCGAACCGTGCCTCTTCGTCCGCAGCGCCCCTTGACGCAACCCCATCCATTGCTGGCGGTACGGTGCAACCTTCGGCGTGGCGTGCTTCAGGCGCTCCTCCGGCGGGGTGCGTTGGTGCCCCTGGTGTCAACGTCGACCCCGTAGACGACCCCATCGTGTCTGTCGTCTCTGTCGGCGTGGCTGCGCTCCAGTCCCTCGAAGACTCCGTGGCGGTGGTGGGCTTCGTTCTTCCAGTCGACCGTGTGGTTGGCATCTTCTTGATCCAGGATCTCGGCTCGAAGGACCAGGAAAACTGTTGCGCGTAGTTTTGTTGCGCCGGCTGGAGAAGATGCCGTCGTATGTACCCTTTGGCCCCGAAGACACCACGACCTGACTAACCACGGAGTGACACCCGACTTGATCGAGTGCAGGTTGGAGCGCAGTGAAAACAACACAAATCTTCAAAGTAGGAACGTTTATTGCGTATACAATTAAACCTTAAGTTTAAATAAGCCTATGAACCGCAATCGTTCCTGTAGTTCAGCTTCTTTCTTCAGACCTCTTCACTGGCCTCCGGATACACCGAACAGCGCTTATGTGTTCTTGGGTCTTCACTGGCCTCCGGATTCACCGAACAGCACTTTCTTTCTTCTAACTGGAAGCTTCTGAACTTTTCTTATTAGACTTTTTCTTTCTTCTTATTAGACTTTTTCTTTCTTCTTATTAGTTGTTGTTTTCTTCGTTGCAGGCACCGAACTGACTTCCAAAGCTCGGCGTGCGCCTTTTATACAAATTTCGCCCTAAATAATTCCAGCGCTCTGATTGGCTGGCGCGTTTGTGCAATTGGCACCTAATTACACTTAAGTTTTACTTGGATTCTAAACTTTACATCGAATTATCTTTCAAACTATTAAGCAAAACTATTACAATATTATATTCAAATAATAGAGCGAAACGATTCCTACATGTTTACATAAATACCAATTTGATAAAATTAAATACAAAAAACTTTCTAGAACAAAGACTATCTCAAAACACCGTTTGCGCCGGCAGACTGTTTACTTAGCCTAACATTGTACCTAAGGCGAAACGGTTACAAACATAATTTTATCATTTTACATTATTAAAATATGCAAACATTCTAATTACAATTAGATTTTAACATAATCAAACAAGATATAACTACCAATTAGGAACATATACAACAACAAAGGTTTTCTCGTTATTTCTCTTCAAATACGTAAAACACCATGAAAATAATTATTACATTTCAATAAAAGAAAGCAATTTACACATTATTATCAATAAACCATAACAATAAACCCTATAATTACGTAGTTATTCAACGAGAAAATATCTAACCATAATACGTCATTTATTACTTCAAATGCGTACTTTATTATATGAACCTATATACAATAACGTTATATCTACCATTATCTACCTAATCTGATAAGAAATAACCATAAATTTACCACAATTATGACAAATCTGAACAAATCAGTATTTTACAAATAACCTAGGTCTAAATTCTATCCAAAACATACATAAGCTTCTCATATTATGCTTATATTATACCAATGAAATCTCTAAGAACTTTATTAAACACAAACATCATCAATTCAACCATAAATCAATGTTATCAAAATAGAATTCAAAATATACCTATACCTAGGTTCCTATAACATCATAATTTCCTATAAGAATCTTATTAGTACTTGCTTACGTCACACTCGAAAATAACCACCTATCCGAGGACGGGCGCAAGTAGTGAGGGCGTGGACTAGCGTTATTTACAAAACTATTTGAATGGCTATGTCCCTATTATGCCGAATCCATTTCATGATGCGTCGCTAACACTTGGCCTAATAGGTAGCGGCGTGTGTCAACTTCTCAGGCTTTAAGTATATGACTAATCGAGGTAATTCCTTGTGACTATGATGTCGGATTATCCACATTTCTAATGTAGGTTCAAGAGATATCGTAGAAGATATATACAGGGTGTAACATAAAGGAAGCATAATTTTTGAGGGTCAGTACCATTGTTAGAATACACACTGTCTGGCACGTTTTTCAAAATGGCCCAGAATTAATTAGTCTCCGTTTGATAGTTAAGGTTGATCAATTATCGGTCAGTCCTTAAATATGCAACCAAAATATGGGCCACCATATTAATTGTATTATGAAAAATAAAACCTCTATTTAAATGTTCATACCCTGCTTGGTATACTTAACCGTTAGAATTAACCGTAGAATTCATAAAAGAAAAAAGAAAATATCATAGACATTGGAAAAAATATAAATACTAATTAGATTATGAATCTTCTGCAACATTACGGTCACGGATTAAAAAATTAGAACCTGAATGTTTTTCTGCCTACATAAAATTTTCGGAAGAGAAAATTAAAGGCTCTCCAAAGCTTTTATGGGAATATATTAAACCCAAAAGAGAAAACAAGTCAAACTATCCTAATGAAATGAACTATAATAATGTTATTTATTCAAATGAGCGCGATATATGCAATGCCTTTAACACATTTTTTAGTACCAATTTTAGTCCTCCTGCACTGAATTACTCTAAATTCGTAGAGGATCCATCGATGAACTGTGACGTCATTACTAACATTAGCATAAACTCCGATTATATACTCAAGATCTTAAAGAATCTCGATCGTTCTAAGGCGCAGGCTGTGATGAGGTACAACCACACTTTTTCGTTAGTTGCGCGCAATCATTGGCTATTCCTGTGACTGTAATTTTCAACCGCTGTTTTCGTAAAGGCTATTATTCTAGCATGTGGGAAAAAGCATACATTGTGCCAGTACATAAAAAAGGATCTAAGGCAGCGATTGAAAATTGTAGACCTATCTCTAAGCTTAACATCTTAGGAAAAGTCATAGAAATGGTGGTTCATCAGCATATTTGTGGTTGGTTTTGTGCGAGGACGCTCGACTTGTACAAACCTTTCTTTGTTTGTTGACGAAGTTCTTCGTGGAATGGATGACTGTGGTCAGATTGATTGTATATATACAGATTTTGAGAAGGCGTTTGATCGTGTCGACCACATCATCCTTCTACGAAAGCTTCAAGAATTCGGAATCCGTGGGGATTTATTTCGTTGGACGGCTTCTTACCTGAGGAACCGGTCACAGGCTGTTGTTTTAGCGGATCATCGTTCTGAATTCTTAAGTGTCCCATCCGGAGTACCTCAAGGGTCAATTCTGGGACCCCTTTTATATGTAGCTTACTTATATGAGGTCGGCAAGTGCTTCGGTTTTGCAAAATATTCAATGTATGCTGACGATACAAAAATTTATGCTCACATAAAATCTATCGAAGACACTGCGAAACTCCAAGCTGATCTCGATAATCTTTGTCAGTATTACAAGGATGATGGTATCAGTGAAAATGTTGCAAAATGCCTACAAATATCTTTTACGCGCAGGAAAGCAAAGATTGTACGTCAGTATGTTTTGGAGTGCAAAGGACTAATTGCTACAAACATTGCGAGGGATCTTGGGGTGCTCCTTGACCCAAAAATGAGCATATATTAACCACAGTCTCAAAGGCCTACAAAAGTCTTGGATTTGTTCTTCGCGTAAGTAAGCCGTTTTCTGACCCCGAGTGCTTATCTTATAGCGCCGATGTCTTATAGCGCCTATGTTCGTAGCGTGCTCGAATATTGTTGCGTTATTTGGAATCCACACTATGTGACCTATATCGATAGCTTAGAAAGAATTCAAGCAAAATTCTTCAAAGCTTCGAATTATCGTATGCAGGCGCAAAGGTCAAGTAACTATAACGCGTTATGTTGCTCTTATAATTTGCTTCCATTAAAAGAAAGACGATCCATGCTGCAGATGTTGTTTTTACATGATGTCTGCAGCAATAGTATAAATAGCCCTGAGTTGATTTCCTTATGCATTGGTGTCAGAACACCTACTAGACGCACTCGGCATTGTTCCCTGTTCCACGTCCCATTCAGTCGCTCGAAATATGGAAAAAATTCAGTAATCAGCCAAATACTTAATTGTTATAATAAACAATTCCAATCCATAGATATTTTATTATTTGTATTTTTCATACAACAAAACAATCTTTTAAAAATCTGATTACAAGTGATATAAAGTTGCAACTGAGCAGTAAAAATTAGGTTTATATTTACTTATCGGTGTAATACTTACATACCACACACTATTACATAATTGTTTACATATTATATAATTTTCTAGTCACATTCACTCAACAGACACATACACACACACACACACCCACACCCACACACACACACTACACACAAACACACACACACACACACACACAAGCGCGCTACTTCCGTGGTCGAGTACTGCACCGCGCGTATTGTTATTAATAATAATTTTATTGGTTGTATTTTGTATTAAGTACATTCTAAAATTATTTTTGTAATTTTTCATTATTTTTTTATGTTTTTGTTCTGATTTGTGTTTAATTCTTAAATTTACTAGTAATTCTTTTATTTTATTTCTTTTGTGTACTTTTGTTTGTTTAATTACATCTACTCTCAAAAGTTTAATCTTAAAATTGTGAACCTGTTATTGGCAATATTTAAACAACCTAATTATTTCCATTGCATTATTTATAAGTGCTGTTGGTTCTGTGAAAATTAAATAAAAAGAATTAAAAAAAATTAAATAATACTCCTACATACGATACCTCTAAGGGCACCCGAGAGAGCGCGGACCTCAGCTTAGGACGTCGTATATTGAAACTACCACTGGTTCGGAAGGGTCATCTACTGCCAAAGAACCAGCAAGAAACTCAGTAGGAATGCGTACGCCGCGTTAGCCTAGCCTAGCCCACCGGTGGGCTAGGCGATTCGAATGCCGTGCTGCCCTATTACTAACTGGAACCCAGGCGTTCCTTGTTGTAATAGCGTCGTCGGGATCTGTTAAGACGTTACGCGGACTGGTTACGCGTCTGGGTTGGCTGTGTAGTCAGCTGACTCATTGACCAGCGGGTTGGGAGCGTTGTCAAAGTAGCGTCTAGACACCAACTTCATCAACGTGGCAATAGTGGGGAGCTCGAGATCTTTATGCAAATCTAATTTGCGGACATAGGGCGGGGCCCCGACGCATTTGCGTAAGCACCTATTTTGAATAACCTGCGAGTGATTGATATTCGACTTGCTGGTGTGAGCGAAAACAACACTGGCATATGTCATGATGGGGCGGATGCAAGTTTTGTAAAGTGTTAGCTTATGTCTAAGCGACATTTTACTATTCTTGCAGATTAGGTGATGCAGCCTACCCATGACGAAGGCGGCTCGGTCCCGGACTCGTTTTATGTGATCCGCGAATGTAAGTCCACTATCTAAAGTGACTCCCAAATATTTGGGTTTTTTTACCCAGGGGATCGGAGTACCAAGCACAGAGATCTGACCTAATCTTTTGGAGGGTTTTCTAGAGGTTGTCCTAGAGCAGGTTGAAAGAGAGAAGTACACTGCTGCACTTATTTCTGGGTTGACTTCTATTCTCCGTTTCCTAAACTAAGCGCCTAATACGTTGGCTGCGGATTGGAGTATTCTAGTTAACCTACGTAAATTCCTATCAGATGTGTATAGCGCGGTGTCGTCTGCGAAGAGTGCGAGTTCTACTTTCTCCGTCTTCGGCATGTCACTAGTGTATAGTGAAAACAAAGTCGGAGAAAGCAACGAGCTTTGAGCGACACCGACTAATACAGGGCGGGGATTACAGAGTGCACCATCCAATCTGTAACGAAAGGTTCGACACTGTAAAAAGTCTCGTATGATGTGCACGAGGCTGTCTGGAATGCCTAGTTCGAAGAGCTTGAATAACAAGCCGTTGTGCCAGACTTTGTCGACGGCTTTCGCCACGTCAAAGAAAAGCGCATACGTGCCTATCGGTTTTCGACCTATGTTCCTTTGCTCCAAGATGTGTTCCGTGACGCGGTGCACCTGTTGGACGCAGGAGTGACGGGACCTAAAGCCGAACTGTTCGTCCAGTAACAGGTGCTTGGAATGGATGACCTCTCGAAGCCTGTTCAAAATGATCCTTTATTTGCCTATCGCACTAAGCAGACTAATAGGACGGTAGCTTGTAGGTAAATTAGCCGGTTTTCCAGGTTTCCTAATACCGATGACAATCGCTTCCTTCCATGTTTACGGAAAGGAGCAGTTTGTTAGTAAGTTATTGAATATAACTACTAACAGTTGTATGAGTGCGAGTGGGAGAGCTTTCAGAACCCTGTTTGGTATTTCGTCTGGACTTGGGGCTTTCCGCGGTTTTAGGTTTTTAATTATTGTCTGTACCTCTTCCACCGTTACCGGTTGGAGGGTGTCAGGTGGTGGGTTGCCGCATTTAGTTTGGACTGTGCTATTCACAGTTTCTATGTGGAGGGCGTTAGTGCTTTCTGTACTTGATGTACATTGTTGGGCTAAGCTGTCGGCTAGGGTTTCAGCTTTTTCGGAGTCATCGAAGGTGGGAGTCATGGGCGGTGGCCTAAGAAGCGGAGGCATCGATGACGTGGTAGAGTCCATCTTGAGAGACTTCGCCAAGCTCCAGTAAGCCGATGCGAAGGCGAAATCTCTTCAAGAAGCGCGTCCCAGTTGTTAGACCGCAATCCGCGAATTTGACATCTCGCTGTAGGCCCTCATACGGATGCGGTTTGCCTCGGTCGGAGCGTAATCGTACGCCCAGATAGCTACGTTCTTTGCTCTCAATAACTCCTTCACATCCTCAGGCAGGACCCAGCGTCGATCATTCGCCGCCGGAACCTGCTTGGAGGATGCACTGATAGCAGTTCGAAGGTGGTTGGTGAAAGCACCGATCGCAGCATTGGTCTCCTCGATGGATGACAACGAATCGGGAATGGATTTTTAGGTCGGGGCTGTCGATTGCCTTAAGGGCTTCTGTTAGTTTGACCTAATCTATGTGTGACCTCGTTTGAGGAATGGGGTCAGTTGGGATACCTAGCTGCATGACTACAGGTTTGTGATACCGAAGTAAGCTAGTGGATGACTTCTACTGAGTGAACCGTTAACTTAACACTTTGGAGGATTGCTATATCGAGAATATCGGGGCGATGATTTGTGTTATAGGGATAGAGTGTCGGTTCCCGAGGACCCACTACATCATAATTTAGCGCCTCTAACATGTGATGAAGCCGACGAACGTTTGGGTTGGTAACTACGGAATACCAACATGAATCTTTTGAGTTGAAGTCGCCAGCTAGTATTACGGAGGGACTCATATCGAGTAGCGACTGAAGGTCGCTTTGAAGTATAGCTTTGTCTGGTGGTTGATAGATGGATGCTAGAGTGATGGCCGCTCATCGCTATTCTACAACAGGAAACTTCAATATTCTCGAGCTGTGGGGGATCGACAGGTATACAATGCAGTAATAGATGAGGGTACCGCCTTTATCAGCGGTAAGCCTATCGTTGCGAACGATGTTGTAGTACGTTATTTTAGGGTCCTTGTGACTAGGTTTCAAAAAACGTTTCCTGCACAAGTAAGATGTCGATTTGAAATTCTAGAACGAATTCGTGAATTTCATTGCGCTGATGTTTAAGACCATCGGCATTGAAGTAGCCGATAGTGACGGACCGCGGTTTTATCCTAGAGGACGCCATTTAAAAGGTTAGTTTATTAAATTTCTGGACGTTGGCGATAAGTGCCTGGTGTTTAAGTGCTACTAAGCACGTCACCTGAAAGTCGCCTTTTGCGGCTCGCAGTTTGCGTGCCAGAGTTGTTATTTCGCCCAAGTTGAAGCTTGAGGCAAATTCGCTAATCAGCGCGAAGTCTGAAAGTGGCTTTGCACGGCCATTGACTGGAGGACGAGAAGGCAAGCAAGTAGGTTAATGACCTGCTGTATCTGAGAACGCGGAAAAGCGAGGAAAGCGATAGATTTCGTCACCAGGGTAGGCGGGGTCACTTGGGTGGTGGGAGAGGATTGCGGGAGTCGGTTAATTGTGGCTGCGGATTTACGGGTGGGCTGGGCTTGGCAGGAGCAGAGGCTAAAGATCTCTGCTTCGCCTTGTGAGCCTTTTGGGGGTTTGGTTTTGGAGCCCTAAGGCAACCTAAATAGTTGGCTGTATGGCCAACCGTCTTGCATAATACGCATGCGGGGTGTCTGTGGACTGCGGGGTTGATCGCCTAGGCACTTAACGCACCTGGGTTTGGCGTGACAGTTTCTCGCCGTTTGGCCATATACTTGGCATCTATGCAATTGGCTCAGAATGCCGCGCTTGAAGGGGACCTCCACTGTGATCCCTGACATATTGGCAATGGTTTTTAAATTAAAAATCTTCTTACCTTCTAATGAGTGGTCTAGTGTTACTAACACTAGATTGTACGGCAATCTATCTTTGCCAAACATGTGGTGGACATACTGCACAGGGAACCCCTCGGTTTTAAGGTCCTGTAATAACAGCTTAGTGCCGAGCTCTTTTGGTACGCCTCTAAGGACGACGCGTACAACGCGCTCTTCCTCGAGCGCGTAGGTATGGTACTCGATGGATTGCTCCATCAAGTACCTTGTGAGGGGCAGTGGTCGGCGGGCGAGACGTGCCACGCGAATACCGATCGCAGAATTTTTCGCTAGTGTATACGCGATTTTGAAATTGGAAATGTGTGTGGACACAGATGTCTATGCCGCTTTATCGCAGATGAAAATAGGAGGCGGATGCCGACCGGTTGGCTTGGCCTCAGAATTGCAGAGTGAGGATGCGGCATGGACTGCGGGGCCCACTGTTTAGGGGTTTAGGACTCATCGCCAGATGAGTCCGAGGGTTTGGCCCTTTTTTGTCACTTAGCGACGACGGAGAAGCCCTCGTTGATGCTTGGACGGGAGCCGGGATATCGCAATCCATCGACGATGCATTGCTGGTGGACGAAGCCACGGACGAGCGCGAGCTAGAGCGTGCCTTCGTTTTTAAAAGGAGGTTTGTTTGTGGGTTTGAGCCCACTTTCGAACTGTGTCCAGATGTCTGGACACTGCGCGCGAACGAAGGCCATGCAGGCCTTCAATATATCTGCTTCCGAAGCATAGCGCAAGCAATAACTTAAAAACTAACCGTAGTTCGCCGAAGGCCGCTACCTAGAATCGTAAAAAGGGTACCCAGGTAAAGAGTTGACCGCGTTAGGGTCAACCTTTACCGATAAAAAGGGCAAATGTACACGAAAAGACACAAATATGATTAAAGATTAATGAAAATAGAAGAGTAAATAAATAAAATAGTAGAAAGGAAATAATATATAAAATAAAAGGACTGGATCAGTACAAATTAGTTGTCACCGTTGGGTATCTGTACTAAAACCAGAATACTTCACGCTGGGCACACACAGCACTCAGCACAAGCACAACACAGCACTTTGAAAAGTAAGAGATTTTTATTTATTTATTTATTTAACTGAGAGCATAATTATTCATGGTAAATTATAAAACATTGTTTAACTAAACATAAAGCCAATAACAGGTTTCCCTACAATTTTTTAAAAATAGCCCCAGTAGAATAATAAATATTTTGAAGAAAATGTTATTATTATAAAAGTAAATAAATATATTTTGTGATTATATATAATACTTAAACAGATACAAAGGATAGAAGTTTAGTTATAATAATGACAATAATAATAAAGTAAGGGAATACAAATTTACATACACATATACATATACATAAACATACACACATATAATGCATACAAATTGCAACTATTTCGTTAAGATTTCAAGAACCTCTTTTCTGAATTTAGGTTTACTGCAAGCAAAGATATCTATTTGACTGAAGTGTTTATTGTATGTGTGTGTAATGCGGGAAATGACAGTGTTTTTAGTGTAGTTTGTGTAGTGTAATTGTTCATGCAGTAAACCTGTGTGCCTCGTTCTGTAGGATGGTGTACGGTAATGTATTTTAGAAACAAGTTCAGGGCAATCAATTCGGCTATGAACAATGTCGTACAAGAGGCACATATCAAGCATAATACGTCTCTGTTCCAAAGATAAGAGGCCATGCTCCCTGCAGCTATCTTGATAAGAGTCTGGGTTGAAACGAAAGCGATAATTAAGATGTTTAACAAATTTCTTTTGTATTCTTTCTAATCGGTTTTTGTATATAATATACTGTGGCGACCAAACTGCACTAGAATATTCCAGAATACTTCTGACATACGAGAAATACACCAGCTTACTTAATTGATATTCTATTGGAGAATGGTTTACAAGAGCGAAGGACAAAACCTAGACTACGGAAGGCTTTCTTGGTAACATAATCTATGTGATCGGAAAGCATCATCTTCTGGTCAAAATATACCCCCAAGTCGCGGACTGTTTGACTTTTATTAATAGTAGTGCCGTTAAAGTTATAAGTGTGTATATAATTGGGGATTTTTTACGCGAGAAAGTGATTTGTTCGCATTTACTTGTTTACGCATTTACATTTACAGTGATTTTGTTATTGCTGTAATATTGGAAAAGAGTGTCGAGGTCTTCTTGTATTAATTTGCAATCACTAATATCATTTATTTTGCGAAATATCTTTTTATCATCGGCATATAAGAGAAATTTTGTATTTTTTATTTATTTCTATTATTTTTCTATTAATTTTATAAATTCCAATGTCGTAAAGGTAAGCATTGTAAAATAGCGGTCCTAGATGTGATCCTTGAGCGGTCCTAGATGTTTATAAAATCTGACCTGAAACCGCCAACAATAACAGCCTGAGACTGATTAGAGAGGTAGGAACGAACCCACTGGAGCAAATCACCGTGAATACCTAGCTTATTTAATTTCATGAGAAGTGTGCTGTGGGTAACGCGGTCGCAGGCCTTTTCAAAATGCTTGTATATTACATCTATTTGGCCACCGTGTTCCATATTAGCTGAAATGAATTCAGAAAAGCATGCCAAATTTGTAGTGGTTAAGCGCATATTAAAAAAACCGTGTTGCTCTTGAGGAATTGATCTAGCAATGACGTGGTATATCTCGTTGTAGACGATAAGCTCGAGTATTGTCGCCACAGTGCACAACATAGAGATACCCCTGTAATTCTCCATCATCGATTTACTGCCTTTTTTATGTATAGGTATAACATGCGCCGATATCCACAAGAGTGGAAAAATTCCTTCACTCACAGAGCGATTAAATAATAATGATAATGGAAGGGCCAATGAATTCGCACAACAAGCCCAAAAATGGGAAGAATATCGTCACTACCCGCGCCTTTATTAATGTCGAGTTTTTCAGTAATTTTTTAACTAAGTTGGGCGTGGTTCGTGTACAGGAGATTACTTCTGAACTCTCACAGATGTTATTTAATGCGTAGCTACTATTACTACAAGATGATCCAAACGCATTCTCAAAAAATGTATTGACTTAGTCGCAAAGAAAAAAGTCACGTCGAGAGCGCTCGGAGGGAGTAAAAGACCCAGAAAAACCGTATCACGGAAACAACACACTAGACTGTGCTGTCAGTAAACTGAGCGCCACTGAATATCGGGAAGGGACCGATCAATCGAAGTGGTCTTGGAACGTACCGTACCGGGTGGCGGCCGCAGCGAGAATGATAGAGAACATACTTTTTAGATAGAACTATGAACTGTTGTTTTTCATAGTTCTATCTAGTTTTTTCTTGATCTGAGACTCACTTTAAGATAATTTCAAAAAGAAAACAAAATTACTTTATATATTTGTAACATTTATTTATTTACAAATACTTATAGCACAACGTCTGATTTTAAGCTTACAGTTTCACATTTTTGAGGAAAAAGATAAAATAAACATTATCAACAAAATCTATAAATAGAATGACTAGAGTTACCTACATTAAATAAAGTAATAACAAAATTTGTTTACGATTTAATACTTTTGCTAGGAGGTACAACAAATTCGATGACTTAGATATTTTCTAATAAATATAAGTAGTAAAATCTATTCAATAAAAAATATGTTAAATAATATAGTGACGCAGACATAAATCAACTTAGAGAACGAAATGGTATTAAAACTTAAGCAAAATGATAAATTAATAAGAATTTTGCTTTAATGAGCATGAAACTGATATTAAATTATCAATTGGCACATTTGTTAAGCACTATATATTCAGCACCTACTTTAGTAATTACAATTGGGCATTTGACAACATTTGAAAACGCAAGTTTGTATCATTTATTTAAAAAATATAAGTAATTTTTACCCACAAAAGATTTTGAAAAATAAAATGTTTAATTTAATATCGAAGTTATATAGATTATAAAGCTTAAAAAAAGAAGCAAAAACCTTATTATAAAAATATGTAAAATTTTTAAATATTATTAGCTTACTGACATTGAATGTAAACATTTTTTATTGTGACAGTATGCATGTAAACGCGTTATCTACGTAGGTATTATACATTTTATCCAAACACCCATAAAATTTTTGTATTATTTACATATTGTGACGTCACAACTCGCGGTACCGTTTTGTATGGACCGTGTCTCGGCGACTCGCAGCAGCTCCTCAGACACATCGCTGTATCTAGAAAACTATTGATTGTAAATGTACTTACTGTTACTTCCGCAATATTTCTCAACTGTTAATAAACTATTTTAATTTGTAATTTAAAAAAATGTCAAATACCCAATTCACTATACAGGGTGTAATCGCTAATGCTGTAATGCTCATAAACCAACAACACTTTTATAATAAAAGATAAGTATTTGTATACGTAGGCTTTTGATAACACTTATTTGTAAAAATTATATTTTTTATATGTACTATTTAAGTTAAAAACTATTTTTAGAAAATAAAAGATGAAAATTTAATTTATCTGCAAATGAAGTAACCTATAAAAAGAACTTTTAAATCCTAGTTTGAATAAAAATATTGATAGAAGTTATTTAGAATCTCTTTATATCATATTTATCTATAAACAATTGAAAACGCAGAAATGTTCGGTGGGAGAAAAGTTATTGGTCCAAAAATTGTGTAGGTTAAGCATTCACTGACATGAGACATTCTGTTGGCGAAACGTTCATGGGTAACAAGTTTTTTGGGTGAAAACTTAATGGTTAAAAGATGGTGTTGGCCAACCGTTCATGGATCAATCGAAAGTTGGTGAACCGTTACGGTATTGGATTTTTTGTTTGAAAGCTGAATGCATCGAGAGTGTTTTGAACCATGTTTAATCAATTTGGTTCAGCTTTTCAAAAGATATGCATGCTTATCAACAATTAACTATTACACCCTGTATACAACCATGCACCTAGCATTATAACTTATTGTCTATTTACTTCATTTATGTTACACTTGGAATAATCGCTATTTATTCGTAAATTAGAATATGATAGAATAATTATTTAACAACTTTACACGCTGAGGCCGTTTACATGTAATACATGATAGTTAATCTTAGTCTTATTGTACCTACTTTACCTTATCATCCACATCCAAAATTATATTTGAATATTTTTTGATTGAATCTGAGTTTTAAGAATACATTTAAACTAAAAATCAATCAAAATCTACAGTGCAACCTTAATACAACGTACCTCAATATAACGACTTCCTCGATTTAACAAATTCTACGTAATCCCCTTGAATTGTCCATAAGAGTCGATGTAAAATACACCTTTACATTGCGAACATTCTTTGCGAACAACCTCTTTATAACGAATTTTCGACTATCAAGAAAAAGTATAAATACGTCTAATTAACTCTTGATCTCACAGTATGTGATTGATGTCGCGACAGGTTTTGTTCGTAAGACAATCATTGTTGTTTGATGGAAGGTAATGTAAGCACTGCTGCTCGTCACTATTGTATTGAGGTGAATAAACCAATTTTGTTACCTCTTTACAACGAATTTTAGACCAACCTAACCTCAACATAACAAACCTCAGTTCAACAAACTACTTGATATAACGATATTTACTTGTTCCTTTCCGATTTCTCATATCGAGGTTGCACTGTAGTATGGAAATAGTTTTAATTATTGAATATAAGACAACTTTTTTTACAATTTCACAGCTGGCAACGAGCGCGATACGCAGCACTCAGCTGGTAAGGAGCGCCCACGGACTTAATTATTTCGAACTCAATAAATTCCTATTGAATGTGACATTATAGACCAATGATGCGTTGCCGACGGCAGGTTCCGTGGGAGTTGCCTTTGTTCCAGTAATCACGCCGGCTGTTCCCTTCCTTTGACCGGAACACAGCCACGTTAACGTGATTGCTACGACGGATATAAACAGGAAGGACTGTAGTACCGCCCCGGACGAGATCTTGACAAATAAAGCTGCGTAAAATATTCAGGTAGGAGCTATGACTACTAAATTATGTGGAAGTATTTCTTAAATGTTTTATTTGAATAAATAGTATTAAGGTAATATGTTCAGAAAACGCTTAATATCTTATTCGACTAGCAAGTATCAAGATCAATCTTTACATTTCGAAATTGGTGATGAGGAATAGTTGTCTTGGTACAGGTCCAATTAATTTCTTTGCGTTCTATTTAAGGTAAATAGAAAGTAACTAACATTAAAACATATTAATAAAATTATGAGCAGGTATGTTGGTTTTCAATATTTACAATTACATAAACATTGATTTTATTTATATCTATATTGACTCAATAATACTATGTAATTCGCTTAATATAGCAGTTTTATGAAACAACTGTTCTTAAACATATAGGTACTTTTAAATTAATTGGTTACTTATTTACAATTAATATACAATACGAAAAAAATACTGCATCTTAACGAAAAAGCTTATTTTTACAGCACTTTTTGGACAAAATAAGGAACTCTTAAAAAAAAAAATTTATAAGGAAAAAGTCACCAAAAAATTATAAGACATTTTACCATTCGTTATAATTGTAACTAGAGTGAAAGTAGAGTAAGTTTTACTTCCTACTTTTGGTTCTAATTTAAATTCCTTATTCTCAAATCTTATACATATTAGCTAAAACTTTTCCCATAAGCGTACACATCATAATATACTTTTAGGATGAAATTCTTTTTCCGAATACTACAATGAAATTACCCATAAAAAAGTAATAATTATTGAAACCTGAATCAAAGTAAATATTCACTTTCACTTTGCCTTGCCTCAATTCTTATACATATCAGCTAACACTTTCTCCATGGGAGTACATCCTATAGTTTTCGCAAAAAATTGTTTTTCTAATTGTTGCGGAGAAACAATTCTCAACAGAGGCAGGAGCAGCAGCAGGCGGCCGAAGCGCGCCGGCAGGGTGCTGTGGCACGCGCGCGTGTGCGACATCAGCATGACCTGGGCTTGGTCTTGCAGGTTTTCTATTTGTAAGGGGTCTTTAAGTCCGGGGGTTTCTGTGGAGACATGACAAGAATTTATAAGTAAGAGAATAATTAATATTGGAGAATTAATTGTTACCAGGAAATTGTAAAATATAAGCATATACCGCTGCTTAGCTTACGTTGTCAAAAAGAATTGCAAAGTGTTTTAACGAGGGAATAAGATAACGTCCCCAAACAAATGTGAAAGACTGCGTGTTTGTAATCTGCTTAATTACGCAAAAACGATTGAACGGGTTTGGATAAAATTTGACGCCATACTTAGAAAACAACCTGAAGTGTGTAGTCCAATTTTTCACGCAATGTATCCTGATTCATCCCGGGATATTTACGCAAACGAAGCAAATATTGTCTAGTAAACGTTTTCTGTGAAAGCTTGTAATTAGCTCTTAAGAAATTATAATAGGTCTTTACCTATGAAACTGCCGTTTTGCCGTACTGGCCATTTCAAATGAAAATATTTTTTTTGTTGACTGATAATTCTAATTTCAAATTAATTTTATTTGACAAACATGGAATTCTTTTTCTGAAATCGTCATTTGTTTAATAGTTAGTGTTTTGTTTTCAACGCATTCGAACATTTTTCGTCATCATGGATAAGTTAAAAATTCGAGTAATTATGGAGTATGAGTACCGTCGTGGCAGCAAAGCGGCACAAGCGGCACGCAACATCAACGACGTTTACGGAGCGAACACTACAAACGAACGCACCACCCGTTATTGGTTTACCCGCTTCCGTTCTGGAAATTGTGACCTGAAAATGAACCCCGTGGTGGTCCGAAAACTTTGGTCGACAATGACGAATTAAAGGCCATTGTGGAAGCTGATGAAACTCAATCCACGGCTGAATTAGCAGCAGCTTTCGACGTTAGCATCAAAACAATATTGGTCCATTTGCGTCAAATTGGCAAGGTAAAAAAGCTTGACAAATGGGTACCCCACGAACTCAATGACCGCCAGCGCGAAGTACGCGTGGAGACGTGCCTTGCACTGCTCAGCAGGCATACAAATGAAGGAATTCTGAACCGCATTGTTACTTGTGAGGAGAAATGGATCCTGTTTGACAATCGTAAGCGCTCAGCAAGTTGGTTGGACCCTGGTTCAGCACCCAAACAATGCCCTAAACGAAAACTTACCCCTAGAAAAGTGATGGTCACTGTTTGGTGGTCTAACGCGGGTGTAATTCATCACAGCTTCTTGCCAAACGGGACAAGCATTACTGCAGATGTGTACTGTGAAGAACTGAACACAATGATGGAGAAGCTCGCTCGTCTCCGACCAGCTTTGGTCAATCGTTCGGCTCCACTGCTCCTGCACGACAACGCGCGACCTCATACTGCACAGCAGACGGTCTCCAAGCTACAAGAGTTGGGGTTGGAAGTTCTCCGTCATCCGCCGTACTCACCAGACCTTGCGCCTACAGGCTTCTACTTTTTCCAGAATTTGGATAACTTCTTGGCGGGAAAAAAATTCAATACCCGAGAGGCAGTACAAAATGCCTTTAAAGAATTTGTTGCTTCCCGTCCAGCTGATTTCTTCAAGAAAGGCATCAATAAGCTACCAATGCGTTGGCAAAGATGCATTGATTGCATGGGTGATTATTTTTATTAATAGAAATAAAAAATATATAAAAAAATTACGCTTTATTTATTTCGTGAAAAACGGCAATTTCATAGGTAAAGACCTAATATTACAAAACATTTTTAGTAATAACTTCCTAAGATAATAAAATAAGAGCAATCAAGTAAATAGTTACCAGACTTGAACAGTAAGACAGCCTTCATGCAGGCGAACTCCGCGGGGTCCACCAGTAACGCCCTGTACCGGGACAGGACCGTCCTGAGGCGGGACAGCACCAGCTGTTGTTGGGTCTCTACTTCTGGAATTAAAATTATCATTTATTTGCAGATAAGTTTATTAGTGTTTAAATTAAATATTTTTTTATCAATCGGACAGGTTATTACATAGTAAGACTTCATAATAAGAGAACTTTAGTTAAACTATTTAACTAAACTATGATTTCTTAATCATTGTACAAAAAGTATGGGTCATAAAAGACAACATTATTACGAAATAAAGAAATACACTGTATTTCTTAGTTCTTTCCTTCTAGTGTATTTCTTAATAGAAAGTTTCAATAAATGCACTCACTACCTACATATTTAGATCCCCAATCCAAATAGATTTGACAAATTTCTTAAGAGCCTACTAAAATCAAAAAGCTTTTTCTGTTTAGATATTACATAAGAAAATATGGTCCGAATGACTCTTCTCTCTGTCCACAACCACAATCAATAAGGGGTCTCTTTTCAGTTTGTGAAGAAAGACATAAGAGTTTGTGTTGTTATTTATTATGTAGTATGTATATTTATTTAAATAATGTATGTTTATTTAAGTTTATTTCTAATATTAATATTTAAAAAATATCTATGTGTATACTTCTTATATACTTCTTAAGTTTATTTGTCCGCTATCTAGTATCCATAACACAGGTTCCTAATGATACTAAATTTGGGCTAGATAATGTGGTGTGTTAGTTAAAAATATTTATTTATTATTATTTATAAACCCAAACCTAAACGAATAACAACCGAACAAAGAATTTCACAAAGTTCGAACTTGACAACCAGGCTCATTGCGGATATTGGGCTGGAATTGAAGCAGTTAGCTGCACAAGTCTTTTCATTTTTAACCTTCGACGCAAAAAGAGAGGTGTTGTAAGTTTGAGCTGTGCATGCGTGTGTCTGTGTGTTTGTGCGTCTGTGTATCCGTGTATTTTATTTGTATGTTTATGTCTGTGGCATCGTAGCTCCCAAATGAATGCACTGAATTGGATGCAGGTAAAGGAGAGAGTTTGAAGTTTGAAGAAAATCGGTTGTGTCATCCGTTCAATAGAAAAGTGAGCTGCTTTGGCGGCCCAGTTGTGGTTAGTAGCCTTAGGTTCGACTCCTGGTCGGAACGTTCATTTGTTTGTTGAACACAGATGTTGGTTCGCAGGTTATGGATGTATATATTGATGTATGTTTATTCTGGGTTCCTCCCAGTTCACTGTACGGTCATCCACAACACAAGCTCAGCTTACTTTTAGGGCCACGCAGTTGGAGTGATTGTCTGCGGATTTTTTTTTATTTAGCTGTCCCTTGGGGTTTTTAATTAGTGCTTAAAAATAACTTGTATGATACTCAACTACAATTTATTTACATAGATTTATTTTCGTGGTATATACTTTAAATAATTTCGTCGTATTTACAACCTTACTTAAAAATGAAAATCAAATAATTTACCTTGTTCACTATGTTCGCTGCCGAATAAAGCGACGGTCGCGGAATCCAGCGGCAGGCACCATTGTATGGCGTTTAGAAGAAATAACTCGGACCAGGCTTCTTCTAGTAATATTACCTGAAAATAATGTTAAAAAATATGAGAAGAATACAACCGTGAAAAAAAATGAAAAAACAATGTTGGGGTTTATTCCAACATATGTAATGTAAAGTAAAGTAAAGATGTAAATGTAAGGGTGATTTTAAGTAAGTAATAATGTAAGGAAAGGCGAATGCACGGTTGTAAGTAGTAAGATGTTATGCAAATAAGATCGTGCTCTATACTTAAGACTAGGAAATTAAAACTAAACAAAATGCATATGACCTACTAATCTACATCTGATTGCTGTAGCTGCGAATTAATCGATGACAAGTAAATGTACTTTGTACAAATTTCAATTTATTTTGTTATTTAACGCTATTTTGGAGTACTATTTAAATTTATATTAAAAAACGGGTAAATCTTGAGGGAATGGTGACGAAAATGTAATAGTTTCAGAGTTATTATTCAGTGTTATTACATGAATAGATTTTTAGATTACATATAAACAAAACTTTTCTCAAGTATAGAGATACCTAGTACCTATCGATTAAACTTCGAGTTTCTACAATTGAAGATAATGATGTGAATTAAAACACTTTTATATTCTTTCAAAATCATATTATGCATGTAAAACATGCAAGTTTTCATGAACCTAAGCTAATCTTCAAAGTTTGTTTCTGTTCGAATTCGGTACTTCATGTGTAGTATTGTCTTACATTTTACTTTCTGCAATAAAGACCATCAAACTTTTTCTCGCATTGTTCAAGCTCCTTTAATTTGCCTTTTTTTATTTCGGCTTTAAACAGCAGTTTCATCTCGTCAATAAGTTGACTTTACTTTTGATTCGTGGCCAAAATTTTTCAATCTGCTTAATAATGAGTGGAATAAATATATAACGGCCGACTGGCGCTGTGGGTAGCAGGCCAACCTCATACGCCGGAGGTCCCAGGTTCGGGTTCTGGAGCATTCATTTGTTTGGTGAACACAGATGTTTGTTCTCGGATCACGGTTATTTATGTTTATATATGTATGTTGATTCTAGGTCCCGCTGCCAGTTCGCTATATGGTCATCCATAACTCAACATGTGCTTACTTTGGGGCCATACAGTTGGTGCGTTTGTTTGGGAATAAAAAAACTAGGAGTTTCTACTTACTTGATCTCTAAAACAAAGACTCGCAAAAGAGGGCAGATTCTTCGCCCATTTGACCGCCATGAATAATAACCGCGCCGCGGTTTCCGCTGCACTTTCTACTCCCAGTGGTCTGAAATTTACAATTAAGAAAAATTGTGATAGAATTCAGGAAGATTTGTAATGTTAGTAATCACGATTTATTGATTTTTTAAATTTTATTTTACATTACACTAGGTGACAACGTTTTAATATAGAGCTATCTACCTTTTCCTTTAATACTAGTAGACTACTGTTAGAGCTGTCGCAGGTCCGGCACATCAGGGAGGCGACCATTTTCCTTGTAATCGCGAAAAAATCGTCTACTCGTGCCTCCGCGTACATGCCTAATGCGCTGCAGTACCGCGGCAGCCCCAACAGTATTCTAAAACCGTTGTTATATTGTACACGTAGAGCTGAGTCATCTTTCTTTTTATAACTAACCCAAAGGCTGCACGTGTACAAAGATTGACAATTTAATGTTATCCTCAAAATTTTATATTGAAAAGTAAGTGAGACGCATGCCATGACATTTGAAAAATACTAGACGCCACAGAAATGATCCTTGAAAAGACCATACGTAAATAATTTACCTAGGCATATCTTACCTGTAAGCAGTACAATTTTGCGAGTAGTTGTTGAGCGAAGGCGGCGAATACGAAGTTGAGTCCTCTTCATTTGTCACGTCAATACTGTCATCTAGAAGAAAATAATTGATTTAATTACTATATATAGTTGACGGATTAATACCCAAATATGCAAAAACTAGATCATCAGAGCTAATTTTCAAATACCTAATGATTTCTCGTCTTTTATTGATCGATCCGTCGTCGAGTGCGATCGATTCACCGAGGCTAGAACGTCGGATTATAAGGATGGTTGAGGAGTGCGATGGCTGGATCCCGCGTTAACTAATGAACGGGTGCCGTTTAAGGGTGTTCGTCGTTTGGTTACTTGGGAGGGAGGGAGACTTGCCGAGCTAACAGGTGCAGATAAGATCAATTTTGTATAGACAGAAACAGACATTGCAAATTTATTTTGAAAAAAATACACCCGTGAAGTTTCTTGCCAGTTCTCCTTCACGAAGGTTTTTCCAAACTGGTGGTAGAGTCATGCTTTATTTGACGTTAATAAGAACAAGTAATTGTCAATGTTGAGAAATAAATATTTGAATTTGGATTTGGTTTAATTTTTTAGAATATGTATCAACCATTTTATTTGGTAAATAAAATTTAGATGTTTTTATAATATTCAACTCCGATTGTCATTTTACCTAATTATTTTCTCAAAGGTAGAGTTTCGCTAATGATTGTCACTTATTTTTACCCAACTGACAGAAATTATATGTTTTTGTGTCTATTTAGGTATGTATATATATATATTTGTTTGGCAAGCTCTACAGCCTAAACTGTTTGATGGATTTCAACGGATTACATATTAAAATATTGTTGCACTTAGCGGCCGCAAAAAAGATGGGCAATCTTCTTTAGGTGTTACTAAGCGAATAAAATAGGGTCTTAATTTGCAACGAAGGAAAGTGCACAGATTTTTTGTTTGGGTTATAAGTTTAGTTGTATGTACTGTACAATCGACGCCAAGAGTGTTACAATACACCTATGACGGAGTTCTGCCGTTTATCGCGCTGTATATCGAGATAATTCGTTACAATTTCGTTCCATCTTTGATTTACAGTTGTATTTTGAATACTGCATAATGTTTTAGTTTTGGGTGCTAGAAACCATATTCAAAAGTCAACTATCCAAGAAAATTGTTCGCCCCTTCGGGTCTTGGTTTTACAAGACTAAGATATTTTCATTTCATTAACATTGCTAAGATAATAAATGTAGGTACAAGTATATTAATCAAAATCATATCAACATTTTGATGCGCCGAAGAAAATCAAAAATACTTCTGCTTTACATGGGACTCAACAGGCAAAACAGAGCCCATAATAAGCAAAATGATTTTAGCCAAGTTCCTTCAAATTAGTATTTAGGTAGGTATCTGAAAAAGAAACTTTACACCTGAAAAATTTGAATATTGTATCATAGTTATAGTATATAGTTGTATCAAGTATTATATAATAAAGATATACTACGCCAATAAGCCTACTTATTTTATAAAGTTAGGTACGATTCAGTAACCATTTTGTTCTATAATCCAGGAGCAATAAAATGTCCACATAGGTAACATAACCGCACCGTCACTATCAGTGTTCCGTTTCTCGTCGCTCTGCACGTTGAGGTCGGCGGGCGCGGGCAGCGAGGCGTAGTGCGGCGAGAGCAGCGGGTAGCGCGGGGGTGACAGGGCCATCGCTAGGGATACTGGCGGGCTGAAAGTAAAAAAAATAAACTTATACTCTTTTTAAATTTAGCGGTAAATCTAGACATTTTCATATTGCCTATGTCTGAATCTTCAGGCATGAGCCATATAAAAACATTTTTGGTGAGAAGTGACGTGTGTTAAATGCTATGAAGAATACGGGTCCGCTAAGTTTCGAGAGTTTTATTTCCATTTATCTCACATCTGGTTTGGTTGTATATAATGGTATAGAGCGCATTAATGTTTAGTAAAGACAAACACTGTGTATGACAACAAAACTGAGATAACTGAGATGCCTGAGAAAACCAGTACAAAGGTAAATAGGTACATAAATAACTAGGTACATGCATTATATTGATCAAAGAAATTCACTCAAACAAACCTCTGCCAGGTATTGAACATAGGTACAAGATTTATTTCAAAGAATATATGATTAATTTTTTGTCTATTCTTTAAGCATAAAAATAGGCGAGTACTCAATTAGAGCACAACCGTAAATCAAATAATTATTTTCTACGTAATTATTTCATATTATACAAATGCGACATTCATTTTGTTTATTTCTTTTTCACGCCTTATATATGTCGTGGCCAAATCCTTGAATTGATCATTTCATGAAATGGTCGAACATTACAGAACATTATTCGTCAACGATTGGATATCATGAAATTTTTTTCATTTTGACCGTGATGCGGCTGCACCCGTCTATGCGCCATAATGAACATAAAATATGATCAAATAAACTTGGCCATTTCATGAAGTGGCTGCACGTTTAGTTGACCATATCGACAAACGACATCTTATCATTAATCTAGTCAATATTTCATGAAGAAATTGCTAATTATACGATATGGCAACGACATAATATACACAACAGCATGAAGTCGATGGTAGAATGGAACAGGCAACGTCGATCGACGGTCAATCGATTGGTGTGGTTACACCCTTAGAAGGAGAACTAAAAATTATCTTTTATTCATTCATTATACTGTATAATATTCAGTATACTGTTCTCGAGGTATACACGAGTGAAGCCGCAGGCAAAGTCATGCGAATTTATATTCCGTTACCTTGAATAACAAAATATCATAAAAATCTCTCTCGAAAGACATTACCATATAAGCCAGAACGCACTTCAATCAACAACTCAATCAAATACTATTATTCAAAACTACCCGCAAAATAGTGCCCTGTTATGTTAGCCAAGATATTTGGCAGTCAAATAAGCAATCCAACTGAGTGACTATCTATGTTAGTTCACATCAGTTGTTCGTTATTCTAATGTTATGTTTATGGCAAAAGGTATGTTTTACTTTTTAGAGGGTAGATCGTGGTTGTGAATGAATTATGTATGATATTTTGGGGAAGTTTGGGGCTGGTGTAAAAGAAAAATATAAGATTTAAAAAAATTGTTTGTTAATTCGCTCATTAGAAAAATAATATTTCTGAACTTATTAGGCTAGTTCTTATGGAGAATTACTAGACGTGAAGTAGTTGATTCGATTTGAAAAAGAATCACCCCAATAATTTAAACGTATGATGAATTTTTTCGATTATACAGAAAGTTCATACTGGAAGACGCCATTTCAGGAACCATCCTAATGTAACCTAATAAAATCAAGTAGCTTAAAACATTTAGTATAATCTACATATTCAGAGGATTTTCGTATCTTTTACACAAGATTTATGATGGAGAATTATAACAGCTTTCTACATACAATACACAGATTAAATATAGAATACCTAACTAAGTTCATTTACAATGTCACCCATTACCGGATAAAAGCCGCCTCCAAGGATTTCCATAACGCTCTTTAATAAATAAGTAAAAAATGCTCGATCTTATGCGGCCGGCATCGACCGATAGATTTCCAACGATTTATTAAGTAGCTTCAAAGGTTCGTTTATAAATCAGAAATAAAAATGTTATTTGACTATCGTTTTACAACAGAAACTCTTAATGAAAGTCGAGCGAACACGAACAATTTAGAATTTTTGGATAAGAGCATCCCAATTTATTACATGTTCGTCTGCTACTTTTTAAAATCATTATTTACTTATTTATTCTACCGTATTAATTTGTCTCAGAATTAAAACATTGTGATGACCGTTTTATGAATAAGTAACCTTGAGAGTTCATGAAAACCTATGAATAAAATCTATTTTAACTGAATTGACGTCATGAAATGACCCCAGTTTTGACGTCAATCGCTACACGATCAAAGGTACTTTCGGATGACTGACAGCGATCAGACAAGGCTCATTGGCTACCGACTCCTGGCTATTCGCCCTTTGAGGTCTTCAAAAGTGCATAAATGGAAGTAATTAAAATGTGATAGGTTGTTAATAGACAATGGTTTGGGTTTCCATTCATTGGTTTTAGGTTGGCTTGAGGTCGAATTTGGTGGGTACATGTATCTATCTTTTTTTGTAAACACGCAAATAAAAGTTTTAAAGTTAAGTTTTTTGTTCTATACTCGTATGTGAATATGGCGCATATTTTTGTCTAGCGAGATAGGAGCAAGTTTTTAGCAAAAAATAATAGCGATATTTTAGAATGAATTGAATTTTCTAACCTGTAACAATATAATAGGTATTCAAAACAATTTAACAGGGCCCTGCGGCTCAATCAATGAATTAGCATTATTTTCTAAACAAAAACTTCGGTTTAATACACAATAATTCCGTAAATGAAAGTGTCACAGGAAATTTTTTTAGAGAGAATATGTATTTGTTGCTATTACTCTACTTGGTCGAAACCACGGGCGAAAGCTGGTAAAAGATAATATTATTAATTGATAAATTGTATTCGTAAAGATATTAAATCCAGTTATTTGTTCACGTTTAAAATAAGGTTTATTAATACGTTAAATATTAATTCCTTTTTTGTACTAGATAACAATTATACAAGATCTACTAAATTTTACGATGTAAATCTATTATAAAAAAGATATGACAACTAATTGATTTATAAATCCGAGGTGAAAGCGAAGATGAATATAAATGCATGTTTAAGCCGTAAATTTTATATATTTATACCGTAACGTATATTAAACTAATATTACTGTATCAGTATAGTATACGTACGTTAATTTCACCGAATTTCTAAACCAATGCCCTAATTATCCTTAAGGTAAAAGTAATGTACCTACGACAAAACTTAAAGATAGTGTGAGGGTTTTGTTAAAATTTTCACACTGGCTTGATCAAAGTAAAATAGTGCCAAGTACGCTTGACTAATTTTACGCATCCTTCCTTGTTAGTATTAAGATAATAGTTTAAAGGTTAATATTAGGGTATAGGGTGGATAAAACAATTTAAGACGAAGCTTTGATGTTAATTAATTAGGCGTTATATAATGTAATGTTTTGAGAAAATGCCAAGAGACAACAATAATTCTATTTGCGTGTAGTTTGCAGAAGATTCACTGTATTGGAAACAAGGGTTTTGTTACCCGAAAATATTAATGTAAGAGGCCTTGATTTCATATGTGTCTCTTGTTATTTTAGCAAGAGCCACAAACTAGGCTTAATTTACTGCAAAATTTTAGAGCCTTTTGGAGCATTCTACCAAGCTAATTATGTCGCATACTTTCAGCACTACTATTTATATTTATTTACTATTAATAATATTTATTTCAATATTATAATAATAATAATAATAATATTTCTAACAATCACACCACATTATCTAGCCCAAATTAAGTATCATTAAGAACTTGTGTTATGGATACTAGATAACGGATAAATAAAATTAAGAAATATATAAGCACAGATAGATATTTTTTTTCATGTATAAGTATTAGAAATAAACTTAAATAAACATACATACACATCCATGACTAGAAAGCAAATATAATAAATTATCTGCCTCTACCAGGATTCGAACCCGGGACCTGTGGCATGGAAGGCAAGGGTACTTACCTCCACACCAAACAGGCCGTCAAATTCTATTCCGTCATTTATTTACCCGATAAAATTGTTATGTTTATTAGTAGTGAAGGATTGAACGGGGCAGCTGTATATCGCTTATTCGTCTAGTTCGCTTCTATTGTCTTCTAATCTGCACCCTGCAGTTTTGATTTGAATGCCTTCCTTTTTGGAATCACATCATTGTATAAAATAAAAATCAAACATTTACAAAACGCCCCCTTTAAATATAAATTGAATTTATACTATTTGTTGTTTCAACGGCTATAGAGGTAGGTTCCAATTGGGTAGATGACACAATTTAAAAATGCAAGTTTTTATTATTTATTTATAAAATATTAGTTATTTTGACAGGTACAATGTTTTAAAAAATATAGTTTTGAATTTAATAACGAAAAATATAGAGTTTAAAAATTTAAAAAAAGAAGCTAAATCTTATTATAGTATATGTTAAATTTTTAAATATCATTAGCTGACTGACATTAAATATAACAATTTTTACTACGACAGTATGCATGTAAACGCAATAACTACGTAGCTATTATATATTTTATCCAAACGCCCATACAATTTTAGTATGATCAGGTATGATTCACAAGTCGTGACGTCACAGCTCAGTACCGTTTTGTATGGAGCGTTTTTCGGCGACTCGCAGCGGCTCCTCGAACACATCGCTGTATCTAGAAAACTATTGATTGTAAACATACTGTTACTTTTGCAATATTTATTTACTGTTGATCAACTATTTAAATATGAAATAAAAAAAAATTTGTCATGTACCCAATTGTCAATTTTTGCATTCTAAGCCCCCACATTGTCAATCTATGCTACAGCTCTATTGGAAGTACAAACAAACGAGTAGGCACATTTTCGCGTTAATAATCTCAAATTAATGGATCTAAACCGCAAAGCAGGTGCTTAGTAAGATTTATTCACGCAAAACATTCTCAAACAAAGAGTTTATGAACATTCAAACAAATAGAATACGACCTGAACCTAAAAGTACGCATTTAAAGCTAGTGTTCTACTAAAGTTGTGCGAAAAATATGAAATAGAAATAAACTTACATTTTAATTATCGTTGTATAATTTGTTTAAGGTGAATAAAGGATATCATTTTATTCGAACTTGGAGTCATTGACACATATTACAACATTATGATAAAGGAGGACAAAGATATAGGTAGATATGCAATAACAGAAATATAAGGACTAAAATAATACACGAAGTAATATAGTTTTGCATAGAAGGCAATATAAATATCCTATAAATTAGTTTATAAAAATCTATAGCAAATCTTTTTGCGCACAGCGTCAATAGAAACCTAACCTCACCCAGCGAAATGGTTTTTCAAAAGTACCTGCATTTCCGCGAGAAGTATCAAAGACTGAGTCAGTCAAGCGTGCTTTAAGCAAAAAGGTTAAAAGACTTCTTGCTATAATTGTTCTCTGTGCTTCAGAAGCGGAAAAGTCTTTGTCATTGTTAAACGGTGTTATTGAAGAAGCTTTTTATAAAGGTGAACAATATTTGTCTTTGGTTACCGTTTCGTGGAGTGAAAATTAAAAAGAGTACGGTTTGTGAAGTCTATGGATAAAAATTGAAAACATAATCGTAATTTGCACAGTACAGTTTAGTTCTATGTTTTGGTAGTAATTATTTTATTATTATTGGATTTATTGCTATTGAATTAAATATCGTAGGCATTACGTAATCGATCTAATGTAAATAAAGAAGTTTAAATATTTAAACTTTATTTTAGCTGAACTCATAAATATGTATTTTTGTAAGTGCACTAATTCGGAACTTTATGAAACAATAAAAACATTTTTTTAATTTCTTTAGAACAAATTGTTAGCCCGACTAGTATTATATACCTTTAGAGATTTAAAAGCTCGTAAGGTATTGTAATATGTATTGTGTGAAGTTAATAAATCAAAAAGTTACTCTTTTATTTTAATTACCTTTAGGATTATTTACACAAACCTCATCGTATTTATAAAGCAATTTCAGATTGTCATTTTTTAATCGCTATCTACTGAATAACTTATGACATAAATTTGGCCTGACAGCCACTGTATTCATACAGGCCTGTCTGGTGTGGAGGTAAGTAGCCTTGCCTTCCATGCCAGAGGTCCCGGGTTCGAATCCTGGTTGGGGCAGATATTTTGATATATTTGCTTTCTAGTCATGGATGTGCAAGTACGTTTTTTTAAGTTTATTTTAAATCTATGGGTGTTTATATATTTCTTAAGTTTATTTATTCGTTATCTAGTATCCATAACACAAGTTCTTAATGATACTTACTTTGGGCTAGATAATGTGCTGTGGTTGTTAGAAATATTTATTTACATTTAATAATAATAATATTTTATTAGTTTAAATAAATTGTTTAATTAAATTATATAATTAAATAATTAAATATAATAATTAATATAATAATTGTATAATATAATATTATTTTTCTATTTTAATGAATGACGTAAGATTAAATTTACAGACTCACCCAAAAACTCCAACTGCGACTGCAGCCTCCCTCAGGGCTCTTTCTTGGTCCATATCACGGAGAGCCTCTGGTCTTATTGTAGCGGTGTTTCTTGGCTGTCTTTCATTTTGTACCGCTGTAAGGAGAGATGTTGTGAGAATGGTAGAGGACATTTTTATAACAGTTGTAATATAAGTTCTGTCAGTTCAGTCTATTAAAACTTCTACCTACATTCAAATTAGTGTGTAAGTCAGTGAAATACCTCCATCAAATGTATTTGATTACAAAACACATGTTTATTATTATACATATTATTATTAAAATATGCACCAATTATAATTTAAGAATGTTATGGTTATGTCAACCAAACCAATCAAACTTTAAATATTTATTTTAAAATTATTTATTTTGGAAACCCCTCTTTAAAAAATTCTCTTCCCTTAGTTAAAAGAATATTGAGAGGGGCTAGAATAACCTTTGCTGAAAAACTTACTGAGGTTATCCATGATGCGGTGTCAAACAATATTGCACAATCTTGGGAACAACTTTTAACATTTTATTACACATTTTTGCACGTTAAATCAAAATCTACTTCCTTAACTAAGTCTATTAAACAAAATTGCAGTCGACCCCTTTTAACAAGTATTAGCAAACCTTCTTGGAATCAAAATTTTAATCTATGTAAGAAAATAGAAAAAAAAATCTCAGACGGAGACCTCAGTGGGGCTTCTCGAACCCTTTTTTCTAGTGATGCTGTAGCGCCTCGTAACCAAGAGATACTGGACTGTTTGCTTAGTAAACATCCATCATCGACGGCCAAATTTGAACCTTTGGACCTTGAAGAGGATGTCCTGCTGGAGGCCTCGACGGTCTTACGCCCCAGCACCTTACAGATCTTCTTTCCAGTGCTAATGATACCGGTTAAAAACTTTTGCAAGAAATAACAGCTCTTATAAATCTCCTCATCACAGGAAAAGTCCTCAATGAAATAAGGCCAATTTTGTACGGGGCCACCTAATTGCCCTTAAGAAAAAAGATGGTGGAATCAGGTCAAAAGCAGTACTTTGCGCCGCCTTGCCGCTAAAGTCACGACCTGGCGAGGTATTTTCAACCCACACAATTAGGTTGTGGAACCAGAGGTAGCTGTGAAGCGGCCGTACATGTTTTGAGGACTTTTCTCAACTGTCAAGGAGGTGAGGTTGTTTTGAAGGTGAATGTTAAAAACGCTTTTAATTCTTTACAGCGAGGAACCCTGTTGACAGAAGTAAGAAATCACATGCCCAAAGCATTTAATTTCCTTCATCTGTGTTATGACGAGCCATCTCTTCTGGTGTATGGAGACCATCACATATCATCGGAGGTGGGCTATCAACAGGGGGACCAGTTAGGCCCTGCTATATTTAGTTTAGGTATTCATCCAATTATTGAGCAACTAAATTCGAAATTTAACGTTTGGTATCTTGACAACGGAACCTTAGGAGGAGATTCAAGTGTCGTTCTTGATAACCTGAAGACCTGAACTGACTAAAATCTGCCCTATAAAGTTTTGTCATAATCTCAACAATACCTAGAATTTACAATACACAAAACATCCACACATCCCATCCACTCATAAGTTCATAAATAAAACTAGCCGAACTTTCCTTTGTAGGCATGTACACCTTCCAACTCAGCAACGCAGTCACGTAGGAAACATCTCGGTAAAACATGTACCTTTTCACCCCTTGGGATGAAATGAGGTGGATGCTCTATGTTGCAAGGTGTATTATGTTTAGGTTGGTTTTGTGAATATTTAGAGCGATTTGATCATAATGTTAGGATCATTTTTAATAAGGATTTTTTCGTTTGAAAGCTGAGTAAATCTAAAGAATTCTTCACCAGCTTATCCTTACTATTTGATAGGCATTACATTACATCAATAATATAATAGTTATGCGTTTAATATCTAGTATAATATATTTTTTATATAGGATTAATAAAAATTCAAAATAACGTCTTCAAAATTATATAATCATATGACTACAATGTTCCTACGAAAAAATAGAAGTAAATATATAATAAAATATAACGTAAGGTGTATTTGTATATGTACGTATATGTACTATTCATATTTGTTATTTTTTCATTTGTTTTATTGTACTTAGTACCTCTGACCCGAATATGAGTCCTCCATGAATAACGGTCGTCTGTAAGAGTTTGCTCTACAGCGATAAAACCAAGGTGTTGTATATAAAATTGTACAATTGTTTTTGTTTGTTTTTTTATGTAGATACAAGGGTAAATAAACAAAAATAAAATGTAATTCATGATTTATTGTCATTTTTATTAGATACACATCGAAATTGAGTTTGTCATTATTTTTACACCAAATTAAAAACTAATCCAGTTCGAATTCCGATACAAAAAGAGCATCATAAACTTATTCTACAGAAATATTCTTATGTTCCTTTATAATCCACTTACAACGAATAAAACACAAAAGTAGAACATTGAACGGAACAAACTCGCACAACTCAACTTTTATTTCAAAACCAAAGGACATGGAACACGATTGGAAAGCGTCATAAAAGTGTCACATACAGTTGCCCCCTTTTGGGGGGTGGGTCGGGTCGAATGGGGTGGAATAGGGGTTAGCTTCTATTTGATTTTATTGCTCCCTGAACATCGAAGTTGTGGGTTTATTGGTAGGATACTGTCGTTCGAAGTTTAGATGGATTGCTGGCGTTCGGTGAATTTACTGGGAAATTTGATTTTAAGTGTATTGGACTTGAATTGTCGTGTTCTCGCGGTTATGCGATAGGTTAATCATACAATTAGATTACTGAGATATCGTATTTAGTAAGCCAGTTATAGTCGACGACATCCATTCCTATTAACGTTTAAATTAAATATATCATCACCATATTATACACAAAACCAACTACCTACAGGATTTAAATGTTTATGAAAATGAATAAACAATAAAATGTAATTAAATTACTTTTAGCATGAGTTGGTATGGATCTAGCTATCTTAAAAATTCACTTCAAAATCAGTAGGTATAATGTAACTATATAGTATGATAGAACATAATTCAATGTTAAATGAAATGTAAGGATATCAAGACATTTATTTTATAATGCCGTTCTAAACAGTATAAAATAACAGCTACTTATTTTATAGTAATAACCTACCTATATAATAAGAAACTGTAAACCAGTTACTGGGTTAACTCAATTAACTGAACTGAAACAGTCTGAAATTTGAATATCTAACTATACGGAGGGTATAATTTAGTTCAGTCTAAAAGGGAGAAAACTCGCACAAACCCAGGAGTACTTTGCCGACTGTGTCAAACGCTACATCTTGTGAGCTTTTACATCTTCTTTTTTTTAATAATTTGCATCATCATTCATTAAAAGATAAAATTCAATCCAATGTACTATTCAATTAAAGACCTGTTCAGAAAATCCATCAAAAACACACCATGAAATCTACCAATGAAGTTTACCAAAATCGGGTTAACCAAAATTCAGTCCACCTGCATCTTAACTACAACTCCCACCCCTGCACTATAGATCACATTGCCCCTCCCACATCCGGCCGCCATCTTTGAAGTCTCATTTCCGACGTGATAGAGCGAGATCGATATACTAGTTTTTGATAAAGAGTAAAGGGAGATGGATAGTGGGTGTGATCTTCGATGTCTTGTTTTTATTAGTTTGTAATGTGTTTATATATAGCTATTAAAACATTCACATACAGTAAGCTCCTATACTATACGCGTACTCTAAAGAAAAGTATAAGATGAAAAAGAAAACGGTCTTTAAAAGCTTGAACTATCCCTTGGATACGTATCGTTTTCATCGATACTTTGTACCTATTTGTTAGGTTAGATGAGACTGTAAAGATATTTCTGCAAACCAAACAAAATTCTTCATTGTAAAAAGTATTGGGGACAGTCAATTTAAATTTATTTATAAAATAATATCAAATTCACATCAAAAATACTATCAATTAAGCACTTCTTTTTCCTTCGGTTAAGAAATAAAAAGTAATGTTTTTTTATTTAAACATATTATTAAATAAAACCATAAAAATAGCAAACAAGTAATTTAATAAGTGCTAATTCTTATAAATGCCAATTTTTGTCAAGTATAAAACCTGACTATAGAGCCCGGTTATAGAGCCATAGAATTTCTAGAAGTAAATACACGAATGATCAATGAATTGTAGATAAAAACGCTTCCTTCATCAAAATTCAATCACCAGAAAATATAAGTGACAGATTAAATACAAATTGCAAAATCTCCATAAAAAGGCACCATCTGAGACCATACAAAGTAATGAGTTTGCCCTTTACCAGCAAGTTTGTCATAATTGAAAAATAAAATCAAGGGATCAGGTGCATTTCCATCTGCCCGACAGACCCTAAAACGATTCTATTTAGCGACCCACTCACAAAAATCCCTTCTTCTCACTCACACCTCGCGAGCCCCCTAACCCCATCCTGCTCTTTAACGACTTCTGTTGAACTGATTCTATTACTTAAATGGTTATTGATTCCTGAATTTCGAAAGCTTCCATTTTCGTCTTTACCTAAATGAAATAAAGCTCAATGTTGCACGGATTTGGGTAAAGAAAATTTATGTTCGCTACTTGGAAACAAGACCGTAAGCCTTTTGAGTTTGAATTCATACTTGTTCGACTTTAAAGTTAGAAATCCAGATTTAAGACTGAAATTTTGTGGGTAGTACGTTTAGTTGAACCGTTAGAATTTCAATTGTAGTTGAGCGTGATAGGGTTGAAAGTTGATTGCGAATGGTTGGTTTCATGTGACCTTTTAGGGTAAAGCTGGCCATTAATATGGGGTTGGATTCGAGGGTTTTAAGCGTAGGATTAAAAACGCATTAATCAGTGTCCGCTCCTGAAGCCTTAACTCCGGAATAAACAGTTAAGTGTTAGGGTACGCGACGTCGGATTTGTGTATAGTCAGAGAATGTAGGCACAGCAGGTCCCTACATTGTTGTCTGATTTCAAATCAACTGGAGCTAAAATAAGAACATAGACCTGTTTTGATGGTTAATAGAATCTGTGGAAGCGGAGATATACAGTTATTTCTTTTATTTTTAGCAGTAAGTGAGTTTTAATAAAATTTACACCAAGAATTAGCAAGTGTTTCATTGTTAGCATTGCATTCCATTCTTATGATTTTTAATATTCTTTGAATTGATTTTTGTTGACGAAACGAAACAAATGAGTTGAGACAGTTAATATTTACCCACTTGAAAACCTTTATTAATATTATCAAAGAATAGTGGTGGTATTTAAGCAAATGTAGTAAACAACAAAATAAAACAAATCGTTAAATATAAATAAAATAAAAAGTTTTTCTTTTCCTGCACGTTCAAATCTCAGAGCTTACTTTCCACAATGGAGGTGGAACAGAGGATTAGAAAAAAAAATCCCTTCATTAGCATTTAATTTTACAGATGAATCTTTAATTCTCTGGTCCCCTCTCTCTTTGATGTGACTCTGAAACGTACAAATAAAAATTATTGTGAAAGAATAATTATATTCTGTATGCAAAATAATACAATTATTTTGTTATTATTAATACGGCACAAACGCAATTAACAAACACCTATCTGCTTAAACAAACAGCAAAGTAAAACCCCAGAATTACATCAAAACTCTTAATTAATCTAGTTACACGAGTAGCTCTGGCTGAGGCGTTTGACAAGGTGAAGCACCATCCAAGCTTCCCTGTATAATTAAATTGTCGCGTCGGCATCTCAAAGTGTAACAGAATTAAGCTCTCCTTTTCACACGAAGAGGCCCGAACAGCAAAATAATATAAAGCTTAAAGTGATAAAGGCGTTACCGTCTGGCATGCCTCAGGGTTCGCTTTTGGGCCCTCATTTGTTCCCAGTACATCTTTTTGACGCTTTCTTTTTGTGTTAAATTGGATCACGATTGTATTGTTCGGTGTGAAAGTGCGTTATGGTAATCGAGTAAATGGAACTTTGCTATGCAGGTTTGATTGCCGAGATTTGTCGTATGTTTTGATTTTCTTTTGCAGTTTTTTAGGTTGTTGTCGAGAGAAATATTGTTTTTGTATTTACCTACAAGGTTACTCTTTTTTGTACTATGACGTAATGGAATAGGAAGAGACAATCTTTAAATGACTAAAATTTTAAACATATACTTATATTTAAAAAAATCAAAATTGTACTTACAAAATCATTTTTCCATAACAAATAATACACAAATTAATACTTATGGTGTATCCATGCCACGTTATAATGAGGGAGCACTCATTTGAATGAAAAGTGTGACCGCCTCAGGGTTGTCTCTTTGTAGTTTTTGTTTAATTATCTATTTTTGGGAATTCACAGTTCATTATTTCGCGGGTGTGGTCGGAAAGTATAAAATTTGACTTATTAGATACGGCTTAAGGCCATTATGTATGCGGTTTAAAAAGGGTTGGTCAGGGTTAAGCAGTGAACTGGTTTGCAAAATTATAGGGTGCACTTTGTTATGTGGTCACGAAGTACCATGAATATTTAATTGTTGAAAAATAATGACTGGATATCTATTTTGTGGAAAAGTCTATTGCAGTCGTTCCAGTTTTATTTTGTCATTGTTATTTCCTGCTTATTCTACTTGTAGAAAACAAATGTCAAAAATATTATTTAGGGTAAATGTATAAAAGAATGACTACAAATTACTTGTCATGCCTTAGGTATATCAAAATATACAATATGTGGTCAATAATGAATAGCAGAATTTTATGGTTTAAAGTTCAGGCCTTCACAGAATGAGAAAAAATGGTGATATAAAAATTACTATTCCGGTTTGTTTAGAAAGTTCGATTTTGAAGGCTTTTTTTAAAAGCTTAACTCGGTACACCTTTATATATAACTATGAATAAATAAATATAAATATATTTCTCATTAAAAGAGACTATACAACGTCAACCGGTAATAATCGAACTTAAAAGCGAACTGATTGTATCAATAGCCAACATTTTTCTGTTTCCAACTTGGAACAATCCATTGCAACCACTGCACCAAAACAAATCCAGCGGAAGAATTTAAATAAACTTACAAGCGTATGCATGACTTAACATTTTAAAAATTAAATAAGAAAGAACAACTTTTTCAAGGGGTGTTTTAAGCCATAATTTGTATACAGAGCGGTGTAAGACACGTGCCAACACGCGGCTAACTAAAATGTTTTTTTTAACCCCTTGAAAACAGATTTGTTATATATTTTTAAAGTTAAAAGATTGTGAAGGTTAAGTGGAAATTAGCTGTGGAGATAAAAGATGACTCAACTAAGAATATTAACTATAATGATGTCTGTATTTAATGTCTTTTGAAATGTGTCAAACATTTGTTTTATAAAGTTAATATTTATATAATATTTACCAATGTATTGATATTTATTTACGAAACATCAGATTACATTTTTATAGATTTAAAAAATAACTTCACTTCAATAGAAAATACTAATTTCTAAGATGAAATAGTAATATACTATTTCATCTATTTAAATGATGAATGAATCGATTTCTTATTTCAATAACCACAAATGATAGTCTATATTTTTACTTAGACATTGATTGTTATCTTACTACGGGACTATTCTTAAGACATATCAAAAATTAAACAGAACTCACTTTTGTTTAAAATAAATACATTTTCGATTACTTTACTTGTGAATAACTTTGCAAGTTGATCGTCAGGGAATCTAGGGTTTACCTCAGTTTAGCACTCGGTTATTTTTGTAAATTAAGAGATGTTTTATTGAATTTTGGCAAATAAAATCATTAAAACTGAATTAACCATAGGTACAAGTTATACTCATTTGTGATGCTGCCTAGTAATTTATTCAAATGGTAGTGCATTACAATAAAAATAATTCTGAAATAAAAGTATTTTTTCCATTTAAATAAATCTGCATTGAATGCAATTAGTAAGAAAAGCAAAATCAACATAAGAAGCGTTCTATAAAAAGCAGTCCATTAAATCTAATAGGTACATGTATCAAAGCAATAAAATATTTTAAAGAAAATAGATATTTAAGAATAGCTCTCCAGATAAAGAAGTCAAAGTTTATCTATCATTGTTGTTTATCATTGCGACTTGAGAGACTTGCTTTAAACATCAGTAGTTAAAATGTTTTCCAACGTTTGCACGTTAGTTGTATTTTTATTATATTTGAGCTGTGTCAGTGCTGAATTTCTCAATAAATTAAGAAAATCATCTCTTCAGATACACGATGATAGTTCTCCAGCAGACAGTTTTCCTGTGTATAGATCAATAGAAGAAATCCTACTCAGAAACAGAAGACAAGTTAAAGGATATCCACAAGGTTATCAAAATTTCCCAGCAACAGCGCCAAATTATCCTTACAGGAGTAATAATAATACAAACCCAGGTTATCAGTCAAATCCAAACTGGGGTACACTTGGAAATACACCCCAAAGATATGTAGCTCCATCCCGCAACAATGGAAGCTACCCACAAGCATATCCTCAAAATTCTTTTGGAGGTCAATATACTCCTGGACAAGCACCATTTGGCAGTCCATACCAACAAAACTATAACAGGCCAAATCAATCTTCAAATGGATATTTAACAAATAATACGTATCATCAACAACCTTATCAAGGATATCCTAATAATCCTTTGCAAAACCTTGGCTGGCACAGTGGACGTCCGAATAATTTGCCAAATGCTTCACAACGTCCACCGTATTCAAGTGTATCTTTCGTTCCACAAAATAGCTCTTACCAAAATCCAGGACATTATCCGCCGAATAACCCTCATTTTGGAGCACCGTCTGCTCCTGGATATGCTACAACATATCCTGGCCACGGAGAATTTAACCCTAATCCATATTCTCCAAAGCCCCCCATACCTTATGGACCAAATTCTAACTATCCGCAAGGACAGAATAGAACAGGTTTTAACAACACCAACAGTTTTGGACCACAACCCAATCCTGCGTTACAAGGTTTCCCTGGTCAGTATGTTAACGGACAAAATAGACCTGGATATAACTTTGGACCCCAACCTGCTTCACCATACCAAGGATACCTTGGACAAAATCCAAGTTACTCACCAAACCAAGGACAATTTAGACCTGGATTCAACAGCACAGGTACTTTTGGGCAACCTCAACCCAATTCTTCTTCTAATCAAGGATATCCTAACCTGAATGTTCCTGGTCAAAATCCTTATGGTCAAAACTCAAGTTATTCACAAATTCAAGGGCAAAACAGACCAGATTTTAACAATACAGCTAATTACGGGCCTCAACCTAATTCTTTGAACCAAGGTTATCATAACCAAGATTTTCCTGGTTATAATGGTCTTCAGGTACCTACAACTAATCAGTTTGGTAACTACAATAACTATCCGGCCAAAGGAGGCCCTGGGGGTTTCAATCAGAATAATTTCTATAATCCACAGAAGAACGATAATAGAGATCCAACTAGAGTGTCTCCTAGTGAGTTTAATTTATTTTAAAGTGGTGTGTTAATTTTTTGTTTAGTTGTTTAGTAGTTTATCTTTAATATGTTTTGTTGAATTAGGTGTCAAAACAAATAAAAATACTTGTGGTAAATATGTTACGTATGTTATTGAGTTATAAAATACATACCTACTGCTAAATTGTAATTTTTATTTTTAAGCAGTATTGTCTACAGTTTAACTTAAAATGTTTACTAGATTTATTCCCATTCTCAGTTTTGTACGAAACAAATCTTCACAATAAATAATTGTAATATATCGTTGCTTCATTCTTCAGATATAAGAATATCGCGGCTACCTTATCTTATCCTACTTATTCAAGTATGCTTAAGATGCTATTTGTAACTAATTAAACTGTTTACGAATGATTATTATTTAAGTGTCAATGGAACCACTTTGCAAAATTCAATATTTCTATAAAAACCTTGGTAAATCATACATGGCGCAAAATGATTCTACCGTGATGACTTATAAAGGATTTATGGCTACTAGCAAAAATATAGCTTTCGCTTTATTTGAAGTACCCACCAAATAAACCTCCCCTAACAAAACGCCTATTGAAATGTCCAAAATAATTTCTTCTCGCCTAATTGACTTCTGTAGTGGCCATGACAGACGAAATTGAACAAACATATTTTTTCCATTGAGTGAAAAGGATGCGACTATAATATTGTATGGGTGGATTAAGCTTTGTCTCATTTACTCATTGTATTTTGGGGTGTGATTTTTTATATATATGACTGCGTGTGACTAGTAATGGGTAAAGGAGATTTGAAAGTATTGAATGGGATGGTTCAATATTTGGATTTGTGTATGATGTGTGTTTGTTTATTGTAATAGTCGTGTGAACTGTTTTATATGATTTTTTTTAATTTAATATAAATTTTAACTATGAACATTCATTTAAGGAATAGCTCTCATGATTTTTTACGATATTATTTGAATGTTTCAAGCATATAGTTATCCGTTAAACGTTACATAACTGGGATTTGATGTATGACCAGTGCAAGTAGAAATAATGCATGCCTCACACAGACTTACCGTCTTTATTCATGCCCATAGCGAGGCACTTCTTGAGGCGACATGCTTGGCACTGATTGCGATGCGCCTTGTCCACCACGCACCTACCCGTGCCAGCTTGACATCTGTTGACAGAAGAATAAGTTGATAATTTAGAAAGAAACAAATTACCTAGTATTTTCTTATCTCTATCTATTTAATAATGGGATTTGACTTTGATAATTTCTCGTTGTGACGCCTGTGACAGACTTTCGTCTGTATGGAAGTAGTACCGTAAAACTGTCAAGAAGAGACGAACTTGTCAGAATGGACAAGTGACTCACTTCACGTTCATTTTATGGGAACAGAAGGCTTAATATATTAAAGCACACATACCTGAAATCCTAATAACATGGCGTTTCTCCATAGTTCCGAAAATAAATTCTTTCCTTATCTGTTATTTCCATAGCTGACAAACTGATTGATTAGATGATCAAAGGTGTCAGCGCACATGTACTTTATAAATCTTAGTTGTTTATTTTCCTAATACTGATTGTAATACTATAGGCCATAGTTAGAACTGCCTTCGTACTTATAATTTTACTGACTGTTCCTTGTATTTAACCGCAACCCAACTAAGTACACGAACGCAAATGTTGTGGCAGATAATAAGGACTGCAGTGCCACTAGTAACTGTTTAGGAATCTGTGGTACCGCACTAGGCAAGAAACTCTACAACCATATTTTAACACTAAAGACAGGTCAACCACCTTCTAATACTCCCAAAAACGTAGACTTACGAAAAAGCAATCAAGACACTCAATCAAAGAAAATATTCCTCTAACTCGGACCATTCAGCAGAAACCCTCAGCCACTAATACAGATTAAAGATATTTCATTACTGATAATCCTTTTGGTAATAGGCTTACCAAAAAGTGACATTTGTCGCATGGTTTTGGCCTGAACGAACATGGAGTCCTATAGAGTGGCGTTTTCGTTTGTTTTGTAAGAAACTGTGGCAGAAAATACATTCAAACCTTGGCACCTGTTTTATTTGTTAATTTATATGCTTCAATAGCAACAAGAAGCGTTATGGATGTCATGAGCTCAAATTTAAATAAACACACAAATATACCAGGTAACTTTGTGCACCGTCAGGAAAACGGGCTCAGCCTACAATTCTGAACAACTTTCGCAAAGAAACCAAAAATATAGCCAAACTTATACTGTACAGACATTAACCAACAATAACATTTACGAATTAAGAAAAGACAAACAAGAAACCAAAAATAGTTGCAGATAAAATACAACGTCTAAATTAAATTGTACATAGGGCAAAGTGGCCTATGAAAAAGGAAAATGTTTGATGTTATTTTTTATTATTATTTGTAACCAAAGAAAAATGTCTGTGCGCTTTAACAACCAAAATAATATCAGCAGCCTTGTTGTTGTTGTAATATTTGTTACATCTCAAAACACACTATTCTACAAGTTTTCTATCCACAATATCACTGGACCCAGAACCCCGAATGTAAGGACCCATAATATTGTGAAAAGGATCATGGACCGTATAAATGTATGAATTAAGTGCCACCATGTTCGTGATTTGGGATTCAATAATCATTTGGCAGATGGTACTCAAGGAGGTCGGTATATGGATAGCACTTATAAATCATGTTAAACGGTTTAGACACATGTCAATATGATGTTCCTTTTTATCAGAAAAATCTAATAGAGAACCGTAAACAAATATAAATTAAGAAATGTAAATATGATTGAAATTGTTGCCTTGCTGGAAAGTGTTCCGTTTCGGTGGTGCAATAGTTTATAAAGAATTGTTAAGTGACGTAGTGTTTAAGGCGATGACTTCTTCATCTAAGGCACTGATTCGATCTTTAGAAACAATAAGCTTTTTATTTGTCGACGATCCGTTTGACTTAAGTCTATTGTTGGAACAACTAGTTACTCTTCTGTTAAAGCTGATGAATCTAGCTTACATCACAAAACATTCTCTTAATCCAAACCTCATCCAACAATAACCCGCTATTGAAAGAGAAATAAAATAAGAACACATGTCACACTTGACCATAATAAAATACGAATTAGGGGTACAAATACAACTATACAGGGTGTAGAATTAATTGTTACGCTACTTCAGAGGGTAGCGCATGTTAAACTGTTTGTCAGTTTTTTTCTATTTTATCTTATCTCTGATTTTTTGATGATTGATATTTGAATATAAATAATGGTAAAGGCTTATTAATGTATAGCAAAAAATCTAGTTATGGTTTGTGGTCATTTAGATCAAATTATGACATGGGCACACAAATTGTCTGAACTATTACACAATCAATTTCCTAAATTTGGGTTTCTTTGGGTATATTTAAAGGCACATATTATGTAAATATCTCAAGTACGTAAGTAAGTAAGTCTTCTTACGTATTTAGTAAGAATTAAGTCAGATTTAAAAAAATAATAAAATATTCCTGTTTTAGAAAATAACTCTTTATGAAAACTTCACCTCGCAGGATTACGTATATTCTAGGTACAGATATTAGCAAGTTTTTTACTACATAAATTAAAAAAAAATAGTTGTTACAAAAATAAGGAATAAAAGTGAAGCAGAACTACATGGATCTAAGTGGACTTACTGAAATATACAGAATTTTTAAGGGAGACCTCCATTTTAGAAACCTGCTTCTGTACGTACCCAAAAACAAATTCAAGAAGTAAATCGAAATTTAAATCTTTTTAAACTCTTTTTAATAGAAAAAAGGTCACAGATGCACCAAAAATTAGAAACATGGTACAAGTGTACGCCGGATTAAGTGGTCTTATGCTGACCCTACTTTCTATTGTCATTTTTGCCGTACTAATCTTGCAGATGCTACCGGTCGATCAAAAACACATACCATCAATTCGGCTACCATTGAGTACACGAGAGAGATGTAGCACGTTAGATAGCGTTGTCTCTTTCTAACGACTGATTATGCGCGGTTTCAAAAGGGCTTGGTTATTTTATTTTAATATTTCGGCATAAAGCAACTTTTTGATGGGGATTACGAGGATTTTGATGGTGTAATGGATTGATAATAAGAAAGTTTTTTAAACATCTGATATGATAGGGATGTTAAATGTTAAGTCTGCAGTTGTGACTGCATACATTTCTGTAAAGTAGTTAGATATACTTTTTGCTTTTTGAAAAGGCTAATAAAACCTTTCTAACATCGCCTTAAAGGATGCAGATTTTTGTATGAAAATGTAGTTTAGAAGCTAATTAGCGACTGAACAACTATAATACATAACAGATATGTGAAATTTTAGGAATAAGCTCATAATAATATTGACTATTTGTAGCCATAAGGTGCCCTACATTCCTACATGTTCCGTCCGGCTCATTTTTGATTCGGCAGTATTTGTTGATCAGCATTGCCATCCAGGGGCAACTTCAACACATATATTCGGCAAGTGCCGATCTGGTGGCCCAGTCGCACTTTATACAGGTTGGCTCATTCGGCTAGCCCGCTTTGCCTCCGGGGCATGCGGGACATATGTGTCTAGCTTCTGTAGTAAGGTTAAAATAAAAAAAGTATTTTCTTTATTAACAACTTCATTGAATATTCAACATTACTTTACACTAAATTTATCTATATGCAATGCAAATTCTAAATAAAGATATTTGTAATCAATAAAATGCAATAAACTGCAGAATTGGTATTTATTGTTTTAATAGTTCTAGTTGTTCGGGAACACGAGATTAAAAATGAAAATCCTCAAGTTATTACTGAATTAATTTTCTAAACCAGAGGAAAATGAGCAGTATTCAACGAAGAAACTCCCGCGGATCACGAATTACGCGGGTGTAAATATTGTAGGTTGAAAGAAAAATAATACTTTTATGTATACCTAGTTACAATAATAACAAATGCTAATCGTGTGTATCCTAAACAACTAAAAAATTAAATGATGGTACAAGTGTGCTATGTTGTTTGATGCACTCGAAGCGGTATATGGGAGCCGAGTGAGTAATGATCAATGCACAAGCGTTTCACGTGACGTTTTTCAACACACTTGAGAGGAAAAACAGACTTGTATTGTTACCATTTTTTCCTCTGTATGAAAGTTTCGAAGGCATCTATGAATTTTTCTCTAGATTTTAGTAGCAACAGGCTGTCACTCGCGTTTCGCGCCTCGATTAGTATTTCCGGCGGAGTCAAATCTACGTATTGCTCTTCTTCCGTACGTGAAGTTGACAGCTTGGATAATAATTAACCACTCAACGAAAACTTTAACAAATATTTATGGAAAATGGCGCGTTGGTATTGTTTGATCTAGCCCATACAGCCTACGCGCGCCAAATAGCCTATATAAAAATATAATAAATAGAAAATAATGTTTTGAATGCGCAAATTAAAAGTAAGTAAATATATAATTTGAAGAAATGACGATAATTTTGATGATTGATTTATCGTAATGTAACCTAAAATAATTTACTTACTCACAAAATTATCATTGTTGTTACACATTCGACGGCCGCGCGGCGTAGTGGTCACTAGCCCTGTCTCATACGCTGCAGGTCCCAGGTTCGAGTCCTGGCCGGGGCATTTATTTGTGTGATGAACACAGATGTTTGTTCTCGGGTCATGGTTGTTTGTATTTATACATATATGTATGTTTATTCAGGGTTCCCCCCCAGTTCGCTGTATGGTCATCCATAACACAAGCTCTGCTTACTTTGGGGCCATACAGTTGGTGCGTTTGTCTGGGGAATTACTCATAAAACTCTTTGCGGAGATAAAAAAAAACACGCAAAGTAAAAAAACACGGGTGTATGATATGCTGAATTGGGAACCTAAATGCGTTGCCATAAGAGCCACTTTACACTTTACAGGCAAGTGTGTTGTAAATTAATTAATGATTGCTCAACTGCAGATCATGTTTATCACATGCACTTGACAAATTACAAAAATAGATGTGAAAAGTAAAACGCACCTGTGACCTGAAATGCGTGTTAATTTTTGTCACACCTGAGTCACAGTTAAATACATGGATTAATTTTCTATGAATTCGAGGCCATAATTGACCATGCGTAACATAAGTAAATATTTCTATTTACTATGAATTATTTTATGTATCCTTTATTCTGTTTGAAAGTGTTAAACCTTGTCATTTTTTATTACGGGCCGAGCAATTTTTTTGTAAGGGTGGCGCTGCGTTTGTGTACTCAAATGAAGTTGAGCTTTAGTTCTAATATTTGATTCTGAACTTATAAGTTGGTGCCACTTTTATTTTATTTGGATATGACAAACATTTATAACTTTGAACATAACGAATAATAAATCAAGAAGGACACAGAAATTTATTGTCTTGAGCCGTTTCTTATCTACGCTTTCTCTTACTTCTTTTTCGATCTTGATATGCGATGCTATATTTTTTAAACATGTCTTGAAAGATCAATAAACGAGACGGCGATCACAAATATACCAGTAACATTCCGAATATTTTGAAATGTGATTGCTGTCTGTGTCACATCCAAAAGACTCTACGGATTTAAAAAAAAATCTTAAGTGCAATATAGTGTAAAAAGATCCCTTTTGAAATTACAAATGTTTCACAATATCTTTATGGATACTGAATACTTGCTTGAACTAACATTAATAAATTATTCAGTGGTTACCTACTATTCTTTTATATGTTGATTCAACATTTGCGTTTTGCGGAATTTAAGTAAACACATAAATCAAGCAAACATAAGAGCGGAAAATTATTCATAAATTATAGATATGTTTCAATTGTCTGCGTTGTTTGTCTCTTCGTACTCGTTCATATTAACAAAAGAGAAATTTTAAACGACGATGTACCTAGATAGAAAGTACACTCGCCCAAGAAACTGGTCAACCGCTTTTGACAAAACTTCCTGTGTAACTAAAATAGCTGTAAGGTTGAGTCTACGACCTGTCAGAATATCAAAGGAAAATCAACCTTGTTCCGTGATGTGCAAATGCACTTCACTCGTGAGGTGATACTATATTTTAGTCCGATCGTAACCTATTTGTATACTTTTTGTAGCAACTAATAAATCTCCATCATTGTAATTTAAGATCCACGAATGCACTATTTGTACTCGTAAATTAATTAATTGAAATCCCGACGAAATTACGGGATAAAATACATTCTATGTTACTTTTGGATCTAACTTAAAAAGGGTTTAATAGTTTCAGAGTGTATTGATTACATATAAACGAACAAGCAAACAGCATAAAATCTTTTTTATAATATAAATATAGATAGCATAGATTACACAAAGGTTACCATTTAAGTATATATGTTATGGCCGCCAAGTACCTTGTGTGAGCTATGAATAACTAGACCGCGGGGTACAGCCGTAAAGTATTAAAAATGTATGAAAACCAAACGTGTCAGATATTTTTTGTTATTTTGTTATTGGAGTAAAAATAAACTTTCTATGATTATGATGTATTATTATTCATACATATATAGGTACATACCGACTATGACGTAACAGGCTAATTAAGACTGATTGTTCAGTGCTCACAGAACGTTTATCAATAGATTTTGACACTTGACTAGACTTTCCATAGAAATTATTCTATTGATAAAAGTTGTCTGAGCATTTAACAATCAGCCCGTGATCAAATAAACAATTTTATTTTTGGATAATAATAAATTTTTCATTTGTCATGATCATTAAACATTTTGGTTTCTGCTAACACTAATAACCACAGCTTTAGTCGAACACAGCTCTGATTAAATATAATCGCATCGTATGCAATATTTCTCTTCAAATAAATCTGAATTATATACAATATTTTACCCAAAACTAAACAACCTCCTTGTTAAACATGTTGTCATATTTGTTATTAAATTAGATATTATTTTCAACGGAATTAGGTTAAAAAACTAGTTAATCATTACTTTACGCCGTCTACAGAACCATTTGTGCAAACATGCGCTATTGATATTTGCTTTTTCTTGGAAAACTTACTAATACAATTTAGGTTATTTTCTGTGGAAAAATACCGACTTGAACCCGTGTAGAATTGTTCAAATGATATGTCTTAAGGTGACGAAATATTACTTTAAAGAGTTCTTTGTAGAACCAGCTGCCGTTGAAGGTAAAATTGTAGGCCCGTTTTAGAATCAAATGTTATATGTTTATTAGGACTTACTAATCGAACAAGCGACCCAAACAATCTTTCGGAATACGACTTCTGCTTTCAATAATTTGCTACTTATAAACAAAAGCGCCACGAAATATGAGCTCAGATGTTTTTTTATCTGGAGAACAACTTTGACACCTTGACAGGACTTGTCATAGAAGTTACGTCAAATTCGCAAAATTATTCTTATGATAAAGGTTTTCCGAGTATTGAATAGTTGACCTCATTTAGGTAAATAAATTCTGGCAATACCGAAATAAATAATTATAGTGGTGTTGTCTACACTGACAGTCATCTAGATGGTTCGATCTATATCAGTATTAACTTTTACACTACCTCCGTTTGTACCTGAAGACTAATTACCATTACTTAAGCATGTTTTATTTCTAACTTATGAACTGACGAAATTCCAAACCAATATCAATAATTATTTTCTGTGTCGTAAAGTTTTCTAATATACTCTACTAGCGAATGTAGTAGACTACTACATAGTAGTAGCTATTTATAATTTCAACCTGATTCGTATCCGAAATAAATGACGTCACGGTTGACAGTCGTTGAGTTGACTTGGTTGAGTAGTGTAAGTCCAGTATAGTTGAGCCATTACAAACGTGCGAACTGAGTTATTAATCATTTTTATCAGATCTCTCACTCACACTTATAGGCATATCGGAACTCTCGCTCGCACAAACAACAAAGAAGGGATTTGTCGTCATGTTTTATGACTCAGTTCCTACGTTTATAATGGCTCAACTACACGCTTGTCTACTGCGACTTGGCACGCATGATTTCAAAATAACTTACATTTTAGGTACAGTCGGCAACCTGGTACAGGCTCAGATCACGCACCCGAATCCCCTTCAGTGTTGTCGCTCCTTAGTATAAAACCGAACAACGCACAAGCGATTCTCGCCTTAACCTAAGACTCCGCGAAGATCCGCGATTGTACCTTTATCCGATGTGTCCGGATTTTTGTAAAGGTGGTTGGGCTTCACTGTGTGAAAGGTGGTCCTAATGTACATGTAAGTTGTCACAATACTTCAATAGGTCCATATTGCAGTCGTCGGTATCGTAATCGTAATCGGGACGCTAGGCTTTACTGATGTGGCCCCGATGACCAGTCTCATGATCCAAGTTTCACCCGTCTATTTTTAACATTAAGGTTTCTTTAAAGAGCCACTGCAGGAAATAATGCACACTACAAAAAGTAAAAGTAGTAAAGTTTACCTGTAAATTAGTTTTCGCCTCACAGATCGCTTGAAGAATCCACTGCATCCGTTACAAGCGAGGATTCCGTAATGCTTTCCTGAACTTGTGTCTCCGCATACCACGCAGATAAGACCTGGTGGCAAGGGGGTAAAGAATTAAACACTATTTAATAAGGTAAGTTCACTTATACGTGTCACTTCTAAGAGGAAAATACGTTTTGTTAATCGCACGATTGTATGTACTCGTATAAAGTTAAACCAAAATAAGTTCCTCTTTTTTTCTCTTCATTTCAAAATTTTAGCTTTCGATGTCCTATGACATTTTGCTCGCAGCGTATTTTTTTCATATTACATTTGTGTTTTTGTGTCATCTTTTGTTATACTAGTTGATAATAGATTAGGTTAGGAGGGACCTCTCGCTTCCCAGCGTGGTAAAATGTTGCGTTAGGTTAGGTAAGGCCTGAGCGGGCATTATCTGCGAAGAGGTGATGAATCGTATGCCAACCTTCTCCCTCTTAATAGCCAGCTTAGATGGCTGTGTCATGGGAAATGGTCTCGTGCGTCGGGGGAGCTGGGCTCCTGCCGCCAGGCGTAGTCACCGGGGCTAGTGGGTAATGCCAATGGCGATACCATGAGGCCCAGCAAAGACGACGGAGGTATAACGAGTATATTAGTATATTGATTAAAAATCCCACTTGACCCTGGCACTTCCCCTTAGGTGCCAGGTAGGTGAGGCACCTTTTCACCGCGAGACCAAACAAAAAAGTTTCCGTTAGTTTAGACCTGAACCAATATTGAACTATAACAACTGAATAGTATGACGAGCCGACAATGGATGAAAAGATCGATCGACTACTGATATACAAGAACAAAAACCTAGTCTCATTTACTACTGTGATGCAGGAGTTACCTGTCTTACCCAAAGGCCCTGGTTTCTTGGAAGGTGGATCTGGCAACCAGGGTCGCAACGCTGGTGGTGCGAGCGCGGCTGCCACCAGAGCAGCGGAGGTAGGTGGTGACCAGCGAAGTGGAGATGTGTTGGCATCTGGGAATAAATAATTGTTTGTTCATTTTGGTATGTCAACAATCATAATTATATGATAGCAAGAGCAATGTAAAGAAAATAAAAATACTTAGTGACATTTTGATTTACGACTTCTAATGTCGCATCGACGTCGCATGTATATAGATTAAATGAAGGGATGTGTTTAAATAAACAATCGTATTAGTTATGGTGAAATAATTTTTAGAGTTCCAAGAAGCTTTTAAGCAACGTCGCGACAAATACAAAAAAAAATTATAGGTAGATAAGCATTGAATATGTTATATAACATATTATGTAAAGTTGTTTCTGTACTTCGCTAGGATTTACTTAGGATGGAAATAGCAAGTTCATATTGTATTTTTCCCAAACTTAAGATACCATAGGTCAAGCATTTTCACAAACCAATGAATGGATCGATTCATAATCTCTTTAAAAAGGTATAGCATATTTTTTATTTAAAATACGAACGAATATACATACTACGTAATGTACTTAATTACCTATGAAGCTACCACACACAATCCAACCGTAATTTAAAGCTCTGGAATGTAATATCATTAAATAAAATCAAATTCGTACCATAACAATCTGTCCCCATAATAATTTGTCCACAATGAAGCCAATAAAAATGTCATTGAAAATCACACCCTTCCATATAAAATATCTGGTAACCACCCTACATAAAACTGCACTGAACTTTCAACTTTATTTCAAGGTATTAAGAGTCATGTGGTTATTTGATAGTATCGTTTTAAGTAATGGAGTAAATCTATTAAGTGATTGCTTTGCGTTTGGAAATTAAAGGGTGAGTGCGGATTAAGAGACTGGAATACACTAGTGTGATGAGGATTGAGAAATATTTGACCAAATGAGACCATATGATCATCTGAACTTATTAGTATAATGTGGTGCCCTGTTTTCGGTAAACGGTCTAGACCTAAGATTTTATCTGCGACCACGCTCTTTATAATTTCTGTGTATTGTATAACACACGAGCAGGGCAACGCTAAACCATTTGAAGAAGCAGTTATAAGAGAGTCGTTAGATTAACGATATTTTTTTATTAACGAATATTTTACTTATCATCCCAAAAGGATTAAGTACGTACTTGTAGAATGTACCGTAAATTATTTAAAATATCATAAGTCAAATATCTACCTGAGTACATTCGGTAAACTGATCTTTAAAAATTAAATGCACAACCTTTGTATATCTTATATTCGTAATTTTTTGTAAATTTTATGGCAATATAAGACTTGCTGCAAAATTGTGTTTAACAAATTATCGTCATCGTCATACAAAAATGTTTAAAGTTCTTTTGAAGGGTACAGGGAAAGGACTATGACGCGGCCAAAGACCGCCTAAAATGTTCATAAAATCAATTTTACTAAATTTACTTTAAATACAAAATTCTGATAGTAGTAGCACAGTCTCTAAATAAGTTCCAATTAAATTTTAAAACTGGGACAGAAGGGCCATAAGTTCCTCATTTCGGCTGTTTGACAACATTTAAAACAGTCAAGGATTTCAAAATGGGTTCCTCACGAACCCCTAAAAATCTTCTCCTTTTTTGAGTTAATATAAGCCGCAGGCGAAACCTTTTTAACGAGTGAATCAAATCACTGTCCATACCAAACATAAGTTGATTATTTCATCAGGCCATCCATAGTAAATTAGTTCGCAGCGCCAGTCCATAGTAAATATCAGGGGAAAATGTACTGTATATCAATCAAATAAAGTTCTTTTTATATAATAATCAATGATAGGAAACTCACAATAGTTAACAATGTTTTAGTTTACTTGTACATTGTCTGTTGTAATGTCGAAAACAGTGGCGGACATTAAATATATGTTATTGAGGGTATGAGTAAGTGTTTTGTATTTGAATATATTAATTTTTTTACTGTTTTCACAGATAACAAATGAGCACGCGAAAAATATGTGCTCGTTTACTGCTGAAACTCATGCGTCGCGAGACGTGAGGCTAGTATAGAGCGATTTCCCAAGGTCATTGGCTCAGGTATCACCTTGAAAAAGTTTAGGTATTAATAAGATCAAAACCATTTAAATTATGAAGATCCCTTAGTAGGTGGCTCTAAAAGACCTTTCGTCGGCATCATGTTTCTTTGTAAGTAGCCAAACTTCTGTGAACACGTCCAAAAATATAGAAGATCTAGATCCTTAAAGTGTACGAGGCAGGACTCCTTATACGCCACTACATACATGAGGCCCTATTATCTGACTTCTGAGTTTTAGCTTGTAACGCTGTGTGTTGGAATTTATTTTTGGCACAATACGATGTTCAGATAGTTTAAAAAACTTAAACTTTTTATAGTGACAATATTTTTCAATATTGTTAGATCATACCAATTTGAAACAGTACTTAACGCTAATTATCGCGTTAACCTAGAGATGCAGATTCCATTCGTAACCTTAAAAACTACAACTCTCTGTAATCACAATCAATTCCAGCACGTTGAAACCATCGGAATTATGTAAGTAAAATCAATACTGTGTTCAACCCCTAAATACTAGGGGTTGGTTGGTGCACATGGGAGTAGCGATTATACTGTTAAACTGTTTACTTTGCTACCCTTGAAGTATTTTAAAGTGCTTGCAGGGAATGCTGGTGTCTTTTAAAAAATATTTGTGTTTAGATAATCTGTGTCAAATGATGAGAGAATGTTTCTGAACTCCATTTTTTATACGATTTGTTGTTTTCATTGTCATAAATAGCAAACCATCACGCAATCGGCCTGATTGTAAATGGCGTTTGTGTTCATGGACATGGTGCATTTATTGTGCCGGTATTGATTCATTTATAAAGCATTGGCGGCTGTAGATTTCACCTGGAACTACCCTGTGATTCTAAAACTTCGCTCGCTCTTCTCTTTAACCAGCCAAGTAGGTACACTACCAAGTTAGTTCTAATAGAAAAAACTGCCCTACACGAGAATTTCACTAAAAATACTGCTACTTTTTTCAATCGTGATACGATAGATGATGAAGAAGAAGATGTACCTTTGTCATAAGTACCTGCCAAAATGGCTACATTTAAAATTTAGGGGCTGGTTACGAATAGGTAGTTAAATGGTTTGCGGCTCTTGATAACCTCTTCGATATTTTAATGAATATGTCGGCGTATCTATGTAGCGGATCGGGCGTCATGCCAGTGACGTAGTAAACTGGTTTCGTCCCCGCAGCCCCAGTCGCGCGCTTCGAACACTCGGCTCTTCCGCGCCTGAGACGCGGTCACTTATAGATTCACAACTGCATTGTAATACAGCATTAAACCTTTTATTCTACAGTCCATTGTTTCATATGACTTTTTTCTATTATATTGGGTCTATTTATTTATAATTATCAGTTTAAACTAATATAAACGAGCACATAGTGATAAATGACATCTTTTTAATAAACAAGAAGAAATTTAATTTATGGGTAGGTTTGCTAAGGGTCAGAGAAGTGAAATTAGATAACGAGGAGGTTCAAAGACTTTTTTGAAAACCCACCATATCTGGTATTCGGGCAGCATACTCGTACGAACAGGCGTACCTCGTTTACGAGTTAAGTAAATCGAAGTAGCAAACGCAAACAAAAATAAGAATAAGAACTAACATTACAATTGGAAAACAAACAGTTATGTTTATCCTTTGACAGAAAAGTGTTATAGACCAGAACGAACACAAAACTCATATACGTATAATGCTCACAACAGTAGGTGCGTATGTGGCATTCATAAATTCCTACCAATAGGCAAATTAATCGATGGATTTGGTAATTAATGGCTGCTAAACTGAAATTACTTCAGTTCCATAATTTTGCTGCATATGCAACGAAATGCTAACGTTTATTATGGTGTATGAACTTAATAAGTAACTAAGAAATATATTTAAAAATAAATCGCTGAACATCTAGTTCCAAAATGTGAGGACATTTCTCGTGAACGCCGATTTTTCTATCTACAACTATAACAACACACTATATAATGTACTTATGTATACACACATATCTTGTGTCCCATCTACGGCATTCAGTAACTAAGAGAATAAGCTTTTTGCAAAAGCATCTTCATAGCTTCTGACAAATAATAATTCTCTCATACTATTGAAAAAGGGAATAACTCTAACAAAACTTAAATTACACAGAATCCTCGAATAGAATAATAAAATAACCTACAGGAGACATAAAAATAAAAAGTTGCACTGAAATTGGAAGTCGCATCTCCGAGGCTAAATCCTGGGTATCAAGATAAATCAATGTTTTCTTGGAGCATGGCACTTTGCTGCGAGTACATGGGTGGTATGGAGTCGTTTTTCTTGGTTTTTGTTCTGGATATTAGTTGATAAGATGGGAGTTAAAAGTGGTTTTAAGCAATTTAAATGGTAAAAAGCAATTATACTTTAAAATAATGCAGCTTTTTAAGTGTTACGTAGGGTTTTTTGATTATTATTAAAATGGTCACAATTTAGAGTTAAAGTTTATAATTTGTTGGTTTTCGTGTTCTTTTGCATCTACATTGTACCGTGGTACCCTGGTAATGATTAACTGAGTTTTTCTTGAAAATCATAATTTATATTACCTATCCAGATGTTCATTAATAATAATAACAATAATCTTTATTATTCAAATAAATACAAAGAACAATTATAAATAATCCATGTCTCCTAGGAATACCTTCATAGGTATACAGTTTTATTTGGTAACTCAGACTATATAAATCTAAATACCAACTTTAATAAAAATTATGTGTGAGCACTAAATAAAACGATTCCTCATTACCTTTATCTTAAAATATAAAAATTTTTTCACTATACAAATCAGGTTATTTATATTATTATTATTATTATTATTATTATTATTATTATTATTATTATTATTTGTTTATTCATATGTTTATTTAATAATTACAAATCAGAATTATATTAAACATTTTTTTAATATATATGAATATATATATATCAGATACTACTTTATAATTGATTACTGAATTTGTTTCATTTATCATAACAGTATTTTAAATAACAATAAATGTATAATTTTCTTCAAAAAATCTGTTTAATAAAAATGTCCTAAAGTAAAAGCGACAAGGCGACTCTAGCTCACTGCTATTCGGGGTTAAAACGAGGAAACTTTGTCGCTTGCCTTTTATTTGGTTTTCTTTTGACGCGGCGGGCTCTTGAGCCTGCCTGATTAATTTGCTTCACCCCTGAAACACCCCTACTCTTGGAAGGGGGTTGAACTCACGATTTACGATATATAGGAACTTTTTCTTATATAGAATGTTTAGGTTTTGAGTTTATGGTAGATACTTGAAATGTAGTTTCTTTAATGATGTGTATAGGTAGATATTAGATGTAAGCCACAAGCCTTCAATAACAAATACCGTTTTGAAAAAAAAAAATTGTATCGAAGTCATGCCTTGTAATATTACAAGGCTCTTTTAAAATAAATAGTTTAAAATGGCGGTTTAGTGTTCTATAACGATTACTAAACACACCCCATAAATATTAAAAAAATAAATATTTAATTTACAGACAGGCTTCGTTACAGTTTTATTATACGTATAGATTATAGCCTATAGCGTATTTCTTTGACAGATGGTATCAACCGAAGTGAACACACATCAAAAAAGTCTAAGCAGCATATACAAAAGAGAAACCCACCTTCACATACATCCCTGGACCCAGGGCTTTTGTTGAGTTAACATTATGAATTTAAAATTACAGATAGATGTAATATCAGCAACATATTAAATAAAGTTTCAGAACATTTTGCAATCTGAAAACAGAGTTATAAGTACTTGAAATATGGTAAGAAAAATTGACAGTAGAGGTTGTACTAAGGCTATATGTTTTTTTTTAGAATTATAACTAATACACACAGTTCATTAATAATGAATTGTGTGTATTAGTAATGAACTGTTAATTTAAATAAGGAAAATTAATAATTCTCAAGAAAATATTAGCGTGGTACATGTCCTTTTATAATATTGCATATTAGAGACTCAATTGAAACAAGCATTAAGCATTTTTTTTTTGTGAATTCTTGATATTTCCGAAACAATTATCATAAAACCGTGAAGACGCCGTAATCATAGTACATTCATTTCAATTTATTTTGTTTCACAGATCTAACATTTTTGTAGCTTTTTATGCAAATACAGAATAATGTTGCATTGCATTTTGTAGCATACATTTAGTTTTGTTTATAGCATACATTTCCGCCATGCCCACAACTTTCTTCCTCCTTTGAATTTTACAATGTATTTTCACATTAAATCGTTAGTATTTTATTATAAATTTATTATTCTTTAATGTCTTCTCAAAGTTAAACATCAGTTGGTTTTTTTTATTTTAATAAAATAAATCAATAATATTGCGAGTACTGTATCATACGTAGTACAAACTAAGCTTTTTTATAAACTTAATGAAATTGTTAAACAAAATTAATTTATTGTAAAAGAAATCGGATAATTTAATACAAAGAGTAGCCGGCTGCCTCTGTTGTTGAGAACTTGCTGACACCGGTTATTCATAGAATCGATAAGACTGTTTATGTTATCCTGCGGCAATTGCTCCCAATGAAATTTTAGTAAGTTGTCGTGATGTTGTCACTCCGTCCAAGTCCTCTAAAACACGTCTCTGGAGCGTGTCCCATGCGCGCTCGATGGGGTTGAGGTCTGGCGATTGTGCAGGCCAAGGCAATACCCGGATGTTTTCCCTTGCCAAGTACTCCCTGGTGTGTAAAGCTGTATGCGAACGCGCATTATCTTGCATCAACGTAAAATCGAAGCCAAGGGTTTGTGCACATGAACGGACATAAGGCCTTATTTTTTAAATTGAATAATTTATAAATTGAACACAAAAATGTTAGGACCTACCCGCACTTGTCGCGAAATGTTGGAACGGCCGGGCTGTCGCCTGCTTCGCTGCCGTGAGGAATTTCCATGAAATAATATTTAAATCGTTCTGTAAGTGACTGAGCTCGGATCGCCGCGTGGTAGGACGCCTTGTTATAATTTCATAGAGATTTAAATATCTGTGACGGTTGTCTATTTCGACCTCTTTTTGTCAGTAAATTTACACGACATACAGTACACGAATATCAACAGAGGAATAGCAACTTTAAAAATAATTTTTTATAATTATTATTGAGGTCAGGCATAAAACTTTATTTGTTACCATTTTCAACCATTAACATTCACTAGTTAGGTTATATATCTACTATAATATATCAAATTACTGCTAAATTATTCAGACATTTAAGTTTCTTTAGTTTCTTTCGTTATAATATCTTTGAAGAAATTTTCTGAAGGCACAACATTTATTCTATAACCCAGTAATTTCACTATTTAAATAACATTTTCTATTCATTTTCATCACTTGAAAATACGTATATTTTTAAGGCTCTTTTCTGCATAACGACTATTAACAAATTTATTTCACTTTAACATTTTTTTTTTTTTGGATTTTGCAATGAATTTTTCACAACTAAATAAACCTGAAATAATTTATGAATTAAAAATCAGAAATATAAATTTTTCTTCGACGCAATCTGTAGACGAACTACGATCATTATTATTAAATATTAATGTAGATTCTGAAACAGAAATTTTACAAAATAGCCCTGAAGAATTTTCAGAGGATATTAATACCATTAAAAAAAATTTAAAACTTGTTGAAGCTTGTATAAACTCTTATCCTATTAGGAAACAAAAAATTTCACCTTATTTAACTCATATAAGAACAAGATTAGGCCTCATTGACATTACATCAGATTTATCTTCAGAACAGTTAGATTTAATAAATTCATGTTGGAATGATTTAACTCAATTAGACTCACGTTTTAAAAATTTGGAAAAATCACCAACACATTCCACATATCATTCCGCAGAATCCACACAAAATATTAATTTACAACCCCTTTCTTTTTTCGAAGCATTAACTGATAAGGTCAGTAAAATTACAGAAAATCGAACTAACAATGATTTAAAAAGATTTATTTATAAAGGTGAAGGTTGTCCAAAGGATTTTATTCAAAAACTTGAAGAATTTTCACAAATAAAAAATATTTCTGAAAAATCTTTATTCTCACATATTTATGATATTTTATCTGGATCTGCTCTTGATTGGTTTAGAGCTAGAAAGTCGACTATTAATGACTGGTCATCTTTCCGATCGGCATTGTTGAATGATTTTGCAATTACCGATTACGATTATAAACTAAAAAAAGTAATCGATGCTCGTAAACAAAAACATAATGAGAGAATTATCATTTACTTTGCTACAATGGAATCTCTTTTTTAAAAACTCTTGGAACCAATGTCCGAAAAAGAAAAAATTAATACTCTTGTTAGAAATCTTAAACCTGAATTCACATTACGTCTTTCACCTACTGATTTACATACTGTAAATTCCCTCTTGGAATCATGCAAATTTACAGAAAGCATTCTCCAAGTTTCTAATAATACATCTTACTACTCTTCATCATCACCACCAGATCATTATCATTCTTTTCCTATTCCTTCTACATCGAATTCTAATAACAAATCGTATAATAATACTCTATTTTCACATAATCAACCATATATTCCTGAATTTCCTTTTAAAGCTTGTACATATAATTCCATAGCAGCTGTAGCTAATCCATTGCCTAATACTGTAGCTGCAATTAATAAAAATCAGAATTTTTATAAATTCACTTGCCCACGTTGTAGATCTAATACACATCTATTAAAAGACTGTACTAACACTAATATAGTGTGTTTTCGTTGTGGAAAAAAAGACTTTATTACTAGTAAATGTCCTAATTGTAATAAGTCGATTCCAAAAAAACTAAATTACGAGGAGTGTATAAATAAAAATAATAGTGTTAAATCATCAAATTTTGACAAAAAGGATTGGGATACATGGTTAAAAACTTTAACAATTTTTTTAAAATCTTATAACACTTGTGCTCTCCTCTTTAATAAAACATCAGATTTTGAACGTCCTTATTTACATATAAAAGTAAACGATTTAACTTTAAATGGTCTTTTAGATAGTGGTAGTGCTATCACTATATTGGGTAATAATTCTCATAAAATTTTATCACAACATGGTCTTTTTATGCAAAAAAGCTGTTTAATAAAAGGTAATGTTGCAAACGGACAAACTATTTCTTCTATCGGCATTATTACTCTTCCTACTTTTTATAACAATAAATTTGCGTTAATTACAGCTCATGTGATCCCAGAAATCACTGAATCACTTATTTTGGGTATTGATTTTTGGAAAACTTTTAATCTTGCTCCGGATATTCTTAGTAATATCACATTACAACCTTCAAATTTAAACTCATCTTTTCTCATTAATACAGATCCTAACTTTCATTTACATGAATACCATTCTTTAACAGATACACAAAAAATTATTGCAGATGCAATTATGGAAAAGTTTAGGTTGATTTCAACTGAATTTAAACCTTTAGGTCGTACTCATTTAGTCGAACATTTCATCGACACTGGAGACCATCCACCTATTCGTCAACGCTGTTACAGACTTTCTCCTGAGAAACAAAAAGCTCTTTGTAAAGAAGTTGATGATATGTTACAATTAGATGTCATTGAACCCAGTGACAGCCCATGGCTGAACCCAGTTATTATTACACCTAAAAAAGATGGTACTTGGCGATTTTGTATTGATAGTCGTAAATTAAACGATATCACAAAAAAAGATGCTTACAAACTTCCTTTCATTTCTGATATATTAGATAACCTTAAAGATGCTAAATTTATATCATCTATTGACATTGCTAAAGCGTTTTGGAATATTCCCTTAAAAAAAGAGGATAAACTCAAAACTGCATTCCATGTTCCAGGCCGAGGAATGTTTCAATTTAAAGTTATGCCATTTGGTTTAACTAATGCACCTGCTACCCAACAAAGATTCATTGAAAATCTACTAAATGACCTTACAAATGATAATAATGTTTTCTATTTTATCGACGATATAGTCTGTATCTCTCAAACCTTTGAACAACATGTCGATATACTTACTAAAATTCTTAAAAAACTTTCAGATGCCAATCTCACAGTCAATTTTCCAAAATGTTCATTTTTCCGGAAAGAATTAAAGTACTTAGGCTATGTAGTTAATGAAAATGGTTTAAAAACGGATCCTAAAAAAGTTCAAGCTATTCTTGATATACAAACTCCAAAATCTGCTAAGGAGGTCAAACGTTTTTTGGGTACTGCCAGCTGGTAAAGACGTTTTGTACCTAATTTAAGCACTCTTGCAGCACCGTTAACTAAATTAACTTCTACAAGCAAAAAATCACCTCCATTTAAGTGGTCTGATGAAGCTGAAATTGCTTTCAAGGCTATTAAGCAAGCTTTAATTAGTACACCAGTTCTGGCATGTCCAGATTTCTCTAAACCATTTGCTGTTCATTGTGATGCCTCTTCCTATGGCATTGGCGCAATGTTAACTCAGGAAGTCGATAATATTGATAAACCTATTGCTTATATGAGTAAATCACTTACAGGCGCTCAAAAGAATTATTCAGTCACTGAACGTGAACTTTTAAGTGTTATTACAGCACTAGAGCATTGGCGTTGTTATTTAGATAATGGATTACAATTTACAATTTATACTGATCACGCAGCCCTTCAGTGGTTTATGCATTTAAATAATCCTACTGGCAGATTAGCTCGATGGAGTATTCGTTTATCTATGTTTAATTTCGTAATTAAACACAAAAAAGGCTCAGATCATGTCGTACCAGATACTTTATCACGTATAAAACCAATTGATTTAATTAATTTTTCTACTTCTCAAACTAAAGACACTTGGTATTTAGCAATTTATAATAAATGTTTATCATTTCCTTCTAGTACTCCGGATTACATGATTCATAATAATAAATTGTTTAGATTTTGTAGATCTAACACATTATTTAACTCTGAATTTAATTGGAAACAAGTAATACCATTAGAATTCAGGGAATCTGTTATTACACAAAATCATTCTACTCCCCAAACGGCACATTTTGGTACTTTTAAAACATACCATAGAATTAAAAATCTCTATTTTTGACCTGGCATGTATAAAGATGTAGCCATGTTTATTGCTAAGTGCGAGTCTTGTTTAGCTACCAAGCACCAAAATCAAAACTTAATTGGTTTAATGGGCAAACAACATTGTTCACGCCCTTTCCAATGTTTATCCATAGATTTGATAGGTCCACTTCCTACTTCACGTAAGCAGAATAGATTTCTATTTGTAGTTACTTGTTGTTTTTCCAAATATTGTTTGTTATTTCCAATAAAACATGCAACCGCTTCTATTATTCGCCATATATTGGACAATTTAGTTTTTATGGTTTATGGAGTTCCAGAAACTATTATATTAGATAATGGTCCTCAAATGATAAGTACAGAATTATCTGAATTATTTAAGTTTTACAACATACCAAAAATACATTACACCCCACGTTACTGTCCACAGGTTAACACCGTTGAGCGTTACAATAAAACTATTGTAACGGCGATTGCAGCTTTTATAGATAAAGATCACAGAACTTGGGATACCTATATAAACAAAATACAGTTTGCTATTAATACTGCGGTTAATGAAACCACAAAATTCACTCCATCATTTTTAGTATTTGGTAGAGAAGCTGTTACATGTGGATCTATTTACAAAAATAAAGATTCCAGAGATGAACTAATTTTCAGTCCTAGGGATGTATATGCTGAAAACATAGGACAATTAATACCTATCTTTTCCGAAGTACAGAAACGGTTATTTAATGCACATCAATATAATGCAACTTATTATAACAAACATCATCAGAATTTAGAATTTAATAACGGTGATATTGTTTGGAGGCGAAACCATGTAATAAGTTCCTCTAAAAAACATTTTTGTGCTAAGTTTGCACCCAAATTTATTAAATGTAAAGTTTCAAATAAAGTTTCACCATTAATTTACGATTTAGTGGATATGAATAATAACCCATTAGGTCGTTGGCATATCAGAGACATTAAACCTCTACCGCGTTTAACTTCTTCTTTGAGTGACTAGATTGGTTGTTACCAATTACTTTATATGAATTCATATATAATTATTGCTAATTATCTCACGGCGAGCATAAGCCGATTCTTTTTGTCTTATTTTTTTTCTATGCACCTCATTATCGTTTGGCTATACCATTAACATTGACGTTGGTCAAAACTTATAATTAATTATCATCATCGTAGTATTAGGTTAACTTATTGTGTAATTTATTTAATATTTGCAATTCTAGGAGTGTAAACTCTTATTTTCAATATCTGTATTATACTTTATAGTATAATTTGTTAAATGTTATCAATTTTTTTTTCTCAATTTTTTTTTCAAGCGGTTTGCAACTTGTAAAATTAAGCCTTCTGCACGAGCGTTTATTAAGGTAACTCGTTAAACTAAACCATACCTATGTGTATTATTTATACGCTTGAATCACTTTTCCGTGAGAATTATTTTCATATGTTTATTACATAAGTATTTTAATTACTTCACAAAAGACCCTTGGATTTTATTTAAAAGTCAATGTTTCACGACTGGCTATGATTTTCTTTTCTTTCCGGCATATTTATTTCAGTCTTTAACTGAAACTTGTTTATAGTAATCACCGTGCGGGAGTTAGCGACACGTTAAAGAAGCCATAAGCTATTAATATTTTCAGCGGATGGCAACTATTAAAGCCTTTTGCCGTTGCGTTCAACTCTGTTGAGTTGACTTATTTAGGATACGATTCCTCATAAGCAACTCTAACTGCATGATGTTTTATTTCCAGTAGTTGGAATAAGACTAGTATGAAAGAGAATGTATGTTGTAATTATAATGTACGTTGATGGAGTTGAACGATGTATATTAACATTGTATATTCCAGGAACATGTTTAAAATTTTATCATTCATGAACCATGTAATTTAAGATAATTATTTAGGATTTTTTTTTTCTCTCTCTCGTCTGTTTTGTTTTCTTTTTCTATTAAATAACTTGTTGATATGCAATATATCAGTATTATTTTTTTTTTCATATATACAGGATGTTTTTTCAGAAAAATTCTTCTATAGGATGTTAATATTAATTTTCATTTTGCTTTAATTATTATTTTTTTTTTTTGATCGTTCTTTCATTTGGCAGATTAAATATTAAAATTCGATATGTGTATGCGGTTTATTTTGATTTGGTTTGAATATTTTTTTTAAAAACTATACTGAAAAAATCTTTCAGATTTTTTTTCCCGGCCCCCGGGGTATTGTGACGGTTGTCTATTTCGACCTCTTTTTGTCAGTAAATTTTATTTTTTTGTCGTTCCCGACGTAATTTTAAACTACGAATTACGTAGTGTCGGAGAACGGCAATGTTTTGATTTGACAAGCCAGTCACGAAAAATTATCCATCATAACAACTAGAATCTATTTATTTATTATTGTTTCCGAGTTTATTATTCAAAATTACATGTTTATCAATTTTTTATTATCTACAATCAAAGTTTTCATGAAATCAATAATTTATTTTTACGTACACGAGTGTGCGTAGCCAAAATTTTTGGTAAGGATTCTCATTCATTAAAATTTTATTTTGTTGTTACTTTTTCTTTTCAGATCAAATTTAATTGTATTAATGTTTCTGTTTTATTTTGTGTGACTATTTTTTATTTCAATTTTGTTTATATTTTTTTTGTTTGTATTTACAGGCATTTTTGTATATTTTTAATTTAATGCAAAATAAACATAGAAGAGAGCTTTGGTATTTCCTTTCTGGACCCTCAATTACCACTCCGCAAACAACGCGTTACATATCTATAGCGCCCGCGCTGATTTTAAGTGTTTTAAACGCGAGTTATAGTTGCGCTTATAAGAAGTTGAGAGACATTTGTGTTTTGAATTTGTGTGTGTGAAGCTTCTGGAAGCTAGGTGTAACGTGGACCATATTTTCTAATCCCTTAATAACGAACCATTTTACTTACAATAGTAAGATCTTTGTACTCGAAGGGGAGTCCCCACGCCCTTACGTTAACTGACGGACTAACACCTATGTACCTAGAGGAAATACCTACATGAAATACAGAAGATCAGTACTAGTTATTGGTTAATTATCTATAAGGGGTGAGTTATCATTATCAACTTGGTGGGTTTGTATCGCGGTTTACCGATTGCCGACTTGTACGATACAATGTGTGTTGCTCAGACTTTTTTGATGTGTGTATCTCAGAAATCTTAAGGTGATCAAAAAGACCGACCAGAGAGTGGAACAAGAAACTTGATGAAGGTGATTAGTATTGTCGATGGTGGTTTGCTAAGAAAAATCCACCAATATGATTACTGTATTTTGATAATATAAAAAGACAAAACTTAATTACTAAGAGTATACCTAGTCAGTGACTGCGCAAACTAGGTGTCGCCACAAAACTTGGGACCGGTGTTACAGCGATAATATGATACATTCCAACGACAATCGGCATATAAAATATCATGCAGTGTAATCTGCAGATACAAAATAATTTTTTGTGAATGTCATGATTTTCTTGCTCAATTGTCGGCAATTCAGTAATACTCCTTTACCACAGCAATAGACTGTTTTCAAGTGAAAACATGAACGGAAGAAAAACTGCAAGATAAACGCCTAACATCAAGCATTATGTGGTACAAAAGTATCTCTGTTAAGATCTCGTCGTAATAATCAAGTTAACTAAGTTGTGTTCCGGTTAAAGGGAAGGAATGCAGTGCAGTAATTGGAACAAAGGCAATTTAAACTGAAGCCTTCGGTCCGCAACGCATCATTAGCCAATATTATAATTACAAACACTATTAATAAATAAAAAGCTTTCGTAGGTGTCGATAAAGGTTGTCAATGTGGGCCGATGAATTTACCACTAATCAGGTGGATCGCAAGTTCGGTTGCCCGCTATGAATAACTTAGTAAAAAATGTCGTAAGGTCATTATTGAATTATAAAATCTTATCTCTTTATTACTTGAGAAACTTGTTTTGTGCACGTAAATATCTAAATAGCTTCGAAATTTCGCATACGCCCGTTATGTAGCAGGGATAGTGAAAACGCTAAAGTTACCTATTATCTAGAAAAAAAACGAATGTTCTTAAAAGATAAGCTACGCGAAACAGTTTGTTTAAAAATAAATTTACTAACTGCCTACGAGTTCAGAGCGTAGTCGCGTAGAAAACCCGTAGCATAGATTGTTAATATTTAGAGATTAGTTTAGGGCTTAGGATTTCTTTATTATTATATTATTATATAATAATTCTAAAAAAAATAAGTCCTCACAAACACACTAACTGTATGGCCCGACAGTAAGCAGACCTTGTGTTATGAATGACCACACACCGAACTGGGGAACCTAGAATAAATATACAATATATCAATACCAACAACCATGACCCGACAACAAACATCTGTGTTCATCACATTAATTACTTAATGCTCTGGCCAGGACTCGAACCAGGGACCTCTGGCGTATGAGGCAGGACTACTACCCACCACGCTACTCGGGCGTCAAATCGTAGGCAGACCGGTAGTATTGTGAAAACTTCTTTACAGTTTATTGCTGGTAGAGTTGTTTTGAGATGTCGTCAAGGACGGTGTACAGTCCTTCTTATTTTGACCGCCATCATTACCACGTTCACTGGTTGTGTTCCGGTCAAAGGCAAGGAACAGCTACTGCAATTATTGGAACAAAGGCAATTCGTACTTAAGCTTACGGTCGGCAACGCAATCGATAAATACATAAACAACGAGGTCAACAACACATCTATGATTAATGAAGTCCATGGGTGTGGATACCACTTAACATCGAATGGATCGCGGACTCCTTTGCCGACTATGACGCAGTTAAAAAAAACACATCCTAATAGGTGCAACTTATCCGAATATGAATTATATGTTACATAAACAACTCTTTCGAATATGAATGATTTTTTACATCACAGCTCTGCTACTGCGACCTCCTTGGAGAATTCACCTTTTTACGTGCAGAAAAATAAGTAGTTATAAGGGTTGTATTTCCCAATTAAGACATTTTTGACATTTTTGTGCATTTTTTATTACAAACAGTAGAATATTGATAATGTAAGTTAAATACCAAGGTACTTTTATCCGTATAATTATTTAGGACATATACTCATTTTTTCATTAAAATCTGATATTAGATCGAGATAGATATTACTAAGCACGTCGTAAAAATGAACAAAACATTCTTTCACTAAATTTAGAACAGACAGGTCATTGTTATTACCTGATGATATTAAATATGTACTGAACAAGAAATTTTTTAATAACAAAATCAAATAAAATATACAAGTCAACAGATAAAATAAAAAAAAGAAATCACCATTATCAACAAACTGCTAACAAAATTATTGCGACGCGTTATTCGAATACCGCCGCGGCCATTTTCAATGTTATTTTTTCTTTTCGGCAAAGGTTCATTTAGTATGCAGCCCGCGGTTGCCAGAGTCTCTGGGCCTATTTGACTGATTTTCAGCCTCTTCATGATTTGCCACTTTGCCCAGTCAGAGCTTGTTCTGAATTTAAATAAGCCAATAGCAAACAGGGATTTGAAATTTCATTTTCATAATGTGTTTCCGAATTTGAATATTGTGGGTTGTTTTATTGCTTTATTTAAATAGCTACAGTTATATATTTTTTTCGGTAGCGAAAATTTGAATGTTTTATGTTTTTGTTAAAAAATTAATAACAGCAATTTTTAGGGTGTTACCACACAAATCGATCGACGTCGATCGATGGTAGCATGAAACAGGCAACGTCGATCGACGTCGATCGATTGGTGTGGTAACACCCTTAGTAGGTAAGAATATTTAATAAGGTTGTTTTTGTATGGAGAGTAGGTTTTGTTCTTTATAATTTCTTGATTGAAATGGTCACCTATACATATAAGTTTTCACTTCTATATAAGTATCAATTACCTACATATTTTAGAAATGAAATAAAAGAGACAGACGGTGGCACATGACAATAACCAAAATATTTTTTGCATATGAATTAACAAGAAACGTTGTTAATTCATATGCAAAAAATATTTTTACTTACGTTACAACGTTTAGTAAAAAAAAAGTCAAATTTAAACAAATAGAATATTTTGAATTTGCCATTTACGACCTATCCTTTTCGCCTACAACAATATCAAAACATGGTGCTAATTAATTTTATTCATGCCTCCAATTACGATTCTTGTAAAATATTTAGTGATTTAAAGTAACAAATTAGTGAATTTACTTATGTTTACGTTTATACTTACGTTTAGGTACTAAACCCCAAAAAAATATAATTTTACAACTTGAATCAAACAAAACGTATCTCGACGTTTTTTTAAACTGCTTATAAGAATCACGTTGGAAGAATCACAAGGCTCGTTGTCGAATATTTCTTAAATATGTTGTTATAAGCCGACGAGGAACGTACATTTTTCCCAAAAAAGCTTTTGTATTTGAAAGACAGAAAAATAATAGGTAGTTCGTTTCCTTGCTGTCAGGAACCTCGAAAATCTAACGGAAAATTAATGTCCAACATTAAAGGACAGGCATTTATTTTGAAAACAGAAAACAATTGACAATAAACAAGACAAGAGTGGGAGAAATACCAGTTTAAATATAATACTTGATAATACTGAATATTTATATTAAGCCCCTTAACTATAATAGTTGTAATACCTACTTTACTTCCATAGTTATTTAACTAGGTATTTCTGATAAATAATTAATAAGTTATGTCTAATTAAATAATGGTTGGTTGGTTAGTAGGTAGGTAACCTATATCAGGTTTCAGAGTAATGGGCGTTCTCAGAATACTTGGCTACTTAAAAGTAAATCATTATTTTAAAGCACCCTAAAAATAAGTTCTGTTTTGCGATGTACTACTTTACGCCTAGAAGACTTTAGTAGTTCAAATAATGTATTTCCAAGTATATTGTTTTTTAATAGGTAAACAAACGAAACCAAATATATTACAGCGGGCAGTCATTCTCCGTCCGTCTGCGTAGGTATATCTCGTAAACAAATAATGAGAATACGACACAATCATAAACAAATAAATCCCCAGACAAACACACCAACTGTATGAAGCCAAAGAAAGCAGAGCTTGTGTTATGGGTGAACATGCTGGGGGGAGCCCAGCATAAACATACACAACCATTACCCGATATTCGTCACACAAATGAATGCCCCGATTTGGGTTCAACCTGGGACCTCCGGCGCGTGAGGTAGGGTTACAAACACGCTTCTCAGCTGTCAAAAAACGAAAAACTAGAAGGAAATAAAGCACCTATAGCAAAATTAAAAGTGTATGAAACTCTTCTTGCGCCTGCTAATGGCCGCAGAAAAGGACGAACGGAGTAAAATAGTTGTCGCCATGAACTAAGAAAGAGTTTTTCAGAAAAGCGTCTTGGTTGGTTTTTATTTTAAACACATGTAACTTTGAATACTATTTACCACTTTAAATAGTCAAATTTCTAGGAGTACTAGTGGCTTTCATTTGTAACATAGTCATCCTGACAACCCGCTCATCGTTCGTCCTCCTTTATCGCTCATTCATATCGCTAATCTCGCTCTCACTCTATATAATTCGAGGCACCTTTATTAAAATAACCGTTGTGAGTTAAACGGAGACCGTAATGGGTCCGCTTTGGTCCGCTCGTGGTGTAAGGTGGGTATTATTTACCATTCATGTTGGCAATGCGTTTGTCTTTTAAGCCAACGTAGTCAGATTTATAATCGGCTTTTTTAATTTACTTGTTAAATAACGGTACCCAAATTTATCTAGATAGAAAGAAAGCTCGAAGAGAGAGAATTTTTAAGAGAAAAGTTTTAAGTACCTAATTGGAATATTAACCCTTGTATCACAATATACACACATCAAAAAAAGCCTAAGCAACACACAATATTTCAAATTTATTAATCAATTATTATATCTTTTCTTATCAAGTAGGTAGTATTAAAATAAACTTTTTTGTGTAAGATAACATACTGGCTAGTTGTAAAAAAATTTCAACTATCATTAGTTTTTTTACAAAATTTAAAGCGAATTCTTGTTTTCGAGTTTAATGCGTTTTCTTTGTGTGACCTGATTGTTGAAATTATTTATTATTATTAATTTTTATTGATTAATTGAGAAAATTTTTTATAGTAAGACATTGTTTACGACATGGAGCGACGTCATTTGACCTCACACGAAATGCTAAGAGCCGTAGGATTGTTGGAAGCGGGAAGCAATCAATCTGGGGTATCACGATATTTTGGTGTCAACAGAAGCGTTGATCATGGGAGGACATTGGAGATCCTGCCGAACAGCACCCAAGCAGCGGAAGGAGTACAACCATTCGGCAAGACCGATACATTCAACTGACCGCAAGACGTCAGCCGATGTTAACCACCCGAGAGATAGGTTTAAGGCTACAAAACACAAGTGGTGTTGTTGTTAGCACCCAAACCGTGTACCGTCGTCCTGGAAACACTGAGGGGCTGAGGTGCGTTCAAGAAGCTCATCCATACAACGGTTGGGCTATACAATAGTATGGGCGGGTATTATGAAGAACGAACTGAGCTCGTTTTTGTAAATGGAAACATGAATGCTGCAAATTACGCTGAGGATGTTCTTAGGATGTCCATTTGCACAAACCCTTGGCTTCGATTTTACGTTGATGCAAGATAATGCACGTTCGCGTACAGCTTTGCACACCAGGGAGTAATTGGTAAGGGAAACATCCGGGTATTGCCTTGACCTGCACAATCGCCAGACCTCAACCCCATCGAGCACGCATGGGACATGCTCCAGAGACGTGTGTTAGAGGACTTGCACGGAGTGACAAAAACCCGACAACTGATGGCCTTACTAAAATTTCACTGGGAGCAAATGCCGCAGGATAACATAAACAGTCTTATCGATTCTATGAATAATCGGTGTCAGCAAGTTCTCAACAACAGAGGCGGCCACTCTTTGTATTAAGTTATCCAATTTCTTTTACAATGACTTAATTTTGTTTAACAATTTCATTAAGTTTGTAAAAAGTTAAGTTGCATCTTAGTTTGTACTACGTATGATACAGTTCTCGCAACATTGTTAATTAATGTTGTTAAAATAAAAATTATAAAAAAGCGATTGATTTTTTAATTTGAAAAGACACTAAAGAATAATATAAATAATAAAATACTAACGATTTAACGTGAAAATACATTGTAAAATTCAAATTTGTATATGTTGCTTAGACTTTTTTGATTTGTGTATTTATGAAAATATTTTTGTACCTTCACAAGAATATAAATAAAAGAAATGTCACAACCTGGGCTAGGTCTTTGTACACCATCTAAAAAAATAGACAAATTAATGGTAATTATAGGAAAAAGACAAATAAAGTCAACATTATTTGTGTTCGTTTTAGCGGGCAACATTGACAATGAGTCTTTTCTATGGCAGAAGTTGTCAAGTGAAGTTAGTTCACCAAGCAGAGGGTACAGCCACCTCACTCACGGCACACTTCACTCAAATCACATTGATAGTTGTCTGTCTGTGTGTTTGATTGTTCGTTGCGCTTGAGTTCTTTTTTTCGGTTTCTTTTTAACTTTACAACTGTTCAAGCTAAAAATACACAAAACAATTCTATTCAATTCTGTGGACTTTATGGCAACCAGCCATCGATACTACTCGAAACACAAAAAAAGATGTACTTAAGTAAACCTTAACTGTCAAAATGTCATTTTTTCCGCCATGATGTTTTTTATTTGTGTTGCACACTAATAATGCACAATTTCATTTCCTACCAATAAACAAAGTGTTTTAATAACAATTTAACAATCGAAAAGTGTTTAAAGCATCTTATACTATTTTTTGATAAAGTGTACAAAGACCTGGCCCAGACTCCTTGCATTTTGGGACATTTCTTGTAAAACTAAGAAAGATAATCGTGACAATGGTTACTTTATAAGTAGGTAAGTTATTTACGTTTATATATTTATTTATTTAATTATACGTTGTTGCAATAAAATACTGAAATCGTTCAAGCCCTACCCCCCAATGATTTAAAGAAAATTATTAAGGAAACACTATGCCAAACGGCTTACTATAAGATCAAAGATTATTTCTATGACAAAAGGGCGTGAGATTGAAATCTCCACAGACTATTACTCTAATATAATAATATAAATAATTACATTGTAGTAAACAGCTTGGCTGCGGTATTTCATTAGCACGCACAATTCGATGTCATGAGTGGGTTTCTTTTATGTCATCGTCTAATTGTATAACTTCTACAATACCCTATGAAATAATGCCGAGAGGTATTTTTCCCTCGGCTCTTTTCCCTCACAGTCTAACAATAATACCTTTGGTAAGCTGAATCTAGGTTGTATTTGCGCAATCTCCATGAAGGTGAAAAAAAAATACTTTAACGAAGTGTAAAAAATTTTTACCTACTTATGACAAAATAATATATTTTGGATTTTGAATTTTTTTTGAATGAATTAGCTATGTAATAATGAAGTTTACAAAAGTTATGTATGGACACAATTAGAAAAATATTAGGAAGGTGATTAACCTACGTTCCTTTTCGTGTAAAATTTAAAAATCTCTGACGTGTAAAAACGACGCGATTAGGTATCACAACAAATTTAATTTGTAATAAGTATTTAAAGAAATCAAAACTCATAGGCAAAGTCAAAAGGCATAGTCCTAAGTAGGTATTATACTACATACCTAAAGTTATTGTAAATATTTAAAATGAAAAAAAAAACGTGCGTCACTCTGTATTTTTTACTTGGTAAGTATAGAACGTGGTAATAAATGCAACTAGTGTTTGAAATCTTTGTTTTGTTGACGAAATACGTTAAGAAAACAATATATTAATAAATGAAATCCTTACAGGAATATGATTTACCTGGCATTCTCCTATCTTGATGGTCTTGTGTGAGCTGCAACGGTGTTTGTGCCACTTCCATTTTACAATAAAGAGTGTCTCAGTGTTAAAACCGTTTTTAAACAAAGTTTTTAATTGGACTAGCAAAACATTGTAGAAAGAAACAAGAAACTTTCACAGACTATTTGAAATTGGAATGTAAAATAAGTATACTTTATTTTTGATTAGGTACTTTTTCCTCGCGCACTTATATTTTTTATAGCGCTAGGATATTTTTTTCAGTATTGCCAATCTACAGTTGAAGTTCTTTTGAAAAAGGAACGTGCATGCTTTCTGTCGCGCAGCGTGAACCGGAGGACAACGTTCGACTTTTTTTCTAAGTAAGGGACTCGGCAAAGGCCGCCCGCACGAATCCACGACCGGACTACTTTTGACGCACGCTGCCTGCTATCGGCTTGAAGGCGTGGCCAACCCCGCCTCTTTGCTTTTCGCTCCGAGGGGGAAGCTTCGATTTTTGGGTCAGCTGTTAAGCGTCCATTTTAAGCTTTAATTTGTGGCATTTACGGCACTGTGGCGCCATTTAAAATAATGACGCTGTAGATTTTAAGCGGGAAATTGAACAGTTATTTTCGTTTTCCTATTACAGGAGACATTTTTATTGGGTTCGATTTATCTGCGTTGTTTAAATTGGTTGTCGCATTAAAATTTTATTTTTTGGTGATAATGTTCTTAGGAGTGTTTCTTTGTTTTGGATAGGTAGTGTAAAATCAAGGCGACTTTTCTTTAGGTACTAAGAATAAGACACAAACATTTCATAAGCACCAAATGCTCGGTTGCATGTAGTTACCCAATTTATTTTTCATCTTTAAAAACGTAATGTTGGCTATTCATCTTCATTACTTAATAATAAAGCAACAGAATTGGCCATTAACCAAAAAATTTGACGCTCCTGTTCGAATACAGTAGGTACATAATGATATAATGTACGCAAAGACAATGACATCTGGTTCCCCCGCCAATAAGGACGCGAAATATTCGCGTCGGGCGTGTCAGCGCGCGAAAAGTTGGCGTCAAGGAGGAAAAGTCAAAAACCCCGCTATTCTCGGCCCGCCAATCACGGGGTTTCACGGGAAATATCATTTTTAAGAGGGAGGCTTAGGTTGAATTTAGGATTCTATGTAATAAATTAGGTGTTCTTTAAATGCCTGCATACCTATACCTACTACGTTGAGAATTAAATAGCAGGTAAGTAATGTATTGATGCGTTTTTTGTTTACTTAGGTAAATAGGAAAGTATGTCCATATATTTTTTGCAAACCGTATGGATTCTTAGGTACGTGTTGGGCCCTAACATTTAGGTTGACATTAGATATTCACCAAATACGAATCAAATTTTACTGGTAAGAAAACACCCAAACAATTTGTCCATTCGTCAAACAAATTCACCGTTCTTTATAAATTCACAAAACAAGCGAAAAACTAAAACATTTAACCCAACGCCCTGTCACATTCAGATTCACAAACTAAATCCATTCGGACAAGATAAAAAAGAAACCTTTTTCAAAACCACCCTAGGGAATCCCGAAAACTACACAAGTCAATCGCCAAACTCCATTCTATTAAACAGTTTTATCCACCCACCTCCCTTAAAATCCCCCAGATTCACCCCTATTTCCCCCAAAATTACATATTTCCCCCCAAACCGAGCTTTTTAGTGACAGTTCAATAAAGCAAACCAACCAATCATAGCAAACATCGGCCAGTATAAGCCAATAGGATTAACGCGACAACATCTCGTTCTATCTTTAGCCTTTTCGGATAAAGCTGTCTTTGTCTAACTCATGGACGACGGATTCTTGATTCGATTTCAATTGGATTGGATTTTTTTCTATTGTCTTTCAATTTGTGGTTACGACTTATGTATTGTTAAAGGATTATCAAGATAGGAAGGATAGCTTTTACTTCTTTTTAAGATTATTTTTATTGTAAGCTTGGTTCAGACACAGAAGCATTTTAAAATGCTGAGTTAGGAAATTGTGTCAATATATCTATGAGATAATCTCTTTGATAATTGTTGAACATTATTTACCTATCTACAGAGTTTTTGTTTTTTTTATTACCTAATGGTAATATATGGAGGATAAATCAATAAAAGCTTACCTTGGTAATAAATTCAATTTATTGTTAGCTTATCAATTATTACCATAAAGGTAGTAGGTACTAGGTAGGTAAGTAGTAGATTCTTAAAAATCTAGCAGTTTTAGATCCAGCACAACATCACATATACAACTTGAAGTAATGAATTTCTGTTAGGTACCTACGAATTTCGCTATAAGCACCTACCTACTTATTAGAAATTTTGTGACACCTACAACCTATGGTCCAAAGTTCTGCGTGTGCTACCTACTTACTTCATACAAGACCTACTGGGCGGAATTTAATAATGTCAAACTGCATTTACGCATAGAACGCAGCGCCACCGAGCGCCACTCTTTACTGAACAGATAAGTTGGTAGGACTGTGATAAATCATTTGTACATTTTCTATTGCAACATTTTGTGACGGCCTGTTTGGTGTGGAGGTAAGTACCCTTGCCTTCCATGCCAGAGGTCCCGGGTCCGAATCCTGGTAGAGGCAGATGTTTTATTATATTTGCTTTCTAGTCATGGATGTGTTTTTATATGAAAAAAAATATCATTGTGCTTACCTATATATTTCTTAAGTTTATTTATCCGTTATCTAGTATCCATAACAAAAGTTAATTTGGGCTAGATAATGTGGTGTGACTGTAACAAATATTTATTATTATTATTATTTGGCGAGCACCGGAACCGAAACTTGGGACTGTCAGACCGAGAAGCCAGCGTCTGAATCACTGCGTCAACGCGCTCATTACAATATTTTTTTGATTGTTATTTAATGATCAAGTCGATTTTTCTTTCTTTAGGGATCGTAGGAAAAACAAAGACCACGTGACCCACCCGGTGGTAAGCGTCATCCGCGCCCATGGACATTATTTGTTGTAATATGCGATTCAAATGAGAATAAGAACGTCAATGACCTTTATCTGTCAAATTATACTTGAAAATTATGTTCTGCAAAGAAAGCTTTTTTGCACAAAAATGATTTATTTTACTTATTTATTAAAGTATTAAATCGAAAAGAACATTTTCAAAATAAAACTATATTCAATAAATGGTCGGTTATGAGTTAATAAAAAGGCACAAACCAACAAAAAATCAACCTCAAAAATAACATTTTCAACTCTCACGGTTTATAATTTTGAGGTTGCCACCTTACAATTCTAATTTTAATCCAATGGCATGACAAAAACTTCAAATGTGAGAAAGCCAAATTGAGAGTTTGACGCTAGAAGCAAATGTTTGTTTCAATAAATTCTATTTAAAAAAATTCTTTTATTGCTCACGCTACCTAACCGGTTCGAATTGACAGCTATGACGTCACAATATTGAAACGCTTAGATATTTCATTTAGGTATTAATAGTGATCGTGATTATTATCTCGACCAATAACGCGTTGCCAGTAATGGCAGAGCCGGTTTCTTCCCTTTAATCGGAACACAACCACGTAAAGTGATATGTTGATGGTCAGAATAGGAAGGGTGTCGTACCGCCCCAGCCCCAGACGGGACCTTAACAAGGAAACCATACAATAACAAGATTGCATACAACTGTCCTAGGTTTGCGCGAATTCCTCACAGTCAAAACATCAACATTAATTCCCTTATCTAATGGGAATGGGTTTAAGAATGTTCGTCGTTTGGATACTTGGGGGGAAGGGAGACTTGCCGAGCTAACAGATTCAGATAATAATAATTTTGTATAGACATAAAGAGACATTGTAAATTTATTTTGAAAAAATTATACCCATGATGTTTCTTGCCAGTTCCGCCAGAGTCTTGCCAGAAGGTTTTTCCGAACTGGTGGTAGTCATGTTTTATTTGACGTCAATAAGAACAAGTAATTGTCAATGTTGAGAAATAAATATTGGAATTTGAATGTCCGAGACGCCGTTATAGATACATGTACATATATCACAGTATATACCTATTCATACTTCGATCTAGAAAAGGACATACGGTACCTTTTACCCAGAGAAAACATTGCTAGCCCTTTAAAAAGCTAGAGCTAGAAGCTCGTTGCAGTAAGCAGGTTTTTAGAATGGTTTGATAAGCTCGTTTGAAGTACCCATCTCAGGCATGGCTCCTGTCACCTGCAGGTATTTTAAGATACCTATACATCATACTTTTTTAGTATTTTGTTCTTCACTGCACTAACTGTTCCTACCTACTGAATCAGCTTAGTACCTACAAGTACTTTTCGAAATCAAACTCGTTAGTATAGCAGTGGGGCTTCTAAGAATAGATTTTATTGATCGAATTTATACTTTATCATTACTGCGTCTAAGTCTATATTTGCTGAGAAGGCTATAACACTGGTCAACGAGAAAATTTAAAATTTTTGCGCATGGGTTTTACTTAATATATTCTGATTATATAAGCACATATAAAAAAAAATGTGGTGAAAAATCGAAAATATTTGCTTTTTAAGAACTTAGAACGATTTTACGGTTTTTGATTATCGCGCCCAATGAATGTCGGTTTTTGCGCGCTATCGGTGTAGAAAGAGAGGTAAGAGGGTGTGTAGTAGTGTTCTTGCGTTGCTCGATGGGTACGACCGTATGTGTTTGAATATTACAGAGAAATAACGTGTTTCATACCTTTTTTCGCTGTATCGACCTGTAAAAATCTCTTAAACGTGAGTCCGAAGCTTACAAATATTTGAAAAGTTTTTTTCCAAAGCTTTCAGAAGCGAAAATTAGAGCTGGAATCTTTGTACCTATCCCTCAAATAAAAAAATTATGAGTTGTGATATTTTCCTGGAGTTACTTAGCGATACAGAGAAAAAACCCTGGAACAGTTTTAAGTTGGTAGTTCATGGTTTCCTTGGAAACCGTAGACCTGAAAATTATGACGACCTAATCACTGACATGATTACGAATTTTTCCATCATCGGATGTAGAATGTCTCTAAAAATGCATATGTTACATTCTCATTTTAATTAATTGAAAGATAATATGGGAGCTTATTCGGAAGAACAAGGGGAACGTTTCCATCACGATACAATGGAATTTGACAGACGTTACCAAGGCCAGTATTCTGAAAGCATGACGGGAGACTATATATGTTTGGGGGTCAAAACAGAAACTTCTACTGAACATGACAGGAAAAGTAAAATTGTTCATTTTTAAACATTTTAACTCTATTTTAAAGCTTCTATTTTATTTTTTGCCGCCGAAGCAACACCCTCCCGGGAGGGATGTGGAAGATGCGTCATGCATACCGCCGCAGGAACAAACCGACCTCTGCGCGGGTGATGTGGGACTCACCAGAATGGCACCTACCCACTAAAAACCACCTGTTGGCTGTGGCAATGTTTTACCGTTAGCCTTCATCGGAAGCGACACCCGTGGTAAAACTTTTATTGTAAGAAAAAAATCATAAAAGGATGTTCGGCATCATCTCTATGTCAATTTTTTATGTATTTTCATTGGTTTTCATTTTCCCATTTTTTACTCATAAAAGCAAACTCAGAACTATTTTTTGTTCGTTTTCTTATTTCTAGATATAAAAGCAATAAAAATAAATTATGCATAACCCGTGAGCAAAAATGCTGTAGACAAGTGATTAGATACCTAAGTAAGAGCTCCGGAAGTAGGTACCTTACCGTTTACAATCTCTGAGTGTGGCGGTAATTATAGTAAGACTTAATTGGAATTAGATTATAAAAGAGTCAATATTGTCTACCTATATTTGTCTCAAAATCACTTAGTGTAATAATAGACCCTTACCTATTAAGATACCCAAAAACTCATAGGTTACAAAACTTTCTACACAAAATCTCCAAAACGTTAAAAACTAGTTTACTACCATACATTTATCAAAACGCCATCAATTTATTCACGAATCGGATCATAATGGTAAAAACAAGAAATGTCAGTAGCACAGCTTATTTCTGTTGGATCTAGTAAATTGGATAATGCACACAGCAGGTGGCGCCGCCACGGGAGGTGGCCCTTGTCGGAAACAGATGACGTTTAACTGTCATGGCGGACATGCGATTTTGTCGTTAATTTGAATGTTGAATTAATATTGTTGTTGCGTGTAACATTTTGTTGGTTTAAATGTAACCAAAATGGCATCTTCCTTGCGAATGAACTGATATTGATGCGGCTTGATTTGTCTAAAGCTGAATTCATCCTTAGCCATGTTTGAATACTATTTTATTAATCATGTGTTCATCAGATAGGTCCGTTTGGGTTAGTAAGACACTTAAAAGAGAAAAAAAAACTCAATGACAAGTGAAATATATTTGATTAAAACACCATAGATATTATCGATTTATTTTTTTCAATACTTCAATATACGTGTTACCGGCTTTTAAATAAACCTGTACCTACTAGCAAAAACGTTATATAATTTCAGACTTATACTTATACGATTCAGTTTCGAAGCAATCGTTTAAATGGTATTTAGATCAAAGTCGTGATTTATAGACGTTTATCTCACGACATTTTACCAGCGCGACTAAATTGGTGTTAATTGTAACGTTTATTAGACAAGGTGTTGGTAGCAAAAACGTTTCAATTGCATACAAGGCATAAAAGACACTGGTTAGATTAAGTTATTTAGGTTAAGTAGGAATCTTTAATGTAACTATTACATAACCTTGTGACGGTTGTCTATTTCGACCTCTTTTTGTCAGTAAATTTTATTTTTTTTGTCGTTCCCGACGTAATTTTAAACTAGGAATTACGTAGTGTCGGAGAACGGCAATGTTTTGATTTGACAAGTCAGTCACGAAATATTATCCATCAAAGCAACTTGAATCTATTTATTTATTATTGTTTCTGAGTTTATTATTCAAAATTACATAGTTAAGATATTTTATTATCTACAATCAAAGTTTTTTTTAAGAAACCTATAATTTATTTTTACGTTCACGAGTGTGCGTAGCCAAAATTTTTGGCATTTTTGTATATTTTTAATTTTACCGAAAAAATAAACATAGAAGAGAGTTTTGGTGTTTTACTGGTACTACGTCACATACTGGCGCCCGAATATTCAAACGTAGTTTATGGAGAAGAGAGGAGGAACTATATCAACAGAAGAATTGCAACATTAAAAATAAATTTTTTATAATTATTATTGAGGTCAGGCATAAAACTTTATTTGTTACCATTTTCAATCATTAACATTCACTATAATATATTTATATATATATCTACTATAATATATCTACTATAATATATCAAAATACTGCTAAATTATTCAGACATTTAAGTTTCTTTAGTTTCTTTCGTTATAATATCCTTGAAGAAATTTTCTGAAGACACAACATTCTATAACCCAGTAATTTCACTATTTAAATAACATTTTCTATTCATTTTTATCACTCGAAAATACGTATATTTTTAAGGCTCTATTCTGCATAACGACTATTAACAAATTTGTTTCACTTTAACATTTTTTTTTTGATTTTGCAATGAATTTTTCACAATTAAATAAACCTGAAATAATTTATGAATTAAAAATCAGAAATATAAATTTTTCTTCGACGCAATCTGTAGACGAACTACGATCATTATTATTAAATATTAATGTAGATTCTGAAACAGAAATTTTACAAAATAGCCCTGAAGAATTTTCAGAAGATATTAATACCATTAAAAAAATTTAAAACTTGTTGAAGCTTGTATAAACTCTTATCCTATTAGGAAACAAAAAATTTCACCTTATTTAACTCATATAAGAACAAGATTAGGCCTCATTGACATTACATCAGATTTATCTTCAGAGCAGTTAGATTTAATAAATTCATGTTGGAATGATTTAACTCAATTAGACTCACGTTTTAAAAATTTGGAAAAATCACCAACACATTCCACATATCATTCCGCAGAATCTATACAAAATATTAATCTACAACCCCTTTCTTTTTTCGAAGCATTAACTGATAAGGTCAGTAAAATTACAGAAAATCGAACTAACAATGATTTAAAAAGATTTATTTATAAAGGTGAAGGTTGTCCAAAGGATTTTATTCAAAAACTTGAAGAATTTTCACAAATAAAAAATATTTCTGTAAAATCTTTATTCTCACATATTTATGATATTTTATCTGGATCTGCTCTTGATTGGTTTAGAGCTAGAAAGTCGACTATTAATGACTGGTCATCTTTCCGATCGGCATTGTTGAATGATTTTGCAATTACCGATTACGATTATAAACTAAAAAAAGTAATCGATGCTCGTAAACAAAAACATAATGAGAGAATTATCATCTACTTTGCTACAATGGAATCTCTTTTTTCAAAGCTCTTGGAACCAATGTCCGAAAAAGAAAAAATTAATACTCTTGTTAGAAATCTTAAACCTGAATTCACATTACGTCTTTCACCTACTAATTTACATACTGTAAATTCCCTCTTGGAATCATGCAAATTTACAGAAAGCATTCTCCAAGTTTCTAATAATACATCTTACTACTCTTCATCATCACCACCAGATCATTATCATTCTTTTCCTATTCCTTCTACATCAAATTCTAATAACAAATCGTATAATAATACTCTACTTTCACATAATCAACCATATATTCCTGAATTTCCTTTTAAAGCTTGTACATATAATTCCATAGCAGCTGTAGCTAATCCATTACCTAATACTGTAGCTGCAATTAATAAAAATCAGAATTTTTTATAAATTCACTTGCCCACGTTGTAGATCTAATACACATTTATTAAAAGACTGTACTAACACTAATATAGTGTGTTTTCGTTGTGGAAAAAAAGACTTTATTACTAGTAAATTTCCTAATTGTAATAAGTCGATTTCAAAAAACTAAATTACGAGGAGTGCATAAACAAAAATAATGGTATTAAATCATCAAATTTTGACAAAAAAGGTTGGGATACATGGTTAAAAACTTTAACAATTTTTTTTAAATCTTATAACACTTGTGCTCTCCTCTTTAATAAAACATCAGATTTTGAACGTCCTTATTTACATATAAAAGTAAACGATTTAATTTTAAATGGTCTTTTAGATAGTGGTAGTGCTATCACTATATTGGGTAATAATTCTCATAAAATTTTATCACAACATGGTCTTTTTATGCAAAAAACTGTTTAATAAAAGGTAATGTTGCAAACGGACAAACTATTTCTTCTATCGGCATTATTACTCTTCCTACTTTTTATAACAATAAATTTGCGTTAATTACAGCTCATGTGATCCCAGAAATCACTGAATCACTCATTTTGGGTATTGATTTTTGGAAAACTTTTAATCTTGCTCCGGATATTCTTAGTAATATCACATTACAACCTTCAAATTTAAACTCATCTTTTCTCATTAATACAGATCCTAACTTTCATTTACATGAATACCATTCTTTAACAGATACACAAAAAATTATTGCAGATGCAATTATGGAAAAGTTTAGGTTGATTTCAACTGAATGTAAACCTTTAGGTCATACTCATTTAGTCGAACATTTCATCGACACTGGAGACCATCCACCTATTCGTCAACGCTGTTACAGACTTTCTCCTGAGAAACAAAAAGCTCTTTGTAAAGAAGTTGATGATATGTTACAATTAGATGTCATTGAACCCAGTGACAGCCCATGGCTGAACCCAATTATTATTACACCTAAAAAGATGGTACTTGGCGATTTTGTATTGATAGTCGTAAATTAAACGATATCACAAAAAAAGATGCTTACAAACTTCCTTTCATTTCTGATATATTAGATAACCTTAAAGATGCTAAATTTATATCATCTATTGACATTGCTAAAGCGTTTTGGAATATTCCCTTAAAAAAAGAGGATAAACTCAAAACTGCATTCCATGTTCCAGGCCGAGGAATGTTTCAATTTAAAGTTATGCCATTTGGTTTAACTAATGCACCTGCTACCCAACAAAGATTCATTGAAAATCTACTAAATGACCTTACAAATGATAATAATGTTTTCTATTTTATCGACGATATAGTCTGTATCTCTCAAACCTTTGAACAACATGTCGATATACTTACTAAAATTCTTAAAAAACTTTCAGATGCCAATCTCACAGTCAATTTTCCAAAATGTTCATTTTTCCGGAAAGAATTAAAGTACTTAGGCTATGTAGTTAATGAAAATGGTTTAAAAACGGATCCTAAAAAAGTTCAAGCTATTCTTGATATACAAACTCCAAAATCTGCTAAGGAGGTCAAACGTTTTTTGGGTACTGCCAGCTGGTACAGACGTTTTGTACCTAATTTAAGCACCCTTGCAGCACCGTTAACTAAATTAACTTCTACAAGCAAAAAATCACCTCCATTTAAGTGGTCTGATGAAGCTGAAATTGCTTTCAAGGCTATTAAGCAAGCTTTAATTAGTACACCAGTTCTGGCATGTCCAGATTTCTCTAAACCATTTGCTGTTCATTGTGATGCCTCTTCCTATGGCATTGGCGCAATGTTAACTCAGGAAGTCGATAATATTGATAAACCTATTGCTTATATGAGTAAATCACTTACAGGCGCTCAAAAGAATTATTCAGTCACTGAACGTGAACTTTTAAGTGTTATTACGGCACTAGAGCATTGGCGTTGTTATTTAGATAATGGATTACAATTTACAATTTATACTGATCACGCAGCCCTTCAGTGGTTTATGCATTTAAATAATCCTACTGGCAGATTAGCTCGATGGAGTATTCGTTTATCTATGTTTAATTTCGTAATTAAACACAAAAAAGGCTCAGATCATGTCGTACCAGATACTTTATCACGTATAAAACCAATTGATTTAATTAATTTTTCTACTTCTCAAACTAAAGACACTTGGTATTTAGCAATTTATAATAAATGTTTATCATTTCCTTCTAGTACTCCGGATTACATGATTCATAATAATAAATTGTTTAGATTTTGTAGATCTAACACATTATTTAACTCTGAATTTAATTGGAAACAAGTAATACCATTAGAATTTAGGGAATCTGTTATTACACAAAATCATTCTACTCCCCAAACGGCACATTTTGGTACTTTTAAAACATACCATAGAATTAAAAATCTCTATTTTTGGCCTGGCATGTATAAAGACGTAGCCATGTTTATTGCTAAGTGCGAGACTTGTTTAGCTACCAAGCACCAAAATCAAAACTTAATTGGTTTAATGGGCAAACCCAAACATTGTTCACGCCCTTTCCAATGTTTATCCATAGATTTGATAGGTCCACTTCCTACTTCACGTAAGCAGAATAGATTTCTATTTGTAGTTACTTGTTGTTTTTCCAAATATTGTTTGTTATTTCCAATAAAACATGCAACCGCTTCTATTATTCGCCATATATTGGACAATTTAGTTTTTATGGTTTATGGAGTTCCAGAAACTATTATATTAGATAATGGTCCTCAAATGATAAGTACAGAATTATCTGAATTATTTAAATTTTACAACATACCAAAAATACATTACACCCCACGTTACTGTCCACAGGTTAACACCGTTGAGCGTTACAATAAAACTATTGTAACGGCGATTGCAGCTTTTATAGATAAAGATCACAGAACTTGGGATACCTATATAAACAAAATACAGTTTGCTATTAATACTGCGGTTAATGAAACCACAAAATTCACTCCATCATTTTTAGTATTTGGTAGAGAAGCTGTTACATGTGGATCTATCTACAAAAATAAAGATTCCAGAGATGAACTAATTTTCAGTCCTAGGGATGTATATGCTGAAAACATAGGACAATTAATACCTATCTTTTCCGAAGTACAGAAGCGGTTATTTAATGCACATCAATATAATGCAACTTATTATAACAAACATCATCAGAATTTAGAATTTAATAACGGTGATATTGTTTGGAGGCGAAACCATGTAATAAGTTCCTCTAAAAAACATTTTTGTGCTAAGTTTGCACCCAAATTTATTAAATGTAAAGTTTCAAATAAAGTTTCACCATTAATTTACGATTTAGTGGATATGAATAATAACCCATTAGGTCGTTGGCATATCAGAGACATTAAACCTCTACCGCGTTTAACTTCTTCTTTGAGTGACTAGATTGGTTGTTACCAATTACTTTATATGAATTCATATATAATTATTGCTAATTATCTCACGGCGAGCATAAGCCGATTCTTTTTGTCTTATTTTTTTTTCTCTATGCACCTCATTATCGTTTGGCTATACCATTAACATTGACGTTGGTCAAAACTTATAATTAATTATCATCATCGTAGTATTAGGTTAACTTTTTGTGTAATTTATTTAATATTTGCAATTCTAATTTTTTTCTTCTCAATTTTTTTTTCAAGCGGTTTGCAACTTGTAAAATTAAGCCTTCTGCACGAGCGTTTATTAAGGTAACTCGTTAAACTAAACCATACCTATGTGTATTATTTATACGCTTGAATCACTTTCCTGTGAGAATTATTTTCATATCTTTATTACATAAATATTTTAATTACTTCACAAAAGACCCTTGGATTTTATTTAAAAGTCAATATTTCACGACTGGCTATGATTTTCTTTTCTTTCCGGCATATTTATTTCAGTCTTTAACTGAAACTTGTTTATAGTAATCACCGTGCGGGAGTTAGCGACACGTTAAAGAAGCCATAAGCTATTAATATTTTCAGCGGATGGCAACTATTAAAGCCTTTTGCCGTTGCGTTCAACTCTGTTGAGTTGACTTATTTAGGATACGATTCCTCATAAGCAACTCTAACTGCATGATGTTTTATTTCCAGTAGTTGGAATAAGACTAGTATGATAGAGAACGTATGTTGTAATTATAATGTACGTTGATGGAGTTGAACGATGTATATTAACATTGTATATTCCAGGAACATGTTTAAAATTTTATCATTCATGAACCATGTAATTTAAGATAATTATTTAGGATTTTTTTTTTCTCTCTCTCGTCTGTTTTGTTTTCTTTTTCTATTAAATAATTTGTTGATATGCAATATATCAGTATTATTTTTTTTTTTTCATATATACAGGATGTTTTTTCAGAAAAATTCTTCTATAGGATGTTAATATTAATTTTCATTTTGCTTTTAATTATTATTTTTTTTTGATTGTTCTTTCATTTAGCAGATTAAATATTAAAATTCGATATGTATATGCGGTTTATTTTGATTTGGTTTGAATTTGAAATTTTACTAAAAAAAATCTTTCAGATTTTTTTTTTCCCGGCCCCCGGGGTAATGACGGTTGTCTATTTCGACCTCTTTTTGTCAGTAAATTTTATTTTTTTTGTCGTTCCCGACGTAATTTTAAACTAGGAATTACGTAGTGTCGGAGAACGGCAATGTTTTGATTTGACAAGTCAGTCACGAAATATTATCCATCAAAGCAACTTGAATCTATTTATTTATTATTGTTTCTGAGTTTATTATTCAAAATTACATAGTTAAGATATTTTATTATCTACAATCAAAGTTTTTTTTAAGAAACCTATAATTTATTTTTACGTTCACGAGTGTGCGTAGCCAAAATTTTTGGCATTTTTGTATATTTTTAATTTTACCGAAAAAATAAACATAGAAGAGAGTTTTGGTGTTTTACTGGTACTACGTTACAACCTATATTACCTAACAAAAATAGATGTGTTTTGTATTAGATTTTATAAATAAGCTTAAGAAACTTCACTAGTTTAGAACAAGGTGCTAAATATGTTTTTTTGGTTGAAATCGTATCGCGTATATTCGATACGATTGCTATAATCGTAGGTAATCAACGTGTAGGTATCCATTAGACAATAAGCTGTTAACTTTTAAATATTATATATTGTTAAAGTTATTAAAATATTAGGTCTTTACCTATGAAATTGCCGTTTTTCACGAAATAAATGAAGCGTAATTTTTTTATATATTTTTTATTTCTATTAATCAAAATAATCACCCATGCAATCAATGCATCTTTGCCAACGCATTGGTAGCTTATTGATGCCTTTCTTGAAGAAATCAGCTGGACGGGAGGCAACAAATTCTTCAAAGGCATTTTGTACTGCCTCTCGGGTATTGAATTTTTTTCCCGCCAAGAAGTTATCCAAATTCTGGAAAAAGTAGAAGTCTGTAGGCGCAAGGTCTGGTGAGTACGGCGGATGACGGAGAACTTCCAACCCCAACTCTTGTAGCTTGGAGACCGTCTGCTGTGCAGTATGAGGTCGCGCGTTGTCGTGCAGGAGCAGTGGAGCCGAACGATTGACCAAAGCTGGTTGGAGTGTGTGTTCAGTTCTTCACAGTACACATCTGCAGTAATGCTTGTCCCGTTTGGCAAGAGGTTTGATGAATTACACCCGCGTTAGACCACCAAACAGTGACCATCACTTTTCTAGGGATAATTTTTCGTTTAGGGCATTGTTTGGGTGCTGAACCAGGGTCCAACCAACTTGCTGAGCGCTTACGATTGTCAAACAGGATCCATTTGTCGTCACAAGTAACAATGCGGTTCAGAATTCCTTCATTTGTATGCCTGCTGAGCAGTGCAAGGCACGTCTCCACGCGTACTTCGCGCTGGCGGTCATTGAGTTCGTGGGGTACCCATTTGTCAAGCTTTTTTACCTTGCCAATTTGACGCAAATGGACCAATATTGTTTTGATGCTAACTTCGAAAGCTGCTGCTAATTCAGCCGTGGATTGAGTTTCATCAGCTTCCACAATTGCCTTTAATTCGTCATTGTCGACCAAAGTTTTCGGACGACCACGGGGTACATTTTTCAGGTCAAAATTTCCAGAACGGAAGCGGGTAAACCAATAACGGGTGGTGCGTTCGTTTGTAGTGTTCGCTCCGTAAACGTCGTTGATGTTGCGTGCCGCTTGTGCCGCTTTGCTGCTACGACGGTACTCATACTCCATAATTACTCGAATTTTTAACTTATCCATGATGACGAAAAATGTTCGAATGCGTTGAAAACAAAACACTAACTATTAAACAAATGACGATTTTAGAAAAAGAATTCCATGTTTTTCAAATTAAATTAATTTGAAATTAGAATTATCAGTCAAAAATGAAAATATTTTCATTTGAAATGGCCAGTACGGCAAAACGGCAGTTTCATAGGTAAAGACCTATTAATACAGTTGTATCAGTTAAATAATGAGTATAATTAAAGATAACGTATTAATGAATATCATAAAACTTTATTTGATATTATTACGTATAACCAACAGTAGATAACTGAATTATTTCTATTGATCTTTTTAAATTTTTTTTTTTTATATTAAGCTCCAGTCAATAAAACAAATGAAAATTTGTTAATAAATCGTTACGATAATAGAATCTAATGTTATCGACACCTTTGAAATTTTTCTCTTTATTTCCTAATTCACTTCTTTACATTTCTGAGTGTAGCAGAAAGTGGAAAATAAAACAAGTGATTACTTACAAGTTACTCTTTAATTTATATTTTTGTGTATCCTAGTCCATAGTCGCTTTGCCTTTCAAGTTGTTGAAAATCTTTTTGATTCAAATAATTATCTTTATTAGAAATCATTGCCGTGGGAACAATGATCTGGTCTTTGTAATCGTATTTTCAAACACTAGAAGATGTCCATTCCTTCTCAGGTTCATAAATTAAAAAAATATGTTGAGTTTGAGGAACCCTAAAGCCAAAGTAACGGCGGAAGGAGTAGTGTCTTATTGTTGTGTAAGAGTCGTAAAACGTTTGAAATGGACGAAGATTCAGTAAAAAAATTCTTGCAAAAATGTATTACAATAATTAAAACGCGAAAGGCGTGAAAAATTTCACTGAAACACATACCTATACTTATTATCGAAAAATTAAAGTATAAGAGATATGTATCATAGGCATAGGCATAAGTCGTACCTAATTGAACTACCTACTACATAATATGTACGAATATGTAGTAGGTAATCTCTGTACCTACCTATTCATTGGAAATATTTAAATTGGAAACTGCGTGTAGTGGAGGTGTGCAAAAAACTAAAAAACTAGGTTTATGTCATTATTATAAAAAATATTAATCATCTACCAGAAAACTTAAAATTATTGTCTTTAAATACCTAAGTTGAAAATTGAATTATCAAAGTGGGTAAAAATGTTTGTTGGTATACACTATACGACTTTTTAAAATTAAAATTCAGATATAAGATATGACAAATTGTAGTGTAATAAATATACTCTTAAGAACTTTCTTTTTTCAATAATTTATAATAGTAATAATAATAACAATGTACGCGCTACCTAATATTGTGTAAAATTAGGAATTTCAATTTTAATGTTTTAATTATTTGGTTACTTTAAATTTTTTCTAGTACATATCTAACGTTCATCAATCGCTAAACGCCATCTAAATAACTGAAACACGACCATAAAATAATGTAAAATTCGCGTCATTTGACCGATCTTAAACCACCAATGGGAAATGAAAAACCTTCTTTCAAGGTTTATACAAAGTTAAATTATTGTTAGTTGGGTTGTATGTCAAAATGTAAGTATGTATGTATGTAAGTATGTCAAAACAATTCAGTTCCAAAACACATTTACAGGGTAAGCCAAATAACCCGAACAGACATAGAAACTTTTATTTTTATAGGTCTTAAATTGTATGTTATAGGTATTATTAGCACAATCCAGCCATTCAAAAATTATGCATCCATTGTCTCTTCGGTCCCGGTTCTTTTAAACACACAAATTTATCGAAGATAAAAGATATTTAAGCACTTTCAGTAATCATCACATCGCTATTCGTGTTTGCGTATTTGTCTTATTCGCGCAAATACGACGATGTTAAATGACTCTATTCGCCTATTCGTACAAACAAGACGAATACTTACGCGAATACAGGAGACCGCGTATCCATCCGCTTGTCGGTTTTTGTTAACAGATCAAAGGATTGCAAATACTTCGAATATGTAGGTAAGTTTAACGTCCACACATCGCGGTGCGGACGTATTTAATTTTTTTTCAGTTTGCGACAAACTTTTTGGAGCAAAAACCCAAGCAAAGTTAATGGAAATTTTAAAGAGATTAAAAACATTTTATCTTTGCGTTCGAGACTAGCAAAAACATTCGTGAATGTTCGGCATATTCTTTGTTAATGAATATGTGTAAGATGTGTTATTCGGACTTCCAATACGAATATAAGCAAACAAAGGTGAAAAAAATGCGAGCACCGAATAGCGATGTGAAGTCGCACCATTACGGTTGTTTCTTTCTAATGTTTTATGAATTTTCAACGATATTACTTACTAAATTTAGTATCCTAATACAATACAATGTTACCAAGTTTATAAGTAAGGCCGATGAAAGTACCTGCGCAGAAGTAACATTTCTAGAGGTGCGAAAATATTTTTTCCATCAACTGTACAAATGTTAGTGATCGAGATAGCACGATTGTAGTGCAGTTTATATATTTTAGATCTTAACATAACACTATATGGTCTGTATTTCATTGATAGACCTGTAAATCGAGTACCAACCCAAATGGTAAAATCATATTATTATACACTCAAGTTACACTAAGTTACATTATACACTAAGTTCGCTTCCCTTTGTACGTGAGTTCAAGTGGAGGTTAATATTTTAGAGAAAAAGAAGGAAAATGTATACACAATCCTACATAATGTTATACAACCAACATAGCAATGAGTTGTGTAAAAATTAAGGGCTGTTTTTACATTTTCAAAAAATTGCATGCGAGCTGGTATATTATAACCTCATTTACGTATTATGTAAACTTATTCTTACTTTCTTAAAAAGTGTAACCATAATGTGTCCTGGGTAATTAGGAGAGATGGCCATAAGCTGTTTGAGAAAGATGGCCATACAGCAATCCCAATAATAACAATATCTTAGAGTAGTGATGACTATGAAGAGCCAGTACTGTGTGATTTTTCATACGAGAATATGATCAAATAAGAGAATAACTGCTAACTGTGGAGGAAACTACGAGCTGAATTACATCACTGAGGATTGGATTCAGTTTGTCTTGTGAAATGTTTGGGTTCATGAACATTTTACGAACCCAGTTTGAATATAAGTTCCCCGCATGTGGGCAAGAGCATTTAAAAAATCATGAGAACCAAAAGAACTTAAAACCAAAGAGCAAGAAGGAATATGGAGATGGTGTTGAATAACACTGGCTATCTCAAACCTGGGTGAGACCCCAAGTGCCAGGGGGAGATAACGGCCAAACGTAATTTAACATAAATTCCCATAACTACCATGATTAGCTCTTAAACAGAGCCTTGACTAAAAATATAGCGAGATAAACTGCCTGTAGCAGAAAAAAGATCACCAAAACACTGTCTTTGATGTTTTTACAGGTTTTCAATATTCATATTGACAGATTAGAAGCAATTCAAAGACGTTTTCTTCGTAGCTTGTGTACTAAGTTCGGTATGAGGCGCAAGCTACCGACATATGAAACCAGGCTAGAATTCTATCGCGTTGAAACACTTCTGTCAAGACGGAATAACCACGAACTGGCCGTGATTTATAAAATTTTTAATAAATGGGACGCCTCAGATTTGTTAAGTCAGTTTTCACTGAAAGTCGGGGATAAACAGAAGGTAAAAAAATTGTTTTATATACCTTTTTGTAATAATAATGTCACTTATAATGATGCATTGTATCGCATGTGCAGATCATATAATGGGAAGTGTAAAAATGTGGATATTTTTTCTCAAAACCTCAATAACTTTCTCAAATTTTCAAAAATGTAAAAATATTTTTGTTTCTTATTTTAGTCGTCAACTTTTTTTTTGTTGTTTTTTTTTGTTTAAAAAAAACACATTGTTAGTTATTAAGTTAATATAATTGTGTGTTGCCTACTAAATTAAAATTAGGTATATAATTTAAATGCTGTGCATAGCAATAATTGCGGTGCAATTTATAAAATATTATAATAATAATAGGTCTTTACCTATGAAACTGCCGTTTTGCCGTACTGGCCATTTCAAATGAAAATATTTTTTTTTTACTGATAATTCTAATTTCAAATTAATTTCATTTGACAAACATGGAATTCTTTTTCTAAAATCGTCATTTGTTTAATAGTTAATGTTTTGTTTTCAACGCATTCGAACATTTTTCGTCATCATGGATAAGTTAAAAATTCGAGTAATTATGGAGTATGAGTACCGTCGTGGCAGCAAAGCGGCACAAGCGGCACGCAACATCAACGACGTTTACGGAGCGAACAATACAAACGAACGCACCACCGCTTCCGTTCTGGAAATTTTGACCTGAAAAATGAACCCCGTGGTCGTCCGAAAACTTTGGTCGACAATGACGAATTAAAGGCAATTGTGGAAGCTGATGAAACTCAATCCACGGCTGAATTAGCAGCAGCTTTCGACGTTAGCATTAAAACAATATTGGTCCATTTGCGTCAAATTGGCAAGGTAAAAAAGCTTGACAAATGGGTACCCCACGAACTCAATGACCGCCAGCGCGAAGTACGCGTGGAGACGTGCCTTGCACTGCTCAGCAGGCATACAAATGAAGGAATTCTGAACCGCATTGTTACTTGTGACGACAAATGGATCCTGTTTGACAATCGTAAGCGCTCAGCAAGTTGGTTGGACACTGGTTCAGCACCCAAACAATGCCCTAAACGAAAACTTACCCCTAGAAAAGTGATGGTCACTGTTTGGTGGTCTAACGCGGGTGTAATTCATCACAGCTTCTTGCCAAACGGGACAAGCATTGCTGCAGATGTGTACTGTGAAGAACTGAACACAATGATGGAGAAGCTCGCACGTCTCCAACTAGCTTTGGTCAATCGTTCGGCTCCAATGCTCCTGCACGAGAACGTGCGACCTTATACTGCACAGCAGACGGTCTCCAAGCTACAAGAGTTGGGGTTGGAAGTTCTCCGCCATCCGCCGTACTCACCAGACCTTGCACCTACAGACTTCTACTTTTTCCAGAATTTGGATAACTTCTTGGCGGGAAAAAAATTTAATATCCGAGAGGCAGTACAAAATGCCTTTGAAGAATTTGTTGCCTCCCGTCCAGCTGATTTCTTCAAGAAAGGCATCAATAAGCTACCAATGCGTTGGCAAAGATGCATTGATTGCATGGGTGATTATTTTGATTAATAGAAATAAAAAATATATAAAAAATTACGCTTCATTTATTTCGTGAAAAACGGCAATTTCATAGGTAAAGACCTAATATGTATAGTTCTAACCTAATATTAAGATTGTACTCTGTTTTTTGTGCCATTAAATAAATAAATAAACTGAATAATATATTCTGTTATAATCAAAATGGCATCAAATGTTTAATTAATAAGTTTTTTCATAAAATGTTTCATTTGACCTAGCCCAATTTTAGCCTAGCTTATCGATTTATGTAATTGACATACAAAATGAACTCCAAAATTAATTCAAACATTAAACCAGTTAAATCCAGTCCAACAATTCGGATTGAATTAACACTAACGCATGGAATCATTGTAAGCACATTTCAGCTGAGTACCTCTCATACATCCCTTTGTACAGGTAAGTAAGTGCAATTGCATCATGTAGAGTATAGTCAAAGGGTGCATTCGGTACGGTTGGGATATATGTACTGTCATGGACATAATGTTTCTGATAATACGTGGGTTACGGATTAATAGAAGTAGGTATTGGTTGAAAATGTGAGTTATGGTTTTGGGTTGAAACGGTGAGAGGTTTGTTATTTTATTTATTGATAACATTCTTTGTAGTACATGAGAGGAATCTCATGTTTTTCTCAAATTTGAAAAGTGAGATCTATGGACAATTTTATTGAGAAAGTTCCTCAAGTTGGGAGCCTTCATCGAATTCCAAGATTTTAAATACTTTGTCTTCATATTGATGTATTGAAAAGAAGCGATAGTATGTGCACCGTGTCACTGATAAGCAACAATTTAGCATTTTTTGATGGCTAATATGACTACAGACAAGAGACTCATATATTTTGAAAGAGCTAGAATTGTTTAAAGTAAAACATACTCATAAATATAATTAAGGTATTTTATTCGTGTTGTATTGCTAGTATTTGAGCTACATTGGAGTTTATACAGAAAACTTGAGATCCTGGCTAGGTTCCACCCGCGTAACTCTTGACCCCGACGGCCGCGTTTGTTCTAGGGTTAAGGTTGTTTATATTTATATATGTACGTTTATTCCACCCCCCACCCCTCTCAGTTCACTGTATGGTCACCCACAACGCCAGCTCTGCTTACTTTGCGCCACATAGTTGGATTAGAAAAGGGATTCATACCCCTTTTTATAAATAAATATCGTTTGTCCCAGGTCCATCAAATTCAAATATTTATTTCTCAATTTTGATAATTACTCGTTTTTGTTGATATTATATAAAGCATAAAACTACCACCAGTTCGTAAAGAAGAGCTGGCATAATAAATTTACAAGAGCTCTTACATAAGATTGGCATAGATAACTGCTACCATAAGATGCATGTTCGATTCAAAATATTTTGTTCTTAGTGCAGAAAATTTTAAACATTTTGACGTATTATTATTAAATGCAAATAAAAAAATATATTTACATTAAACCATTGCAAAACATCGGAGAGAACAAAGCAGCGTCGTTAAAATTGTTTTTTTGTCTATTAATTTTAAAATTAATGATGTACCAGATAGGGTTGATAATTTATATAGACTAAAAAAAGATATGGGCCAGGATTGAACCTTGACGTACTCCCATTCCCAGAACCGACCCAGACGACCTTTTATGGTTAACCTCAATCTTTTCAATTAAACTACTCAAGTATGAAGTCAAAAGCTCGATTCTCGCTGCGACCGCCGCTTGGTACTGCAACGTTTGCTTGTGCCGTATTTAATAAAAGAGGTTATTGCACAAACAAACTTGCCGACATTTATGACTGGCAACTTATAAGTCTGTCATTATGTTATTTTATTTGTAAAATGTAAAATATATAGAAGATGGATGATTGTTCCATGGCATTCCTTTAGGGAATTCCTTTACGGAATTCTATTGCGGGCTTCGTCCCCAAAATAGTCTAAGAATTGTTCTTGTATGTGATTATAAAATAGATTCATCATAAATAAAAGTAATTTTAAGTTATATGTGTTTTTCCTTTGTTGATTAGGAAGACCTCCCTAGGTTAGATTAGGTCTATCTAGAGTCCCGTACCGCTAGAGTACGGACGTTCCAAGACCACTCCGATTGATCGGTCCCTTCCCAATATTCAGCGGCGCTCAGTTTACTGACAGCACAGACTAGCGTGTTGGTACCGTCATACGGTTTTTCTGGGTTTTTACTCCCTCCGAGCGCTCTCGAAGTGATTTTTTTTCTTTGCGACTAAGTCTCTTAGTTTTCAAAGTGCTGTGATGTGCTTGTGCTGAGTGCTGTGTGTGCCCAGCGTGAAGTATTCTGGTTTTAGTACAGATACCCAACGGTGACAACTAATTTGTACTGATCCAGTCCTTTTATTTTATATATTATTTCCTTTCTACTATTTTATTTATTTACTCTTCTATTTCATTTATCTTTTATCATATTTGTGTCGTTTCGTTTAGGTACATTTGCCCTTTTTGTCGGTAAAGGTTGACCCTAACGCGGTCAAGTCTTTACCTGGGTACCCTTTTTAGGATTGCAAGTAGCGGCCTTTGGCGAACGGTAGCCGCTACCGCGGCCGGAAGCAGATATATCGAAGGCCTTCATGGCCTTCGTTCGGGCGCAGTGTTTAGACATCAGGACACAGTTCGAAAGTGGGCTCAAATCCACAATCAAATCTCCTTCTAAAAAGGAGAGACGGGCACGCCAGCCCGTATCCACCAACCTCTCACGATAGCGCTCTAGCTCGCGCTCGTCCGTGACTTCGTCCACCAGCAATGCATCGTCGATGGATTGCGACATCCCAGCTCCCGTCCAAGCCCTCGAACCCAACGAGGGCTTCACCGTCTTCTAAGCGTCTAAGCGACAAAAAAGGGCCAAGCCTTCGGACTCATCTAGTCATGAGTCCAAAACCCCTAAAAAGCGGACCCCGCAGTCCATGCCATGCACAAAAGAGCTCGACACCGAGCTGTTATTACAGGACCTTCAAATCCAGGGGTTCCCTGTGCAGTCTGTCCACCGCATGTATGGCAAAGATAGGTTGCCATACAATCTAGTATTAGTAACACTAGATCACTCATTTAGAAGGGAAGAAGATTTTCTCTTCTCTCAAGAAGATTTTTAATTTAAAAACCATTGCCAATCTGTCAGGGATCACAGTGGAGGTGCATTCCAAGCCAATGCCATAGATGCCAAGTATATGGCCATACGGCAAGAAACTGTAGAACCAAACCTAGGTGCGTTAAGTGCCTGGGCGATCATGGCACTGCGGAATGCGCGAGAACTCCACAAACCACAGACCTCCCCACGAGACGGTCGGCGATAGAGCCAACTCTTTAGGTTGCCCTAGGGCTCCAAAACCAAACCCCCAAAAGGCTCACAAGGCGAAGCAGAGATATTTAGCCTCTGCTCCTGCCAAGCCCAGCCCACCCGTAAAACCGCAGCCACAATTAACCGATCCTCCCCCGCCACCCAAGAGCGCATGGGTGACCCCGCCTACCATAGTGCGGAAACTCATCGCTTCCCTCGCTTCTCCGCCTTCTCAAGTACAGGTCAACTTAACACCTACTTGCTTGCCTTCACGTCTCCCAGTTAATGGTCGTGCGGAACCACATTTGGACTTCGCGCTGATTAGTGAATTCGCCTCAAGCTTCAACTTGGGCGAAATAACATCTCTGGCACGCAAACTGCGAGCCGCAAAAGGCGACTTTCAGGCGACGTGCCTAGTAGCACTCGAACACCAGGCACTTATCGCCAACGTCCAGAAATTTAATAAACTAACCTTTTAAATGGCGTCCTCTAGAAGAAAACCGCGGTCCCTCACTATCGGCTACTTCAACGCCGATGGTCTTAAACATCAGCGCAATGAAATTCCCGAATTCGTTCGAGAATTTCAAATCGACAACTTACTTGTGCAGGAAACGTTTTTTGAAACCTAGTCACAAGGACCCTAAAATAGCGAACTACAACATCGTTCGCAACGATAGGCTTACCGCTGATAAAGGCGGTACCCTCATCTATTACAAAAGGTCACTGCATTGTATACCTGTCGACCCCCCACAGCTCGAGAATATCAAAGTTTCCTGTTGTAGAATAGCGATGAGCGGCCATCAGCCAATCACGCTAGCATCCATCTATCAACCACCAGACAAAGCTTTACTTCAAAGCGACCTTCAGTCGCTACTCGATATGAGTCCCTCCGTAATACTAGCTGGCGACTTCAGCTCAAAAGATTCATGCTGGTATTCCGTAGTTACCAACCCAAACGATCGTCGGCTTCATCACATGTTAGAGGCGCTAAATTATGATGTAGTGAGTCCTCGGGAACCGACACTATCCCTATAACACAAATCATCACCCCGATATTCTCGATATAGCAATCCTCCAAAGTGTTAAGTTAACGGTTCACTCAGTAGAAGTCATCCACTAGCTTACTTCGGATCACCGACCGGTAGTCATGGAGCTAGGTATCCCAACTGACCCCATTCCTCAAACGAGGTACGCATAGATTAGGTCAATCTAACAGAAGCCCTTAAGGCAATCGACAGCCCCGACCTAAACACCATTCCCGATTCGTTCACATCCATCGAGGAGACCAATGCTGCGATCGGCGCTTTCACCAACCACCTTCAAACTGCTATCAGTGCATCCTCCAGGCAGGTTCCGGCGGCGAATGAACGAGGCTGGGTCCTGCCTGAGGATGTGAGAGAGTTGTTGAGAGCAAAGAACGTAGCTATCCGGGCGTACGATTACGCTCCGACCGTGGCAAACCGTATCTGTATGAGGGCTTTACAGCGATATGTCAAATCTCGCATACGCGAATTGCGGTCTAACAACTGGGACGCGCTTCTTGAAGAGATTTCGCCTTCGCATCTGGCTTACTGGAACTTGGCGAAGTCTCTTAAGATGGACTCTACCGCGTCATCGATGCCTCCACTTCTTAGGCTACCGCCATTGACTCCCGCCTTCGATGACTCCGAAAAAGCTGAAACCCTAGCCGATAGCTTAGCCCACCAATGTACACCAAGTACAGAAAGCACTAACTCCCTCCACATAGAAACTGTGAATAGCACAGTTGAAACTAAATGCGGCAACCCACCGACTGACACCCTCCAACCGGTAACGGTGGAAGAGGTACAATAATAATTAAAAACTTGAAAACCGCGGAAAGCCCCAGGTCTAGACGAAATACCAAATAGGGTTCTGAAAGCTCTCCCACTCGCACTCATACAACTGTTAGTAGTTATATTCAATAACTTACTAACAAACTGCTCCTTTCCGCAAACATGGAAGGAAGCGATTGTCATCAGTATTAGGAAACCTGGAAAACCGGCTAATTTACCTACAAGCTACCGTCCTATTAGTCTGCTCAGTGCGATAGGCAAATAAAGGATCATTTTGAACAGGCTTCGAGAGGTCATCCACTCCAAGCACCTGTTACCAGACGAACAGTTCGGCTTTAGGTCCCGTCACTCCTGCGTCCATCACGGAACACATCTTGGAGCAAAGGAACGTAGGTTGAAAACCGATAGGCACGGATGCACTTTTCTTTGACGTGGCAAAAGCCTTCGACAAGGTCTGGCACAACGGCTTGTTATTCAAGCTCTTCGAACTAGGCATGACAGACAACCTCGTGCACATCATACGAGACTTTTTACAGTGTCTAACCTTTCGCTACAGATTGGATGGTGCACTCTCTAATCCCCGCCCTGTATTAGCCGGTGTCGCTCAAAGCTCGTTGCTTTCTCCGACTTTGTTTTCACTATACACTAGTGACATGCCAAAGACGGAGAAAGTAGAACTCGCGCTCTTCACAGATGACACTGCGCTATACACATCTAATAGGAATCTACGTAGGTTAACTAAAATACTCCAATCCGCCCACGCATTATGTGCTTGGTTTAGGAAATGGAGGATAGAAGTCAACCCAGAAAAAAGTTCAGCAGTGTACTTCTCTCTTTCAACCTGCTCTAGGACAACCTCTAGCAGCTTCTCTCAACCTAAGATTAGGTCAGATCTCTCTGTTTGGTACTCCGATCCCCTGGGTTAAAAAAGTCAAATATTTGGAAGTCACTGTAGATAGTGGACTTACATTCGCGGCTCACATAAAACGAATCCTGGACCGAGCCGCCTTCGTCATGAGTAGGCTGCACCCCCTAATCTGCAAGAAAAGTAAAATGTCGCTCAGAAATAAGCTTACACTTTACAAAACTTGCATCCGCCCGATCATGACATATGCCAGTGTGGTTTTCGCTCACACCAGCAAGTCGAATATCAATCACTTGCAGGTTATTCAAAATAGGTTCTTACGCAAATGCGTCGGGGCCCCGCCTTATGTAGGTCCTATTTAGATCTGCATAAAGATCTCGAGCTGCCCACTATTGCCACGTTGATGAAGTTGGTGTCTAGACGCTACTTCGACAACGCTCCCCACCATCCTAACCCGCTGGTCAATAAGTCAGCTGACTATACAGCCAACCCAGACGCGCCGTTTCGTTACAGGCGTCCGCGTAACGTCTCAACAGATCTCGACGACGCTATTACAACAAGGAACGCCGGCGTTCCAGTCAGAAATAGGGCAACACGGCATTTGAATCGCCTGACCCAGTGGGCTAGGCTAACGCGGCGTACGCATTCCTACTGAGTTCTTGCTGGTTCTTTGGCAGTAGATGACCCTTCCGAACCAGTGATAGTTTCAATATACGACGTCCTAAGCCGAAGTCCGTGGCCTCTCGGGTGCCCTTAGGCGTATCGTATGTAGGAGTAGTTTAAGTTCCGGCTAAGCGCCCTCAGCGCTAGGCCACAAAGTCCAGTGAAATTTAAAAGGTTGAAAGGTTGATAAATAAACTGTCCATTACGAAAAAAAAAGAAGTCAAAAGCTGAAATCAGTGCCCTTGACGCCGTAGTGATGGGAGTTTCCTGCTTAAAGTCATGACTAAGAGTCAGGAATAAATGCAAAAAGTATCGAAATTTATAAAAAAGTATAAAAGTCTACGCCATATTCATATTGTTGACAATGACAACCATGGCAAGAAGATACGATTTTCTTAGTATCACAATTACTTTGTCCCACCAATACGCGACACTGGCAGAAATAGCCCGCCACACCAATCGCGGCTGATTGCCATTTTTCAATTAACTAACTAACTAACTAGTATCACAATCAAACCAACTGCAGTTAACGGGTTATCCATTCATAACGACAGACCCTGTATAAAGCCCTTGTAAAGCTCGTGGGCAAGGATATCACTTACTATCAGGTGGATACTACGCTATGGTCTGAGGCTTTTTGGCGGCAATTCGACAGAGCAAGGTTTACTCTTCATTGATGTTTCTTTTTTATGTACGTAAGTTAGTGTTTAGTGCATAATTGCGATGGTCTATTGTGCAATAAATACTCATAGACATGTGCATAAAATAGAAAACAAAATGAGGAGTGCAGACAGTGTTTTTCGTTTTGCTCCAAGAAGTCCGCTCGTTGGTAGTAAAGTGACGCTATCCCTTTACTAGTGACTTTCACTTTCATCGTCTTCATTATAATAATAATAATAAATCTTCAGATAGACACAAGATTTCCTTTTACGCTTTTTCGAAACTTGTTCCAGGAATCTCCAAATGTTTATATTATTACAATACAAAATGTTTACTGGCAAAATTACAAATTTATTATTCGGGTGCACTACATAAATTCGGAAACCGTATTCCGATAGTCATAATCACAAATTACAAAATTCTGAATTTTATAACACCGAATGGTTCAAAATTCCGATATTGACAATCCCGTGTTTCATAATTCCTAATTTTTCTTCTTCGAAACATCAAAATTCCGAACGTTTATAATTACGACAATCAATATGCCGAATAAGAAAGTACCGAACCATAAAAATCCGAATTATTAATAATCCGCAATATCATAAATACGAATACCTAATATCAATATTCCGAATAATATTAGTTGCAATAACAAACGCCTTGTAAAACTGCATGAGCACATTAATTTATACGTTCGAGCATTTAAGTAGTCAGCTGGAAATGAAAAAGTTTCTTTAGTTTTTTGTACCGAGTTATTTCCTGAGTATATAGGTTATGTACTGAAATGCAAATCCATTTTTGGCGCTTCGCCGGCCGCTGCCACGGCACGTTCGCTGCGCTCGCTCAGCTCGCACTGCATTGTCTACATACAAACTAACTGCTCCTCCTCGCTTCGCTCGTCGTCACGCCTAATTTGTATTACTTCAAACTGTGCCTTATTAATTTTGTGTCACAGGAGATTTAGATTATAATTTTTTATATATGTATAGCCGTTTTAGATACAAAATCTGAATGTTAGAATGAATTATCAAAAAATTAAAATTCGGAATACCATATTTCGGACTAGTAACACAGCGGGTTTTTAATTCTTCGTACTAATGAAAGTCGGAAAATTTAAATTTCGTATTTATGAATTTCGATAAAATAACAATCGTGTTTTTGTATAGTCGGAATTTAGTATGTTAGGGATTGTGAAATATGATAAAAAAAATTTATCGACTGGTTTAGAAGTTGTCGCTCGTGAATTCTTTTAGCGTTCTTGATTAATTTATTACAGTAATTTATGTATCGTGTACATATTACTTATTTTATTTCATTTGTAAAAAAGGTCTTGTTTGTAAAGTTTTTGTAATTTATTACGATTTTTTTTTACACCTGAGCACTCCATCATTTATTCAAGGTTTGATAGTAGGTACGTTTGGCAAGTTTTTAATAAGACTGTCATTATAAGTCAGTAATTGAGACAAATTGTATTCTTTTAAATGTATGTAACCTTCCTCAACGTTAACAATTTTACGGATTTAAGATGTTAAGTTGTTATTTTTTTGGTTAGATATTATTAAGAGTGTGGTAGCGGGATCTGTAATTGGGGTTTGTAGGATAGCAATAACAGCTGAAGCCTTTTTGGTCTATTTTTAACAATAAGTGGTTCATGCAATTTTGTTCTCTTGTGGGCAGTAAGTGACCAGGTAGAACACGTGCACAGAGAGCATGTCAAGTTGTCCTATTTTTAAATTATTGAGAATTTTTTGTTTCTTATGGTCTTAAATTGATATTTATGTCACCAGCAATTACAGTATGTTTTTGAATTTTCATATTATTATACAATTTCCATTTCTTTATTTTCTCGATGACAGCTCCTGTGAAAACTTGTGCGAGCGTTTTTTTTTACATTACGTATTCATTATTTTATAAAAATATGACGTTTACACACGTACCTACAAGGTCATATAATACCAGAGTCGGAGAAACTGATGGGGGTGGAGCTATATCGATAACCGTTACACGATAACAGACCCGATATTTTTTTACAAAATGTAAGAAACTAAACTACTGCCGGATACTTTTGTACAAAATGTATACTACCTACTCGACAATGAAACGAAATAATTATAACGACAGGTAATCTTTATTTATTTATTTTAATCAAAATCTGATGAATCGTCACTGTCACTCGATGAGCTCTGTACTTGTATACTATTGAATGTCAAATGAATTTCCCAATTCGACGCTGTAATGTTTTGGGTTCTTTTCACAATTTTTTCCCAGTTTTCGGCAGTTACTTCCGCACATGCATTTTTTGATAAATCTAACATCTTGTTTACCGTAAAAGGGGGATGGGTATTGTTTCGAGCGGCGTGTCCTTTGATTTGTGTCCATATTAGTTCTATAGCATTGTACTGGCAATGATACGGCGGAAGTCAAAGAATCCAATGACCACATTCGGCAGCTATTTCGTCGATAACATATCTTTTAGGGAGGTTTTTTTTGATTTTAAAATATTCACTAATTGTACTTTTAACAAAGTACTATCCACATTTTCGACATGACGTTGTAGCCAGTCAATTATCTCTTGTTTTTTATTGGCCTGCGTCGGCATTTTATCAACTTGTCTGGAGTGATATGTAGCATTGTCCATAATAGTTATGGACGGTTCTTCCAGATTTTGCACCATTTCTTTAAACCATCCTTCGTAAATCTCCGCGTTCATTTCTTCGTGGTAGTCCACTGTTTTCTTGGATTTAAAGGCCAGTAAAGCATCTGCCACGAATCCTTTCGTAGACCCTGCATTGCATATAATAAGGCGTTCACCTTTTCCCGTCGGCACTGAACTAGTGGAAGCGGCGGTGTCGTCAGTCCAGTTCTTAGATACTGTGTGGTTTGCATTTAACCAAGTCTCGTCAGTGAACATAACATTTGACAAACTGATATCTTTTTGGCTTCGCTCAAAAATTCGCAGCAAGCCATAGCAACGTCGTGACGCTCCATCAATATTTAACGTTTGTCCGACTTTTTATAAGAAAATCCAATTTCTTTCAAAACTAAGCTTAATGACGATTTTTGGCCATGGAACAAACCAAATTCTCGTAAAGAAGCAACAAGTTTTTAAGTATTGGAATTTGTTTGCGCAAGTAATAGTCATATACAGTGTGGATTCCACTCATGGGCAAAAAATGAAACCACAAGTAATAATAGTCCACAGAAGTATAACACAATCGAATATTACACGAAAAACCGCAAATTAAATAACTTTCATTTTCAAACAAAATAAATAGCCAAATAAATGCAGTATCAGTATAACACTCTGTTTAGACAACGTACTTTAGCCTCAGCAGAAGAGTGGCAACGATGCACACGCATGGCGCGATAGGCAGCACGGCGCCGCCATCTTCGATTGTTGTTTTACGGTTTGCGACGTAATGAGAAAAAAATCACTTACTTTCATGTTTTTACTGCGCTTTTTTATTTCGTCACGATTTAACTGAACTGAAAATAAACCCAATCATGGCGCACTATCCTATACATTAAAATCATGTATGTATACTCTGCAGCACTGTAAAAATGCTGTTATCGCGGCATTTTGTTAAAACACACACAAAAGTAAAGTACCTAGTGTCAATTTCACCATAACAAATAAATACTGAATAAATTAAACTACCTAATAACCACAGTTTACAATAATTACTGCACAATGCGCGAGCGCGACCCGAGTATCAAAATCTCTCTGCAATAAGCACATGCGCAGTGGCCCGGAAGTCTAGCGGTGAACTGACGTGACGAGTGCGAGTGAGTGACAAAACATGACTTCCCAGTTGGCAAAAAAACATAAGTCATAAATAGTGCAATTGGTGCAATTGTTAGTATTCAATACTTATTTACAATTACGTACCTAAGAAAAGGAACTATGATAATCATCAATGCACTAAAATAAGAGTATGTTTGCGTTATTAGAGTTTTTATTATTATTGTTATTAACAATTAACAAATTATTTTAAGGAAAGGTCTATGTACCTATTATAATGAATGTTTATTCTTTTTGTTTTTACGATTGAATTTATGAATTTTAACAGGAGCGATTCGACTCGTCCAGTCTAGGCGTAACACGTAAAAACAATTCATAAGATTTCACTGTCTACTTCTTTATTTATTTTATCTCTAATTACACATAATCATTTTTAATAAGAACGCTTTTAAGTACAGTTATGATAATTTTAAAAACACTATGTACTGAGTGATTAAAGCTAAACATTATAAACATAATCTCGAATAATTTTCTCTTTCAACTTATTTATTAACCGATTATTATTCCCTTTACAAAACAGTGGTAACTAACTGATTATAACATGCTATCTTACATACAACTTTAGAAAACAAGTTTGTCGGGTTATTGTCATTTTTCTCAATAATATGATTTTGTACTTAGCATCCTTTTACGGTAGGGCGGCAGGTGTGTCCACCCTGCACGCGCCCCGCTCAGGGGAATTCGCGCGCTCGGCAAATAACGCACTACGTGGCAACGTCGCATTTCTCCAACTAAGTACCTAAATAATGTTAATTCAAGTTCATTGACTCATTGACCTAGTGTAGCAAATCTACAGTGTGTCTCTACGAATTTGCTCAAAATTAAAACTCTGGTTTTTGACCAAATTACTGGACCGATTTCTTTCATTTTTTGTATACTGTTAGAAAAGGTGATAACAAGTATGAGGTTTCATTTATTGCCCATAAGTGGTATCCATACTGTATATGACGGCGAATAGCATCAGCGTTGAAGTTGTCAACCGAAGTCACACGACGTGGTTGGCGTTTTTTCTTCGGCGTACGAAGCTTATTTTCCTGCATGCCGCTTGTACGGTAAGCTTCGGTAGTAATTTTTGAAACAGTAGGTCCACTAATTCCTAATGCGGCCGCAACACTCTCTCGCACTTGCGACAGTGGTAAAAGCGGGCCACCATTTTGATACTCCGCTTCAAAGTAATTACAAACCTTGATCACCAGTTCTCTCGCCTGCCTTTTCAGAACAGATCCTTTCGGCATTTTGATATTTGATAGCTGGGCAGCAATCAACATGGAGGAACACAAAATACACAACGTAACGTATGGATAATGTGAAAAAACTCAGCGAACAGAAATGTAGTGACTAGCACGACCGTCTTGTTGCGAGTGACAGATTAAAACAAACACAAAATGGCGGTGGGCCATTGAGTGTTCCCACTTTGAAAAAATATATTTGAATGTTTTTATTGTATTTGTCTTTGTTCAAAATAAAATAAATATATGCGATCGATATCATTACTTATTTGGTCACAACACTACATTATATCAAATTAGAACTGTCATCGAGATATTAAGGAAATGAAAATAGTATAAGTGACATACTTAGATACATTATATCACGATCATCTTACTAAAACAACAAGAAATCATATTTACGACAGACCAGGCTGCAGAGCGTCAAAAAAAACTATGGTCTGAGTACCTAACCTTACCTGAAATTATTCATATCAAAACAGTTCTAATTTATTTTTTATTGTGTTCTAATAAAGCACATCAATTGTAATTTAATTTTATCTTCACTTTTGTACTCCTGAGAAAGTTAGATAATAAAGTTCAAGATCTCAAGTAAATAGAGACCTTCAAAAATGTAAAATAGGTATGCCTTTCATTAAATTATTCATCAGGCTATCCTAAAGAAGAGATCCTTCAACTAGGTAGGGAAAGGTGGCCCAATACGGGTACGCTAACAACAAGGCTTAAAAGGACAGTTTTTTTAAATAAAAGGAACCTTTTTTTATATCGTAAGGTGGGATATTTATCGATCTTCGAAATAAAACATAAATATTAGTTATTTAAGTTTCAAATATTTATTAAACGCAAAAATCAAAAACCCCTTACGAAAACCCATTTTGCCCGCATATAGGCCTAAAACAAGTACCGCTCTTGGGTAAAACGGGTAGACCTAAGTTTTAAATTTTGGTTATACACCCAACAGTTTTTATAGCTTTAATAAGTAGGTAAGTAATGTAACAAATTGACTATATTTTAACAGTTTGGCACATAGTCTATAAGATATTTAGTCTTAAATAATTAAATTTTCATAACAAAATGTTTGGAGATCGGCTTGCAAAAATAAAAGTGAGTACATATAACGATCTCTAACTTTACGCTAAATAACTTAAACTAACTTTACAATACGCTAACACACCAACGGGCTATCAGTCTTATTGCGATCAAAGTTAAATTTTAAAAGTAGAAAAACATAGGTAAATATATAATTAATAAGGATTTACTAGATAGTCAAATACACTATTCCTGACACAAATCACAAAAATAGCAACCTCTACCAAAATAAGAGGTACAAGCTTCATGAGCCCACTCTTTACAGTCTCCACATTCAATCCAGTCTTCATCAGGTGGATACACACATGGGTCACTACAAACCAAGCAAAAATATTTTTTTCCGAGTTCTTCTTGAATACGCTTGATATTAATTTTCTTTGTTTTGCTACTGAAAGGCATATTCTTTATATTTATTCACCATCTAAAAAAAAGTTGATTTTAGAAGAACAGTTAATTCCGGGCATAACGGGTACCGTTTACCGGTAACGTTTTGCTGTTTGCCCTGTTTTGCCTATTGACAATGAAAGCAAAGCAAACAAATATATTTATTCCAATTCAAAGTTAAGATAGTACTTAACAAAACTTTAATACATACAACCGGTCAACTATAAAGAAATCCCACTAACCATGAAACCCTTACATTGTTTTTTTTTTAAACCACTTAAAAAGATTTGTTACGCACACCTTCGCGATTATACGACTCCAGCGCTGCCGGAGTGAAACTGATTGAAACTCGTCATTATTCGAGAATGCTCGGCACACGCACACATTTACACTAATGCTTTACATAGCGTCGTCGAGGACTTACCCGTCTTAGGCGGGCCACCCGTTTTAGGCCACCTTCCTATACCTAAGTATTGTGTACTATCTAACTAGGTTTGTAGGTACGTAGGCAGTAACTACCGTAAAATGGGAAACAATTCTGCTCTTCAATTTATTTACCACATTTCAGATTTCACTCAGCAGGTTTAGCCAATCTATGATCGGGAACTCTGTAAGATCAGAGATGTGACTTATCTAAGATACAAGTATCTGAAATACAGATACAAGATACGTATTTCCATCTTGTATCTAAAATACTTTTTAAAAATTAATTTTGTATCTTGCATTTAAATATATTTTGTTTGGTATCTTAGTATTTTTTTAAATACTTTTTCGGATAAAATACTTTTAGTAATATGTTAGTAGACATTTATGAAGTAAATACCTACCTACGTAAAACTGAACGTGTCATTATATGTTTTTAGAGGATTCCGATTCCTCGATTGCAAGTGTTGAAAATACGGGATCTACTGCTAGCACCGCTGACTTGGAAACACTGCAATACCTAAATAATAAAGATATTCGCTCAAATACTTACCCTACAATACAAAAAATATTTTTGAAATATAACACCCGTTTGCCGAGTTTGGCCCCTGTGGAGCGACTATTTTCTTTTGGGAGTATGATTCTAAGGCTTCATTGAAGAAAAATGAGCGATGGAATGTTTGAACTAGTTCTACTTAAGTCATTTACTTAAAAATATAATATTTTGTCTTGTCACATTTCAGCGACTTACACGATTTATTCGTAATAACATGTCTATGAAACGGCGTTTTTATAAAACTGTTCTGTCATCTTGAAATTTTCTTGCCATTTTTATGGTTGGCAATTATTATTGTAGTTAGTCGAAAATTATTTATTTATTATTTGGAGAACCAACTTATTATTAACTATTAATATTTTACAGAAAATATATTTTGGGGTACCTACTTTTCTAGATATGTAGAAAGAACTTACTATTTTTTTAAGGTCAAATAAAACATGACTACCACAAGTTCGGAAAAACCTTCGTGAACAATAACTGGCAAGAGGACTTCATGGGCACAAATTCAAAATAATTTTAATGTCTTTATGTCTGTACAAAATTATTCTTATCAGCATCTGGTAGCTCGGCAAGTCTCCCCCTTTGGATACTCCCCCCAAGTATCCAAACGACGAACACCCTCAAGGTGACTATCCAAGCGTCCACTATGTCCAACTCTGTAGGTAGCCAAAATGAATTTCAAGGCGGAACAAAGCTTAATTATTTAAAAAATAGGTTAAAATAATTTTAATTTGTGAAATAAAGTATTGTGTCAGTACTTACAAAATTGGTACAATACTGATTATTTTGTAAAAACAATTCAATTGTATGATAAAAACACTGTCTGTAATAAAATAGTTTAATTTGTACTTAGAATAACTATTTACATTAATGTACAATTACATTATGAAAAACACAATATAAGGTTTATGAGAGTTGAAATTAACTTGCTATTTTCTATTTTTTTAAATTGAGTAAACCAACAATATGTTTGTAAACATAAGAATTAATAATATATTTGATAAAGTATTGACTCATCAGCTCTCCATTGTTCTGCTTGTTTGCTTATCTATAGATTATACAAAAATTTATTAGCAAAAAATATAATACATTGTTCTAAATAAATAATAAAAATAATGGAATACTAAGAAGTAAATCTAGATATGTACAAAATTTTGTATGAACTTCATGGTGGCAATAAATCTACTCATCCTCATATGGTTGTGATTTTAACGGCGGTAAAATTTCTAATAACCTCTCTAGTACTACAAGCATCCGAGCTGAAATTTGTCTATTATGAACGTCCACTTCAATCCTTTGGGCTTCTAAACGCAAGCGCTCCATCTCTCTTTGGTGAAGATTTTTCTCACGTTCCTCTTCTAACTGCAACCGGCGATTCTCAATTGCCACAAACTCGCTTGTAGCTCTTTCAAAGGGAGTCTGTCCTCTTCGAATGCGTGTTCGTTGGAACCGGTGTCGCTTTGAAATTGAAGGCGTCGGAGATTGGGTCACTTGACGCTGTTGACATCGTTGGGCCTCCCATGATGTGCTCACGACAGGATACAGTGGTGTGGACAGACTCTCTGGTGAAGACACTGCTGGAGCGTCACAAGAATCTTCACCAGAAAAAACTGCCGAGTTTCCTGGAATAAGAATCAATGTAAACTTAAACAATGTTCAAATTTAACCAAATATAACTAATGAATGACATTATGTGCCTGTCACTCTTGTAAAGTAATTTTAGGAGCTGCAGTAATGACAACAAGATCCAGAGTTTGGTCTTGAGTGTGGTTTTATTTGCAAGCTTGGAAATTTAGATTTTTTGCCCATCATTGAAATATAACAAACCTTCTGTATTGGAAGCAAGCATATTAACATTGAAGACAATACCATCTGCAACTGAATCATTTGGTGGAGGTGGCAAAATATTTTGAGGTGAGGTGAGCTCCTGAAAAATATGAATATAGTATGATGAATGTAGTAGGTAATATAGTTCAAACAAACTTTTATAATAAAACTGAAAATAAGCATATAGACAAGTAACATGTAAGTCTTTCATTTCAATCTCAACCTGACCAATCACAACTTTACCTTGATACCCATGATACCCAACAACCTTTTTTCTGAAGCAGTGATGTTGACCCTACTTGGACCACCACCAGTAACAGATTCCTCACGAACCATTGTTAAATATTTTTTTTTGGTTTTTGTCTTCCAATCGGCCCATACCTGAAATTATTTTTTTAATATGCCAATTTGTATAATTACAATGTGCCAAGTAAAATAAAATTATAAAGGCATTTTAAGTTTCTAGCCTACAATTCAGTATAGTAATAATTTAATTTACCTGAATTTTATGATAAATAGTAAGATCTTACTTTTTTCCATTTGTCGGCTGACTTAATAACTCCGCCAGGAATTGAGTTAACTAACTTGGCCAGCTCTTGCCAAAGCTGGTCAGCCTTTAGCCTGCCTTGGAGTCCTAGCTGAGTCTTTGCTATATCACCATGTCTAAAAATTTTGAAAAATAAAGTATATTCAACTATGGGACCTATAGGAATAAATATAATATTAGGTTTCTACCTCAAATGTGATACTCTGGACAAATAAACTTGAGTGATTGTTCAACATGATTACAGGCCATACAAGAGTTTCCGTAAGTTAGGTCAAAAAATAAAAAATCCTTACTTTAAGAAGAAATAAAAAAATAAAAATAATTATAACTCATTTTTTAGTGTTCATTATAAAGTAGTTCATTAATCATTTACTTCTCTCACAAGGTTTTTTATGTGCTAAAATGTATATAACACAAGTTGCACAGAGGCAAAGTGTTAATTATCAGACTATAAATTTATAAATAGGTATGTACCTTTATAACATAGAATTTATTTTTATACTAATAGGGATCATTGATTGTAATTACTGTTTGGTCAATCCTAGTGTAAACCAGGTATTCGTTATCTTTTACCAGCTACATATTAGCGATTATAAGTGAAGAGCGACAATTCTCTGTCATCCTATAATTGTAAAATAAAATACAATAAATTTCATACCTTTCCATGAATTCTATCAAAGTTGCAAATTGATCCGGGCTAGCTCGGAGTCTCGATTCCATTCTATAAAAAAATACTTCATTTTAAATATTTTGTGCAAAAAAGCATGTTGTAAAATAAATAACTTCAAATTAGATACAATTCCTTAGAAATAAGCCAAGTACACTCACTTTCGGCGAAAAAATATTCAAAACAATCACACACCAGCGAACGATCCATAGCAGGTAGTCTTCATACAAAAAAAAACTAGGAATTATGTCTATGGTTAAAACTTTTTGATTATGACAGCTCCGTTAGTTAGTTAGTTAATTGAAAAATGGCAATCAGCCGCGATTGGTGTGGCGGGCTATTTCTGCCAGTGTCGCGAATTGGTGGGACAAAGTACAAAAAATAAAATAAAAATTGCCAAAAAATAAATTCCGGTATGCATTGGGATATATTATTGGCTAAAACAAAATAAAACACACGTACAAAATTAAACTAATAAGAATGATTAAATACTTATATGGTATAATACTTGCACAAACTAAACTAAACTTTCTTACCAAAAGGAAAAGAAAAAAAATTAAGTAATAATAATAATATATATTAAACAAAATACTTACTAACAATGTCAATCAAAGGCTAATATTAAATCGATGAATGAATTTACATAATATAATTAAAATCTTGGGGCTGTAAGTAGAGAAGAGAGTCTTGATATTAGTTGGGCGCTGAATCTTAGGGGGAAGGAAATCAAATAGTGATACCGGAACGAGCGGGCAATTAAAAAATATATGGTCCACTGTTCCTAAATCCTGACCACAATCACAGAACGGGGAAGAGCGAATTATTAATTCAATTAAAGTCTATATTAATGTAGATTATCTACCTTTCTAAATTAAAAAAACCAAGGTCTATCGGGAATGAAAGGTTGGATGTCACCGTTGCTACTTTTCGAGCGTACAATTGTCATATGTCATTTCAATGTGAATGAGAATGATAACACTATGTTCAATCAATGATGTACGGTTTTAGGTTATCTTTGAATGTTTCAATTATGTGAAAACTACTTTTATTATATTAATACTTGAAATTGGCAGAAATAGTTATTGTGTAGTAACTACAGTTAATTGCCATAAAACGCAAAATTTAATTTAATTTTCAATCAATCTGCTCGATCTGCCATTACAGTTTCAATGCTTGATGAGTGAAGAGTTTAAAAACGACAAAAAAGTGAGTTCCAGTAGTAGCAGATCAAAACGAACGAGAAGGAGGGTAGATCGATTTATCTGCTTCTAACTGTCATCGCCACCTACCTACATCTGCCAGTCCGTGATCATGGTGCTTGCAACAGCATCGAAATATCGGACGCGCGAAATAAACATCGAAGATCGTAGTAAGAATCCCGTAAATTCATAAAATTATGGTCTTATGTCACTTCAGTATGAATGATGAATGGTAATACTATGTTCAATCAATGATGTACGGTTTTAGGTTATTTTTCAATGTTTTAATTATGTTAAAACTACTTTTGGTATATTAATACTTGAAATTGGCAGAAATAGTTCTTGTGTAGTCTACAGCTGATTGCCATAAAACGCAAAATTTAATTTAATTTTCTATCAGTCAGTTCGATCTGGCATTACGGTTTCAATGTTTGACGAGTGAAGAGTTTGCATTGATCAATTTCCGTAACATGACTTCTCAATTCCTAAATATAGTACCTAATTAATTTGGGTTTATGGTGCTTCACAATGTACAAGTGCTGGTGGTGAATGAGAAAGTAGGCTAAAGGACGTAATTTTCCATCATTTCCCAAGAACTGAGATAGGACTTTACATTGGCTACCATGTCTTTGTGCTAATAGTGTTAACTTAAAAGGTTTAAGTGTGGTAGAACTTCGTAAATTGTTTGTAAGCCACAAGCATTTTGAGAAGAAATGTTTTCTGGGTTACTCAATAAGCATAACGGTGTTTAATGAGGGCTTTTCGTTTCTTGTTTTTTTAAGATATTTCATTCGAAATTAGATGGCGTTGAACAAAACTCCAAGCTCTTTGTTTGTTGACTGATCGTATGATTATATTATGATATGTATATTTATACCAGTTACATATTTATCACATATTTATTTTTCGTCGGACTCACACATCTTATAAAAGATTAATAATATAGTGTTCCTTGAGGTAGATTAGGTTATTTTATTTTAATTGTTTTTTTTCTTTACGTAAAATTTACTGAAATTGATACCTATGGCACTCGTACACATAGCAAGAACCAGTGACGAATGATTCATATTAAAAAGAAGCCCTATTGGGCGCATTTTTTTTTTTCGTGTCATACTTTTTTTGACCCTTGAGTTTTGATCAGCGCCATCCACAAACTAACTAGTGATCCTACGCATCAGACGAACGTCTTCCTAACTACAACACACAACAGTCCTTCGTTTCTTCATTTTAAAAATGACGGCATTGGATTTTGGCGTAATGCCATTGTGGCAGGCGAAAGCCCCTCTCCTTTTCTACAAGATATTTTAACAATCTAAAAGATAAAGAAGGTAAAATAAATAAAAGACTTGTATATTTATGATTTTTTTTTTATTTATAAATTTTGTTTTATATTTTTATATGCTTTATTTGTATTGCACGGGAGGCAAATGTTTATTTTCCAGAAGCGAGACATCAGTACCTTTTATTCATATTCTGTTATTTATGTTACACCAATTAAACACCGTTATTCATATTGACTAACCCAGAAAACATTTTCTTGTGTGGCTCACAAACAACATACAATGGTTTACCACACTAAAACCTTGTAAGCACAAAGCACTATTAGCACAAAGACACGGTAACCATTGTTAAGTCCTATCTCAGTTCTTGGAAAGTGATGGAAAATAACGTCCTTTCGGCTACTTTCTCATTCACTACACAGCACTTGTTGTACAATGTGAAGCACCCAATAAACGCATAATGTAATTTTGGTAAATGAGATGTTTCGGAAATTGATCAATGCAAACTCTTCACTCGTCAAACATTGAAACCGTAATGGCAGATCGAGCTGATTGATTGAAAATTAAATTAAATTTTGCGTTTTATGGCAATCAGCTGCAGTTACTACACAAGAACTATTTCTGCCAATTTCAAGTGTTAGGTCTGTTAGGTCTTCTAGTTGGAGATAATTGATACACAAGTAGTCAGGGAACAATTGAGTGCTTTATTATTATTTTTTTTTTTTTTGCTGCCGAGGCACCCTCGCGGGAGGGAGGTGGAAGATGCGTCATGCATACCCGCCCGCAGGTAAATTCCTCTGCGGGGGGGTTATGTGGGACTCACCAGAATGGCACCTACCCACTAAAAACCACCTGTTGGCTGTAGTTATTACCGTTAGCCTTCATCGGAAGCGACACCCGTCGGGAAGTTGGGCGCGCTGGCGGAGACTCGCTAGCGGGTCTTCCGCCTGTAGTGAAAGTTGCACTGAAGGTGCTCAAAGGGACATGAGTTGGTGGCCGTTCTGGGCAGCCTCCGGTGAAGCCGGGGCTGGGCAGAGGTCGGCCGAAGCATGATTTAGGGATCAATTCATTTAAATGAACCTACAATGAATTGAGAAGGGAACTATGCTCCGCCAGAGCTAGCAAACGCTCTGTCGGAGTACGTGAAGCCCTAAGTTTACGGGCTAAGACTGCGATTTCACTAACATCGACATTTTTTAAAGTGTCGCAGACGATACGCATATCGTCTGCTACGGAGGATTGAGGAGTGGGTTTGAATGGGCGAGGAGCCGGGATGGGATTCGATGCGGGGTGCTGCCTCCAGTTTTCTAGGGCAGGCCTAGACTGTGTAGGCTTTGTAGCCGGAGGAACCCGGCTACGCAGCGGCGGAAAGTTTGCTTGAGAAAGGCGCGGGGCCTGTTTTGGTGCCGACCTCTTGGGATTGGAACGCATACAACGGGGTGCACGAGGGCAGCCCCTGTAATTTGCGGTGTGGCCGGACTGGCCACAAAGCACGCAATCGGGAGGAGAGGGAGTTTCAGGAGTGCGATTGCACTCCTTAGTGAGATGAGGGACCAGGCACTTGACGCACCTGGGCGGTGCGCGGCAGTTGGCCGCCGCGTGCCCGTACAACTGGCACCGATGGCACTGGCCGGGATGACCAAGACGATGAGGCGCCTCGATTGAGATCCCAGAGAGGCCGCAAATAGAGCTAACCCCTTTCAGGATCTCTCTGGACTTGGGGACGTTGGCGAGAATCACCAAAGCGAGAGGGTGTTGCCTCCCGTACTTGCTGTGCATTTTATGCACCGCGAGTGCCGGGAAGCCTTGGGACTGCAGATCCTCCAGGATAGCCTCGTTCGATAATTCGAACGGGACTCCCCTGAGTACCGCTCTGATCTTACGCTCTTCTGACAGAGCATAAGTGTGATAAGCATATTGCTTATCGGTGAGGAGCTTAGTCAAAGCTCGGAAATCGTCTATCGACGAGACAGTGATTTTAATAGATTCACCCGAGTTTACCACTCGGGTGTAATGGATCTTGTGCTCATTGCACAATGTCGAGACCTCAGTCCATTTACCCTTTCCCCGAAGGAAAACGGGTGGTGGGACCTTGGCCTTGACAGAAGTTGGGGCCGGAGCGGGTGTTGAAGACACCGGGGCAGCTGGCGTTGAAGACGCCGCAGGGGGTGTGGGGACGGGCGTTGAGGGCGCCGGGTCTTGTTTCGAACGCTTCTTAGAGCGCTTCTTAACAAGCGTAAAAGAGGGAGACTCAGGGTCAGTTGGGGTGGCATCCGAGGAAGACTCGGTCGCGGGTGCGCGCTTGCGGCGCGGAGGGGCGTCTACTTCGCACTCCATGTCACTGGAGGAAGGGGACGCGGGAGGGCCTAAGACCTGAGGGGTCTGGGGAACTGGGGTGGCCTGAGGGGCCATTGTGGACATTAATGTCATGAGATTAGGGATAAGGGAATCTAAAAAACGGTACTTATCAGCATTTAAAGACATGCCTTTAGTACTTTCAATTAACTTCTTCCTAAACTCGTCAAAGCTTAGGGAAGCCATTGCGGAGGGGTTGGGGAGGGACAATATATGAACCTAACAACGATGACTAACTTCCTAAAACCACCCTACACGCAGTAGGGCGGTTGAGAACGACGCGGATAACTTACTCGAGCACGGCACTTGAAGTCCTGGAACAACGAAACCCCGTCGACGAAGCTCACGTTCCACGAAGTACGGCTAACAAGCCACTGATCGCCGTGAAAACGGCGTTAGAAACTTATTAGAAGTACAGTTAAGGAGCCACTGTCCGCCGTGAAAACGGCGTTAGAAACTTAATACGGTGAACAACTATGAAATTTGGGTGCTCAATTAGCGCGGGGGCTAAAAGAGCGGGAAGGCGTCTGCGATCGACGTGCGCTCGAGAACGCACGCAGACCGAGACTCGAGCTTTATTATTATTATTTTTTTTTTTTTGGTTCCCCTCCACGGGAAGGGCAGGAGGACATAAAAAATGCTCTGACGCATACTCCGCGCGCGCGATCGGAGTTATGTGGGACTCGTCCCGACGCCTACCAGAACCATACCCACTAAAAAAACCCCTGTCGGCTCGTGCATTTTTGCCACTCAGCCTTCATCTGAGCGACGGCCAATTGGAGAAAGAGGCCGCGCCAGCGGGGCCCTTAAGGGGTCACCCGCTGGGATTTACATAGCACTGAAGGTGCTCAAAAATGAAAAGTAAAAATAAAAACATTAAAAATGAAAAATAAAAATTGCATTAATTCGGATTTACGTTAGAATTAGAATTTACGTTAGAATTAGGATTTGCGGCCTGAAGGGCCTCGAGAGCTAAAGTTAACTGCGTAGGTTCGCCCGTGTGCGCGTTTCTCGGCCTAGCGACTTTGAATTTCGAATCTAACACAGGAGCAGTATAAGAGACTGAATCTCGAACAAGATGATTGGGATGGGATTCGGCGCGTTTGAAGAACGATTCTGAGAGTGTTTTGAGGTGCTGTTGCACTGTAGGTAGTTCAAGATCTCTGTGCAGGTCCGCGTTGCGCACATACCAAGGTGCGTCTGTGGCCCTGCGGCAGAAGAGATTTTGAACTACCTGCAGCTTATACAGGACGGAGGGATTGGCGTGGGCAAAGACTGGCGAAGCATATGACATGACGGGTCTAACGCAGACCTTGTAAAGCGTACGTTTATTTCTAAAAGACATTTTACTTTTTCTACCTATCATACTATTTAAGCGGCTTAAATAGAAACGCGCGAGTTTCGTTACTCTATCGACGTGTGGCTTAAAAGAAAGCGTCTGATCTAAGGTGACGCCTAAGTATTTGATACTGCGCTTCCAGGGGATGGGAATACCTAACATTCGAATGTGGGGATCGTTACGGCGATTACGACGTTTGTGGTCGAATAGAATGGTAGAACTCTTTTCTGGGTTGACATCGATACGCCATTTTTGAAACCAAACACCGAGGGCGTTTACGGCCTTTTGGAGTCTGGTGATGTTATACGGGATCCTTTTACCTTTAGTGTAAAGGGCGGTATCGTCTGCAAAGAGGGCGAGTTCGACGCCTTTCGGCGGGATGGGCATGTCATTAGTGTACACGGTGTACAGCAGAGGGGCGAGGACTGAGCCTTGCGGGACTCCAGCCTTTATGGGACGAGGTGCGGAGAGCGTGCCTTCATGTTTGAATCGAAACGTACGGTCTTTAAGAAACGACGCGATTAATCTGACTAGGCGAACCGGTAAGCCTATTTTATAGAGTTTAAAAACGAGACCGCTGTGCCAGACTTTGTCGAATGCCTTGGCTACGTCAAAGAGAACCGCGATTGATTTTTTACGATGCGGATAAAATCCTTCGAGAATGTACTCGACGATTCGATGGACTTGCTGAGGGCAGGAGTGCTTAGCGCGAAAGCCGAACTGGTGGGGAATAATGAGAGGGTCGCCATCCGTTGGAAACAGATGGTTCCGCATTCGAGAGAGTATGACTCTTTCGAGAAGTTTAGACATTGCCTTGAGGAGGCTGATGGGTCTGTGATTAGCCGGGATGTTCAGAGGTTTACCCGGCTTGGGAATGCCTATGACTGTCGCTTCTTTCCAGGCTTTTGGAAAGTAGCTATGGTCGAAGCAGGCATTGAAGATGATAGCTAACAAGGTAAGCACCTGCTGTGGCAGGTGCTTAAGTGCGTGGTTGGAAATTCCATCAGCACCCGGAGCCTTTTTGGACTTTTGATTTCTAATGAGAAGCAAGATTTCATCATTAGAGACTGTGACGGGGTCGTCGGTGATAGGGAGAGATTCTCTGCGGAGAACTTCGTCCTCCACCGCCTGGATGTGGGAGGGATCCGCAGGTTGCGTGCTGGGCGAACATTGTGCCGCTATGCTGTCGGCGAAGCATTCGGCTTTCTCTTCGACTTCGAAGGCAATGGTGCCGTCGGGACGAGTGAGAGGAGGAACGTGAGAGGCGGTGTCTACGCGTAAAGCTCGGGCAATTCGATAATACGCTTGGTGGGACGGGGAGATATTCTCCATGAGATCGTTAAACTGAGTGTCACGGAGTTCCGCGAGGCGAGACCTAACTTTACGTTGAAGCTGATTCGCAGCTGTTCTATATGCGGGCGTGGGATATTTCTTGGCTCTCCGGAGAGCCGCGTTCTTAGCTTTAATGAGATTGCTAACGGCTAAGGGAAGCGCGGGTTTGCCTTGCTTAGCAATGATTACGTTGTCGCTGATGGCTGAGTTGATAGCATCAGTGAGATTATCGACTATCGAATCTATTTTAATCGGGCTGTCTAATTGGTCGGGCGAAATCGCGAGCGGAGAGTTCAAAGATACTAGGGATAAGCCCTTGGGTTTAATACGACTGGACGCGGGATTCGCGGGTCTAGACATTATAATTTACTTATTTACGATTTTATACGAAAAAAAAAAATAAGTAAAATAAATTTACAACGAACTTAGGAGCGAGTGATGCTCGGCTAACGCGAATAAACGCTCTTGAGGAGAGCGGGCGGCTCGCAGTTTGCGTGCGAGTACGGAAATTTCGTTAATATCGACGTTTTGAATAACGTCGAACACGGTCTTCATATCCTCAGCCAGCGACGACTGAGGTACGGATAACGGAACGGGACGCGGCCCTACGGAAGCTACGGGAGCTGGGATGGGTCGGGAAGGTGCAGGCGGAACGGCCGGACGCTGCCTCCAAGACAGAGCCGGAGTAGGCGTCGGCTGAACGGGCTTTGCTTCCGGGGGACCCCGGTTGCGCAGCGGCGGGAAGTTAGCAGGAGTGAGCGGCGGCGCCGGTTTGGGCGCGACCCTCTTGGTGGTGGAGCGCGGAGCGCGCGGGCAACCCCTGTAGTTAGCTGTGTGGCCGGACTGGCCGCACAGCACACAGGCAGGGGGGGAAGTGGATTCAGGAGTGCGAGTGCACTCCTTTGTGAAGTGTGGATCCAGGCACTTAACGCACCTGGGGGGAGCTGAGCAGTTAGCCGCTGCGTGGCCATATAGCTGGCAGCGGTGGCACTGCCCAGGGTGACCGCGGGGGTTGGGACGCTCGACGGAGATGTTCGAGAGTCCGCAGATTGTGCGAGCCTCTTTGAAAATCTCCTTCGAGTTGGGAGTATTTGACAGGATTACTAAAGCTAAAGGAAAACGCCTACCGCGGTTGGAGTGCATCTTGTGCACTGCTGTGACCGGGAAACCCTGAGACTTAAGGTCCTCGAGGATGTCTTCGTTACTGAGTTCGAACGGGACGCCCCGTAGTACTGCGCGGATCTTACGCTCCTCCGGGAGGGCGTAGGTGTGATACGCGATTTTATTTAACCCGAGCAACCTGGTAAACGCGCGGAAGTCGTCGACGGTCGCTACTTGAATTTTGATTGTATCGCCAGCGTTGGCGGCTTTTAAGTAATTAATGTTGTGCTCTTTGCACAAGTTAGAAACCGCGGTCCAGCGCGCTTTTTCACGCAGGAAGACGGGCGGAGGGAGCTGAGGTTTCGGCGGGACGGGAGCGCAGCGCGTCGCTGGCTTCGATAGGACCGACGGAGGCGCGGTAACTTCGAGTGATTTTAACGGCGCGGGGGCTGGTGTTGAAGACACCGGGGAGGGCTCGGGTATTGATGATACCGAAGCTTTCTTCGAGCGCTTCTTGGAGCGCTTGGCGACAAGTTGAAACGCGGGCTCAGGAGAGCCGGTTAAGGTGACGGCATCTGATGACGTATCAGACGCGGGATGCGACCGATTCGCAGTCCATCTCGGACGAGGCGGGAGACGAGGAAGAGCTGTAGACCTGAGGGGTCTCGACGTTGGAGGCCTGAGGGGCCGGGTTTGAGGCCTGAGGGGCCGGGGTTGAGGCCTGAGGGGCCGGGTTTGAGGCCTGAGGGGCCGGGGACGCGATTAATGCCTGCAAGGCCTGCGTTATGATGTCATTCGGGATGTAGACGCCTACCGCAGCAAGTGCCTGGGTGAACGCGTTAATAACGCTTAGCGGATCCATAAGGGAGAGTTGGGACAGTAATATTAATAAATATAAGTATAATAAAAGATGCCTAGTTCCTAAAACCTAGCAAAATCCTAGCGGCTAACCTCCCTACCAGCGGTAGGGGGGCTGGGGAGGAAAACTTAAAATTAACAGTAGTACGCCGAAGGCCGCTACCTAGAAACCTAAAAAAGGGTACGCAGGTAAAGAGTTGACCACGTTAGGGTCAACCTTTACCGACAGAAAGGACAAATACACACGAAAACACACAGATATGATAAAAATAAATATGAAAAATAGAAGAAAAATAAATAAAATAGAGAAGAGAAATAAAATAAAAATAAAAAGGACTGGTTCAGTACAAATTCGTTGTCACCGTTAAGTATCCTTTGCACTGAAACCAGACTACTTACGCTGGGCACAACACTGCACTCAGCACAACACTACTTAGCACAGCACTTTGAAGACTAAGGGGCTTAGTCGCAAAGAAAAATCGCACTTCGATAGCACTCAGAGGGAGTAGAAAGAACCTTGAAAACCGTAGCACGGAACCAACACGCTAAACCGTGACGTCAGTAGACTGAGCGCCACGGAGTATCGGGAAGGGACCAAACAACGGAGAACGGGGTCTTGCACGTCCGCACTGGGCGGCGATCGGAGCGAGAATGAGCTTTATTTATTTTTCTATAACTTCATATGGGCCTTCATATGGTGGTGATAGCGGTTTCCGTGTTGCATCTATACGTATAAATACATGAGTACAGGTATCGAGCTTCGTAGGTACATAGGTACGTAGGTATTTTGCGATGTGTTCGACGTTCCGCTCTGGCATGTGAATGACGACATAGTTTCTATGAGTTGGCTAATAATTTATTTATTTATTTATTTATTTATTATGGCATCAAACAGTCATACAATGAAAAAAAAATTTTTACAAAAAGTATTTCAATATAAGAAGACAACGAGTGCCGAAAAGTACTTTATATAAAGTTATGTTGTTTGTAACGCTTATTATGCATAATATTTTGTTTTTACGTCTTGTACTTAATGCTAGCATACTTATAACAAATTATGTAGTTTAGTCAAATAGTGTATGTTTTAAATGTTTTTATCAAACAATTTATCAAAAAGTTTTTTCTTAAATTCATCAAGAGAATTACAAAAAATGTCAATATCAGAGAATTCCTTATTATAGTTAGTGACACAACGATAAAAAAAGTTATTACGAGTGTAATTTTTACGAAGCTTTGGGGGTACTAATATGTTAAGGCAACGTGAGGAGCGAACTGGAATGCGAGCTTTAGATATGAAATTTATTTTTGCCAGTATTGTTGGGGAGTCTATGTGGTTATTTAGTATTTTAAACAGAAAAGAAATATCAAATTGAGTTTGACGATCTTGCAACGAAAGGAGTTTGTATTTGTTAAGTGAGCCTAGGTACGATATATTTGTATTATGATTACGGAAGTTAAATATTTTTATGAATTTTCGTTGGACCTTTTCAATCCTATTTATATGATGCTTATAACAGGGATTCCAAATTTATTGTGAAAATAAATTGTGTTTCTTCAGTTTTTGATTTCGTAGGCGAAAAAAAATCTGCTGGCAACCGTAGCGACATTCCGTAGACCATTGTTGCAGGACTGTAGTTGGTTTTTTTATGGATTGTAGCACGTAGGCCTAGTAACACGGTAGGTATTTCTTGCGCCCAGTTCAAACGATTTCCTCTTGCCATTAAAGCTGCTTTCATTGTACGATGCCACCGTTCGACTAATCCGTTAGATTGTGGATGGTAGGCTGTGGTTCGTAGTCTTTCAACGCCTACTTTTCTTAATAAGTTGTGAAATAGTTGAGCTTCGAACTGCCGGCCTTGGTCTGTAGTAATGCGTAACGGACAGCCAAATCTTGAAATCCATCCGTCGTAAAGGGCTCGTGCGACTGTTTCTGCACTGATATCTGTTATAGGTATAGCTTCCGGCCAGCGAGTACATCGGTCTATTATGGTTACTAGGTACCGATAGCCTTCAGATGGAGTTAACGGTCCGACGATATCTATGTGTATGTGTTCGAATCTGCTGGATTCCAGAAACTGTGCAAGTGGCGTTACAGTGTGACGATGAATTTTCGAGCGCTGACAGGCTAAACAGGCTTGCTTCCATATTGAGATATCTTTGTTCATGCTTGGCCAGAAGTATTTTTCGGTTATTAATTTTCTTGTTGTACGAACACCTGGATGATTAATTCCGTGTAATGCATTGTATGCAGTTAGACGAAAAGCTTGAGGTAAGTATGGACGTGGGTTGCTTGTTGAACTTTCACATTGTATCGGATGCGTCGAGCCTGGCAGAGATATTTGACTGAAACGAAGATTTGGTTTTTGTTTCAGTAATTTTAACTCTTCATCTTCAGCTTGTTTTTGAGATAGTTCTTCGAAGTTAATCACTAAAGGACAGTCGATAGCTGATATACGAGAAAGTGCGTCAGCTACTATGTTTTCTTTGCCGTGTATATATGCAATTTTTGTGCAAAATTGACTAATATAGTGCAATTGTCTCTCTCTTCTTGGTGTGTCGCTCGATGTAGCTGATTTTTGCATGGCGTATGTAAGTGGCTTGTGATCGGTTAATATGATGACGTCATTGCCTTCTATTAATCTTCTGAAGTGTTTGACAGCCATGTAGATCGCTAGTAATTCGCGATCGTACACGCTATATCGCTTTTGTGTATCGCTTAACTTTTTTGAAAAAAACGATAATGGCTTCCAGGAATTATCAATCTTTTGGTGCAGTGCGGCGCCCACGCTGACATCAGATGCGTCGGTCATGATAGATAGTGTAGCGCCTGGTACAGGATGCGTAAGCATGGTGACATTCGAGATGCTTTGACGGCATTTCTCAAATGCTTCGGTTGCGGCTTCTGTCCATATAATCGGCGTCTTGTCATTCTTCTTTTTATTGTGAAGCATTTTGTTGAGTTCGATTTGAAGTTTTGCTTGATTAGGGAGACAGTCATGATAGAAGTTAAGCATGCCGAGAAATCGACGAAGATCTTGGATATTCACTGGCTTCGGATAGTTAAGTATAGCTTGTACTTTTTCTACTGTTGGTTTGATTCCGTCGCTTGTGACTTCATAGCCGAGAAAATCGAGTTTGGTCTCGCCAAATATGCATTTTTCAATGTTGATTCCAATGCCGTAGTCGCTGAGTCGCTTAAGTACGACACGGAGGTGCTCGGCGTGTTTCTTTTCGTCTTCCGAGTACAAAATAAGGTCATCTGCGAAGCAGAAACAGCAGTTATCGAGGTCTAGGAGTACCTCATGCATAAATCTTTGAAATGTTTGCGGCGCGTTCCTTAGCCCGAAAGGCATTCGTTTAAATTCGAATAAACCGAAGGGAGTTGTTATAGCGGTCTTCTCTACGTCTTCTTTTTTCATAGGGACCCAGAAGAACGCTTTCTTCAAACCAATTTTTGAAAATACCTTCTTGCCGTGTATCTGATAGGTAAAATCTTGAATGCGCGGAAGTGGGTAACGATCCGGCAAGGTAACTGCGTTTAAACGGCGATAGTCTCCGCACACTCTTAATGCTCCGTCTTTCTTTTTAATAATGTGCATGGGACTTGCCCATGGACTTTTTGAAGGCTGACAGATGCCCATCTCCATCATGGCTTGAAATTCTGCTTTAGCGGCTTTGAATTTGTCAGGCGGCAACGGGCGGGGGCGTGAAAACAGCGGCGGTCCGGTTGTATCAATGTGATGCTGTACATTGTGTTTGATAGGTGTTTTCGGCGTCAGTGGTTTCAGTAATTCGGAGAATTCTTGCAGTATGTTGTAGTATTTGTGGTTGTGATCAAGAACAGATATTGTTGTAAGTTGATCCGTTAAGAAATCTGTTGTGTTGATTGATAATTCAGTTAGGTTATCAACCAATCGCTTGCGGTGTAGGTCTACCAATAGTTGATGGTAGCGAAGAAAGTCGGCACCTAATATCGAAGTCTTGACGTCGGCTACGATGAGATTCCACTTAAAGTCTCTCCTAAGGCCTAAGTTCAACTTCAGCGTCTTCTCACCGTAGGTTTTGATCGGTGTATTATTTGCGGCGAACAGTTGATAAGTCGAAGTAGTCGGTATTCGCTTGTTTTTTACGGCTAGTACCGATACGTCTGCGCCGGTATCGACCAGAAAGAGTTCTTGAGTGTTGAAATCTCTAACGCATAGGCGGTTACTTCGCTTCGTTACACCGACTTCCGCCGCAGTCGATGTAGTCTTTAGTTTCCCTGTCTCTTTGTGCTTTTCATGCATTGGGGTTCACACCTCTTCGCTCTTTCACCGAATTTCTGATGATAGTAACAGACCCAATCGATATCACCGGGTTTTTTTTCATCGTACGTTCTTGATCTCGATCTTGATCTTGCGCGATCGTAGTGTTGACGACGGTAAGGACGGCGATGCGCATGAGTCGTGGCTTGTCGAAGTTCTGCGATTTCAATTGATAATTTCTCCATTTGCTTCGTTAATGTTTGAAAAAACACGTCTTGAGCTGATGTTGATGATGATGGTGCTTCGATGCTGACTGCCGCGATAGATCTGCCCGTGTGTTCCATCATTTTATCTGCCATGTTTGCCAGAGTGTCTAAACTTGATTCCGTGCTTACAGATAGCACAGCTCTTACTTGCGGTGGTAGGTGTCCCATCCATAGTACCTTTAGTGCGTCATCCCGCACCTTGTCTCCAGCCAGGTCTCGCATGACTCTTAGCAACTGCGACGGTTTCTGATCTCCCAGCTCGAGTCCACTGAGTAACTTTTGAAATTGTTGCGACTCTGATTCTTCATACACCGATAGTAATCTGTTTTTCAGTGCTAGGTACTTTCCCGTTTGCGGCGGTTTGCAGATAATATCATTTATTTGTTCGATGTCGATTCTTTCTAGTACTGGAATCACGAGGTTAAACTTCTGTTCGTTGCCTGTTTTGTATGGTGCTACGACGGCTTCAAATTGTGCAAACCAAAGCTTGGGTTGCGCGCGCCAAAAGGGTGGTATTCTGGCCTGCAGCGAAATAGTTGCGACTTCAGGTTTGGTACTAGGGCTTGCTGCTGCGTCTTCAAATTGCTCCATATTTGTATCAGGATCACGTCGGGGTCACCACTGTTAGGTCTGTTAGGTCTTCTAGTTGGAGATAATTGATACACAAGTAGTCAGGGTACAATTGAGTGCTTTATTATTATTATTATTATTTTTTTTTTTTTTTTGGTTCCCCTCCACGGGAAGGGCAGGAGGACATAAAAATGCTCTGACGCATACTCCGCGCGCGCGATCGGAGTTATGTGGGACTCGTCCCGACGCCTACCAGAACCATACCCACTAAAAAAACCCCTGTCGGCTCGTGCATTTTTGCCACTCAGCCTTCATCTGAGCGACGGCCAATCGGAGAAAGAGGCCGCGCTAGCGGGGCCCTTAAGGGGTCACCCGCTGGGATTTACATAGCACTGAAGGTGCTCAAAAAAGAAAAGTAAATAAATAAAAAACATTAAAAATTGACAAATAAAATTGCATTAGTTCGGATTTACGTTAGAATTAGAATTTATGTTAGAATTAGAATTTGCGGCCTGAAGGGCCTCTTGATCTAAAGTTAACTGCGTGCGTTCGCTCGTGTGCGCGTTTCTCGGTCTAGCGATTTTGTAAATCGAATCTAACACAGGAACAGTATATGAGACTGAATCTCGAACAAGATGATTGGGATGGGATTCGGCGCGTTTGAAGAACGATTCTGAGAGTGTTTTGAGGTGCTGTTGCACTGTAGGCAGTTCAAGATCTCTGTGCAGGTCCGCGTTACGCACGTACCAAGGTGCGTTTGCGGCCCTGCGGCAGAAGAGATTTTGAACTACCTGCAGCTTATACAGGACGGAGGGTTTGGCGTGGGCAAAGACTGGCGAAGCATATGACATGACGGGTCTAACGCAGACCTTATAAAGCGTACGTTTATTTCTAAAAGACATTTTACTTTTTCTTCCTATCATACTATATAGACGGCTTAAGTAAAAACGCGCGAGTTTCGTTACTCTATCGACGTGTGGCTTGAAAGAAAGCGTCTGATCTAAGGTGACGCCTAAGTATTTGACAGTGCGCTTCCAGGGGATGGGAATACCTAACATACGAATGTGCGGATCGTTGTGGCGATTACGACGTTTGTGGTCGAATTGAATAGCAGAACTCTTTTCTGGGTTGACATCGATACGCCATTTTTGAAACCAAACACCGAGGGCGTTTACGGCCTTTTGGAGTCTGGTGATGTTATACGGGATCGCTTGACTTTTAGTGTAAAGGGCGGTATCGTCTGCAAAGAGGGCGAGTTCGACGCCTTTCGGCGGGATGGGGATGTCGTTAGTGTACACGGTGTACAGCACAGGGGCGAGGACTGAGCCTTGCGGGACTCCAGCCTTTATGGGACGAGGCGCGGAGAGCGTGCCTTCATGTTTGAATCGAAAAGTACGGTCTTTAAGAAACGACGCTATTAATCTGACTAGGCGAGCCGGTAAGCCTATTTTATAGAGTTTAAAAACGAGACCGCTGTGCCAGACTTTGTCGAAAGCCTTGGCTACGTCAAAGAGAACCGCGATTGTTTTTTTACGACGCTGAGAGAATCCTTCGAGTATGTACTCGACGATTCGATGGACTTGCTGAGGGCAGGAGTGCTTAGCGCGAAAGCCGAACTGGTGGGGAATGATGAGAGGGATGCTTTATTATTATTATTTGTTTTTTGTTCCCCTCCGCGGGAAGGGCAGGAGGATAAAAATGCCCTGACGCATACTCTGGCGCGATTCCAAAGTTATGTGGGACTCGTCCCGACGCCTACCAGGACCATACCCACTAAAAACCCCCTGTCGGCTCGTGCATTTTTGCCACTCAGCCTTCATCTGAGCGACGGCCAATTGGAGAAAGAGGCCGCGCTAGCGGGGCCCAGAAGGGGTCACCCGCTGGGATTACATAGCACTGAAGGTGCTCAAAGCACTGAAGGTTAATACATAGCACTGAAGGTGCTCAAAATGAAAATCAATAATTAAAACAAAAATTAAAAAATTGCAAAATAAAATTGAGTTAATTCGCATTTACGTTAGAATTAGGATTTACGTTAGAATTAGAATTTACGTTAGAATTAGAATTTGCGGCCAGAAGGGCCTCGAGATCGCGTGACAGTCTGGTGGATGAGTACGCTTGCGCATTTCTAGGCCTAGCGACTTTGAACTTCGAGTCTAACACAGGAGTAGTATATGAGACTGAATCACGAACTAGAGGATTGGGATGGGTTTCGGAGCGTTTGAAAAACGCTTCAGAGAGTGTTTTGAGATGTTGTTGTACTGTAGGCAGTTCAAGATCTCTATGCAAGTCCGCGTTACGCACGTACCACGGTGCGTTTGTGGCCCGGCGGCAAAAGAGGTTTTGAACTACCTGCAGTTTGTGCAGGAGGGAGGGTTTGGCGTGGGCAAAGATTGGCGAGGCATACGTCATGACGGTTCTAACGCAGACCTTGTAAAGTGTACGTTTGTTTCTGAAGGACATTTTACTTTTTCTACCTAACATGCTATTTAGGCGGACTAAATAGTGACGAGCGAGTTTCGAAACTCTTTCGACGTGTGGCTTGAAAGAAAGCGTCGGATCTAATGTGACGCCTAAGTATTTAGTACTGCGCTTCCAGGGGATGGGAATGCCTAACATTCGAACGTGGGGATCGCCATCGGGACGACGGCGTTTGTGGTCAAAGCGCATCGCAGAACTCTTTTCAGGGTTCACATCGATGCGCCATTTTTGAAACCATACACCAAGGGCGTTTACGGCCATTTGGAGTCTGGTTACAAGGTGCCGAATACTGTGGCCTTTGGTATAGAGTGCGGTGTCGTCAGCAAAGAGGGCGAGTTCGACGCCTTTCGGCGGGATGGGAATGTCGTTGGTGTACACGGTGTACAGCAGAGGGGCGAGGACTGAGCCTTGAGGGACTCCAGCCTTTATGGGACGAGGCGCAGAAAGCGTGCCTTCGTGTTTAAATCGAAATGTACGGTCTTTGAGAAACGACGCTATTAACCTGACTAGGCGATCCGGTAAGCCTATCTTGTAGAGTTTATAAACGAGACCGCTGTGCCAGACTTTATCGAAAGCCTTGGCTACGTCAAAGAAAACCGCGACTGTTTTATAACGACGCGGATAGAAACCGTCAAGTATATACTCGACGATTCGGTGGACTTGCTGAGGGCAGGAGTGTTTAGCGCGAAAGCCGAACTGATGGGGAATAATGAGAGGATCGCCATCCGTTGGAAACAGATGGTTCCGCATTCGAGAGAGTATGACTCTCTCGAGAAGTTTAGACATTGCCTTGAGGAGGCTGATGGGTCTGTGATTAGCCGGGACGTTCAGAGGTTTGCCCGGCTTGGGAATGCCTATGACTGTCGCTTCTTTCCAAGCTTTTGGAAAGTAGCTATGGTCGAAGCAGGCATTGAAAATGATAGCTAACAAGGTAAGCATCTGTTGAGGTAGGTGCTTAAGTGCGTGGTTGGAAATTCCATCCGCACCCGGAGCCTTTTTGGACTTTTGATTTCTAATGAGAAGCAAGATTTCATCATTAGAGACTGTGACAGGGTCGGCGGTGATGGGGAGAGAGTCTCTGCGAAGGACTTCGTCCTCCACCGCCTGGATGTGTGAGGGATCAGCAGGTTGCGTGCTGGGCGAGCATTGTGCGGCAATGCTGTCAGCGAAGCATTCGGCTTTCTCTTCGACTTCAAAGGCAGTAGTGCCATCGGGACGAGTGAGAGGAGGAACGTGAGAGGCGGTGTCTACGCGTAAGGCTCGGGCCATGCTATAGTACGCTTGGTGGGACGGAGAGATATTCGCCATGAGATCGTTCATCTGAGCGTCTCGGAGTTCCGCGAGGCAAGACCTAACTTTACGTTGAAGCTGATTCGCAGCTGTTCTATAGGCGGGCGTGGGATATTTCTTGGCTCTCCGGAGAGCCGCGTTCTTAGCTTTAATAAGATTGCTAACGGCTAAGGGAAGCGTGGGTTTGCCTTGCTTAGCAACCTTTTCGTTGTCACTGATGGCTGAGTTGATAGCATCAGTGAGAGAATTTACTAATGAATCGATTTTATCCGGGCTATCTAATTGTTCGGGAGAGATCGCGAGTGGAGAGTTCGGAGCCTCTAAGGCTGAAACTAACGTATTTTTAAAACCTTTCCAGTTGGTAAAGGTCTTAGGAGATGAGACGTTATCGTTCGGCCGTCCTAGCACGAGGGAAACGGGGCGATGGTCGGAGCCTAGGTCATCGAGTGGTTCGATAGACCTTAGATCAAGATTGATTCGCTTGATAATTGCAAAGTCGAGGATGTCAGGAGAGTAGGACGGGTTGTTGGGATAGTGAGTGGGAGTGATGGGGGATATGACGTCTAGGTCAAGGGAGTTAGTGATGTCGAAGAGAGCGATACCGCTGGTGTTAGTCGATAGGCACGTTCAGTCAGTATGTTTGGAGTTAAAGTCTCCGAACATAATGACTGAATGGCCGAGGGCGAGAATGGCCTCAAAGTCGCTGCGGATTGGTCTGGTACCACTAGGTATGTAGATTGAAGCTATGATGATGGTCGGATGACCAGTCATAGCCAATCTACACACAGTGGCTTCCATGTTGAGGAGAGGAGGGGTAGGGAGAGGACAGCAGTGGAAGCCTCTTTTGTAGTATATAGCGGTGCCGCCGAAACCGTCAGAGTTGGGCCTATCGTTACGAATAAACGCGTACTTAGGTATAGCGAATCCCCTGGAGCGGTTTGGAGTAAGCCATGTCTCCTGGAGAAGGAATAAGTCAGGTTCTTTGTTCTGAAGGAACAGTTTAATCTCGGGAAGGTTGGTATTAAGGCTACGAGCGTTAAAAGATACTAGGGATAAGCCCTTGGGTTTAATACGACTGGACGCGGGATTCGCGGGTCTAGACATTATAATTTATTATTTACGAATTTATACAACTATAAAAGAATTTACAACGAACTTAGGAGCGAGTGATGCTCGGCTAAAGCAAATAAACGCTCTTGAGGAGAGCGGGCGGCTCGCAGTTTGCGTGCGAGCACGGAAATTTCGTTAATATCGACGTTTTGAATAACGTCGAACACGGTCTTCATGTCCTCAGCCAACGACGACTGAGGTGCGGATGGCGGAGAAGGACGCGCCCCACGGAAGCTACGGGAGCTGGGATGGGTCGGGAAGGTGCAGGCGGACCGGCCGGACGCTGCCTCCAAGACAGAGCCGGAGTAGGCGTCGGCTGAACGGGCTTTGCTTCCGGGGGACCCCGGTTGCGCAGCGGCGGGAAGTTAGCGGGAGTGAGCGGCGGCGCCGGTTTAGGCGCGACCCTCTTGGCGGTGGAGCGCGGAGCACGCGGGCAGCCCCTGTAGTTAGCTGTGTGACCAGACTGGCCGCACAGCACACAGGCAGGGGGGGAAGTGGATTCGGGAGTGCGAGTGCACTCCTTCGTAAAATGTGGATCCAGGCACTTAACGCACCTGGGGGGAGCTGAGCAGTTAGCCGCTGCGTGGCCGTAGAGCTGGCAGCGGTGGCACTGCCCAGGGTGACCGCGGGGGTTGGGACGTCAACAGAGATATTTGAGAGTCCGCAAATTGTGCGAGCCTCTCTAAAGATCTCCCTCGAGTTGGGAGTATTCGACAAGATAACTAAAGCTAACGGAAAGCGCCTACCGCGGTTAGAGTGCATCTTGTGCACTGCTTCGGCCGGGAAACCCTGGGACTTAAGGTCCTCGAGGATTTCTTCATTCGCGAGCTCGAACGGGACGCCCCGTAGTACTGCGCGGATCTTACGCTCCTCCGGGAGGGCGTAGGTGTGCGCGATTTGATTTAACCCGAGCAACCTGGTAAACGCGCGGAAGTCGTCGACGGTCGCTACTTGAATTTTGATTGTATCGCCAGCGTTGGCGGCTTTTAAGTTATTAATTTTGTGCTCTTTGCACAAGTTAGAAACCGCGGTCCAGCGCGTTTTTTCACGCAGGAAGACGGGCGGAGGGAGCTGAGGTTTCGGCGGGACGGGAGCGCAGCGCGTCGCTGGCTTCGATGGGACCGACGGAGACGCGGTTACTTCGAGCGATTTTAACGGCGCGGGGGCTGGTATTGAAGACACCGGGGTTGGCTCAGGTGTTGAAGACACCGCGGCTTTTTTCGAACGCTTCTTGGAGCGTTTGGTAACTAATTGGAAGGCGGGCTCAGGAGAGCCGGTTAAGGTGGCGGCGACCGACGAAGCTTCGGACGCGGCGGAGTCTGAATCGCTCCCGGGAGCGGTACGCTTCCTGCGAGATGAGCGCGAGGATGAGACCGACGCGCAGTCCATATCGGATGGAACGGGAGACGCGGTTGAGCTATACACCTGAGGGGTCTGGACATTAGAGGCCTGACGGGCCGGGGTTGAGGCCTGAGGGGCCGGGGACGCAATAGATGCCTGTAAGGCCTGCGTTAGTGCGTCAGCGGGTATGCTTACGCCGGACGCAGCGAGCGCCTGGGCGAACGACTTAAAAATATTAACAAGGTCCATTGGAGGACTTGGAATTACAATATGTAATATTTAAATATATAGTGTATGCCTATAATATATAACAAATGCCTAGGATTCCTAAATAAAAACCTAGCGAACCCTAGCGGCAAACCTCCCTACCAGCGGTAGGGGGGCTGGGAAGAATAACTTAAAACTAACCGTAGTACGCCGAAGGCCGCTACCTAGAAACCTAAAAAAGGGTACGCAGGTAAAGAGTTGACCGCGTTAGGGTCAACCTTTACCGACAGAAAGGACAAATACACACGAAAACACACAAATATGATAAAAATAAATATGAAAATAGGAGAAAAATAAATAAAATAGAGAAGAGAAATAAATAAAAATAAAAAGGACTGGTTCAGTACAAATTCGTTGTCACCGTTAAGTATCCTTGGCACTGAAACCAGACTACTTACGCTGGGCACAACACTGCACTCAGCACAAGCACAACACTACTCAGCACAGCACTTTGAAGACTAAGGGGCTTAGTCGCAAAGAAAAATCGCACTTCGAAAGCACTCAGACGGAGTAGAAAAACCTTGAAAACCTTAGCACGGAACCAACACGCTATACTGTGACGTCAGTAGACTGAGCGCCACGGAATATCGGGAGGGAACCGACCAACGGAGAACTGGGTCTTGCACGTCCGCACCGCGTGGCGATCGGAGCGAGAATGATGTGATGCTTTATTATGGTTATTTACATATAATATACAATTTAGCTGCATACTGGTAGTACCAGGTCAAAATAGTGTACGTCTTACTTCGCTGACCAATCACAACACGGGAGAAATGTTCATACAAAAATGTTTTGCGTGTATAATGCACGAAATTATAAATAGGACCCGCACGCAGCGCGAGCGCTAACAGTCTCGGTTTGCGTGCGTTCTCAAGCGCACGTCAATCGTAGACGCCTCCCCGCTCCCTTAGCCCCCGCGCTAATCGAGCAATCAAATTTCATAAGGTCGTTACCGTATTGTTATTTCATTGACGTTTCCGTTTTAAATTTCAAACGCCGTTTTCACGGCGATTAGTGGCTTGCTAACCGTCTTCGTGTCTCGTCGAACGTGAGCTACGTCGACGGGCTTCGACGTTCCAGGAGTTCTTCGTGTAGTAAGTTCGCCGAGTTCAAGACTTCGTGGGCTGGTGGATACGCGTAACGGTGCCAACGAAACCAGTCGGCGTTGCCCCGGTGCGCACAGTTTCGCCCTTCAGGCAAACAACAAACCGGAAGTCCCGATCCCAGTGCACTGGGCCTTACCCAGGGTGACGGAACCAGCGCTGTCCGAGTTAGGGGCACCGCTGCGGCCGTCCCGACCCCCCCTACCGCCGGTAGGGAGGCTTAGTTAGGTTTTGTGCTAGGTTGCTCATAAAGTATATATTTATCATATTTAATATCTCGATAGCTCCCCTTCCCTCCCCCGCCGTACGCAATGGCTGCGCAAGCTCACGCTGAGCTTGCGAAGCAATTCGTCGACGGCGTCGCCGCTTCAGGCGCCCCATTCGACCCGCATGCATTTCTTCGAATGCTTAGCGATCTCTCGCCCATGTTCGCCACCCTGTTGGCTCCACTGGCCCTTCAGGCCCCGGCTTTTCAGGCCTCATCATCGACGCTGCCTCACAGCACTCCCCCTCCCTCTGCCTCCTCCATGGAGGTAGATAACTCGGACGCCACTTCGACGGCAACCTTTACCTCGGCCTCATCAGCCGCCCGCCCCTCCAAGCGCACTGCATCTAGCAGTAGCGACGAAACCGCTTCCACAGCGGACACTATCACCTCCCCTGAACCCACCGTTAGCTTCACGCTGGTGGAACGCCGCTCCAAAAGGAGCAAGAAAGCACCGGTGTCTCCGACACCAACCATCGTCCCGGCGACCCAGTCGCCCGTCCCCGTCCCCCTCATGTCACTCGACGTGACTGTTCCCGCCAGCTTCACCGCTGCCCCTGCCAAGCCGGCCTCGCGCTGCGAGCCGGTCTTGGCCAAGGCGAAGACCCCTCCCCCCGTTTTCCTACGGGAAAAGGCCAAATGGCCTCTAGTCTCGAGCTTATGCTCAGACCAAAAAATCAATTATACTAACGCCCTCAACATGTCTGAGGCCGTTAAAATCTCAGTCCCCACGATTGCGGACTTTAGAAATCTAACAACCCTCCTCACAAATAGGCAGATACCCTATCACACTTACGCTCTCCCAGAAGAGCGTAAGGTAAAAGCAGTCATCAGGGGAATCCCTGATGAAATTTCCAATGATGTCATATACGAAGACATTAAAGCCCAGGGCTATCCCGTCGTTGCTGTGCATAAGATGCACAGCAAGAATGGACGACGTTTCCCACTTGCACTGGTCATCCTGACCAACTCCCCCAGATCCCGAGACATCTTCAGAGATGTCAAGACCGTATGCGGACTCTCCGGCATCTCGGTCGAGATGCCGCATCGCCGCGGTTATCCCGGGCAATGTCATAGATGCCAACTCTACGGGCACGCGGCGCTCAACTGCACCGCCAACCCCAGGTGCGTTAAGTGCCTGGAGCATCACACTACCAAAGAGTGCAGTCGCACTCCGGAATCAAACTCTCCCCCATCCTGTGTGCTGTGTGGCCAGTCCGGCCACACCGCCAACTACAGGGGCTGCCCCCGCGCACCCCGCACTTCCCGACCTGTTGCAAGGAGGGCGGCGCCCAGACAGGCCCCGCCCCTCATTAGTAACACTAATTTCCCGCCGCTGCGCCACCGGGATTCCCCGGCAGCAAAGCCCGCCCAGCCCACGCCCACTTCAGTGCTTGCCTGGAGACAGCGTCCGGCTGCTCCGACCCACCCTGCTCCACCAGCAGGCCCAAAACCCTCTCCTCAGCCATCGATGGCTGAGGATCTCAAACTGATATACGACACCATCAAAGGAGTCGATATGTCACAAGTCGCGCAGTGTGCCAGCAAACTGCGCGCGGCCCGCAACTCCCAAGACCGCTTTATGGTACTCGCTGAGTACCAATCCCTAATTAATTCATTATAGGTACATCTATAATGAATAATACACCAAACGCCACGACTGGTCGCATCAAACCTAGGGGTTTATCCCTGATCTCCTTCAACACCCGAGGTCTAATCAACCAACTTCCGGAGCTCAAACTGTTCATTAAGAACATTGAGCCCGAGTTAATCCTTGTCCAAGAGACATTTTTAAAACCCCAGCACACCAGGGGTCTTAACATTCCTAAATACTCCCTTGTGCGTGGTGACAGGCCCGCCTCGGTCCAACGAGGCGGCACTGCCATCTACTACAAGTAAGTAAGTATCCACTGTTCTCCAATTCCCACGCCTCCGCTCACCAACATGGAGGCCACAGTATGTAGGCTGGCTATGACAGGTCACAGGACCATAGTCTTGGCCTCGGTCTACATACCTAGTGGTACAGCGCCCCTTCGTTGTGACTTCGAGGCCTTACTCGAACTGGGGCAATCCGTCATTATGTTCGGCGATTTTAATTGCAAACATACTGACTGGACGTGCTTGTCGACTAACACCAGTGGTGTTAAATTACTAGACATCACGAAGTCACTCGATCTTGACGTCATTTCACCGGTTACACCGACACATTACCCGGACAACCCACTACATTCACCTGATATCCTTGACTTTGCCATCGTCAAGGATATCAATCTCGACCTTAAGACCATACAGCCGCTAGACGACTTAGGCTCTGACCACCGTCCGGTGTCCCTAATATTAGGACCCCAAAACGACCCTCCTGCTCCGAAAACCTATACCAATTGGGAAGGTTTCAAGCACACCCTGTCTTCGGCCTTGGAAGCCCCAGACTGCCCACTCGCGATTTCATCCGACTATCTCGATAGCACGGATAAAATCGACTCGATAGTCGATTCTCTCACTACCGCCATCAACTCGGCCATCAGTGAGAACCTAAAGGTTGCTAAGCATGGCAAGCCCAAGCTTCCCTTGGACATTAGCAACCTAATTAAAGCTAAAAACGCCGCTCTCCGCAGAGCCAGAAAATACCCCACACCCGCCTACAGGCAAATCGCTAACCAACTTCAACGTAAAGTCAAACGTACCGTCGCGGAATATAGAGACGTTCAAAGGAACGATCTTATGATTAATATTTCCCCGTCCCACACGGCGTACTATAGGATGGCGAGAGCCCTCCGACTAGACACTCGTACCTACACCCCTCCGTTATCTCGCCCCGATGGCACTACCGCCTTCGAGGACGACGAAAAAGCTGAATGCTTCGCCGATAGCATTGCTTCACAATGCTCCCCGAGTACCCAACCCACAGACCCAGCTCACATCCAGGCGGTGGAAGACGAAGTCGATTGCAAAGACTCCCGTCCAATCACCGCTGACCCCATTACAGTTTCTAATGATGAAATCCTACTCATCATTAGGAAACAGGAATCCAAGAAGGCCCCGGGTGCGGATGGAATTTCCAACCAAGCACTTAAGCAGCTGCCTCGGCAGGTGCTTACCTTACTTGCGATTATTTTCAATGCTTGCTTTGATCTAAGCTACTTTCCAAAAGCTTGGAAAGAAGCTATAGTCATAGGCATTCCCAAGCCGGGTAAACCCTTGAATAACCCGGCTAATCACAGACCCATCAGTCTACTCAAGGCAATGGCCAAACTTCTCGAGAGAGTCATACTCGCTCGAATGAAGGACCACCTGTTCCCAGCGGACGGTGACCCCCTTATTATCCCCCATCAATTCGGCTTTCGAGCCAAACACTCGTGCCCTCAGCAAGTCCACCGAATCGTCGAGTACATACTCGACGGCTTCTACCCCAGACGACTGAAAACAGTCGCGGTCTTCTTTGACGTAGCCAAGGCTTTTGACAAAGTCTGGCACGCAGGGCTCATTTACAAGCTTCACAACACAGGCTTGCCCGACCGTCTAGTCAAACTAGTCGGCTCCTACCTTAAAGATCGCACCTTTCGTTTCAAACACGAAGGTACGCTCTCCACCCCCCGCCCCCTCAAGGCGGGCGTCCCTCAGGGCTCGGTACTCGCCCCGTTACTATACACAATATACACCAATGACATACCCATCCCGTCTAAAGGTGTTCAACTCTCCCTCTTTGCTGACGACACTGCCCTATACGTCAAGGGCGTGCACGTCGACACACTCATCACCAAACTCCAGAAGGCCGTAAATGACCTCGGAGCTTGGTTTAAAAAATGGCGTATCGATGTAAATCCAGAGAAAAGCTCTGCGATGCGCTTCGATCATAAACGCCGTCGTCCCTACGACCCCCACATCCGAATGCTAGGTACGCCCATCCCGTGGGCACTCACCACCAAGTACCTAGGCGTAACGCTCGATCGTACGCTTTCATTCCGTCCACACATTCTCCGAGTTACCAAACTCGCCCGTCTGTACATGGGTCGACTTAACAGTATGTTAGGCCGGCACAGTAAAATGTCTCTTAGGAACAAGCGAACGCTTTTTAAGGTTTGCGTGAGACCAGTCATGACGTACGCCGCCCCAATATTTGCACATGCTAAACCCTCCGATATGTATAAACTACAGGTAGTCCAGAATCTCTTCTGCCGCCGGGCCACGGATGCTCCGTGGTACGTGCGAAACGCAGACTTGCACAGAGATCTCGAACTGCCTACCATACAACAACACCTTAGGACGCTCTCCACCGCTTATTTTAAGCGATCCGAAGAGCACCCTAACCCCCTTATACGCGAGACAGTAGCTTATACTGCTCCGTCCATGCCGTCGAGGTACAAAGTCCGTAGACCGAGAAATGCACTCTCGGATCCCCCCGATCAACTTTCGGCCAATCTGGACCAGCTTAAGGCTGCCCAGGCCGTTTAATCAACAATATATAAATGTCATTTGCACCTTAAGTGATTAAGTATTCCCAGCGGGTGACCCGCTAGCGGGTCCCTGCTTGCGCGCCCACCTCCCAACCCGGGTGTCGCTCCGATGAAGGCTGACAGCATTCCCATGCTACAGCCACTTGGGTGGTTTTTAGTGGGTAGGTGCCACTTTGGTGAGTCCCACATAACCCCGCAGACGGCTGCGGAGGTATTCATGACGAATCTTCCACCTCCCTCCCGAGAGAGGGTGCTTCGGCAGCAAAAAAAAAAAAAAAAAGCGCGAGCGCTTCAGTACGCGTCGAGCGGTCGCGCAGATCGGTCGACTCAGGAGCTGCTCACGCGATGCTATTGATGTCCCACAGTATGCGGCGAGCGGCGGTGCAAGCTGGTCGTCTTGAGAGCTCTGTGCAACGATATCCCACACAAGTATTAATATAATAAAAGGAGTTTTAACATAATTAAAACATTGAAATATAACCTAAAACCGTACATCATTGATTGAACATAGTGTTATCATTCATCATTCACATTGAAGTGACGTATGACAATTGTTCGCTCGAAAAGTAGCAAGAGATGTCAACATTAAAAAGTTCTAACCATAGACATAATTCCTCGCTTTTTTTGTATGAAGACTACCTGCTATGGCACCATCTAATGTTGAAAAAAAAACTATTTTTTATTTTTAATCGTAGAATGAAAACCCCTCATTGGTGTAACATAATCAACAGAATATTAAAAGGTACTGATGTCTCGCGTCAAGACAGTAAAAATTTGCCTCCCATGCAATACAAACAAAGCATACAAAAATATAAAACAAAGTTTAGAAATTAAAAACATTCATAAATATACAAGCCTTTTATTTATTTTACCTTCTTCCTTAGAATAGAAGAGGGGCTTTCGCGCTGCCACAATGGCATTACATTAAAATCCAATGCCGTCATTTTAAAATTAAGAAACGAAGGAAAATCTTATTTAAAACAAAATAGTTGTAAAATTGAAAAAGTGGGTTCCTAGTGTTGTGGTTAGGAAGTCGTACGTCTGATGCGTAGCATCACTAATTAGTTTGTGGAATGATCTTTGACCATTGACTTCAACCAATGGACAAGCCCTAGCTACAAAAAAACGTGCATACCTAAACTTGAAAAAAAACATAAAATGGCGTCCATTGTTAGGGTTGCACAACGAGTATCGAATCTACTATCGATATTTTAGAACTAAATATTGATTATACTTGAAATATATTATTGAAAATTTAATGAACTTATGAAACTTGAAACTTGCTCAAAATCGGGTAAGTAGAATACTTCGTAATATATGTATAATGAGCGAATTAATCGTGCTTTGGATATTTTTTAATCCCAGAGAATCTCAACTTTTTTTTTTGTTTTCTCTGTGTTCATCCCTGAATTCAATTCACCCCCAATTTCCGATAAATTATAGGCTTTTCAAAAAAAATTAAGTCAAACATGCTCTACGACTGGAAATATATTCAATATAGTATAAATATGATAACATTTGTTTTGAATTAACAACCAATGGTTAGAAAACTTTTCTAACCATTCTTTGTATAACATTGCGTTTGTAACGAAAACGATTTGAGAACGTTTTCAATAACCAGTTTATTCCACAGTGTGCTGCAGCCTGCAGCGCAGACAATGCGGTGTCAACTGCGACAATACTCATCTCAATGCGAAATACCAACGAATTCTGTAATACTCGTAGTTTCGTTTGTATCGGACAACGCAAATAAAATAAAAACTATTGTATTCTTCTACAAAAACGTTATTTATAATCTTTCTCTCTATAATACCTAGTAAAGACGAAACCGTTTCAAAGAATATACCGGTATCTGAGCATTGTTAACAACAGACTAATGCTGCGTTCCGTTTGCCGATTACAGCGCTCACAGCGCTAATATACCCGTTCCGATTGCCCGTGAGCGCGCTCACAGCGATATCGATACGTGATCAATGACGTCATAAACGCCGCCATCTTCCCGCTCACAGTGCCTTAGCTACGGAGCATGGTCGCTGTGAGCGGCCTGTCAAAACTGACACATGACGTTACTTTGTTGATGTTTTTATTAGTTGATTAAAGATTTTAAAGGCTTGCTTATTCATTTTCTTTTGTATTATAGTAAAAAAATTGCTCCTGCTTCATTCAGGGTCAAAGATCTTAATGAAATTGTAACTTTAGACTTAATCAACGAACAATCAGAATGTTAGCGCGATATTTACCGTTCCGATAGCAATAGCACTAATAACACTTTTAGCGCGCTCAAACGAATCGGAATGATAACTCAAACGTTGATTACATTTATATTAAATAAACAATCTTACTTGTAATTTTTGACAGCGATTCTAGATAGGTATTTTCTACTTAATTTTTTTGGATGACTCACATCACTTTTCAAACCAACGTTTATTATTTATTTATTAGATATATGCCTGCTCAATTAATGTTTGTTATGTATGTGAAACAATAATATTATTTAGATACATTAATATAACAAACTTTTATTATATTAGATTTTAAAATACCTAATACAAAAGAATAGTTGCGTTTTATCTCTGTACACGAATATTTTCCATTAGAAAGGTTTTATTGAAAAAGCAACGGAAAATTATATTTTTGTGAGAAATGCTTACTTATGTTTGTTTTCTTTTTTATTTTAAGTTTCAATGCGCCATCTGCTAGGTTGCATCACATCTTTTTTTCAACCTCATTCTAAGACATGGACGTCCCTCGTCTATTAATTTCCATTTATCAAAAAGTTCTGTATTAATTTTGCTAGATGGCGGTATGGTCAATAATTTAAATGTTGCCTTTTGTAAGAAGAACATTGTGTCGCACATTTCAAAAGCACATTTCACAAAACCATAAAAATATTGCACTTCAGACAATTCGAACCCAGTTGTGAAAATATCAATTTACTGTGTAAATACCATTAAATATTTTGTAACTCAACTCTTTAACCGACTCTGTCTGCGCGTTTGTCCGGCTAGGACTAAATAATTGAAGATTATTTATTTGAGTTTATCAGTGTTCATAAAAAAAGCAAAATAGACACCTAGGATTTCGATGAAACAAGCCAGTCATTTTTCGTACTGACAAAAATCTTTAAAAAACTTTATGCTTCCGCCAAAAATGTTTATACCTATCCCATTATGCTTTTATGTCAAAATGTATTTCTGAAAAAAAAACTAAATTAAAAGGCGCGAAATTCGGAGAAAATTTTCAAGGACTAATGAAGTGAAAACATTTCCCATTTTATTTGTGTAAGTATGCCTTCTATTTTATTCTGTTTTCCAATACGGCGTAAATTTACAAAAATCCCGCGTCAGTGAGACTAAGATGAGAGCAACACCAACACATTACATAGCGCACGTATTTATGTACATGTAGGTCAATGAAAAAATGGCTTAACACTTGCAGCTCTGTATCGTGGCAAGAAATAATTATATTTTAAATGGCCTTCAGTGACTTATGCCATATAAATAATGCCTACAAAACACTCGAAAATGAAGCGGATCAGGTATGTGTTATAAAGTGTTTCGGTGTGTTGTTAATCAAGTAATAGTTCATGGGTGTTGCGATGACTAAATTGAGCTGTCAATATGACCTAAAATCCGGGAAAATTCTAAGTGTTATTTGTTGATTTGTGTGATATGTTCAAGAAAATATAGTTGCATCAAGTGAATTGTGTTTAAACATTCATGGTAGCAAGTTACAGAATACTATCTTATTCTTGGAAGTTATTTTATATGCCTCTTTAAAATGCAAACAATATTTTTAGAATATGTCTACAGTTCGAAAGTTAGAGGGCAAAGTAGCAAGGTAACATAATTTCACAGACCGTTTTGGTGTCTAAAACACCAAAGATCAATAAAAATAGGACTTTACAAGTATCTTTTTGTTTCCAATGTTCATAGTTATCTTTACTTTCCCTCAAATGATTGTAAGCAAGCTTTGGTTTTGTTGTTTTTATCATTCTAATGATCTAACGATTTGTTGCATTGTAAACTTTTATCAAAGCTATGTTTCATGTGTTTCATAAATACTTTAATCATCCTACTTATTTTTCTTTGAAGGATTTTTTATTGTACTTTGCAATTTTTTTTTTTAGGTTATACTAACTAATTTTTAGTACAAACATTTTCTAAAATAAATGATGTATTAATTTTCAGTCAGACTACACAATGGAAGAAAACTCAATGGTTAGAGATATCATTACAAAGATCCTTGAAGAGACGGGACCTCCTGAAACAAGCAGGTATTTTGTTGTTTACTAAAATATGTTGTAGGATATTTTGTAAATAGTTCATAGCTACAAAAGAGACTTATGTTATCTAAGTATTCTAAAGTTTATGACTTACAATATAATGACACACCTTATTATGTTTTTGCTAAAATAAATGTCAATATCCAATACATTTGAATTCTGTCAGACCCAATTGTACTATTATCTTCTAAAATTTATGACTTATTTAAAATGTTACTTAAATATGCCATTTCACATTTCAGCTCTGTTCAACCACAAGAAAAAACATCATTGAGCTCAGTGTCCACAAGTCCTCAGTATCCTAAAAATGAGCAGCCCACTGGCTTATACTTTCCACCAATACATAATAATTACCAAAACAATGTATTTAACAGCTTCATACAGAATGATCAAAGCAGTTTTAATAACTTGAATCCACCCAGCAGTTACACCCAGCCAAATAACAATGTTATGGTAGAAAATGATCTTAACATCAATGCATTATTGAATATAGACCCTATAGACACAAGTATAGAATCTGTAACACCAGAACAACTGAATTTATTGCGGTTGGCAGCTCAGGAAATAGGAGGAGCTCAATTCACAAGCCCAAATAAGTATGAAGACAAATATTTTAACTTCTTTGAACATAACCAAAGAAATTCTCTTCCAGAAACAAATATGTTCAATGTGAATAATTTTAACAGACCAAATAGCCTTAATATGGATATGGGATTAAATGTTAACTATGATAATCCATATTCAAATATGCAACAACTTCCTAATAAATATGACAATGGGTTTATGAGAGAACAGAATCAAGATCCAAATGATATTAGTTCATATTTAAGTAGTATGAATCTGAATACAGATCGTTCAAGAGAAGATTTCATGAACATGGATTTTAAAGGTACAGGAATGGATATGAATAGTCAATTTTCAAATGAAGATTTCAACAAAATGTATTACAATCGAAATTTTCAGCAAATGCCACCGAAAAACTTTTGTAATGAGAACTTTCTTATCAATGAGATGATGTCTCATATGAATGACCGAAACCCTATGAATCAAAACTTTGATTACACAAATCAAACCCCAATATCAGTGCCTAACTCAATGAATTTTAAACCGAATGGCTTTCAGCACCCGAATGAATTCATGAGACCAGATATGAATCCAATGTTGCAACGGGATAATTTTCCCCTCAACGGACTGACTGATCACAGGAATTTTGATGTTCATTTAGGACGAAATGATCAGCAAATGATGATGCGACAGAATCAAGAAATTGCCAGACAAATGAATATGTTGATGAGGAATCGGCCTCCAGGAAATCAGTTGAATGTTGATGTCTCTTATATGCCAGAAAATTCTCCTTATAATCTTGGCAAGTAAAATATTATTAAAAGATATTATATGCTTTTTAATTCATTATTAGTAACTTTTGAACAGTTCATTACAATTCTTATTCAATGGCTAGGGATAAAAGTACTTTGAATCTATGAAAATTTTTATAAATACATTTCTTTATTTACTAAAATTTTCTCTGAAGAAAATATTTTGCATACAAATATCAAAACATATAGTTTTGTTCAAAGCTGAAGCCACAACTAACCTTTATATATATGAAAAGCAAATTTCAGATTTATCTTAATAAATTCATAACATACTTTCTGTTTCTACTCTATGCTTTAGGGAGTAAAAGTTTGTAGTAGTCAATCTGTTGTCTTTAGATGGTATATTAATATATTTTTTAGTATCTTTAACACTACAATATCTAATCATCATGTTATATTATGTTTATAATAATTAGACAGTGGAATTACAGGAAATATAGGGTCATCACTTTCTTTTGAGTTAAATATACCTAAATTTCTGTATTGGAGGTAAAGTAATAACTGTAGTTAATGTAAGAAAATAAAATTCTTATTGTTATAAGCTTCAAAATATAGAAAACATTTATTACACAGTCCTAAATGCTGCCTATAATTAAAATAAAAGAGTTGAAGCTGCTTATCATAATTTATAATTAAAACATAAAATTTAATTTTATTGCAGGTGTAAATACATTACTTGGTCCAAGTCCAAATGTCCCACCGCAAGTATTACCATCTCCAATGTTAGATTTACCATTATTAGCACCATTGTATGCTATGAGGAATATGAGGTAAAATATTAATACTTTACAATTTTCCTATTCTGCTTGTGCATGCAAACAAAGAATAATTTCTTCCAAAAAAAACCAAGTACTATGTAATAAATTATTTTTACTATAGCCTCGTGCTGCCCAAACTGCTATATCTCTATTTCGCGTTCCTGCCCAGTGTCCTTTACAAATACAAAACATTTCAAGTGCTTACTGCCCAGACCATCTTGGTGCAATATTTTTGACTTAAGCATTAATTATTTAACTGAGGTTTTTTTGGGGATATATTGGAGCTATATTAAAGCCACCTGAGTATGTTTTTCGTGAATATATTTCGTTCTTTTTAAAATACATTGGGCAGAATCTTATAAATTACTTATTTGATATTTGTACTCTTTAGGATACATTGGGCAGAAATAAGTAAAATAAAAAAGATCAGTTATATTACTAAGTATTTTAATAAATTGCTCAAAAATCACATTAATAACAAGAAAAATACAAAACAAAACATACTTTCTCTTAAGTTTAATTATTTATCAAAAATAAAACAATAAGTTCTTGAAAAATAAACTTAAAAAACAGAAATTAACATTATTTAGATTACTTACTTAGTTTTCATAATTTGGTGTGTCATTCATAGCATAAAATAATATTTTTTCTTTGCCTACCTAACTAAATTATTTCTTTTATCAGTCTTACCATTGCTACAACAGTCTTCCCCTCATTATATTCTTAAAAAAAAAAAAACAAAATAAAACAGAAACAGCTCAAAAAATTAAACATGAAAATCAGAATAACAATTTCTGAATTTAGTTATACACAAGTAAATATTGCAACTATTCACTTGAAATGTGTTTTATTGTAATGACAAAACCTGCATCTCGATTGCTTCATGTCTAAGGTAGGCATGTGTTTAGCTTCAGTTATGCGCTGTTTTTTGGATGGAAGCAATACTGTCGGTCTACCTCTTTTGCGTGAACCATTTGTATCTGGTTGGTCATTTTCATCAGAGTCTTCTTGTTCATTGTCTGGTTTTTGACGCAAATCATCCATTAAGTCCTCTCCCAATTGTAATTTAAATTCACGCAATTTTAAATTTTTTTTCGTAGGTGTTCCTTTTTTTACTTCCTCTTTCTTGTACTGTATCCAACAATTACTTACAGCCAGGTCAGTCATGTGGGAAATGAATCTTTGGGTCCACTTTTTAGTTTTATATCTGTTTGGACAGACAGCAAGTAAACGATCTGCCAAGTCGACGCCTCCCATGTTTCTATTGTACTCACGTACAACCTGTGGTCTAGGCACAGTCAAGTATCTTTTAGTTTTTTTGCACCAGCGTTGGCACGTGTCTGGGTTTTCAATGGCCTCAACAGATGACAAAAAGTGAACTGGCTTATTGTCAAACCATTTGGTGACAGATAATTTGCCATCTGGTCTTACTAAAGCTTGAGAAGAGCCCCTACCCTCTGACTTCAGAGTTTTATCACTCTTTAGCAAGTTTTGACATCCTGGTGGAATACGATTTTTCATTAAGGTTCCCGTGCATCCGATACCTCTGTTTCTTAGCTCACCTGCGAGTTTTTGGGAAGTGAAGAACCGATCAAAGTAAAGAACATGACCTGGAACTAAAGGTTCTGCTAGCTTCAGAACAGCCTTTTCAGCGAGCCCAAAATTGGTATGTTCATATTCAGAGTAAGTTGTATTACCTTGATAGATGTGCAAATCACACACAGTGCCTTCCGGGTTTGCTAACACATAAGCCTTTAGTCCCGTTGGGTTAGGTTTGCCTGGGCAATATTGCCTAATGCCACATGATCCCGTAAATGGGATAATCATCTCATCTACTGAAAGCAATTGCGTTTTATTCTGCATACGACAGCCGATCTGAATGTGATCAATTAATTGTCGCACTTTGTAAAGTTTATCTTTGGCTTTGTTATCTGCGGAAATATCATCCTCGAAGACAAACTTTAACGAGTTACGCAGAAGTTGGTATCGATTGCGAGACATGTTATCAGCTACAATAGGTATTCGCCATCTGTTATGCCAAAACATACGAAGGATAGGGTAATTTATGCTGGCCATCACCATATTCAAAGCAAAGTACATCTTTAATTCTGATAATGTTAAATGCAAGCTATTTCCTGTCAGTTTTACAGCAGTCTGATTAGTTTTCTGAACACATATTTCTAATAATTCGTCGGTAAAATACTGTTTGTTTAGATAAGTTTTCCGTATCATTATGAATATATGAAGGTTCATTCATGTGAGATACAACAGGTGGATACTCAAGTTCCTGCCAATCATTTTGAGTTGATCCTGACGGAGATGGCGCATTTGATGACCTTGGTGTAATGCTGACACCAAATCTTCTAGGCCCTCGTAAACCTCTACGTGAACAACCACGTGAATGACCACGTGAACGTCCACGTGGACATCTGCTTGTACCTCCTGTCGTTTCACGTCTTTCGCTGAAGTTATCCGCATCTGATTCGTTACCTGGCTCTAATTCTGAAGAACTACTTTCGCTCTCTGGTTGTTCTTGTCGCGATGGAATAAATTGCGGATCATCACAGTCCTCATCAGAAGGAATAAAGTCGCCAACGTCTGAATCTTCCAATAAATGTTCTATATCCAACTCTGTAAACGAAAAATAATGCTTAAGCAATTCTGCCCAGTGTCAAGTAAAAATCACATTAGAATATAATTATTCAGAAAGTATGATCCTGTAAGAAACCCGCTGAAATTAAATTCAAAAAGTATTAATTATAGATTAATCTGCATATTTTTACTGTTTTTCTTAAGAAATGAGTGAAGATTCTACTGAAAAAAACTGATTTTATCTTACCTCTCACTGGACGCGGTGCCATGCTGAACACGCGAGGTGTGATTGACAGTTTATTTTTTCTCTCAACCTCAAGTTTTAGCTGTCTATAGTTTGAGTATATATCAACCATACACTCAAAAAAAAAACGTCGTAATAACTCGTATGATATTTAGGGGCGCGAAATTTGAATATCTCATTTTTGCTTCCCAGTGGGCAGAACCACCAACTTCGTTATGTTTTTATCTGGGCAGAAACGTATAACTTTAATGTCCTCTGGAAATAACACTGGGCAGCATGAGGATAGATTTTACTTTTGATTTATTATTTTTATGAATAGGATATAAATACATCAAGCTGTCTTTCTAATGATAGTTAATAAAGCGTAGGTCTGTGTACTTTTGTCTTAGTTACGTGATCTCATTAAAATGGTGTGTGGACTGAGACAAAATCTGATAGCAATATTGATTATGACCCAGTTATTTTTTCTGATTTTTCTAGCATTTATTATGACCCAGTTATTATTTCTAATGCTCATTGCCATCATTCATGTTGTAATAAATGGATTTTTTTGAAGTATTGGAAGCATATTCATATCTTTTTGGAAATCTTACTATTATATTTACCAAAAAGAACTCTTTTTCCATTACAGAGGCGCAGTAACCTCATCCGGTATACTCCATGCAAGATTAGACGCCTGTTACGAACAATGGCGTCAATTAGAACGTGAAAGAAAACGTACTGAAGCAAGATTAGCTCTGGCTTTCCCCGGAAGAGCAGTGTCTTCGTCAAATTCTATCCCGGTACCGAGATTACCTCCATGTCCAACTCGAGTTGATCGGTTGACTGTGGATATGTTGAGGGAGCATACCAAGGTAGGGTCTTAAGTTTTTGAGGTGGTAAAAATATATTATGTAATAAACTAGATGGGAAGTAGTTTATAATTGGTTTCTGTAAGGAAGTTTAATAAAGGACTCACTGATTTCAGGGCTAAAAATTGTATTTGAGCAGTAATAATCAATCAAATAATTTTTCTACAAAATTTAAAAATTTTATACTAGCTCTTAAAAACCTTTGCTAGATCTGAATAAAATAGCTTTCTAATGGTGAACGCAATACTAAAATCAGAATAGTTTTAGAAACACTTCCATTATACGAGGTTACACTCAGGAAGCCTTTATTATTAAAAATTAAGAGTTAAACAGAAGTTACAGGACTAAAATTGTCTAATTAGTGAAACAGTTACTTTTATGTCAACTAATGAAATAGTTACAAAATGTATGTGACACTGTTTAAATTTCACTTTTGAATCGACTAGATGGTCGAAGTTGAGAACAGTCCCTTAATGCCATTCATCCTAGCTCAGCAATGTCCTGGTTTGGGAGTGCATTGTTAACATAATTGTTTTCATCTGCTTGAGTACTTGCAGCATCATAGACCTCGTTCAAAATTTATGTTGGTTTCTTCGGTATTCTTGTTGAATCATGAAATCCATTCTCTTCTTGTTCTGAATTTACAAGATCTTCTGGAGCAGTTAGTACAGAGTTACGGGGAGTAGGTTGTTTCAAAGAAATTTCAATTTCATTAGTCCCTTCCACTCTACTAGTATCCTGCTCTAAGGAATAATCAAGGTCATATGACTCAACCAAATTTTTATCAAAGATGACAACCCTTGATCTAACAATACATTCTCCTCTTTTCTAAATCATTTTTCATCGTTATCATAACCAATCATGATGCACTTATTGCCTTTCTGTTGAAGTTTTCGTCTTCTCTGCATGGGTACATGTGCGTAGCAATCACATCCGATAATCAACATACGAAATGGTGTCTAAATGTAAAAACTACACTACCACAAAGCTATACAATCTTTAAATCAAATTCCAGGTCCTAACCCTTATGGGTAAAATGGAAACTTTACGAGCAAGTGTATGCTTACAAAACAAGAAACCAACGAAGACAGAAGACCCTAAAATAACAGTATTGAAGCGTGGACAAGAAAACGTTGCAAATGACAAAGACACAGAGAAAGATACGGAGAAAGATAAAGATAATGGATTTATAGACCCGGAGACCTTTGATCCAACTACTTGGAGAGAGGATGTAAAGAACTTCACTGAAATGTAAGTGTAATATTAATATTCCATAAATAAATGTAGTATGCAATTCGTGGAATTCCCATGAAATTTAATTAAAATGTTAGTTATTCTATCTTTTCAGTGACATTCAAAAGAGTTTCAAAAGAGTGGAGAGGTTTTCCGTCAGCTTTTTTTTCTGCTTCTCTCTAAAGTCTTTACGTAATATATTTTTACTATTATTAAGTACGCCAAATGTTCCAATGATGAAATAAAAGGGATAAAAGATTTTTGTATGGGGCTGTGATCTTCTTTTGCTTTTTTTTTCAAAATGGCGGCCACCCATAGAACGTTTGTATATTGATTGGGGATAGTGTCTCCAATCGATGCACACATGTTGCAATCGACGTACGCACAGGCGCCGCGATTTAAATTTTTGGTTTAATTTTGGATAAAGTCAAGAACTGCTATTTAGACCCACTACAGCATGTAGAAAAACTTCGAATAAAGAATGATGGCAAATTCAATACATATTCTGCCTTACATAAAAAAAACTTTAGAAACGGCATGCTTTAATGAAACGTGTGTCTTTTGATAGAGCGAATTAAATATATCAAATTATCTTTTGAATAATATCATTGAAAGTTAGGAGAAAAAAGATAATTTACTTAAAAAACACTAATAATTTTAGGTTAGGTTTTTACGAATATCACTTATTCAACTGTGTGGCACAGGATTATAATTATTTACAATTACAAGCCGCTTTATTTTCTATTTCTGTGAATATTTTAACTTAAGTCTCTAGGTATACACCGTTTTATTCATAATCCTTTTATAAAACTATAACTGTAACTAAAATATGTTCTGTCTCTTTTTGACTTATACATATGACAATGTAGTTGATAGAAAGAAATAAAATATGATGTTACTAAATCACCGCTATAAGAGATTATGATTAAGGACAGTAATATGTTAATCAATGCATAATGATAGCTATGGAGTCAGATGCCATTTACCAGTTGATCACATGGACATAACGATTAGTGGATTGTAGAAACCAGTTATTGAAAAAGGGTAGGTATAATAAAAAAAACAATTATATTTTTTCTTGATTCAATCATAACACTGTCGAGAAATGCCGCTGGTGCTCCAAGATATCCCAAATATCTTGCATAACCCATATACCATAATATACTCATTACATGGGAGCAACATCCCACAGTCCTATTTCCAGCGGCACAATTACAATAATAACAATAACTTAAGATTGCTCTGCGACTATTTTTTTTTGATTCTTTAATTGTTTACCTCATTCATATTTATTCCTTCTAGAAAGGCAAAGGACTTTACTTATATGGTTACGACGTATGTTTGAACTTTTTATTTTATTATTAAAAAGTATATTAATTTAGCTTATTTAATTTTTACTTGATCGCTTGCAACGTTCTTGTATTGATCAATTACGTGTATTTTAAGTCAAAAAAAAAACGAAAACAAATAACGATATATTTATTTATGATAAGGCTGTATGGCTTAACTCCTTGCCTGTTCTTACGAGCAAATAGAACAAACAACAACAAAAAGAAAATGTTTCCGTAATCAACAATTTAAATCCGCAAAATGAAATTGATTACTTTTTATGCCGTTCTTTTAAAAATGTAACGAATTTTGAAAAAGTAGGGGATTTATTTTTTGTTGAATTGTGTTATATTGTCGAGTGTGAACGCTTTGTCGTTTTGTTTTTAACTATAAGGCGAATCTCGCCATCGTTCTTTGTAGCTCTATGTAAAGTTTTTCTTTTGCGATCTTTTTCCGCGCATCACTATGAAATGTGACATTTTAGAACGAAGTGGCTTACATTTTTGTGTTTCTTAGAGTGTCCCCAAATGAAATACACAGGTTTTATCGAGCGCTGTGATTTTGAATCTTGGTCATATATAAAATGTACTGACTGCATGTTACACTTTCTATGAAGCCTTTTATATTAAAACTAAGTTAAAAGTATTCGTATTTCACAGATAAATGCTGAATAAGGTGAACAACTGCCATTCAGACCCTATATAGCTTGTAGAAAAGCTTCTGTATCAGTTTTCTCTGTTACGATATTTTTCCGCGAATAACTCTAAAATTTGACACTTTAGAGCCCAATGGCTATTTTCCTCCTAAAAGTATCCCCCAATCGCTAAATATAGGTCCAATCGTGAACCGCGATTTTGCAAAAAGTTAACAAAAGACGGTCGGAAATTATGCCAAAATGTTCATACCCAATATTATATATAATACAATCTGTAATAATACAGTCCGCCAATCTAAAATTGGACTATAAATAATCAAGCACTTATTTCCGCATTTATTATATCTATTAAAATTTGTTTATGTAATAATAATCATTATTATGATGTAATAACTTTCAGAGCACCACACAATGAAATTGAAGCAGCAATGTTATCATGGCGGAATGCAGTAGCTAATGTACAAGCGGCAAGGAGAAGGGAGTTAACCCCAAGATCTGTTAATTATAATAACAGTGATCGTGAGTAATACATTATTTTTTCTACAAAATGTTAATGAAAAAGTATTTTTTTGTATTTAACACAAACAGTCGAATATGCTTACAGGAATCAAGGTTGTCATCAGTTTTATTTTTTTATAAATGCAATCAAAAGTTTACTGTAGATAGGCTTAATGTGAAAATTCCTTTGTTTATTTTAGAATAGAAGTCAACCCAGAAAATGTGCAGCAGTGTACTTTTCTCTCTCAACCTGCTCTAGGACAACCTCTAGGAAACCCTCCAAAAGATTAGGTCAGATCACTCTGTTCCCATGGGCAAAAAAAGTCAAATATTTAGGAGTCACTTTAGATAGTGGTCTCACATTCGCGGATCACATAAAACGCTTCCGGGACCGAGCCGCCGTTGTCATGGGTAGGCTGCACCCTATAATCTGCAAGAAGAGTAAAATGTCGCTTAGAAACAAGCTTACACTTTACAAAACTTGCATCCGCCCCATCATGACACATGCCAGTGTGGCTTTTTGCTCACACCAGCAAGTCGAACCTCAATCACTTGCAGGTTATTCAAAATAGGTTCTTACGCAAATGCGTCGGGGCCCCGCCCTATGTCCGCAACCTAGATCTGCACAAGAATCTCGAGCTGCCTACCATTGCCGCATTCATGAAGTTGGCGTCTAGAGACCACTTCGACAACCATCCCAACCCGCTGGTCAGTAAGTCAGCGGACTACCCAGCCAACCCAGACGCGGCGGTTCGTTACAGGCATCCGCGTAACATCTTAACAGATCCCGACGACGCTATTACAACAAGGAACGCCGGTGTTTCAGTTAGAAATAGGGCAACACGGCATTCGAATCGCCTAACCCACCGGTGGGCCAGGCTAACGCGACGTACGCATTCCTACTGAGTTTCTTGCTGGTTCTTTGGCAGTAGATGACCCTTCCGAACCAGTGGTAGTTTCAATATACGACGTCCTAAGCCGAGGTCCGTGCCCTCTCGGATGCCCTTAGGCGTGTCGTATGTAGGAGTAGTTTATGATCCGGCTAAGCGCCGTCAGCGTTAAGCTACAAAGTCCGTGAAATTTAAGAGTATAAATAAATAAACAATCCATTTCAAAAAAAGAAAAATTATTCTTAGTATTTTTAAAGGATAGAAACAATGGCTTAGTTATAGCGTTATTTTTATTTTCTTGTTTTATTAATGAAATGGTAACCCTTTTTATCTTGACTTATAGACCAACTCAAAGGTGGCGCCACCATTCTTTGTTTTTAATATAAATGCCATACAAAACTTTAGTTTTCATTTTTGTCTCATGAACCGATAAGTTAGTGGCACTGTATTTGCAAATTATACAGTGCCACTAACTTATACATACTAACACTACTTCATCCCACACATTTTATTTCTCAAAACATGGTCTAGCGGCCTTGGAATCTGGTGGCCAAGCACATACTCAAGTATTTTTTTTAAATAAAATAGACTAAGCACTAATATGCTTAGAAACTATAATGTCATAGAAGGACATATAAATAAAATCTCTTTTTTTGTGTTGGAGCTTAACCTCTCCTATAGCGCAGAGCAAGGATCTTAAATATTGGTAAATTATCGAAATAATAAAAACTTTAGTCAAACAATATTATCAACAACAAACAAACTAAATGGACGCCGCCGTCTGTTCTGACAGTATTTTATTACAATGGTAGAGCGAAGTATAGTCATGTTCGTATGCAGCCGTAGAAACGACGCCATTTGGCGCTTACGAGAATAAGACGGATTTAAAATTAAAATTTTGGATCAAAACTGGAGTGTTTCGGAAAAAGAAAAAATATTCGCCTCTTATTTTTTAGGTCTATTTTTGTTTTGTGAGAAAACATACATATGTCAGAAAAGTGAATTGTTGTTAATTTCGTGATATTGCATTAATTCTACGTCCGAATTTGGAAAAAAATTGTTGGACAGTTTTAATTTGAACATAAGACTATTTTTTATCGTAGATTATTTTATTAGGAATCGAAAGCAAGGAATAAAATATGTATATATTAAAAAAATATATGTATAAATTTATGTATATAGAAAAATAAAATAAAGGCATACACAGAGTCTTAATGTTTAGTTTCAAATGCATACCCTCGCTATACATGCTAACACTGCTTTATTCCAGACATTTTATCTCTCAGAATAAAGGAAACGTCTGGTGGCCCTGAGATCTTGCTCGAATAGCTATATTTATCAGAATCTGTTCAACTCTAAAACACTTTGAGTATTTAAGTTTTTCGATACATTATTTCTCACATTATGGGAAAGGAAAATGGTCAAAGTATGACTAAACATTATCTGAGAACCTTTTCATGAGATAATAAAAATAATGAAAACCATACCTGTCTTTTCTTTAAATTCCATAAAAAAATTTAAATTTATAATTTTTTAGCTATCATTCAATTAGCGGATGCAGTCAAACAACTTTGCCATTCCGCTAGAAGAGCGAGATGCGCGATGTGGTGCGATCTCACTCTAACTGTCGCTTTAGCACCGGATCATAATAAACAGGTATGTATATCTATATGTAAAGAAAAAAATACCAGACGCCTATCCAAAAATCATTGCAAGATATCACTTTTCTACAATATATTTACGTTAGTAGCAGTCCGTACGTACGATAAAGCTTATTTTAACGAAAATTTGCAAAATAATTTGACTCACTTGACCTTTATATGACATCGTCTAGTAGTATAATTTTCTATAATAAATATCTGTCATCAGGTATCTATAAACATTTGTAGAGTTGAGAAGAAAACAGAAATTTGAGAGTGATAATTTTTTTTAAATTTACACTTTAGTTATTACTTCAGAAATGTAGAAAGCCAATTAAATATCTATAAAGTTAAATCCATTGTTTCATATTATTTTAAAATGGGTATTAAGAATAGAAAATTTGTGAAGCTAGACACTCATAACTTTTTAGCTAAATGATGATTTGATATAATTTCTGCTTATTAATACATTTATTCTCATTGAATATGAAATTATAGAATCAATATGAATTACAGTGTAGTTGAGTTTACCACTTATTTGTAATTTTAATGGTTACCACACTTATTTGTATATCTATTTTTATAATTGTTTAGTATATTTCGTAATATAAAAACACTATTCTATCATCATGTTATGCATCCTTTTTTATAATTATTTGATATTATTACAAATAAAATCACTACATTTCAGCCGGAGCCAACCCAACCAGTAACAACACAAAAATCTCAAGATGCACAGTCTACTCCAAAGCAAAACTCAGCAAATGTTGCTAAAAATAACGATAACAAGGATAAGGAGAAAAAAGAGGTTAGAATATGTTAATTATTTGATTATACAATCAAAAGCTATATTTAGCGATATAGCAAGATGCAATATTTGTTATTATTGCCTTTACTTCAAGAACTTCATGCAGAATGAAGGTAGTCACGCCGAATTAAAACCATGATGATAGTTAAAATTTTCTTCCTCTACTTGCTATGAACCAGTTTTTATTTGTTTTCAGGAAAAGCCATCAACAGACACCTCAAACTCTCAAAAATCTGACTCAAAACCTGAAAATAACCAAAATAATAACAATACGACAAATGGCAATAACAATAAGACAAGTAACAAGCAAAATGACAACAAGAACCAACAGCGTCGCCAAAATAACTACAAGAAGATGAACGGAAGAAATGATTTCTACAATAATCATAAAAGGTATGATAACCGATTTATGCCCAATAGGCATCCTTATTACTTAGCTACAGGGCCTATAAACTAAAATATTGTTAAATTTATTTAAAATATTATTATCAAAACTTCTCATGAGCTTTAAAAATGTATTATCTAATAATCCTCCGCTTTACCTATAAAACATTTGATAATAATGTTTTATTTAAATCATTCTACGGACTTGATTCAGAAAACTTGACTGATATTTTTACTTACACTATCCATGAAATTGATAATGAATTTTTTTTACCTATTTATGAAGTGTTTTGGTTGTAAACCAAATGGTTATTATATTGTTTACAGTTAAGATTTCTATGAAATATTCATAAACAAAAGTTAGTCAATATTATTTATATCTTAATGAATTTTCAAGATTTTTCTTGATACTCTGCTATTCAGCAGAATGGCATGGCAATTTTTGTGCGCTTAAATTAAGCTGTCAAATTTGTTTTTAAAATTTCGCTTATACCTTGTTATTTTATACAATAGTGCTTTGCACATGTGTAGTGATGATCACAAAAATATAATCTCGTTTCTTCTATTTTATAACACTTAGACTATTTGTAACTACTAGTTATTAATTTTAATAATATAAATTCATGAGCTTTTACGTACAGTGGGAACGAGATATTATATTTTATGTGATGTTTCTCCAGAACGAAATTAATTACACATTTTGGCATTGACAAATTTTATTTAAACCAAAAAAAAATACTGTTAAGATTTGATTGGTTTCGATGGTGTTTCATTCTTTTTTAAAAAGAAATAAGGCATTATATAATCTTTATAACTTTAAGCATTTTCAAATTTAGACAAGAATTTTCAAAACTCATTCAAAATTATTATTATCAAATGTTGTTTTTTTTTTATTTTGGCTGAAAAGGTAAAAAATGTATTCATAATTGAATTACATATTAAATGGGGTTGTTGCAATCTTACTACCATATCAACATAACAAATTATTATGAATCGGTTTACTATTAAGACAAAAATAATATAATATTTAACCCGTGCATTTATGAAAAGCTTATTAAGATATCACTTTTCAAAATGGTTACTCGCTTTAAATATCGTCCAAAAATTCATATATGAACCATATTGTAAAGTGATTACGGAAAGTAGTCATATTCTGACTGTAAACAGGTATATAAAGAGACCACAATTATTATTAAATTATATGAAAAATATAAATGTTAATCTTATTATAGATGTGTGTAGGCTAGACAAATGTGTCGTTAATTAATAAAACAGCGTACCTATATTATCGTAAAGCTTGCAAAACGTAACAAAAGTATTACTGCAATTAAAACAATTAAAAATATTCGTCGTTATAGTTTAAACATACTACTTGCCAATTAATTTTAAATGGTGTGAGAGAACTTTCTCTCCTTCTTATAAACTTTGCCTCTAAACTCTTTCTAATTAGACAGTGTTGCCATATTAATGCTCAAAATTCCCGAAAAAGAAATGTTTTTCGCATTTTCTAGTCATTGGAGTTTATTTTCTTTAACAATTATTTTTTAAATAATCTCTCACACCAATTTGCGAGTGATGTATAAAAAATATCGAATGAAAAATTGTGATGTACCTACATTAATGCTAGTTGACACTATTTTTTTAAATATATCACTTTTCTTGCAAGTAAAGATGTATATGAAATGAAGTTAGATGTTAGCAGTAAGAGTATCTCTTTCTTTTTTTTATTTAATGTCACGTTTTTTTAATAGTTTTGCTCAAATTCTTGGACGTTTTTCCGATGAGGTTTTAAAGTAATATTTGATTTCGGAAGGCGTTCTAGAATTTTTGAATTTGTATATCTAGTGTTATTTAACTATGGATATGTTGGTGTGGGTTTTAAGTACTATATTGGAATTGAGATATCTTAGGGAAAGTATAGTGAATTCTTTGCAGGACTACTAAAACTGTTAGGTGGTCAATTGTTATTATTTAATTTTCTTGCTAGCGTTGAATTCTAAACTATAATATAATTAATTAGCGTTAAAATTAGCTCACATTTTAGTACTAAATAAAATGTGTTCTAGGCCAATTATAAATATTTTATTGATTGTTTTAACTATAAATTTCAATGAAATATAATGTTTTTTTTTGTTTATTAAAAAATTCTACATGAACTTGCTTGCACCCATGACTGAATAGTAAAATGTTGCTTGAAGGATTTTTTTATTATTATTTGGCTTATAAAATAGCAATACTTGCTTGTTAGTCAAATAGGACCTAAAAAATTTCATCAATTATGTATAATATCAACTATGCAGGTTCTTTGTTATTTTACATTAGTAATTTTAAAATATTTTCATCATTATAAAATATGCACAATTATACCAATGTCTTTGCTATTCGTTGTAATGATATGCTTCCATGCTAAAATTTATTATAGTGTTATTATTTTATTTTCAAAAATGAGTAGCAAAATGTCATACCTACTTAATTTTAGTAGAGTTTTAAAACCCTCTTAACCAGAAAATATAAAAACTTGTTATGCGTGTTTTGTATTAATATTCTTTCATATAGTTAAAAAAATCTCAAAAATAATAAAATGCGTTATTTTTAAATCAATTTAAACATTATAGCGTGCAATATTTTTTAGAACAATTGACGTGCTCATAAAGCGGCCATTTGCTTTTATGCTAGTTAAATTATTAGTAGAAATATATGAAAAGATAGTGACGAATATATAGAAAATAAAGTCATACCATCCATTGATAACGTTACGCCAACTTCATGATTTTTAAATGAAAAGGGCCCCGTTCGTTTTCACACGAGTTTTTTAATGAAATAACGACAAGTTCACCATTAGACGACTCTTTAAAGTGTGACGTCATTTGTAGATGGTACCTGTATAGGAAAATAAATTTTCATCTAAATTATTTTGATACTGATTGTAGTGCCTTTTCTGTTGGATTGTATGCATTTCAAAACCGTAAGACGTATTTAAAATATATATATATATAAATAGTTCTTTTTAGTTAGCGTCTAGTTAGTCGCCTTTTATTTAACAATATAATGCATGTTTTGATTACCATTATTGGTAATTTTTTATGAAAAAAATGTGTAAAAAGCACTGATTTTGGTTCCTTAACATTTATTTAATTTAAATAACACGATTTTAAATGAATTAGAACCCCATAGATTATGGCTTCCGATATATGTGTATTTAAAAATGAATTATTAGTACAATCAATTTTGCACTTAGTTTTAATTAGTATAGTCAAAGGAAGGTATAATATTATTCACTTGATTATTTGATTGAAATATAACCTTAGCACAATTAATTATTCATTTAGTTTTCAAGTAGATTATAAGTCGATAGTGATTAATTTTATTTCTCATTGAAGATACGCTGTTTCACATTTCGAATGTTGCCATATGATAGAAACTGTTTACCTCGACTTACCTTGCTATTTAATTAAGTATAATAATTTCGAAACAAGATGACGTGTCTATGATTGATTACGTTTTTGTGAGTCAATTCACTTAGAAACCGTTTTTCGTCGTGCTAATTAGTATACCATCATAAATATTTTGTCTTCCTCAATTCATTTGTAACGAGAATAAGCGGGACAGACACAATAATTGCTCATGTCATCTTGTTCTTTCGAACATATTATATCAGCACTAAACTTTAGCTATTTTAAGCGCTCTTAGCATGTTTACATACTTATGTAGTATCTATATTTCTAGGAAAATTTAGTCTTCGAGCTTTGACAAATGTTTAAATTGTGTAAATTTAAGTTAGTTTGGTTTATCTATAGTTAATTTTTATATTTATATGTGATCCGAATTGACAGGCTATGAAATAACTGTTTAGGTTGCACGGGTAAACTATCTTTACAAATAGACTCCACTTTTTGATTAAAAAGGTTTTATCGTTAAAGTTTCAAGAGCTTTTAATATATATATACTTTTGAAACCAAAGCAACATCTTAGTTCATTTAACAAGCTCAAAAACTCTTGAATAATTTGGCTCACATATCAAGCCCAACATTTTTCGTTAAGCTCAAAAAAATTTGTTCTTTCCGTCCAGAGACCATCATAAATAGTATAAGCTTTCTCTTTTACGCATTTTCTATCCAAGAATTTACTTCTTCTGACTTACCTTATGATATAAAAAAATTAACTACCGTTTTAGTTATTTTCTGATAGAAAACTCTTTAAATATTTAACTCTATGTGACCAACGCTTATAACAGCATATCGTTGTAAGAATAAATGTGTGATATATAACCTAATTATAATGGAAATGTCCCATACGTAGTCTTTAATGTCTGTAATACCAAAATTCAGTACTTAAAAGCCAATAAGACAAACGCTTTTAAAAATAACTACAAAATATTTAAGTGTAAGTGATGTTTTAATGTATTCAAAGGTTTTTAGTTCGAAAATAAACCTTGTTCCAATATTTCAAGCGCTGATTTTACACAATTACATGTTTTTTTATGCAAACTTAAACAAGAATATGCACAAAATCGTGATTTTAAACTTTATTCTTGAATTTAGCGCTATAATTATCTCCTGTTATGTGAAGGTAGTTAGGTAATACTTCGATCGCTAGACAATTGCCAGAACGTGCTTGAATAGTAAAAATATATTTATTACTCGTTACTAAAATGTCATAGGTTTGTGATTGACTAGAGTTTAGATCACATAACATCTATATTATTGCATTAAGGATGCAAGTTACATCTGAAAACTAACTGCGTTATTCATAAAAAGAAAATGAAGCGCCATTCGTTTCTTTTCTCACAAATTGACATTTTACATTTTACAATATTTTCATGAATATAGCAGTATATGTTGTATTTATGCGTATCATTTGATGCCAATTGTCTTATCCATAATATTTTGCTCCTTAAAATCCTGAATGTACAAAATTACGATGCATTAAGTTAGATTTCGTTAGGTCATATTTTAGTCATGGTAACCTTAGTGAAGACTGTTATATGGTTCTCTTGCTAATTAATTGTTTAATAAAAAATAGTGTATTCTTGCTCGTATCAAAATTGGTAATTAAGTCGTTTTTCAGTTTCTCGTTCCCGTTTAAGCTTTATGTGTATATTTGATTTACAAGGATGTGGATCAATCTTAGAGCTTTATCGAATTTGATAATAATTTACGAAAGGATATTTATAATGTAGAGAAATGGAAAAAAATACAAAAATCATTGTAGGGAATCTGTTAAACTCACTGTTTTGAGATCTAGTAGTTCCTGCAAAAGATGTTGCAGATGGGTTTTTTAATCTATTTTTAAAAGATGCTAGTTGTGTAGTGAAATATCGAAGCCTTTGTCGTTAGTTGGTGTTAGTTATACGGCCTTAAAGCTTTTTTTAGTAAGAATCTAATAGTTACATGTTATAAAAACTGCGTACGAAAAGAATCCTCGTTTAGAACAAAGTAACTATTTAGCATAATAATTGATGTGTCAGTCCTATTAGGTACTGAGGTGATGGTTAGAATAATCCTCAGTGGATGTAAGTATTGTCTTTTGAGGCATTTGATAGGTACCTGTTTAGGCGCCATTTTGAGTCCTTGGTTGAATCTTTCAGTCCTTCTACAGAGGACAGTTCTTTACGTTGTGTGCACAAATACTCCATATCTAAGTAAAGTTTTAATCACTGTTTTTTGATACTAAGAGTTCTTAGGTTTCGTTAGTGTTATAATGGCCAATGGATTGTTTTTTTTAAAATTATATATATTAGTTGCAATTATAAGTATTTAATAGTGGAATGAGTGTGGACAATAAATGGTGGTTTAGTCTTGTTTTTTAAATGTATAGTTTATATTCGTTTTGCAATGTATTCCAGAAATTTAACACCTTAAGTCTAAATTGGAAATTTCTGGAATAAATTGCATTTTGAAATGGAGCGGTTTTATGTAATCTAAGATATTCAACGACAAATAGGATTGTATTATCGTTCTTAATGAATAGATAGCATTGTGATAGGTCAAATAGCCAAGGAATGGCGTTGTAAGACAAACCACCAAGGTTTTTAAGATTACTCTCTTAGGTTTTTAAGTTTAACGTCGCTTTTATCGCCTAAATTATGGCGGATGTTTTTGTACTTGGATATATAGTGGATTTGAAATACTAAGCCAATATAGTGTGCGTAGTCAACTAATATTTTTGCTAATCGCCAGTTTGCAGACACTGCAATAGTTCTGTCCAATGTTTTTATTAATAAATAGGAATGGCAATGGTTAAATGCGTGTGAGGACCAATCTGGTTTCTGCATCTCGTTGTTGCATGTAGGAAAGTACAGGATTTATTTTGCCAGTTCCTCTTAAATGTAAGTGAGAATTTCTAAAATATTTTTATAGCTGTAAGTGTTGGTTAATTATTTTTTAATGCATGAGGTACTGCCTTAATACACAAGTATTGTTTCGGAACTGCTGTAAACTGACGTTTTTTTTCTTCTGTACTCTCTCGATGGGCGATTTTTTGACAGTGAAAAAGTTTAGACAAGGACTATGTTTCTTTGTGTTTGGTCAATTGGCTGCGATCATTACCTGCGCCTTTTTCAGAACTAGATGTTTCCTTAGTTCGTGTTGTCAAAAAATCCCCCATTCATGTTATGATTTGGAATTGATATCCTTTGTAACTCGTTAAAGCTTTTAAGACATATGTTTTTTTATATTAAATAGTTTTTATGTGGTGCTAAACTATTTGCATGGTCTTATCCAATATTATGTTTTCTTTAATTTTATAAGTGACAGTGTTTGTTCAATGCGGTTTTTTTATCATTATGTTTATTGAAGTAACTAACCAATCAGAATTTATTTATAATGTTTATGAATAACTTTAAATGTCATGCAGTTTTATTTATTATATATACGTGACTTGTATGTATGGTTAGCATGGGTTGAGTCACATTAGTGTCATTTTCTTCAAAACTATTTGTAGGACCTGATAGAAGAATTATGTTTTATTCTGGGTTTAAAATATGCAGGAATCAACTATCAGGTTAGGTTAAATTTGGATATTTTTCATAGAATTGTCAGCACAGTAAACCAGTACCCATAATATTTTTATAGTCGTAAAAACCATGCTCATAATACATATTTAGAAAATGACTCTAATTTCCTTTAAATTAATAAATCTTTCTAACAAAACTTATTCAAAACTGTATGGTTTTTAAAATTAACTTATAGATTAATGTGATTTGCAATTGCTAATAAATGATTCTGATTGGTTCATCAAAGTTCAAAGTTCAAACTTCCAAAAAGTTTAAACTAAACGGGATTTACAGAAGTTGTAGTTTTTTTGTTTTAATATACCTTGTGATCCCATTTAAAATAGTTTATTTGCAAGTTGATAAGTTATATTCGACGAGTCGTGTCCTCAAGTATTGTGTTTTTATTTGCCGGTAACTAGATAAATATCATGAAGATTTTTTTATATGACTTTTCAAAAGTGATGTATCTTAATTAAGCATTTTTTCTATTCATAAGAAACACTGCCACACTGTTCTATAAGTACGATCCGTTTCTGTATTATTCTACAAACTACTGCATTCAGTTTTTTTTACTATATTTGTTTCTTGTTAATTTGTTGTTTTTAAGCAAAGCTTTTGTAGGCACAATATGTTTATTATAAAAATAAAGAAATAAAATATGTTATTGCGTGAAATATTAATTATTAAAAATTAGTTTAAGTTTAATAATACGTTACCAAACGATTTGTTTCAAGATGCATGTCTTTGAATAAATGTTTGTTATAAAAACTAGTCCTATCTCATGAATTTTGGATCTGTCCGTTAAAGAAAAAAAAATATCTACGGGGTTTTTAAAGATACTTATTATAAAATAAAACAAAATGTACTTGTCTGTGGTGAAAATCGAATTTTATGAGCTTATTAATAATTAGTTCATTAAACAGTGTATGGCTAGGTGGTGTATTATGATATTCTATAAACAGTTTTGTTATTGTACGTCTAATATAACTTAAGCTATAATAAAAACCCCGAAAATATGCATACAGATCGCTTACTTATGCATATCTTTTAAAAATAGTACAATATTAATCGTGCAATAACAGAAAAAATCAAGTACCTCGACACTGGTAAATCAATTTTTCAAAAATAAACTAAAAACATGTTATCGCTATTATATCTAGTATTTCGTAAGATGCCAAGTTAGCTATCGCGTTGGACCAACGGTATTTTAAATAAGTCTAGTAACCTCAGTCGCTAAAAGGTACCTTTAGCATTTTAAATAGTGTAACAAAGGTTATGTGTAATGGCTGAAGTTCGATTTCAATACGTTTATGAAATTATTAGTCTCGATGTCCCGGCCCGGCAGCTCCCAGGTGTCGTATGTTTCTGCGGGATGTTCGGGTTAAAATTTGCCTAGAAAATTAGACTAAATTATTTTGCTATGTAATGGAGAAATAATTTTTGAGATCAGTGCATTCGTTGCAGGATTTATCGATAACATTTAAACAATCTAACCAACAAATAATTTGTCTTTATAATGATAGTATAGAAAACAGTCCTCTTTGAATAATCAATTTAATTTTTGACGTATGATCGTACATTACGACAGTACAATACATTTTTTTAATTCAAAAACTCAAAGCACTAAACAAACTAAAAAACCTTATTTGCGTCTATCAAGTCCTTGATAATTAATAAATAGTTTAAAGAATTAGCATAATCCCATCAGATTTCAAACATTACACATAAAGAAAAAGAAATATAGTAAAGTATTTTGACATGTCTCCAGTTTCTATGTGTTAGTTAGATTCATGTATACAAGTAACTTTGTGATTAAATGTTTATTAGAATTAAAATGGTGGAAAGACGGCAATCTTGACAGACTGATAATAGTGCAGGTTCGATAAAAACGGATGGCGTTTTTTTATTGTAAGGTGCCTTTCGGACGTGGTTAATTGATTGGGGCACACCATCTTAAATAATTATGATAAAATTACTTTGTTTCACTATTCCATGTGTTACAATATCTACCAAAAAACCAACTAAGTACGTAATTGTAATTTCTGTATAAAAATACTAAGGTTACTTTTCAACTATTGGACAAGTCACTTGATTGAAAAAAATGCCATAAATGTCGTTTAATAACCCGTACATAACTTGATATTTAATGAGTGTTCTAAATCGATAAGTGTGTCCCTTTCCAATAAAAGTAACAAGCACGTTTGAATAAGGAATAGCACACCGTTTTCTCGAACACTAACCGTTATGCGGTTCCACGAATGGTAGTTGTGAGCAAATATATCTTATTTTTGTAGCCAAACTTATATAAGCTTCCGTGTAACTTTGAAAAGTCCTCAATTAGCTTTAAATGAAATTTTCTACTTGCATACTTCAATAGTCTTTCATAGAGCAATATTTTTATACGAATAATTCTTCTTTTTTATAAGTCCGTTTGCTCACATAAGCCACCATGATAAATACAGTATCGTAGAACAATAATCGTTAGGTGTGTCGATGTTATAGTTCACGGTTTATAAGAATAATAGTGAGTTCGCCAACTGATTTAATTGTTGTGAAAATTATAAGTGTTATAAATGTTGTACTATCAAATGTAATATGGATTCTGAACGGGCATTCAATCACTACTTGTAAATCAGTTTTCACTAGCAGGAGGTCCATATAAAAATTATTACCTGAAATATGAGTAACGTTAACAATGTAGCCAATTTTTAACGTTTACTTATTGTAAAAGAAGCTTAAATAAACTGACAATTTATAACTAATCATTCACATTTTAATGTCTATTTAAACTTACAAGTAATTTTGAACATAGAGAAAATCTCTTTGATTTTCAACCTTATATTCACCTTTTGCTATGGAAATTGGTATTAAATTTGAATGGCCCGAAACAGTATTTATCCATAAGGTATTGTTTATGAGAATATTCAGTAGTTAATGCTAGATGCAGTCTTGATTTTTTCTTACTAATGTTTTGTTACTGTTTTGGCACTATATTAATTATCTTCTGACAAGAAATATATAATTATTAAAATATTTTGCGATGTTTTTTATTCCTAATCATTCACCCATGTAGTAGTTATAAATATTCTATTTTACACAAAGTCCGTTTGGAAGGTAGTTGCAGAAAGTTGGTGCATCTTATTATTATGAAGTTATCACCATTTAAATTGAAATGATCCTAAATGGTGCTAAATTTAAAATGGCCTTTGTTAAGCAAAAGAGGTATCAATACATGGGAATAGACTGCTCTCCTATTCAAATTACGTCACTACAATTTTATTTTATTTTTGGCCCCGTTTCCCGTCCTGATCACTGGTTTTCACGCAATATTTATTTTCACCCTCTCTTTCCCATAATCCGTGACCGTTTTATATCCTAACTAACCTCGGTCGGTTCGGCTACATTTTTGCATAGATTTAGCATCTGTGCCAATGTATAGGTATAAGAAGTTCCAGGTTCGAATTCCGACGAAGACAGTGTAATAAACAGGTAGCTTGATTTTGTCAAGCTGCGATAAGAAAAATCCGCTTATACAACTTTAGTCTCTTAGTGAAAGAAGATAATAATAAATGAAATATAGGTACTATTAGGGTAATTTCTTTTGAGCACACGGCAAAACTGCCTAGCAAGGTTTGTTGAATGCGCAGTATGTAGTCGGTGGGATTTTATTTCACACCTATGATTTTTGTACCTACTATAGTCTGCTTTTTTTAACAAACGAGTACCGAAAATTTTACTGCGTTGCTATTGGTGCACGTAATCAACATAAAGTCCATTTTAAACAAACGCTGTAGTTCTATTGGTCCTATAGGCGTAGGCCCCGCCCATTAACAATGGCCAAAAACCAAATAAACGATTGTCAAATGTGACGTCAATTATTCTGGATATGGAAATTATACTAGATACGAATATTAAATGATTATTTTTATAATGAAAAATCTTTAAAAAATGTGCTATATTTAAAGGTTTTGTTATATCAGACTCAAACACTATAAATTGTTTTATTAAAACCTCATCTCTAGTCAACGGTGCTAGCGTTCATAATACATGATGCAAAGGAATACCGACGAATAGTAAGACCAAGATGACGATTCAGGCAATGTTTCAATAACCTTACCTCTACAAAGATATATTAAGATAGCAAGCGACTAATTTATCTGCCCTTTTTTGTCGTCCACAATAATCATAGACCTACCAACTTATCTGTGAACTGACTAGCATCGCTATACCATTTTATTAGGAAAATATAAGGACCAGAAGGCCTACTATGAACTATTATTGCGATTCAATTGACGACCTAAAATAAACTGCTTTGCTATTTCATACCACGACGTCATTAAAGCGATCCAGTTTAGGTTGACGCCAAATCAAGTTGGCAATTGGATCGCAAATTGTTTTAGTTCGTTCATTTTTCGTACCATGAGGTGATATTTCAACCTATATTGGATGACTTAAATGTCAAAGTAAGCGATTCAAAAAAAGTTGCTACTTTCTTGGCGTGAAGTGAATCGCTTCGGTTTATCTTTAAAAAAATGATTGAAAATATACGTAATTTAAGGTATTTCAGTTGGATATTTAGTTTTTCTTACGTGTTAATATGAAAAAGTGATTTCTAGAGCTATTTTTTATTGTAGATGTCTGACGAATTCGTCCTTTTTATTTTGTTGGATTTTTCAACAATGGCCTCAGCTTATCACACAGTTCTAATACCAATCGTTTAGACAACCGATATCCTTTTATATATTCGTCATCTTCCAAATAAAAGGGGTCCAATTGTTTCCGTGTTGTGTTTATTTCATTTTCATTTTCCAAGAAAACAAAAAGGACTAATTCGTCAGACATCTACAATAAAAAATTGCTCTAGAAATGACTTTTTCACATTGGACACATAAGAAACACTAAATATCCAACTGAAATATCTTAAATTTCGTAGGTATAGGTATATTTTTAACATTTTTTAAAGATAAACCGAAACGATTCACTTCACGCCAAGAAAGTAGAAATTTTTTTTAAATTGCTTACTTTGACATTTAAGTCATCCAATATAGGTTGAAATATCACCTCATGGTACGAAAAATGAACGAACTAAAACAGTTTGCGATCCAATTGCCGACCTGATTTGGTGTCAACCTAAACTGGATGGTATGAAATAGCAAAGCAGTTTATTTTAGGTCGTCAATTGAATCGCATTAATATGTAGTTCATAGTAGGCCTTCAGAGCTTGTTCATGGGACGCGAATGACCAGAGTTTCGAAATACTGCCACATCATCGATAGCTTGGAGTCTCTACGTCAAGCGTTTCGTTGCCGTGCCTGTCGTTACAGGGCCATCACGTGTGATTCACATTTTTCAAAAGTATGGGTGGGTTAATCCATGTAACTATAACCGTAACAAAAAACTAACTGGCCAACAAATCTCAGGTCAAATAGGGGTTGGATAATTTTAGAAATGGTTAAAATGACATAACTTTTCGATTTTGACCGGGTAATGATATCTATAGTTTTGGTTTAACTGTCTAGTATACACGGTATGCCTGTTAACAATAACAGACAAAAACATGGGGCTACACGCAACTGTTGATGCCTAACGTAATTTTTATTGGTTTAGGAAATGGACGAGAATATTAGTCGAACCAGTAAAAAGTGCAGAAGTGTACTTCTCTCTCTCTCAACCAGTTCAAGGACAACCTGTAGCGGGGTCAGATTACTTTATTTGGTACTCCGATCTCCTGAGCTAAAAAAGAATAAATATTTAAGAGTCCCTTTAGGTAGTGGAAATGCATTCGCCGCTTTCGGGTAGGCGGCACCCTCTCATCTGCAATATGTCGCTTAAAAATAAGCTTACGGTTTACAAAATTTGCATCCGGCTCATCATGACATATACCATTGTGGCTTTCGCTCACGCCTGAAAGTCGAATCTCAATCACTTGCAAGACATCCAAAACAGATTCCTACGCAAACGCCTCGGGGCTCCGTCCTATGTCGCAATTTAGAACTGCATAAGGATCTCCAAGTGTATCGCCAATAAGGCCATGAATATTAAAAACAATTACTCTGAATGCATAAATAATGTATAATATAATACTTACACGAGCCCCAACGCAAAGCAGTTCGTCTATTGCCAAATATTACAAGTGTCTAATATTCTATGAATAAATTTAGCTTTGTTAGTTCAATAAATACACAGTGGCTTGAAACACTTAATGAAGTTTATTTTCAATTTAAAAAAGTAACAAAATACTTCCCTATTTAAATGAAATACTTATAATAAATTCTTGGGGAACCATCCACTCAGAAAACTTCGTCCATCGCAATCAACGGTTTTATATGTTTAGGAATGATAGTGACGCATCGTGTAACGTAACAGAAGTAGGGTAGAATTGGGGCATCTGGATCAATAGACCCAGATGCCCAATTCTACTAATTTGAATAAAATGTTTCTCTATTCATTTTAGGTTATTCCTGTGATTTACATATAGTTCCTTACAACTCTACTAATTTTAATGAACAGTTCCTCTATTCATCCCATTATGTCTATGACTCGTTGAATTAAAAAATATAGATAGCTGTATCTTTAACTGAAATATATTTCTGAGAAATTTCAAATTGTTGTTTAAATAAATTAAAAAATCATATTTTTGTATAAAAATAATTATTAGATTTTTTTTACAGAAAAATCTTACTTCTATGCACCACTTATTCAAACAAGATACATTTTTTAAAGCACATATATTATCATGATGAATACAACTAAAATATAACTATTAGGTGAAGATGAATAATTTTCATACAGTTTTAGTAAACTAGGACAGTTTTTATCTTCTAAATTATATATTTCATTGCAAAGCGGTAAGATGTGTTTTAACCATAATAATTTTTCATTGCCTTTTCTAAATACACGTTTATCTATTAAAAAGTTAACCAAACTTTTTTCATAATTTAAATATGGAACATAGCCTTCATTCCAGTAAATACCACGATTTTTTTCTATCCAGCAAACTTGTAACCGTTCCTTCTTTGTTAAATCATAAAACGGGTAGGGTGGTTTTATAAGTAATACTTCAATACGATCTTTACACATTATTGCTATTTATTTTGGAATAAATTCATTTTCTTCTCTCTTAAATCCTTGTACATCCACAATTACATTCATGATAATTTTCTCACAATATTGTTTAAAGGTTTGTAATCGAAAAGTCGATCGTTTACGATAAAACAATATGCAGATGTATTTTCTGGGATATCTTCAGAACATTCAATTTCTTAACGCACATCAACTGGTCCAGTTTTAATTGAATCGTTTTGTCTTGAGCAGTCAATCAAGGTGCATTTTCTTTAAATTTATTTAAATCAAGCAATGGATCAACGCCACAGTTGTAATACGACTGCCGAATACTTGCATACATTTCATATAATATACTGAATTTTCCTTCATCAAACCTAAGATTAAGTGAGTCGTAGGGATAGTATTGTGAATTTAAAAATAATTTGATATTTGTAATATTGCAATGATCAAATATCGAAGAGCTTTTAAGTTAATTATTTTTATTATTAGTTTGCATACCGAATATAACAAACCTTGGTTTCTCAAGCTGGGAAGCAGTTTTCACTGACCACGAATGTTTTGTAGTTTTTGGTAATAACGGATATTCATATAAATCCCAATTTCTAAAGGCTAAATGAATGGACCGATCTTTTTCCAAACTTTTAAGCAATAGCAATTTGTTACGATCACTAACTTTTTTATGAGGCATTCGCCATTGTATTTTATGTACCTATGTTAATTTCTATGTTATCATTTTTCTCTAATAATACACTATTTAGTACAGACAATTAATTACAAATCCTAATATTTTATTTAATGATAAAACAGCACTAAAATGCCCACTTTTTAATTTTGTTCCATTTAAATTCCAGCCCCAAACAGCAGCAGATTTACTCTCACCTTCATTCATAGAGATGAAAGAATTTAAAGTAGAAGTAACACCAGCATTCTTAATTCGATCGATTTCAATACCATTTAATTCATATCGTATGTCTTGAAATAAATGTGAAATTGGGTTGTTTATAAAATGTACGTCTTTATTCACCGCCTTTCCTGCTGGATCTTTGGTGAATACATTAGCAATACCTTCTATGAAAATTGAACTACCTGATGGTAATACATATAAGTCTTGTTGATGAATAGGAATTCTTACTTCATCATTTTCCTTGAAACTGTTATTATATGGATTATAGCTGTGAATCTCATAACTCTCAATGGAGTTATCTTGTACAGGCAAGTCAGTAATATGCAGCATTTTTACACATTGAAACCTATATCTCTAAGAAATTTTATATTTTCTTTAGTAACTTTTTTAAATTTACGCGTGCTAGAGCGTCTGACTTCTTTGGATATAGCACGCGATATATCACAATTCACTCTGATTGTCGGTAATTTATAGAAAACTATCATAATTTTTCGTCAAATAATCGAAATTTTAATTTAACAAAAAATAACGTCTCTCACCACCTATGTCCAGGAAGTTTATGCTAAGTCTAAGTATTAGGTTTAAATTTTTTATATGTTTTTTGGTGTGCGCAACAATCTTTTTAAGTGTTTTTTATACCACTCCCCGTTCTAATATCACTCGTTTCCTCTGGAGCCGTAGAAATTATTTTCTTTTTAGCTGCACTTGGACGTTGTTTTGTTTTCATTATATATTATTTTATTTATCTGGAATATGTTAAATAGTTATTGAATTTTAAAGAGTCTATATTGTTAAAAGAACAAATCGATAGTGATTATAAAAATATCTGTTCTTACTTAAATAGTGATTATGCACAATTTTCATCGAAATTAAAACACAGTCGTTTTATTTATCCAGCTAGTGCCGTAACCTAGGAGGAGAGTATGTAGAAAAATAAATATAAAAAATTGCATTATTCCTGTGTTTTCTTATTTAGGCCGCTAACTTTTAATCCACCCTCGTAGCTGTACGCCAAATAACAATGGCAAGTCTTTATACAACGTTTTTCTGGCCATTTCTATACCATTTACCATCAGATCAGGTGGCTTGCGGACTGTTTGCCGGCTGTGAAAATAGTAAAAAAAAACCTGTGTTTATCTGTTTGAAGTTACGGGCAAAAGTTAGTAATTTCATATTAGTAGGTATAGTTAGCTGACGCCTAATGAAAACTTACAAACAAGTATTATAAGATCTATTTCAAAGACAACACTTTGTCTGAGTCCATAGAGATAACCAACTCAAATAGGTTTAATTAATCATATTCTTACGAATTTCGCTTTAACTTGAATATCTATTGTGATTTTTTGATTGAAAATTGACAGGCGTTTCTCTTCCATCGCAACTGGTGAAAATTAAACTGCTAAGACGAAAATACTGTAGACTAGCGATCTGCACGCAGATGAAACATTCGGTGGGAGCGGTCCGCCTCCGCCGTCGTTACAGCACTGCCGATTGCCGCGCACACCTCTCGTGTAGGTAGGTGTGGAAATAAGGACGGGGGAGAACCACTGACCCCATTCAGATCGCGCGCACGCACTGTATAACTCGTTCAAGAGGTAACTTTTTACTCTACGCTTGAAAGCTCCAGGGTACATTTGTCTGGAAAAGCAGACGCAGGCAGGTCGTTCCACACTTTGGCGACACAAATAAAACAAGAGTAAGTACAGGGTGGGCCATAAGGGTGTTGGCGGTTTCAATATTCAATTAAGAAAGAACTAAGAAACATAACAAAAATATATTTGTATTTTTTAAAAGTGGAAACATAGGAATTTTTAAGATTTAAAACTAATTTTGTCCAAATGACTTCCCTGGGCTGCTTGGCACTCTTGGAACCGAAGTCGTAAATTTTGGAAAACCCGTTGAAAAGTTGTTCTCGTTATTTTGTTACTTTCCTGAATAATGTTCCTCTTCAGCTGCTCTAAATTGGTCGGATTATTTTCGAAGACTACCGATTTGAGGCAGCCCCATAGAAAATAATCGCATGGAGAGAGATCGGGGCTACGTGGTGGCCATTCAATATCCCCCCTTTTCGAAATGAGTTTTCCGGGAAACACATTTTTCAGCAGCTCTATGGATACCCTAGCCGTATGACATGTGGCCCCATCCTGTTGAAACCACATCCTCAAGGTATTGCTTTGAAGTTCTTGTAAAACTGGCACCAAAAAGTCTGTTATCATGCTGCAATAATTGTTAGCTTTAACCGTCATCGCTTGCCCTCTTTCGTCCTCAAAAAAGTATGGCCCAATAATACCGGTTGACGTTATCCCAGCCCACACGACAAGCTTAGGGCTGTGAAGTGGACGTTCGTGCAAGCGTCGGGGATTAGTCTCGGACCAGAACCGACAATGTTGCTTGTTTACATAGCCATTAAGATGAAAATTGGCCTCATCACTAAACATCACGTTGTTGAAATTGTTGAACCGCTCGAGCATCAAATTGACAAAGTTAAGTCGGTTATTGGCATCATGTGGTTTTAATTCTTGGACTAACTGAATCTTATAAGCCTTCAAATGCAAGTCACGCTTCAAAATTCGTCGCAAAGTCGTTCTTTTGATGTCCAAAGACTGACTTCTCTTACGTGTTGACTGTTGCGGGTCTCGCTGAACTGCAACACGAACACGCTCCACAATGTCGGCTGATCTTGCAGAAACTGGGCGACCACGAGCCGTAATTGGTACTGTTGAGCCGGTTGTTTCGAACATTCTGATCCATTTCCGTATCACATTGGCGCTTGGAACTTCACTTATATCGCGTAAACCGTGTTCATGTCGATACAAACATCGTGCAGTAATCACTGATTTATTGTTTTCGTAATACGCTCGGACACAAAATGCACGCTGCGCTCCCGTGTACGGCTCCATGGCGACTAAATTTCCAGGAAGCGGCGCAGCTAGCAACATATCCCCCCGCCGCCCCGCGCCACGCGTTTCCGAGAAATTGAACAATTAAATCGCCAACACCCTTATGGCCCACCCTGTATAACTAAGTATAAATATATTACAATTTCTATTTACATAACACAAATCTACGCAATCATACTATAAATGAGGTTTTAACTGGCAAAAGAAATACACTTTACAATAAAACACTTGTTATTATAAGACAGAATAAATGCTGACAAAAATTTTCAAAACTCAATTGAAAATGTATAAAGTAGGAATCTGTTTGTTTTCAAGATAAATATATGTATCTGTCTCAATATACAGGAAACAAAATTGGTAACAGTTCTTTTTTTCAAACTAGATTACAGAATGTTCTTATGTTTCGAAAAAAATCTGTTCATCTGCTTCACTATCTCCTTCCAAACATAGTAAATTAAATTTCTTTTCACTGTTCCTTATTCAAACTTCATAACAATTTTGCCCAATTTTCCTTTAGGCACGTCTATGGGCTGTAGTCTGTCAGTAACTATGCCAGCAGCTACCGTAACGTTATTCTCTCTAATTGTGAAAGGTTGTCCATTGTCCATCACCATGTTTTGTAGGAGAGTGAGATAGACTTCTCCGTGATCTCCGGGCATCAACATGTGGATTGATGGATCTGTAAACAAGGCGGTTTCTATGAGAAGAGCAATATTTTGAGAGGTTTTTTTTATTAGAAGCTTCTGATGGCAGGTTAGATCGTGCTTATTTTCATTATTAATGCCACATTTCTTGAAAACTTTTGAAAGTAAACGAATTGCGGGGATACCAGCCTTTTCCAACTAAGGTTGGTGCCAACCAGCAGGCTTTACGTTTAAAATAATTTTTAGGTATTTGGATTTCCTCGCGATGTTTTCATTCACCGTTTGAGTAGTAGGCTTAATATAAAACTGTACACATTCGTACATTTGGAAGTCATCCGACCGCGTTCACCGGAGGCGAACCCGGGATTTAACATGTTACAAATAATTTAATCAAAACTTTCTCACCCAAATCAATTCTACAAGCAATATTCCATGTGCCACTAAACATTTGCTGAGCATATTTCGAAAACACCGGCTTTTTTCGACCTCCCTCGCTTCTCGTTAGGAAATATATCTTCGCCTTATAATGGTTGCTGAGCTGGCAACTCTTAGATGCGCAAAGTAACATTCCCGTTTCAACCAATTTGATTTTCATGCCTCTTAGCAAAATCCCTACCTTGTCACCTGCTAGAGCCTGAAATTGTTAAAGAGTGGTAAAGTAAATAAACATAGGAGAATTTAAACTATAATATTAGTAGAAGTGTTTTTTAAGCTTTAAAATAATTTGTAAACATAAAATAAAAAGCCCCCGACGACTGGAAAAAAACGATGCCACAGAAAGATTCACAGGTACGGACGTAAAAGTGATAACACCCCAGTTTTTGCATTGGGCTTTAAAAAGAAGAGATAGTAGAGTTTTTTTGATGTCACGACGCCACGACAACATGCCGCGATTTTAGATTAAAAATATATCAAACTTACCTCCGGGACACTCTTCTTAAAAATCTGTATATCCGACAGAGTAGTCTTAATATTATATCCAAATCCTAACAAATCTGCGTTATCATTTCTTTTCATGACACCTCTTTTTATCGTGCCGACAACTACAGTCCCCCGGCCGGGTACAGTGAAGGCGTTGTCAATAGGCATTTGAAAAGGAGATGACAGATCTCTTTCGATTTTTGGTATGTATGTGTCCATTGTGTTTAGAAGTTTTCTTATTGATGGTGCTCCTGTAAAGCCAAGGTTTTATGTTATTTTTTATGAATATATTTTAGGCCCGCAATTGATTCGGATATAGTACTTTTTCTGGGGCATCTGTGTAAATTTCTATTCTACTTAATCTAACTAAATCGGTGCAAAATCTCACAATGACCACTCGAATAGATAAGGTGTGAAAGCGTAAGTAACCAAAAAAAACAGTACTAAACAGTAAAAAACAGTAATTAAAGTTTTTGAGAATGCAAAATAGTTTATCTAAAATGTTAACAAATACTGAGTAAAAAAATACTAAAACTAATACTATAATATAAAGAGAAATTTGCAACAGAACGGAGCTTTTCGAGTAAACTTATTGGAAAAAAGTGAAATCTGGCTTAAATGCACATTATTTACTTTTAAATTATACAGATAATAAGCATTCGAAATTGGCAGATGTTTGTCTTCCATTTTTTTTTTATTGAAAAAGGATTAGACGTTTGTCTTCTATCTCATCTGACGGAAAGTGACGATGAAGACGAAGGTGTTACACGTCTATCCACGAGATAGCTATTCACTCGACGCTTGAAAGATCTAGGACTATAGTTTTCTAGAAAAACAGACGCAGGCAGTTCATTCCACACCTTGGCGATCCGCACCAAAAAGGAACTATCGAAGCGTTTGGTTCGACTTCGTGGGATGTCTACCATGAAGGGATGGAAGGTCTGTCTGCGTCTAGTGCAAGAAGGGTGTGGGTTCAACCTGATCAAAAAGAGCATTCGCGCACTCTCCAAAATGTAATCTGTAGAAGACTGCTAAACTGGCAACTTTCCGACGATGGTCGAGGCTTTGCAGTTTTTTGGTGGTGAGGTCAAAGTTGTTTATAATTTTTCGGGTTCTTCGGTCAACTGCGTCCATCGCTTCTAGTTGGTACTTTGCAGAACCATCCCAAAGGTGGCTGCAGTATTCCATACAAGATCGAACTTGAGCTGTATACAAATTAAGTAGCTGTTCAGGGCTGAAGTACCGTCGGACCTTCGAGATGATTCCCAACTTCTTTGAAGCTTTTTGAGCCATGGACACAATTTGTTTAGTTGGGACGAAATAGTTACGCCGAAAAAGTTAGGTAGTCGGTTTAGTGGGCGTTAGGTAGAAATTGCTCTTTTTCGCGGAGAATGAACACGCCTGTGTTTTCGACGGGTTAAATTTGACCAAGTTGGACTCGCCCCAATCGGACACTTTCTTTAAGGCCAAATCCACCCGCTCAATCATGGACTCTCTCAAAGCCCGGATTTCTTGAGGACTCGCTCGCGCATTGGCCATGTTTCTGTATACAACGGTGCTGTCATCAGCGTAACCAATAATGCCTGGGGTTAGCAGGTCGTTAATGTGCAGCAAGAATAACGTTGCAGAGAGAACAGATCCCTGAGGTACCCCGGCATTAATTGCCATTAGGTCAGAAGAGCAGCCGTCTAAGACTACTCGAATTGACCGTTCCCTCAGAAAATCAGATATCCAGTCGCAGAGCCCTTTAGGTATTCCATATGCTGGAAGCTTACTCAAGAGACCATCATGCCAGACCCTATCAAAAGCCTTGGGAATGTCTAAGGATACAGCTATAGCTTCACCGTGACCTTCCAAGGTTTCGCTCCATAAGTGAGTGGCATACACAAGAAGATCTCCAGTCGAGCGTCCACTGCGAAAACCATAAACAAAGCATTTAAGAACCTCCTTTTGGCGAATATGAACGGTACCCATTTCGGGTCCGAACTGAGGTAACTGGGGTGGGACTTTACCTTGACTGTATAGACGTGAATAGTCTGCAAAAAGATTAGCAAAGAGGTCTGCTTTCTCTTTTGCAGTGTGGGCCAGTGAACCGTCAGGCTTCCTCAGAGATGGCAGCGATGGGCGACAGAAGTTCGACTCAACAGACTTGGCCAAAGACCAGAAACCTTTGCTTCCTGAAGGATATGACGCTATCTTGTCTCCGATGTGACCAATGTGGTGAAAGCGAGCTTTTCTGATCACCTTTTTGCAAGACTTGGCGGCAGCATTGTATTTTTTCTTCAGTTCATGCGAATCCACGGCTTTGCTTCTGCGAGCGTCAGCCCAGGCTTTGTACGCTTCTTGCTTAAGCTTTCCAGCTGTGAGGCAAGCAGCATGAAACCATGGGCGACCTTTGGTTTCAAGGGATAGGTCAGCGTAAGGGATGAAATACTCCATTGCTTGGCCTATCACACTTGATGCAACAACAGCGCAGCACGATGGATCGGTTGATGTAAAACAAGTCTACCGCCAAGGATAAGACGCGAAAAAGTGCCACATCTCATCCCAATCTGCTGACTTGTATCGCCATACTCGCCTAGCGCCTTTTGGGCTGGTGTCAGGCGGCGAGTACTGCGACACAGATTTCACCACGCAGTGGTCGGATGTCCCTAAAGGTGCAGTTACGGACACCGAGCACCTGTCAGGATTAGTTGTCAGCAGAAGGTCTAAGCAATAAGCAGTGTGGCCGGCAACGTCGGCGATGCGCGTGGGCTCGTGCACAAGCTGTGGGAGGCCTTGAGTCACGAAAAAATTAAAAGCCTCTCTTCCAGCATGGTCTGTGTCCTGATACGGGTATAGCCATTGCCCGTGATGAGCGTTAAAATCCCCCAGGCACACCAACTGCGCTGAGGGAAAACGTTGCCGAACCTTATCGGCTGCATCGCTGAGATACTCCATGAGCCTCGTTGTCTCTCGATCTCCGCTATGTGACCGGTATATACTGGCGTAGACCAATTTGTCAAGGCCGGTATCAATGTGAACCCACATAACGGAAAAGTCCAGATCTTCCAAGTAACGGAGACGCTGACAACAGATCTCGTCACTGGCATACATGCCATACCCCGGCACTGGCATACCCCGGCGCTCCAAAGGTATGCCGAGTCTGACGGATTACAGATCTGCGTCTCCGTTAAGAAGATGGTGGTGGACATCGTTGATATTTGAGTGCATTCCTCTGATGTTGCAGAAGTGCACTTTAAGAGAGAGGAAGTGCAACCGCTGTAGAACCTTACTCTTCTTGTGACTTTTCATATTAGTTGTGTGAGTGAATAGGGAGGAGGACAGAAGTTGAGTGAATCGCTGCAAATGGAACCAAGCAGCTCGCACTAAACAACGCACCGATGGGGAACTGGCTCGGAGACTGCGGGGACGCCCGAACCCCCCCGGGGATTGTCATCGGGTCCTCTCTAACCAGTCGCCAGCTGGCACGATGAAGCCTCCCGGGATTTTTCGCGAGGTGGCGGGGCAGCCTTTCGCATGTGGCTAGCACACTACTTGGGCCCCCTACTACCTGCGGTCGGCCAGCGGTGCACCGTTTCTTCGGATCCCGCTACCCTCTAAAACCGGGTAACTGACCCGGCGAGTCAAAAAATTACGAGATGAAGACAGTTCTCTGATGCAGCACGATTACTCAGACCTACCCTCCTCGATGGCTACACTAAACAACATGCCGGAACGCGACCATGTCTCTTGGCGGCATGGCTGTGTTTAGTGGGTGGTGACAAGCCACGGTCAAAGCCTACCACCAGAATATACTGCTCGTTTAGCACCACCCAGGGACCACGTATAAGGCATCCCTATTTAGTTGAACATTTTTGGAAGTGTTATAGTTAAATTAAGACAACAATAACATTAATTCAACTCATTTAAATTGAGTCCTCCATAATCAGGTATGAGAATATACAAGAATGGAGTATTGAAATATATTTTACGGAATATTTTATGGTCGTCAGTTTACGTGCGTGAAACTTCAAATGATTGGCAAGTGGGTTGGATTGGCCATTGTCGTGCCAAATGATTTGAGGAGTTTACCATACAAAATTTTTTAAGAGAAAGGTTTCATATTATACATTTTTTGTGTAATAATTTAGCAGGCGCTGGTCTTTCATCCTTCCTTCTCCTTTTTACTTTTGAACTAAAGTTATTTTCTATGTTATTCATTACAATTGTGTCTTAATACTCTATAATTAAAACAAATGAATATTTTTATAATGTGTATTTATTTTTTTAATTGTTGATATTATATTGAAGTTATTTTCTACCTTCCCGAGCGTGAAGATACCACCCGAGAATGAGCAAGAAACCTTGATGGCCTTGATTTTTAGCAGCGCCATTGCGCTGGTTACTATATAACTAACATTTTCGAATGTTAAAAACCACTAGTTACTTGCATAGCAATCAAGGTCATAGGAGTGTAAGTAGTAATTTCTAATATTTCTCCAGTGAACAGCTAATATTAAAAAAAGTTATGTCACAGTCAGCATTCTATTAAAAGGCACCAATATTTTCTTTGACTTAGGTTTAGATTTGTCACTAATCTAGTATACTCTAATTATCAATCAATTCCTAAGTAACCTATAAGTCGTCATGTTAATTAAAATGGTTTGTACGTATGAATAACGAATTTAATAAAAATAGTTATCTCTGATTATAGTGTATCCTATTGCCTGAATGTAAGCTCTGTCCTCTACGAGGTAAGTCATGGGCATCCGTATGACACGTTCATTTGTATTGATATTTGAGCAGATATTTCACTGTTTGCGCGGCCTTTTTCTCTTGCGCGGCCTTTTTCTCCAACTGGCCCTCGCTTCAGATGAAGCTATGAGGCCAACGATTGCCAGTCATTCAGGGGGTTTTTAGTGGGTAGCGGCTCTGGTAGGCTCGGAGCGAGTCCCACATAACCTCGATCGCGCGCGCGGGGTATGCGTAAGAGCATTTTTTAGTTCTTCCTGCCCTCCCTAGGAACCCAGGAACATATAACTATAAGAAGTGCATATAACTTGTCAAACATCTATAAGTATCATGTAATTTGGCCAATTCCAAAACTGTACTTTCGTTGTGGAAATAAACTAATCAGTTTGACCATTGACTCGTTCTATCTATAGCCATGGGGTGAATATAGAAAACGAACGAAAAAACCCGTTGCCAACCAAAACCAGCACAAATAAGACTTCATTTAGGTTTAAGTTCTTTTAAAGCAGTATTTTATTTATTTAATACATTAATATATTATTGCAACTGTACTTTATTTACTTAATACAGTGATAAAAAAATTATTCAGGATCTATATATGAGATTATTGAAATTTAGTGTACGCTCAATTTACGCAACATACATATATTGTAACTCAATACAATGACTGATATTGCATCCAAGAAATTCTTAATTGTCATTTATATAACATTTTTAACATTATTTGACGATTCAATTTAGTTAACCTATCTACTATTTAAGAACAAATATATTGTATTAGATTGTAAAGATTTATATATTACATTATATTTTGGGTAATCAATAAAATCACATCCTTCTGAAGTAAACACAAACTCTAGATATTGTACTGATACAAGATAAGATTTATTACTGCAATGTATAATTATTTGACGAATAAATTGTCAAAAAATTTCAAAATCAGTAGTTATAATTATCATGTGTAGTTACAATTTATTATTTTATCTAAGTGACACCAAATAATATGCATAATTGCAAGAATTTTTTTTATTTATCACTAATATCTAGCTTGTTTATCTATCTTACGCATACCAAGCTAGATATTACATACAATGTCTAGATTGATCACTTTAGCTGTAACATATACACTATTTACATAAAAAAGAAAATAAAACTATCTTACCTAATTCTGATTCATCACCATTCAAAGCTTTAAGTGCAGATCCATACACGACCGGGACAGTATTGCCATCATAGCCGAAATCAGATAGAAGCTCCCGCATTTCTATTTCAACTAGTTCCAATAACTGAAATATGATAAGAAAGCCATATTTTATTAACCTTCACTTACCTAATAAATGATTCAAATAATAGCAATCTATTAGATTCTGAAGAAAAAATCTGTACCTGATTCAGATCGAAAATATTGGAGTCAATGTGCCGGGGGTTCTTTATTATTTTAATATTTAACCATTCCACATAACATATAATTACACAAAAAAATGTACCGAAACAGTACCTCAAGTAAATATTTACATTACAGATTTTTAAAGAGCTAGGTACAAAATAGTGTATTTCAGGTACATTTTTACGGTGATTGGTATCATTTAATTTGTTATGGTACACCCGCCATTTTGAAGTTCATACAAAAAACCAAATCCAAGTTTGTGTTATGGTTTTAATTGTGTCAACCATATCAAAATATTAGGCTTCAAATAGTTTGATTCCTTATAATTCCTCGTTGCCACTTAACATACTTGGGAGAATCAGTCAATTCATACGGTTTTCACCAATGGATGAACTGATTCAAAAGGAAGGTTTATGTGTAATTTTTTAACGTTTTGTGTAAAAATAACTTATGATCATAATTATCGTGGAAGATATCGGAAAAATTCACCCGACTGGGAGTTTTCATCGAAAACGCTGCCTTATCCCTTGAGTTATAACAAAACAATTTATGGTGAAAGTGTTCCACTTTTGTAAGTCTACAGAAAAGTACGCATCTTTTGTGAGTAGCTTACTATACCCATGTAGTAATGGAGAGTTATTTACACGGATACGATACTAATCACTTCAAAATCATATCTTATATCGGATATATCGCAAAAATAAAACTTTCGGGCAACAAATAAATTCGTTACCCTCCATAAGGGCTTTAGTGACTATTTGTTTTATTTTTGAGGGTTACGTATGGTGCATGGTGCTTATTAGGTACTCAGGTCTTCCATCATGTATAAGAAAAGTGATGTGTGATCACAAAGACTGAGGTAGTTTTATATTGAAATTCGTATGGTAATTCTTATACAGTGTTTTCTTGAAGGTTGCAGTTGCGTTGGTTTTATTTTACGTAGTAAATCACTTCAAAGTTTAAGGTGCATTTTTGTTTTGAGTTGTCTTAAGTTTGATAGGTACTATCACGGCTAAGCCTTAAGAAGCACGTCAGAATGCCGCGATGTTTCAGTTAAGAGGTCAATACGAATTAAGAAGAAAAGATATTTAAATATATGTTTGACATACAACAAATAAAAGAAACAATATAGTCTGAATTGCTCCATCATCGGAGTAAGATTTACTCGATTAAAATATATAAAAAATAAAAGATAAAGTTACATCAGACCAATATTTTATCAAAACCCCAGTAGATACCTACTTGATTATTTCAAAATTAAATTTAATATTTGTGAACATACTTTTGATTGAGTAAATATCATCAAATTAGTTGTTTTCATTATGTATTTTTTTACTATATTCATAATTGGCAAACGAGGACGCGGCCCACGTATTGTACGCGTCACACAACATGGCGGCTCTGAAGTTAGCTGCAGTTCATGTTTTAAGTCTGCTGCCCACACCCTGCACCCCGCACACACCCACATTCGTGTTCTGTGCTCGCAGATACTTCACATCATTAGTACAAGTGTTAAATTTATTATTATAGCCGGTTTACACGCGTTAAGTAGTTAAGTTGGTAACTAAATTTTAACTAAATTTTAAGTTACTGCATGTCACTTGTGTGTCCAAACGGATTAAGTAGTTAAGTTCATAAGTTCAATGAAGATGAGCAGTGATGAATGTCAAGGAATTCGTCAATTCTGTACTTAGATATAATGTTTTAAACGTGATTTTGGACAAATTTAGAGAAGAATTTGATTCGGAAATTAAAATCTTTGCAAGATTATGTATTTTTCTAAATTTCTTACGTCGACGGGTCGACGTCGATCGACGGACGATCGATTGGTGTGGTACCTTTACTAATTAGGTACCCTTAATAATCTCTAGAGGGATATCAGCCTCTCCCAACTCAAGGGTGGCGTCAGACTATTGTAGGCCATCACGCCAACTGCGGGTTGGCAAACTTACCAACTCAGGGTTGGTGTCAGACAATTGTAGGCCATCACGCCAACTGCGGGTTGGCAGACTTACCAACTCAGGGTTGGTGTCAGACAATTGTAGGCCATCACGCCAACTGCGGGTTGGCAGACTTACCAACTCAGGGTTGGTGTCAGACAATTGTAGGCCATCACGCCAACTGCGGGTTGGCAGACTTACCAACTCAGGGTTGGTGTCAGATAATTGTAGGCCATCACGCCAACTGCGGGTTGGCAGACTTACCAACTCAGGGGTGGTGTCAGATAATTGTGGCCATAATGCCAACTGCGGGTTGGCAGACTTACCAACTCAGGGGTGGTGTCAGATAATTGTGGCCATAATGCCAACTGTGGGTTGGCAGACTTACCAACTCAGGGTTGGTGTCAGACAATTGTAGGCCATCACGCCAACTGCGGGTTGGCAGACTTACCAACACAAGGGGTGGTGTCGTCGACCGGTCGACGGTCGATCGATTGGTGAACACCCTTAAATATTCTTCCACAAATTTTAAAGTAGAAACCCAACTCTACTCCATTATAAAAAAAACGATTAAATGCAACATAAATACGAGCTCTTGCCGCCACCAGCTTTGTCAACTTATGCACTGAACTAAAAAATCACGTCCAAACGTGTTAATTGAGAAGCCCCGCCCACCCACTTATACGAAAAATAGAACAAATCCTAATCTACTTAATCACTTGCGTACTAAATTTTAAGTTACCACTTGTCACTTAATTGACTGTTTACACACAACTTTTAACTTAAAATTTAGTTAAAATTTAGTTACCAACTTAACCACTTAACGCGTGTAAACCAGCCATTAGAGATTGTGCCAATGTATATTATACATATACAAGGTGTATCAAGACCGCTTCCACTAACTTTGGGGTATGATTATACTGCATATTCTCATTACGAAAAAGTACTTTTAAATTTTTTTTAACACCAAAAATTTGGACTTTTTCAAAAAAATAAATTAATTTTTTTTAGGTTTACATATGTTAGAACAAACGGATTATCAGCAAATTTTAATTAAATACACAATTTTTTTACAAAAACAAAAACCCGCAATTTATTGCTAAACGTATTTACAATCATTACGGTAGCAGTTGCCTAGCAACGCGAGCCCGCGCAAATGCTCTGGTGCTCGCTTGTTGCTACGTGCGCTCAGCTGACTCGATCTTCCCTTCACTATCTCCCATTGTCAAAACCTTAGTAGGTAGGTAGGTAAGTGCCCACCTAGATCTTTGTCAAAGCACTTATTCTCACTTATTCTACATACAACTTTATTAGTTTATAAGAACACCTACAACCGGACGATTTTTGTTACGTAGCAGTTTAATGACAATACATTAACCTACTACTCATTTATTACTCATTGATCTGTTATCAATCAGCTGATTAAAATAAACAACGGCGAAAACAATTCCTGCAAATCGCCTTTACGTGGCCTTTGGGTGGGTTTACGTACCAAATAACTAGCTTTCCGAATTACTGTCTAACAGAGTTGGATTCGAAGATAGACTTCTTTCCTTAGAAAAATAATTGTAATAATACTTGTAAATCATTAACCTCATTACGAAATGCCGCAGTCGGACTAACTTTATAGCCTACAAGTCTCTCCGTTAAGAAGATTCAAATTGCACCTCGTTTGTCACAATCAATCGAACTATTTGGTCTAACAAGAACAATAAATACCTCCCTTTTAGGCAATCGGGAAAAAAGTGTGTAAGTTCATCAAACATTTAAAAAAATATCTTTAAATAGTAATTTTAAATTTTTACATTTAGTTGGATTGTAAGCTGAAATTGTGTCAAAAACAATAAAATGACACACTCATCATACAGTTAATGCCTATTCAAAATAATAAGCTCAAGCCGTTTAAAAATTATTCCGCTCCATCGCAAAATACACTCACTAACCTGACTAAATCCTTCTCATCCTTAAAGCTTCAGCAGCTTTCCCTGATGCTTCTCCTAAGTACATTAGTATCATGCCACATTCTCAAGAGCTGTATACATAAGGAACAGGCATTTTTGTTCCCAAAAATAAGCACTAAATAAAACGATCACAATAAACACGAAAACACACACGGAAACAAAGATGCACAAACGTCACTTGCAAGCGCGGCCAACAAGGAACTGACCGTGTAACGGCTTTTTTCGTCGGCACTAGCCACGCAAATATCCTAGAAATAGTGTAAAAGTAAAGTTATCGAAACTTTTTGATATCGATAAGTCGTGATTATGCTTTTTTCGTTTGTTTTGTGATATGAAATTCGGCTGAACCCTATAATCTTACTGTCTGATCCTTTCCTTTCTCCGAAACTTTTTTACTATTCGAATAAAACTTTTTTTAATAATGTAAACATTTCCGTACCTACTAACCTTTAGACGTGGATGTTATGGTGGTTAAAACAGGTAATAAGCATTTTTAATAAGAATACCAATAAACACTTTTAATACTTACCAATTATCCTAAGAAGACATGTTTTAAGTAATCTAATCTTAGATACAATATTTACAATAATACAATACATTAAATCAAAGCAAGCACTGCGCTCATCTCAACAAAGACCAAAACTAAAACAATAACATTAATCGATAATGTCAATAAGTAATTTCATGTCAAACACTACCTGTTGTACACAGTCGTCGCACGTGCAAAGAAAGGCGGCTCATTTGTACTTGTGTAGCGGCTTCCGCCAAACGATTTCGCTCAGCAAACTACGACTTTTCGGAAGTGCTTTTCTAGAAAATAATAGTATTTGTGTACCTACTGCAATCTACACCATTTTTTAAGTTTTATTTCAGTTCACCGTTGATTTTAAGACGTGCTGGCGTGCGGGCAGGGTGCGAGAGTATGTTTGTGAATAAGTACCTATTTTAGGTGCTTTTGTGCGCAGTGTTATCTACGTGCGCAGATTACCTATGTTTTAGTTTTGTGAACTTGTGTGAGTGAGTTTGTGCATTTTTGTTATAAACGAACTTCTAAAGGGTAAGACGTACTTACTTAGTAGAGAAGTAAGTTTTATTTTAAGGATCCAAATACAATAATTAGATTCTTCTAATATTATACCTACATGTGAAACTTTGTAGTACTTTGAAGCTAGTACAATGCCTGTGTTATTAAATATTCAATGTTATTGAGTTATTACGCATTCCATTTTTACCTATTCAATGATTTATTATTGATGCAGCGCTACAAAAACTTTAAGTTGTCTAGTCAAACGATTTAAACATGCAGCGCTTCGATCTGAAATTGCAAACAAAGTTACTAGACGTCTACTTATAGAAAAAAGTTAGACATCACCCAGGTTTCTTTGTCTGTATTTGTTGACAGTGCGTGAAGGCACACTAGTATAAACTAATAAAGGTAAATGAAAGAATGACCTTGTGTTAAGGTTCATCTGCTGTCTTTTAAACAAAACTGTTTACTGAGAGTAGAGTTTCTGATGTTAAGATCTCGTCTGGTGATGGTAGATCTCGGATGGTAGAACTATCAGAAAGATAATATCAACGCATCATTAATCGATAATCAGTAACATCCACGATTAAATGTGCCATACCATCTTAGCCTTACCACCAGATAGATCGGGTGTTCGTTTGCCGTTCGATCCGTGGTCGCCGAGCGATCGCCCGGTGCGGGGCCACAGTGGGGTTGGCAAAAAATTTAGCTTGCGGAGCGATGCCACAAATTTAGGCTGTAATTCAACGAAGCTAGAGTTGATTTTTGCTAAGTTCGTTGAAATAGAACCGTCGAGGCAAACAAATTTAGGCTGCAATTTAAGGTACATAGAGTTGAGTGACAATCAACTAGTTCAACGGTGGACGGGAAATAAGTTCATGTTTGTGTTCATTTATTACATTTCTTTCTTTTGAATTTCGATTCTAATTAGTGTATGTTTGAGTAACGACTTGTGTGCGTAATTCATAATATGAAAGTGTTGTTTAAAGAATAGATAATTGACTTTTTGTTTGATTAATAAATAGCTTTAGTGGTCAATTGTAAATATTTCAATAGATACTAAATTGATAAGAAGCTTTTTCAAGAGAAAAATAACTTTTCATTACTATTCACCTAGTCCTAAACCTGGAAAAGTACGAAGGGAAGTTCGATTTGATCATAAATAAACTACTCTTCACATGTAAAAGCTAAAAAATATCATGGAATGTTAATTTATAGTTAAATTTAAAATAAATATGTATGTACACAAGATTTATTGTTAAACTTATAAAATATAAAATACAAATATTCTACTAATAAATACTTGTTTATTAAACTACTCAGGACGAAGTCTGTTGTCGCCTTATACCTACTGATAGTCACTTGCAATGAAATATCAAATGATTTTGTAAATAGCGCCATCTTAAGTTTTTTACGTGTTATTTGATTAAATTGAAATAAATTGTAAATCTATTACAACTAACGCCGTCTCTCTATCTTAAAAAACAACTATTTTTCTAATTACAAAATTTTGTTTGACACGGTTAGTCTATAATTATTTACTAGTCTCAGCTAGTACTTAGTTCAATGTTCAATATTCACAAATAGTAACAGTGAGGCCACGGACGGGACCGTATAAAATTTACAACTTTTATTCTTACGGAACTTAATATCTACTATGTAGACAAGGTAGGTACTGTAAGTTTTTTTTAATATCTTATTTAAGTATTTAGGGTGTTTTTATTAAAGGAATCTACTGTAAGTTACTAGCTATTATGTTACTAAGCAAGATAATCTTCGTTAATGACCGCGAGGTTTTGTTATTGAAACTGGTGGGTTGATAATCTTTAGGTTTAAACTATTTTTTCACAAGAAAGAGAATTCAACTTTGTTATTGCAGTAATTCGGATAGATGATTTGCAGGAATTATTTTTGTACCGTTATTTATTTCGATCAGCTGCTGTTTATTTATTTTGTTCAGTAACAATTAAATGAGTTGGCACGAGGCAGGTAAATGACTTTTATTAATCTATTAAGTAACAAATACCTATCGTCAGATTGCTCGTTTTCATAGAAGCGAATAAAGTTGTTTTAGGTAGGACAAATAAGTGCTTTCACAGATTTCTAGGTACCCCTGCTTGGGTGGGAAGATAGGTACCAGAACAGCCTAAAATAATTATTTCGAAACATAGGTAGGTGCATACGTAGGTAGGTAACTTAGGGACGCTGGCTTGTTTCGTCATTTATTGGTCAATGCAGTGCAATAGGTAGGTACACAGGTTTATCATGAAGTGAGTATAACTAATGGTATAATTTGCTTTGCCTAAAGTAAGAAAAGTTCGTTAAAGAAGGTCTAGCCTAGGCTTACGAATGAAATTTTTTGATCAAACGAATTTATCGAGCTAATGATTGACAGGAATAATTTTCAGACATTATTTATTTACATCCTACTTCGATCAACTGCTTTTAATAGTACTTACTTATTTCATCGCCAGCATACCTAAACAAATTCATGAAAAATTTCTATTACATAACATAAGAAGTCATTCGAACATAGGAAACAACTACATAAAGTTCGCTTATGGTATTCATGCGATGCGCGATGCGCACGCTGCGAGTCAGCTGACCGCGACGACCGCGTGATAACAAGCGAGGTCCAGTGCACTCGCACCGCGGCGCGTCGCTTAGCAACTGGATGGACGCGCGGCGGAATGATTGTAAATACTGTAAAGCAACACAACGCGTTATTTTTTTTGTAAAAAAAACTGTGTATTTAATTAAAATTTGGTGATAATCCGTTTGTTATTACATATGTAAAGCTAAAAAAATAGAATTTATCTATTTTTTTAGCTTTACATTTTTTAGCATTTTTTGAAAAAGTCAAAATTTTTGGCATTAAAAAAAATAAAAAGTACTTTTTCGTAATGAGAATATGCAGTATAATCATACCCCAAAGTTAATGGAAGCGGTCCTGATACACCCTGTATATTACAAATATCAGTCCCGCAAGAATAGTGTATCAGATAGTCTGACTTTACTACCACTTACAAGTTGGAATAAAAAAAAATCATCTTATAATAATAGTAATAATAATAAATCCCCAGACAAATAAGCCAACTGTATGGCCTTAAGTAAGCAGAACTTGTGTTATAGAAGACTATAACAGCAAACTGGGGGGAACCCAGAATAAACATACATATATAAGTATAAACAACCATGACCCAAGTACAAACATCTGTGGTCAACCCGCCAAAGTCTTTCTGCAAAATTATAACATTCAGGCCTTTAAGAAAATGTCTTCCTGTGTCTTCGGTCGGCAACACATCAATCATCACCTCAGTATTGCTGGTGTCCATGGGTGGTGGTGATTACTTGATATAAGGTAGCCCACATTCTTGTTTGCCACTTATGTCAAAAAAATTTGCAATGATGCCCCGACCAGAGCTTGAGCGCATATGGGGCAGGGTTACTACCCACTACGCCACTTGGCCATTCGCAAAGCATCATTTGTCGAGATAATAATCACAGTCACTATTAATAAATAAAACACCCACGACTAATGTCTAACCATTTAGCATCAGTTGGTTGCAGGCTATGAACATGGTAAAAAAAGAACAATAAAACATGTAATGAGTATAATCAGATAATGAGTGCCTCTATATAAAAGCCTATATTTGTAACAAATATGATTGTTAAAACATACCTCTTCATCAACAATATCAGCTTTATTAACATATATCAATATGTACTTTATTCCAACTTGTTTTGCCAGCAATAAATGTTCCCTCGTTTGTGGCATTGGTCCATCATTTGCTGCTACTACAAGCACAGCAGCATCCATTTGTGACGCTCCGGATATCATATTTCGAATATAGTCTGCGTGGCCTGGACAATCGGTATGGGCGTAATGTCGTAGTTTCGTACTATATCCTACATGGGCTGCATTTATGGTAATTCCTATAAAATACAATTAATTTTGTTACACTCAGAAAATCAATAGCTCTCTACAGCTTTTGTGTAGTTGTATTAATTACTATACTTTTTTGAATGCAAACTTAAAGGAATACCTCTAGCTTTTTCTTCAGGAGCTCTGTCAATTTCTTCATATGAAACAAACTGTGCAAATCCATCTTTTGCCAAAACTTTTGTTATTGCTGCAGTAAGTGTGGTTTTTCCATGGTCTACATGTCCAATTGTACCGACATTAATATGCTTCTTCTCCTCCTTTTCGATTTTTGGCTTAGTACTAAAGTTATTCCAAAAAGTTAACTGAACCTTAACAATATTAGCTCCGTGAGAGGTTACGGGGTTATGGAACGATAACCGTTTTATAACATGATGACAAATTAGGCGTGTTACATATTTTCCACTCATATTTTTGAAATAATAAAATGTTTAATGAAGGATTTATTTACAAAGTTTAGGTTATTCAACTGTCATCTTGCCTTATTTGTCTATCAAAGAGTATAAAACAACTTTGTTATCTGACATTGAATTGCGTACAATGAATGACTTATCTGTACAGGTTTTACATAGCGGGCAGTCTTCATACAAAAAAAAACTAGGAATTATGTCTACGGTTAGAACTTTTTGATTATGACAATTGTCAATATATATACCACTTCAGTGTGGATTATGAATGATAAAACTATGTTAAATCAATGATGTACGGTTTGGGAAATGTTTCAATGTTTTAATTATGTTAAAACTATTTTTATTATATTAACACTTGAAATTGGCAGAAATACTTTTTGTGTAGTAATTACAGCTGATTGTCATAAAACGCAAAATTTAATTAAATTTTTAATCAATTAGCTCGATCTGCCATTACGGTTTCAATGTTTGACGAGTGTTACAACCTTTTTTTTAATACTTAAACGTCATGTGTAATTTAAACATGATGAAGAATAGTTTAGTAAATGTCACACGAAAAAGTGTGTTTGGTTTTTGGGAAAAAGTTTGGTTTTCATAAAGTTTTAAGTATATTATAGTGATAAGAAAATGCATTGTTTCCCTTTATTATTAAAATACTGGCGACCGTGAGTATTAAAGAATCGCAATGGACCGCGCTAAAATGCAGTGAAGGGTCGCACGAAATGCAAGGCGACTTTTCACAATTTGTAGTGAGGAACTAAATTTGCTGATTGCGGCCAAAAATAAGGGATTAGTTTCCGCATTATTAGAAAAGTTGGGCGGACACCAAAAATATTTACAGGAAGTACAGAATGAAATACTGACCCTGTGGCTGGATAAAGAGGATCTTAATGAGGCGGAGATGGACGCAGAAATAGACAGCGCAGACGAATACCAGATAAAATGGTTTATAATACATGAGCAAGCTTTCATCATTAATAAATTTTGCTAGATCAAACGCATCGAACAGTGACCCACGAGCGAGTGTAAAAGGATTTGAAGACGACGATGCCCCGTTAGAATCTGAAAAAAGACCTCGTAAAAATGTTAAGTTACCATCTTTTGAATAACCGACCTTTGATGGGCACGTTAGAAACTGGATCGCATTTTGGGTACAATTTCAAAAAATACACAAAGAGGAGTTCGAGTTGAGAAAAAATGAGCGCACAGATTTTTTGAAGAAACAACGAGCCTGCTTGATTTGCTAAAGAAAAGGACATATTGCAAAAACTTGCAGGAAGTTTCCTAAATGTGTAGTATGCAGTAGAAGACATTACACGTTAATATGCAGTAATATTGTTTAAACCGAGCTGACAAACAAATATAATAATGAGTGTACGAGCGGTCCGTCAGTGTTATATCAGGCAGAAGAAAGAAAGACAGACCTATTACTATAGACATAGACATACATACAGACATAGACAGACATATTATTGCAGACCTTGAAAATTTATATTTCTAATGGCAACCAGATTATACCGGTCAGAGCGCTAATTGATTCTAGCTCAGAGATCTTTCATTAAATCGGATATAATAAAGAAATTGAAATTAAAACCAATTGGTGAACAAAGACTGAGGCAAAATTTGTTTGGCGGAGCAACAGTCAAAGAAAAAGTATACAAAGAATATACTTTAAATCTGTCAAATTTAAATAACAATTTTAGCTGTACATTGAATGCTCTAAAACAGCCGGCCATCTGTGGTTATATACCGAAGTTAAGACAGGGCAGAATCAATGATTATCTTAAAAATAAGCAAATCACTATCACTGACTGCATTGATGATGAGACCGGTATAAGTCTATTAATTGGTTCTTATTTTCTAGGTACGCTGCTTACCGGCCGACAAGAACGTGTAAATGAAAATCTACTGGCCTTAGAGACGAAGCTTTGATGGACAATTCAAGGGCCCGCCGTTGGTGTTTATTGCGCGGTAAATACAATTAACACTTTACTTTGGAATTTAGAATTGATAGGAATAAGAGATGAAGCTCAAAATAAATCTCAAAAGTTGGTACAGTCCAAAGTACAGGCTTATTTTAAGAGCTCCGTACGCTGTGACGAGGAATGTAGATACGAAGTCAGGCTGCCCTGGAAAGCTAAAGATCTGCAGCCAAACTATAAATTAGCTTTAAAACGTTTATAATCAACTTCATGTAAGCTAACTCGCATAGGTATTATTGACAGTTATGACGAGGTTTTCCGTTAGTGGTTAGAAAGTGGGATTATTGAAAAAGTAGATAATGATAATAGTCTCACTGGTCATTATTCATCACATCATGCTGTCATTCGAGATTCAAAAGGAACGAACTTTCATGGAGCTAATAATTGGTAAGAAGACAAATATATCTTGGCACTTTAGCCCACCCGCCTTATCTTGGTGGGGAGGGTTTTGGGAATTCTGAAATTGGGTGTTAAGGAAATTCTGAGGAGAGTTTTAGATAGAGCGTCGTTAAATTTTCAGGAGTTGGATACGGGGATGTGTGAGGTAGAAAAGGTAATTGATTCTAGACCCCTCACTTATATTGCGGAAAATTTTGCTCCTCTAACTCCATCTCATTTTTTTCAGTTTAAACTTCCCAGAAATAACATAGAAATAGAATTAATTGATGGTAATATTTTGTCTTCACGTTGGCGGTACCTTACTAAATTATGCGGTGATTTGAAGCACCGATTTAGGAGTGAATATTCAGGTTTGCTCATTCAGAAGAAAGGGGATATGCAAACTACATTAGTTAAACCCTGAGATGTAGTAACTGTAGGGATGGACAAGAAGCGTGTAGAGTGGCATCGTTGTGTATTGACATTGACACCATTAAAGGAGCCATTGGCTTTAACAGAGTGGCTCATATTAAAACAAATTCTAGCGTACGAGTGCGTTCTCTACAAACTGTACTTGAACTGTCCATGTCTAACGATAGTATACCTGGTATTTATTTATTTATTTAACATTCGCAAAATCCACAGATCTTAATTTATATACGAACAGTAAGACTTTCAAATTAAATCCTACATCCAATAACGGATTTACATTATATTTAAATATCCACATAGAGAGCAATTAATGAATTTTAAAAAAATTGTTAAATTAGTTAAAGTGTACATATTGAAAGATAAAAAATTTAGGTATATATAATATGATGGGTATGGGGTGTGTAGAGTCTGTGTCTGTGAGGTGTGTGTGTGTGTGTGTGTGTGTCTATGTATGCAAATTGTAACAGTAATCCATATATTTCCACAATTTTCATACTCAAGTCACAGTTAGATACTCAATGATTTGCTTTTTGAACTTTTGTTTGGTACCATTGAACAAGTCGATTGATTTTGACATATTGTTATATGTTTTCATATTGTTATAATTATTATGAGCGCACACACATACCAATTGCATATATCTACATTTGCAAATAAAGCCCAGCCCCGCATACTTTGTTTCACCACCATTTCCAAAAGCGTTTAAATAAGCTGGCGTTGCATATTGGTAAGCAAAATCATATTTTTAAAGTTACTTAAATTACATTATTTTGGTAAGTTACCTCGAAACTTTCGTTTCTTACCAAAACTTTCAGTAATTTTCAACTCTAACCATAATGATCTGATCAAACTTTTGGTTTACTCTAAAAATTATTGTAGTTTTGAGCGAATAAGTAATATAAATGATCTAGGATTATATGCATACAAATTGCTTAAGGGCTACATTTGAACTTACAAAATATCAGAACCTCAGAATGTTACCATTTGAGCACACCGGATCGTCAACATCCTTCAAATGGTGCGTTTCAATTGCCGTTCACGGCATAACAGCGCTAAAACTGTTCGTTACCGTTCTGAATCGTTTGAGCGCGCTTAAAGTGATATTTGTGCTATTGCAATTAGAATGGTAAATATCGCGCTAACATTCTGATTGTTCGTAGCTTACATTTAAAGTTTTAATTTAATTCAGATCTTTGACCCTGAATGAAACTGGAGCTATTTTTTGACATTATTACAAAGAAAATTTATAAGCAACCTTTTGAATCGCCCCGTAAAAACATCAACAAAGAAACGTCATATGTCAGTTTTGACAGGCCGTTTACAACAACCATGCTCCGTAGCTTGGGCACTGTGACCGGGAAGATGGCAGCGCTTAAAACGTCATTGATGATGTATCAATATCATTGTGAGCGCGCTCACAGGCATTTGGAACGGGTATATAAGCACTGCAAGCGATATAATAATAATAATATCAATTAAATTCGGAATTATTCCAATATATCTTAGTAATAATATTCATTAATGATGAATATATATTCAGAATGTTCTAAATAATGACAGTTTAACTTCTTTAGAGAAGCGTGTAAACCTGCAGGCTAACATATATAAGTCGGAACGCACTAATACTACCATCATCTGGGAATTATTGGTTGACCAAGGGTAAGAAAAAACGCCAGGTGAGAAAAAACTGACTGTGATAGTTAGTATTATATAGTATATAAATAATGAATAGTAAAGATAATAATAGTATAATAAAATAAGTGCCTTTGAATAGTCAAATTTGTTGACTTTTACGCTTTATCTGTCATCATATTTTATATGAACTTTATAATGGACATTATTTTAGTTGTAAGACGTGAATTATGATTGTTCATACTACTGAATTGTTTCTTTTATTATTATTATTTTATTCTCACAATGTTTGACAATATATGAAGAAAAAAGTTACTTTTGTTTCGCTTCAAACTGGATCATAAATCATCGCAGCACCAGTGCAGCAAGAAAGAAATCCTACTGTAATCGTACATTAGTTTATATTGGTTATGGTTAATATTGGTTTAATGTAGCATTGTGACCGTAGCCTTCAGTTCAAATTGCCTTTGTTCCTATAATTGCCCTGACTATTCGGTTTCGACTGTCAATTGAACGTTGTGTTGTAAACACGTGTTTTGCTTATTTTCATTGTTTTCATAATTTTCCATTGAGTTATCTCGTGTTTTAGTTCATCCGAAAATTCTGCATTTGAATAGTGTGAACCGCAGCTGACTAATTCTCTACCAAATACCAAAAGAGCTGGTGTAAAACTTGTTACTTCGTTAACTGAACTATTTAACGCGAACTGAATTTTGGGCAAATTAGAATCCCAAGTTCGGTGATCGCCTTCCACAAAGGACGCGACAGCTATCATTATTGTTTTGTTATATCGTTCAACCATATTTACTTGTGGAGTATATTTAGGCGTGAAGCGAATGTCTGGGATTTTATAATAGTTTAGGATATTTTTAAATATGTTACTAGTAAACTGTTTACCATTATCCATTAGAACCGTGCGTGGAATCCCATGGACGAGAAAAACATTATCCTCCAAAATGCGGGCAATAATTTCTGCAGTAGCACGCTTGATTGAAAAAAGGAGAGTGTATTTAGAGAAACAGCACGTAACTACAAATATATAAGTATTTTGTTTACGAGAGACAGGAAGCGGACCGACGAGGTCCATGCTAATCATTTGAAAGGGTCTAGAGCATTCTTTAGGTTTACCCATAGTGCCTAATGTTGGATGCGTAGGATATTTATCGGCGTTACAAACATCACAATTTAAAATAAATTTGCTCACATCACTGTGCATTCCTGGCCAAAAATAATGCCCCGTAACGATACTACTTTATGTAACACTCTCTTACCTAAAACAATTAAATTAAACCTGAAATTATTAATAAAATAAAACGATCTTACCTAACTAAATACAACAATGAATAAGATAATCTTACAACGCGTTACAGTGGCGCCCAACATGGGGCCACGTTATGTAACGCTTTGGTTTATTCCAGTGAATAAAAGAAATCAAGTCACATGAACAAGTTTTAATAGTAGTATACAATGCGGGTTCGCACACTGTATTATCTTGGCCAGGCAAATTAAAAACACTACTATCCTGGTAGCTGGAGATGCAGGAGACGCAGGGTGGAGTCCAGTAGCTGGGTCAGTGAGAGTCGGTGAATGCAGCCGTACGGTCCAAGGTAGCCGCTAGATGTCCCGTAGGTGGGTGGCGCAGGAGTAGTGGGTGGCGCACTGCTGTAGCAGTGAGCTACTTGAACCATGGAATGTCAAACCAGACATTTTGCATACTGCCCGGATGAGCACCTGACTGCCACATACCAACCGAAGCTATCAACAGCTAAGCACAGGTATAGTAGTGATTAGAAGCAGCGGTCGAGATGAGGCAGTACAGGCATAGTTATATAGTTACACATCAAGCCTATTAATATGTGGGATAATTGAAAATAAGAAATTTAGAACACATTTTTCACATGTATTAATTTGTAAGGGTAATTACATAATTTCTATAAAATAATTTTATATCTAGCTAGATGAGTATGATAGATGGAAATCAAGGTGATCAGCGGTTAAGCACATGATATAAAAAGCATCTAGGCACAATCTTAGTAGCATTAAAACTAAATACTTAACTAATTACAACACTTACCCAGTAGTATGGGGTCAACTCACACAAAACAAGATAGATTTAAATGTTTTACTTATCAATTTATTAAAATACTATAGTAGATTTTATTATTTTAAATGTGTAGTTAACTAGACGCGAATATAGTGGAAGATTAAAGTTTGACGACGTCCTCACTTCGCAAACGTAATTCGGCTAGTGCCCGACCGGCCGGCTGTGGAATGCGGTTCCGGGGACTCGGCGCGTGAGTAGGAGGAATGTTGCACCTAGACTGCCAAACTGGGTGTCGCAGCTAGACTGCCGAACTAGGACAGTACGCGGTGTTTTGAAATTGCCTAGGTTTATGTTTTGTAAAGTTTATATTTTTAATAATTATTTAGTTGTAAGATTATCTTATTCATTGTTTTATTTAGTTAGGTAAGGTCGTTTTATTTTATTAATAATTTAAGGTTTAATTTAATTGTTTTAGGTAAGAGAGTGTTACAGTATGTTTTTTTTAAATTGGAAAGTGACGATGAAGACAACGTAATACACGTCTATCCACGAGATATCTATTCACTCGACGCTTGAAAGAACTAAGACTCTAGCTTTCTGGAAAAACGGACGCAGGCAGTTCATTCCACACCTTGGCAACCCGCACCAAAAAGGAACTATCGAAGCGTTTGGTTCGACTTCTTGGGATGTCTACCATGAAGGGATGGAAGGTCTGTCTGCGTCTAGTGCAAGAAGGGTGTGGGTTCAACCTGATCAAAAAGAGCATTCGCGCACTCTCCAAAATGTAATCTGTAGAAGACTGCTAAACTGGCAACTTTCCGACGATGGTCGAGGCTTTGCAGTTTTTTGGTGGTGTGGTCAAAGTTGTTAGTAATTTTTCGGGCTCTTCGGTCAACTGCGTCCATCGCTTCTGGTTGGTACTTTGCAGAACCATCCCAAAGGTGGCTACAGTATTCCATAAAAGATCGAACTTGAGCTGTATACAAATTAAGTAGCTGTTCAGGGCTGAAGTACCGTCGGACCTTCGAGATGATTCCCAACTTCTTTGAAGCAGTTTGAGCCATGGACACAATTTGTTGTTCGAAGTTTAGTTGGGACGATATAGTTACGCCCAGAAGCCCTAGGTGGTCGGTTAAGGGTACAGAAACATTTTGGAAAGTGGGCGTTAGGTCGAAACTGCTCTTTTTCGCGGAGAATAAACACGCCTGTGTTCTCGACGGGTTAAATGACGGGTTAAATTTGACCAAGTTGTACTCGCCCTAATCGGACACTTTCTTTAAGGCCAAATCCACCCGCTCAATCATGGACTCTCACAAAGCCCGGATTTCTTGAGGACTCGCTCGCGCATTGGACATGTATCTCTCTACAACGGTGCTGTCATCAGCGTAACCAATAATGCCTGGGGTTAGCAGGTCGTTAATGTGCAGCAAGAATAACGTTGCAGAGAGAACAGATCCCTGAGGTACCCCGGCATTAATTGCCATTAGGTCAGAAGAGCAGCCGTCTAACTAACGTCTACTCGAATTGACCGTTCCCTCAGAAAATCAGATATCCAGTCGCAGAGCCCTTTAGGTATTCCGTATGCTGGAAGCTTACTCAAGAGACCATCATGCCAGACCCTATCAAAAGCCTCGGAAATGTCTAAGGATACAGCTATAGCTTCACCGTGACCTTCCAAGGCTTCGCTCCATAAGTGAGTGGCATACACAAGAAGATCTCCAGTTGATCGTCTACTGCGAAAACCATATTGGCCATATTAGAATAGAAACCATATTCAATAAGGAGCTCGTTGGACTCAAGGTATGCCAGGAGACGATTGTTCAATACACGCTCCATGACTTTGCAAAGTATGGAGGTGATTGCAATAGGTCGATAGTTGATGGGATCTGCACGGCTTCCCTTCTTTGGTACTGGTTGCACGTTAGCCAGCTTCCAGGATTTAGGGACCTTTCCAGATTCCAAAGAGAGTCGATACAGGCGCGTTAGTATGGGAGACAGCTCGGCTGCGCAGTGTTTTAACACAACTGCAGGTATGCCATCGGGGCCGCTGGCCTTGTTCACGTCTAAATTCTGCAAGCATTTAAGAACCTCCTTTTGGCGAATATCAACGGTACCCATTTTGGGTCCAAACTGAGGTAACTGGGGTGGGACTTTACCTTGACTATTTATACGTGAATAGTCTGCAAAAAGATTAGCAAAGAGGTCTGCTTTCTCTTTTGCAATGTGGGCCAGTGAGCCGTCAGGCTTCCTCAGAGGTGGCAGCGATGGGTGACAGAAGTTCGACTCAACAGACTTGGCCAAAGACCAGAAAGCTTTGCTTCCTGAAGGATATGACGCTATCTTGTCTCCGATGCGGCCAATGTGGTCAAAGTGAGCTTTTCTGATCACCTTTTTGCAAGACTTGGCGGCAGCATTGTATTTTTTCTTCAGTTCATGCAAATCCACGGCTTTGCTTCTGCGAGCGTTCAGCCCAGGCTTTGTACGCTTCTTACTTAAGCTTTTCAGCTGTGAAGCAAGCAGCATTAAACCATGGGCGACCTTTGGTTTCAAGGGATAGGTGCAGTTACGGACACCAAGCACCTGTCAGGATCAGTTGTCAGCAGAAGGTATAAGGGGATGCGCGTGGGCTCGTGCACAAGCTGTGGGAGGCCTTGAGTCACGGAAAACTTAAAAGCCTCTCTTCCAGCGTGGTCAGTGTCCTGATACGGGTATAGCCATTGCCCGTGATGAGCGTTAAAATCCCCCAGGAACACCAACTGCGCTGAGGGAAAACGTTGCCGAACCTTATCTGCTGCATCGCTGAGATACTCCATGAGCGTCGTTGTCTCCCGATCTCCCCTATGTGACCGATATATACTGGCGTAGACCAATTAGTCAAGGCCGGTATCAATGTGAAACCACATAACGGAAAAGTCCAGATCTACCAAGTAACGGAGACGCTGACAACAGATCTCGTCACTGGCATACATGCACACCCCGGGCGGAAATTGGACTCCAAGATATACCCTGGGTAACAAAGGTATGCCGAGTCAGACGAATTACAGATCTGCGTCTCCGTTAAGAAGAGTGGGTGAGGCCCCCTTTGTCTCAAGATGTTGGTGGACATCGTTGATATTTGAGTGAATTTCTTTGATGTTGCAGAAGTGCACTTTAAGAGAGAGGAAGTGCAACCGCTGTAGAACCTTACTCTTCTTGTGACTTTTCATTTTAGTTGTGTGAGTGAATAGGGAGGAGGACAGAAGTTGATTGAAGCGCTGCAAATGGAACCAAGCAGCTCACAATAAACAACGCACCGATGGGGAACTTGCTTGGAGACGACGGGGACGCCCGAACCCCCCCCCCGGGGACTGTCATTGGGTCCTCCTGGGATTTTTCGTGAGATGGCGGGGCAGCCTTTCGCATGTGGCTAGCACACTACTTGGGCCCCCTACTACCTGCGGTCGACCAGCGGTGCACCGTTTCTTCGGATCCCGCTACCCTCCAAAACCAGTTACCCGGCGAGTCAGTAAATTACGAGCTGAAGACAGTTCTCTGATGCAGCACGATTACTCAGACCTACCCTCCTCGATAGCTTCACTAAACATCATGCCGGAACGCGACCATGTCACTTGGCGGCATGGCTTTGTTTAGTGGGTGGTGACAAGCCACGGCCGAAGCCTACCACCAGAAGATACTGCTCGTTTAGCACCACCCAGGGACCACGTACAAGGCATCGAGGGTCTTGTCCTGGCTTGGTAAGTGGTATATTATAGTTTAGTTGTAGATTTTACTAATGGTGAAGTACAATGGAGGCTGATAATATCACCGTTTTGTTCCGATGCTCCAACCTCTGTTTCCCATTCCAGAAAACGCTCCTTGGACGTTCCCGAACCATCTGTTACCACAAAAACTTCAATTGATCCATCCCCTTCCACACATGCAGTTTACGTTCACCCTAGCCTGTCTACCAAAAAAGAATACACTGATGCAGATAACGGCCCCTTCCTTGTTCATGTGTCCAGGGACGAATCGCACCCGCCTTCTGGCACGACCCTAAAGAAGCTAAATTTAGGTAGGTTCCTTTTCACTAGCAATTTTAAAAATACAAAAAGTGATGGTGTTAAGAGCATTGGTCGCAACCGCGTGTCGGTGGAATTTACTAGTGCTGCTGCTGCTAATGATTTTTTGAATAGTCAGCTCCTTTCTTCCCACAAATATGTGCCCACAATCCCCTCTTACAATATTACTAGAATGGGCTTAGTACGCGATGTCCCTACTAAATGCTCAATGGAAGAATTGGTAGAAGCAATCTCCCCATCCCAGTCATATGGCTTAATCTTAAAAGCACGCCGACTTAATAGAAAATTGTTAATCCCCCTGGCCCAACGTGGGTCCCAACTGGTTCTGTTATACTCACCTTCTCTGGCCAAGTCCTACCCGCAAGAGTCCTCGTATTTAATACTTCCCTTCCCGTCGAGACATACATCCTCCCCTCTATACAAAGCCTCAATTGCTGCCGGTTTGGGCATGTTAAAGCCCAGTGCCATTCCACCCCAAGGTGTTTCCGATGTGCCCAACCCCACTCAGGCGATTCTTGCTTAGTATCTAATGACAAATCCTCCTGTCTTCAATGTTCAGTCCCACACCTGGCCACTGACAAGTCCTGTCCCGAATTCTCCCGCCAGAAGTCCATTAAACTGGCTTTGTCTCAAGATAGCATTTATTTTTAGGAAGCATCGTCCCGCTTTCCTCCCGTCCATAAATCCTTTGCAGATACTTTAAAATCTCCTCTCCTAAGTCTCTCACCCCCCTCTCCAACATCCAAATTATGTAAAAAAACTGTATTTACTACTCCAAAACCTAGATCCCCGCTTTCCCGTGGATATGACAGGTCTGCCCATTTGGAGTTAATTAAAAACTACAATTCTACGTCTCCTACTCCTGGTTGTGCATTAGTAAATCCATATGGTGAACCCGAAACTGACAATCTCATTGAACAACTTGCTTCCATTTTAGTGAATATTCTCTCCAGATTTAGTGATTGTACCCTACCGCCCAATGTTGCATCAAAACTGATCCCACTTTAAAATTTGATTAACTATACCAGCTCTGCTCCAATGAAACAGTAGGAGCCTTCGCCCTAAAACCCATGAGCTTTCGCATTTGGTTCGTCGACATAATCCTCTGGCTATTGCTATTTCTGAGACTTGGTTTTTTCCGTCTGTCTGGGTTTGCCTGCCTCAGGGATGACAGGTCGGAGCAGGTCTGCCTTGTTTGTAAAACGCTTGATCCCTTACTCCCTTATCTAACTTCCGCCCCATTCCTTCCTTATCAACTTTATAGTAGTTAAAATTTTTGCTTCTCCCTTGTTTCTGTCTACGTTTTCAACTACACAGTTTCGATGATTCATGCATTTTTTTTCCCTTATTTCCCTTATCCCACATCCCATTATTATCCTTGGCGACCTTAACTGGCATCATAGCTTATGGTGTGTATATTGCTCTGCGCCGGATGATGCCCTATGTAGGTGTTTGGTGGATGTCGTTGATGACCGGAGCCTCTGCGTTTTGAACGATGGCCACCCTACGCGTATTGCAGGCCCACATCAGAGTGCTAGTGCGGTAGACATCTCCATCTGCTCTTCTTCACTTAGACTCTCCGTATCCTGGAATTGCCTTAATTCTCTCCATGGTAGTGATCAAAAACTCCCTCCTCTCCTTAAACATAAAACCGCCAAGGCTGATTGGGACAATTTCGCCCTGAACACAAACAATCTGTCCTCCTCAATCCGTACCCCCACTCCAGACAATATCCATTCCTGCTATGATTCTCTTGTATCCTGTCTACTTTCAATCAAATGAAATGTCAAGAAATAGAGGAAATGTTTTGGCAAGAAAACTGCCTAGTAAACACAATCACATTGCTCTTGGAGGAGGATAAGGTGAGATTATGAGAGTGGAGCCAGTTGTCTAGGTTGGATAAAGCAATATTTAAAGGACTGAAAGCAGCTTCAATTAAGCTAACCCGAAGATAAAGGGCAATATCATCAGCATACTGTAGGATGTTACAGAAGGGATTAACTGATCATTAACTGAGTCCAGATCCGAAGTGTATATACTATAGAGTAGGGGAATGCGAACAGAACCTTGTCCGGATCTGAACATATCTGCCAGCAAGGAGGTTATAGGTCAAGTGTGTCAGTCTCACCGAAATACTCAGCTGGAGCATTTTCTGCCTGAGTGGAGTTTTTACTGAGGTGGACATTGTCATAGGCCGACAAGACATCAAAAAACACTCCTACCATTTCATTACGGTATTCATTATCACAAAAGGCTAATCTTAAATCTGAGGTGAAAATGCTCACACTGTCCATCGTACTATAACCTTTCCTAAAACCATATTGGGTGTATTTTTATATTTTATTTGTGAAATGTAAAATATATATAATATGGAAGATTGTTCCATGGTATCCCTGGAGGGGATTCCTTGACGGGATTCCTTTACGGAATTCTATTGCGGGCTTCGTCCCCAAAATAGTCTAATAATTATCCTTGTATTTTATTATAAAATAGATTCATCATAAATAAAAGTAATTTCAAGTTATAAGTGTTTTTCCTTTGTTGATTAGGAAGACCTCCCTAGGTTAGATTAGGTCCATCCAGGGTCCCGTACCCCCCAGACTACCATGGGAGAGAGCCTCGATATTTTGGTCTGGATTTTTCAAAGGAATGAATGAATTTTCAATCCAATCCCAATTGCCCAAGAGGTCAAGATCCGAAGAAGAAATGCGAAGTTAATATTAATCTTCTTCGTTGTTTGTCAGGTGCTTGGTGGGGCTCCCACCTTTACTCCCAAAAACTTCTCTACAATGCCCTAGTAAGAAGCGTCATTGACTATAGTTAATTTCTCTTGGAGCCCTGTTACAAAGCAGGTCTTGACATTCTTGTTAAAATCCAGAACAAGTCAATGCGCATTGTCCTAGGTGCAATGAAATCATCTCCGGCTAACGCTATGAGGGTTGAATGTGTTGAACCACCTTTTCATCTTCGCAGATAGTTTCTTGCTGTTAGTTGTATTTCAAAATCCCTCCAACTTTCCTCCCACCCTCTCCACCCTAAACTAGGCTCTCTCCAGATTTTCCTTCCAAACTCATCATATTGGCATAATAAAATCCCTCCTCGCCTTGTGTCAAGTCTATCTTCCTTGGTCCCCTCCAGAACTCCAATTTTCCAACCAGAATCCCAGAAATCTTTATACTTTTCCCTACGAATCCCTAGTATTCTCCCCTTCAATCTTAACTGACTTTGGTATCCACAAAAATGACCCTAATGCCAACCTCCTATTCAACAACACCATCAAGAGTAAATGGCATGACTATCTTCACAGATGCCTCAAAACTCTCCACCGAGGGGTGTGTTGGGGCAGCTGTGTGGATCCCTAAATTCATGGTTCTTCTGTCTTTCAAGTGCTCTCCCCAAACCACTGTATTCACAGGAGAATAAATCGGCCTCTAGGAAGCTGTTAAATATGTCCTGGATGACAGGTTAAACAACTTTCTAATCCTATCCGATTCTCTGAGCTCCTTCCAATTAGGATCCAAATTTCCTCCTATCCTCCAAATAAAGCGCCTCCTTTTCTTCTGTAATTTTCAAGGCATAAACATAGTATTGGCCTGGATCCCTGGTCATTCAGGTATAAGTGGTAATGAGACAGCTGACTGTTTTGCCAGGGATTATTTATACCGTGTCTATTTCATCACGTGATACTGGCAGTAATAGCTTGTCGCGTAATATTGACGGCTGGTTGCCATTGCGCCGTAGACAGAGAATAGAATAGACAACCTGTTCCCGTATACTAAAAGGAGACAGATATAAAGTACGTAAAATTCCAGGGTTACCATCTTGTGCATAATTTCCCAAATTTTGGTACTTTTTTGGCTTCCTTTTACAGACCTACGATGATGAGATGATTTTTATTTTACATACCTATACTTAATTTTATTAAATGAAAGAACATAGATAGTCCTCCTTCTGGGTCCAGCGCTGACGTAACTTCTAACCTACCTTTAACTTGGCGGAAAATTCGCGAAAATTTGCAATTTTGTAAAATACTTTCGCATTACTTTTTTTGTAAACCTTTGTGAAATTTGATGAAATTTTGTGAGGATGTTATTGAATATATTAGGTATCTATTATTATTATTTGTAGTTGTTTGCCTTATACATTTATTACAAAAAAAACTCACTTAAAATCACAGCACGCAAAAAACTCTCTTGTTTTTATTAAAATGTATATAAATTATGAAAAGTTGACTTATTTCTACAAACATAAGTAAAAATATGTCTCTATTAATGGTTTTTATAATTCATTTGTTTTATTTTTTACAGCCCATACAGTTTCCAAGTAATCACGAAATAAACTGGACGGACTTTCCAAGTTTTTCAGAGTTTTCCAAGTCTGAATTTTGTAACCATATTTTTGGCTTCTATTAGTTTATTTTAAATTAAAAACATAGAAAATGGTTGTAAATATTTATTGTAACATTGTTTTACATTGTTTTATGACATAAAATATGCGAAAATAACAAAATTGTTCAAATTTCATGAGACCAAGATTTATATCAGTTATAACATGTCCGCCACGTACAAAGTAAATGAAACACGTAAAAAAATACCTAAAAATGTTATTATTATCAGTAAAAACAGATGGATAATAAATAGAAATAGATTTGAAAGAAACATCGTAGAAAACGGGCCTTATTTATGCCTAAAATCCAAAAAAATACAACTATTATGACGTCACGTGCGCGAACTTACAAACTACGCAAGTGAAACTTTGATTGAATGGTACCAACATACAGACAATTTATACAATTTCTATCAATCACAGGCAACGAATTCATTCATAGAGACACAAAACAGTTGTAACCATATTTTTGAGTCGGTTACTACCTTGAATAGATCTATTCCAACGCGACTCAGCGGAGGTCGAGATTCATTAGAATAGAAATATTCCAAACCAAATTACTGGGTTAATCAATATTTATTGTCCTTTAAAAAGTATCAATTTAGTGTACATATTTCGAACCTTTTCTTTTTGATCAATCATATTTTTGGTCGTATAATGAATTCTGGTTTTGAGATATTTATTACAAACAGATTTTATGAGCAAACTATAATGATTGTCTATAAAACCTTGTTCATAAAAATGAGCTGATATTTGAGAAAATAATTTTATATTTATGCATTCCTTCAGACATTGGTCTAAAAGGCGATGCAGTGGATATTTTTCATTGAAAATTTTATTTCTTCTAAAAACTTTTTCAGCAAGTTCACAAAGTTTAATTATGTCTGCTGATGGATATAATAGACCGCCTCTATCTTTCTTTAACTGTAGACTTTCAAAACGATCACGACACAAGACAGATACACAATGTGGGCATATGATTTCATTTTTCACCCCTCTGCACACGAAACCAGCTATATATGTTATCACACTTTTACTAAACTCGGTGAGTCTACAGGGGTCGGATAAATAATCGTGGTCATTGTCGATGACCACGGATCTATGTTCAACAGGTTCTTTATTGTTGATCAACCTATTTCGATCTAACGAATTGTTTATAGATATTTCTGGCTTTGTGTATGTAAGTATATTAATATCTGTGAGTGGAACTGTGTTCCCTGAGGTAAGGTGTTTAAGTTCACCATGAACAATCAATCTTTTATAAGCGGATTTAAACTGTCTCGCTGAAGGATTATTATTTAATCCACCTTTAGCCCTTATCGAGCTAAAAAAGTATTCGATGTGGTCTTGGCTCAATTTGTATGAACATAAGAAGTTCATATGTTCATTATTTTTAATATTTTCATTGTACAAATGTATTAAACTTTTGATGCATATCATGAAACCTAAAAATCCTGTCTTCCTATTGGAATTTATGATAGGAATATTTTCAATTTTTAAAGATTTTATATATTTGAAAATACCTTCTAGAAATATTTGATGATTCTCAAAATTATTTTTTGAAAGAGGCTGTTTATAACCGTATGAATTCAAGTTTTTGGAGTTCATAATATCAAATAAATCATTAATTAGGCGAATGAATTTTACCGTAGCTTCAGATTGTTTAAAATCTTGTAAATCAAGATTCTGATTGCAGTGTTCGATTGCATCTGCTACCGATGTGCTGAATGTTTGTGCTGCAAGCTTCACCTTCATTATTTGTTTTTTAAAATATAAATGAGCTTTTCTTGCACGATTACCTAAATGAAACCCTTCCAACTCCTGCAGCTCTATTAATTTTTGTATGAAAGTCCAAGATATAATATTGTTATCGTGGTCTCTTAGGTTTAGTTTTTCACCTAATGTGTTTCTAATTAATTTGAGCATATGTGATGGATCAGGGAAAACAGCTATTTGATGATTATTGTATATAAATGTAGTTTTAAAATGCTCTATTTCGAATGAACACCCTAACAGCTTACACATGGAGAAATTTGCAGGACATCCATCAAATGTCAATGAGATAACTCTCACACCAGAGGTCTCAATTAATTCTAGGGCCTGCTTTACTAATGTGGCTTTTTGATCAGCCGTGATCCCATCAATTAAGAAATAGCCTATTGGAATTTTCCATGATCCGTTTACGCAAGTGAGCATAAACACTAACGCCTCCTTTGCTATTGCTTGTTCGGCGTTATCAAGGTCATTGCCGCAATTAACAAATCCCACATAATTACTCCTATCAAATTCAACGCATTTCCGAATAGCCATTTCGTCAAAACATAATGCACCTATAAGTGGTTTTTCAGAATTTTTCGAAAGCATTTTAATGGCTTCAAGTGATTCCTTAGTAAAACCTGGCTCACCATTAACACTTTGGTACCAGCGAGTTAAACTGCTTGGGTGAGGTAAACAGGTATCAAAACTTTTACGTACAAAATTATAAGCACGAGGACTAATAAAATGTAACGTCAGTGCAAATTTACGCAATTCTGGTGAATATTTTTTTTCCGAAGAAGCTCCAACTATACATTTGAATAAATCTTTTTTCATAGGATCTATTGACGTCAAAGCATCTGCATTTTCTTGATTTATAAGAGATTTGGACTTAAGTACTTCTAAAACGTGTGAAAGTTCAACATTTTTCTTAGCAAGCCGCCAATTCCTCGATCTAAGCGTAGCGATCTGCTTTTTTCTTTTTTCGGCAAGTGTGGATTTTTGACGCAGTTGTAATGCGAGCTTCCTTTTTCTGGGAGACTGCAAAGAAAACCGATATATTCAGATATACATATGTATACTCACGCGTAAATGATTTGATAATCTAAAAATAAGAATATAACCAAGATGTAAAAACTTTTAAAAAATGCTGTCTAAATCACAATATGAACTCTTAAGAGCCATTTAGCTCTATTAACAACTTGTAGTTATTTTTTTAAAAACCCCTTTTCATGTGATTATACCTAAATATTAGAAATAACAAGCATTTACCTCAAAAACAACTTGCGATTTTAGGATTCTACTTGAGGTGCTTGCTTCCTCCATGTCATTTAATGTCTCCTGAAATTATAATAACCATTCAAGTTTGCACTTATAGTTAAAACCCTAGAATCAAAATAAAGAATGATCAGAATTTTACCTTAATAGTATTTACTTCCGCTTGGGAAATGTTACATGGTATATTAGTTTCTCTATTATTATTTATGGATTCCTGTAACAATAAAACATTTAAAATACTTTTTACTTAAATAATATTTTAACACAATAATTAAAATTATAATTAAAATGATTTTTACCATTAAAATGTCTTCTCGTCGGGAAATGTTATTAGATGTGCCAATATTGCTAGTTCTTCCCAAGTCAATCGATGGTTCCTGCAATAATATAATAAGTTCCTGTTTACTGAAATGCTACTTAATATTATAACTTTCATTTTACATGTGGGTAATTTAAAAAAGGCATTGGTTGTTACACTTTTCGAAATTACACTGAGTAGGTATAAAATATCGAAACACTCACATGAACAAAATATTTTGGAGTTGAACCAGGTTGAATAATTTTAAATTTTCCAGTTCTTCGGAAACAATTAGCATCGAAATGTATACAGCACATCTTAGTGTACTTCGTAGCGGTCCAATTTTGACGACCAGTAACATTAATCCATATACTTCTCATAATAGGATCTTTAGGGAAGCTTAAACCAGAAATGTGAAACAAGTTAGCTTTAATTTTATACTAGCAGTGCCCTGTGTTACCAGTTACTGTGTGCCAGTAACAGTGTTACTCGATAATTTAAAAGATTTTTAACTTAAGCTATATATACATTCCTACATTCCCAGTACAAAAAGTAGCGCATGGTTATCTAGTGTGTAAATTATGTTCATGGCAACTTTTATCAAAATCAGTTCAACCGCTTTAACGTGAAAGAATAACGAACATACATACAAACTTTAGCCTTTATTTTATTAGTGTAATAGTCTAATCACGTTCACAAACTCCATAACGACTAACTAATTAAAATTATGTAGGTATTCATTCAACATTTTTTATTTAATATCGGGGATTTTTTTTTTAATAATCTAGCAACCCTAACTAGTAAGTTAACCTACTAAATGCAGAAGCGCATCGTTTATTCGATATCTCTTTCTCTCACACGCGACTTGTATACACACATCTCACTCACTTGACGTTTGAAAATGTTTACTATTTTGACGCATTATATTATTTTGGAAGCAAAAAAGCCGATTAATATTTTCGAAGAAATACAATGCATTCAATGAATTTATTGATAGTTTACGTTAAAATCATGCTAAAACTACTTTCTCTATTCATAGGAAAACAAAAACGTGAACGATTCAGTGATAATTGTTGGAGGTTGCATATCTGAATATTGGCAGGCAACACTTGTCACATACGAAGTGACAGTTTTTCTAATATTAAACTGTTCTTTTAAATGTCATAACAGATGATTGTTTTCTGATTATGAATGACTTCTCATCTAGACACGAACGATGTAACATCTGATAGTTATAAAAATAGAAAATACCTATTGTAAATATGTAAAAGTATTAGTGTGTGCAATAAAGAAAATTACAATAACCATTATATAAGTGTTCTAGCTTCCAGAGCCCAGTCCCTTAAAATAGAACCTCTTACAATAATTAGACCACTTACCTGTGAAAAGTTATGTTTTCATTTTTGTGCTCGCTTCTATTTTTACACCCTAAAACACAGCAGCTCACCATTTTGGCTAATTCTGTGAAGTATCCACCACACTACTAACAAATGTTTTAATTCGCACAGTTCACTATTTACACAAAAATTCAAAATTTACCGGAGCGCACAAGACAGCTTGAGCTTTGTTTGCCAATCGTGCACGATTGGCAAACAAAAAAAACGTATACGCAAATAAGGACAAAAGATAGAATCATCTTCTCGCTCACTCTTGTTTTCTTTGATATAAACGCGTCTCTTTTTCGCTCAAGCTGTCATTTTTATGTCTTCTCTATTTAATACTCCCTCTACGCATTGCGCCAAAAAAAAATTAATTATAGGTCTCTTTCTAAACATGGTTATAATAGCATATAAATATGGAGTATTAGTAAAGTTCTAGATAAAAAATATAGACAAAGCTAAATAAATTAGTCCTATTTTTTTATGTAGCAAAGTCTATTTTTGACTGTGGATTGCATAGATCTCTGTATAATTTTGAAATTTCGGTTTGTCCGGCATATGGTGAAAATTTTTACTTTTTATTGCAGCATACGATTGACACAATAATATTCTGCCTAAAAATTCACATTTTAAACTACCATCAAGTTAGTAGAAGTTTATAAGACATAATAAAAAAAAACTCCAAAAATATTATTAAAATTAGGTATGGTATGGTATAGGTGGATGTCGAATTTGCATTTATTATTGGACTTGGACTTTTTTTAGGTCTCGGAGATTCGTATTTTTACATTCAATTTTCATTCATGGAATAACTGCCGGAATAACGGGCCTGGCAACACTAAATTGATTTAATAAAAGTTATCATCAGTCAAATCCTGGTCAAATCAAATTAAAAATATGAATTAAAGTGATTTACTGTTTTAGTTTACTAAAAATGTCTGAAAATGACCACCATGCGTAAGAAAACACAAGTGTCGTTTGTTATTCGTGATGAAGAGGAGAGGAGGCATAAGAACGGGATCAGTTCACTACAGCTTGACCCCATACAAAACAGGCTCTACTCAGCCGGTCGTGATGGAATCATACGTGTATGGAATACATCCCCTGGAGTCCAGGATAGATATATACAAAGCATGGAACATCATACAGATTGGGTGAATGATATAGTTTTATGTTGCGGTGGGAAAAACCTAATAAGTGCATCGTCGGACACTACAGTCAAAGTATGGAATGCACCGAAAGGATTTTGTATGTCTACACTGCGCACTCATAAAGATTATGTGCGCACTTTGGCTTATGCAAAAGATAAAGAACAAGTTGCTAGTGCAGGTCTAGATAGGGCAATCTTTTTATGGGATGTAAATACATTGACAGCTTTAACTGCTAGTAACAACACTGTAACCACTTCTAGCCTTGTTGGCAATAAGGAGTCAATATACAGTTTGGCTATGAATCCCCCAGGAACTATATTAGTAAGTGGGTCTACAGAGAAAGTATTAAGAGTTTGGGATCCTAGAAATTGTTCTCGATTGATGAAATTAAAAGGACACGCAGATAATGTTAAGGCTTTGGTAGTTAGCAGGGATGGCTCACAGTGTGTCTCTGGGAGCTCAGATGGTACAATAAAACTATGGTCATTGTCACAACAGAGATGTGTGCAAACAATTAGAGTACATTCTGAAGCCGTTTGGGCCCTTCTAGCTACAGAGACCTTCTCACACATTATATCCGGAGGTCGAGATCATCTAGTCATTATTACTGAATTAAGAAATCCAGATAACTTTATGGTAATCTGTGAAGAATCGGCTCCTATACTTAAATTATGTTTTACTGCTGATCAACAAGGAGTTTGGGTATCAACATCAGAATCTGATATTAGATGTTGGAAGCTACCTCCCTTGACTACATTAAATTCAGATAGTTTTAATTCAAATTCATATAATACTAATAATGTGTATCAAACACAAGCTACTTGTAACATACCAGGTGGTCCAGCAATAAAACATTATACTGTTTTGAATGATAAACGCCACATATTAACAAAAGACACTCTAAACAATGTGGCATTATTTGATGTATTAAAAGCTGGGAAAGTGGAAGATTTAGGTGAAGTTGACTTTGAAGAGGAAGTAAAGAAGAGGTTTAAAATGGTGTATGTACCGAATTGGTTTAATGTTGATTTAAAGACAGGAATGTTGACTATTCATTTAGGACAAGATGAGACTGACTGTTTATCAGCTTGGGTTAGTGCAAAAGAAGCTGGATTGACTACAGAGAATGACCAGAAAGTTAACTTTGGTGCATTATTGCTGCAAGCATTGTTGGAGCATTGGAATCATCCAAATAGAGTAAATGAGGCCGGACAGAAAGTTATTGGCAACAACTTCTTCAGTGTGCCATTGCATACTCCATTAATATTTAGTGAAGTTGGAGGAAGGACTTTGTACAGGTTACAGGTTAGTTATTTTAAGTTCTTTCTTCTTTCTCTCTTTTGGTCACTAAGTTTATTAAATGTTATTTTTAACATTCACATTGCATTATATTCTTTGAAAGATAATATCATTATTATCTAAAGCCACAGGACTTAATAATTTACTAACATGATTTATAATTACAGAACTGAATGTACAACACACAAATGACTTATTTGCTTACTAAAAAGTCATAAAATCTTTAAAAAATTTATTGATTGACCACATAATATGCATATTTATAAAATTAGAATGCATAAAATTTAATTCATAAAGTTGTTTGAAATGTTTATTTTTGGTTTAAATGTATAAAAATTTCACAATAGCTTAATTGAAACAGTAATGTTGATTTTTAGTACAAAACAATCAGTTTTGTTTTTGTGAAAACCTTAGCTGATTCCTTCTTTTATCCTCATTACAAGTAGTAATTTTTTTTATTGGCTTAAAAATTTTATGAGCAAGTATTGTAGTGTAATACTGCCATAAAGCAACTCCATAGAATGTACATATATTTTAATAATACAAATAAAAAAATAAAAAACAAATAGTCATCTTAACTAAAAAAATTTCCTTTTACTTATCATTTTTGAATAACTGTAATATCTTCGGGCCCTTACATGAAAAACATTTTTAGCAATAGTTTATGATAGGATATGGAAATCAAATGCTAATATAAAATAGGTTCACTTTATTCGGCGTAACCAGTCAGCGAGCGACTGTCCGCTGTCCGCTGCATTACAATACAATTGTCAACCTACGCAATCCTCATATACACCCCCTTCTAAAAAAAAAATCACAAACATATTTTAGAAACAACATAAACTGCAAACATTTTACAAATTGTCATTCAAAATGCCTCAAGAACTTACCAAGAGAAATTCTAAACTATATCTCTCAGGTTATATAAATGCAAACTTTTGTTTAGAAACTAGCAAACTGTATATAAATATAAATGTTGTAATAATTCACACGTTGTACAAAAAATGATAAGTAAATAACAAACATATTTCACAATTAAGTACATAAAAATTTCACTTTAAGGGTTTCACTACTTAATATACGGCCTTGGGAGGTTGAGGGTGTTCAATCCTGACAGTCAGCACGGGGCCCATCTGTAGGTCAACCACTTGATCGCGCAGCCAACTCTTAACCTTCCGTTTACACCTTCTGCTAATGCCACACAATACTGTTCCCACTAATAGTATGGAAATAATAATCAGCGTTATTCCGAACATGTTAAGTTTCGATTCAACTTTCTCTTGATTTGCAAGTGATTGGTTAATCACCACATTTTCTTTGCTTTGTCCCCAACCCATTATGATACAATTTCACGGATCCAAAATACAAATAAAAAGAAAATTACATTAAAAAAAAATATATGCATACTTTTACTTCTGTTTTATTATTCTGCAAATCTAACTGGTCTTTTAATAACCCTACCCCTATGTGTAGCGTAACTTTTAAAGCATTCTCTTCTTGATGCTTTTCTACGTGAATCGATTCTGAATTACAGTTGTTATCTAATATGTATGCGGGCTTTAATCTATCAATTGATATATTACAAGGTTTTCCATCTATACAAATTTTAAACACTTTTGCACCCCTTTCTAACACCTTATAGGGTCCACTGTAAGGTGGTGTTAAAGGTTTCCGCACCGCATCTATTCTGAGGAATACATAGGAGCAAGAATTTAAATCTGGATGCACAAATACATTATGACTATCACTTAAATTTCTATTTTTAGGTCTTATTTTACTTAAGTATCCCTTAATTTTAATATGTACGTTTGTGGATTATCTATCTTAGTTACATTATTACAAAACAACTCGCCCGGTAGTCGTAAACAGTAACCTAAAGTAAATTCTGCTGCGCTTATAAAATCGTTATCAGCTTGGCAAGCTGCTCTTAAACCTAACATAACGGTAGGTAATTCTGAGTACCATAATGTATTATCTTTTAACCTAGCTATTAATGCCGTTTTTAACGATCCATGCCATCTCTCTATTTTCCCGTTACACTGGGGATGGTAAGGAGTGGTTCTTGTTTTTTTAATACCTAATAATTTCATTAAATCCGTGAATAACTCGCTTTCAAACTGCCTACCTTGATCCGTGGTTATTTTACTAGGGCAACCGAATCGGCATATCCAACCCTCGTAGACCGCTCTGCCGTTTCTGCCGTCATATCTATAACTGGATCACGCAATACCGATAACCATGTTCCGTCACAGGCAAAGGTCCTATTAAATCTACATGTAAGTGTTCAAAACGGTCGCTATCCCCGAACTTATGCAGCTGGGATACCGTGTGGCGAGTTATCTTACTTTTCTGGCATTCTTTACAAGTTTTTACCCATTTATTTATGTCTTTATTCATACCCGGCCAAAAAACTTTTTTACAAATTAATGCTCGCAAAGCTCTAGCTCCTGGATGAGCTAAGCTGTGAAAATTATTAAAAAGTGAATTTCTAAATTGTTCTGGAATGTACGGTCTAATATTATTAGTAGAAGTTTCACAATAAATTATTTCGTTAGAATTATTAATGCTCATTTGCTTCAAGTGCATTTTGCTATCTACGACACCTGAGCTCAATAATTTTGCAAGTTCAGCGTCTGTCGCCTGCGCACTCGCAATTTCTGAGTATTGTATCGAGGTTGGACATGTTATTGTTTCAATTCTTGATAACGCGTCTGCTACTATATTCTTGTCACCCTGAATGTGTTGTATGTTACAAGTAAATTCACTAATGTATAATAATTGTCGGGCCCTTCTAGGTAATTCCTTATTTGAACTTAATTTACTAAATGCGTAGGTAGGTAAGCGGCTTATGGTCAGTATCTACTGTAAAATTCCGTCCTTCTAATAATTCTCTAAAATAAACTATACCTGAATAAATTGCCAAAAGTTCCTTATCGTAAGTACAGTACTTCCTTTGGGATTCCGTGAGTCTTTTAGAAAAATATCCGAGTGGTTTCCATGTATTATTTTCCTTCTGATGTAATACTGCGCCTATACTAAAATCGGATGCGTCTGTCATTAATCCTAATTCCGCGTCCGGGATAGGGTGGGATAACGTCGCAGCATTTTTCAAATAAATTTTACACTGTTCAAATGCTCTGTTAGCCTCATCTGTCCACTCTATTTTACTTTGATCGCGCTTCTTAGCCCCGTGTAAATACTTATCTAAAATTCCCTGCACTTTTGCGGCGTTATGTATATGATTTCGATAAAAATTCAACATTCCTAAAAACCTACGAAGTTGTTCTACTGTTTGTGGTTTTGGATATTTTTCAATGGTTTTAACCTTGTCGGGCAAAGGACTAATACCATTTTCTGGAACCTCGTATCCTAAAAATTCTATTTTCTCTTTACCAAACACGCATTTCGACAAATTAATTGACATTTTATACTTATCGAGACGTTCAAATAATAACTTTAGATGTGCTTTGTGGATAGCCTGATTATCTGACCCTATAATGACGTCATCTAAATACCCGTACAGGAATGACTGCCCTGACAATAATCCGTTATTGTTTTAATTACTGTTATCGTAAGAAATCTGTTCTATACCTGATAAAACGGTGTTATTAATAAATCTCTGGAAAGTTTGCGCTGCATTTCGCAAGCCAAACGTCATCCTTGGGAATTCATACAAACCAAATGGTGTAATAATGGCTGTTTTCTCAATATCTTCAGGTCTAATTTTTATAACATGATAGGCTCGGCAAATATCAATTTTCGAAAATACCTTTTTATTGTGCAATCCATAAGTAAAATCCTGTATCCGCGGTATTGGGTATCGATCCGGTTTCGTTATTGCGTTTAACATTCTAAAATCCCCACAAGGTCTAATTTCACCCCCCTTTTTAGATACAACGTGCAGTGGGCTCGCCCAAGGGCTACTCGAAGGCCTACAGATGCCTAACTCCTGCATTAGTTTAAATTCTTTTTTAACTTGTTCATATCTGTGAGGTGGTTACCTCCGTGCTCGAGTGTGCGCCGGGGGCCCCGTGGTCTCAATATAATGATACACCGAGTGTTCTGGCATGTCCTTGAAATTAGGCGGTCGCGTGATGTCCTGAAACGATTCCAGTAAGTCCGCGTACGGTTGCCCGCCACTAGTACTTTTTATTGTCCCATCGAAATTATTGCTTTTTGATCCACAAACGTACAAATTAGTTATTAAATCTACTAATCTATTATTATATAAATCTACCGTTAATCTAAACTTACGTAAAAAATCTGCCCCTATTATTGGCTGCTTTACGTCGCACACAATAAAGGGCCAATTAAAAACTCGTCTAAGACCGAAAGTTAATTCTAACTTACAAATACCATATGTTTTTATCTCGCTGTCATTAGCGGCGAAAAGTTTAAATTCACATTCTTCAGTACAACGGCCCTTTACACATCTTTTTGGAATCACTGAAATGTTTGCACCGGTATCTATTAAAAAAGTTAACTTAGAATGTTTGTCCTTAACTAATAAACGGTGATTTTCTAAAAGCTGATCCTGCGTACATCCGTCCACCGCGTTCGAACATACCTCTTTCAGTTTCCCGACTCACTTGCTCGCCATGCACATGGCTGCTCGCAGCGTGTAGCGTTCCTCCGGTACCTGTAGTGGAAACGGCACACCCAACCCGGATCACCGGGAGTCGATCGCCTCCGGGAACTCGATCTGCCTCGATAACCGCGCCGGTCCTCACTCCTTGGCCGTCCGCGGTGTTGAGCCTCGTTGCGCAGAGCTGCTACTTCCAGGGTCAGCTTGCCCAGTTGGCCTGCCAGCTCCATCAGTGCCGCCTGTGGCACCTGCGTCGGAACGTCCGTCGAAACTGCTGCGACATCGCACGACCTTGTGTTCTCCACGATCTTGTCCGCCATAATAGCCAAATTATCTAGCGATTGGTCTGAGCACACTGTCAAAACTGCTTTGACTGAAGAAGGCATCGTGGACAACCAAAGGCTTTTCAAAGTCTGCTCGGTCACTTGCGTAGTTCGTCCCAAGTCCTTCATCCTCCGTAGTAGCTGTGTGGGTTTCTGAGAACCCAACTCCAGTTCAGAAACCAGTTTATGAAATTGGCGTTCTGCACTTTCCTCATACACCTGCAGTAATCTGTCTTTCAGCATGTCATATTTGTTGTCTGCCGGTGGAGACGTCAGCAAATCACTGACCTGCTGCAGTGAATCTCTCCCAAGCTTTGATATGACCAAGTTGAATTTGGTCTCTTCACCCTGTTTTTGTGGTGCCATGACTGCCTCGAATTGGCCAAACCACAATCGTGGCATATCGACCCAAAACTCTGGCAATTTTGATGTGACACTAATGGCTGCCAAACTCGTTTCTTGTGCAGTGTCTCCTTGCCTCTTTAACTTGGGCGGCTCTGGTTGAGTGCTCGCTGGCCCCGTTTGTACGTGTTGCGCCGGATACATATTAGGTCTTTACCTATGAAATTGCCGTTTTTCACGAAATAAATGAAGCGTAATTTTTTTATATATTTTTTATTTCTATTAATCAAAATAATCACCCATGCAATCAATGCATCTTTGCCAACGCATTGGTAGCTTATGGATGCCTTTCTTGAAGAAATCAGCTGGACGGGAGGCAACAAATTTTTCAAAGGCATTTTGTACTGCCTCTCGGGTATTGAATTTTTTTCCCGCCAAGAAGTTATCCGAATTCTGGAAAAAGTAGAAGTCTGTAGGCGCAAGGTCTGGTGAGTACGGCGGATGACGGAGAACTTCCAACCCCAACTCTTGTAGCTTGGAGACCGTCTGCTGTGCAGTATGAGGTCGCGCGTTGTCGTGCAGGAGCAGTGGAGCCGAACGATTGACCAAAGCTGGTTGGAGACGTGCGAGCTTCTACATCATTGTGTTCAGTTCTTCACAGTACACATCTGCAGTAATGCTTGTCCCGTTTGGCAAGAAGCTGTGATGAATTACACCCGCGTTAGACCACCAAACAGTGACCATCACTTTTCTAGGGGTAAGTTTTCGTTTAGGGCATTGTTTGGGTGCTGAACCAGGGTCCAACCAACTTGCTGAGCGCTTGCGATTGTCAAACAGGATCCATTTCTCGTCACAAGTAACAATGCGGTTCAGAATTCCTTCATTGTATGCCTGCTGAGCAGTGCAAGGCACGTCTCCACGCGTACTTCGCGCTGGCGGTCATTGAGTTCGTGGGGTACCCATTTGTCAAGCTTTTTTACCTTGCCAATTTGACGCAAATGGACCAATATTGTTTTGATGCTAACGTCGAAAGCTGCTGCTAATTCAGCCGTGGATTGAGTCTCATCAGCTTCCACAATTGCCTTTAATTCGTCATTGTCGACCAAAGTTTTCGGACGACCACGGGGTTTGTTTTGCAGGTCAAAATTTCCAGAACGGAAGCGGGTAAACCAATAACGGGTGGTGCGTTCGTTTGTAGTGTTCGCTCCGTAAACGTCGTTGATGTTGCGTGCCGCTTGTGCCGCTTTGGTGCCATGACGGTACTCATACTCCATAATTACTCGAATTTTTAACTTATCCATGATGAAAAATGTTCGAATGCGTTGAAAACAAAACACTAACTATTAAACAAATGACGATTTTAGAAAAAGAATTCCATGTTTGTCAAATAAAATTAATTTGAAATTAGAATTATCAGTCAAAAAAAAAATATTTTCATTTGAAATGGCCAGTACGGCAAAACGGCAGTTTCATAGGTAAAGACCTATTATTTGCCGTATTAACATAAAAAAAACAGCACCAACTAATAAAAAGTCTAGTATACGTTGTATATAAATTTTCACTGTTCTTTGATTGTTTATTTCTTGAAATTAAATTGCACTGTTTTAGATTAATTGTCGAGGGTCACCACTTTAGCAATAGTTTATGATAGGATATGGAAATCAAATTCTAATATAAAATAGGTTCACTTTATTCGGCGTAACCGTAAGGCGGTCAGCGAGCGACTGTCCGCTGTCCGCCGCATTACAATACAATTGTCAACCTACGCAATCCCCACACATTTTTTTCTTTTGCTGTATTTTTTATATTATCAATATATTTAACTGAAAATCTTTATTTAAGAAATCTTGGACCAGAATTTCCAATACCTTTTTCATGTTGGCTGAGACAATGTTCCTAATTTCTGTTGTTCTAAATTTCAAAAATCTGGTTTGACACCTATATCCCTTAACTGTTATCCAATGTCAAGAACTTCAGCAATTTCAGTTTGTTAATATTAAAATATTTATATTTGAAACAAATTATGCCAACAGGTGGGTGATGCAGGAGGGGAAACCGAAGGAAATCTTCTGAATGAAACTGTACCATCATGGGTGGTGGACGTAGCTATAGAAATGGCAGCCCCAAAGTTGAATAAACTACCATTTTATTTACTTCCTCACTCAAGTTGTCAGAGTAAACAGGATAGGCAGAAAAAGGTATAGTCTTTTTAACTAAAAAGGTTGTATGTGTATAATCAAATGCAACTACAATACATAACATAAGAAACCTGATCAATTTCTTTAAAACGTTAAATCTCAAGTAAGCTAAAGGAACTGGTCTAATTTAATTTTGTTTTTCATGATTTCATTAGAATAATTTAACAAAATAATATGGTCTTGATAATTTGAAGTTCTGGGGAGTAGTGTTTATGTTATGGGCAGAGAAACTATTTCTTTTTAATCAATTAAAAATTCTGTTTTATTAAATCCTGAATCTACTCAAAAGTATATGGTTTACCACTGTCGTTTTGTTTGCATAAGTAAACAAAACCTTGATAAATCAACTCCTTGGTCTATAACTAGAGATTATAAGATTTTCGATATAAGATTAGCAATTGCTTTCAAATAATTTTGCTCTCCAGAAACCAATCAAATAAAAACAATTATAAGAACTGATCATTCAAAATGTTTCTAAATAAACTAAAACTTAAACCCATTCCTCCATCACATTTCAGGATAGACTAGTAGCAAATGACTTCATCCAATGCAGGAAAGTGTGTGAACATGTAGTAGAGAAGATAGTTGGAGGTGGAGATGTAAGCAGTGGTGGAAAGGCAGAGGAGACCAGTGAGACTAGCCCCGCACGAGTGCAGTTGTTGTGTTGTGATCAGGTGAGGATATTTTATAATTGATTTTTAATGAGATATTTGCAAGCTAATTTAAAAGTAGCTCGACTAATTGAAAAATTACATGGTCAACTTCGAATGGCTGGACCGATTTTCATCAAAAATTGTGGAGAACTACTTTAATTCTTGAATCAATACTTTGTATAGCCTTAGTATATACCTTGTCCCAAAATTAATTCTGTTCCCTCTTTCTTATATTGATTTCATCTACATTATTATTTGTCTGAAATAATGAAATGGACGATATAAAACAAAAATACCACAAACCACAGATTTAGTCAAAACTCTGGTTTTCACAAATTATGATTTTGAATTGCCGAATATTTGCAGTGATCCATATCCTATATTAACTTAATTGATTTGGCCGATTTTCGGGTAAAGGTTCAGTTTTTCTCATGCAAACTAGTTTGTATTTACCTGATAGTAAGAATTAATTTATACTAAAAATATACAATAACTACACTCACAGAACCATGGCCTGATCGTGTGTTTTATTATTGAAATTGAAATTATCTTTTATTTATTTTAACCTAATATTAAATAATTGAATTAGGTTTTTATTAGAAGCTCTCTATATTATTGTGAATATGGTATATGAATACTCATGAGATTATAATAGTTTAAAGTAATTTATATTTACTATATTATTATTAAAGAGTTATTTGTTTGTTTGTTGACGTGAAGTCGATAAGCTCTAAAAATAAGGCACCAATTTAAAAATTTAGGGATCAAGAGTTACCTGGTTATAACGGCCTGAGAACTAGTTAGTTTTAAGGACTCGTCACGCTTTTTTTTTTAATTTGTTTAAATGTCATTAGAACAATTTGTAGATTGCGTACGACATCGTCCGTAGGTATTTCCGTAGGATCGCTAACTGGTTGCAATGCTCGGATCGCTGACGCGTTGCCCAGCCCGGATCGCTGACCGAATCCGTGGACTTATTACAATTATATTTAATGACAGTGTGACTAGTCCTATAAGATTAAAGCACGTGTTTTCTAATGTTTACTATAATTTTTTTTCAGGTCTTAGACCCAAATATGGACTTAAGAACAGTGCGACATTTCATATGGAAATCCAACGTAGAATTCACGTTACACTACCGAATAATGAAACAATGAAAACACGCCATTTGTTTTTGTTTGTCAAAAACTGAGTCCTCTCCGTCAAACAGTGCTGAAATTAAAGATTTAAACTGTTAAAGGTGCAGTGAAGTATGAAATATAGTACTGTCTCGCTGGCTTGTATAAAAGATATGTATCTATTGTTCTCTTTCTATATGTGAGAAGACATTTTGTCTGTTTCATTGACTCGTATGGCAGATGTGTCTGCATCGTTCTCTTTTTATGTGTGAGAATCTTTATCTGCATGGACTCAATGAAAAGCTGTATGTGTTATAGCATTAATGTAAAAGGGAAGGGGTTGTTTTTATCAAATTGAAACTCTTTATAGATAGTTCTTGTTCATTTGTGTGTGCAGCCTTATGTGTGCTTTAAGCTTGTTTAAATGCCGCGGGTGGATGGTTTATTTATTTGAAAACTCAACAGCTTATTTAAAAGGTACATAATAATTGAATCGTACAAAACAAAACTTAAGCCATTCACAGAGTTTCACAAAATGGTCAACGATACATATATATGGTTAAATAAGATATTCAAATGAACAGTCAGCCGTTTGGTTGAACGTCATAAGTTTTATTCATGATGTTCAATTTTCACAATGACGCTTCGCCGGGTGCTATCCATCAAGCTTGCTTCCTTCGCTCGGCTCGCGCAAATCGAAATTAGCAAGTTCGATCCTACTAATATTATAAACGCGAAAGTTTGTAAGTATGGATGGATGTTTGTTACTCTTTCACGTAAAAGCTCCTGAATGGATCAATATGAAATTTGGCACAGTGATAGTTTATAGTCTGGAATAACACATAGGATAATTTTTATCCCGATATTCCCACGAAATTTAGAATAACACGGGTGAAACCGCGTGTAACAGCTAGTATAAAATAATTAGCAAATCGCATACTTTATAATTAACATACGACATATATAGAGCGACGTGTGTGTGCGTGAAAAAATGTACTGATTGTACACGCACGCCAAAGAGTCGGGAACAAGGTTTGACAAGATGGCGGCTGCCACACAAAAATAAGTTGCATATTTGCATACGCGCACGCAAACATAAGGCTGCGCGTACAGATGACTTGAACTATCTATACTACTGTTAGAACTACATGCTATTACAAATGTTGTTAACTCGAAACCTCTATTAGACTTTTCTTGATAAACTGCATTTAGTCAATATTTAAACTTTAAGCAAATTTATAATAACCATTTATAATTACGTCACATGTGGTAACTAGTTTTGCATCTCATAAATTCGTTATTTCTTGGTTTAATTAATATTGAATCAAGGAAAGTCCAATAAGCAAAATAGATGTTAGTTAAAGACGACGTCACGGTAGACATAGCCAAATTAAGTATTTAAATATACTATAACGAAATTTAGTTCAAAAAATGCTAAACTTCAATATGTACGACATTGCTTTTTGCTTAAAAAACGTCGTGTCTGCGCGCTATCCTATGTGTTAGGCTTGTATATATACATGCAGCAACTGTGTGTGCTTGACAAGATGTACTGTTAAGTTTGGCAAGATGGCGGCTGCCACGCAAAATTAACTTGCATATTTAGCACACGCACATATATACGGGCGCGCGCATAAATTAATGAGCCATCTATTCAATTGTACTATTATCTAGTTTACGATGTAAGGAAGGATGTATCAATAAAAACAATTCTGAGTGATTTATAAATGTATAGTTACGAAGCCCAAAAGACTTGACTTACTTATATCTTTTAGTAGCGCGCCTTAAATAAAGTCAAATAGTTCTTTAAGGGGTTTCTAAGTATAGATTTTGGTTTGCGAGTTGCTAAGCAAAATCTACAGTTAGGCCCACCTTGAGCAATCATTTGACGTGCCTTTACGTAATATCTGGAGGCCTAAACTATAACGGTTAGAGGAACAATTTTAATATTTAATTTGTACTGCAGCAAAAACTTTAGGAGGCCCTATATGATATTTCTTTAATAGTTATTCCTCTACAGGTATTTTTATATTTTTTTTATTGAAAAAGGATTAGTCTTTTTAAGGATTAGTACGTTTCTCTTCTATTCTTTGTAAGCAATTTACTTAATTTGGGGTCAACCTAGAATCGTCAATCGCAAATGTATCTAAAATAAAAAATCAATATTAAATCTAATTTTTCCTAGTAAATCCAGAATTCCAAGACTATTGTACAAAAATTAACTTATTAAAGAACAGATTAAGGTGTAAAAGCACCAAAACCCTTGATGATTGTATATCAATATATTGCCTAAATTGCTTTTTGCTATTTTTACCGACTTATAAAAAAAAGGAGGTTTTCAATCCAATTGTAAAAAATTATTTGTGTTCGGGCAAAATTTATTTTAATTAATTACCTCCTTTGATGACGTTTTTGCCTATTATAGAAATATTTAGCCTATTTAGGTGGAGACTCCTTTCGCATGGAAAGTTATTATTCTATTTTTAGGTAACTTCTGTTTTGGAGTCCGTTCCCATTCTTTTGATGTAAAATTATATTTATTTAGGATAGTTTTACAAAAGGTAAGGGGTTTACAACTGACTCATGAAGATGTTACAGCATTTTCTAGAGTTAAACGCTTAAGTTGATAATATACATGAATCTATTGATAATTTTATGCGTTCTTTGACTCATTAAATATACAGTTGATTTGTATGAAAATATTTTTCATTTTGTAAGAATAAGGAAAGACAGAAAGATTAAATAATAGTAATGTTAATACTGTAGGCGATATTCAATTATGCGTTGATGGTTCATTTCATTGATGTGCCTCCAGCTTGATTTAGATACGAGCGTGAAAATATAGCACTTATGGCTTAAAATTATTAGCTTGAAATGTAAAGCAATTAATTGGTGAAGGACTGTGATTTAAGTCCTAAGCTGAAATGGGCGAACCGTTCAGTCGAAATATTTTGTATATATACATTTGGCATTCTCACTTTTCTATTCTGTCTATCGAAGGCCACTTTTCTAGGGGGGCTGTTTTGATTCCTACCACAAATATTTTAGCACAACATCCTAAAACGATGAATTTTTAAGTACCTTAATTGAACTGCTTCTAATTTGGTTATTTTGAAAAAGTTCTTGGCAGATCTTATATTTCCGACAGTGGAGGGTTTTAGTTTTCATAGTTAAGTAAACAAAAACATCCGCTTCTATTCTACTTTATCAGTCTTAATAATTAAAATGGCACTTATTACAAGTATTCACATTCAAGTTATTACTAAAATGATATAATCATCACATAATCACATAGATCTATAAGAATTAAAGTAACAATATCTCACATATAGTTTCAGGCTAATAGTAACTAGCAAAATCACAGCAATTAATTACGTTTGTCATACTTATCACACCATAAACGGTCTGTGATCATTATCAATCATCAGTTAGACTAATAAGTTTTCATGGTAATATTCAAAGCAAGATGGGCACAACGGGGGTTTATCTGGGCACCCTTTGCAACGATAGCTCGTTTCTCGTCGAATGTTCTTTTGGGTACAAACTTTGCATTTCAGGAAGGCGAATTTTTTTTTGGCTTCTGGTCGTGCTAACATTTGTTCGGGCCAGTGACCGCTCATGGTATTTTTGGTTTGGGAGACGTTTGCTTCTTGAGGAGGAGGTGCTGAAGATGTATTTGGACGGAAACGCCTGCTATCATGAATGCTGTTCGAGTTGTTGAACAAGTCTCTTGGTTTTAAATCTTTAAGGTCAATCATTACTTTGATTAATTCGTCTCTATAATGTACAAAATGATAAGTGCTAGCGTTGTCTTTTTTATATTTTTTGTACAAAAAGAATGCATTCCACACTGCCATATCTAGACAGTGAAATAGCACCTTTTTGTACCACCTAATTGTTTTTCGAGGGCAAGAGTAATACGATATCATTTGATCTGAGCGATCGATTCCGGACATGAATCTGTTGTAAATTTCAACTTCAACTGGTTTCAACCTCGTTTTGCCGAATCTGTTTTGGACTTCCACGATTGAGGGATGCTTTTTAGTTGTAATCATCAAAACAGGACGCTTATCCTTCCATTTGGAAACATATATTTGGTTTTTGCGTGACCATACGTGCTCGCCTCTTTTTAGCTTTTTAGTCGTAATATATTTAGGATTACCTTTCCTATTAGAGCGCAAGGTACCGGTGCAATGAGTTTTTAAGTCCAGTAATTTCTGTGTCAACTGCACAGAATTGTAAAAGTTGTCCATGAATATATGATGACCGCGAAGCAAGTATGGACGCATCAATCGCAATACAAGTTTTTCTGTCTTAGACTCAGATTCACGTATGTTCGGATCTACTGCTTCCTTGCCTACGTACATTTTTACATTCAGGACATAACCATCATGTGTAGTTAATTCATAGAATTTAATACCGTACCGGGCTTTCTTTGATTTAATGTACTGGCGGAAATGTAGACGACCTCTAAATAGTAGAAGAGATTCATCCAAAGATAACTGCTCGCCTGCATTGTAAGCTTTTCTAAAAGCAAGTGTCAGCATATCAATAAATTTACCGACTTTATCTTCCCCTTTAGCATCCAAATCCGACGCACAAAGACAGCGTAAGATTTGTTCGTATCTCCGTCCTGACATAGTATAGCTGAACACGGGATGATAATATAGCGCATTGGATAATGAAAAAAGACTTCGTTGTTGAGGGCACTTTATCTGACCTTTAAGAAGACTGAGTCCCAGGAATTTCATCATTTCTTCGTAATTTGTTTCGCGATATACAGCTTTGCGGCTGTGTCTGGTATGAGGTCTATTACTGTCGCAGAGAGAATGTCCATAAGCGTTAGTACAATCTACTAGATAATCTACGTAATTTTTTGGAAACACAAGGTGAAAAAAATCTATGACATTCATACCATCTGTATTTACTGTGATGCCAGTGGCTGAATTGTCAAAATTGAACTCCTGTATGTCAGTAACTGTAGTAGACCACGTGTCCTCCTGAACAGGTATATCTGATTCCCGGTATTGTATTGACACATTCTGAGGCTGTTCATCATTACTAGGTTGCGTAGAAGTTGTAGAAGAAACAGGGGCTTCTAATAGCAATGTGTCAATATCGTTGCGATGTTCCTCGGAGTTGGAAGAACATTCAGTTCTGTCATCATCTGAATCGCTAGATGAAGAAGATGAGGACTCACCAGAACATACAGTAGCTGGTCTTTGACTTCTACGCCTTCTTGCTGAGATTGGGGCTGCATCATCAGAACTTGTCGATTCGTTGCCAGATGGCTGATAATCTTGGTCATTTCCAAATTCCCCATCATCAGCAAAAGGATCTTGACTTGACCCAGGAGTAGAAGCCGCATCAAACAAGTCTTGTAGTCTTTTTTGTTGCTCTTCATAAGAACCCCCAGCCGCCATCTACAAATAATCACAATGGATTTTAGTAGGTATCACAAAATATTGCTCAAAACATACACAATATAAGAAATTCATTGTTTACGGATACAATATAAACTTGAAATAGTGTTATACAAATAAAAAAACAATGCAAATAACGTTTACAACAAACATTTACTAACCTTTCAATACGATTCATCCGCAAAATTGGCGCGAAAACACTTAGCAACACGCGGGGCATCGCCGCTGCGCACTAGCCGACTAAATGTATGAGAAAAGGACGCCTACAGCCGTAGTGCGCGGGCGAAGAGGGGAGCGGAAAAATGGCGACCGGCGTAAACTCAGCTGTTTTTAACCTTAACAATTCATTACACAGTGACAGTATAAAAGTCTAATTTACCTCTACGGTGACACTAAAGCATGCCGTTCCTAATATTTGTATGAAAAATCGATCGTCTTAGGGCGTACTGATTTTGGCTTAACCTAAACTCTTACGTCGAGAGGCGTACTGTCGTATCACTTTTTAAATATTTACGTCTGTGGGCGGTACTGTCCATCAACGTGTTAAACGTGTTTTGTAATTATTCCGTGTGATGAAAACAGATGTTTCATTTCGAGTAACTAATGTTTTGTGTTTGTTAATATATGTTTGACAGGGTTCTTCTCTTGTTGTATGTCCATTAGGACGCTACCCACATGTTGAGGCGGGTACTTTCGGGGCAGCAGTATGTTGAACTTCAAGGCCGGCCTGAAGCAGTTACTCGCGTCCATCTGGTAGTCTATTCGGGCCTTTTGTTCGGCAGAACCCCTTTCGGCACAAGCCGGACGCCATTTTACTCAAACGTTCATCCTCGTATATTCGATTTGCAGCCGGCAGTGCCGGTTAATGCCGAATATGTGGTAAGCGCCCCTAATAACCACACGATTTAGTTGCTGTCTCAGGCCATACGTACCTACAAGTCTTTATTATCATTTATACAAAAAATATTGAATGCCTTTTCTATGTTACTGAAATAGTTTGCCCAGTACTAAATCTGCTTTAGCACCAAAGCTATGCGTAGAAGTAGTAATCGACTCATACTTTTATTTCATTCTCCTGATCGAAGAGAATTAAATTAAGCGATCCTGTTGTGGATTTTTCTTAGCACACAGTTTTGTCGTACAGCCCAGATGGAAACTGGACTTGCGTTTGCTATGTTTCGTTATCCAAAATTCCGATAGGTGGCGTTGTAAGTAAAATAAATGGCGCTTGTAAAGTTATTAGTATAAATACATACTAGGTTTACTAAGATTTAATTAAGCTTTTTAATGCAGGTTATATGTGGAAATGCCTTTTAAACTGAATAGTGAAACCCTTTGTTTTTTAAGATGTAAAATGATAGGTAAAGATATTATTTTTTATTGTAAAATTATTATTTATAATTAAGTAGATACCGCTTAGGAGTTATAAGAGAATTGTCGTATAAATGTATAAATTTTAAACAATACAATTGTTTAGTTTATGACTTTAATGTAAGTGAAATTAACAGGAATAAACATTTTGTAAATGTGATAATTTTCTGGTTTTTACTTTTAAACCTTTTTTGCAAGGAAGTTTTTCTGCCTTGTGAGTTTTTGGTCACAGGTTTTTGGTGGTTGGAAAATTTGGTCAGCTAGAATGCTAGAAGGTTACCATTTTATATATTCCTTTACTATGTATAATAGAGGAATTATTTATTAAATACATACCTATTTTAGCAGAATTAGAAGCATTTTCAGAGTCATAACTGGACTAAGTTCACCTATCTTCCCTCTAATACGGTTGAGGAGGGCAATGGCTGGATCCCACGTTAACTCGTGAACGGGTGCCGTTTGAGGGTGTTCGTCGTTTGGATACTTGGGGGAGGGTGCCGAGCTCTGGGTCTTCCCACACCAATCGATGGACGACGATAGACGTTGATCGATGTAGACTGGTCTGGTAAAACATTCGATCGACGTCGAGTGTTCCCTTCTACCATCGATCGATGGCGTCCATCGACGATCGATCGATTGGTGTGGTAACACCCTAACAGATGCAGATAAGAATAATATTGTTTAGACAGAAAGAGACTGTAAATTTATTTTGAAAAAAAAATACCCGTGAAGTTTCATGCCAGTTCTTCTGCAGGAAGGTTTTTCCGAACTGGTGGTAGAGTCATGTTTTATTTGACGTCAGTAAGAACAAGTAATTGTTAATGTTGATTAATAAATATTTCATTTCATTATGGCAGCCAGCAAAAGAACTAGCATTTCCTCTATACGGGGTGGAAACGATAACTGTTCTCATTCGATGATTTCTAAACTATTTAAGATATCGGAACACTGATTACTGATCCTGAGAATTCTTCATGAGCTCTACCAAATGGTATCAATAATGGTTTGTGAAATAAACGGAAACTTTCCAAAAATTCGATGTTCACAGCTTCCCTGGCGACGGCACTCAAAATAGTGAGATATTAATGTAATTTAATCAATTATAAACACATAGACTGTGTTCTTATACCAAATTACTTTTGGAAAAAATTTACTGATTTGGCTGTAAATTTTCTATGGTATTGTCATGAATTGTATGTAATGAATGTATGGATGCTGAAATCATCGAATTTTCGTATAGATCCAGTTTCTTTTATAAATCATTGCTGATATTGTTTGACAGAGCTTTGAATTAGTTTTCCGATATCTTGTATAGTCTAGAAAGAAATTGGCGAGATCACTTATTGTTTCCACCCTGTATAATAATAGTATCTTTTTATGATAGAAATCTTTTTTTTAAAGTAAATAAATCGTGTGGTATCTCAGCTTATTGATGTGTTTCATCTTTGTTATATAATTGTAAGTTAACAGAAAATCCCTTCGATGGTTTGTTCTTTTTTTGTCACAGGTTTGAAAATACCTTAAAATTCTATGTTTAATTTCCATGCTCACAAAAGAAGTACCAACCTAAAAAAACATAAAGTAAAGACATAATAATTCATTAAAACAATTACGTATAATAAATGCTTATTCTTTACTAAGACTTAGGTATGTTCGTCTTCTTTCAGCCGAATGGACACAGAACGAAACCCAAGAATCTCCATACCGCTCGATGTAGCGTGACCCGCATCCAATTAGTATCTGCGAGGGGCATTTGAAAAGCTCATAGTTTAACCAGGAAAATGAATAGATAAAAATGTATTTATAATTCAGCATAAATGAAATGGATAGGGTTAGGCTTGTATCTAAAACACGGGCTCAATCTAGTTTAGATACAAGTGGCATTATGACTAAAGCTTTTAAAATCTTTTGCTTTATTACTAAGTTGTTAAGATGTACCCAGTGTGAAAGGAATAAAAAACAACTCGCGCCAAAGTTCCATATGCTTCTTGCATCGGCCTTTGGAGTGGCCGATGACCGAGACAGCGGGGCGCGGGCGGATCATAACGGTGCCTCGCCCCGCTCCGCACCGCCGACCGAGCTACTGACGGTTCAGTGCCGTACCAACTATCATACGCACAATCCGCGCTCACGCATTTTATATTTGTAGTTCGAAATACGACCTTATAATTCATTTGTCTTAACGTTTAATACATATCATACAGTCCACTACACATAGTTTTATTGAAGGCCCTAACATTTGGTCCTTCCACCGTAAAAACAAGAGAACAAAGCGCCTTGGTAGACAAAGGAATTTGAAAGTTAACGGCTAACGGAAACAGCGGTCGTTATCCTGAGGTTTTAACATCGTGGTCTGAGTCCTGCTTGTCGTCGTGCCTGCCTTCTTCGGGTCGTCGTGGACTGCGTTCTGGAGGTCTTCTGATCAACCGCCTTCAGCCATCCACCCCGTCGGGCATCACTTGGAGGATCATCAGGAGTTTCGAACTTACAACTGCGGCTGCGAGTACATCATTCATCATTCAACAGTACCAACTGATTCGTGCATCAAGAAAGGAAAACACACTTCCAGCATTGGTGCCGCGCATCAATATTATTGGCATCTCGGCGTGATCATCATTACCTTGTGGATGGCATAAAACCGTGAGATCGTTCCAATATTACTTTCCCTTCATTTTCCTAAAATCAATCCTTTATTTATTTTAAATCAGAGCACTTTTCGGGCAATGTTTTTAATTTTGTTATAACGTATAACCGTTATTTTTTTTAACTACCTTATGGATTCATGTAGTTAAAAAAGAAACCGTTATTATTATTATCATTTTTATTAGCATTGAATAATTCATCGCTTTTTCACAGTTTATTGTTCACTATTTTTAAATAATAGTATTCTCAGTTAATTTGTATTCCGCTACCAGCTTCTTACTCAAATTTATAGCGCCTTATATTTTTACGTAGCAAAGTTTATTTCGCAATACTTGCTTATCTTTTCTATGAAACTTGCCTATTGTAGCTTATTTATTTATACATTATAATACCTACTTAATTATTGCTGATCGAAAAGATGTCTGACGCACAATTTAAAGCTTTAGTAAAAAAACGAGCTTCAATTAAAGCTAAGCTTACAGTTTTTTCTAACTACATTCAGCTGTCCAAATCATGTGAAAAGTTGAGTGAAGTTCAAGTTATGGAAATTGAATATAGGCTTACTACTTTTGAAGGCTTATATGAAAAATATGACACCTTACAGGATGAATTGGAGACATTGGCGGACAACCCCGAAGAGCAATATGCGGAGCGCGAAGAGTTCGACACTCTGTACTGCAGCTTGGTGGCCTCCGCTCGGCAGCTTATCAACAATTCACGCAAGCAGTTGGCCGCAGATATTCCATCCGAGGTGAGCTCTTGCCATGGCATACACAAACACAGTACTGTTCGTTTACCTAAGATTGATTTGCCGAAATTTTCGAGCAGTTATCATGACTGGTTAGAGTTTCGTGATACCTTTGTTTCCATTATTCATGAAAACCAATCTATTGACAGAATTAATAAATTACATTACCTTCGAGCTTCGCTAAGTGGTAGTGCTCTTTTGATAATCAACAACCTTGACTTCAAATCTGAGAATTACGAAGCTGCCTGGAAGTTGCTTTGTGAGCGTTACGATAATAAGAGGCTGCTTGTTAATAATCATGTCCAAGCTTTATTTAACATTGATGCATTTGTAAAGGAATCAAGTAAGTCGATAAGACACCTAGTTGATGTAACTAACAAAAATTTAAGAGCTTTAGCAACATTAGATCAACCTGTTCAATATTGGGATATGTTAATTATTTATATTATGACGGGAAGGCTCGATCAAGTTACAAATAGAGAATGGGAGCAGCACCGTAACTCTATGTCGGAACCACCTACTCTACCAGTATTCATTTCGTTTCTTAGCAGTCGGGCAGATTTACTCGAAACATTAGAGGAATCCAAGGTTGCTAGAGTGCAAAATGTACAAACTTCTAATAATACTAAACCTAAAAGTTTTTTAATTAATACTAACAATACTAACAACACTTACAAATCTAATAAACCTTTGCCTTGTCAATTATGTAATCAATCACATTTATTATTTTCGTGTCCTAATTTTAGAGAATTACCAATAAATACGAGAATAAAAAAGGCTCATGAATTCAAAGTATGCATCAATTGTCTTCGTCCAGGGCATAACGTTTCTAAATGTAAATTGGGACCTTGTAAATACTGTCGTCTTTATCACAACACATTGTTACACGTTGAGAGTGCACCACAAGAGTCTACCTCTCAAAATGTAGCACTTACATTAAATGACACCTCTGAAACAAACATTGTGTTACTGTCCACAGCGCTTGTGAATGTGGTGGACGCCAACGGAAAGCTCCACCGCGCGCGAGTCTTGCTGGATAACGGAAGCACGGCAAACTTCGCTTGCGAAGATTTATGCAGTAAGCTGAACCTTTATACCTACAATACAATCTCTCAAGTACGGGGTATAAATAGTCGGGCTACTAATTGTTCGAAGTCATGTAGATTCAAACTACAATCTATAGATAGGTCTTACGAAATAGACATACAATGTTTCGTCCTACCTAAAATTACATCTAATCTACCATCAACTTACGTTGACACTCGGTACATACAAATACCTACTGGCATTCGTCTTGCCGATCCCACTTACAATCATCCTTCAGGTATCGATATCTTAGTCGGTGCACAAGTATTTTGGGAAGTTCTTGGCGCGAATCGTATCAGTTTAGGAAAGAATAAACCCACCTTGTTCGAATCAAGGTTGGGCTGGTTGATTTCAGGCAGTTTCATAAAACTTAGCAATCCTAATTCACCCGTCTGCATGTTTACAGATCACACACTTACAGATTTATCTCGTTTCTGGGAACTTGATACAATCCCTTCAAAACATAAGTTCACTCCTGAAGAGAGACGGTGTGAAAAAATTTTCGTGGACACCACTTACCGCAACCCTGACGGTCGGTTTGTGGTTACTGTTCCCCTCAAAGAGTCGCCAGATACATTAGGCAACTCATTTACAATGGCTAGAAATCGTTTTCTTTCGCTAGAACGTCGCTTACAAAAAAATCCAGGTCTTAAAAGGTTGTATGTTGATTTTATGGAAGAGTATATACGGCTAGGTCACATGACTGAAAACAATAATACCTGTGACTCTAACTCTTCAGAATCTTCATACTATCTTCCACATCATTGTGTTATGAAGGAGTCAAGCACCACTACTAAACTTCGTGTAGTTTTTGACGCCTCTGCAGCGACTACTTCCGGTAAATCGTACAATGACATTCAAATGGTGGGAGCTTCTCTTCAAGATGATTTGGAATCAATTCTTTTGCGCTTCCGCCAGCACAAAGTTGCTGTGTCGGCGGATATCGAACAATTTTATAGGCAACATCTCATTGTCCCTGAACAACGTTCTCTACAGCAAGTGATTTGGAGAGACAGGCCTAACGAGCCAATAAAAACTTATGTTCTTAATACAGCCACTTATGGCACAGCATCTGCACCCTTCCTCGCAACTAGGTGCCTTATTCAACTAGCCGATGATTGTCCAGATAGCAACCTTCAATTCACAATTAAACATGACTTTTACGTCGATGATTACTTATCAGGCTCTACAACTACTGAAAGTACCATTTCACAGTGTCGTCAGGTCATTGCTACTCTCCAATTAGCTAAATACAAATTGCGGAAATGGAACTCCAACGCCCCAGAGGTTTTGTTAGCTTTAAACAATACATGTGACAACAACACTTATGTAGAGCTTAATGCTCAAGCGATGTCTAAAACGTTAGGTTTAAATTGGAAATGCATAAATGATACATTTTCATTTTCCATTAACCTAATTAAATCTAACAAAATTACAAAGCGATGTATCTTGTCTACGATAGCGCAAATATTTGACCCGTTAGGTCTTGTAGCGCCGTGCATTGTTGGAGCTAAACTAATCATGCAACAGCTATGGGTAGCTAAATGTTCATGGGATGAACCTGTGCCGTCTAACATTCAAAGATCATGGGAAGAGTTTCAAAACTCTCTACCTTTTTTAAATAACATAGATATTCCACGGTGGATATCGTGCGAATCGCCTACGAACTTACAATTACATGTGTTTACAGATGCGTCTGAGCGAGCCTACGGCGCCTGCGTGTATGTACGCAGCATTGATGCTGAAGGCTCGGTTCATGTACATTTGCTCACGTCCAAAAGTAAGGTAGCCCCATTAAAACCTACCACCATGCCTCGATTGGAACTGTGCGCAGCTCTTCTTGGTACTAGATTGTATATGAAGGTACAACAGTCACTTACACTGAAATTCAGCTCTTCCGTATTTTGGTGTGACTCAACAATTGTCCTCTGTTGGTTATCATCATTACCTACTCAGCTGAAACCATTCGTCCGTCATAGAATCTCCAAAATTCAGGATAGTTTGGGTGACAGTACGTGGCGATACGTTCCTTCAGCTGAAAATCCCGCAGACCTCGTATCACGAGGATTAGGAGCTGACCAGCTAGCTCAGTCTTCCTTGTGGTGGGCAGGGCCGTCATTTCTTCAGCAAGATCATTGTTTTTGGCCTCAATTCCCGCAACCTAAGGCTATCTCCACTTTACCAGAGACAATTAAAACCTTTCACGTCTTAAATGAAAATGACAACCCAATTAGGATACTTTTTACAAGATGTTCTATATTTAGTAAGTTACAACGAATTGTTGCTTACATAATTCGATTCATAAATAATTGTAAAGTAAGTAAACATAATCGCAACGTAGGTTTAATTAAATCGTTGGAATTAAACACGTCCTTAAACATTATTTTACAAATTAGCCAAAGAGAATCATTTCGTGATGAATACAACCTACTTAAACAAGGCAAATCATTACCGCATAAAAACAAACTCCTATCTCTATCACCTTTTCTTGATGATAATAACATCATTCGAGTAGGTGGTAGACTTAATAACTCCTATTATGACTACAATGTTAAACATCCTATACTACTATCCAGTGCTAACCAAATTTGCATCTTAATATTTAACATGTATCATTTAAAATTATTTCATGCAGGACCTCAATTATTGCTAACCTCTATTCGTCATCACTATTGGCCTATTGGCGGTAGAAATCTTGCCAGAAAGGTCACACATAATTGTGTGAAGTGTACGCGAATAAAAGGGAACACAATTCAACCCGTCATGGGCAATCTTCCAGTGCAGCGATTGCATCTTGAATTCCCCTTTTTAGACACAGGTGTTGACTACGCCGGACCGATCATGATTGCTGACCGCAAGGGTAGAGGCTGCAGACTGATAAAGTGTTTCATATGTGTTTTTGTATGCTTGGCCTCAAGAGCCGTTCACCTAGAGTTAGTTTCAGACATGACCAAGGAAGCCTTCTTAGCAGCTCTTAACCGCTTTATTGCTCGGCGGGGGAAGCCACGCAATGTCTTCTCGGACAACGGGACTACCTTCGTTGGAGCCTTCCATGAACTAGCGAAACTACTTTCACAGGATTTGGAACTGAGTAGTATAGACACAGGTATTAGCTTTTCTTTCATACCTGCATATACTCCTCACTTTGGTGGATTATGAGAGTCAGCAGTTAAATCCACAAAGCATCATCTTAAACGTGTCTTAGGCTTAACTCATTTATCCTTCGAAGAAATGGCTACTTGCCTCATTCAAATCGAAGCCATTTTAAACTCTCGACCTTTGACTCCACTCTCCAACGATCCAACCGACCTCACTCCTCTTACTCCAGCACACTTCCTCATTGGGCGATCTTTACTGATGGTGCCCCATCCACAGGTCACGAACGTCAACGTCTCTTCGCTCAAACGGTTCGAGCGCATCGAGAGTCTGAAGCAGCACTTCTGGAGTCGCTTCTCACATGAGTATGTTTTATGGCTTCAGGAGAAATCCAAATGGCTGCGTTCTACTGGAGGGGAACTCAAGGAAGGAGCGCTTGTCCTTATCAAAGACAAGGCCTCTCCTCCTCTCATGTGGCCCATGGGACGAGTCATCCGAGTGATACCAGGCAGCGACGGAATCACCAGGGTCGCCGATATCCGCACACGCAGGGGCTTGCAGAGACGGGCCTTTAATACTATCTGCCCGTTGCCTCAGCAGCAGTGACTTGAAGACCAGCAATCTTCAACGTGGGGAGCATGGAGTGGCCGATGACCGAGACAGCGGGGCGCGGGCGGATCATAACGGTGCCTCGCCCCGCTCCGCACCGCCGACCGAGCTACTGACGGTTCAGTGCCGTACCAACTATCATACGCACAATCCGCGCTCACGCATTTTATATTTGTAGTTCGAAATACGACCTTATAATTCATTTGTCTTAACGTTTAATACATATCATACAGTCCACTACACATAGTTTTATTGAAGGCCCTAACAGCCTTGCATGGCTGTTATACATTAAAAAACCAGCCATAAATTTGCATTCAATCCCTCAAAATTTTCATTGACACCACCTTTGACCTCCTCATGTTTACAAAACTGACTTAAATAGACCTACCAAATTATCTGTGAACTGACAAGCGTCGCTAGTGTCGTTTAAATGTTGATATTTTATTAAATATAGATATACAAATTTTGGAAAAACTTGACAGGTATACCAAAGCTCCTGATTTATGAAAATAGCAAGCTTTAAAGAAGACGAGTTACAAAAAAGTGCCGTTTAAACAAACAGCTTGGCCGGTCGGAAAGTTGCTGACGTGTATTCTTTAATTAACAAGAAGTTAATGACGATATTTGCACGATATTTAATTTCCTCCATTTTTAAATATATCACTACTTGTACGACACGTTTTAGTATGAAAAACAGTAACGAACAAAAATGAAGACATACAATTTTACGAAAAGAAAAATTTAATATTTTATAAAAATAGCACATTCCTCAATTTGAATTGTGATACAAGCTACGATTATATTATAAACATACATGCGCAAAATATGTATTTGTTAATCCAATCACGCTCTAGCGGTTGTATACAAATTCAAACATTTATTTCTCAACATTGACAATTACTTGTTCTTAATGACGTCAAAAAAAACATGACTCTACCACCAGTTCTAAAAAAACCTTCGTGAAGGAGAATTGGCAAGAAACTGCAGGGGTATATTTTTTCAAAATAGTTTTAGTGTCTCTTTATGTCTGTACAAAATTATTCCTATCTGCATCTGTTAGTTCGGCAAGTCTCCTTCCCCCCCAAGTATCATCCTTCTTTGTTCCCGGGGAAGAGGACTCCGATGGCGAGGAGGAACAGATTATTCTCGAACCAATAAACCAAGCCGTTACCGAGAAACTTGTAAAAGACATTAGCAAAGAAATGAGAAAAGTTATGCAATCCGAGCTAAAATCTATACAAAGTTCGTTGGAATTCCTTTGAGAGCAAGTTACAAACATTGAAGATGTATTGAAAAAACAAAAAAACCGAATTAAACTACTCGAAAACAAAACTATTGACCTACAACATAAAAATAAAAACCTAGAACTGAGGGTCGCATCAAAAATTAATTTCTAATCACCTAGAAATTACTGGAATACCATCAGATAAAAAAGAAAACATCAATAAAATTGTCCATTGCATAGCGGCCAATATATATAGCCGTCTGACATCCAGGGAGCAAGACGGTTGGTGGATCGCAAAAAACAGTGGTGGAGCTGAGCTGAGGAGCCGCCTGGCCTGCGAGCAGTGGGTGGCGTCGGCCCGGCGCGCTCATTCGGCGGCTGGAGATGTGTGAGGAGATTCCTAACGACAAATGCAATGATCGAGTCTACATCCGAGAAGCCCTGACTCCTTATATCAAATCTCTGCTTTATACAGCGAAGTAAGCCCTTGAATCCTCCTATCCTCCTATGTATGTGTAAAAGTGGACGTATTTTTGCTAGAAAAACTAAAGTCAGTAAAAATTTTTTAATCAGACGTTGAATCTCTTGTTAAGGTAAATTAAGTAACTAAATCTTTGAATTTATAATCTTAACTACATTCTTCTATACACACAAAGTTTAAAACTACTTCATATAAAGTAAATAAATAAAATTAATAAATGGATAACTCTCAGTATAACGTAAAAGAATTTTTTAATTGTATAAATGTAAATTCATTTATTAAACTTTGCATTATTAAATCAACTAATCGATTCATGTTTGTATACTCCAGATATTATAATTATTTCTGAGGCAAACATTTCTTCTCATGTTTCATGTCTATTTAACATTACGGGTTAAAGAATGCACACACAATTATGCAAAAATCGAAAAGGAGGAGGATTATTAATTTATATTAAGAAACATTTGAAATTCACAGAACAAATTTACAACACACACAATTTTGAAAATATTACAGGCACCTTGAAAATCGCTCATAATAAAACAATAACTGTCTGTGCAATCTATCGACCGCCATCTACTAACAAGAATCTTTTTACTACGGAACTGTCATCACTACTCGGTACTATGCATTCTCAAAATAATTTGCTACTTATAGGAGACACGAATATCGACACTAAAATTCGAACTAATCATTCTATGAGATATTAAGATATGTTGGCAGGACACGGACTATTTACTGGCATTACTGATTATACTCGAATTGAAAAAAGATTAAATGTTATTACGAAATCATGCATTGATCATATATTCACTCGGTCCACATCACTCTCGGATTAGACCCATGCACCGCTGCAGTCGGCACTGTATTTTTTTTTTTTTTTTTTTTTTGTTCCCCTCCGCGGGAAGGGCAGGAGGATAAAAATGCTCTGACGCATACTCCGGCGCGATTCCGAAGTTATGTGGGACTCGTCCCGACGCCTACCAGAACCATACCCACTAAAAACCCCCTGTCGGCTCGTGCATTTTTGCCACTCAGCCTTCATCGGAGCGACGGCCAATTGGAGAAAGAGGCCGCGCTAGCGGGGCCCTTAAGGGGTCACCCGCTGGGATTTACATAGCACTGAAGGTGCTCAAAAATTAAAAGTAAAATAAAACATTAAAAATGAAAAGTAAATAATGAAAACATTAAAAATGGAAAAATTAAATTTGCATTAATTAGAATTAGAATTTACGTTAGAATTAGAATTTGCGGCCAGAAGGGCCTCGAGATCGCGTGACAGTCTGGTGGATGAGTACGTTTGCGCATTTCTAGGCCTAGCGACTTTGAACTTCGAGTCTAACACAGGAGCAGCATATGAGACAGAATCACGAACTAGAGGATTGGGATGGGTTTCGGAGCGTTTGAAGAACGCTTCAGAGAGTGTTTTGAGATATTGTTGTACTGTAGGCAGTTCAAGATCTCTATGCAAGTCCGCGTTACGCACGTACCACGGTGCGCCTGTGGCCCGGCGGCAAAAGAGGTTTTGAACTACCTGCAGTTTGTGCAGGAGGGAGGGTTTGGCGTGGGCAAAGATTGGCGAGGCATACGTCATGACGGGTCTAACGCAGACCTTGTAAAGTGTACGTTTGTTTCTGAGGGACATTTTACTTTTTCTACCTAACATGCTATTTAGGCGGACTAAATAGTGACGAGCGAGTTTCGAAACTCTTTCAACGTGTGGCTTGAAAGAAAGCGTCGGATCTAATGTGACGCCTAAGTATTTAGTACTGCGCTTCCAGGGGATGGGAATGCCTAACATTCGAACGTGGGGATCGCCATCGGGACGACGGCGTTTGTGGTCGAAGCGCATCGCAGAACTCTTTTCAGGGTTCACATCGATGCGCCATTCTTGAAACCATGCACCAAGGGCGTTTACGGCCTTTTGGAGTCTGGTTACAAGGCGCCGAACACCGTGGCCTTTGGTATAGAGTGCGGTGTCGTCAGCGAAGAGGGCGAGTTCGACGCCTTTCGGCGGGATGGGAATGTCGTTGGTGTACACGGTGTACAGCAGAGGGGCGAGGACTGAGCCTTGAGGGACTCCAGCCTTTATGGGACGAGGTGCAGAAAGCGTGCCTTCGTGTTTAAATCGAAACGTACGGTCTTTGAGAAAAGACGCTATTATCCTGACTAGGCGATCCGGTAAGCCTATCTTGTAGAGTTTATAAACGAGACCGCTGTGCCAGACTTTATCGAAAGCCTTGGCTACGTCAAAGAAAACCGCGACTGTTTTATAACGACGCGGATAGAAACCGTCAAGTATATACTCGACGATTCGGTGGACTTGCTGAGGGCAGGAGTGTTTAGCGCGAAAGCCGAACTGATGGGGAATAATGAGAGGATCGCCATCCGTTGGAAACAGATGGTTCCGCATTCGAGAAAGTATGACTCTCTCGAGAAGTTTAGACATTGCCTTGAGGAGGCTGATGGGTCTGTGATTAGCCGGGACGTTCAGAGGTTTGCCCGGCTTGGGAATGCCTATGACTGTCGCTTCTTTCCAAGCTTTTGGAAAGTAGCTATGGTCGAAGCAGGCATTGAAAATGATAGCTAACAAGGTAAGCATCTGTTGAGGTAGGTGCTTAAGTGCGTGGTTGGAAATTCCATCCGCACCCGGAGCCTTTTTGGACTTTTGATTTCTAATGAGAAGCAAGATTTCGTCATTAGAGACTGTGACAGGGTCTGCGGTGATGGGGAGAGAGTCTCTGCGAAGGACTTCGTCCTCCACCGCCTGGATGTGCGAGGGATCAGCAGGTTGCGTGCTGGGCGAGCATTGTGCGGCAATGCTGTCGGCGAAGCATTCGGCTTTCTCTTCGACTTCGAAGGCAGTAGTGCCATCGGGACGAGTGAGAGGAGGAACGTGAGAGACGGTGTCTACGCGTAAGGCTCGGGCCATGCTATAGTACGCTTGGTGGGACGGAGAGATATTCGCCATGAGATCGTTCATCTGAGCGTCTCGGAGTTCCGCGAGGCAAGACTTAACTTTACGTTGAAGCTGATTCGCAGCTGTTCTATAGGCGGGCGTGGGATATTTCTTGGCTCTCCGGAGAGCCGCGTTTTTAGCTTTAATAAGATTGCTAACGGCTAAGGGAAGCGTGGGTTTGCCGTGCTTAGCAACCTTTTCGTTGTCACTGATGGCTGAGTTGATAGCATCAGTGAGAGAATTTACTAATGAATCGATTTTATCCGGGCTATCTAATTGTTCGGGAGAGATCGCGAGTGGAGAGTTCGGAGCCTCTAAGGCTGAAACTAACGTATTTTTAAAACCTTTCCAATTGGTAAAGGTCTTAGGAGATGAGACGTTATCGTTCGGCGGTCCTAGCACGAGGGAAACGGGGCGATGGTCAGAGCCTAGGTCATCGAGCGGTTCGATAGACCTTAGGTCAAGATTGATACGCTTGATAATTGCAAAGTCGAGGATGTCAGGAGAGTAGGACGGGTTGTTGGGATAGTGAGTGGGAGTGACGGGGGATATGACATCTAGGTCAAGGGAGTTAGTGATGTCGAGGAGAGCGATACCGCTGGTGTTAGTCGATAGGCACGTCCAGTCAGTATGTTTGGAGTTAAAGTCTCCGAACATAATGACTGAATGGCCGAGGGCGAGAATGGCCTCAAAGTCGCTGCGGATTGGTCTGGTACCACTAGGTATGTAGATTGAAGCTATGATGATGGTCGGATGACCAGTCATAGCCAATCTACACACAGTGGCTTCCATGTTGAGGAGAGGAGGGGTAGGGAGAGGACAGCAGTGGAAGCCTCTTTTGTAATATATAGCGGTGCCGCCGAAACCGTCAGAGTTGGGCCTATCGTTACGAATAAACGCGTACTTAGGTATAGCTAATCCCCTGGAGCGGTTTGGAGTAAGCCATGTCTCCTGGAGAAGGAATAAGTCAGGTTCTTTGTTCTGAAGGAACAGTTTAATCTCGGGAAGGTTGGTATTAAGGCTACGAGCGTTAAAAGATACTAGGGATAAGCCCTTGGGTTTAATACGACTGGACGCGGGATTCGCGGGTCTAGACATTATAATTTATTATTTACGAATTTATAAATTATAAAAGAATTTACAACGAACTAAGGAGCGAGTGATGCTCGGCTAAAGCAAATAAACGCTCTTGAGGAGAGCGGGCGGCACGCAGTTTGCGTGCGAGCACGGAAATTTCGTTAATATCGACGTTTTGAATAACGTCGAATACGGTCTTCATGTCCTCAGCCAACGACGACTGAGGTGCGGAAGACGGAGAAGGACGCGGCCCTACGGGAGCTACGGGAGCTGGGATAGGTCGGGAAGGTGCAGGCGGAACGGCCGGACGCTGCCTCCAAGACAGAGCCGGAGTAGGTGTCGGCTGAACGGGCTTTGCTTCCGGGGGACCCCGGTTGCGCAGCGGCGGGAAGTTGGCAGGAGTGAGCGGCGGCGCCGGTTTAGGCGCGACCCTCTTGGTGGTGGAGCGCGGAGCGCGCGGGCAACCCCTGTAGTTAGCTGTGTGGCCGGACTGGCCGCACAGCACACAGGCAGGGGGGGAAGTGGATTCGGGAGTGCGAGTGCACTCCTTTGTGAAATGTGGATCCAGGCACTTAACGCACCTGGGGGGAGCTGAGCAGTTAGCCGCTGCGTGGCCGTAGAGCTGGCAGCGGTGGCACTGGCCAGGGTGACCACGGGGGTTGGGACGCTCGACGGAGATATTTGAGAGTCCGCAAATTGTGCGAGCCTCTCTAAAGATCTCCCTCGAGTTGGGAGTATTCGACAGGATTACCAACGCTAAGGGAAAACGCCTACCGCGGTTGGAGTGCATCTTGTGCACTGCTGTGACCGGGAAACCCTGAGACTTAAGGTCATCGAGGATGTCCTCGTTGCTGAGTTCGAACGGGACGCCCCGTAGTACTGCGCGGATCTTACGCTCCTCCGGGAGGGCGTAGGTGTGATACGCGATTTGGTTTAATCCGAGTAACCTGGTAAACGCGCGGAATTCGTCGACGGTCGCTATTTGAATCTTGATTGTATCGCCAGCGTTGGCGGCTTTTAAGTAATTGATTTTGTGCACTTTGCACAAGTTGGAAACCGCGGTCCAGCGCGCTTTTTCACGCAGGAATACGGGCGGAGGGAGCTGAGGCTTCGGCGGGACGGGAGCGCAGCGCGTCGCTGGCTTTGATGTGACCGACGGAGACGCGGTTACTACGACTGATTTTAACGGCGCGGGGGCTGGTGTTGAAGACACCGGGGAGGGCTCGGGTATTGAAGATACCGAAGCTTTCTTAGAGCGCTTCTTGGAGCGCTTGGCGACGAGTTGAAACGCGGGCTCAGGAGAGCCGGTTAGGGTGACGGCATCTGACGACGTATCAGACGCGGGTTCGGAGTCGCTCCCGGGAGCGGTACGCTTACGACGCGACGCGTGAGAGGATGCGACCGATTCGCAGTCCATCTCGGACGAGGCGGGAGACGCGGGAGAGCTTAAGACCTGAGGGGTCTCGACGTTGGAGGCCTGAGGGGCCGGGGTTGAGGCCTGAGGGGCCGGGGACGCGATAGTAGCCTGTAAGGCCTGCGTTAGTACGTCATCTGGGATGGGGCAACCGGACGCCGCGAGCGCCTGGGCGAACGACCTAAGAACGTTTACAAGGTCCATTGGAGGGCTTGGGATAATATGAAATATATAAATATATAATGTATGCCTAGGTTCCCTAACAAACCTAGCGCCTATTTATATAACAAATGCCTAGAATTCCTAAATAAAAATCTAGCGAACCCTAGCGGCAAACCTCCCTACCAGCGGTAGGGGGGCTGGGGAGAATAAATTAAAACTAACAATAGTACGCCGAAGGCCGCTACCTAGAAACCTAAAAAAGGGTGCGCAGGTAAAGAGTTGACCGCGTTAGGGTCAACCTTTACCGACAGAAAGGACAAATACACACGAAAACACACAAATATGATAGAAATAAATATGAAAATAGGAGAAAAATAAATAAAATAGAGAAGAGAAATAAATAAAAATAAAAAGGACTGGTTCAGTACAAATTCGTTGTCACCGTTAAGTATCCTTTGCACTGAAACCAGACTACTTACGCCGGGCACAACACTGCACTCAGCACAAGCACAACACAACTTAGCACAGCACTTTGAAGACTAAGAGGCTTAGTCGCAAAGAAAAATCGCACTTCGAAAGCACTCAGACGGAGTAGAAAGACTTAGAAAACCGTAGCACGGAGCCAACACGCTAGACTGTGACGTCAGTAAACTGAGCGCCACGGAATGGCGGGAAGGGACCGATCAACGGAGAGCTGGGTCTTGCACGTCCGAACCGCGTGGCGATCGGAGCGAGAATGCCGGCACTGTATTGGCGGACCATCGCGCTGTAAAGGTCGCGTACAGCTCGCAGCGTACGCGCAGTCGCGGCAGCTTACGTAACAAACAGGACGGTGACAGAACAGGACAGGACGGTGTTATGCAGCGAAGCGCTATTACGCGAACTTAGACAAATTGATTGGTCGTTATTGGTATTGGTTCGTTACTAACTAACGAAATGAAGTGTCCGCTTAAAATATACCACTTTATTAAGAATAACTTTGACGTTGCGTGTAGCAAGTCACAAAAAATATACACAATAATGTTAAAAACTGTTCTAAATCGCCGTGGATTACTAATGAAATTGTTAAAATATGTGATTTGAGAGATAAATATTTTATGGAATGAAGATAGGATGTAAATAGTTATAATCTGAGGCTGGAATACGTTAAAAAAGGAATTTAGTGCAAAAGATGATAGAAAATAGTAGGAATAATTATTTTAAAAATGAAATAAGTAGCAATTTTAGTAATCCTCGTAAAATGTGGCAAACTTTGAATAAAATATGTGGTAGAAATCGTTCGGAAACAGATGAAATAATCCTTACCGGATTCAAAAAATACAATTTATCTTGTAAACAAATTGCTGACATATTGGCAAACCAATTTGACAAATCTGCTAAAAACATCTTACCAGCTTGTAACAGACGATTTCCACCACATAAACAAGAAATAAGTGATTCTAGTATTGATTTTAGAAAAGCGACTTCTAGTAAAATAAGTTCAATTATAAAATCTTTAAACTCCCGAAAAACACCTGGCGTACATAGATGGAATTCGAGTCATAGACATACAACGGATTAGTAATGGGTTAGCTAACACCATTGCAAACTTGATAAGTATGCGTACTGGTATATATCCACAAGAACTTAAAAAAGGATGTGTGAGGCTTATATTTAAAGAGGGTAAACACGACGATCCTGAGAACTACCGCCCAATAACGCTTCTATCTTCGCTCAACAAGATTGTTGAAAAGTTTGTTTGTGAACAAATACACTACTTTTACCAAAAGCACAATATCATTAGTAAAAATCAGTTTGGCTTTCAAAAAAGGAAAAAGTACAACTTCCCTTCTGAGTCAATTTACAGATGAGGTAAATGGGTATTTAAATGAAAAGAAAAATTTCTTGCTTTATTCATTGATTTCTCGCGAGCTTTCGACACGCTATATCACAATATGCTTGTAAAGAAGCTGGACAACAGCGGAGTCCGTGGACCATTACTACGATGGTGCACTGATCATTTACAAAGCCGCACTTACAGCGTCAAAGTCAAAAATAGCTTAAGTGACACCAAACACGTAACAGAAGACACGGCGCAGGGATCAGTGCTCGGGCCCTTACACTTTCTAACACATGTTAATGACATCAAAAACTCTGTTACTAACTGCAACCTTTACCAATTCGCAGACGATAATTGCCTTTTGTTTGCCAATAAAGACGTCCACACAGCACTCACACACCTGCAGCAGGACTTTGACAACCTAAGCATGTAGTGTCACGATGCGGGGCTTGTTCTTAACCCATTTGGGACCAAAATGAAACTACAGGAGATATTTGCATGTTTCTTTTATTTTTGGGTTAATTAACATATTTGAAAAGAAAATAGTGAAAAAAATTTAAAAAAAAATTATTCTGAAACTGAAAAAAACAGCCGTCCTCAAATGGGGACAACGGGATCATAGGGTATGAAAAATTTCAAAACATGGCTTTTCTATACATAATGTTTTCACACATAATTTGCATTGCCAGCGTGCTTTGGCGTGACATACAGTGCAACGTAATTGTTTTTCAATTTTTTTTGGAAAGTGAGCGCCACTTTGGTATTGTAAACTTGGCAAATTAGATGCTGACGGGCGACTTTTTTTTTGTCCATGTCGTAAATAATGCCGAGCTAAGGTCCGACGGAATTGGAGTTGATCCATTCTGTCGTCTTTTTGGCTAGTCACAACGTGTAAGCGCCAGGCATTTGCCAAAGTTACATCCAGCATGTAGGTGAATAAAACCCACCACCATTTCTTTCCGCGGATTGATACACGATATAGAGCAATCGATTGATCTGCTTGATCCACTCCTCCCATCCCTGCGTTATAATTTTGAAAAACATGTGGAATCCCTACGTCTACTTTTTGTCGTCTAGTCGTACACCACCTTTTTACTTTACCAAGGGGTTCCACAGTGTCATAATTAGTTCCCATAGTGCACACACTGTTGTCCAGCTATCAAACAAATAACACTTTATTATTTTTATCAAAGCGGAAATCATAGTCAGCTCTGTTCTTTTTCTTCATCTCTTTCACATCTGTTAGAGGACATCTCTTTGTGCGATTTTCACGCACAGTTCCTGTAGCACGGTATCCAGCATCTCGCAACTCTTTGAGCAACCCGTGGCTAGTAAAATAATTATCAAAATACACTTTGTGATCTTGAGGATTAGTTTTCAACTTTTCAAGAAGCATTTTCACTACTCTTGAACCCAAAGGTTACAAAAAGTAGACGTAGGGAACGTCTACTTTTTGTCGTCTAGTCGTACACCACCTTTTTACTTTACCAAGGGGTTCCACAGTGTCATAATTAGTTCCCATAGTGCACACACTGTTGTCCAGCTATCGAACAAATAACACTTTATTATTTTTATCAAAGCGGAAATCATAGTCAGCTCTGTTCTTTTTCTTCATCTCTTTCACATCTGTTAGAGGACATCTCTTTGTGCGATTTTCACGCACAGTTCCTGTAGCACGGTATCCAGCATCTCGCAACTCTTTGAGCAACCCGTGGCTAGTAAAATAATTATCAAAATACACTTTGTGATCTTGAGGATTAGTTTTCAACTTTTCAAGAAGCATTTTCACTACTCTTGAACCCAAAGGTTCTTTGCTACTAATTACTGACTTGCCACAGTAAATATCAAAAACGTAGCAATAGCCGCATGAACTTGCTAACATTCAATTTTTGTACCCAAACCGCACAGGTTTACCTCTTATAAATTGTTTTGCTGGATTACGACCGAAGTATTTTACCATCGATTCGTCTATCGATAAATCTACGTGAAATGTTCCCCATTGTAAAAATTTTACAAAAAATCAGCCAGCGGTCTTACTTTATACATTTTGTCAGTGGTTCCCTCAAAAAGAGTATTATCACAGAAATGCAGGTTTTTTTTTATTTCTAGATACCTATTTCGAGACATAGCGTTAGTCACAATATTTACGTGACAGTCTTCATCTAGAGACCAATATAATTTCTCTCGCGGTAATTCATGGTATCCGCTTAGCATCAAAATGCCAAGAAATGTCTTGATTTCTTGAGGAAATGTGCGGAACTCGTGTCGGTTATTTTGAGACGCGTACAGATGAGAATTTCGAACAATAATGTCCAAGACATCATCATCAAATAGCTTCTCAAATATTTGAACCGGATTTAGTTTTTCCAAAGATTTTTTAACATTTTCCTGGCGTTGTGGAACACTGTCTCCACAAATAAATGTATCGTAAGATGGATCACACTTGTGCCAACGGGGCTCTTGGTCCTCTAGACGCTGGCGCTTCCTTTGAAATGTTGATAAAGGCTCATCATCATCACTCTCCCAATCGGCAGTGTCTTCATCATTATGACGTGCAAATACCTCTACTCGCCCTGGAACATCTCGTGGTAAGTTATGTTGAAGTAAATCATCCTCATCCGCCTCTTCTTCGTCAGTGACACAACTTGGTTCAGGTGGAATTGTCACCAACTCATACTCCAGGTCCTCATCAGACTCACACATAATTGCTTCTAGAGCATCTTGAAGACCTTTGTACGCGTCAGATGTCGTAAACACTTTCTTGGACATTTTCGTTTCTACACAATCCTGTAGAACAATTACCATATTTAGCACCCGGATGTATCCATTGTCCCCATATGGGGACACCATAAAAAAATCGTAAAATGAACTAATTTATTTATTTTTTTATGTTGTATTCTAATGAAAAGTCAATTATTGACACCATAATGAGTAAAAAACAACATCAACTATATGTATCATACTATTCTAATAAAAAATAAACTTACTTACGTTTTTAGTGTTGGTATAGTATTTTTTAACAAAATCCACACAACAATATTCGATGAAAATCAGAACAAACTCCAAAACAGCAGCTAATATTTTAGTAACTAGACTTATGAATGGTGCATCGGCTCAATAAAATTCACGATTACCCTCTATAGTTAAAAAATATCATCACTTGTGTTGCCGTCCCCATTTGGGCACGGCGGTCTTAAATGGGTCTCAAATAAAACTAAACTGATGCATATTCACTCTCCATACAAAATAACCCCCTTAAGAAAACATCTTACTGCTCACTGTCATGATTGCATACACAGAATAGGTACACAAAAATCGAGCTGTACATGCCCGAGCATAGAACTTGTCGATACACATACCTACTTGGGACTTATTATTAACCACAGGTTAAATTGGCTAGCTCATATTAATTATGTATGTGACAAACTCCGAGCATTCTTAGCTACTCTTATTATTCTCAAAATCGTATACCGTTTAAGACAAAAGTTATGTTATACAACGCCTTAGCGGATTCATATCTTACGGACTAAGTAGCTATGGTCGCACATACAGATCTTACCTAGATAATATATTGCAACTACAAATTAGAATAATAAAGAAACTTGTATGTCTAAAATTAAAAAATCAATTCTCTCATGATATTAATCAACTTTCTAAACATTGCAATATTCTGCCAGTTCATGATAGAGTAACACTAAATTTATTAATAGAAAATTATTTTTACACTAAATTTCAAACAAAAGTTTCTCACTCTTACTCAACTAGGTCAATAACAAACAACCAACTAGAAACCATCCGCGCTCAACACATGTACGGCCAACGTACCTGTGCACATCTTATCCCTAGAATGATTAATAACCTCGACAACTCAATAACATTTAAGTTTTCAACTAAAATATTAAATTACAACTAAAAAAAATACTTTTTATCCTTATTGTAATATCATATAGTTGGTTCGAAATAGTATAATTTAGCGATGATATTCGTAGTGAAGGATCATTTAAGTTATACTTATTATACAAGTAATTGATATTGTTTGTAATCGTACAGCTAAAAGTGGCTAAAATGCAACTGATTTAATTGTTACCTTATATGTTTTAATTTAATTAAATGTATAACATTGTAAGCTCGACCTGACCATGCTCTGTCTGGACAAACCTTCGAGGTTTTTAGATAGTAAGCACTTCGTATGTATAATTTAGGTTTTTGATTAAATAAAAAAAATCCAAACGACGAACACCCTCAAACGGCACCCTTTCACGAGTTAACGCGGGATCCAGCCATCGCCAGCCAGAGGGAAGTGAGCGAATAGTTTTGGATATTCTGCACAAAGAAGATGTCATATTTCTACAATCTGAAAGGGTCGTTTTAAAATTGAATACTTACCGTGGTGTACTTAACGTGTGACTATACTGTTCGGAAAATTCGCCCAGAATTCAGAGCAACTTTCCCATAGACGACATAATATAGCGAAAATAAAATAAAAAACAATATTCAATTATTACTACAACTATTCAAAATATTATTTATAAAATTGCCATTGTGTAACAGTATTTTTAATTGCAAAAAAACAAAGGCAGCATCCAAAAAGTCTATGTTAATACTTATATACATACACGACGTACAATAATAAATAATATATAAATTATTTTCATATTTGTTGTGTTGTTGCTACGCCTACGGTTAATAATATTTTTCTTTAACAATTAGGATGTAATTGTTAAGATTGTAGCGGCTATACATTGTTAGTAAAGTCAGCAAAACCCCAGACTGGACTGCCGCGTGTTCTAGGCAGTCAGTCGTCTGCGCAACACCGCCTCGCTAGGTCAACTTGTATTACATAAGATAAGGACTTATTATACTGACTTATGTAACTACGTTTAAGTGTTTGAAAATAATAGACTGAGTGAATTTAAAAGATTTTTGGTTTTATTGCGTCACCACCTCCAAATTGGTGACCCCGACGTGATCAAGAAGGCGACTCACGGTGACGCGAACCTAGCGAGAGTGCATATTGTTTATTAATAAATAAAAAGTGAATATTAAAGCGTCGCGCCTGCAGCTACCGACACGGAGTCGGAAATGATCAAATTCCTGCGCAACATGTCCCTGGAGCTAAAGGAACTCCGCGGGGAGATCGAAGAGATCCGGTCGCGAGGCAGGAGCTACGGACGACCGCAGGACAGAAGCTATGACGGAGGTCGGTGGAGATCGCGACCCAGGAGCAGGACAGCGTCACGACATCGGGAAGAACTAGTTGCAGTACAGTCAGCGACGGTGAGCGACTGTGCTGCGGGCAATCACCGATTATGCGTCCGAGAACAGAAAACCGGCTTAGTGTACCTGGTCGATACCGGGGCTAACGTGTCAGTGATTCCAGTGAATAAAGTGCCGGACAAAAGAAAGGCAAGCGAATGCCCGTATAAACTGTATGCTGCGAACAATACGGAAATAAAAACTTATGGTGTAATATCGTTAGAAATTAATCTTGGTTTACGCCGTAGTTTTAGATGGAATTTTATTATAGCTGACGTAAAACAACCCATAATTGGGGCAGACTTTTTAAAGGCACACGAATTAGTAGTTGATTTATACAATAGACGGTTGTTGGACGGCCGCACTAAATTAGATACGCAAGGTATATTAGTTTTGTATAACGAGCCCGCGATAACGAGTATTCAAAATGACAACCCATATCGCGAGCTTCTAGAACAATACTCAGAAATAACGAAACCAATTTCTTTTAAGGAGCCCAGTAAACACGGTATCGTACATTATATAGAGACTACTGGCCCCCCGGTTTTTGCCAAAGTAAGACCATTACCGCCGCAAAGATATAAAATCGCTAGGGACGAGTTTAGGTTAATGCAAGAATTAGGTATTTGCAGGCCATCAAAGAGTCCATGGGCAAGCCCGTTGCATGTAGTACCAAAGAAGGACGGCCAGATCAGGCCTTGCGGAGACTATCGTGCACTCAACGCGATCACGAAGCCAGACCGCTACCCGATTCCGAGAATTCAGGACTTCACATATGGATTGGCAGGTAAGTGTGTTTTTTCCCGGTTAGATATTAACAGAGCGTTCCATAATATTAGCATTGCACCGGAAGACGTAGAGAAAACCGCCATTATAACGCCGTTTGGTCTTTTCGAATTTCCAAGAATGACATTCGGCTTGCGGAATGCGGCCCAAACGTTCCAGAGATTCATGAATAATAGCGTGCTGCAGGGAATCGAAACCTGCACCCTTGGGGATGAGGGTAAGAGTACAAATAACAAAGTGCGTGAGAGCTCTAATTTATTTTCCTACATTGATGACGTCATCGTAGCTAGTACGAATCATGACGTACATAGAGAGCACCTTAAACAGGTCTTTGCCAGGTTTCAAGAGTTCGGCATAACCATTAATCTGGCGAAGTGTAGTCTTGGTAAGTATAATATAGAGTTTTTAGGTTACGAAGTGAGCGCGGAAGGTGTCAAACCCATGAAGAGCAAGGTGGAAGCTATCAAAGAATTCCCCAGACCTGAAACAATCGAGCAGCTCCGCCGTTTTTTAGGTATGGTTAACTTTTACAGGAATCACTTAGAGCGTGCGGCAGATCATCAGGCCGACTTGAACAACTTCCTGCATGGCGCCAAAAAGAAGGATAAATCAAAGATTAAATGGACGGATAAGTCGATAGCCGCCTTCGAGCAATGTAAGTTAGCTTTAGAAAACGCGGTGACCTTGTCACATCCGGGAGACGAAGGTGCGCTGTATTTAATGTGTGACGCGTCAAACTCGTGCGTCGGCGCAGTCCTCCAACATAAGGTTAAAGGAGTCTGGAAGCCGCTGGGGTATTTTTCCAAAAGATTGTCGGAGGCGCAAAAGAAATATAGCACGTACGACAGAGAGCTATTGGCAGTATACTTGGCCATAGTACATTTTCGCAGCATGGTAGAAGGCCGGCAGCTCACCATAATGACGGATCATAAGCCATTAACACACGTTTTTTCTAAAATAGGTTCAGATAATAAAGAGACGCCCAGGCGAGCACGACAACTATTGTATATAAGCGAATTTACGAGCGATATACAATACGTCAAAGGTAACGAAAATGCAGTTGCTGACGCATTGTCCCGAGTTATAGAGACCATTGTTTGTCCGACCGTTTTAGATTTCGACGAAGTCGCCCGGGCACAGGAAACAGACGATAAGCTTGCAGAAATGCTGACGGAATCTCAAGGTAATATAGTGCTTAAAAAATTACAATCACCACTGTGTAATAGTGCGATCTATTGCGAAACTTCAGAGAACCGTGTGAGACCCTACCTGCCTCAGCAGTTCAGAAATGTGGCTTTCAATGTCGTACATAGTAATAACCATCCCGGAATTAGAACAACGCGTAAAATGATTACGAATAAATATTACTGGCCGGGTATGAATAAAGATATCAGTGTATGGGCCCGAGCGTGCATACAATGTCAAAAGGTAAAAACGCATAGGCACACACATTCTAAATTAGGTACTTTTACACTAGCAGAACGGTTCGAGCACTTACACGTAGACATCGTGGGCCCCCTGCCGACCACACAGGAAGGGCATAGGTACTTAGTTACGATGATAGATAGATTTACAAACTGGCCGGAAGCCGTTCCGGTCAGCGATATAACAGCCGAGACCGTCGCTAAAATAATATATGAAAACTGGATTTGCCGTTTTGGATGCCCAAGTAGGTTAACTAGCGATCAGGGGAGGCAATTTGAAAGTGAATTATTTAATAAACTTATGAAAGTATTAGGCATTAATAAATTCCGAACCACAGCGTACCATCCCCAAAGTAACGGCAAGGTAGAAAGATTACATCGTTCTCTGAAGGTCGCTTTGAAAGCACGTTTATTACAGAATAAAAATGGGTCATGGGTTGATGAACTGCCAACGGTCATGCTGGGGCTACGTGCAGCATGTCGTAGCGACAGCGGCGTCAGCGCAGCTGAAATGGTATTAGGGCACACGTTACGCTTGCCTGGCGATTTTTATATCGATTGCGCGAACGCAGAAACGTCGCAAGAAAAATACGTAGGTAAATTACGCAATATTATACAAAGTCTCCGGCCCCAGACACGAGAAAATAGCGATTCTGGTACAATTTTCGTTCATAAAGATTTAAAATCATGTAGTCATGTTTTCGTACGAAATGATTTAGTGCAAAGGCCATTGATGCCTAGTTATAGTGGACCGTATCTTGTGATAAATAGATCACCAAAGAGTATGACCATTGAAATAGGGGGCCGTCGAACAACCGTTTCCATAGATAGAGTGAAACCCGCTTACTGCTTATATGAAGCAGATCCCAATGATGGAAATAGAAATTCTATGTTCTCAAATAGTAAAAAATTTTTTAATGATGTTCCACAGGTGCAAAAATCGCTACCGCCTAAACCTTTAACCACGCGCAGTGGCCGCGCAGTTAAGCAGCCGGTGCGATTTGCTGATGTTGGATGAACTAAAATAGATGAGTTCACATAGTTATTAATCATACATTATTCTAATTGCAAAAGAATTTAACGTAGTAACTCGCATATAACATTTTGTTCAATCCAAAAATGGGTAAATCGTATAGTAAAGAACAAGAAATAATCATAGCACAAAATGGTGCAAATAACGCCAGTACTAATGAAATAATAACGCACGTTAAGCTTTTCGGAGCAATTGTATTTGCAGTATTCATAATGATGGTATTAATTTTCGTGTACTATTGCATTCAAAAATGTCGTAAAAACACTCGAAGCTGGATGGATAACAGAGTAAGAGCCATGTGGAAAGCAGCTAGTGACGCAAGCGGCACGGTATAAGCCGATACAGGTCGGCCGATGAGGGAGTTTTTTTTTTGGCTATTGTCGCGAGAGGAGGCAAGGTGAGTCCTAAGGGACGTTTTTTTTTTATATTGCAGACCGGCCTCTCGGGCAATATACCCTTAATATTTTAATGATTATTATTAGGTCAAGTACCTACATCAAGTCGGCCCTTGAAAAATAGGTATCCGCAAAATGTTATTTTTTTGTTGTATAAGTGATCTTTTTAAATTACGTGTAATTAATTTTGTACCCATTTCAAACAACTTATAAATAATTATTGTTGCTAATTTCTTATTTCAAATTTTTATAAAATAATTCAATTACAGGTACATTGTGTATGAAACATCGCCTTAACATATTTTGTTACGAAGCATCGCCTTAACATATTTTGTTCTATAAATAGATTGTAAGAAACAAAGAGCATTGAGCTTTGGAATGCGATATCAGACCTAGTAACCCGTAATGTAAACACAGATTCAGCAATCATGTCGAATCAACGTCATCTGGTACACTTCGGTAATAAGTTTAGTGTAAGGTAATATTATGGAGTCATATTTTTTAAAACTGGTAAAAATTTTTTGTTTTGTTTTTGTTCTCTCCAAGGTATAATTAAAATGCAATAGCACTTACGAGATACAGGATGTTTGTTTGTTGAATTGTATAAAATTTTTTTGGTAAAGTTAGTTTTATAAAAAATTTTTTTAAAAAAGAAGGGGTGTGATGTAGCGGCTATACATTGTTAGTAAAGTCAGCAAAACCCCAGACTGGACTGCCGCGTGTTCTAGGCAGTCAGTCGTCTGCGCAACACCGCCTCGCTAGGTCAACTTGTATTACATAAGATAAGGACTTATTATACTGACTTATGTAACTACGTTTAAGTGTTTGAAAATAATAGACTGAGTGAATTTAAAAGATTTTTGGTTTTATTGCGTCACCACCTCCAAAAGATATAATTGCATCATCGGTGGGATCCTATCTGTGAGCCAGTTTGTATAGCATTGAGGTATGAGCAACGGTTGAGCCAATTTTAATGGAATACTAAATTCAAATGAACTATTAATAAACAATAATGAATAATAAGCTGTAATTGATTAATTTATAAATTTTTCCGAACGGTAAAAAGACTTTCGCGTTATATTATAGTTCAAGAGATGTGATAAGAGAAACGGTAACAGTACTTAAGGCCATCTTTTGAGTTTCATTTGTTTTAGGTATTCTTATTCTTTTATTTCACGGAAAGAAAACTACCTCGATAAGTACAAGGCTTTGAAAAACGTATCCAAAAATAGTTCATCACAAAAGTATAAAAAACACTATAAACGTGGATATACTAAAACCTTCTTGTATTTTACCATACGCATTTTCGTGAACTTTACTGAGACAGTTAATTAGCTTTCAAACTAGTGTTGCGAACACCGCCCATGCAATTAAAAGCCCTAATTACAATATAACTGGCCCTTTGATGCTAAACTTCTGTCAATCAGCTATACTGTGTCCCCTCACTCTCAATTTGCAATGTTTTAATGAAACCAGTTTTGTTGACAACTTTGCTGGGGAAAAGTGATTTGAGGAATTCCTCGTCATAAAAATTTACGTACAAAAATTCGGTGAAGGAAATGATGGCTATAAACCCATAAACTTTAGAAATAATTAAGCCGTACTAGGTACGCGTGGTGGGATGTAAATAGGCTGCAACCGTCGTTGTACTGATGGCTGCAAGTGTGACTACATCCAATGTATAAGTATATTGCGTGAAGCGTCAAGAGAGTTATTGATTGTGAAGTCGTTTGTATGTAGTGAAAGCAGACTGTACTTGAACCAATTACGTGAGGAATAAGAAAGTATCCCTACCCAGGTGTACCTGTCACCCTAACCAGCGTAAACATCCTAACACCCTAACGCCCTACTCCCATAGCCGTACACATTAATGTGAAATATAATAGGTCTATACCTATGAAACTGCCGTTTTGCCGTACTGGCCATTTCAAATGAAAAAATTTTTTTTTGACTGATAATTCTAATTTCAAATTAATTTCATTTGACAAACATGGAATTCTTTTTCTAAAATCGTCATTTGTTTAATAGTTAGTGTTTTGTTTTCAACGCATTCGAACATTTTTCGTCATCATGGATAAGTTAAAAATTCGAGTAATTATGGAGTATGAGTACCGTCGTGGCAGCAAAGCGGCACAAGCGGCACGCAACATCAACGACGTTTACGGAGCGAACACTACAAACGAACGCACCACCCGTTATTGGTTTACACGCTTCCGTTCTGGAAATTTTGACCTGAAAAATGAACCCCGTGGTCGTCCGAAAACTTTGGTCGACAATGACGAATTAAAGGCAATTGTGGAAGCTGATGAAACTCAATCCACGGCTGAATTAGCAGCAGCTTTCGACGTTAGCATCAAAACAATATTGGTCCATTTGCGTCAAATTGGCGAGGTAAAAAAGCTTGACAAATGGGTACCCTCCGAACTCAATGACCGCCAGCGCGAAGTACGCGTGGAGACGTGCCTTGCACTGCTCAGCAGGCATACAAATGAAGGAATTCTGAACCGCATTGTTACTTGTGACGAGAAATGGATCCTGTTTGACAATCGTAAGCGCTCAGCAAGTTGGTTGGACCCTGGTTCAGCACCCAAACAATGCCCTAAACGAAAACTTACCCCTAGAAAAGTGATGGTCACTGTTTGGTGGTCTAACGCGGGTGTAATTCATCACAGCTTATTGCCAAACGGGACAAGCATTACTGCAGATGTGTACTGTGAAGAACTGAACACAATGATGGAGAAGCTCGCACGTCTCCAACCAGCTTTGGTCAATCGTTCGGCTCCACTGCTCCTGCACGACAACGCGCGACCTCATACTGCACAGCAGACGGTCTCCAAGCTACAAGAGTTGGGGTTGGAAGTTCTCCGTCATCCGCCGTACTCACCAGACCTTGCGCCTACAGACTTCTACTTTTTCCAGAATTTGGATAACTTCTTGGCGGGAAAAAAATTCAATACCCGAGAGGCAGTACAAAATGCCTTTGAAGAATTTGTTGCCTCCCGTCCAGCTGATTTCTTCAAGAAAGGCATCAATAAGCTACCCATGCGTTGGCAAAGATGCATTGATTGCATGGGTGATTATTTTGATCAATAGAAATAAAAAATATATAAAAAAATTACGCTTCATTTATTTCGTGAAAAACGGCAATTTCATAGGTAAAGACCTAATATAATTAGGTACGGGGTATCTGAGCCAGGAAACCTAAGCCAACGGACGGATAAGGCGAAGGAATAAGGCTGCGTCCTGAGTCATGGCGCATCGCGCATGCGGAATCCGCCGCACACAAAACCCACACTCGACATGTTTGAACCGGTCCGAACTGCGAGCGGGCGCGCACACAATCCGGCGCATTATGCTGGCGGATCCGCTCGTCAATACGCGTCTTTTGTTTCTTGTGGAGGATTTTTCATTTGGATGTCCAGGCACCCTGAACATAAAAATAAAAATCTTGCGTAGCACTGTCTCTTCTTGTCATAGATAGAATTTCATAGTTTCTTTTTTTGACACTAAACATTATGTCATCAGTAAAGAAACCATTTCTTTCTAGATACTGTAAACGTTTATTTTTTGAAAGCGACACTTTAATATATAAATATGATATGCACAGCCACTATACTGCGAATACCACTATACTGCGAACGCAGGCGCTCTCCAACGTGCGTGCATTAAGAACAGCCAAGCGCTTATTCGTACGCTCCGGAATCCGCACGCGCGATGCGCCATAACTCAGGACGCAGCCTTAGGCTTGTGTACGAAGCGCAATGGGCACAGAAAATAATTTTTTCATTACCCATTCCCCAGGTAACCGTGGTCCTGCTGAAGGTGTCTTATGCCACAGCGAGAGGAGGAAGCAGGATTTAATTAAGACTTGACTGCTGGTCCCCAACTGCAGACCATCAGCCTCACCGACTAAGGGGTGGTATTAGGCAATGTACAGTCCACCAGGCTCGCCTACTACGGGTTGGCAGACTGTACACAAACCTTCGAAATAATTATTTAGGTTTGTGGGTTTCCTCACGATGTTTTCCTTCACCGTTGGAGCAGTCGGCTTTATGTACTTAAGTTAAATCTCATTACATTTGGCAGATACGGGGATCGAACCTGGGACCTCAAGATCGAGAAGCCAGCACTGTGCCACTGCTCCACCGATGCTCATTATTTAAAATATAAGTACTATTTATATGCGTTTTATTTACACAATACGATAATACGAAATCTATGTTGCCATCCGTATGATATCTTCAAATCTTTTTTCCATATCCTTGTTTATTTATAACTTAAAACTACAAAAAGCACGCGACTTTAATACTTTAAGATGGCAATAGCATGGATGACGGTTAGGACAATTTTGCAATCCTTATCCCTATGCAAGCCTTAATTTGCAGAATTGTTGTTTAATTTGTTTAACAAACTAATAAAAACTTGGGCGATATGTGAAATCGCTCTCTCAACAAATGGTTACGCCCAACTTAGGTATATTCAAATTATACGCTAAAAGTGATATTAAAATTATGTGTTCACCCATGCGTACAGTTTTTATTTAACTTTATATATCAGTTAAACGAATCAACCACAAAGTGTGGTGTAATTGAAATGATTCAAATTACCGTAAATAATAATACTGAATACAATATTAAACCCTGACAGAAACCCTCACAACCTAATTATTTTCGTTTGTGGTTGTATCAGTTCAATTGTGCGTGGTAGCCAGCAAATTGAATAACTATGTTATATTCCGCGTCATTAATTGATGACGGTCGAAATATAGCTAGCATGACATAGACTATAAAAAAAAGTTAGCTCTCTGTCTAATAAATGATTATTTGTTATAAGACTAACTCAATTGTATTTTTAGCAAAATCTACATAGATATATTCCTACTAAAAATTTTTTTTATTGTAGCCATTGACAGAGTTTCATAACACATTTAAGTAAAAGACAGAATATTTATATATAGCAATATTTTGCACAAATATTCCTACGGGAATATGAGTTACGTGGGTGTAACCGCACCGGGACCTTTGACTTTTTAATGAATTAAGGATTATTTTGAATAAATAAATTACTATAAATAGTTTGACTTTTTGTGTACTAACCTATTGCATATGGACATCGAGCAAAAGACGTAACCCAGTTTAAATAATAAATGATGATATAATTCTGGAGGGCAGCGGGATCCAAAGAAACGGTGCATCGCTGGCCGACAGCAGGTTGTAGGGTCCCAACTAGCGTTCTAGCCATTCGTGAAACGCTGCCCCACCGCCTATGTAAAATCCCGGGATTGCTTCATCGTGCCGGTTGGCGACCGGATGGAGAGGGTCCGATGGCGATCCCCGTGGGGTTTTGGGCGTCCCCGCGGTTTCCGTGTGGACGTTTCCAAACGTTGCGCTTCACTCTACTGCTGTTTCTCTCCCCTATTCACTCTACCAACAAAGTAATGGAAAATTCAAAAAAGAAAACTAAGTGCCGACAGCGGTTGCACTCCCTTTCCCTAAAAGTACACTTCTCTAACATCCGCGGGGTGCACTCAAATCTCCACGATGTCCACCACCACCTTGAGACAGAGAGGCCGCACTTATTCTTTCTGACAGACACGCAGATCTGTGATCGTTCGGATCTGGCATACCTGCATTACCCAGGCTATATCCTGGAGACCAAATTTCACCCCGATGCTGGCGTGTGTGTGTATGTCAGAGACGAGATCTGTTGTCGGCGTCTCCGATACTTGAAACTTCCGGATTTTCCTGTTTTATGGTTCTATGTAGATACTAGCCTGGACCGAACTGTATACGCCATTATTTACCGATCACACACGGGAGCTCAGGAGACAACTCGATTTATTGAATATCTTAGTGATACTGCAGATAAGGTCCAACAACGCTATCCCTGTGCGCAGTTGGTGTTCCTTGGGGACTTTAATGCCCATCATGTAGAGTGGCTGTACCCGTTCAAGGACACCGACCACGCTGGCAGAGAAACCTATCGGTTCGCAGTAACTCATGATTTCTGCCAGCTCATCCACGAACCTACGCGCATTCCTGACGTTGTTGACCATACTGGGTATTGCTTGGACCTTCTGCTGACAACCGATCCAGACAGATACTCGGTGTCCATATGTCCGCGATTCGGGACATCCGACCACTGTCTGGTGAAATTTGTGTCGCAATACTCGCCAACCGATACCAGCCCAAAAGGCAATAGGCGAGTATGGCGGTTCAAGTCGGCAGATTGGGATGAGATGAGTCATTTTTTCGCCTCTTATCCTTGGCGGCAAGCATGCTTTACTTCTGATGATCCATCATGCTGTGCTGATGCTGTCGCCAGTGTGATATGTCAAGGTATGGAGTACTTTATACCATTCTCTGATGTATCCCTGGAGTCCAAAGCCCGCCCATGGTTTAATGCTGATTGCCTCCTAGCTGAACAGCGAAAGCATGTAGCATACCAAGCCTGGGCTAGCGCTCGTAGAAGCAAAGCTATGGATCTCCCAGCTAAGAAGCAGGCATACAATGCTGCTGCCAAGACCTGCAAAAAGGTGATCAGAAGCGCTCGTTCCGACCACATTGGCCGTATCGCGGACAAGTTAGCATCCTATCCCACGGGGAGTAAAGCTTTCTGGTCCCTTGCCAAGTCGGTTGAGATGAACTTCTGTCGCCCATCACTGCCACCACTGCAAAGGCCTGACGGGTTTTTGGCCCACAGCGCAAAAGAGAAGGCAGATTTGTTCGCAAATCTCTTCGCGGAATGTTTACGTCTAGATTCCAAAGGTAAATGCCCACCCACGTTACCCCCATTCGGCCCCAAGATGGAGGCCGTCCAAATTCACCAGAATGAGGTTCTCAAATGCTTACTAAATCAAGACGTGAATTAAGCCAGTGGTCCGGATGGCATTCCCGCAGTGGTTCTAAAGCACTGTGCAGCCGAGTTGTCTCCTGTTTTGACGCCTATATCCACGCCTATATCGACTATGTGGAAGTTTGCAAACGTACAGCCCGTACCAAAAAGGGCAGTCGAGCCGACCCAGTCAACTATAGACCTATTGCAATCACTTCCATAATTTGCAAAATTATGGAATGTGTATTGAACCATCGTGTCCTGATCGTACCTAAAGACCAATGAGCTCCTCAGTAACAACCAATATGGTTTCCGCGGAGGACGCTCAACAGGAGACCTTCTAGTGTACGTCACGCATCCATGGAGCATGGTCTTGGAAGGGCACGGAGAGGCAATAGCCGTATCCTTAGATATCTCCAAGGTCTTTGACCGGGTATGGCACGAAGCCCTCTTGAGCAAGCTTGCTGCGTATGGCATAGCATCTGGGCTCTGCGACTGGATTTCTGATTTCCTGAGGGAACGGTCAATTTGAGTTGTCGTCGATGGCTTCTCATCAGACCTAATGGCGATTAACGCCAGCGTACCTCAGGGATCTGTTCTCTTTGCAACATTATTCCTGCTGCACATTAATGACCTTCTTTTATCGGAAGGCATTATTGGTTACGCCGATGACAGCACTGTTGTAGAGAGATATGTGTCCAATGTGCGAACGAGTCCAAACCAGATCCAATTTCAGAGAGAGTCGATGATCGAACGGGTTGATTTGACACTATGTAGGGTTTCCGATTGGGGTGAAGCCAACCTTGTCAAGTTTAAACCTTCCAAAACCCAGGCGTGTCTCTTCTCCGGTAAAAAGAGCACATTCAACTTGAAAAAAACTGGGAGTCATCGCAAAGGTCCGGCGGTACTTCAACTCCGAACAGTTGCTCAACCTGTACACAGCCCAGGTTCGGTCCTGTATGGAGTACTGCAGCCATCTTCGGCATAATTTCGCTAAGTACCATCCTGAAGCGTTGGATTCTGTCGACCGAAGGGCCCGTAAACTCATAAGTGACGACAAACTTACTTCTTTGAGACTGCAAAGTCTCTAACATCGTCGAAATGTTGCTAGTGTATCGGTTTTTTACAGATTGCACTTTGGAGAGTGTGCGAATGCTCTTTTTCAGCTGATCGAACCTTCCCCCTTTCTCCACTGGTCGCAGACGCAGACAGAAGTTTCACCCGTTTGTGGTTAGCGTGCCGAAGAGCCGAACTAAACGGTTCGATAGCTTATTTTTGGTTCGTGTTGCCAAAGAGTGGAACGATTTGCCTGCGTCTGTTTTTCCAGACAAATGTAACTTTCAAATTCAAATTCAAATTCAAATTCAAATATTTATTTCTCAACATTGACAATTACTTGTTCTTATTGACGTCAAATGAAACATGATTCTACCACCAGTTCGAAAAAAAACCTTCGTGAAGAAGAACTGGCAAGAAACTTCACGGGTATATTTTTTTTTTCAAAATAAATTTACAGAGTCTCTTTATGTCTATACAAAATTATTCTTTTCTGCATCTGTTAGCTCGGCAAGTCTCCCTCCCCCCAAGTATCCAAACGACGAACACCCTCAAACGGCACCCGTTCACGAGTTAACGCGGGATCCAGCCATCGCCCTCCTCAACCATATTAGAGGGAAGTGAACGACCCGTAACCCTGGAGCTTTCAAATGTAGTGTGAATAGGTACCTCTTGGACAGGCGTGTATGATCCTCTTCTTTAACATCACTTTCCATCAGGTGAGATGGAAGACAAACGCCTGCTAATTATTAATTTAAAAAAAAAATGAATCCCCAGATAAACACACCAACTTTATGGACCGAAAGGAAGTACAGCTTGTGTTATGGAATACCAACTGATGATAATTTATGAGCGTGACTGAAAGGGAACTACACATATGAATGCTCTGGCATGAATTCGAACCTGGGACCTCCAGCGTGTGAGTCAGGGCTACTAGCAATGACGTCACACGGCTGACATGTGACATTACAACAAGGTATTCTGTGCATAAGCGATCAAGAACACTAAATAAAAATAAATAAATGATTATGATCTGATAAGAACCTTTTTTCTACTATAATATCTTGTATCATATAAACAAATACTAATAAATCGACTATCCCAAATCGGGCCTATCATCGCCATTATCTTTCGTTAAATATTATCTTACCTAACTAGTACTATAAATGCTAAACTGACTTTGTTAGTTTAATTTTTACTTATTTTGATTTTCACGCCATTACTACTCAATCGATCAACATACCAGTTTGCATATACATGATGTCAGGGTTGTAAAAACAGACGAAGGGTAGTTTTTAACCAGGGAAAAGGTACCACACCCGATATACGTTTTAATACCTAATACAATATATACCCAACTTTGTGCTGGTACTATCGGAAAAGGCTCAGATTCGTAAGCGAATCCTCTGCAGAGTTGTCGCTCCTTAGTATGCGGAGGACGTAGTCTTAGTATGGTAAGGACTGAACAACGCGCAAGCGATTCTCGCCTTAACCTGCGCCGAGTTCCCTAATATGTAGAATCGCTGTAAAGTAAGAAGATTCACTCGCTTATATGTTTTACGTAAATTACATTTTTTATTCCAATAGACCAACTGACATTTCTACTCTACATGTATCATGCGCAAGGATTTTATGAACTGTAATAATATATGGCGCTCGGTGCAGTTTAATGCCGAATTGCTGAGGTATGTTGAAATATTTCAAATAGCGCTGAACCTATCTAACTGAAACATAATACATGCGTATTATGCAAATCAATTCCACATGTGAGTGGAACAGATCTAATGAGATTCCTCCCTACTCGATTCCGTAATCTCGTTTCAAATATGTACACAATGGTGTTTCCACAATAAAAAATATACGAAACTTTCAAAGGTCTTAAAATGACCTGATTTTAAATAAATAAGTTTGCAAATCAAACAAATATGAAATCTTTTTTATTTCATGTCGTATTCATGTTTGAACAAAACTACATATTTCAATATTTATTTTTAGTGGACATTTGGTTTTAAGCTCTAGCAAGGTTACTATCGCTGTAGAGGTCTGCAGCGGTTTCAGCCTTGCTGCTAACTTCCGACCGTGGTCAACTAAATCTTATAAAAAATTGATCTCTCCGCACTTCTCAATTTCATTCGAATGCTCTCTTGTTGTGTATTGTTGGTTATTGCGTGTTGCAAAAGTTAAATTTTTAAGTGGTTTTTTTAATTGCCATTCATTGATGTGTCCATTGATAATAAAGTTAAGCTTATATTTCTTATACATGTTATGCAATCTTTAATTGTATTTTATTGTGTCGAGACGGTTTTGAAGCCTAAACCAGAAACCCTCCTTATGATTTACTATGGAATAACGTACTAGAATTGTCTAGAGATGAGTGGGGCACGCGGGAGGTGGTTGAGGAGGTGGACAGATTCAACATTTTGCGGTCCTATAAGTATTCAGTACTGCAACGTTTGCTTGTGCCGTATTTATTAAAAGAGGTTATTGCACAAACAAACTTGCCGACATTTATGACTGGCAACTTATAAGTCTGTCAATATTTGATTTTATTTGTAAAATGTAAAATATATATAATATGGAAGATTGTTCCATGGCATCCCTTGAGGGGATTTCCTTGACGGAATTCCTTAGAGAATTCTATTGCGGGCTTCGTCCCCAAAAATAGTCTAATAATTATTCTTGTATATTATCTTATAAATAGATTCATTTTAAATAAAAGTGAATTAAGTGATTATTTGTGTTTCTTTCCTATTAGTTAGGAAGACCTCCCTAGGTTAGATTAGGTCCATCCCGGGTACCGAACCCCGAGATGGTGGAGGCGCCGCGCGCAGTGTAGTGTTTTGTGTTTTATTTCAGCTATATACGCCACTGAGTATAGCGGAAAGAAAATTTTAGAAGGCAAGAGCCGTCTGAATACCAAGAATAAAGGAAAGACTAGAAGGTGATTCATCCGACGGGCGAGGAAGGAATTTCCCAAAATTCAACCGGCGTCAGTGGGACAGCTTGAGATATTGTTGATGCCGATTGATCAAGACAATGTTATAAGAAGGTAATTTAAGATTTCTATTATTTGCTTATCATCGAAGGTATGATAGTGCAGCTGAATGGGGCGAAATTCTGCGCTGATTTGGTTTAAACTGTGTCTATTGGTAATTATCGATAGCGGAGAAGGATAGACACGAAACAGCAATCATCACACCGTCTGGATTATACGAGTTTAACGTATTATCATTTGGATTTAAATCGTGTAGGACAATTGGTTTCGTTACATTGTCCAGAAAGAATATCGGGTGGAAGTCGAAAGCTTGGTCGACCATATGAAGGTTTATTTCGAGTATTGCGATATATAGGATGTGACAATTATCTTGTAAAAAAAATAAATAAAATAACCAAGAATTGATTGTGCATGTGAATAGATTGGAACCATATAATGTTCGATAGAATGGAATTAATGATGAAATTGTGTCTGTGTTTATATATGTAAAATGGTGTTTTTGTATATACATTTATTTCTTGAAATATTATATTATTATAATTTCTTTATTCTTAGAATTAATAGAGTAAAAGTACATTTAGGTGTACAAATATGTATACTTATCGTTCATTTGTAGATATGCAACGGTTAGAATTTCGTTGGGGTTTTAGAATAATATAAGAAACTAATATTTTTTTTTCTCAAATTCTATGTACACTTCACAACGCAATGCTCCGAGATGATATACCCTGCAAAGCCGATCCAAACAGCATCACCAAAAAGGAGATGCAATGGATGGACGATGCAGATAAAAGAAAATAAGGAAAAGGTTTTTATATATTATATATTGAGATAAGAGGGTATTTTATTTAATAATTTAATAAATTAATTTTAAATACCCGAAAAGAAACCTCTAAGGGGCGGCAGGTACACGCGGCACGTATTTACCGCGCTGCATTTTATTTACGAATCATAAATATACGTGTAGTGCCAATGCTCTAAAGAAGTCAATTTTCAAAGACTAAAATAACACTATAGATAATGTGCACGTTTAATTTGAGCCACGCCTAATAATCTCCATAAGAGAGAATGTGATAGCCGATTTAGCTATGCGGCCAAAGTTTACGAATATATATAATATTGTGATATTGATGTCTGTGGGTCAACACGCGGATGTAGAATAGGATCCTCAGTGGGATTAAATAATAAAAGGGTTGTGATGGAATAGGTAATGTATTTTAAACGTTATTGGTATAGAATTTTGTCAGGTGTATTACGGTGCATTTTGAAAAAGTTCTCTACATTGCGTTGTGAAATATTAAATCCATTAATTTATAGATATCATTCTGGGTTAAGTAAAATACTTTGGATCCAATTTTATGATCTATTCATAGGTAAGTTTGTCCGGTAATAGTTAGGCAGGTAAAATCTTAATATTTAGGTAGGTAATGTTTAAATTTTCGAAAGTTACAAACTTTCAAATAAACTTTTAATCATTCAGAAAAGTTTAAAGTTAATATGACAGTTCATGTCAAATGTGTTTGTTTTGTCAACTGAATGATAATGTTTGATAATATAATTTGATTAATTTAGTATTAATTTTAATATAAATGGGATTAATTAAATTTACTTTTATTGGGATATTAATATATTTATTATTTATCAGTTAATTATAATTATAATTTGATTGTATTCAATGGGTTATTTTAACAATTGTTGATTAATTTAATAATAAATATTGGTTATTTGAATTTGCATATGATTGGGTAACGTAAATAATTAATATGGGGTTGTTGATTATATTCATGAATTGTATGAGAAATTATAATAATTTAAACTGTTTTATTTAGATATTAATTAACCAGCCGGGATCTTGGCTGATTTTCATCAGGTTTTGTGGCTAAGGCTCTATTGATGGAGAATAAATACTATAAGATCATTTTTGGTGTAATAAGATGTTGTAATTTAAACATGATCAAGTGTGTATATTCCTATCGGTAGGGGGCTCATCTGAGAGTAATCCCGATTAATGTATATGGTCCTGATTTAAGTAGGGTCGTTATTTAAGAATGAAATGTATATAGGAATTTATTTAATCAGCTTCACTAATTAAATAAATTAAACAAGAGGGGCGATTGCAACGTTTGCTTGTGCCGTATTTATTAAAAGAGGTTATTGCACAAACAAACTTGCCGACATTTATGACTGGCAACTTATAAGTCTGTCAATATTTGATTTTATTTGTAAAATGTAAAATATATATAATATGGAAGATTGTTCAATGGCATCCCTTGAGGGGATTTCCTTGACGGAATTCCTTAGAGAATTCTATTGCGGGCTTCGTCCCCAAAAATAGTCTAATAATTATTCTTGTATTTTATCTTATAAATAGATTCATTTTAAATAAAAGTGAATTAAGTGATTATTTGTGTTTCTTTCCTATTAGTTAGGAAGACCTCCCTAGGTTAGATTAGGTCCATCCCGGGTACCGAACCCCGAGAGTACCTAATCTATGTGACTGTTTCGCATGCTCACTTTTTGCTATCAAACACAATTTCAAACCATTTTAAAAAACTTATCACTTTCACTGATTTTATTTTTTCGATCGGCAGTCTTTGTTATTTGTTTATTTCACATTCATAAAATCCACAGATCTTAATTTATATACGAACAGTAAGACTTTTAAATTAAATCCTACATCCAATAACGGATTTACATTATATTTAAATATCCACATAGAGAGCAATTAATGAGTTAAAAAAAAATTGTTAAACACCTACAGTCCATTCTATTTTGAACGCCGTAATAATCATGTTTACGTGGTTGTGCTACGTTTAAAGGGAAGGACCAGCTAGTGTAATTATTGGAACAAAGACAACTCCAATTTACGACTACGGTCGGCAAAGCATCGTTCAAAAAATTATAAAAAAAAAACAATTTTAATGAAAGGTAGATTTGATATGTTCCCTTAAGAGAACGAGAAGTTAGTCAAAGGATGAAGCGGGTTGTAGGACTGTTGGTTAACAAACCGAACTGTATTTAAAAAAATCGGGTACATTTTTCTGAATTTGTATAAAAAAGCTACAAAAGTATTGGGTATGTGAAGCAAGAAAATTAAAAATATGCGAAATGAAGATTTTTACGTCTAAAATTTTTAAGTAATTTTGTTTTGGGAAAATATTATGCTTATTTCTTTTATTGATAATTTTACACACGAGGAATGAAAACATTTAAACCATTTGCGGTTTTTTGCTTTTATTTCAGTATCACAGCCGTATGACAAGTTCTAATACCCAATGACATAATAATATGTCTAATAATTATATTTATTTATTTATTAATAATATATTTGATTGATTTCGACATAGCTTTTTTGTTGACATGTCTTGAAAGCAATGTTTTAATTTTTATGAATTCTTTTATTATACTTATATTTGAAATTGGCGGAAATAGTTACTGTGACAAGAGCTGATTGCCATAAAGCACAAAGTAATAATAATAATATATATTTGGTTTATCTAAGACTTCATAGTTTAGTGATAGATAGGTATATATTTTTTCTACTTTTCGTTATACTTAAGTTGGCAAACAAGCTCCACTTACTATGCTTATGGATGAAATGAAATTGTTACTTTGGCCACATTTGACACTTAACATCTTGCTCTGCAAGGAATAATTGTACAAGAAGGCTCTTTTAAATGTTCTTAGCATCTCGTTTCATAATACTCACAGCGTGGGAGATTGCGAATAAATAAACGGTGGGATCACGCGCTTTTGTAAAACTAGGAGCGTCTGTAAAGTGACATAGTGCTTGGTGAAAGAAAACTGTCAAAAGAATGTTCGAGCGTTCAAAGTGGAAGTTGTCGAACCTGAATCACGTGATTATATTTCGTCGCTTCATTCTTCAGATAGTATATAATTAAACAGGGAGTCCTTTTAAGGTACAAGGTAACTTCACACAGTTTTAGAGTATGTCATTTGACTTATTCAAAAAACTTTACGTCTTTTACTTGATCAACCCCGGTCCTGGCCAGTCTTCATTCTTTTTTCGTGCGTGGTAACAAGCACTCGTCTTATACCAACCAGGAACTTAACAGTTTAATATTAATATGTTGTAAAAGTTGTACTAAAAATGTACTAAAAGTTTGAAAATTAGAACAAAAAATACAGAATAAACGAAAGCGACTCGTTATTTCTTCCGATGAGGTAGCCATTTTATGTTTTTCCACAAGTGATCGCGTGTATCTATAAACTAAAATTTCGTTTTATCATAAAGATGCAGAAATTCGTGTTATGTATAATAGATATATCACGTTATCCGCATAAATTCCTGGTAGTCTTCTACCAGATGTTTTTTATTATAAACAAAAATTTCGCTTTGTCGAAAAGATGCAGAATATACGTGTAATCTATAATAGATATCTGCAAAAAATTCCTGGAAGTCTTCTTCTACCTGATGTTTGTTATTATAAACTATAATTTCGCTTGGTCGAAAAGATGCAGAAAATAAGTGTAATCTATAATAGATATATCACGTTATCCGCATAAATTACTGGTAGTCTTCTACCTGATGTTTCCTATTCCGATTGATGCTGTATAGTACTCGTATTGTTATTTTTGACTATATTTTTTCAATAATGTTTAAATATTATAGAAAATGCGTGTAGTCTGAAAGAGATTTAACACGATGTCTGTATTACGTAATATTCTATTATTTCTATTTTTTTCAAATCTGAACCCAGTGGACGAATCTCTGGCTAGCCATTTCGGTTACCGCAATACCTGAGTCCTCTATGTAGACCCTCCCTAATCTGGAACCGTTGACCTCCGAGAATGAACCGGGCCAATCGGGAGAATTATTTCCGACATGGTTCCAGAGATTCTTTCTAACCTCGGGGCTTAAGGGGCTCCAGTTATGGAATAACCGCTATAAATATTATATTGTAGTATTAGGAAGTTATTATAGTTATTATAAGTTATTATAGTAATAAGGGGGATGAACTTACTTCTTGAAAAAGAAGATAATGAAGTGTTAAAAAAAAGTGTTTAAAAAATAATACTAATAATAATAAAAAAGTACACCGAAGCTATCTAAGTAAGTACTTCCCAAACATCGACAGGCAACCGGTCAACCCAGTCGGAAAACTGGGTAGGACCTCCTCGTTACCCGTCAAACAGGGGGGGTGACATCAATGGAAAGTGCCAGTGCCTCCACTTCGGCTTCCACATTTGAATTCGGCGTTTCACCATACCAAATAATGAAACGATTTGAAAATTGATGAAAAATAATGATGATAATTTTAATTCCATTTCATGATAAAATTACACCAGTATTTACTCCCAAACATATTTTGTCGCATAGTGAAAAACGAAATATGATAATAGCAATTAATAAATTGTTTCTCTTAGAGGCTATAAAACCTCGTTATACCTCAAGTGACCAGTTTATGTCAAACAAATATAATAAATATTTTTGGCGCCGAAACTCAACGGCGAAAAACGGTTCGTAAGAAACAAAAAAAAAAAATATTAATAAATAAAATTATACAACTTTGTAGAAAAAATACACTTTTTTAATGGAATCTTATAAAACAGCTTCTAAATTAATTCCCCATAACGGTTTCTTTGCTAACATAGATATGAAAGATCATACCTACCCGTACTTATATTTGTTAATTACAAAAAATACCTATGTTTTGAATTTCAAGAAAACGATATGTTTGAGCCAATCACGAACGAGTTTACGGCCATACCGTATGGATTATCCGTTGCTCCGAGGGTATTTACAAAAATTATGCGCGAAGTTATGAGTCACTTGTTGTGAATTTATATCACATATTTCATCTGATATATACATATGCTTTCAGAACAGACTGGGGCGTAGTATTCCAAAACAATAAATTTTATTGTGAAAAAGAATACCATATCAATTACCTAGAATTACTAGCCGTTTCCTTAGGCTTCAAAACTTCAGCCGGGGAAGAAAGAAATTGTGCAATATTAGTACGAATTGATAATACCACCGCTATTAGTTACATCAATAGGATGGGTAGTATTCAATTGCCACATTAATATACTCTAAGTATACACAGTTGGCTATGGCATTTGGCGAGGAACGTAATTTATGGATTTTTGCTTTAATGTTTGTTTGCAAATGTGACGCATTTGTAACTAGGTATCCTGAACCGGATGAAGTCACAGTCGATGCGTTTACGATTAATTGGGCCTCTGCGTATTTTTAACAATTTCCTCCATTTTCCCTTGTCTTAAAATGTGTAAGAAAAATAATTGATTTGAACTGACACAAAAGATTTAATTAACTCCCATAACAGCGCCAAAGAAAAGCTGTCCAGCCTTACCCTGGGTGCCGCGAGACGCTCCGGGCGGAGTTCGCGCGGCGCAGCTGTCCGCCAGAGACCCTGACGTTAATGCTCGCTTCTCTGGCATCCATGAGTATTTGTCAGTACAACAACACGTTGAGGTCATGGTGTGAGTTTTGTACGTTACGTAATACTTATATGTTCAAAAACCTGTTTTACCTTGAGTTCCAAAACGAAGCCAGAAGGTCAATCCACCCCCAAAAGTGCATTAACTAATTGCGTATGAGCGATAAGAAGTTAGAACAATCGCAAAACCCACGGACCAATGATGGGTCTGTCTAAAAAACTAGGTAAAACAGAATTGCATTTTCCGCCCCTTTTTGAAGTAATGGTTCTTTGGTTTCGTAGGAAGAAGCTTAATTAATTTAGTAAAAAGCCTTTTGGTATTTAAGAATAAGGAAAGAATTTCACACATGTTGATTTGCAACACAAGTTTAAGTGATAGTAAGTCTCTTTCTTCATTAAGATCTTGTCTTTCTATTTTAACCGCCGTAGTAACCGCATCTACGTGGTTGTGTCCTGGATAAGGGAAGGAACAGCTGGTGTAATTACAAGACCAAGGGCACTTCCAACTTGAGCTTACAGTCGGCAATGCACCATTAATTGGTAATCAAGAAATAACAACTAAAAAATTATGAATCGGCAGGCGTTTGTCACGCGTGACCTGGTGGAGGGTGATGGTGACAACTACAAAGACCAAAAGCTAGACGTCTCTTAAAGCCCTCTTTAAAAAGATTGACGATTTTCTTTGTGTCGGATGCTAATCCCCGAGATGGTTTCATTTGTTTCATTAATACCCGACCAAGCCAACTATACACAACTGTCAAACGTGACGTGATTAATTTGGGATCCGAATAGCCAAACCTATGATAATTTAATTCAATATTAGATATGGATATGACATTTTCTTGTTTTATTTAATAAATGTGAAAGGGTTGTAAATGATGAAATCCCCTTGCGTCTATTTGTTTTGGCCGAATTTTTAAATTTTGCTTAAACTTTTAGTATTTTCTTCTCTTTCCTAATATTAATTTCTTTTTGGATCAGAAGAAAAAATAACGAACAATTAACTTTATAATTTTAACAATTGGCTAAATGGCTTTCCAAATTGTTTGTTATCTATTTAAATTCATTCTTGATTCATTTTTTCTTGATAATAATTTGATTAAGTTTCAGTACTTCGTAAATTAAGATTCTTTGTCTTACTTTTAATAAAAGGTTATTTTTTCTTAAATGTTAATTTGCTTGGCAAACCATTTGAAAGCAGTCAATGAACCTTCGATTTTAAATGAATTACTAATATTCTCGCTTATGTTTAAATTGAATTGTTTAGTATTTTGTGACTTCAGTGAACTGAGATTAACAAGCTTACGACGGCATAAATATTAAAAATAATGTAAGCAGTTTGATATTTCTGCGTCGGCGTGTGTAATAGCGCTACCCGATATTCAAGCCAGCATTAATCGGGTCTGCCGGGCGGCAAATTATGTGTAGATGTTCAGGAAAAATGACATGCGGCCAAAAGCCGTTTGGATTTTGGCGAGACGATCCAAACGTTTAGACCAGCATAAAGCCTGAATGGAGTACCCGGTCGGTATGAGCCGAATACACTTAGTAATTGCTTCAGGTATACCTTTTCGCTTTATGTGGCTAGTGCCGCAAGTTCGCAAAATTTTATTTGTACAACAGTTGCAACATAACAAATAACAGAGTACCTGCCTAATCGTAGTTTGAACTTTAATAATAGAAAGAATATTAATAAAATTGATGTACAAGGGTCATACTAGAGAGTAGGTATTTACTGTAACAGCTTATAATTTTCTTTTTATATGCACATACATCTTTATTCTAAAAACTAGTTCAAAAATCACAATCAAAATCACACGTTCATCACAAAAATATGCTTGAGGTTTTTATACTTCATTTTTAATTCCACAGCCTAATATATGGAGATAACTTTTCATTATTTTGTTGTCATTATATTGAATTGACGGAGGACCTACGTAGGGCGTTCAATGTATTCTCGGTATCATGGTGATAAGTAACTATGAGGGTAATTTGAAAATGTCATTAAGCTAAGACAATATCTGAAGGTAATAGTACAAAAAATCTAACAAATATCAGCACTAGTACTCTAGCAGTGTTATGCTCATAGCAGGAATGACGGGCCGACAATGTTGACGAAAATTTAGCACCGTGCTGTAATTAAATTCCTCACAAAGCGAGGAAAAACTCAAAAATTATCCACAAAGAAATGGTAGCAGTTTATCGAGAATCTGCTCCTTCATGATCAGCAGTTCAAAAGTGGTCAAGTGAATTTAAAAGAGGCAGGGAAAGCATTGAAGACGACCCCTTTGTAGGAGGGCCAGTGGGTGCCACGACAGAGGAAAACGTGAAGAAAGTAGAGAAAATGGTTTTTGAAGTTGCCCGTATAAAAATCAAAATGTTAGCAAAGATGAAAAACCTATCTAATGGGACCATTCACACCATCCTCCATGACCATCTTCATAAACAGGAGTCGATGCTGTGGCACAAAAAGGGAGCAGAGCCTTCAAAGAAGTTTAAAGTCTCTCCGTCGGCTGGGAAACTCATGGCTACAGTGTTTTGGGACTCGAAAGAAATTTTGCTTCTCGAGTAGGTAAAAAAGGTCAAAGTATAACGGCATCATCATATGTTAATAGTTTACTTAATTTAAAGGAAGAAATTGAAGAAAAAGACGCGGGAAATTGAACGCAGGCGCGTTGCTTCTTCAAGACAACGCGCCGGGTTTGAAGAAATAAGTCAGCAATTACTGCTCATTTTTCAGAAAAGGGAGAAAAATGTTCTTTAGGAGGTATAGAAAAGTTAATTTATAGAAGTAATACATATATTGAGGTTATGGGAGACTATATAAAAAAATAAAATTATTTTAGATTTTTTCTCCTTTTCCTTCATGCCATACCGAGAATACATTGAACGCCCCTCGTAGTAACACCAAAACTACGCAGTTATCGAGGCCCTCTCTATAGCAAAAACTATGGACAAAAGCTATTTTTCGTACAGTGAGTATATGATGAAACATTACATAGTAAGTTTGAGTTACACTATCCCGGCCATAGTGTTTCAAAAATGTTATTATTATTTATGGGTCAGCAACAAATAAACTTCAAACATTCGTTAAGACAACGAAGTAAACCTATCTTGAGTAATGAATATTTTTTGTTTGTAAGTTTAATAGATATGCAATAGCTGTATTGTTTCCTGAAATAATACGATCAACGTAGTACGTAGTTTAGCAATAAGGATCCAACCCACAAAAAAGTCAAAAATGCGCCTCGATCAATTGGTGTGGTAACCACACCAATTGATCGACCGTTGATCAACGTCGACCGGTTTTTTTTTGGGTTGGTTGTGGGTTGGATCCTTATTGCTAAACTACGTCCGTATATGGGTCCAGAGGACTTCGTTACCATGGCAACGATGGATAGAATCGTCTAAGACTTATCTCAGCTGGTCACATAGTCAATGAACTAGTGACGCTTTTATGTACTGTACAGTGATAAAATCGCTTTTTACAAGGTTGGAGTCACATGTCACAGCCTATGAATGTATAAAACATACTCTACGAGCAGAAGGAAGATTACCAAGCCTAGTGAAATGTAAAATGCCTTAAAGCCATGTGTATTTACTAATTTTATAATTGATTAACTCTGCGTATATAATTAATTTAACATTAAAAAATCGCTAAGAAGTACTTACGTTATGAAGCTAAGGTATCCGGACTTTGTTAACGATTCTCACGTCTCCTCGTAGCTATATTCTCAATAAATTATCAACCCTCGAAAATCGACAGACCTCACACATATTCCCTTACAGACACGTGTTCCGTAAGGCTGGGATTCCAATGTGAAGAGGTGAAATGTATTGACATGTGTTAAAGAGTGGAATCCAGATTCTTATAACATGTAAAAAACAGTATTATTGCTAAGTACTTAAGGCCTTATATGGTATATTGTACATTATTTACAATTATATTGCTTTTTTATTAGTTCAGTCTGAAATCATAATTGAAGCGGGTAATTATAAAACTAAGATGGAACAATAATCTGCGGTTCAAGCTTCATGTGGTGCAAGCATACAGTTTTCTTCTGTAATGATATTGGAGTAGCTGTTTTGCACGAGGTATGATGTGGTTTCCAGCTTGTTTTGTGATAAAGTAAAGCCATCATTTTACTTCGGGATACTGTATCTTACTACAGATGATAATGAAAGTAGTCCAGTAGTTTGGTAGTTCGTCGACTGCAAATAAACTATGAAATCTTGCTACATTACTTTATGTACAATATTACGGCGTTAACTCGTATCGTGTCGTGCCGTCTCAAAGTCCGGTAGGTCCTTAGTAACTTCACTCAAATAATGCATCATCTCAAGAAGCGAGACAGCTACTGTATTCTGGACCGAAACTGTATATCTGTCTTGCTCTTACCCAATCACAAAACAATGCGTACGCTTAATATACTATTTCCATTTTTTGTTTATTTTCTCGAAGACAGCTCCTGTGTAACCTTGTGCGAGCGTTTTTTTTAAATTATGTATGCATTATTTTATAAAAATATGACGTTTACACACGTTCAAGGTTATATAATACCAGAGTCGGAGAAACTGATAGGGATGGAGCTATTGGATGGAGCTAGAGAGCATTATATCAAATTAGAACTGTCATCGAGAAAATAAAGAAATGGAAATAGTATAAGGTAAGTAAGGTATAAAAGCTCTGCTCTGTTCCGTAGAGCGATACCTTGAGCGAGGAAACTTCAAAAATCTCTCTACACATATACCTAAATTTCTACCATTTCTCCAAGAACCCCTAACTCATAGTCATCATTGGGTGTAACCGAGCACGTCTCCTACATACCGTATGTTATGTAAGATCAAGATTCCGATGTCGACTGCAGGAATTTATTGATTGTGATAATGGCTTAAATTGACTTTCGCACAGACGTTAGCAATAAAGGCTGTACCCCTTCGATTAAATTTGAATTTGAATTTGAATTTTGCCGACTACATGAAAAGAACCGAGAAGTTAATACGCGACACGAGTACAAACAAACTTTATACCGTCTTCCTCACGCACCTCGTTATTACAGTATTCTGTCTCATTCTCAGTTTCGTTAACTTACATTTTCAACAATGTGTTATAATACTTGAGTTTGTGTGGGTACCATATCATTTGCTCAAGTGCATCAGGTAACAACGTCACGTGCTATCTTCCTGTACCCATGGCATGTTTTGAAAGGTCTGGGAATGAATCATGTCGAATTGCAAATAATAGAGGTAGTAGGTTATTTGACAGATATTGTTTTATGACATATTTAAATAATTGATCAACAGTACAGAAATATTACAGAAGTAACAGTGTGTTTACATTCAAATGTGTTTGAGGAGTTGCTGCGAGTTGCCGAAAAACGCTCCACACAAAATGGTACCGAGTTGTGACGCCACAATGTGTAAAACTAAAAATTGTATGAGCGTTTGGATAAAATATATAATAGCTACGTAGATACTGTGTTTACATGCATACTGTCATTAAAAAAAATATTATGTTTGATGTCAGGAAGCTATTAATATTAAAAAAAATTCATATTTTATAGTAAGTTTTTTGCGTCTATTTTAAGTTTTCCAATCCATATAATTCGATATTGAAATCCAAAATGTTATTTTTCAAAACATTTTTTTGCTCAAAATAACTAACATTTTCTAAATAAATGATAAAAACTTGCAATTTAACTTTACCTTGCAAATGGTATAAATACCCAATGTATATAAATGTATGTATATAAATACCCATTCATGTATAAATAATAAATATATAATATAATAATAAATAATAAATAAAATCCCCAGACAAACACACAAACTGTATAACTCCAAAGTAAGCACAAGAGCTTTTGTTATGGATGATACAGCGAACAAAATAAACATACAAATTTAAATTTAAACAACCATGACCCAAGAACAAACAATTATGTTCTTGGGTCATGGTGGTTCTTGGGTCATGTTTCATCTATCTTGCGCTATGGTTTAATTTTATGGGGAAATTTTGTAGACATCCAGAAAGTATTTTTATGTCAGAAGAAATGAGCACTTTGTAGAGCAGATTTCAGAGATCCGTGCAGGCCTCTTTTTGCTGTTTCAAAGTTACTCACTTTGCCGAGTTTGTACATACTCAAAATGTTATTGTTTTTAAAAAACATAAAGAATATTTCAAGGAACTTGGTAATGTCATGATTTTAAGAACTAGAAATAAAGACATTTTGAGTAAAAAACTGTATATGTCGCCTAGAAAATTAACATTATTTAATAGAAATGTTTATTGTGTGGCTATCGATATATATATATATATATATAATAAGTTGCCCTTTAATTATAAAAACTTAAATTTTAATGTCTATAAACCAAAAAAAAAAAACGAAAAATATACGACTTATTGATGCAACAATGTTACTACATAATTGATGAATATTTTAAAGAATCTATATGTATAAGTTTAGGAATCATAATGTTTTGTAATATTTTGTAACATTTAAATATCAATATTTCTAAATACTATTTTGATATTATTTAAGAATAGGTTTTTAGATAGTAAATCATTTTATAATTAGCTTCTTATAAATATTTGCACGCTGTTTAACAGTAAAAAATGTAGAACTGTCAATTTTAATTAAGAACTATTTGTACACATTTTTATGCAAATAAATTCATTTGATTTGATTTGATCACATCAAATGAATACACACATCACACAAATGAATGAAACAATGAATTAAAAGCCCCGGCCAGGACTCTAACCTGGACCTCCGGCGCTTTAGGCAGTGGTACTAACCACTACGCTACTCTGTCATATGTTGAAAACGAAATGTCGTACGTAAAATTTGTATAATATCAGTAAATAATTCCAAAAAAAAAAACGACGTGACACGGTAGAAAATCAACAAATACCAATAACAATAATACGTTTATCTTAAAATTAGAATATCATCTGTTATTTGTTGCGTTTATCTAAATTATTCCTTTGATACCTGAACTATGCAATAAGCAGATAAATACATCATTGATAAAAAAAGAAACACAAATTAAAAAGCAACCGACTGTCAAGAAACAGCATCCATAACTTATGAACAGCAATACCGATTTACAGACCCGATCTGCGTCCGGACCCGTTCGGACGTGTTGAAGGTCGCTCCCGGCTGCCGAGTCACGATTGTTGTCTCACGACTTCTCTCGTATCAATACTCAAACGCCACTCTCAGATCCGTTCTGCGTCCGGCCCCGCTCGGACGTGTTCGCGGTCGCTCCAGCAGTTGAGTCACGATTGTCGTCTCTCACGACGACAACTCGTTCGCAATACTCATACGCTGTTAGCCTCTTTAGGGCTTACGCTGCGGCCGGTTTCGATCGGCTGCAAGTAAGTCGGTCTCTTGCACAGCAACAACAGAGCTGAGATTACCGCGGTCGATTAAATTCGATAGTGGTTCGCGAGGCTCGGGCTGTTTTTCTGGCTGCGTACTTGACGCTTGGCGCTTGCTACGTAGTCAGAGACTCGCTCTGCGGCCGGCCCCTGGCCGGTCGTAACGTAGTCAATCCCGCACTCTGTGCACCCCTCGCATTAAAAACCTCACCTCGGTGAGTGCAGCAACAACAGGGTTGAGCTTACTGCGGTCGATTAAATTCGATAGTGGTTTGCAAGACTCGGGCTGTCTTTCTGGCTGCGTACTTGACGCTTGGCACCTGTACGTAGTCAGAGACTCGCTCTGCGGCCGGCTCCGGCCGGTCGTAACGTAGTCAATCCCGCACTTTTAGTGCAACCCAACTTCGTCAGGTCTATGGCCGGTTTTTGTCGTCAATTTATTGGCGACACACTCCGTAGTAGACTCGCGTTTGATCAGGTGGATACTTAACGGTGACAACTATGCCTGATAGCGTTGCCCCGGTGGGCTTCCAAGGCCCTTCAGGCCAAGGAAAAACCGGCTGACCCGATCCCATTGCACTTGGGCCTTTCCCAGGGTGACGGTACAGTGCTGTCCGAGCTAGGGGCACCACTTCGCGTCGCCCCCGCCCCCCTACCGCGGGTAGGGAGGTTTAGGTGCTAGGTTTGCTAGGGAACCTAGGCATTCTTATATATTTATATATTATATATCGTAGGACCAAGCCCTCCAATGGACCAGCAAAGCTTGGTAAACTTTGCTAGGTCGTTCGCCCAGGCGCTCGTTGCGTCGGGCGTCAGCATATCAGATGACATACTAACGCAGGCCTTACAGGCAACTATCGCGTCCCCGGCCCCTCAGGCCTCAACCCCGGCTCTTCAGGCCACCAAAGTTCAGACCCCTCAGGTCCACAGCTCTCCCGCGTCTCCTGCCTCGTCCGAGATGGACTGCCAATCGGTCGCATCCTCTCACGCGTCGCGTCGTAAGCGTACCGTTCCCGGGAGCGACTCCGAACCCGCGTCTGATACATCGTCAGATGCCGTCACCTTAACCGGCTCTCCTGAGCCCGCGTTTCAACTTGTCGCCAAGCGCTCCAAGAAGCGCTCGAAGAAAGCTTCGGTATCTTCAATACCCGAGCCCTCCCCGGTGTCTTCAACACCAGCCCCCGCGCCGTTAAAATTGCTCGTAGTAACCGCGTCTCCGTCGGTCCCATCGAAGCCAGCGACGCGCTGCGCTCCCGTCCCGCCGAAGCCTCAGCTCCCTCCGCCAGTATTCCTCCGTGAAAAAGCGCGCTGGACCGCGGTCTCCAACTTGTGCAAAGAGCACAAAATTAATTACTTAAAAGCCGCCAACGCCGGCGATACAATCAAAATACAGATAGCGACCGTCGACGACTTCCAGTCTTTCACTAGGCTTCTGTCGATCAATCAAATCGCGTATCACACCTACGCCCTCCCGGAGGAGCGTAAGATCCGCGCAGTACTACGGGGCGTCCCGTTTGAACTCAGTAATGAAGATATTCTCGAGGACCTTAAGTCTCAGGATTTCCCGGCCATAGCAGTGCACAAGATGCACTCCAACCGCGGTAGGCGATTTCCCTTAGCTCTTGTAATCCTTACCAATACTCCCAACTCGAAAGAGATTTTCAGAGAGGCTCGCACAATTTGCGGACTCTCGAACATCTCCGTCGAGCGTCCCAACCCCCGTGGTCACCCTGGGCAGTGCCACCGCTGCCAGCTATATGGCCACGCAGCGGCTAACTGCTCAGCTCCCCCCAGGTGCGTCAAGTGCCTGGATCCTCATATCACTAAGGAGTGCACTCGCACTCCCGAATCCACTTCCCCCCCTGCCTGTGTGCTGTGCGGCCAGTCCGGCCACACAGCTAACTACAGGGGTTGCCCACGCACTCCGCGCTCCACCGTCAAGAGGGTCGCGCCTAAACCGGCGCCGCCGCTCACTCCCGCTAACTTCCCGCCGCTGCGCAACCGGGGTCCCCCGGAAGCAAAGCCCGTTCAGCCGACGCCTACTCAGGCTCTGTCTTGGAGGCAGCGTCTGGCCGTCCCGCCTGCACCTTCCCGACCCATCCCAGCTCCCGTAGCTTCCGTAGGGCCGCGTCCCGCTCCGTCATCCGCACCTCAGTCATCGTTGGCTGAGGACATGAAGACCGTGTTCGACGTCATTCAAAACGTAGACATTAATGAAATTTCCATACTCGCACGCAAACTGCGAGCCGCCCACTCTCCTAAAGAGCGTTTATTCGCGTTAGCCGAGCATCACTCGCTCCTAAGTTCGTTGTAAATTCTTTATTTTTGTATAAATTCGTAAATAAGTAAATTATAATGTCTAGACCCGCGAATCCCGCGTCCTGTCGTATCAAACCCAAGGGCTTATCCCTAATATCTTTTAACGTTCGTAGCCTAAGCAACAACCTTCCCGAGCTCAAACTGTTCCTTCAGAACAACGACCCAGACCTTTTACTTCTCCAGGAGACATGGCTCACTCCTAATCGCTCCAGGGGATTCGCTATTCCTAAATACGCGTTTACACGTAACGATAGGCCTAACTGCGACGGTTTCAGCGGCACTGCTATCTACTACAAAAGAGGATTCCATTGCTGTTTCCCTACCCCTCCTCTCCTCAACATGGAAGCCACTGTATGTAGATTGGCTATGACTGGTCATCCGACCATCATCATAGCTTCAGTCTACATACCCTGTGGCACCAAACCTATCCGCAGCGACTTTAAAGACCATTCTCGCCCTCGGCCGTTCAGTCATTATGTTCGGAGACTTTAACTCCAAACATACTGACTGGACGTGCCTATCAACCAACCAAAGCGGTATCGCTCTCCTTGACATCACCAACTTACTGGACTTAGACGTCGTCTCCCCCATCACTCCCACTCACTATCCCGACAACCCGAACCACTCTCCTGACATCCTCGACTTTGCAATCGTCAAGCATATCAACCTCGACCTCAGGTCTATCGAACCGCTCGATGACCTAGGTTCTGACCACCGCCCCGTCTCCCTCGTGCTAGGACCGCCTAACGTTAACGTCACTTCTCCTAAGTCCTTTACCGACTGGAAAGGTTTTAAAAATACGATAGTTTCTGCCTCAGAGGCCCCAAACTCTCCGCTCGCTATCTCGCCCGATCAATTAGATAGCCCGGATAAAATAGATTCGTTAGTAAATTCTCTCACTGATGCTATCAACTCAGCCATCAGTGTAAACGAAAAGGTTGCTAAGAAAGGCAAACCCACGCTTCCCTTAGACATTAGCAATCTTAGTAAAGCTAAGAACGCGGCTCTCCGGAGAGCCAAGAAATATCCCACGCCCGCCTATAGAACAGCTGCGAATCAGCTACAACGCAAAGTTAGATCTCGCCTCGCGGAACTCCGAGACGCCCAGATGAACGATCTCATGGCGAATATCTCCCCTTTTTTTTTTTTTGTTCCCCTCCGCGGGAAGGGCAGGAGGATAAAAATGCTCTGACGCATACTCTGGCGCGATTCCAAAGTTATGTGGGACTCGTCCCGACGCCTACCAGAACCATACCCACTAAAAACCCCCTGTCGGCTCGTGCATTTTTGCCACTCAGCCTTCATCTGAGCGACGGCCAATTGGAGAAAGAGGCCGCGCTAGCGGGGCCCTTAAGGGGTCACCCGCTGGGATTTACATAGCACTGAAGGTGCTCAAAATTAAAAGTAAAATAAAAAATAAACATTAAAAATGAAAAGTAAGTAATGAAAACATTAAAAATTGAAAATTAAATTTGCATTAATTCGGATTTACGTTAGAATTAGAATTTACGTTAGAATTAGAATTTGCGGCCTGAAGGGCCTCGAGATCTACGGTTATCTTCGAACGTTCGCTTGTGTGCGCGTTTCTCGGTCTAGCGATTTTGTATGCCGAATCTAGGACAGGTCAGAGACTCTCTCCCCATCACCGCCGACCCCGTCACAGTCTCTAATGATGAAATCTCGCTTCTCATCAAAAGTCAAAAGTCCAGAAAGGCTCCGGGTGCGGATGGTATTTCCAACCACGCACTTAAGCACCTGCCTCAACAGGTACTTACCTTGTTAGCTATCATTTTCAATGCCTGCTTCGACCTTAGCTACTTTCCAAAAGCTTGGAAAGAAGCGACAGTCATAGGCATACCCAAGCCGGGTAAACCTCTTAATATCCCGGCTAATCACAGACCCATCAGCCTCCTCAAGGCAATGTCTAAACTTCTCGAGAGAGTCATACTCTCTCGAATGCGGAACCATCTGTTTCCAACGGATGGCGATCCTCTCATAATTCCCCACCAGTTCGGCTTTCGCGCTAAGCACTCCTGCCCTCAGCAAGTCCATCGAATCGTCGAGTACATACTCGACGGCTTCTATCCTAAACGAAAGAAAACGATCGCAGTTTTCTTTGACGTAGCCAAGGCTTTCGACAAAGTCTGGCACAGCGGTCTCGTTTATAAACTTTACAAAATAGGCTTACCGGATCGCCTAGTTAGGATTATCGCGTCGTTTCTCAAAGACCGCACGTTTCGTTTCAAACATGAAGGCGCGCTTTCCGCGCGGAGAGCGCGCCTTGTCCCATAAAGGCTGGAGTCCCTCAAGGCTCAGTCCTCGCCCCTCTTTTGTATACCGTGTACACTAACGACATTCCCATTCCGCCGAAAGTCGTCGAACTCGCTCTCTTTGCCGACGACACTGCCGTTTACACCAAAGGCCGCAGAGCCCAGGGTCTCGTCACCAGACTCCAAAAGGCTGTAAACGCCCTCGGTGCTTGGTTTAAAAATGGCGTATCGCTGTGAACCCAGAGAAGAGCTCTGCGGTTTACTTCGACTACAGACGCAGTCGTATCGCTGACAATCTCCAAGTGAGAATGCAAGGCACTCCCATCCCCTGGAAGCGCAGTACTAAATATTTAGGCGTCATCTTAGACCAGACGCTTTCTTTCAACCCTCACGTCGATAGAGTAACGAAACTCGCACGTTTTTACCTAGGCCGGCTTTACAGTATGTTAGGTAGAAAAAGTAAAATTTCCTTCAGAAACAAACGTACGCTTTACAAGGTCTGCGTTAGACCAGTCATGTCATATGCTTCGCCAGTCTTTGCCCACGCCAAACCCTCCGTCCTGCACAAGCTGCAGGTGGTTCAAAAGCTCTTCTGCCGCAGGGCCACAAACGCACCTTGGTACGTGCGCAACGCGGACCTGCACAGAGATCTTGAACTACCTACAGTTCAACAGCACCTAAAAACACTCTCAGAATCGTTCTTCAAACGCGCCGAATCCCATCCCAATCCACTAGTTCGAAATTCAGTCTCATATACTGCTCCTGTCTTAGATTCGGTATACAAAGTCGCTAGACCGAGAAACGCGCACACAAGCGAACGTACGCAATTAACTTTAGATCTCGAGGCCCTTCAGGCCGCAAATTCTAATTCTAACGTAAATTCAAATTCTAACGTAAATCCGAATTAATGCAAATTTAATTTAATTGTCAATTTTTAATGTTTTATTATTTACTTTTCATTTTTTTGAGCACCTTCAGTGCTATGTAAATCCCAGCGGGTGACCCCTTAAGGGCCCCGCTAGCGCGGCCTCTTTCTCCAATTGGCCGTCGCTCAGATGAAGGCTGAGTGGCAAAAATGCACGAGCCGACAGGGGGTTTTTAGTGGGTATGGTTCTGGTAGGCGTCGGGACGAGTCCCACATAGCTTTGGAATCGCGCCAGGGTATGCGTCAGAGCATTTTTATCCTCCTGCCCTTCCCGCGGAGGGGAACAAAAAAAAAACCGATTTACATCAAACTTATCTAGATCAAAATCAGCCGATTCTTAATGGGTAATACGATACCACATGTAGATATATACATTGAACTTATAACATCTCTCGTTTCGCGTGGGGGTTAATGTATCACCAATGAATGGTTGCAAACTACAGCCGTACCGTAACCGTATAAAGATAATTTGTATACTTCATAGAAAACAAGAAATGAAGGCATTGAAGAACACGATCACCTCGAATGCCTTTGTTTAAGAGTTCAGCGTTGGACCGTAATGGATCACGGTTCCATTTAACAGAGTAATATCCGCGCCCACGCTTTTTGCGCCCACGTGTTAAGGCAGTTGAACTTTAAATATGCGATGTGAATCCTAAAAATAAATAATATTCGAAAAAAATGGGTATCTATTGCAATAAAGATTTTGTTATATCGAGTTTATTTTCACAGATTTTTTATATCTATTTTTCTTAATTAACCGATTAATTAATACAAAACCGTTTTATATTATCGAACAAACGTTTAGAAAAACAAAGAATAACAAATTATTTTGTTTACCAGAAAAACAATAAAACGAACTATCATTTCATATTTGCTTATAAGTTATCGATAAAAGTTTACATAAAATGATGTTTCAATAACGTAATTTATATACGTTCAATCAATTTATAATAAACATATAACAAATTGATTGAACTTGATCGCCGTAAGCTTGCATCGAACGACACATTCGCCTGTTGCGGTCAGTTCTATATTACTAAAATTTACCTTACCTACTACAGCTTACTTGAATCGTTGTTGTATGTTGGCAAAATTTGTTATAGTGTCTGAGGAAACAATAAATTGTGAGTTTTTTAAGTCCAAGAGAAGTGCTTTAAAGCTGTATATTAACCGATTTACGTATTTTAATAGTTTTATTGGAAAGCGAATAGTTTTATGGGAAATAAAAATCGTTGAAGCTAATTGCGAAAAGTGATGGGTTCCCACAAAGAATTAAATAAAATTAGTATGGCTAAGCGAACTATTTTGATAGTTGAGGTCAGGTAAATTACTGGCATACGAAGCAAATAATTACAATGGTGAAGATTTGTTCATGGCATTAGTTTACACCAATCAGATAATATTTAGTTATTTCCGCTGTAAATCTTCCACAAATACATAAATAAATAAATAATAATAGTGCTGTTGTCTATATCCGAAATAATAGTCAATTGTATAAAAATATTTTGCAATAACATCTCTTTGTTTGTGTTGTTTATTTCTGGATAATTTTGATACAAGCGTTTTTCATGTTTTTAAACAAAGAACATGAGTGTGTATGGCCGCCATTTTTGATAATAATCTTCAAAAATAAATTCACACCAGTTTTCACATCGTATTAACATAACAATTTCAATGATTAAAAAAATATAATAAAAAAAAAAGTACTTTTTTAAGGTTTTCACCCGGTGTAGTAAATATCTATAGGACGAATAAAATTTATTCTTCTTTCTTGCGATGCAGATTCTAAGGAGCGGTTGTGGGATACCAAAGATTGAGTAGAATAGTCAATATGCTACATCCAACATTGAGAGTATTTACTTTGAAGCTTGGAAGCTTTGAAGCTTGGAAGCTTTGAAGCTTGGAAGCTTGGAAGCTTGGAAGCTTGGAAGCTTGGAAGCTTGGAAGCTTGGAAGCTTGGAAGCTTGGAAGCTTGGAAGCTTGGAAGCTTGGAAGCTTGGAAGCTTGGAAGCTTGGAAGATACATTTTGCTGTGTTTATCGTGTTATTTTGTTTAGCTCCTCAAAGTTAGACTCTAATACGTTAAAGGATCATTAATGTTAAACTAAGTTATCTGAAACAAAATACAGATAGGTCGAGGTTTCGTCAGGCTTTAGTTTTACTTTAAAAAACATTTTACTTTACGAATCGATAAGTCCTATTTGAAAAACTAACTAACTTCGAAATTCTGAATCAATGAGCTGTCTCTATTTTAAAAGAATATATATGCCAGCTTTTTATTCAAAGTACCTACTATTTACTCTCCTCTTGTATAGTATAAGTGTGTATGCATTAAACGGACAGCTTTTGTGACATCGTGTTCCATTATCTGAAGACTTTAGTGAAAACTCTCGGTGCAAAGGAATAGGGGTGTGTTTTGCTATATTATATACTTTTAGTATTTTAGTAAACAGTGTGCGACGATTGTAGCAATCGTTTGATGTAAAAACTTCAAGTACTTACTCAAATTTTAAGCCAATCAAGGGAGTTTAACAGATTAGATCTTCATTCCTAGGACTACCGCGTACTCGTACCAACCAACCAAAGTGAAGATTGCGAATACTTCCTGTAGAGTCAAATGTACAACGCACCAGGCCACTCAGAAAGTTTTCCGAAAAGAATTTTTTATGAATGGAACGTCAATTTTCTTTAACGCTGGCGAAAATTCGATTATTTGAAAGTTGAAATATATTTGTTCCAACTTTTACATTTACCCTTTTAATTTTTTACCAGCATTATGAAACTATTGTAGCAGCAAGTAGCCTAGTGGTCAGTAGCCCTGTCTCATACGCCGGAGGTCCTAGATTCGAGTCCTGACCGGGAGATTCATTTGTGTGGTGAACACAGATGTTTGTTGTCGGGTCATGGTTGTGAATATATATTTATTTATGTTTAATATGTTTATTCTGGGTTCACCCTAGTTATTTACTATTTTAAGTAAAACACTTCTTAACCGGATTTTATCGCGCATAATTATATTTTACAACCCTTTAAGCTGCAAGACCTCAAGCTCAAAGACTGTCAGCACTTTCAGTGTTAATTCTGAACGCGGCGCTCGCAGACTGTGAAACAGATGGAAATGATTGAATGCCTTCATAACTGTCAAGACGCCTGTCATCTTATTCACCCGTGACCACAGTGTGAAGAAAAATGTTAATATATTATTAAACGCGATAAAATGTGGTTAAAAAGCTTTTATATGATATTAGAAGATTGTTAATTTACCTTGTTTATTTTTCTTTATTTTATCCTTCTTGCAACATAAATGCGTAAAACTTTTGATGTTAACTGGTAATGGCCCCAAAAATATATTTATTATTTTTTGTAATCCGATACATTTTTAAATAATAATTTTCTTTCATTTGAACTGTCAAATAAGATTTATGAAGCCTTTGATTTTACAACAGCCTAAACAAGTTTTGCTCTAGATTAGCACAATCATGCTATTCATTATTTTTGAGAGTATTTTTGTGAAACATATTATTTGAAACGGATGTGTCCATCAAAAGCGGCTTCGTCATGCAATGTCATTTCTTAAAAGTAATAAATGAGAAACGGATCCAAGCTTTTTATTTGAAATTAACGATCTAAATGACACAATTTATGAAAACATGCAAAGTTCGACATGAGGATTCATAAATCATATGAAGATGTTTTTGTTTAAAAAAACGTTAAACATAATTAAATAAAAAAGATAACACATAACTTTGACGTATGAAGGAAGTATTCGAAAATAATAAATTATACAAATAGTATTTCAAAGAAGTTTTTAAATGGATTCTAGTACTAACATTTAAGTAATTCGAAGCAGTGGTTAAGGCGCTGGCTCCTCGATATGAAGGTCCCCGGTTCGACCCCGGAGACAGCCAAATGTACCAATGGGTTTTAACAACTTAAGTACAACAAGCCAACTGCTCTAACGGAGAAGGATGAGACCATGAAAGGGATACCTTACATTTTATCTCGAAGGTATGTTTAAAGTGTGCCAGCTACCAGTTGGTAGGTGTGGTGGACTATACATTGCCTGCCACCCGCCATGCCTTAGTCGGGTGAGGCTCGGTGAGGCACCAATGAATATCTAAAGCGTCATTACTACTAAAGTACGTCTTCTTATGGTAGCGTCGGGTGACGGGTCGCTCACTTCCCTCTAATATGATTGACGAGGGCGATGGCTGGATCCCGCGTTAGCTCGTGAACGGGTGCCGTTTGAGGGTGTTCGTCATTTGGTTACTTGAGGGGACTTGCCGTACTAACAGATCAAGATAATAATAATTTTCTAAAGATATAAAGAAAAATTGTACTATAATTTGAATACTGTAAATTGATTTTGAAAAAATGTACCCGTGAGCTTCTTGCCAGTTCTTCTTCACGAAGGTTTTTCCGAACTGGTGGTAGAGTCATGTTCATGACGTCAATAAGAACAATTAATTGTCAATGTTGAGAAATACATATTTGAATTTAACTATTTGAACCCCTGCTGTGAGATCAAGGCTGTCGTATAATTAAGTACAAAAATATATGAAATATTAATTAAATAACTTTATTATCTTATAATTTCATATACAATAAATATTTTCTTTTCAAATAAATGTATATTTTTTTTAACATAACAATCTAGTGAAATATTATGGTTGTGGATCTACCAAATGAGGAAATTCTGTTGGTGGATTATTTCCTAGCCCACCGCCGACCTACTTAGAACGTCTTAACTTCGAAGCCTACATATAGACATGGATCCAACGCCAATGATCATGCGGAATCCATTATTGATGGGTGTCTTTAGACCTTCTAAAGATAAATAATGAATTATTATGAACGAAATGGAAAATAACTGCGTTTACATACATTTCGGTAAGAACTCTCCCAGACGATATAATTTTTTCGGTTAAGTAACTAAAACAATCAAACAAAAAACAGTTTTCCAATCTGTCGCGACGGTTTCATCCATAAATGACCCAAGCAATGCATCGTAAGAAGACTCGTATAATTAAGAAGATATTTTGATTTAAAATATCTATGTTTAAAATTTGCCAACATGCAGTAGGAAAGGTAGACCATAAATTTGCAATTATTTGGTTGGCCCTACAATGAAAATTAAGGCTGTTTTCGTAATGAAATAATCGCATTTAACAAAAGATTTCGTTTTTTCAATGTACCGCTGTACGCACGCAAGATTTCATAAAATATTCATTCTTTTACGCAATCAGAAACAAATCGAAGACGAAGAGAAAGCCGAATGCTTCGCTGACAGCGTTGCGTCTCAATGCTCGCCCAGCATGCAACCCGCGAATCCCACTCACATCAAAGCGGTGGAGGACGAAGTTTTCCGTAGAGACTCTCTCCCCATCACCGCCGACCCCGTCACAGTCTCTAATGATGAAATCTCGCTTCTCATCAAAAGTCAAAAGTCCAGAAAGGCTCCGGGTGCGGATGGTATTTCCAACCACGCACTTAAGCACCTGCCTCAACAGGTGCTTACCTTGTTAGCTATCATTTTCAATGCCTGCTTCGACCTTAGCTACTTTCCAAAAGCTTGGAAAGAAGCGACAGTCATAGGCATACCCAAGCCGGGTAAACCTCTTAATATCCCGGCTAATCACAGACCCATCAGCCTCCTCAAGGCAATGTCTAAACTTCTCGAGAGAGTCATACTCTCTCGAATGCGGAACCATCTGTTTCCAACGGATGGCGATCCTCTCATAATTCCCCACCAGTTCGGCTTTCGCGCTAAGCACTCCTGCCCTCAGCAAGTCCATCGAATCGTCGAGTACATACTCGACGGCTTCTATCCGAAACGCAAGAAAACGATCGCAGTTTTCTTTGACGTAGCCAAGGCTTTCGACAAAGTCTGGCACAGCGGTCTCGTTTATAAACTTTACAAAATAGGCTTACCGGATCGCCTAGTTAGGATAATCGCGTCGTTTCTCAAAGACCGCACGTTTCGTTTCAAACATGAAGGCGCGCTCTCCGCGCGGAGAGCGCGCCTTGTCCCATAAAGGCTGGAGTCCCTCAAGGCTCAGTCCTCGCCCCTCTTTTGTATACCGTGTACACTAACGACATTCCCATTCCGCCGAAAGTCGTCGAACTTGCTCTCTTTGCCGACGACACTGCCGTTTACACCAAAGGCCGCAGAGCCCAGGGTCTCGTCACCAGACTCCAAAAGGCTGTAAACGCCCTCGGTGCGTGGTTTAAAAATGGCGTATCGATGTGAACCCAGAGAAGAGCTCTGCGGTTTACTTCGACTACAGACGCAGTCGTATCGCTGACAATCTCCAAGTGAGAATGCAAGGCACTCCCATCCCCTGGAAGCGCAGTACTAAATATTTAGGCGTCATCTTAGACCAGACGTTTTCTTTCAACCCTCACGTCGATAGAGTAACGAAACTCGCGCGTTTTTACCTAGGCCGGCTTTACAGTATGTTAGGTAAAAAAAGTAAAATGTCCTTCAGAAACAAACGTACGCTTTACAAGGTCTGCGTTAGACCAGTCATGTCATATGCTTCACCAGTCTTTGCCCACGCCAAACCCTCCGTCCTGCACAAGCTGCAGGTGGTTCAAAAGCTCTTCTGCCGCAGGGCCACAAACGCACCTTGGTACGTGCGTAACGCGGACCTGCTCAGAGATCTTGAACTGCCTACAGTGCAACAGCACCTCAAAACACTCTCAGAATCGTTCTTCAAACGCGCCGAATCCCATCCCAATCCACTAGTTCGAAATTCAGTCTCATATACTGCTCCTGTCTTAGATTCGGTATACAAAGTCGCTAGACCGAGAAACGCGCACACAAGCGAACGTACGCAATTAACTTTAGATCTCGAGGCCCTTCAGGCCGCAAATTCTAATTCTAACGTAAATTCAAATTCTAACGTAAATCCGAATTAATGCAAATTTAATTTAATTGTCAATTTTTAATGTTTTATTATTTACTTTTCATTTTTTTGAGCACCTTCAGTGCTATGTAAATCCCAGCGGGTGACCCCTTAAGGGCCCCGCTAGCGCGGCCTCTTTCTCCAATTGGCCGTCGCTCAGATGAAGGCTGAGTGGCAAAAATGCACGAGCCGACAGGGGGTTTTTAGTAGGTATGGTTCTGGTAGGCGTCGGGACGAGTCCCACATAGCTTTGGAATCGCGCTAGAGTATGCGTCAGAGCATTTTTATCCTCCTGCCCTTCTCGCGGAGGGGAACAAAAAAAAAACCGATTTACATCAAACTTATCTAGATCAAAATCAGCCGATTCTTAATGGGTAATACGATACCACATGTAGACATATACATTGAACTTATAACATCTCTCGTTTCGCGTGGGGGTTAATGTATCACCAATGAATGGTTGCAAACTACAGCCGTACCGTAACCGTATAAAGATAATTTGTATACTTCATAGAAAACAAGAAATGAAGGCATTGAAGAACACGATCACCTCGAATGCCTTTGTTTAAGAGTTCAGCGTTGGACCGTAATGGATCACGGTTCCATTTAACAGAGTAATATCCGCGCCCACGCTTTTTGCGCCCACGTGTTAAGGCAGTTGAACTTTAAATATGCGATGTGAATCCTAAAAATAAATAATATTCGAAAAAAATGGGTATCTATTGCAATAAAGATTTTGTTATATCGAGTTTATTTTCACAGATTTTTTATATCTATTTTTCTTAATTAACCGATTAATTAATACAAAACCGTTTTATATTATCGAACAAACGTTTAGAAAAACAAAGAATAACAAATTATTTTGTTTACCAGAAAAACAATAAAACGAACTATCATTTCATATTTGCTTATAAGTTATCGATAAAAGTTTACATAAAAGATGTTTCAATAACGTAATTTATATACGTTCAATCAATTTATAATAAACACATAACAAATTGATTGAACTTGATCGCCGTAAGCTTGCATCGAACGACACATTCGCCTGTTGCGGTCAGTTCTGTATTACTAAAATTTACCTTACCTACTACAGCTTACTTGAATCGTTGTTGTATGTTGGCAAAATTTGTTATAGTGTCTGAGGAAACAATAAATTGTGAGTTTTTTAAGTCCAAGAGAAGTGCTTTAAAGCTGTATATTAACCGATTTACGTATTTTAATAGTTTTATTGGAAAGCGAATAGTTTTATGGGAAATAAAAATCGTTGAAGCTAATTGCGAAAAGTGATGGGTTCCCACAAAGAATTAAATAAAATTAGTATGGCTAAGCGAACTATTTTGATAGTTGAGGTCAGGTAAATTACTGGCATACGAAGCAAATAATTACAATGGTGAAGATTTGTTCATGGCATTAGTTTACACCAATCAGATAATATTTAGTTATTTCCGCTGTAAATCTTCCACAAATACATAAATAAATAAATAATAATAGTGCTGTTGTCTATATCCGAAATAATAGTCAATTGTATAAAAATATTTTGCAATAACATCTCTTTGTTTGTGTTGTTTATTTCTGGATAATTTTGATACAAGCGTTTTTCATGTTTTTAAACAAAGAACATGAGTGTGTATGGCCGCCATTTTTGATAATAATCTTCAAAAAAAAAATTCTCACCATTTTTCACATCGTATTAACATAACAATTTGAATGATTAAAAAAATATATAATTAAAAAAAAAGTACTTTTTTAAGGTTTTCACCCGGTGTAGTAAATATCTATAGGACGAATAAAATTTATTCTTCTTTCTTGCGATGCAGATTCTAAGGAGCGGTTGTGGGATACCAAAGATTGAGTAGAATAGTCAATATGCTACATCCAACATTGAGAGTATTTACTTTGAAGCTTGGAAGCTTTGAAGCTTGGAAGCTTTGAAGCTTGGAAGCTTGGAAGCTTGGAAGCTTGGAAGCTTGGAAGCTTGGAAGCTTGGAAGCTTGGAAGCTTGGAAGCTTGGAAGCTTGGAAGCTTGGAAGCTTGGAAGCTTGGAAGCTTGGAAGATACATTTTGCTGTGTTTATCGTGTTATTTTGTTTAGCTCCTCAAAGTTAGACTCTAATACGTTAAAGGATCATTAATGTTAAACTAAGTTATCTGAAACAAAATACAGATAGGTCGAGGTTTCGTCAGGCTTTAGTTTTACTTTAAAAAACATTTTACTTTACGAATCGATAAGTCCTATTTGAAAAACTAACTAACTTCGAAATTCTGAATCAATGAGCTGTCTCTATTTTAAAAGAATATATATGCCAGCTTTTTATTCAAAGTACCTACTATTTACTCTCCTCTTGTATAGTATAAGTGTGTATGCATTAAACGGACAGCTTTTGTGACATCGTGTTCCATTATCTGAAGACTTTAGTGAAAACTCTCGGTGCAAAGGAATAGGGGTGTGTTTTGCTATATTATATACTTTTAGTATTTTAGTAAACAGTGTGCGACGATTGTAGCAATCGTTTGATGTAAAAACTTCAAGTACTTACTCAAATTTTAAGCCAATCAAGGGAGTTTAACAGATTAGATCTTCATTCCTAGGACTACCGCGTACTCGTACCAACCAACCAAAGTGAAGATTGCGAATACTTCCTGTAGAGTCAAATGTACAACGCACCAGGCCACTCAGAAAGTTTTCCGAAAAGAATTTTTTATGAATGGAACGTCAATTTTCTTTAACGCTGGCGAAAATTCGATTATTTGAAAGTTGAAATATATTTGTTCCAACTTTTACATTTACCCTTTTAATTTTTTACCAGCATTATGAAACTATTGTAGCAGCAAGTAGCCTAGTGGTCAGTAGCCCTGTCTCATACGCCGGAGGTCCTAGATTCGAGTCCTGACCGGGAGATTCATTTGTGTGGTGAACACAGATGTTTGTTGTCGGGTCATGGTTGTGAATATATATTTATTTATGTTTAATATGTTTATTCTGGGTTCACCCTAGTTATTTACTATTTTAAGTAAAACACTTCTTAACCGGATTTTATCGCGCATAATTATATTTTACAACCCTTTAAGCTGCAAGACCTCAAGCTCAAAGACTGTCAGCACTTTCAGTGTTAATTCTGAACGCGGCGCTCGCAGACTGTGAAACAGATGGAAATGATTGAATGCCTTCATAACTGTCAAGACGCCTGTCATCTTATTCACCCGTGACCACAGTGTGAAGAAAAATGTTAATATATTATTAAACGCGATAAAATGTGGTTAAAAAGCTTTTATATGATATTAGAAGATTGTTAATTTACCTTGTTTATTTTTCTTTATTTTATCCTTCTTGCAACATAAATGCGTAAAACTTTTGATGTTAACTGGTAATGGCCCCAAAAATATATTTATTATTTTTTGTAATCCGATACATTTTTAAATAATAATTTTCTTTCATTTGAACTGTCAAATAAGATTTATGAAGCCTTTGATTTTACAACGGCCTAAACAAGTTTTGCTCTAGATTAGCACAATCATGCTATTCATTATTTTTGAGAGTATTTTTGTGAAACATATTATTTGAAACGGATGTGTCCATCAAAAGCGGCTTCGTCATGCAATGTCATTTCTTAAAAGTAATAAATGAGAAACGGATCCAAGCTTTTTATTTGAAATTAACGATCTAAATGACACAATTTATGAAAACATGCAAAGTTCGACATGAGGATTCATAAATCATATGAAGATGTTTTTGTTTAAAAAAACGTTAAACATAATTAAATAAAAAAGATAACACATAACTTTGACGTATGAAGGAAGTATTCGAAAATAATAAATTATACAAATAGTATTTCAAAGAAGTTTTTAAATGGATTCTAGTACTAACATTTAAGTAATTCGAAGCAGTGGTTAAGGCGCTGGCTCCTCGATATGAAGGTCCCCGGTTCGACCCCGGAGACAGCCAAATGTACCAATGGGTTTTAACAACTTAAGTACAACAAGCCAACTGCTCTAACGGAGAAGGATGAGACCATGAAAGGGATACCTTACATTTTATCTCGAAGGTATGTTTAAAGTGTGCCAGCTACCAGTTGGTAGGTGTGGTGGACTATACATTGCCTGCCACCCGCCATGCCTTAGTCGGGTGAGGCTCGGTGAGGCACCAATGAATATCTAAAGCGTCATTACTACTAAAGTACGTCTTCTTATGGTAGCGTCGGGTGACGGGTCGCTCACTTCCCTCTAATATGATTGACGAGGGCGATGGCTGGATCCCGCGTTAGCTCGTGAACGGGTGCCGTTTGAGGGTGTTCGTCATTTGGTTACTTGAGGGGACTTGCCGTACTAACAGATCAAGATAATAATAATTTTCTAAAGATATAAAGAAAAATTGTACTATAATTTGAATACTGTAAATTGATTTTGAAAAAATGTACCCGTGAGCTTCTTGCCAGTTCTTCTTCACGAAGGTTTTTCCGAACTGGTGGTAGAGTCATGTTCATGACGTCAATAAGAACAATTAATTGTCAATGTTGAGAAATACATATTTGAATTTAACTATTTGAACCCCTGCTGTGAGATCAAGGCTGTCGTATAATTAAGTACAAAAATATATGAAATATTAATTAAATAACTTTATTATCTTATAATTTCATATACAATAAATATTTTCTTTTCAAATAAATGTATATTTTTTTTAACATAACAATCTAGTGAAATATTATGGTTGTGGATCTACCAAATGAGGAAATTCTGTTGGTGGATTATTTCCTAGCCCACCGCCGACCTACTTAGAACGTCTTAACTTCGAAGCCTACATATAGACATGGATCCAACGCCAATGATCATGCGGAATCCATTATTGATGGGTGTCTTTAGACCTTCTAAAGATAAATAATGAATTATTATGAACGAAATGGAAAATAACTGCGTTTACATACATTTCGGTAAGAACTCTCCCAGACGATATAATTTTTTCGGTTAAGTAACTAAAACAATCAAACAAAAAACAGTTTTCCAATCTGTCGCGACGGTTTCATCCATAAATGACCCAAGCAATGCATCGTAAGAAGACTCGTATAATTAAGAAGATATTTTGATTTAAAATATCTATGTTTAAAATTTGCCAACATGCAGTAGGAAAGGTAGACCATAAATTTGCAATTATTTGGTTGGCCCTACAATGAAAATTAAGGCTGTTTTCGTAATGAAATAATCGCATTTAACAAAAGATTTCGTTTTTTCAATGTACCGCTGTACGCACGCAAGATTTCATAAAATATTCATTCTTTTACGCAATCAGAAACAAATCTTTGAAAGAGCGGGTTGACTAATAAAAGCTTTATAATACGTTATCTTTAATGATGCCCTACACCCACTCACATATTAAAATCAACTATTAAAATTTCTACATAGCATATTAATTAAATTCTAGGATCTCGGAATAACCTGTCACGTGATAATGAATTTCTGCAATGCTGATTCTGCGAAACGATTATAATAAGAACAGCTTTGATCAAAATTCGAATTGGTCTTTGAGAGTAGTTACACTATCATAGATCGAAGGTCTATGATTCATATTAATATGATAATGTAATATAAACAGATGAGTCATATCATCGTTGATCAAAGATTTTTGACATTTGGCGTTAGATAGGATCATAGAAACAGGTTTTGCTATATTGAATATTATATATTGAATTTTCAGATTTATTTTCATTTTTTTCTGGTACAAAATCGTCATAATTATCGTAAACGTTGATAAAAATTAAGTCCAACGGAATTTTTTCCCAAGTTCACAAAAAGCTTACTAGTTATTGTAATATGCTTAGTACCAACAAGAATAATATGAATTCTAATTTTGTAGTTAGCAGCACCACGCTTCCTCCATTGCTACCACAAATGACAAAAATAGGATCAAAGAACTAAGCATTATAAAGCGATACACAGATGTGATTCTAGAGTGCGTATAAATAGGTATAGGATCCTATATATTGTCATAGACATATGTTAGTGTAATAGCCCCCTTTAAGCTATTTCATGTCATATTAGACATTATTTATCGCATTTTCAATCAAACATCAAAACTTTACATTTATTACATTAGTAGATGAAGACAAACAGCTATTATAGCAAGACACAGGTTTAATATTGCAAAGAACCACCCACAATGAAAGTAAATTCTCGTATAATACCAGTAGTAAAGGAACTTAAAAATGATTCTGTCGTAATATCTAGGAGCTATTTATATTTATTAAGGAGGAAATCAGCAAATAATACTAGTAACTGTAATAAGAGTGAAATCTATAGTGTTTAGAGTTGACTGAGACTTAGCTATTGCTCAAATAAAAAGCGACTTTGTTACCTATGGTGTAGTGATGAAAATCGCTTTCGACAAATTTGAACAAGATCGATGTCACATGTTTCACGAATATGTATTCTACGCGATATAAAACAAAGTCGCTTTTAATTTGACCATTCAGCTGAGATAAGTCTTAATTTAGTTCGCTTCATCGATTTGAGTATTTTATTGGCAGAAAAATTATTAGGTCCTTACATAATGAAATTGGCGTTTTGTCGTACTGGCCACTTTGATCTGTATTATCTCCTCTTTGGTTAAGAATTCCAATTTCAAATTTATACAGCTCAATAGCTCAACAAATAAATAATTCATTTGTTTTTTCCTCTCTTGGTTTTTTCTTTGCGTCACTTAGTTTACAATATTGGAAACTTGAAATATCGCGTTATTTACGAGTTCCACCGTGGCACCAGTGCTGCAGAAACGGCTCGAAGTATCAATGCTGTGTATGGCGGCGGTGTCGCAAAAGAAAACACAGTGCATTTTTGGTTCCAATATTTTCGTTCCGGAAATTTCGACCTGCAGAACAAGCCCCATGGACGACCGGAGACCAAAGTTGATAAATAAGAATTTAAAGCTGTTGTGGAAGCGGATCCATCGCAAACCACATCCGAGTTAGCTGTAGGCTGCGGTGTTAGTGACAAAACTGTTTTTATCCACTTGAAGCAAATTGGGAAGGTGAAAAACCTTAAGAGGTGGGTACTACAACGTACCGGGACGTTGTGGTTTATTACTATTTATGAGAGGTCTTCAAACTACTGAAATATAATACTTTGATTATACTACATGTATTCTCACTTTTCTTATAATTAATACAATATTTTATTTATAATCCTATCGAGGCGGCTGCCGACAATGGAATGCTAGAACATTCTATATGTTTTATCTTTTAATCAAATTAGGTCAGAATTCTAAGTTGCCAGCAACTTTGTTTATGCGTTAAATGTCTTGTATTATATAAAACACAACCAATGGTTGCGGCACCTCATGAATTTAGTGCAGCAAACCGACAGACGCGCGTCGACTGCTGCGTTACATCACTCAACCGGCACAATAATGAAAGGATTTTAAATTGAATAATTACCTGTGATGTAAAGTGGATCCTGTACGACAATCGGAAACGCTCTTCGCAATGGTTGAACCCTGGCAAACCAGCAAAATCCTGCATCAAGCGAAAATTGATTTGAAAAAAGTTACTTGTGAGCGTTTGGTGGAATGGTGCCGGTGTCGTTCACTACAGCTTTCTTAAATCTGGCCAGACGATTGCGGCAGATGTTTATTGTTAGCAACTGCAAACCATGATGGAAAATGGATAGCTGCTAAACAACCGAGGCTGGTCAATGGCTCTACGCCACTGCTGCTTCAGGACAACGCTAGACAACAGACGGCTACCAAATTAGAGGAGCTTCAATTGGAATGTCTAAGACATCCGCCGTACTCCCCGGCCCTTGCTCCAACAGATTACCATTTTTTTCGAAATTAGTATAACTTCTTGCAAGGGAAAAAATTCAACTCCGACGGGGCGGGCAGTCCAAAGCGCCTTCAAAGATTTTATTGATTCCCGTCCGAATGGTGTTTTTAGTTAAGGGATCAATGAACTACCTATGAAATAGCAAAAGTGCATAGATAGCAATATAACATACTTTGATTAAATCAATGAATTATAATTTAAAAAAATACTTTATGTTCCTCCCTTACAAAACGCCAATTTCATATGTAACGACCTAATATAGAGAAGTTCCTGACTTGCAAAATACGCATAACCTGTTTCTTAAAAGTATGTGTCAAATGTAAGCAAATCTGTCAGATGGTATATGGAAACATCATAAACAAATCGTTTTTGCTATTTTCATACCCAGCTAGCCAGCACACGATCCGCTTGATTGTAAAATTATCATACTTTTTTGTTTTACGTGTAAAAAGAACTTACTATCGTCTAATATTTTTCTTTAACACTATTGAGAAAGTTGTCTCTCACATTTAAGCTACTAAACGTTTTAAATTTAATATCAATAGATATCAATTTACCTTGTTACGTTGACTCGCCTTTACCCCAAGACTACACTTTATATATATAATTCGAAGTTTACCCTTTAGCATCCTGTAGATGAAACGCTCGCTGGTTTTAATTAATGTTCAAACCACAGATTTAATAAAACAATATTATAGCGTAAAGTTTCATTGAGATTAAATATAGATTCTAATATCATAGGTAGGTATTAGTTTTATTTTGTTGGGGTAACATCAATTGCCCGTAATCGGAGCGTCAATGGAATATTGGTTAGTAACAACGGTTTCGATCCCGGTTAATGCCAAATGCATTACTACTATAATTTAATTTTATTATAAATACTACATTATACTATTAACTTCAAAAGTGCATTTATGCCACCAGCCTAATCGATACCACATTCAATATGATTTTACTTTTTTGTACATCGATACATATTATAAACATATTCATGCACTTTTGCAACTTAGTATACCGATCTTGTCTACGCATGTGCAAGCCGAGAGCTCTCAAGATAGCAAAGGCAAACATCCTGAACAGCCATGTAAAGGAGTATATGGAAGATACGTATAAAGTATTGTAACTCATAACTTACAAGGCTCATACGCGTTAAATTGCCTCAAACCACTCCCATGGTTGGGCGAGTCTGGCGTCCTTTCTAAAGCATTCATGACACATGAAATAAACACTTAAATCAGCCCTAATAAATAATATATAATCTCATCAATATTACACACGAAGCACTCCAATCGATGACATGTTTTTGAAGTTGGTTACAAAGGTTATCAGTACAGCCAATTTATATTCCTCAGGCCAACTTCAGGCGTGATCAAATCATTTGATATTGGTAAATTAGGGGGTGATATGAAAATGTATTATAGGCATGTATATTATGTATATATTTGAAAGTTAGCTACAATTTAGTTTTTTAACAATCCTTTGGTGAAGCTTTCACGTATCGGCATTTACCCGTGTTTTCAATCGCTTAGTTTTGTCTGCCTTAATTATTTTCCAGACAAATATACTATCGTTTATAAGCTGTTTTCGCATTATACTAATTTGCGTGAAAAATAATAAACATATGCCTTTGTGTACACTCCCACAAGATCTTTATCTTAAAATATTATGCAGTTCAAGCTTCTAATTTTTGGCCTGTGGTAGAATTGTTTAGTACATTCAGAGCCGGCAAACGGACAACTGATCCACTGCTGGTTACATGTACGTTTGCTGATTGTCCGTTACTATACCGAAATATTGATCAATGATGTGCTGCCGATCGTAGGTTTTGATTTCAGATTCCTTTACTCCTGCGATTTCACTAGCTGTTCCCTTTAATCGAAACAGAACTATGTACATTTGATTATTATTGCGGTAAAAATACGAGAGTTTATACTACCGCCCCAAACCGCCATAATCGCCTCGTTTACGTGAGTGTTTTCCGGATAAAGGTAAGAAACATGCAGAATAGTTACCGGAACAAAGGCAGTTGCAACTTAAACCTTTTAAGGGTAAATTTCAACAGGCCCATTAAAATCTTCATTTCCGTGGATTTTTTTTGTCTTTAGGTTTATTTAAAAAAATAATCACATTTATTAAAGTTTCTGATAATGTATGTCTTCTTGCTTGATATCTAGCAGATAACTTTAAAAACTAACGAGATATACAAGATTAAATGAAAGATCTGTGCCACGGGAATGAAATAATGAATCCACGGAAATGAAAATCCATATAGTTAAAACATAAAATTTTTTACACTACTGAGTTTTAAACTTACATAAAAAGCGTGTGGTACGCATTAATATACATCATTTTGTAAGGTTAACATGGAAATATCTTTTTGTACACTTGCGAGCCCTAATTTGGAATCACTTCATCGCGGGTTGCTCAAGGCAAAGTTTTGCCATTTAAATACAATATACTATATCTTGTGTTTCATCATTTGAAAGGTAATTTTGATAGCTTTCAACTTTTTTAATATAATAGAGAAAAAAATCATTCTATGTCATAAAATGTAAAAACAAAAGACATCAATTTTCACGACAAAAAAACCAACTTGTTGTTGTTCAAGAGTCCTAAAACCCTATAAAAAGCGAACTTTTACGAAATTGGTATTCAGTCCTAAATTTCACGTCACTGGAAATACCGAAGCTCTAAGAAAATGGAAACCACACCTGCAGAAGATGCTCAAATCGTTATCCTTATCCGGCAAGCCTTGTCTCAGCGTACCATCGCTTGACAACTTTATTTGAGCCAGTCTTGTGTCTTCAAGATGTTCAGAGATACTGGTAACTTAGTTCGTAGACCAGAATCAGGACGACAAAGATGCACTTCGGTGCCAGATGACCGATTTATTGTCACCAATTCTCTGCGCAATCGACACCTGATTGGTGTTTACGTCCAGAAACAGCTCCGAGAAGTTTGAGAGAGGGCTGTTAGCGAGTGAACAGTGAGACAAAGACTTAAGGAAGCAAACTTGACTTCAAAAAGGCCAGCCACTGGACTCTAATTGTCCCCAGCTCACCGACAAGCCGGGTTACAGTTTGCTCGCGACCACTTAAATTGGGATATGGAGCAATGGAGCCTTATGGATCCAAATCTTGTTCTCGGACGAAATCAGAATGTGCCTTCACGGTAGCGACCGTGGACGAAGAGTCTACAGAAGACCGGGGGAGCGGTTTGCACAATGTTGTATTACAGAAACAGTGGCATACGGGGGTGGATCCTGTATGATGTGGGCGGGCATTTCTATTGCAGCTAAAACGGAGCTGGTGCACACAGACCCGATCTGCGTCCGGACCCGTTCGGACGTGTTGCAGGTCGTTCCCGGCTGCCGAGTCACGATTGTTGTCTCACGACTTCTCTCGTAGCAATACTTTTTTATACTTTTTTTTATACTTTTATTTATGAACAAAACAATTTTTAACAATGTTGTGGGACACCCTTGTTAAGCACGCAGACCTGTATTAAGGGTGTCCACTCTTCCAATCGATATACAATTCAAGTAGTTATACACTGAAAAATCGATTGCTAGACGTCTTTGTCGTAAAAAATAGTAAGTATACACATTCATTTTATCTATTATTTTTTGTAGGGTAGATATAATAAATGATAGATATAGGAAATGACAAATATTAAACACCGCGACTAGTGACAAACTGTGGGTAACAATATCAAAAAAGGACAGGACTACTACACTAGTATGTGACTTTGATTCTTATTACAATACAATTCAGGTTAGTTTGGCGTCACGCAGTATGATACGCTCCGAACCATTGTTAAGGAATGTACACGTTATAAGCTTATGGCGTTTTGTATTTTAATTTTAATAATTATTTATACAAGTTAGTATGTTAATTGAAACGAAAATGGTGAGTTCAATGTGGAATGACGTTTCAAGTATAGAATTAAATTGGTACATAGTTTCCTATTTATATAATTAGAATAATATAATATATTATAAATACTCAAACGCCACTCTCAGATCCGTTCTGCGTCCGGCCCCGCTCGGACGCGTTCAAGGTCGCTCCAGCTGTTGAGGCACGATTGTCGTCTCACGAGGACAACTCGTAGCAATACTCATACGCTGTGATTCGTACAAATCTCGCTTCGTCCTCGACGAATTGAGATAGCCTCTGTAGGGCTTACTCTGCGGCCGGTTTCGATCGGCTGCAAGTAAGTCGGTCTCTTGCACAGCAACAACAGAGCTGAGCTTACTACGGTCGATTAAATTCGATAGTGGTTCGCGAGGCTCGGGCTGTTTTTCTGGCTGCGTACTTGACGCTTGGCGCCTGTTACGTAGTCAGAGACTCGCTCTGCGGCCGGCCCTGGCCGGTCGTAACATAGTCGATCCCGCACTCTGTGCACCCCTCGAATTAATATCTCACCTCGGTGGGAGCAGCAAAAGCAGAGTTGAGCTTACTACGGTCGATTAAATTCGATAGTAGTTCGCAAGACTCGGGTTATTTTTCTGGCTGCGAAATTGACGCTTGGCGCCTGTTACTTAGTCAGAGACTCGCTCTGCGGCCGGCTTCGGCCGGTCGTAACGTAGTCAATCCCGCACTTTTAGTGCGACCCAACTTCGTCAGGTCGACGGCCGATTTTTGTTGTCAATTTATTGACAGCACACTCCGTGACAACTAAGCCTGATAGCGTTGCCCCAGTGCGCTTCCAAGGCCCTTCAGGCCAAGGAGAAACCGGCTGACCCGATCCCATTGCATTTGGGCCTTTCCCAGGGTGACGGTACAGTGCTGTCCGAATTAGGGGCGCCACTTCACGTCGTCCCCAGCCCCCCTACCGCGGATAGGGAGGTTTAGGTGCTAAGTTTGCTAGAGAACCTAGACATTATTATATATTTGTATATTATATATTGTAGTTTCAAGCCCTCCAATGGACCAGCAAAGCCTGGTAAACTTTGCTAGGTCGTTCGCCCAGGCGCTCGTTGCGTCCGGCGTCCCCATCTCAGATGACGTATTAACGCAGGCCTTACAGGCAACTATCGTGCCCCGGCCCCTCAGGCCTCAACCCCGGCCCCTCAGGCCTCCAACGTCCAGACCCCTCAGGTCTACAACTCTCCCGCGTCTCCCGTCTCGTCCGAGATGGACTGTGAATCGGTCGCATGCTCTCACGCGTCGCGTCGCAAGCGTACCGCTCCCGGGAGCGACTCCGAACCCGCGTCTCATACGTCGTCAGATGCCGTCACCTTAACCGGCTCTCCTGAGCTCGCGTTTCAGCTAGTCGCCAAGCGCTCCAAGAAGCGCTCAAAGAAAGCCTCGGTATCCTCAATACCCGAGCCCTCCCCGGTGTCTTCAACACCAGCCCCCACGCCTTTAAAATCGCTCGAAGTAACCACGTCTCCGTCGGTCCCATCGAAGCCAGCGACGCGCTGCGCTCCCGTCCCACCGAAGCCTCAGCTCCCTCCGGCCGTCTTTCTCCGCGAAAAAGCGCGATGGACCGTAGTATCTAATCTTTGCAAAGAGCAAAAAATCAACTATCTCAAAGCAATCAACGCAGGCGATTCAATTAAAATCCAGGTCGCGACCATCGATGACTGTCGCGCGTTCACCAGGTTACTTTCATTAAAACAAATCGCATATCACACCTACGCCCTCCCGGAGGAACGTAAGATCCGCGCAGTACTACGGGGCGTCCCATTCGAACTCGCGAACGATGAAATTCTCGAGGACCTTAAGTCCCAGGGTTTCCCGGCCGAAGCAGTGCACAAGATGCACTCCAACCGCGGTAGGCGTTTTCCTTTAGCTCTAGTTATCCTTTCCAATACTCCCAACTTGAAGGAGATCTTCAAGAGGCTCGCACAATTTGAGGACTCTCGAATATCTCCGTCGAGCGTCCCTACCCCCGCGGTCACCCTGGGCAGTGCCACCGCTGCCAGCTCTATGGCCACGCAGCGGCTAACTGTTCAGCTCCCCCAGATCCACTTCCCCCCCTGCCTGTGTGCTCTGCGGCCAGTCCGGCCTTACAGCTAACTACAGGGGTTTCCCGCGCGCTCCGCGCTCCACCACCAAGAGGGTCGCGCCTAAACTGGCGCCGCCGCTCACTCCCACTAACTTCCCGCCGCTGCGCAACCGGGGTCCCCCGGAAGCAAAGCCCGTTCAGCCGACGCCTACTCCGGCTCTGTCTTGGAGGCAGCGTCCGGCCGTTCCGCCTCCACCTCCCTGTCCTATCCCAGCTCCCGTAGCTTCCGTAGGCCCGCGTCCTGCTCCGTCATCTTCACCTCAGTCGTCGTTGGCTGAGGACATGAAGACAGTGTTCGTCGTCATTCAAAACGTCGACATTAACGAAATTTCCGTACTCGCACGCAAACTGCCGCCCGCTCTCCTCAAGAGCGTTTATTTGCGTTAGCCAAGCATCACTCGCTTCTAAGTTCGTTATAAATTTTATTTTTTGTGCAAATCCCGCGTCCGGTCGTATTAAACCAAAGGGCTTATCCCTAGTATCTTTTAACGCTCGTAGCCTCAGCACCAACCTTCCTGAGCTCAAACTGTACCTTCAGAACAAAGAGCCAGACTTATTGCTTCTCCAGGAGACATGGCTTACTCCAAACCACTCCAGGGGATTCGCTATTCCTAAGTACGCGTTTACTCGCAACGATAGGCCCAACTCCGACGGTTTCTCAGTCTGCATACCATGTGGCTCCAGACCAACCCGCAGCGACTTTATGTCATTATGTTCGGAGACTTTAACTCCAAACATACTGACTGGACGTGCCTATCGACCAACACCAGCGGTATCGCTCTCCTAGACATCAATAACTCACTTGACTTAGACGACATATCCCCCATCACTCCCACTCACTATCCCAACAATCCGAACTACTCTCTGACATCCTCGACTTTGCCATTATCAAGCGAATTAATCTCGATCTCAGGTCTATCGAACCGCTCGATGACCTAGGCTCTGACCATTGCCCCGTCTCCCTCGTGCTAGGTGCGCGTAACGATAACGTCACATCTCCTAAGACTTTTACCAACTGGAAAGGCTTTAAAAATATGTTAGTTTCAGCCTTAGAGGCCCCGAACTCTCCGCTCGCGATTTCGCCCGACCAATTAGATAGCCCGGATAAAATAGATTCATTAGTCAACACTCTCACTGATGCTATCAACTCAGCTATCAGCGACAACGAAAAGGTTGCTAAGCAAGGCAAACCCACGCTTTCCCTAGCCGTTAGCAATCTCATTAAAGCCAAGAACGCGGCTCTCCGGAGAGCCAAGAAATATCCCACGCCCGCATACAGAACAGCTACGAATCAGCTTCAACGCAAAGTTAGGTCTTGCCTCGCGGAACTCCGAGACGCTCAGCATAACGATCTCATGGAGAATATCTCCCCGTCCCATCAAGCGTATTATCGAATGGCCCGAGCCTTAAGCGTAGACACCGCCTCTCACGTCCCTCCTCTCACTCGTCCCGACGGCACTATTGCCGCCTTTGAAGTCGAAGAGAAAGCCGAATGCATCGCCGACAGCATAGCGGCACAATGTTCGCCCAGCACGCAACCCGCGTATCCCTCCCACACCCAGGCGGTGGAGGACGAAGTTCTCCGCAGAGAATCTCTCCCCATCACCGACGACCCAGTCACAGACTCTAATGATGAAATCTTGCTTCTCATTAGAAGTCAAAAGTCCAAAAAAGCTCCGGGTGCGGATGGAATTTCCAACCACGCACTTAATTTAAACATAGGTACTTTCCAAAAGCCTGGAAAAAAGCGACAGTCATAGGCATCCCCAAGCCGGGTAAACCTCTGAATGTCCCGGCTAACCACAGACCCATCAGCCTCCTCAAGGCATAGTCTAAACTTCTCGAAAGAGTCATACTCTCTCGAATGCGGAACCATCTGTTTACAACAGATGGCGACCCTCTCATTATTCCCCACCAGTTCGGCTTTCGCGCTAAGCACTCCTGCCCTCAGCAAGTCCATCGAATCGTCGAGTACATACTCGAAGGATTCTATCCGCGTCGTAATAAAACAGTCGCGGTTCTCTTTGACGTAGCCAAGGCTTTCAACAAAGTCTGGCACAGCGGCCTCGTTTTTAAACTCTTAAAAATAGGCTTACCGGTTCGCCTAGTCAGATTAATCGCGTCGTTTCTTAAAGACCGTACCTTCCGATTCAAACGTGAAGGCACGCTCTCCGTGCCTCGTCCCATAAAGGCTGGAGTCCCGCACGGCTAAGTCCTCACCCCTCTGCTGTACACTGTGTACACTAACGACATCCCCATCCGCCGAAAGGCGTCGAACTCGCCCTCTTTGCAGACGACACCGCCCTTTACACTAAAGGTAAATCGATCCCGTATAACATCACCAGACTCCAAAAGGCCGTAAACGCCCTCGGTGTTTGGTTTCAAAAATGGCGTATCGATGTCAACCCAGAAAAGAGTTCTGCTATTCAATTCGACTACAAACTCCGTAATCGCTACAACGATTCCCACATTAGTAAGAGTAACGAAACTCGCCCGTTTTTACTTAGGCCGCTTATATAGTATGTTAGGTAGAAAAAGTAAAATGTCGGTTAGAAACAGACGTACACTTTATAAGGTCTGCGTGAGACCAGTCATGACATATGCTTCGCCAGTCTTTGCCCACGCCCAACCCTCCTTGCTGTATAAACTGCAGGTGGTTCAAAATCTCTTCTGCCGCAAGGCCACAAACGCACCTTGGTACGTGCGTAACGCGGACCTGCACAGAGATCTTGAACTACCTACAGTGCAACAGCACCTTAAAACACTCTCAGAATTGTTCTTTAAACGCGCCGAATTCCATCCCAATCCTCTAGTTCGAGATTCAGTCTCATATACTGCTCCTGTCTTAGATTCGGAATACAAAGTCGCTAGACCGAGAAACGTGCACACGGGCGAACCCATGAAACTTCTAATTCTAAAGTAAATTCTAATTCTAACGTAAATCCGAATTAATGCAACCTTATTTTAAATTTTTAATGTTTTATTATTTACTTTTCATTTTGAGCACCTTCAGTGCTATGTAAATCCTAGCGGGTGACCCCTTAAGGGCCCTGCTAGCGCGGCCTCTTTCTCCAATTGGCCGTCGCTCAGATGAAGGCTGAGTGGCAAAAATGCACGAGCTGACAGGGGGTTTTTTAGTGGGTATGGTTCTGGTAGGCGTCGGGACGAGTCCCACATAACTTCGATCGCGCGCGCGGAGTATGCGTCAGAGCATTTTTATCCTCCTGCCCTTTCCGTGGAGGGGAAAAGAAAAATTTTTTTTTTTTTTTGCTGCCGAGGCACCCTCGCGGGAGGGAGGTGGAAGATGCGTCATGCATACCCGCCCGCAGGTAAATTCCTCTGCGGGGGGGTTATGTGGGACTCACCAGAATGGCACCTACCCACTAAAAACCACCTGTTGGCTGTAGTTATTACCGTTAGCCTTCATCGGAAGCGACACCCGTCGGGAAGTTGGGCGCGCTGGCGGAGACCCGCTAGCGGGTCTTCCGCCTGTAGAAAGTTGCACTGAAGGTGCTCAAAGGGACATGAGTTGGTGGCCGTTCTGGGCAGCCTCCGGTGAAGCAACTAACATCGACATTTTTTATAGCGTCGCAGACGATACGCATATCGTCTGCTACGGAGGATTGAGGAGTGGGTTTGTATGGGCGAGGAGCCGGGATGGGATTCGATGCGGGGCGCTGCCTCCAGTTTTCTGGGGCAGGCCTGGATTGTGTAGGCTTAGCAGCCGGAGGAACCCGGCTACGCAGCGGTGGAAAGTTTTCTTGGGAAAGGCGCGGAGCCTGTTTGGGTGCCGCCCTCTTGGAATTGGAGCGCATACAACGGGGTGCACGAGGGCAGCCCCTGTAATTTGCGGTGTGGCCGGACTGGCCACAAAGCACGCAATCGGGAGGAGAGGGAGTTTCAGGAGTGCGATTGCACTCCTTAGTGAAGTGAGGGACCAGGCACTTGACGCACCTGGGCGGTGCGCGGCAGTTGGCCGCCGCGTGCCCGTATAACTGGCACCGGTGGCACTGGCCGGGATGACCGCGGCGATGAGGCGCCTCGATTGAGATCCCAGAGAGGCCGCAAATAGAGCTCACCCCTTTCAGGATCTCTCTGGACTTGGGGACGTTGGCGAGAATCACCAAAGCGAGAGGGTGTTGCCTCCCGTACTTGCTGTGCATTTTATGCACCGCGAGTGCCGGGAAGCCTTGGGACTGCAGATCCTCCAGGATAGCCTCGTTCGATAATTCGAACGGGACTCCCCTGAGTACCGCTCTGATCTTACGCTCTTCTGACAGAGCATAAGTGTGATAAGCATATTGCTTATCGGTGAGGAGCTTAGTCAAAGCTCGAAAATCGTCTATCGACGAGACAGTGATTTTAATAGATTCACCCGAGTTTACTGCTCGGGTGTAATGGATCTTGTGCTCATTGCACAATGTCGAGACCTCAGTCCATTTACCCTTTTCCCGAAGGAAAACGGGTGGTGGGACCTTGGCCTTGACAAAAGTTGGGGCCGGAGCGGGTGTTGAAGACACCAGGGCAGCTGGCGTTGAAGACGCCGCAGGGGGTGTAGGGACGGGCGTCGAGGGCGCCGGGTCTTGTTTCGAGTGCTTTTTTGAGCGCTTCTTAACAAGCGTAAAAGAGGGAGACTCAGGGCCAGTTGGGGTGGCGTCCGAGGATGACTCGGTCGCGGGTGCGCGCTTGCGGCGCGGAGGGGCGTCTACTTCGCACTCCATGTCACTGGAGGAAGGGGACGCGGGAGGGCCTAAGACCTGAGGGGTCTGGGGAACTGGGGTGGCCTGAGGGGCCATTGTGGACATTAATGTCATGAGATGAGGGATAAGGAAATCTAAGAAACGGTACTTATCAGCATTTAAAGACATGCCTTCAGTACTTTCAATTAACTTCTTCCTAAACTCGACAAAGCTTAGGGAAGCCATTGCGGAGGGGTTGGGGAGAGACAATATGAACCTAACAACGATGACTAACTTCCTAAAACCACCCTACACGCAGTAGGGCGGTTGAGAACGACGCGGATAAGTCCTGGAACGACGAATTCCCGTCGACGAAGCTCACGTTCCACGAAGTACGGTTAACAAGCCACTGTTCGCCGTGAAAACGGCGTTAGAAACTTATTAGAAGTACGGTTAACGACCCACTGTCCGCCGTCAAAACGGCGTTAGAAACTTATTACGGTATACAACTATGAAATTATATATTACGACAACAACCAGTGAAATTTGGGTGCTCAATTAGCGCGGGGGCTAAAAGAGCGGGAAGGCGTCTGCGATCGACGTGCGCTCGAGAACGCACGCAGACCGAGACGACAGAAAAAATTTTTTTTTTTTTTTTTTTTTGCTGCCGAGGGGCCGGTGTGATTAGTGGCATGATTAGAGGGAGAAATGATTGCAGTGTGCGAATCATATGAGGGGCGCAGTAAGTGCCTTGGGCGTCGTAATCAGCGATCAGCTTATTCAGGAGCTCCTCAGGGCTTAGGGAAGCCATTGCGGAGGGGTTGGGTAGGGACGACAATATATAAATATATATACTATGAACCTATCGACGATGACTAACTACCTAAAAAACCACCCTACACGCAGTAGGGCGGTTGAGAACGACGCGGATAACTTACTCGAACACGGCACTTGAAGTCCTGGAACAACGAATTCCCGTCGACGAAGCTCACGTTCCACGAAGTACGGTTAACAAGCCACTATTCGCCGTGAAAACGGCGTTAGAAATTTATTAGAAGTACGGTTGACGAGCCACTGTCCGCCGTGAAAACGGCGTTAGAAACTTAGTACGGTAAACAACTATGAAATTTGGGTGCTCAATTAGCGCGGGGGCTAAAAGAGCGGGAAGGCGTCTGCGATCGACGTGCGCTCGAGAACGCACGCAGACCGAGACGACAGAAAAAAAAGACGGAGCTGGTATTTATACCTGGTGGAGGTTGGAGGGGGGGCTAACCACAGAAAGATACATCAACGACATTCTGCTAACCCATGTGCTCCCCTACGCCAGATTTATTGGCGAAAATTTCAAGTTACTCAGTTACTGCATGATAATGCAGTACACCGCTGCCATCACTAGATAGTAAATGGAGCAAGTTGGGATTGCCACAATAGACTGGCCAGTCCACAGTCCAGTCTTGAATCCTATAGAACATTTGTGGGACGAGCTGAAATGATACTAAATTGTTTTACATGGCATGGAAATGAAATTTTTTTCAATGCTGTGTCTTTTTTTTCGTTGCCATAGCAAATTTTGGCCCCGGAAACCACGGCAATGAACATACGGCGATGAAAATTAAGGCAAAGATATAATAACAATAAAATATAAGTACAAAAAATCTATTAATTATTCGAAGTAATAAACAATTCACAAATAAACATAAGAGAAATGGCATCCTATCGAATGCGCAATCAAGAGAATAAACTTATGCAAATAGAAGCTATACCTATCCACGGCGATGAAATAAAAAATGTCCTGTAACATAAAAATGGAATACTTATATTCATGGCTCGAAAACGCAGGCAAGTGTGCACGTCCTTCCACGTCGAGCACTTGGCGGCACTAATATGCAACGTTTTGCGCACAGCGGCGAGGGACACAAGTCGTTAGATAAAACGATATTCTTAAACATGTTTAGGACATGGCGAAGAAAGGTAGTTCTAGGACAAATTAATTTTGGATTACCATTCGTTGTATTGTTAAAGTTTTTGAATAAATGGATTCCATAACAATACTTTAACTATACACGTATGAAATAAAACTAAAAATAATATAAATAACCAATAGATTTTTATCAATTTTTATGATTGAGATAGTACACTTCAAGGTGTCGTGTGGACAAACACGGCAATGAAAGATTTCGAGGTTTAATTGATTTTTTTGGAGTACCTATTAATCCATTATGTTAAAATATTTAGTGCTACACATAGATTTATATTTCACCTAACCAGAAAAAAATATTAGAACATTATAAATATGTTTTTTAGTACCGATTTCATCGTTGCCACGCAATTTTTGGCCCCGGGAAATTCACCCTTCAGCGATAATATATAAATATCAATACAAATCGACAATAAAATTTAACAGATATAGTCCGACCAACACATTGTGACCAGACAAGTGTCGCCATTTTCTACTAGTTTTACACTAGTTTCTGGTTAATTATAAAAATGGAAAGCAAATCTCAAGTGACAGCCGAGTTTCAAAAACATGGTCGAACTATAACTATTATTTGGAGGATAACTATGACACTTAACAAGTCTTTTTTAACAGTTATCTGAGCATTAAAAAATCAGCTCTTAGAAAAATATACTTTGTCTCTATTAGTAATAAATACTGAGTAATGAATAGTAGAGGAATGTTTTATTTGACGTCAATAAGAACAAGTTATTGTCAATGTTGAGAAATAAATATTTGAATTTGAATTTGACACTGAGCTGTCAAAACACTCGCTCCCGCAAATAAAATAAAAAAAATGTCACAGGGTTCGATAATGTCTGTATTAGTGCAAGACTGTGTCACAGACACCCCTTTTAAAGTGGTTATATTATTTATATGGTAAAATTTTAAATACTATTTCAAAATATTTTCCCACCATAAAATTAAATTACGTTTTATATTATACTTTAATCATTTATTTCAGTTCGTTGTTGTAAATGACATGTCTTACTTCAAACACAGAATATTAAACATAGAAATTTATAATATTTTATAAAAATAGAATATTTATAAAAATAGAAAATTGCTAACATCACATTCACGGGGGCTGTAATTAACTAAATGTGCTTTCCTATACATATTTGATTTCATTAATTATTTTCGCATGAACGGTGGGGCAGTTCTCGATAGTTAACTTTATTATTTTGTAATTAGTACCTATTTTAGTACTGAATAATGGTGCTATTGCATATTATTAGACTGATATGGCTGGCCAGAGATAATGAAAATTACGCAAAGCATTCAATTGATTTTGTCACGTTGTGGATGTTATCCTTTTTTTAAACTTTGACTTTTGTTACATCACTTTTTTCCATAAAACCGTCAGATTTGTTTTATATTAAACTTTTGTATTGAAAAATTTACTTTTTAATTCAAATGAGGGACATGGCTGAATGCCATGTCTTGAAGGCAATGTTTTAATTTTATTAATAATTTTGTTATACTAATACTTGAAATTGGCAGAAATAGCGGTTGTGTAGTAACAACAGCTGATTGCCATAAAACACAAATAGTAATAGTTCAAATAAAATATCTCGTAATGCTGCAATCTTAATTGTATTATTTATATTTACCTTGGATGAAAAGTCGAAGCAAACTCAATATATCGAATTACAACCAAATGTAATAGAAGCAGGATTAAACTTTTCCTACGGTGGAACTGAGCCAGGGCAGATAGTGCCGCGGATAGTAGCAGTTTTAGAAGAATTTTATAATCTTACATTGAAAGGTGATATCAATTTTTTATGATTCTCGTACAATATTGTTATTTTTCATTACCTAGTAAAATTATATTCCTACAAGTTTATCGCGTATTGACAAGAGAGCCGAGATTTTTTTCAGCAGACATTTTTCTTTTGGTATACGTTTAATACAATTAATAAATAAATAAAGCCAAAGTTTTAACTGATATGTTTTTCTAAAACTGACTCGAAGCAGTTTTGTTTATTTTTATTTAAATGTACAAAGGTACAGTTTATTTCAATCCCATCTTCTAATATACCATACATACTACTGTAACAAACATATTTTTCTAGTTAAGAATTGTAGTTCTGGCGTCCAATGATAGACATAATAATAATTCAGCTTAATAATAATAATAAATTATTTATTTGCAAGTATATGCGATACAATTTCATAAAATATAAATAAAAATTAATGTCCGTTCACATACTGCTGACGTCAGCGTATTAAAATTATGTCATTATTAATACAACAAAAAAACATAAAAATCTATTACAAAAAATTGAACAATATCACAAAATGTTGAAATTTCGATAGCTATTTATGTTTAAACGAATACCAAAGTCATGTGAAATACAATTTCAAATTAAAATTACAACATGTCCAACTAATAAAATTTAAATAATTAATGTCATAATCAAAATACAATCTACTTAATCACAAACAGGGTCAAATCAGTATAATTAAAATAAATGTCATAAAAATTTGTCATTCAAATAAGCGTTCACATCATATTAAATTTTTTTAATAACTAATCGAATAATGCTGATTTAAATTTATTTAGTGGCAGTGAAGCATTAACCGTACCTTATTGTATATGCGTATAGCCATGCATTATATATTTTTGATGTGATGGCTTAGTTTTTGGTAAGGAATATATAATTTTAACAATAATTATTTTATGGATTTTTATCTAATACACATATTGCAAGAGTCGGAGTGGAGAGTTTTCTTCGGTGAATGGGGGGGGGGGGGGCTGACTACACTGCTACTAGTTAAAACAAATAATAAAATACAAATTCTTACCCGTAGCTTTTTTTACTGTATGTATACTACTACAAAATTAATTGAAGATGTTTTATATATTTTAATAGTAATTGTGATTTTTATACTTACTAACCGCAGTTAGTAGTTGAAATCGCCTAGTAATTGCAATCGCAATTCCTATCCTTTACCCGTAACAGGCAATTATGCTGGTCACAATAGAAAGGACTGTAGAAGAGATCTGAACAAAGACACTCTACTGTGACTAATATCTGTGTTTGGTTGGCGCTGTAACGTAAATCGCTATAAAAGTAAATATAAAATGAAAAGCCTCTCCTGCGATGGAACCGACCAATCTTTTATTTTTTAGAAGTGAAAAGGCGTGGGATTGACCACAGGCTATTTTAGTTTCTACTTCTGAAAATAAAATATAAATACTGTGAAAACAGCTTGGCTTCGAAATTACATTAGCATGCACACTCAGCTGGCCTGTGTTTGATTTTTCCATAATAATATCGCATTCAAATTGTATACTTTGGATCGAACATTTTTGATTTTTTATTTGGTTTTTTTTGCCGGCTTTTTTTATGTCCAACTCTACCCATAATACCTTTTAAAAGCCAAGTGTTCGCTTGACGTTCATTATGTAAACCAATAATGAAATAAAATATTGCGCTTGATTTTTCGGTACCGTAGGGAATATTGAAACTTTATACCCACTATGGCCTCTATCCCACGAACGGTGGATCAAATTATTATATTTTAATGAGTTGAAATTATAAAGAGGCTCAGAAAATAATTAAAACAGATCTCTGGGTACATATATACAGCACAGGACTTAGAACGGTGTCGAAATATCGGGAACTCGAAGTAAAAATAAGAATCAAAGTAAGAAAGCAGTAACTTCTTGAAATGGTACTTTAAACACCGTGATAGTCTAGAAAAAGGAGATCCCATTAAAATGTCGGCATAAAAATGCCATGGCTTACGTAGGGTTGTTCTCTATCTGTATGCCAAGATTCTTTAAAACCCATTTTACTGTTTTTGCGTTATAAGGAACTAACCACTGAGAGTATGATATGCAACCCGGTAGCTCGAGCCAAACATGGGTCCTGTAGGACTCATATCATACTCGATTTATGCAAGGAATCGTCGCTAAGCGTACATTGTGATGTCCATGTTTAAAATGTTGTGATTGGTTGAAATTATTCGCTTGTAATTGCCAAGAAGTAGGGAGCAATGTGGCATCAGTGGCACTACAAGTATATTCAAACACAGGTATATCTAGTGGAACTGTGGAATTCTGTGGAACCAACTTTCACCATTTTTGATATAAGTAGCACGGTAAGTTGAAGAAACCAAAGGTTTTTATATGTATCTCTATGTGATTATTTAATGGAAAAAAATTATCGAAATTTCTCAAAACTATGCCAATAAACCATACATATATTTAGATTTAAAATTTTTACACGTTTGTATTCGGATGAAAAAATATCTGACGTTTTCCTTATTACGTCATTATCTTCAGATAATAAATCTTGGTAATAAATGAAAGCTCTATTTAACGCAAGAGAAAATAAATACTGCAATAATAGGAACTACTATAAATATCATTACTTTGATGTTCCTGAGTTATGTAATAATACTAATGTATAAACACTGGAACATAAAAACCAAATATTTACTTTGATTTAAACAATTTTAAAGAAATATTGAAACGGGTACCTAACCTAAAATTAAGGCCTGAAATACTCTACGGAACAGTGATACTCTATGGAATACAGTAATGAACAAATCAAAGATTTTCTACATTACTGGGCCCACTTTACATCTTTTTATGGGCTGAATAAGAATACTTAAAGAATAAATATACTGCAAAATGTTCATAGAAAAAAACAGGTCTATCTACCTACACAGATTCAACATACGAGTCCAAAAAAGATATTTCAAAATAAACGGTTGTATAAGCATTCATACAAATCCTTTCATTTGAACCCTAAATACCGACAATTTCATTATTCATCTGGTAACAAATCAGATTATTTATTCACAAAAGGAGTTTTTTAACAAGAGCGTTTAAGTAACAAGGCAATATCTACCCACCATCTTTTTATTTCTTGTTAAATATGTAGTCTTTGTGATATTTTTTCATTCTTTAAAAGGTCATATGCATCTAATGTTGAATGTTACGGTTACCCTTTTTTTCATGCATACGACTTTCAAGTTTCGAAAATCGTGTTTTTCATATAAATATATATTCAAGTTCATAAACAACAGCTTAAATTACACTTTAACGCAAACAACACAAGATACTGCGTAACGAAGATTCTTATTTGCAAACCAGAGGGCGCTAGCAATGTAAGGCTAGTCGTAGCGTTTTGCTCCCAGCGTGCGCACGTAGACCGCGCTACGCCGTAGTTCCGTGCCGGTTTCGAAATTACGAAATATTAGAGTGTGAGTGAAGTTATCCAAAGTGCGAAAGAGTGTAAAGTGTATTCAAAAGTGAGGGTTTAAAAGTGGAATTTGTGTTTCTGTGAATTTTGAAATAAAATTACGGAGTAAGTAATTTACATGAGTATTGTTCAAGTTTTTTTGTGAATACAATTAATGTTCCGAGTTTATTTTTCTGCGGTCTCGGGTAGTCGGATTTTGAAAAGAGTTATGATTTTTAATTGTTTTAGGGTTATGACTTTTTAATGTGAAATTTGTTATTCTGATGAAATCTTGCAAAAGTCAAAAGGATAATTTGAGTATCCATAATTTAATGAAGAAAGAATTAGTGGTTTTAAATTATTAGTCTTTTTTCTTGGTAGGTTACGATAAATAAAATGTACTTTGGATTAACTTAAGCGTTTAAATTAAAATAATTTTAATTCTGATTATACTTTATTCAAAAATTATTACTAAAATAAATAAGTGAATTTGATGAATACAAAAAATAAAAGACGTTTGATAAAACTTTTTTAAATATTTTTTTATGTCTTATTTAATATTTCAAAGGGAGTTTGGTGGACATATTTCAATTATGATATTAATTACAAAGGTAATTAAGTTTCAGCAATTAAAATAACTATGAATATGTTAAGTTGATAACAAGTACAAAGTAATTACAACAGTAATTTTGCTGTCACGTTACTAAATTTATTACCTGTACTGAAATAATATTAATCTGAATAGAATATGAATGAGTAATAGTTTTAAAGGCATAATATTAAACTTTGAAACATAAATTTCTTTTGCTTTGTTCGCGTTAAATAAAACTTGTTTCCAGGTATGTTTTAAAAAACATTGAAACATTGAATGTATTCTGTTTTTAAATAAATTTTCCTTCAATATTTTACCTATATGTCTTAATAAAATTGCTGATTCAAAATAAAAATCAGAGAGCAAAGTACAAGCAAGTTATTTTGCAGCAAAGTTATTTAAATAAAGTTTGTTAATTTGGGTTTAAAACGTTTTACTTTAAAGTATAAAATTCTGAATATTGGCTTTGAATAATAAGCTAACGTAATGGAAAAATAAAATACTCTAAAATAACTCTTGTATTCTATCTTTTTCAGCGTATATAGAGTTTCAATAGACTTTTGATTCTAAAATATGTGGGTATTTTGTCACAGAGTAACTTTGCTATAGTAATGATAGTAGCTATGCAGCAGTCGTGGTTACTGGACCTGCATTTGAATCTTTATAAAGAAAGGTAAAGAAATCTGAGTCCTGTTGTAGCACAGCGATGTAACTTTATTGAAAACAAATGTTCAGACACCAATAAAAGATTAATTAAAGGAAAACAAAAGGCTTATTATTGCGTCCAGCAGTAGACGGCAACAGCACGTGTGAAAAAGTAAAAGCATACCAAGTACTATGGTAAAAAGGGCCATATTGTCCTAAACTTTGATTATTGAAGTACTAAGTTCCTTCGGTTGTTAATATCCCTATTTTATATTCTGCTTATATTAGAACGCGATCTACCTTATGATAAGAGCCGTGTTTGGAATGTTGATTGAATGAAAAATAAAGAACCTCATTTAATCATGAAGTTTATTGATTGTTTATAATTTTATTGAAAATATAGTGTTTGATGATGCTTTTCCAGTCGCTAGTTTCAGTTAGAATTGTCCCTATGGGACAATCGGGCTGTGCCTTCTCTTAAACCAGATTACAACCGTTTAATAATCAGTTGTAGTGGTTATAATATTAGGTCCTTACGTAAGAAATTGGCGTTTTGTCATACTGGCCACTTTGATCTGTATTATCTCCTCTTTGGTTAAGAACTCCAATTTCAAATTTATACAGCTTACTCACGCATTTGTGTTTCAAAAACCGTAATTCATTTTGTATTTTCCTCTTTTGGTTCTTTTCTATGCGTCACTTAGTTTACAAAATGGTAAACTTGAGATATCGCCTTATTTACAAGTACGAGTTCCACCGTAGCACCAGTGCTGCAAAAACGGCCCGAAGTATTAATGCTGTGTATAGCGGCAGTGTCGCAAAAGAAAACACAGTGCGTTTTTGGTTCCAACGTTTTCGTTCTGGAAATTTCGACCTGCAGAACAAGCCCCGTGGAAGCCGGAGACCAAAGTTGATAATGCAGAATTGAAGGCTATTATGGAAGCGGATCCATCGCTAACAACGTCCGAGTTAGCTGTAGGCTGCACTGTGAGTAAAAAATCTGTTTTAATTCACTTGAAGCAAATTGGGAAGGTGAAAAGGCTTGAGAGGTGGGTACCTCATGAACTGAGCGTTTGGTGGACTGGTGCCGGTGTCGTTCACTACAGTTTTCTTAAATCTAGCCAGACGATTACGGCAGATGTTTATTGTCAGCAACTGCAAACCATGATGGAAAAGCTAGCTGCTAAACAACCGAGGCTGGTTAATCGCACTAGGCCACTACTGCGTTAGGACAACGCTAGTCCACACACTGCACAAAGACGGCTACCAAATTAGAGGAGCTTCAACTGGAATGTCTAAGACATCCACTGTACTCCCCGGACCTTGCTCCAACAGGTTACCATTTTTTTTTAAATTTGGATAACTTCTTGCAAGGGAAAAAATCCAACTTCGATGGGGCAGTCCAAAGGGCCTTCAAAGATTTTATTGATTCCCGTCCGAATGGTGTTTTTAGTAAAGGGATCAATGAACTACCTATTAGAGGCAAAAGGGCATAGATAAATAAATATATTATATATTTTTAAATTGATTTTATGTTCCTCCCTTACAAAACGCCAATTTCATATGTAATGAATGACCTAATAATAAACACTATAATACCGCTCCAGGCAAGATATTCATAAAACTCGACCAAAAAAGAGACTTAACCATCTCCCATAGAAACATAATTTAAATTCAATCAGTAAATACTTGGAGAGGTACCGGATATACCCGAGATGATCAAAGGTTTTAATCTTACTATCATGAAAACTAATTTAAAGCAGAGCGCTTATCAAATATTCTCTTAATTTAAAACTTCTTAGTGAATGAAACTGGTAAATCTATTCGACATTGTTCTATCGATTGCGATCTTGCGAGGTTTATTCTTATCTATTAATGTTCTGGTAACTCTGTCCTATTTATTTGTTATTTCAGGATCGTATTACACTTGTTTATTTTTAGTTTAGATTTGGATAAACGTTTATCATGTTATCGTTGTTATAAAAAATAAATGGCTTACGATCCGTTGAAACGGATTTCACAAAAATATTTAAGTTGAAATCGATTACATAACTAACTATTCTTGATAATGCACAATTTGGCATTTTTTTTTAAATCCTATAATAGATGTAAAAATATTATTTTTATAAACCAATTGTGGGATTAAACGTATTCAATTTGCTGGTGCGATTTGGTCTAAGTTTTAATTTCTATTTCTGATTTTGGATAATGTTTCTTTCCAATGAGTCAAGGAGTTTCCTATTTAATGCATAACAAACAAACAAACAAAAAATAACCATTTTATTTTTATAATAATGCAAGGCAAAGCCGGCTGTTCATTGAATGTTAAGTGAATGTGCCTACTGTTTAGTTTGCTGTATGTATGATAGAAATAACAAAACAATATTTTAACAAAAGACTATATTACTTACTAGCGTCCCGCCGCCCCGCCCCGGTTTCGCACGGGTTTGTGTCTCTGCATTTTAAATCTGTAATATCTTCGAAAATATTGAGTAATATACACGCTGTGAAGGGCCATATTGATCTATATTACATGCACAATGTATTTAATGTACTTAATTGGATAAGGATTAATGCTGTATTGCTTAGAATCGCTTTGTAAATAAGCTATTATTTCTCGTAAAAAGTAAAGGATAAAAAATGGTTATTGTGGGTTATCCCTAAGAGATAGATATATATCTTTCTTTCTTTTTTGTAGAGCTTTTTAAGGTGTACAATACTTACTACATTATTTTGATCTACCTCTTAGGGAACAGCCAGAGTTTGCAATGTAAGCGCAAAAAAATGTGTTTATTTATGACATCACATTAGAAACTTCTAAAATTATCAGTGTTTCTCTATACTATATTATGCCTGTATTCTACTATATTATGCCTGTACTATACATGTAAACGTTCCTCTTGAATAATTATATCTATTAAAAAACACCGCATCAAAATCCGTTGTCCTTACAAAAGTCCTTACATAAGGACAGACAGACAGCGGGAAGCGACTTTGTTTTATACTATTTAATTTTATTTAATTATCAATGTGATAAGACTTGCGAATTAAATTTAAATTCACTTCATCATTTTTGTTACATGATTTGAAAGGTAATTTTGTTAGCTTTCCAATGATATTAAATAATTTAAAATTAATTTCACTTATCAAAAATCAAGAATTTACTGCAATAGGTCGAGTAGATGACGTCTAAATAAAACGAAAAGCTAAAGAATAATAAAAATTTATTTATAATATTTATTTCAGTACTTTGTGTTACCCCCTTTGTGGTACCTTCATTGACCGAATGAGTTTCCTCATGAACTCATGTGGGATTTTTCTCCACTCTTCGATTAAAGCTCTTTTGAGTTCTACTATCGATGCTGGAGCTGGACTTCTTCCTCGTAACCGCCTTTTCAGCTCATCCCACAAATGTTCTATAGGATGTGGTGTGGTTTCCATTTTCCTAGAGCTTCAGTATTTCCAGTGATGTGAAATTTAGGACTGAATACCAATTTCGTAAAATTTCGCTTCTTATAGGGTTTTAGGACTCTTGAACAACAACAAGTTGGTTTTTTTTGTCATGAAATTGAATGTCTTTTGTTTTTACGTTTTATGACATAGAATGAATTTTTTTTGTCTATTATATGGAATGAGGTTGAAAGCTATCAAATATTCCTTTCCGATGTTACACAAGATATAGTTTATTGCATTTAAATGGTAAAACTTCGTCTTGAGCAACCCGCGATGACGTGATTCCAATTTAAAGCTCGCAAGTGGAGTTTCTAGTCATCACCAAAATTTTGGCATAAAAACAAGTCAGTTTTTTGTACCAGATCATGTTCTATCTATACATATAAATATTTACAAATATATGCAACTCTTCAAGCATGACACGGTTATAAATATCCAAACATACAAGCGTTCACATTTGTAACATCAGTAGGATAATAAAGGGAATAAGGAAAAGGGAAATGGTTGTTTGCCTGTATCGTAGCTTTAGGAAGAGTTCCTGTTTCCCCAACTGTGACATAAATAATAAGAGATTAGATGTTACTTGTTTAGGTACCCATGTGTGTCAAGAGGGTAATGTTAAAGCTAATTGCCAATTTCTTAATTCACTTATTCAGGATAATTTATAGAAAAAGAAATGTCAAGAAAAATTGATTCAAATTGAAATATTTGTTTCTCATCATTGGCAATTACTTGTTCTTATTGACGTCAAATAAAACATGACTCTACCACCAGTTTAGTAAAATCTTCGTGAAGATAAACTGGCACGAAACTTCACGGGTATATATTTTTTCTGCATCTGCTAGCTCGGCAAGTCTCCCTCCCCCCAAGTATCCAAACGACGAACACTCTCAAACGGCACCCGTTCACTAGTTAACACGGGATCCAGCCATCGCCCTCCTCAACCATATTAGAGGGAAGTGAGCGACCCGCCACCTAGATTTATGGTCGTACGTGACACGTTCAGTGCATTAGATAAATACTTATTCTATAAGTATAGTGAACAAAATGTTCCCAAAACTCAAAAATATCACATTTCTCAAACCGCATACCGCAGTGAATATTGCTTTTATTTTTACTTTTTTTCTTTGTTTATGTTTTTCTATAATTTAATTCATTTCAATAGATTTTTAAATCTACCAGAATATGTTAGGAATATAATTTCACATAAATATACTTTTAAGTCTTTACGTGCACCGTAAAATACCACTCAAACCTGCTTATTTATGAATCTTTCTAAAATATCAATTTAATCGTTATTGTTTTACTTGAACATCCTTTTATCCAAAAGTGGATTTCACCAAATCCTTCAGCAGTGTCAGCATGGTCCTGCAGCATCTTAAAAGGAATCTTCATGCAAATTGCTGAGTTTTCATAGTGAATGAGCTAGTTATTTTCTCTTTTAGGTACATTTCAGGAATATAATTAATGTAGATTAAGAGAACTCAAAAATATAATTGATATAGATAAGCAGTGCAGTTTTTTCTAGTTTTATAGGAAAATATATTTATTTTACAGTTTATAACGGCAAATCATCTAACTCATAATGGTTTTCATGTAAATAAATTAAGTTCTGCCGTTCATCAACAGGTAGCGCCACCGATACATTAAATCGACAACTTTGTCGTAAAAGAAATTTTAATAAAGATGACCTATACTTGATATGATAATGTATTAAGTGAACAGCGTAAATGTAAAAATTAAGTAATTTTATTTCAGAAACTCAAAAAACTAACATTTCTTAAACTAGCAACTGTAAATAATAAGATATTATTATATTGTTATCTAATAATAGTATATTGTTTTCTTTTTTACTTTGATCTTTTGTTAAAGTTTACGTGTCAAATTTAATTCAGTTTTATTTCTATCAGAATACGTACGGAATGCAATTCTAGATATATATATTTTTTATCTTTACATTAAATAAATTCCATTTAGAAGGGGACATCTATTTATCTTTCTTTATTATTCTTTGAATCTTAATAGTTTTAGAATATAGCGATAGTTTAAACTATATTTTCGACCAACTCACGGAATAAGTACAAGTCAAGGTTACAATAAGGAGCGTAGGTAGTATAATTTCCGTAAATTCATTACGTTAATTAAATTAAATTAATTAACTTTAAATGTATACTTTACTTCTGTATGTGATAACACTCTATAAACTGTGTATAAACACAAAAGCCATGCAAAATGAGCGGTTATTTAACAAATGTTCGAGTTTTGCAGATTATGAATGAATTATCTGTATCAGTTTTTTTCGAGAAAATATGGTTGCTGTTTTTTAAAGCTTTCCATAAGCTCGTCACTTTCCATAAGGTGGGATGGAAGACAAACTCCTTTTCTTTGTGAAATGAAAAGAAAAATCGAATAAATCGTTTTTATTACTCTAAGAAACAACCGAAATAAAAATTTTTACGCTTACAAATTTTAGGTACCGCAATATAAGTAGAGTAAAATAAAAATTAAACAAGTATTACGACCCTGTGATAAAGTTTCCATAAAACCAAACTGTAATTTTCCATTTTTCCAAGTCGAGAAATCTTAAGTGAACACGCAAAGTTAAATTGAATCTCTTGGTTCTTAATGATATTTCAATGGCAAACTTTTAATGAATACGTTAAAAACATGGCGTGTTTAAGTGTTTAATCCGATAAGAATTAAGTAAGTGCTGATTTTTGATCAAATAATTTTTTATAACACAAATTGATAAATTTAGTTCTGCCGCCTATTAGCAGATGGCGCCACCAGTGTATTAATTTGATAACGTATTACGTTGAACACAAATGTTAACCAAGAAGGCGGCACCGTCCTTACCTGCACAAATAACTTGGTTGGAGCTTGAAATCTGTTATTTTTGACTGGAGGGATAACATTAAATGAAATCCTTTAGAAGCCTTACTGCCTTCTTAAAAGGAATCTTCATGCAAAAATCGCAGGCCAGTGCTCTTGTTGTTTCTGAGGTTTCTTTATGAATGAACTTATCTTATATATAATTAATTTAGATGAATCATTTCAATCTGTACTGGTATTAAATACCTATTGCTTGTTTTCAGGGAAAATATTTATTCAACAGATTGTAACGGTGTAACAAACCATTTTAACACTTATATTTTTCATGTTCTCAAGTTCTCGTGTCCCTCAACAGACGACGCCACCAGTATGTTAAATCGACAACTATATTTTAAAAGAAATGTTAATAAAGAACTCAGGGTCGCTCTTGACTGCTTATATAACTTAAAAATACCCATGACTTTATAGTTTATATTTGCGTGATAAACTTACCTTATATAGTTTAATTTTGTTTCTAAGAAGTCGTTCAAGTGAACGCAAGTAGCCAACTTAACTTGAGTTTTCTTGGTCTTGGTGATATAACCAAGGCTAACTTTGTATAAATTAAAAAAATATATGTTTTAGTATCTTATCCGATAAAATGTGATAATTTAAAAAAGTAAATGTTGATTTTTAATTGTTAGTTAACTTTATTCAGTGGAATAGAGAGAAAGGAAACTTATGATTTTGATGTTGAAAATTTTGACATATCTTCAGACAAAAGACTCAGATTCGTTTATTAAAAAAAACAAACAATAAACTTGAAAATTTAATTTACTCAGTCGTTACCTTCTGTTTCTACCAAGATTTATGTAATGAAGCAGTTTTCACGTAGAGTATACGTTTTTAACATGTATCCTGTTACATTTTTGGACCTCTATAAATAAATCTCATCGCACGCCATTTTAGGAATGACAAAGATCGAGACAATTAATTTTCCTGTTTCGGTATAGAAAATCATTACTGTATCGCTTTTTAAGATAATGCATGATTAGAGTGAAGCTTATTCGTTTGGGCCTACGATGCCTACTTGTTAAATTAATTTGGAATTTTATAGAAATACGAATTATATTCTATTAATTTATGAGTGTTGTTTTTTATTTCGTAGTGGAAGAGTTTCTAAATTTTGCCTACAGGTTAAATCACAGCTCCTACAAATTATGAAGCATACGTGTTAAATTTAATTTAAATACTTTCATATTAGCTGACTTTGTACGTATACGAGATATAATCAAACTTTGAACATTCTTTTACCCAAAAGCGAGGGTCACAAAATCTTTAGAAATCTTAGCATATGCCTTCTTAAAATATATCCCAAAGCAAAATAATAGACCACTTTTCCTGTAATTTCTGAAATATCATACTGAATGAGCTAGTGATTTTCTCCTTAAGGTTTAATGACCCGAGAACAAACATTCTGTGTTCATCACACAAATGAATGCCCCGGCCAGGACTCGAACCTGGGACCTTCGGCGTATGTGGCAAAGCTTAAATAGGTGGTGTCATGACGCCGGCTTAGTATTTAACTTAAAAAAGACAAATTTATTAGTCATCAAGTCACCGTACACAAGAAAACACCCATTCAAAAACTAGTGGCCCACAGTCACAACTGTTTGCATGCTGTTAGACAGTGTGTGATTGTTCCTCTATAAATGTAGTCGACAAACAAACCAACTTAGGTGTAATGATTGATGAGAAATTTAATTGGAGTGATCACATTGAACGTGTGTGTAGTAAACTGAGACAATTTCTTGCAAATATTACAATCCTCAATAACCATATTCCTTTAAAGATTAAGCTTATGCTTTATAACACTTTAGGGGAATCCCACATAAGGTACTGCCTAAGCAGTTATGGTCGTACCTATAAAACGTTTCTTGATAACATCTACAAGTTACAGGTAAAAATCCTAAAGACCATAGTTTCTCCCCGAATAAAAAATCGCTTTAATGAAAATGAAAATGGACTATTTCATCACTGCAATATCTTACCTGTACAAAAACAATGAAATTTCTTATTACTTAAACAACATTTCTTCAATGAATCTTTACAGAGCTTAGTTAAACACCCTGTATGCACCCGAGCCGTTTCTAAGAACAGACTTCGGACTCAACGCGCAAACAATGTGTACGGCGAGCGCACAACCGGCTAAATGGTTCCTCGGCTTATTAACGAATTACCCACTGATCTCATCAGTAGATCGACAGCAAAAAATATAAAAAAAATACTTAAAAATCACTTTCAAAATATATGAATTCATATAGGATATTTGATTATACTGTATTTCAAAATATTGTGTGAGGTTACTATTTCTTTATATTTTCTTGTTAACAAATAAAATTTAAAATGTAGAATGTTAATAAATTTGTAAGTAAGAAACTAAACGTAAGTATTGTATTACCTAAAATACATAGATCAATAAATATAATGTATATTATGTACATATAATAATACATATAATATAATGTACATAGTAGCACTAGGTTAAACCTTTGTGGTTTTTAGATGCTATTTAATATGATATTTGTAATATTTGTGAATAAATGATAAATAAATAAAAAAAAATTAATTTAGATTTAGCATTCTAATGTTGGCTGGAATACCTGTTGCTTGTTTTCAAAGAAAATATGTATTTAGTAGATTATAACGCTGTATTACACCATCTAACATATTTATTTTTTTCTTGTTAACAAATTCAGTTCTGCAATCCATCAACAGATGGCGTCACCAGTATATTGAATCGATAACTATGTTGTAAAAGAATTATTTTCAAAAATAACAAACACTGTAGAAGTTGATTGAAAACGATTTTCTTGAGAGGTACTTAAGCATATTTTCTACGTGTTCCTTTTTAATTTAACCAATATTATCTTCGATACTTCTTTAGTAGGTGACATTGTTACTATCAGATATGAGTTATGAATGAAAGTAGTTTTGGCCCCCAACTCAACTAAACTAAAATTATGAAATACCTATAATTTAAAAAATGTTTTTAAAGTATATTGGCTCTCTCAAAGGTTCCCCTTGTCAGAATAATAATTTTAAATGCTGCATATTATGTAATATGTTGCATAAAATTTCGAAGGACTGCCGTATTGATATCTTTCTACATATACTATATAAGTGTACATTACATAATGTTGTGACGGTTGTCTATTTCGACCTCTTTTTGTCAGTAAATTTTATTTTTTTTTGTCGTTCCCGACGTAATTTTAAACTAGGAATTACGTAGTGTCGGAGAACGGCAATGTTTTGATTTGACAAGTCAGTCACGAAATATTATCCATCAAAGCAACTTGAATCTATTTATTTATTATTGTTTCCGAGTTTATTATTCAAAATTACATAGTTAAGATATTTTATTATCTACAATCAAAGTTTTTTTTAAGAAACCTATAATTTATTTTTACGTTCACGAGTGTGTGTAGCCAAAATTTTTGGTAAGGATTCTCATTCATTAAAATTTTATTTTATTGTTATTTTTTCTTTTCAGATCAAATTTAATTGTATTAATATTTCTATTCTATTTTGTGTGACTATTTTTTTATTTCAATTTTGTTTATATTTTTCTGTTTGTATTTACAGGCATTTTTGTATATTTTTAATTTTACCGAAAAAATAAACATAGAAGAGAGTTTTGGTGTTTTACTGGTACTACGTTACAATGTTTGATATTGTTTCGATTTATTTCGCTGGCTTTGTGTAATTATTGAATGTTTATCTTGTTCCAGCCTTTTCAGTTGATTTTCTATTAGTTGTTCTTCACGCAGGCGGGTTTTTTTGTTTATTTTTAAATTAAGATTTTTTTACTATTTTTATACCCAGTATCTATTTATTCAAATGTTATGGACATATCCGTGAAATAAACGCGAACTTTAGATAACTTTTATGTTACTTATATAACAACCAGTTTAAGTTTTATCCCAATTTGCTTTTATTACAATGTCTGTAAACTATTTTAGGAACAATATTTCAATCTGGAAATCTGGATCTCTGTCCAAATAGTGATAGTATATAAAATGAAATCATATTTGAACATTTTTTTCTTGATATCAGTTAAAAATAAAATTTTCATTGTCTTTCATGTCCCAAAGCTAACTTTCCCTTTTATTAAAATGAACAAACATTTTCTATTCAGTTACATGCATGAGTATATTTTGTTAGACATGTCTTTTGGGATACAGAATGGCGGGTAAAATATTTTTAGTTTCTTGAGAAACCATTTCATTTGGTAAATTTTCTCGTACCCTTAGAGTAACAGCTGACGACCGATTGGTGTAGTGGTAAGTAGCCTTGCCTCATACGCCGAAGGTCCCAGGTACGAGTCCTGGCCGGGGCATTCATTTGTGTGATAAACACAGATGTTTGTTCTCGGGTCATGGTTGTTTGTATTTATATATGTATGTTTATTCTGGGTTCCCCCCCAGTTCACTGTATGGTCGTCCATAACATAAGCTCTGCTTACCTTGGGGCCTTAGAGTTGGTGTGTTCGTCTGGGGATTTAAAAAAAACATTTTCATAATAAAATTTCGGTCTACCATTGACGAAGGTTTGACTCAATTTTATCTCCGTTAAGCTGAATGATATTAGATCGGTTCCCTTTTCAAAAATAAACTCCGAACGATACTAAACTGATATGTCATAGTAAATATCTACAGATAAGAAAAGCTATGATATTTCAGAAGTGTCATTTTAAGTTCTGTTTTATTATAGGGCTATACGATACTATACAAACAGTTCAGAAAAGACGTGTTATGCTAAATAAAACACTTTTTATCAGGATTATGTAGCGTTTGATAAAAAGGAAAATAAAATAATCAAATATTAATAATGTCTTCTTATAAAATAAAGAATTAAAAGCGATAAAATCCGGTTCAAGAGTGTTTAATTCTATTTATATAATTAATCTTAAAAACTCAAGGAAAGTGTTATTCGCGTGTGGATACAATTTAACGGTTCCATTCATAATCATCTAAATAGAATATCTCTTTATATTTTCTATTTCAATTCTTGACAAGAAGTCGAACTTTGAAGCTATTGTATAATACTGAACAATTTTTGTAAAAAAATATTTCAAAGTCTGCAGTAATATTACCGTGAACACACATACCACATTCACGATGATCCAATGATTTTTGAGAAATAATGAAACGTGATTTGAACGAATTTAACAGTTAATTGAATATTAATTTAATCAAGTATTCTGTTAACATTCGCCTTCTGTCAGCTCTGAAATTAATTAACATTGTTATTGACAATGTAGTGAACGAAAAATGCGAGATTACTGAATTGAGTACAAATATGTTACACATTGACTTTATTTCTAATAATGAATAATAAATGAATAAGTACGCCATATAAATTAACTATTTATTTTATGTTAGATATGTTATTTAACTAAATGAAAATAATGGTTAAGGCGCCAATTCAAGGGAATTTTCAAATTCCAAAGTTCTAAATCTTATATTTTGTTTGTAAAAAAGTCGCACGCAATTCGTATTGTTTGTAAAAAAAAACCTGTCAAACTCAATAGAAAACCAACAAAAACACACTAGACGAACGAAAGTCATTCACTACTAATAAAAACATCAAGCGCTGTGAAAAAGTGCCACAATACTTCGGTCATTTAGTCGGAACACCGAACCTGCAATATAAAACAAAACCGACTGAGGTAGGAAATTAGTTTCCGAAATGAATAATCGCTGGGGACATCTTTTGGAATGGAAATAACGTTTCATTTATTTTATGTAGATGACACAATGAGTTTGAGGTCTGCCAAAATTTGTAATTATTTGAATATTGTTTTGCTTGTATTATACATTTGCGTCTAGATAGTAACGTTCTTTAATAGATCAAGTTCAAGACAGACACACAAGAAATATTTTATAATATAGTAGGGGAATACTGAATAATTTGATTCTATAGCAATATTATATTTTTTTTATTTAACCTTAATTTATGTGTAAATAAGTTTATTTCATAGTTTAAGAGATTCTCAGTTTTCCCATTGTTTAATTACAGCCAATTCATCACAAAGCATTGTTCTATTTCTAAACATTTTACGGGCTCTTACAAATTTAGTACATGTGGGTTATTAATTTCATTAAAATAGTTATGTTCAAATTGAATTTAATATTTTAATATATACAAACATTGGAATTCTTTTAAAAGTGGGGTTTACAGAATCTTTGACTAGTCTTAGCACGCGCCTTTATCAAAGAATCTTCATGCATATTACAGATCGTAGTTCCTCACTCATTTCTGAGTTTTCTTAGTGAATGAGCTGATAATTGTCTTTATTAATTAACAAATATAATTAATTAAGACTAAGCATTTCAATGCTTACTGGAATTAAAAATCTATTGCGTGTTTTCAGATTGTATATACTCAACAGATTGTAACGAATATACAAGCAATCTTACACTTATAAAATTGAGTTTTGTCGTTCACCAACAGATGGTGGCAGAGTGTAAATAATCGACATCTATATTGTATAAGTTATAATGTTAATAAAGAAGGCAACCCCACCCTTGACAGAACCGGTAGCTTCATTTTTGATATGATAGACAAAAATGAAAAGGGGTCAAAAAACGCTTTAGAAATGCCTTCTTCAAAGAAATTCTAATGCAAAATTTCAGACCGTTGCGCTTGGAGATTCTTAAGGTTCCTTTATGAATTAACTTGTCATTTTATCTTTTAGGTATATACACACATTATTAATTTCGATGAAGAGTTTCAAGGATTACGGGAATTAAACACCTTTTGCGTGTTTTGAAGTGGATAGTTTTTATAATTTATTGAATTGTAATGAATTTGATCACGATTACGCAATCACGGTTTTTTCTTATTTAACATACTAAATCGGTGCGGTTTAACAAAGGATCTTAAACATACATTTTTCTTGTGAACAAATTGAGTTTTGGCATCCATCAACAGATGGCACAAACAGTATGTTAAATTGTTTTTGAAAGTTTAGCGATAAAAAGCTTTAATGTATGAAACGCAAGCGAGTTATGATTTTAAAAGTAAGAATATATTTGTTCCTAATTTAAATTTTCCTCCTACTTTTTTACCAGCATTTTAAAATTTTTGTGTGTCATAGAAAAATTAATGGGAATATTTTCGATCAATGATTTTTGACGACTTCAAGTCCAACGTTTACTCGAGTTTAATAATCTTTTATGAACAAGGCACCTTCTAAAGCTACTGTATACCGCTGGTATAACGAGTTTAGTTATAGTAAGGACGGTGGCTTAAATTTGAAGGATGAAGAAAGAAGCGTCGTCCTTTGACTGCTGTTATGGAAGAAAACGTCCTACAAGTGAAAAATTTGATTCAAAACCCACAAATCACATACGAGGAGATTCAGCACAACTGCAGATTGGATCGGGAAGTGTTCATGATATTCTACACAACCACCTTTGCGTAAGGAAAATGGTTTCGCGCTGGGTATCCCACAACCTCACCTTCGCTCACAAGCAGGCGCGCGTGGAATGGTGCCATGACATTAGTAATAAATTCAAAATAGATTCTTGCCTCCCTGTTAGCGATCCAGAAACAAAGCACCAGTAACAGTATGGCTGTTTCAAAACGAATCAACGCCTACAAAAGTGAAAATGTCGAGAAGCGCAAAAAAATTTCGGTCGCCAGTTTTTTCTGCTCTATGGGGTAGTTAGTATCAGTTTCATTTAAGGGACCAAAGTAGCATCAATGAAGATTGGTACACAACTAAATGCTTGCCAGAAGTTTTTGCTGCTGTGACGAGAGTACGAGGCCTTGCTCTACAACGAAATCACGCCCGCGCTCTCCGCTGTCATGACGAGAGACTTCTTCAACATCACACTGGTATAACTTTTGGGTCATCTGTTTTACAGCCCTGTTCGCTAAAATTACAAACCAGCTGAAGGTGAAAATTTGTTTACAATCGCCAGAAGATGCGCTCACTGCGTTCGAAAAGGCCGATGAGGAAGTTGCAGACTGGAAAATGTGTTTTAAAAATTGGTTCAGATACGTAAAACTTTGTATAAAAGCTGCTGGAAAATTCTTTGAAAAGAGGTAATAAAGAATATATAACATTTTTTTTCTCAAAACTTTCCGAGTGTCCCACGTATGTTGTAATAGAAATGTAATAAAACATTACAAAACTAATTAAATTCATAACTAAGTTTTGAGCAAGTCAACCTTTAACTTCCTTGACTAAAAGGAATCATACACTGATCTAAAAAATCAATGAGAATTCTCTTATTCTAGTCACGATCAAATATTCTGATTGTCTCCAAAATAACAAAACAGTCACATTTTATGACGACCGAGTGGTGTAGTGGTAAGTTCATTTGTGTGATGAACACAGATGTTTGTTCTCGGGTCATGGTTGTTTGTATTTATATATAAAATTATTGTTTATCTAATCCTTTTTCAATAAAAAAATATATGTATGTATATTCTGAGTTCCCCCCCATTTCGCTGTATGGAAATCCATAACACAAGCTCTTCTTACTTTGGGTCCATACAGTTAGTATGGTTGTCTGGGGATTTATCTTTATTATTATTATGTATTATTATTAATATTATGTATTTATGTAAACGTTTTATACAGGTAAGCTTTGAAATTACAGGCAAATAATGAAATGAGACTTGGTATATGATGAAACTAATTTTTATTATGAACATACAATAAATAATAATTGAAATACGAAATTCAAATATTTTTGATAAGGCTCGAAAAATTGTTATTTCAATGTTGGTGCCACACTATTAGTGCAAATTCAGATTTTCGGATTTTATTAAGCATATTAAGAAAAATAATAACGTATAAAAATCAACTCAATTAGACGACGACGAAAGCGCAGACTGTTAGTTACATTAACAGTAACTATGTCGAACTTATTAAGATTTATCGATTATACGATGGAATAAAGAGGAAATATTATGTTTACATCGTTTTCTTATTAGTTAAAATATGAAAGAGTTCAGTTTATCAAATTGTAAACATACATTCCCATAATATTTGAAACTTCGAGCTTTGTTGTGATGTGTTGAACGAACTAATTAAGACTTATCGATTATACGAGGGTGGGTTGAAAAGTTCGCGGTCTAAATAAGAAAACACAGGAATGATGCAATTTTTACTAGGTCTAGGTCACAGCACTTAGTTTAGCGGTCCTCCAAAGCCTTGATCCCATTTAAATAGAAGGTCTCTTCAAGGTCTTCAAAAAAGGCTTTGACCTCCTCATTGGTAGAAAATTTCATTCCACCTAAGTGTTTTTTTAGTTTTGAAAATAGGTGGAAGTCCGAAGGTGCCAAGCCAGGTGAATAAGGGGGATGAGGAAGCAATTTGAAACAACAATTCACTATTTGAGCAATCGATTCTGCAGATGTGTGAACGCGAGCATTGTCGTGATGAAACAAAACTTTCTTGGTCAACAATCCTGGTCTTTTAGACTTTATTTCTTCGCGTAAACAACGTAATAGTGTGCAGTAGTATGCAGAATTTATAGTTTGACCTCTTACCAAGTAATCAACCTAGACGACACCCTTAGAATCCCAGAAAACCGATGCCATTACCTTGTTTACTTAAAAGCACACCTTGGCTTTCTTGGGGGTCGGAGATCCGGGTCTCTTCTATTGTATGGATTCAGGAGTATAGTGATGAACCCATGTTTCGTCCATAGTAACAAACCTTGCCAAAAATTCATTTGGATCAGCTTGAAAAATCTCTAAACAGTCTCTAGAAATCGTGAGCCGAGTTCGTTTTTGTTCAACGGTCATTCTCGACATTAGGCATTCTTCGTCTAATTGCCGTAGCCTTTTTAATTTTTCACTTATTTGACTTGAAAACACTAGAATATAAATAATAAATAAAGATACAAATTAGCACTAAAAAAGGCATCAGGCTATTATTAGTACTTTTTGAGCTAAAGACATATAATTTTTTTTTTGTGTACGGTAATTAGATAGGTATAAAACTTATTGTAACGGTAATTAGAAAAGACTATTAAATCTACGTAAAACTAAAAAAATCTAATATGATTCTTAAAAACTGTGTTTCACACGTATCAGGAAATAAAGAAAGTTCACTTTATCATTGCAATTTTTCGTTAATAGAAACTAAATATAAACTAAAAGTCTTATAATTAAAATTGCTTGGTCACAGCTGTTTATTTAAAGGAATACTTTTATAATTATCACTGTATGTTTTCATATAAATCAACTCGGACTTTTGTTCAGTACGAAAAAACTTATGTAGCTAGTATTCTAAACATTCTTAGATAATGAAAATAGATCCAGCTTAAAGCTATTCACATGTGTCCTCTAAGATTTGCTCAAATATCAAAAGTAAATCAATACTTTCAGAATGAAATAACGTATTATATAAACTAGTGTCGTTGGCGAGATTACTCAAATGAACACAACCGTGCATTTTAATATAAAGCAGTCAGCTTTATAGTAATTTTAATTTTTTTTACATCAATCTATATTTTCCATATCAAAAATCCATATCAAAAACAAATATTATTAGGGATGTTTGTCACTGTTGTGAAGGATGGCATTGTAAGATTTAAATTAAGAGGAGAGACAGGAACCCAAAAACTGTTTTGGAAGGTGCAGATAGTAGGAACCTGGGATTTGGGCAAGTTTCTTTTTCTTTTGTCGTTTCTGGATTCAAAGTATAAAATCCATGATGTTTACCATGTTCACATTCAATTGATTGATGCGCACACTCTTGTGTACCACAGCTTAATTTTCGAATGGCAAATAAGTTCGGTTTTGATGAATTCAAACGACTTGATGGACTTTCATTGTGCCCTTAAACTCCTGTAACTCCTTATCGATAAGCAGATCTTTTTGGAGGATATCTGCTTTATTAACTATTTCCGTAATGACTCCTCTAATATTGGCTCTACATTTTTCACAAAGAGTTTCAATATCGACAATATCAAAGCCCTGAGCCACGATTCTATCTGCAGTCCTCTTTACCGTCGCTCCTACGCCATCTGATGAGCTTTTGCCATAGCCGCTCTCTATTTAATTCCAGCCGACCACTTTAAATTTCGGAAAGTGCCAATGAAGTTTTGAGATGACATAAAACATTTTTTGTGACGGTATTGTCCAGTCGGAGAATCTGATATAAAATTAATGGCAATTAATTGGATAAGCATGAGATGACTCAAAACTGCAATTGCCCCATGACTAAGTGCAAAATCAAGGTGCAAAATGACTGAGTCAGAAATTTTCCATTGTTCTTGTAAGGAATGACAGATGTATGCAGTTGCTTTCGGCTGCCACGAAAGTGGAATGAGTAGATTTCATCAATGTATTTTGTGTTATAGTTCTCGCTAAAATCAACGTGAACAGTCATTCTCAGGTACATTTTCTTTTAAATGTTGAATTTAACTATTTTGAATCATATTGAAATTTAAATAGTTATTTCTCAACATTGACCATTACTTGTTCTTATTGACGTCAAATAAAACATGACTCTACCACCAGTTTGGAAAAACCTTCGTGAAGAAGAACTGGCAAGAAACTTCACAGGTATATTTTTTTCAAAATAAATTTTTAGTGTCTCTTTATGTCCAAACAAAATTATTCGTATCTGCATCTTTTAGCTCGGCTCTCCCGCACGACTCTCCTCCTCACGGCACCCGTTGACGAGTTAACGCGGGATCCAGCCATTGTCCTCCTCAACCATATTAAAGGGAAATGAGCGACCCTTTATCCGATTCATTATCGCTCCGATCGCCGCCCAGTGCGGACGTGCAAGACCCCGTTCCCCGTTGATCGGTCTTTTCCCGATATTCCGTGGCGCTCAGTCTACTGACGTCACAGTTTAGCGTGTTGGTTCCGTGCTACGGTTTTCAAGGTTTTTCTACTCCGTCTGAGTGCTATCGAAGTGCGATTTTTCTTTGCGACTAAGCCCCTTAGTCTTCAAAGTGCTGTGCTAAGTTGTGTTGTGCTTGTGCTGAGTGCAGTGTTGTGCCCAGCGTAAGTAGTCTGGTTTCAGTGCAAAGGATACTTAACGGTGACAACGAATTTGTACTGAACCAGTCCTTTTATTTTTATTTTATATCTCTTCTCTATTTTATTTATTTTTCTTCTATTTTTCATATTTATTTTTATCATATCTGTGTGTTTTCGTGTGTATTTGTCCTTTCTGTCGGTAAAGGTTGACCCTAACGCGGTCAACTCTTTACCTGCGTACCCTTTTTTAGGTTTCTAGGTAGCGGCCTTCGGCGTACTACTGTTAGTTTTAAGTTTTCCTCCCCAGCCCCCCTACCGCTGGTAGGGAGGTTAGCCGCTAGGATTTTGCTAGGTTTTTAGGAACTAGGCATCTTTTATTATACTTATATTTATTAATATTATTGTCCCAACCCTCCCTAATGGATCCGCTAAGCGTTATTAACGCGTTCACCCAGGCGCTTGCTGCGGTAGGCGTCTACATCCCGAAAGACATCATAACGCAGGCCTTGCAGGCATCAATCGCGTCCCCGGCCCCTCAGGCCTCAACCCCGGCCCTTCAGGCCTCAACCCCGGCCCCTCAGGCCTCCAACGTCGAGACCCCTCAGGTCTACAGCTCTTCCTCGTCTCCCGCCTCGTCCGAGATGGACTGCGAATCGGTCGCATCCTCTCACGCGTCGCGTCGTAAGCGTACCGCTCCCGGGAGCGACTCCGAACCCGCGTCTGATACGTCGTCAGATGCCGTCACCTTAACCGGCTCTCCTGAGCCCGCGTTTCAACTTGTCGCCAAGCGCTCCAAGAAGCGCTCGAAGAAAGCTTCGGTATCATCAATACCCGAGCCCTCCCCGGTGTCTTCAACACCAGCCCCCGCGCCGTTAAAATCGCTCGAAGTAACCGCGCCTCTGTCGGTCCCATCGAAGCCAGCGACGCGCTGCGCTCCCGTCCCGCCGAAACCTCAGCTCCCTCCGCCCGTCTTCCTGCGTGAAAAAGCGCGCTGGACCGCGGTTTCTAACTTGTGCAAAGAGCACAAAATTAATTACTTAAAAGCAACCAATGCAGGCGACACAATTAAAATCCAGATCGCGACCGTCGACGACTTCCGCGCGTTCACTCGGTTACTTTCTTTAAAACAAATCGCGTACAAAGAGGAGCGTAAGATCCGCGCAGTACTACGGGGCGTTCCGTTCGAACTCAGTAACGAAGACATTCTCGAGGACCTTAAGTCTCAGGGTTTCCCGGCCGTAGCAGTGTACAAGATGCACTCCAACCGCGGTAGGCGTTTTCCTTTAGCATTAGTAATCCTGTCAAATACTCCCAACTCGAAGGAGATTTTCAGAGAGGCTCGCACAATTTGCGGACTCTCGAACATCTCCGTCGAGCGTCCCAACCCCCGCGGTCATCCTGGGCAGTGCCACCGCTGCCAGCTATATGGCCACGCAGCGGCTAACTGCTCAGCTCCCCCCAGGTGCGTTAAGTGCCTGGATCCACATATCACAAAGGAGTGCACTCGCACTCCTGAATCCACTTCCCCCCCTGCCTGTGTGCTGTGCGGCCAGTCCGGCCATACAGCTAACTACAGGGGTTGCCCGCGCGCTCCGCGCTCCACCGTCAAGAGGGTCGCGCCTAAACCGGCGCCGCCGCTCACTCCCGCAAACTTCCCGCCGCTGCGCAACCGGGGTCCCCCGGAAGCAAAGCCCGTTCAGCCGACGCCTACTCAGGCTCTGTCTTGGAGGCAGCGTCCGGCCGTCCCGCCTGCACCTTCCCGACCCACCCCAGCTCCCGTAGCTTCCGTAGGGCCGCGTCCCACTTTGTCATCTTCACCTCAGTCGTCGTTGGCTGAGGACATGAAGACCGTGTTGGACGTCATCCAAAACGTCGACATTAACGAAATTTCCGTACTCGCACGCAAACTGCGAGCCGCCCGCTCTCCTCAAGAGCGTTTATTCGCGTTAGCCGAGCATCACTCGCTCCTAAGTTCGTTGTAAATTCTTTTACTTTTGTATAAATTCGTAAATAATAAATTATAATGTCTAGACCCGCGAATCCCGCGTCCAGTCGTATTAAACCCAAGGGCTTATCCCTAGTATCTTTTAACGCTCGTAGCCTTAGCACCAACCTTCCCGAGATTAAACTGTTCCTTCAGAACAAAGAACCTGACTTATTCCTTCTCCAGGAGACATGGCTTACTCCAAAACGCTCCAGGGGATACGCTATTCCTAAGTACGCGTTTACTCGCAATGACAGGCCCAACTCCGACGGTTTCGGCGGCACCGCTATATATTACAAAAGAGGCTTCCATTGCTGTCCTCTCCCTACCCCTCCTCTCCTCAACATGGAGGCCACTGTGTGTAGATTGGCTATGACTGGTCATCCGACCATCATCATAGCTTCAGTCTACATACCGTGCGGCTCCAGACCAATCCGCAGCGACTTTGAGGCCATTCTTGCCCTCGGCCATTCAGTCATTATGTTCGGAGACTTTAACTCCAAACATACTGACTGGACGTGCCTATTGACCAACACCAGCGGTATCGCTCTCCTCGACATCACTAACTCCCTTGACTTAGACGTCATATCCCCCATCACTCCCACTCACTATCCCAACAACCCGACCTATTCTCCTGACATCCTCGACTTTGCAATTATCAAGCGAATCAATCTTGATCTCAGGTCCATCGAACCGCTCGATGACCTAGGCTCCGACCATCGCCCCGTCTCCCTCGTGCTAGGCGCGCCTAACGATAACGTCACATCTCCTAAGACCTTTACCAACTGGAAAGGTTTTAAAAATACGTTAGTTTCAGCCTTAGAGGCACCGAACTCTCTGCTCGCGATTTCGCCCGACCAATTAGACAGCCCGATTAAAATAGATTCAGTAGTCGATACTCTCACTGATGCTATCAACTCAGCCATCAGCGACAACGTAATCATTGCTAAGCAAGGCAAACCCGCGCTTACCTTAGCCGTTAGCAATCTCATTAAAGCTAAGAACGCGGCTCTCCGGAGAGCCAAGAAATATCCCACGCCCGCATATAGAACAGCTGCGAATCAGCTTCAACGTAAAGTTAGGTCTCGCCTCGCGGAACTCCGTGACACTCAGTTTAACGATCTCATGGAGAATATCTCCCCGTCCCACCAAGCGTATTATCGAATGGCCCGAGCTTTACGCGTAGACACCGCCTCTCACGTTCCTCCTCTCACTCGTCCCGACGGCACCATTGCCTTCGAAGTCGAAGAGAAAGCCGAATGCTTCGCCGACAGCATAGCGGCACAATGTTCGCCCAGCACGCAACCCGTGGATCCCTCCCACATCCAGGCGGTGCAGGACAAAGTTCTCCGCAGAGAATCTCTCCCCATCACCGACGACCCCGTCACAGTCTCTAATGATGAAATCTTGCTTCTCATCAGAAAGCAAAAGTCCAATAAGGCTCCGGGTGCGGATGGAATTTCCAACCACGCACTTAAGCACCTGTCACAGCAGGTGCTTACCTTGTTAGCTATCATCTTCAATGCCTGCTTCGACCATAGCTACTTTCCAAAAGCCTGGAAAGAAGCGACAGTCATAGGCATTCCCAAGCCGGGTAAACCTCTGAACATCCCGGCTAATCACAGACCCATCAGCCTCCTCAAGGCAATGTCTAAACTTCTCGAATGAGTCATACTCTCTCGAATGCGGAACCATCTGTTTCCAACGGATGATGACCCTCTCATTATTCCCCACCAGTTCGGCTTTCGCGCTAAGCACTCCTGCCCTCAGCAAGTCCATCGAATCGTCGAGTACATTCTCGAAGGATTCTATCCGCATCGTAAAAAATCAATCGCGGTTCTCTTTGACGTAGCCAAGGCATTCGACAAAGTCTGGCACAGCGGTCTCGTAGGCTTACCGGTTCGCCTAGTCAGATTAATCGCGTCGTTTCTTAAAGACCGTACGTTTCGATTCAAACATGAAGGCACGCTCTCCACGCCTCGTCCTATAAAGGCTGGAGTCCCGCAAGGCTCAGTCCTCGCCCCTCTGCTGTACACCGTGTACACTAATGACATGCCCATCCCGCCGAAAGGCGTCGAACTCGCCCTCTTTGCAGACGATACCGCCCTTTACACTAAAGGTCAAAGGATCCCGTATAACATCACCAGACTCCAAAAGGCCGTAAACGCCCTCGGTGTTTGGTTTCAAAAATGGCGTATCGATCTCAACCCAGAAAAGAGTTCTGCCATTCTATTCGACCACAAACGTCGTAATCGCCGCAACGATCCTCACATTCGAATGTTAGGTACTCCCATCCCCTGGAAGCGCAGTATCAAATACTTAGGCGTCACCTTAGATCAGACGCTTTCTTTCAAGCCACACGTCGATAGAGTAACGAAACTTGCGCGTTTCTACTTAAGCCGCTTAAATAGTATGATAGGTAGAAAAAGTAAAATGTCTTTTAGAAATAAACGTACGCTTTATAAGGTCTGCGTTAGACCCGTCATGTCATATGCTTCGCCAGTCTTTGCCCACGCCAATCCCTCCGTCCTGTATAAGCTGCAGGTGGTTCAAAATCTCTTCTGCCGCAGGGCCACAGACGCACCTTGGTATGTGCGCAACGCGGACCTGCACAGAGATCTTGAACTACCTACAGTGCAACAGCACCTCAAAACACTCTCAGAATCGTTCTTCAAACGCGCCGAATCCCATCCCAATCATCTTGTTCGAGATTCAGTCTCATATACTGCTCCTGTGTTAGATTCGAAATTCAAAGTCGCTAGGCCGAGAAACGCGCACACGGGCGAACCTACGCAGTTAACTTTAGCTCTCGAGGCCCTTCAGGCCGCAAATTCTAATTCTAACGTAAATTCTAATTCTAACGTAAATCCGAATTGATGCAATTTTACTTTTCATTTTTAATGTTTTTATTTACTTTTCATTTTTAATGTTTTTATTTACTTTTAATTTTTGAGCACCTTCAGTGCTATGTAAATCCCAGCGGGTGACCCTTTAAGGGCCCCGCTAGCGCGGCCTCTTTCTCCGATTGGCCGTCGCTCAGATGAAGGCTGAGTGGCAAAAATGCACGAGCCGACAGGGGGTTTTTTAGTGGGTATGGTTCTGGTAGGCGTCGGGACGAGTCCCACATAACTCCGATCGCGCGCGCGGAGTATGCGTCAGAGCATTTTTTATGTCCTCCTGCCCTTCCCGTGGAGGGGAACCAAAAAAAAAAAAAAACCCTTTATCCGACGCTACCATAAGAAGACGTTTTTTAGTGACAATGACCGAAAAGTCTTTACCTACTACTTAATATTTTCATACAACGGTAATTATAAAATACACTGTAATTAGTATACGGTAATTAGAAAATGGAAGGTTTTCTTAGAAATTCCGAAAACTTATACAGTTTTAAATTACTGGCCTACTACAACACACGGAGGCCTGTCTTAATTTAAATAAGCAACGAGGGTCTAATCTTAACAATCTAGTATATAAATAAGTGCATGGTAATTAGAATTTTTTCAAACCAAGGGTACGGTAATTAGACTCCTGCCTGTTTTGTGGCGAGACACCGACACACAAGAAACATCCACCTGCTTGCGAGAAGTAACCCAAACTAAGGGCTCGCGATGCGTCTAGTAGTGATGTTCTAAATACTGTTATTTTGGGATGAGCACGCCTGAACAAAAAGCGCTACGGTAATTATAACTTTAGACCGGACATGCGGGTACTTAATGATAATTGTTTACATACTGGTTAAATTAAGTGGATATTTTGTTATAAGATACACACTACGCAATACTATTTTAAACTTTAAATTAAACAAATTAAATCCGAACCTTGTAAAAACTACAGGCAAGTTTTAACATTAGGTTAGCGTGCGGACAGGTCACGGCAATTAGAGAACAGGGGTTCAAAATTTAATTTAACCAAATATTTTGATTTATCTGAGGCCTAAGTTTATGTTTACAGCTAGATAAGAATGCTTACTAACTTTTAAAAAATTGCACTTATTGAATTAGACAATACTTACCGATATACAAGCCCGGACACGGCAAAGCTGGCTAATCGGAGAATGGCCGTCAACTGAAAGGAGCCGCGGAACCCATCTTGCAGACACCTTGTGGAACCCTAATTCGTTGACGATCATGTTTTGTGTAAGTTCACATGAAACTCCTAGAGCTTTAGCTATCTCAGATACCTTCAATCTTCTGACTCATATCTTTTCGATGTTTTTTTTTTTGTTGTGATGTGTTGAAAGAACTTCTCTTACTAGTAATTTATTTCTAAAATTCATTAATCATAAAAATAATTTAATAATATACAACTTTTATAATTTTGGTTGCCATAAACACACATGTCCTAAAATTTGTCGCAGCACTGGGATAAGTTTTGTCCCTAAAAACTGTTGTTTTGATGCGAATTGGCTAACACGACTTTGTCATGGTCCAAATTGGTGCAACCCTGGAGTGCAGCTCAAAAGCGTGAAGTCCTCTGGCGGAACACCATACCTGCATCCATGTCTGTATGATTGCGTGAATACTTGAAGAAAAATTATAGCAGCAATAAATAACTCAAAAATGCAAACTGCGTGTTAAGTAATACGTACATTCTCACTTCATTTAGAGACTTTGAACAATATTAAATTTACGCCACCGTAACATCTACGTCTCACATAAAAAAAATAATGCAATCATCGTTGGCATTCTGTTAATTTCCTTCTAGGACCTTCAGAAGTATATTTTATGGATTTTCTTTATTATGAATAGAGATGTTTATGACAATAGAATTTATGATTTTCACCGTTTAGTGATTTAAATTTTAAAACATGTCCTGTTATGGGTTAACATAATTATGACAAGTATTATTTCGGAAATTCTATAGTTACGACGAAACATTTTATGACATACTAAATTATGAGTACAAAATTTTATGAAGAAAAATTTACAATTCTAGGTTTCTTAAAAAAACATTTCATTGATTTCATTTTCTCGTAGTCTTTAGAGTAACAGAAAACATTTTCTTTATAAAATTTTGTTATACTCTACCTTTGACAAAGGTTCGACTCAATTGTATCTCCGTAAAGCTAAATGATATTAGGGCGGTTGTCTTTTGTAAACAAATAAATTTGATACAACGACACGATTGATAAACTTGGAATAAAAATTAAAGAAGAAGGAACGCACTGTTTATTTATCCTATCGGCCTCTTCAATTGGACCGGACTTTGTGGCCTAGAGCTGAGCGCACCTGGCTGGAACTAAAATGTACTCCTTTAATCATATGCCTAAGGGCACTTGAGACGCCACGAGCGTACCTCGTCGTATACTGGAACTACCACTGGTGCGGAAGGGGTATCTGCTGTCAAAGAACCAGCAATAAACTCTGTAGGAATGCATACGTCGTGTTAGCCTAGTCCGCCAGTGGGTTAGGCGATTGTACCATGTTGCCCTATCACTAATTGGAACGACGGCGTTCATTGATGAAATGAAGAAGCTTAGCAGTAAGCAGTATTATCATAGTATTATTATATTATTAGTAATACTCTTTATATAGCATATATATATAGCAGTTGAGATCAGTTTTATATTTTTTTTGGATAGATTATGAAGTATAAGTAAATGAACTATTATAAATTTAATAGTTCTAGTTTAACTGCCCATGGATAATGCATCAATAAAATAAATGACCTCTTTCTTCTATTTCAACTTTTAACAAGAAGTCATATTGATGAATAATTTGTAAGTAGTACTGTAAAATGTTACTATAAAATATTAAGGGTTTATGGACATGTCTAAGGCATTTGACAATGTAAATCATGACACATTGATTAAAAAACTCGAATCCTACGGGGTGAAAGGCAACGCCTTTAAACTCATGGAATCATATCTTGGTAATCGAAGACAGATCATGCACATAAACAGAATGGATCCCAATACTGGAATTAACATTACTTATGCATCTAAAGAAAGGTCCGTACACACAGGCATCCCACAGGGTAGTGTACTGGGTCCTTTATTATTTATTATTTACATTAATGATCTACCTGACGTGACTAATCATCATATGACTGTATTTGCTGATGACAGCACTGTATTATTTAATTACAACACTTTTAACAATTTTGAAAATGACATTAATAATACTCTTTTATCTTTGATTAACTGGCTGACATTTAATAATTTAATACTGAATTTTACCAAAACAAATTTTATAAAGATGTTTACTTATACTACTTATTTAGACTAAGAAATGACAATGCCATAAAATTAAATATTAATTATCTTGATAATCCAGTAACGGAAGAAATTGTACCAAATTTTTGGGTTTGACTTTAGATAACAAATTGACATGGAAAGCTCATATTGAACAATTAATCGTAAAACTCAACAGATTTTCATACGTTCTCTACAAATTGCGAGATATTGCAAATAATAACACTCTTTTAACAGCGTATCATGGATACGTTGCATCAGTTATAAGATACGGTATAATGTTCTGGGGCAACACAACAGAAAGAGAGAGCGTTCTTAAAGCCTTAAAAAGCGGTGTCTTAAGTCAATATTTGGGTTAAAGCAGGATGACTCCTGTAAACCGTATTTTAGAAAGTACAAAATGTTGACATTACCTTCAATTTATTTAAGCGAAATTGCTAATTTTGTTAGGAAAAACTCCCACTACTTTGAGGCAAACCAAATAGGTAGTTGTCGTGAGGGCACTCTCAAGGTCACTTACACACGTAGAACCCTACTACAAAGAGTTAGCATCAACAGCATGGCACCAAGGGTTTTCAATAAAATTCCAAAGTCCATAAGATCCATAACAAATGACAACTTATTTAAATCTGCATTCAATGGTTTCCTTGCTGAAAAGGCATATTCTAATAAAAATGATTTTTTTCAAGACATGACATGTAAATAATTGCAGTATTGTTTTTATTTTAATTATTATGTTTTTATTTTATTTTTGACATGTTGTGTGAATTATTTAATTGTTGCTCTATTATTGTTATATTTTTTAAATCCGATTACCAATTGACGTTTGTTCTTTTTGTCTCAGCATGAGCAATAATAATAATAAGTATTGTACAAAATTTAGATATATTTAACTGACATGGTTATAATTTCAAATATATAATTTCATATGCTACTTCGGCGAATCATAGCTGTACTCATTATTAAATTGTCTACCACCTTTGTATTACCTATGATTATGAATAAATAAATGATTTGATTTCATTTGAAAATAAATCGGTAACTATTAGAGTACGCTATTGGTAGAGTTGTGTTGTTTAATCTTTTAACAATTTATTTCCACACATGAATAAGCAGATTTTTTTTTATTCAATAATAGTAGTCCTTCAATACTACGATAGGACAAGTTTACTGAACGCCAAGCCGTTTGAAGAAGGGAAAATGATAGCTGAAAAGTAAAACAGAATGCCGATTATTTCAGCAACAAGAGTACAGCTCTGAAAACTTACTAATCGTGAAAGTATATTGCGCCTTTTACAATGCAATGTTTAACGAACTCCAGTGAAAGAACTTTTACTAATCCTTTAATTCAAATCATAAAACAACTATAAACATTATTTCACACACACTCAGACCGCTTTTGAAACTTCTTCTTCTTCTTAAGGTGCCACTCCATTACTGACGGTTGGCCGTCAATTTGGAGTAATTCTCCCTGTACATGGCCAAGTGGAACTTAGTGTTGCCAAATCAGCGATTTATTACTAAAATTTTTACTTTTGAGGCCCGCGCCAATGTTGCAAATAAAGATTCTCCACAATTCGAGGAAATATTTTCCATTATATTTTATTACTTAAGTCACGAGTTTTGAATTTAGAGATCACTTTTAAGCTGCATTTTTGCTGTAAACGATGCAATTTGGTATCGTTTGAAACAGGTTTCATTATATTCTTCTGATCTCTTAATAATATTTTATGCTGTTGCTTTTATTATTAGGTATTTCTGTGCAAAGTTAAGGAATCTTATAATTATTTGATATTAAAAAATTATGCTAAAATATCTGTAAGAAATGTCATGTCTAGTTCATCTTCGTTTATTGAAATAAGAATACAAATAAGGTAAATTTAGTGTGTATATATTGTAAAATACCTTTTAGCTTAGAGTGAGTGTGCTTACTATTGATCCAAACATGCTGGATATTATATAATAATAATATTATAATTTGGGTAACAATTTGGGTAACTTTGAACATTTTTACAGTACTTGAGATATTACATCTGATTTATATTTATTACACATTTATTTTATTGAATAAACAATGTCCTTTTGAATTGGTTTATTTTTATAACATGATGAATTTACGGAAAAAATAATAGAATTACCCACAATTTTCCCCAAAAGTCAAATTCAAAGTTACCATGAGTTTTGGGATATTGTAAGGTTTGGGTATAATTAAATGATGTCTTTTTATTAAGGAAAACCTAATATATGAAAATTACACTGATGTATAAATGTGATAGATGGCTTTGTCCTCCCATATCAATGACAACTGAGTAACATTATGCACATATTTATAGTTACGCAACGTAGTATTTTTAGGATTTTTTTGGACTTTGAACCATTCAATATGATCGAAATAACCTCGACTTTGAACGTACTCAAAACTTTATCAGTTTCACACAATATTTAACATCAAAAACGAATAAAGATTTCACAGTAATAATATATACAATACATTTTACAGAAAAATACAAAAACATACCTGTTTTCAGTAAGTTTTATATTTTTAACCACGATTTCAAGCACTAAACACCTCCAACAACTTTACTACGGAAAGGTGGGGATTTTACAAAATTATGACATTGAGAGTTTATTTTTTTACTTCGCATTTGCTACAAAACACTTTGGACATTCGATTTACGCAGTCCCGACATGAAACATCAAAACGTTTCCATGTAAAAAAAACATAAATATTTTTCACAACTTTGTTCAAAGTTAGAACTCAATTCAAGGTTACCCAACATATACGTAATGCTGAATATCTCTATTCTCTGCTTTAAAAAGCCTCTATTACTGTATGTAGACAAGGTTATGTTTATCACATTATATGACAAATGTTTTTGAAACATAAAACATTTTGACGACCGAGTAGCGTAGTGGTTATAATACACCGGAGCTCCCAGGTTCGAGTCCTGGCCGTGGCATTCATTTGTGTGATGAACACAGAAGTTTGTTTTCGGGTCATGGTTTGTATTTAAATATAAAATTATTATTTATCTAATCCTTTTTCAATAAAAAAGAATATATATTTATATATATATATATATATATGTTTATCCTGGGTTCCCACCCAGTTCGCTGTAGGCCATCCATAACACAAGCTCTGCTGACTTTGGGGCCATGTAGTTGGTGTGTTCGTCTGGGGATTTATTATTATTGTTGTTAATTTCGCACGTGCAATATTAAAAATAGTGATAAAAGCATATTATTGTGATGTTAATTTGTAATTACAATTTAAAATGCCACATTTTTTTACGAGAACGAGGCGATAGCTTGAGGTGGAAGTAATAAAAACCCACTCTGCTCAGTCATAAACAATATCTTTCGCTACAAAATTAATGGCGGCACAAGCGTAAAACTACAAAATATTCAAGCAATACCACTAATTAAAACAAAGAGTAGCCATGTTCCTTCAACAATACATACTTTACTCAGGGGGCATATTATAACGTATAATATAGCGGGCTTTTCTCGCCAACTACATACGCAATGCGGCATTATGTTGGCTGGCAGGATAAACGCATCCTTTTGCCTTTTTAGTGCCAGAAAAAATTGAACGTTTGAAAATGGAATGATTGGGTTCTGTTTGTAAATGTATTTAAGAATAAATAAAACACTTTTTACCGGATATTATCGCGTATATTTTAGTTAATTTTAAAATTATTTCGACGTTTCGGCATCTTTGCAGTTGCCGTGGTCACGATAGATGCCGAAATATTTTATTTAATTTTAGAAGACTTAAGTTCAATAAATTCAAAGCGTCCATTTTTTAAAACACACGTTATCTTACGTCTTAGTATAGTAGAGCAATGTTGAAATAAAATTGATTTTTCAATCCTAGTATGCTTGGTAGCATCTCATTTATATACGAGTTATTTTAATAGTTAGAAGTTAAATGTGACTGCCGACATTGAAAATATAGAGTCGAGCATAAAACTCGTCTTCATCGTCACTTTCCATCAGGTGAGATAGAAGACAAAGGTAAAAAAAAAACTAAGCTTATCCATGTTATTAGTAACAACAATATGTTATCCAGAAATACCACGGGTCTGAAACTACCCGAGTGAAACCATGCTAAGCACCTAGTATATATTCTACGCATTATTTAGAAAATAGATTTAAAGAACACTTTCATCAACTGTACAATATAATGTAATATTAGCGGTGAACTCAGGAAAATTTGATCAATAGGATACCCCAATGAAAAAAGAAATAGTGAAAAAATCAAATTTATTTGTGGCACTTCCTCACACACCTTTTATATAGATGTAGATGTAAATAAATGCCTTAATTCTTAGGTACATTTAAAATGTCTAAGAAGGTTACGAATATTTTTTCGAGATATAGAAACGTCTTGGTAACCCACAACCAATTTTTTCAGGAAGTACGCCAATATTTATGTCAGATCTTTTGTATTCCAATACGGTATAGTAATAGACGTTTTGGCATGGTAAGAAATGTGAATGTTTCGTAAATGTTTACGATTGAGTTTATGATCAAAGTCTCAAAGTTAACGTAACTGAAGAGTAACATATTAGAATTTTAAAGATTTTATTTATTATTTTCATATTATTTATTATCATTATCAAAGATTTAACGATTGCATCTAAAACATAGACTTTTTGTCATCTTTATACTTTTTATCTCTTTTTAAGTTTTCTTTTTGTATATGTTTTTTAAAAAGTAAATAAAAAGATTTAATACAAAGTTGAGTTTTATTTACACAAGTGTAAAAGGAAAACATGACTCCAAATTACTCAAAATTCAAGGAATTCCACATTCAGAAGTTCACATATTTAATTTCATCAGAGCTCTTCTGAGTGAGCTGTGAGCACATTCACAAATAATATTTCTAGTTGACAATCTGTCAATTTAATAAAACACGTTATCGTTTGCAGCTAACGGCAGAAAAGCAAGTGTGAAATTCAAGCCTGAACCTAAATTAACTGTACACTACTTTGATCATAAACCAATTTGTTACTTTTCAGAACTCTTTGGTTAGATCAATTTTTCTTACAAAGCAACAGTGTTTTAATGAAATTAAAATTAAACTACCCAACAATTAAGATACGAGGGTGGATTGAAAAGTTCGCTGCCTAACATAGACAGCGTTGTCGTATTATTATAAAACTACCCTCATATGAAACCTAGACTCTTTGTCAGTCTCTGTACAATTTTTCTCTGAGATATATGCGTTATTATTTATTTTATTGAACATTAAGTGCCAGTAATTTTTATTAATTTTGAATATGGATAGTTTAGAGCACCGTGCCGTGATCAAATACCTCCACAAGAAACACTTAACTCCAAAGCAGATTCATGAAGATGGTGGCTACTTTAGGAACATCTGCTCCGTCGTATACAATGATAAACAAGTGGACAGCTGAATTTAAACGTGGACGAGAGAGCATCAAAGATGATCCCCGCTCTGGACGGCCTTCTACAGCTACGACTTCGGAAAACATCGAAAAAATATGTGGTCTCATCATGGGAGAAAGAAGATTGAAGGTATCTGAGAAAACTGAAGCTCTAGGAATTTCATATTAATGTACACAAAACATAATCGTTAACGAATTAGGGTTCCACAAGGTGTCTGCAAGTTGGGTTCCGCGGCTCCTTTCAGTTGAACAGAAACGAACTCGGCTCACGATTTCTAAAGACTGTTTAGAGCTTTTTCAAGCTGATCCAAAGGAATTTTTGAAAGGTTTGTTACTATGGACAAAATATGGGTTCATCACTATACTTCTGAATCCAAACAACAATCCAAACAATGGAAGAGGCCCAGATCTCCGACCCCCAAGAAAGCCAAGGTGTGTTTTTCAGTAAACAAGGTGATGGCATCGGTTTTCTGGGATTCTAAGGGTGTCATCTAGGTTGATTATTTAGAAAGAGGTAATCACACAAAATCACACAAACCTCCATACAAAACGGCTGATTCGTGTGGAGGTAAATAGCCTTGCCTTCCATTTCAGAGGTCCCGGGTTCGAATCCTGGTAGGGGCTTATTATATTTTAATATATTTGCTTTCTAGCCATGGATGTGTATGTACGTTTATTTAAGATTATTTCTAATATTTATATATAAAAAAATATATATGTGTGTTTAAGTATATATTTCTAAAGTTTATTTATCCGTTATCTAGTATCCATATCACAAGTTCTTAATGATACTTAATTTGGGCTAGATAATGTGGTGTGATTGTCAGAAAAAAAAATGAAGAATAGCTTCAGAAAAGAAGGGGTAATTGGACAGGGAAAAAAAAGAAAAACTATCAATTCTGCATACTACTGCACACTATTACGTCGTTTACACGAAGAAATAAAGTCTACAAGACCAGGATTGTTGACCAAGAAAGTTTTGTTTCATCAGGACAATGCTCGTGTTCACACATCTGCAGAATCGATGGCTCAGTAGTGGCTTGTGGTTTCGAATTGCTTCCTCATCTATTTCCACCTATTTCCAAAACTAAAAAAACACTTAGGTGGAATGAAATTTTCTACCAATGAGGAGGTCAAAGTGGCCGTAGATGCCTTTTTTGAAAACCTTGACGAGACCTTCTATTTAAATGGGATCAAGGCTTTGGAGGAGCGCTGGACTAAGTGCTGTGACCTAGGAGGAGGGTATGTAGAAAAATAAATTTAAAAATTGCATTATTCCTGTGTTTTCTTATTTAGGCCGCGAACTTTTCAATCTACCCTTCTATTAAACTAAAGAAGAACTGTGAATAAGAGTGCTATACTCCTGTAACGGATAAATCACCGTGTTGTCCCCATCTAACCATCTTATATCAGTATGCACAAACATTTACGCGGTGAACAGATATGTGTATGTTTCGCTTTAAGGACATTTTTTCTGTGCACGCTTGGTCTGGGATTCAGACAAATCATTTTTATATTATTTAAATAGGGTCTTGCGGATCCGCATTAATATATATAAAATTGGTATTTAAATTATAAATAGGAAGCAGATAAAAGAAGCAACTAAGCATTTGGATCTCGTACTAAAACGACACTTGTTACACAAAAGCTTATAATATGTGTTAAAACACATAAGTTACAGCTACAAAAACAAATAGTAACAACAAAATTAACTCGAAGTAACAAATTCACAATTACCTTAACCAACATATTAATATCAACATAACGAAATTTTTATCCCGAATATCCTTCGAATTTGCATTCAAATCTCTTTTGCAAACCCTGGTCAAGAACTTTCAAAGGACCCATTGTAACCTGAGGTGTGCCCAGCCTCATTTCATTCAATTGCAGATGAGGAAGAACCGTTTTCTATAACTTTTTATATCTTAATCCTTTTTACTCAACGGCTTCAGAACTTATAATTGACGGAATATGGAGTTCAACCAATGGTTTTCACGAGTTGTTTAAGGTGCTCTCAAAATTCAATATTAATAGACTTGGATATATCAATTCTATATTTAATTTCAGTGATGCGTAATTGGTTTTCTTATATGTAAGGTTCATTGTATGAAACTACATATAATACAGTGACTTTGCTTTATATTTGTAAATTTTTTATTTAAAAAAAATTATTTGAAAGGCAAAGTTTAATGATTTATTGATCATTTCGGAGAATCATATTTCCATTTATTACAAAAATGTTGGAATATTGTGCCGTTATTATTGTTGAATAATTCATTGTATTTCTTAGCTCGCTTTCAATTTTTTTTATACGCTGTTATTGACATTAACAAGGTCACGTTCCTTATTTTGCAACTAATATTTTTGCTACAACGACATTATTTAATTTTATTATAGTTATTTAAAAACGAATGTGTCTGCTTACCTGATATACGTGAAATGTAAAGGTGTAAAATATAAATTTAGAATTGAATGAAGAAAGTTTCGGTATCAACTATGCATCATGGCATATGCGTTGTCAATCTTTTTCCTAATCCAACTAATATCCTTCTTCCTGAATAATGAGTTTATTTGTTTACTATGCTTTCTATCCTACTTACTCGACCGATAACCGCAAAACTCTTCTTAGAGCTGCTAAGAACGGATTCGCGAGCGAAGCCGCGTGCAACATCCAGTGGATTTTAATAAAAAACAAAAAAATTATCGGCCGGTAATGTATCTTCAGCATGAAAATGGTTCAAAAAACTTATTTTGGCATATTTTGTTACCTTTACTTATATAATAAAGAGGAATAATTAATGTGGATATTACTATTTTTTTTACTTTTTGCTTAAAAAGCACTCGGCTCAACTGATGGTAAGTCGCATCTGTACCCATGGACCTATTAATTGTAGGTGTTTCATTTATTAGTAGTTATTTAGTAGTAACTGATTATATCGACTAATGAGGCTTTGCCAACCACAGGCTTCAGTTGGAAGTGCCTTAGTTTCAGTTTCTTGTATCCGGAATACAACGACGTAAACGTGAAATCTACTAGCACTAAATAACGATTCCCAAATAAAGAGACCTACATAGTTGAATCACTAACTGACAGGAACCTTGGTTATACAACCTACATAGAGCATTTAAAAATTAAGAATTCGGTACTATTTTGTTTTGCGATATGACGTTTCTGAATACCTATTTTTTCGATTCGCTAGTGTAGAAATTATAGTGTTTAAAAAGTTTTGTTTTATTTGACCTTAAAATAATAATTGATTATTCAATTAAGTTTGTAAATAAAGTTGTTAATATTCAGAGATTTTCTCAGGCACTCTCAGGAAATTAATAAAGGCCAGTTAATTTAGTAAGCGAAATTTGAAAATAATTATGAATACTTTGTAATTTTAAATACATGTCAAATTACTATAATTTAATGAATTTACGGGATTCATAGTGAAAATAACCGCGATAGTTTAAAAGAGTTATTATATGTTAAATTTCCTATTTTATTTTGAAACAAATAATACCTAGGAGATTTCTAGAACTGGACTTGTTTGTACTTTTCAGTTCACTTTTTACGCAGTTTGATATTTTGATATTTTAAATTAACCTACGTAAAACCAACCTTCTACATCCAACTAAATGTTCGGTTTCTTATGTCACAATGATTAATACCAAATGGCTCAGGTAAAAAATGTTTTTGCCTTGAGTATATATTTGTTGCTAGGGTTGTACATATATAGGTTTGAGATAAATTTAGAATAAAGTAAATTTATATTTCTTGGTAGGGTTGTACGTGTACATATTGGTTTGAGATGTACACACTAAGACCGACTTTTAAATATTTTATTATGTTAAACGAGTTTTGCAAAATTGAACTATGCTTAAAAGATAGCTGCTCTCATATTTCTTTTTATTAATCAAAGTCGCAAAAAGCTTGATGCGTTTTTGTTTGAAAGCTGAATAAATCGATGAGCTTTCTTAGCCATGTTAAATGTTATGCGTGCTTTTTCCCCGACAGTCGAGAGGCTTCAAAAAGTTGATAATGGATTGAAAATAAATAGATACAATACACAGCTCTAAGGATCCAGATCAACGTTGTTTATGTATCTGTTATTTTGCTTAATCCAAACTCACCCAATTTCTTTTCATTAAAACATCTTATTTTGTGTAAGAACAGTTATTTTCACATTTTTCAAAACATAAATTTTTTAGTTTGTTTAGATATAAAAAGCTAAACAATACGAATTATGTTTCAAGGCTAGAAACCTAAATTACCCAGAAGTAACCTAGACAATTTTTTATCCAGAAAAGCTTCCGGAGTTGAGATTTCGTTATGTAAAGTAATTTTGAGGAATCCTTTTTTATAGTAAAGTTTTACCCGAAAAATTAGGTATTTTGAGAAAACATCATACGCCGAAGGTCCCAGAATAGAGTCCTGGCCGGGGCTTTCATTTGTGTGATGAACACAGATGTTTGATCTCGGGTCATGGTTGTTTGTATTTATATATGTATGTTTATTCTGGGTTCTCCCCCAGTTCGCTGTATGGTCATCCATAACACAAGCTTTGTTTACTTTGGGGGCATACAGTTGGTTTGTTTGTCTGGGGATGTAAAAGATAACTATATATATAACATACAAAATATTTTAATAATCTGTTACATAAATCTATAATCAAAATAAATCGTATGATGGGGTCACGTAGAAGTAATACATTTAAAATCGCATTACAAATCTTATTATTATAGGTACCTGAAATGAACAACTCTACAATTTTCTATGGATTTTGGTGACAGATATTTACTGTAAAAAGTGACAAAAGTGACATTACAGTACAGCGCACATAACAACCAAAACAGAAGATGGTGTTACTCGATTACGTCATACGGAGGTTAAACAAGCGTAACTGCATTATTCTGCAAGTTGTCACTAACAAAATATAATCTTATATATTTACTATAAATAGGAATGTGATATCTCCAAATACTTTTCGAATTAGCATCAGATTTTTTTAACACACCGAATTGCGTGTACCAAACCGCGCGGCTCTCCTATTTTAATATAATAAGAAAGGTTTATTTGTTTATTATTGATAAACTCTAAAACATTTGAACTTATTTTAATTACTCTTTCTCTATAAGACTGCTATACATATTGTATATACATACAAATTGGCTATATTTTATCCATCCAATAAAAACCTTTACGAGTGAAAGTGAAAGTGTTGTGAGTCTAAAATGTAATGAAATTCTGAGAAACCAAACCTACCTAAAGCCGAGTAAAAACTTGTTATCAACAATATTTACTTACGATGTAGCCTCTTAAAAAAGCACCATACTAAACCATTTATCTAAGTTATATTACTTCCATATCCTTAGACACGCCCTAGCTATATTACAAACTTTGCTTACTTTTCTGTATCGAAAATCGCTAACTTATGATTCTCTATGTTATAGAATTGTATTTTAATATTCAGAATAGTATGTAAATATAGAATGTAATTGAAATACTTTTGTTTTAAGCGTGGAATTCACAAAGTTCAAGCTTTTAGGAAATATGTGACAAAAGCGTAGCAATCATTTTGTTAAAATTTACGTTGTTTAGGAAATATGTGTCAAATGCGTAGCAATCATTTTGTTAAAAATTACGTTGTAACTAGTTTTTGTATGTGGCTTTGCTCACGTAAAATTAAATAAAAGGTGAGTAGACATCTTTTTTTACGTGTTAAAGATTTTAAACACTAAATTATTATGAAGTGTGCTTATTGTACTAAGAAATAGATTGTTTATAAAATTGCTCCCTCTCCATGTAAGCACGGAAGTAGCGTGGTTGGTAAATTTTTTTAATTGATCATTAATAATTGGCGATTTCAAGTTTATATTTGAAACAGTAACATTCCTAAATTGACTTTTTGTAATTTTATGTTGTGCATTTGCGCGTGCATTTACTTAGCTTTAAGTCATGCCTAGTGTGTTAAATAAACAGTACATTACAATCACTATTTTCAAAAATCTAGTAGCACTTACTATGTCCTCTCCAACACAAAATTCTATTCAATAGTTTCTAGAAATCTTCAATCCAGAAATTTTAGTTACTATTAATAAAAAATAAAAATTAATTAAAATTACTTATTAATGATTATAGTCGTATTCACGAAATGTTACACAATCTAAACTGAGTAGCCAGAAAATTAGTTAAATAATTTCAGTGAAGATTCCAATTAAACAAATCCAACTTTTACGTTTACCAACGTTTAGTAAAAGTTCTGTGGACCCTATAATTTGTTCTCGTAGTTTTGACGGAAAATTACTTTATTGAAATTTGGATAAAGATGAGGCTAAACTATAATTACTTCTCAAACTAGTTGATAGGGCTGATTTTCCAATGCTACGCCGCGTTACGCACGTGCCACGGTGCGTTTGTGACCCTGCGGCAGAAGTGATTTTGAACTACCTGCAGTTTGTGCAGGAGGGAGGGTTTGGCGTGGGCGAAGATTGGCGAGGCATATGTCATGATGGGTCTAACGCAGACCTTGTAAAGTGTACGTTTGTTTCTGAAAGACATTTTACTTTGTCTACCTAACATGCTATTGAGGCGGCCTAAGTAGAAAATAACAGTCATAGCCAATCTACACACAGTGGCTTCCATGTTAAGGAGAGGAGGGTTAGGAAGAGGAGCGCAATGGAAACCTCTTTTGTAGTAAATAGCTGTGCCGCAGTAACCGTTGGAGTTGGGCCTATCGTTACGAGTAAACGCGTATTTGGGAATGGCGAATCCCCTGGAGTGGTTTGGAGTGAGCCTCGTCTCTTAAAGAAGCATTAAGTCTGGCTCGTTGTTCTGAAGGAACAGTTTGAGCTCAGGAAGATTAGTACTAAGGCTATGAATGTAAAATGAAACTAGGGATAAGCCCTTGGGATTTATACAACAGGGAGCGGGATTTGCAGATCTAGACAATATAATTAAAATTTAAAGATTTTATGCTAAATATAGAATTTATAACGAACTAAGTAGCGAGTGATGCTCGGCTAGGGCGAATAGACACTCTTGAGGAGAGCGGGTGGCTCGCAGTTTGCGTGCGAGTACAGCGGTTTCGTTTATGTCACGGTCTTCATGTCCTCAGCCAACGACGACTGAGGTGAAGACGACAAAGCGGGGCGCCGGCCTACGGGAGCTACGGGAGCTGGGATAGGATGGGAAGGGTGGAGCGGCCGGACGCTGTCTCCAGGACAGAGCTGGATTAGGCGACGGCTGCACGGGCTTTGCTTCCGGGGTACCCCGGTTGCGCAGCGGCGGGAAGTTGGCGGGAGTGAGCGGCGGCACCGGTTTAGGCGCGGTCCTCTTAGCGGAGGAGCACGGAGCGCGCGGACAACCCTTGTAGTATGCTGTGTGGCCGGACTGGAACGGCTCCGTACCGGCTCCGTACCGGCTCCGTACCGTATAACCGTACCGTATCGGAAAGTCACATATATTCTTATCGCTGAAGTAAAGTTGATATTGCGATGTAGCTCACGCGTTGTGATTGGTCGGTTTGAGTAGCGCATTCCACTTAAAATTTTGTTATCAAAGTAAAAGTATATGGAAATTTTTTTAAGCTTCAATACAAACATAAATTTTGTAATGTAGTAACTATATTTAGCAAACTTCTAAAAAAAAAAATTATGTTTAAATTTAATTAACTGCGTTTGCGACGATAACAAATAGTAGGGCGTCGCAAGCTTAACAAGCGAGTATAATTAAGATTGCTCGCAACTGTGTTATTAACATAAAGTGATTTGAAATTTAGTCCGCAAGTGGATGTGTGTGTAGGTAGTATTTAAATCTAACGGTTTAATTTCTAGCTGTGAGACAGCTAACTCCTTGAATTAAAATAATATGCTAGACTTAAATGCTAATAAGAGATATTAGATTTAACTATATAATGAATAATTTAAAATTTTTTGGTTTGTTAATATTATAAGCACCGTACTTATGAAACTATTTTAACGAGTATGTGTAATACTTAATGATTGTAAGTAATAATTCTGGGTTCTAGGCCGAGACTGGAGAAGAGCAAGATAGGATTATACTGTTTCGGTATGTATAGATAATAATTTTTGAGAGATGATGCATGATATAAGTAAGTTTTACTAATTCGAGCATAAATATTGTTTGCGAAAACTGAAAATGGCATAAAATAAAAAGGTTATGCTGTAAAATGTTGACCACTTCACAAATCGCGAGCGATGGTCATCTCTTACATTAGACGTTCACGTAGGTACCTACGAAATGTGCTTCCTTCCTACACATTTGGGGAGAAATTTTACCAAACAGGCAGTTGGAAAAGTTACCTGTTTAGTTCTTAGCTGGTTTATTTCATTATTAACTATAAGAAATAATATAAAAATTTTAAAAATACAATTTTATTGACGACCGAGTAGCGTAGTTGTTAGTAGCCCTGCCTCATACGCCAGAGGTCCCTGGTTCGAGTTCTGGCCGGGGCATTCATTTGTGTGATGAACATAAATGTTTGTTCTCGGGTCATGGTTGTTGATATTTATATAGGTATGTATGTTTATCTGCGTTCCCCCTCAGTTCGCTGTATGGTCATCCATAACACAAGCTCTGCTTATTTGAGGCGATACAGTTGGTGCGATTGTCTGGGGATTTATTATTAATGTCCGTACAAATGCTAAAAATCTTGTAACTATATCGATTTATAGTCAGGTATGCAGATCACCAAAGATTGAATACCGACCTGATGCGACGAAATACCGTATTCTATGAAAAAATTGTGCAAGGATTTAAAAAAATTTGTAAATTTAAAATATAGAATAAGTAACAGAAATTTGTAAAATGGTTGATACACTCCAATGAGCTCCATCGGGGCAACGTTGGATTCGTTTTGACTCGAGAAAAAACAACATTTTCTTATGTTGCGTGGTTTCCAAGGAAAACACAGTAATTTACCGAATTCACTATTTATTACCACACAACATAAAAAAATGTCTGGAGCTCATGGGAGTCCAGTTGAGAGAGAAATAAAAAGTCCGGTGTTGCCACCATACAAACGAAAACGTAAAAAATTACCATACCAAATATATGTTCTGTACTGAACAGGAATCAGATTATTTTATTACAACACCGACGGCGTTACTGTACGGCGCAAGAAGGTCATAAAATCCTACGTTTCTGTCAAAAATAGGGCTTTTAAGCGATTGATGTTGCCGCGCAATAACTAACTAGACCTCCCTGAGGGGGTTTGCTTGCAAGAATCCGTAACCTGTAGGAACTTGAGGTAAAATTTGTGGCGATAGTGAAAACAATTTCAAATCGTTGACAAGCAAAAAAAAATCTTTTTTATTTGCTTGTTTTGTTTGCTTTTATAGCAAAAAATTTGAATCAAGCTGACAATTAATTTAACAATACTTAAAAAGTAAAAGGCGATTTTAACTGAAGCCTATGGTCGGAAACTCATCATTACTCAATATAATAGCCATGATTACTATTAATTAATGACAAACTTACGATAAATGATGTTGATGGGTGTGAGTGCCACTTACCGACAGGTGGGTTGCGCGATTGTTTGCCCGCTATGAAAGAAGTAAAATAACAATTATTAAAGATTCGTGTAGAGGATAATATTTTAATCTTTAAATGATTTAAATCAAAAGTTGATTACTACATGATTCTTGCCTAGAGCCCACTTAACACATACTAATGTTTGAGGACCCTAATTTATGATTCGGCAAAAAAGCAATCAGTGATTTGATGGTTTAAGCATTTAAATGCGCACATTGACTGAGCACTCAATAAGGTAATTTAACAATCACTAAAGGTTCTGCGTAGCGGTGGTAACGGAGATTATAGTAGAATATTTATTTTGCAAATATTATGCATACAGTGAGAATAATCTGCGATTTTGAAATAATAACTTAATTTGATAACATGTTAATCAAAATATACAAATCAGTTACGCGCGGGTTGTCCCAGCGGACGCACGGTATCACACGGTGGCGTTCGGCTTGTACGTAATCGTGATTTTATTATATGTCTTGTCCTACGCGTGTGAATAAATTGTGAATAATAAGGGATCTCCTGGTAACAGGGGTCCCTTAGTTTTCAAATGAATTCTACTTCAAAGTCTCAACTTACCCAAATGTCCCAAACCACCCCAAAGAACCAACCTGACGCTAACACCTCAAGTTATGCCAACGTGACGTCATCAACCTGCTTTTCAAGAAAAGACCAAGCTATTATTTTGGACTCGATTGACGGAATTACATTAAAGGAGTACCTAGTCTCATTGACGGCATAAATACCGGCATCTTCCATTAGATTTATATCCAGAATATCAAATGCTAGAATTTGTTTATATTTAGATTCGAAAAAACGGCCGATAATCTCATTGATGAGAAAAAAAAGTTTTTTTTATTTTTTATTCTTTATTTTTAATTAGAGGCTTTTGGTTGCAAACAAAACAAACCATGTCAGCCCCATCATAGCCTATTATCAAATATAATGTTCTAGAGATAAAACCTCTAATAACAAGAAATAAACGCATAGTGCTGTCCAATGTTTGCCCAGTAATCCCAAATTATATTATAGTAGAAAATTTTAGAGAATTAAACATAAAAATTCCGTCACCTATTACATTTGTCAAAATTGGAGTGCCAGATCCTGGATTCGCACATATTATGAGCTTTAGAAGGCAACATTTTGTTACCCCAGAAGATGAAAAGAACCTACCGAAATCCTTTCAAGTAAGTTTTGATGGTACTAACTATTGGATTTATATATCATCGGACTCCTTGAATTTTTTTTCATGTAATGCAAATGGTCATATTGCAAAGAACTGCCCTAAAATTCAGACTGACTCTCAACCAACAGCCCAGGAAACAGAAGTAGAAGCTTCGTTATCATTTAAGAAATATTCAACAAAAACGATGATTTTAAACCTGCACCAGTACTTAACCTTACGGGCTCTTTACCGGAGACAAACCAAAATGGAATCAAACGAATTCATTCGCCTACCACTAGTGAATCTTCTAAAACAGATTTTATAACCCTCAAACGCATTGAAAACCACGACGGGAATTATAAGAAAGTGATGTCGATACCTACAGTAATACTTCATTTGAGGATAACGAAATGACAACCAAGACTATAAAGAAACTAAAGAAGATAGACCCTAGATCAGACGAAGATATTTGGAAAGAACTTAAAGGTAATATAAAGGATTTGAGCAGTGAGCGTTTTCCAATAAATTTAGATATGTTCATTACCTTGCTAGACTAGCAAATGGATTGATTAAAATGTGCAATACATTTCATAATAAATTGAATAAAAGTTTAAAAAATAGATGCTCACGGTTGACAAAAAAGTTACACGAAATGTTAGATCCTACTGAATTGGTTAGCACATAAACCTGCACCTTTTGGTCTTTTAGAGTATATCATCATTGTTGTCTTTATATCCCTCTTAAACAGAGTCTTTTACAAAACATTTCATAAACTTTAATATATTATTGTTAGATAAAAAGGATTTGATTGTTTTTATAAAAACCGTACACAAAGCGATAGAGCTAGTGGCGGTGTAGCTACGTTTATAAAGTCATATACACTTGCTGAACAAATTCAGATAAACTCTTATTTAGAAGCAGTGGTAATTAAAATTAAATTTCTTTTTACCTTTGCACTATGCAACGTTTACCTTCCAAACAGTACCGTACTAACCAAAAACGAATTGAATGAGCTTATCAATCAACTGCCAGCACCTTTCATAATTTTAGGCGATTTTAATAGTCATCATTACTACTGGGGTTCTGGAAAATGTGACCCAAGGGGTAAAATGTTAGTAGAATGGCTAGATGACCATGACAACATAATACTGTTAAATACCGGCAAAGCTCACTTTACCTCACTCACTTTAACTGCAACACAGGTGGCCCTAGCAGCATAGATCTCACTCTTGCTTCACAAAATATTACAGAATATTTTGACTGGAATTCTCTAGATGATTTGTATGACAGTGACCATTTCCCAATATTAATTAAAACCCATATACGAAATTAAGATTCAGGTACAATTAAAACAACGCAAAAATTGAAATTTGACAAAGCTGACTGGATTAGATTTCGTGAGGAAATTGATAAAAATATAAACACTTTAATAGATTTTGACCGTGTAAATTACAATAATTCAATAGATGAAGTAGTTCTTAAGTTCAATAGCTAAATAATTGATTCAGCCCACAAATCAATACCTAAAACTTCAGGAACCTTAAAAACAAATAACGTACCTTGGTGGAATGATGACTGTAAAAAAGCTATGAAAGAAACCAAAATGGGTATAAAAATTATAAAAAACGTGCTTTGAATGACCCAGACTCAAAATACAAAATTGAATATAAAAAAAGAGAGCATTCTGTAGGAGACAGTTTAAAGAATGCAAAAATAAATATTGGCAAAACTGGGTGTCTTCCATAAACAGCAACATTCCCATCAGTGAAGTGTGGAAAAAATAAAAAATATGAGACCAAATCACTTTAATACTATTGTTCTTAAAAATCACGATGAATGATTAACATCTAACCCAAGAGATACCACTAACTTACTAGCCAATAACTTTGCAGCCAATTTCAGCACTGATAACTACGAGCATCAATTTAATACTTACAGGGTTAATGAAGTGTCTAAAGCAAACTTTGATCTATCAAACAATACCAACGTAATTAATAAAGAAATTTCAAAGCATGAACTAATATCAGTCATCTCTCAAAGTGGAAACTCTAGCCCGGGACCGGACAATATATAAAACATCTTCCCACCAGTGGCTTGGAATATTTACTCAAACTTTATAATTGTATATGGCAAAGACAATCATTTCCTGATTGTTGGCGAAAAGCATTAGTGGTTCCAATACTGAAACCCGGCAAATTACTCAATACACACATGAGCTACAGACCAATATCCCTAACATGCAATTTATGTAAAATATTGGAAGAAATTAAAAGTAAACGAATTAGATGGTATATGGAAGTGAATAACTGCTTATTAGACTACCAATATGGATTTCGGCAATTCAGATCGACTGCAGACCACTTAATGAATATCGAAAATGAAATCTTAGATTCTTTTGCTAATAACAAATATTTAGTTGCAGTAGCCCTTGATATTGAAAAAGCTTATGAAATGGCATGGAAGCACAGTGTAATTGAGCTTTTGCAACATTAAAGGCAACACACTAGCATTTGTCAAAAATTTTCTGTCTAAAAGAATAATTAAAGTAAGGATTAACAATACATTATCGGATCCAGTGATCGTAGAAAATGGCTTGCCCCAAGGCTCTGTGTTAAGCGTAATCTTATTTCTGTTAGCTATTAATGACGTCATTTCACATGTTGATAGATCGGTTAAAGCATTTTTATTCGCAGATGATTTAACCATAACTTGTAGTGGATGAACTCTTGGTCCTACAATTAAACTCATCCAAAACACACTTGATAGCCTTCAGGAATGGTCAAGAAAATCTGGGTTCAGGTTTTCTCAAAATAATTCTGAATATATTATATTTACAAAGAAAACTAAGATAACTAGACACACACAACTAACATTAAACGGTCATAACATTAAAAAGGTTAAAAGTATCAAATTATTAGGACTAACTTTCGACTCTAAAATGACTTGGAACATACATATAAATAAATTGAAAAAAAAATTGATTAAATGTAATAAAAGTGCTGTCATCAATATCCTGGGGTGCCGACCAAAAATGTTTACTCAATACATACTATGCACTAATCAGACAAAAGCTAGATTATGGTTCGATCATATATGACTCTGCGAAGACCCGTGCCTTGAAATCCTTAGAAAGCATACAAAACACTGCATTGCGACTTAGTATCGGTGCTTTTAGGACAAGTCCCACCATGAGTATTTTGGCTGAGTCTGGGGATATGCCACTGTCGTATAGAAGGAAACAACTCGTTTTAACAAATACTATAAATATAATTTCACAACCGCACAATCCAATTTATAAATACTACACAATGCATTCGGGAACTAATTCAGAATACCAGTTTCGTTCAAATCTTCCCCAACCATTACGAATTAGAGCATTAAATTATTTAAAAGAATTAGATTTTAATCTCCCTCCTGTCTATACAAAAAAAATTCTTTCTTATGGCCCATGGGAAAATTATGATGTCCTTATAAATCTGGAACTAGCAAATAATTACAAAGATGACACTCCACAATATATTTATCAAAGACTATTTCATAAAATTAAACAAAAAATATAGATTTTAAAAACTTTTATACTGATGGTTCAGTTATGAATAAAAAAGCAGGGTGTGCAGTAGTTTCTCATAATAACAGTTATCTTTATAGATTAATGGATTTCAACACAATTTTCAGCTGTGAATCTATTGCTATTCTAAAAGCATTAGAAATTGTACAGTATGAACCCAATAGGAAATTTATAATATTTTCTGATTCTAAGTCATGCTTACAAGCGTTACAAAATGATAACAATAATGAACCAATTATCATAACAATAAAAGAAAAAAATTTAAATTTACTTAAAAGTAGTTATATATTTCAATTAGTCTGGATCCCAAGCCATCAAGGTATAATTGGTAATGAGAAAGCTGACTTAGAAGCTAAAAATATTACTAACTTAGAAATAGCTGATAATTCGATTAAATCAAATCCAAAGACTTAAAAATATACATTAAATTTAGAGTTAAATCCTTATGGGATGCTGTTTGGAAGAATAACAATAGCAAATTAAATTATATTAGAAATTCTATACTTGACAAACCCCTGGTCTCTTTTAATTCTAGAAGAGATCAAGTAACCACCACTCGACTCCGCATTGCAAATGCGGTGTTGATCTAACTGTACTTCATCTTCTAGAAGAATGTCAAGTGTATAATCGCGAAAAACTATTGTGTCGTGTACCTAATACCTTGAAAGAATGCTTGAACCAAGATGGATATCCAAAGACTCTTAACTTTCTGAAAATGATAAATATTTATAAACGTGTTTAATGTAATAATAAGTGTATCTCCTCTGTAGTCGCTAATGACCAGTGTAGTTTAAAAGCGACTTAAAAAAAATATACAAATATTATAAAATACCTAGATACCTTACATGTAAAACTTCATAATTGTTTTGCCTTTGGCTATTCATTTTAGTTGGATCTTTAGTTGAATTTATTTATCTTAACCCAAGCTGTACTAAAGATGGGTAAATGGAAAAGACATCGGTTTTTTTCACTTCACAGTATTTGAAATTGTATTCTAAATCAAAAAAACTAATTGATCAAAGCTTTATCTGTACTTGTAAGAGTTTAGAGGTGAACATTTCCGTAAATTTGTCTCAAAATTTGAATATGGATAATGGATATTGGATAATGACTTAAACGACTTTAGATAAACTGTAAATAACCCAATAAAATCCTTTAAAGGGCTTTAATTTACTTTTGATATAAAATTTCCTTTCCATTATTCTGTTTTCCGAAGTAATTTGCGTTGAAAAGATCTTTGAGGAAAAAAAATATATAAAGAGCTAATAATTTACAACAGGTAATTGAGGCACCAAAAAAATTTTTAAATTGTCCTTGAGTGTTTAAATGTTAGAGTGAAAACCTAGCTGAATGGCAGTGGGGCAAAACAAACACTTTAATTTTTTTGTCAGAGTATTTTTTAAATAAAACATACCCTTAATGTGCTTTAGTATTTTGGGAGCTTTCTGTAAGTAATAATTCTAAAAATCCAGATCAATTTGGTGAAAGATTGTACCTGCTAGACTATTGAAGCTAATATCTTGAGTGTGAGTGAACAGTTTTATGGGTCAAGAACAACTCACAATTTTCATGCTTCAATTACCTACTCATAATTGTTTATCAGCTCTCCTACTATTACCTAGAAGTTATTCTAAGTTATATGTGCTAAATGGTGTAACCTCTTTAGAAGAACAAAAGTTGTTTTTATGTATAGTTCTTTTTGTGGCTTAATGCTGTCGGATTTTACACTTACTTTATGCCATTTATTACATATTTATACCAAAGGAAACTCCTAACAAACAACCTTACCCTGTTATCACAAAAATAAAATGTTAACTCAATAAACAACACATTTAATACTATTTGATCCAACAACGCACCAATCTTCTACAAATTGCAAAAAAAAAACGTGGAAACCCCGACAAGAAAATCTAAAATAAATTAACGAGAAAATTTCGGTCCATAAAATATGGTGATAGGCTTACTTCAAGAATAGCTTTTATGCCTTACGCAATAAGATGAAAATTATATACTGAAATAAACTGATCTTATAAAATGATACATTCTCTCGCATGGTACGACGATAATAGAAATTTGCTTCGGTAACCGTATTTTTTCGGAATGTCATAAAATTTCGCGACTTTCACACATAACCACTTATCACAGAAAACAGTAAAGAGGGGTTCGTAGAAATTGAAAATTGCCGTTGGGAAATATGCTGAGACAGCTAGGGTTCGTATTTTTTTGCTATTGGAGACTTTTAAATGGCTTGTTTCCGTTACCAAGAGACTTAACAGATACGCACAGTTATGCATTACTAGTTCATTTATGAACTCCTGATGAACGTAACTTTTATAACTTCAGCTTTTAAAAATTGTCTTAGGTAGAGCGAGTAAAAACAAAATCGGTGGAAAATCAACTCAAACTTATTTATTTTATTTTATTTTATTTTATTTTACAATTCTTGGGAAACTTACAGCTATTTTTATATATTATACAGTTATATTAAGTCAAAAAAGCGAACTACATATGATCTTCTTTTTTTTTTTTTTTTTTTTTGCTGCCGAGGCACCCTCACGGGAGGGAGGTGGAAGATGCGTCATGCATACCCGCCCGCAGGTAAATTCCTCTGCGGGGGGGTTATGTGGGACTCACCAGAATGGCACCTACCCACTAAAAACCACCTGTTGGCTGTGGTAAGCGTATACCTTTAGCCTTCATCGGAAGCGACACCCGTCGGGAAGTTGGGCGCGCTGGCGGAGACCCGCTAGCGGGTCTTCCGCCTGTAGTGAAAGTTGCACTGAAGGTGCTCAAAGGGACATGAGTTGGTGGCCGTTCTGGGCAGCCTCCGGTGAAGCCGGGGCTGGGCAGAGGTCGGCCGAAGCATGATTTAGGGATCAATTCATTTAAATGAACCTACAATGAATTGAGAAGGGAACTATGCTCCGCCAGAGCTAGCAAACGCTCTGTCGGAGTACGTGAAGCCCTAAGTTTACGGGCTAAGACTGCGATTTCACTAACATCGACATTTTTAATAGCGTCGCAGACGATACGCATATCGTCTGCTACGGAGGATTGAGGAGTGGGTTTGTATGGGCGAGGAGCCGGGATGGGATTCGATGCGGGACGCTGCCTCCAGTTTTCTGGAGCAGGCTTGGGCTGAGTAGGCTTTGCAGCCGGAGGAACCCGGCTACGCAGCGGCGGAAAGTTTTCTTGAGAAAGGCGCGGGGCCTGTTTGGGAGCCGCCCTTTTGAAATTGGAGCGCATACAACGGGGTGCACGAGGGCAGCCCCTGTAGTTTGCGGTGTGGCCGGACTGGCCACAAAGCACGCAATCGGGAGGAGAGGGAGTTTCAGGAGTGCGATTGCACTCCTTAGTGAAGTGCGGGACCAGGCACTTGACGCACCTGGGCGGTGCGCGGCAGTTGGCTGCCGCGTGCCCGTACAACTGGCACCGATGGCACTGGCCGGGATGACCGCGGCGATGAGGCGCCTCGATTGAGATCCCAGAGAGGCCGCAAATAGAGCTAACCCCTTTCAGGATCTCTCTGGACTTGGGGACGTTGGCGAGAATCACCAAAGCGAGAGGGTGTTGCCTCCCGTACTTGCTGTGCATTTTATGCACCGCGAGTGCCGGGAAGCCTTGGGACTGCAGATCCTCCAGGATGGCCTCGTTCGATAATTCGAACGGGATTCCCCTGAGTACCGCTCTGATCTTACGCTCTTCTGACAGAGCATAAACGTGATAAGCATATTGCTTATCGGTGAGGAGCTTAGTCAAAGCTCGGAAACCGTCTATCGACGAGACAGTGATTTTAATAGATTCACCCGAGTTTACCGCTCGGGTGTAAAGGATCTTGTGCTCATTGCACAATGTCGAGACCTCAGTCCATTTACCCTTTTCCCGAAGGAAAATGGGTGGTGGGACCTTGGCCTTGACAGAAGTCGGGGCCGGAGCGGGTGTTGAAGACACCGGGGCAGCTGGCGTTGAAGACGCCGCAGGGGGTGTAGGGACGGGCGCCGAGGGCGCCGGGTCTTGTTTCGAGCGCTTCTTAGAGCGCTTCTTAACAAGGGTGAAAGAGGGAGGCTCATCAGGGCCAGTTGGGGTGGCATCCGAGGATGACTCGGTCGCGGGTGCGCGCTTGCGGCGCAGAGGGGTGTCTACTTCGCACTCCATGTCACTGGAGGAAGGGGACGCGGGAGGGCCTAAGACCTGAGGGGTCTGGGGGACTGGGGTGGCCTGAGGGGCCATTGGTGGAGTTAACGCCATGATATGCGGGATAAGAGAATCAAGGAAACGGAACTTGTCAGCATTTATATATATGCCTTCAGCACCGATACTATCAGCTAACTTCTTCCTAATCTCATCATAGCTTAGGGAAGCCATTGCGGAGGGGTTGGGGAGGGACAATATGTGAACCTAACAACGATGACTAACTTCCTAAAACCACCCTACACGCAGTAGGGCGGTTGAGAACGACGCGGATAACTTACTCGAACACGGCACTTGAAGTCCTGGAACAACGAAACCCCGTCGACGAAGCTCACGTTCCACGAAGTACGGTTAACAAGCCACTATACGCCGTGAAAACGGCGTTAGAAACTTAGAAGTACGGTTAACGAGCCACTGTCCGCCGTGAAAACGGCGTTAGAAACTTAGTACGGTAAACAACTATGAAATTTGGGTGCTCAATTAGCGCGGGGGCTAAAAGAGCGGGAAGGCGTCTGCGATCGACGTGCGCTCGAGAACGCACGCAGACCGAGACTCCGCGATATATGATCTTCCTAACACTATGTTCTTAAATACTGAAAATGCTTCCAACGGCGAGGAAATTAGTAATTTGTTTAATAAATTTTTTCAGTCAGTTTTTGAATCTCCCGATAATAATTCTTTTTTACTCGATTCTGGCTCGATTCCTGTTCTAAGCCTTAGTTCAATAGAATTACACCTTGAAAAAGTTAAGAACTACCTAAAATGTTTAGACGTAACTAAGGGAGCGGGTCCAGATGGCTTACCAGCCATTTTTATTCGTCATTATTATGAAGAACTTGCGGTTCCAATTTTTATACTTTTCAGCTTATCTTTGAAATCAGGTGTAATGCCGTGTGCCTGGAAGCAATCATTTATTGTCCCTATTTTAAAATCTGGTAATAAACACGACATTCAGAATTACAGAGGCATTTCAAAACTGAATGTATTACCTAAACTATTAGAGAAAATCGTATATGACGATATTTTTCCAGTAATCAAACCGATACTTATAGAGCAGCAGCATGGTTTTGTGTCTAAAAAGTCAACTGAAACTAATCTATGTGAGTTCACAGATAGAGTCGTGCGAGCTCTGGATCAGGGCCTTCAAGTAGACGCCGTGTACACTGATTACTCCAAATGTTTTGACAAAGTTCCACATTGTTTATTGATACAAAAATTGGAGGCAGTCGGTATACACGGCGATCTATTGCGCTGGCTTGAGTCTTACTTGCGGGATCGGAACCAGGCGGTTGTGACGGTTGTCTATTTCGACCTCTTTTTGTCAGTAAATTTTATTTTTTTGTCGTTCCCGACGTAATTTTAAACTACGAATTACGTAGTGTCGGAGAACGGCAATGTTTTGATTTGACAAGCCAGTCACGAAAAATTATCCATCATAACAACTAGAATCTATTTATTTATTATTGTTTCCGAGTTTATTATTCAAAATTACATGTTTATCAATTTTTTATTATCTACAATCAAAGTTTTCATGAAATCAATAATTTATTTTTACGTACACGAGTGTGCGTAGCCAAAATTTTTGGCATTTTTGTATATTTTTAATTTTACTGCAAAATAAACATAGAAGAGAGCTTTGGTATTTCCTTTCTGGACCCTCAATTACCACTCCGCAAACAACGCGTTACATACTGGCGCCGACCATTCAAACGCAGTTTATGGAGAAGAGAGGAGGAACAATATCAACAGAGGAATAGCAACATTAAAAATAATTTTTTTATAATTATTATTGAGGTCAGGCATAAAACTTTATTTGTTACCATTTTCAACCATTAACATTCACTAGTTAGGTTATATATCTACTATAATATATCAAATTACTGCTAAATTATTCAGACATTTAAGTTTCTTTAGTTTCTTTCGTTATAATATCTTTGAAGAAATTTTCTGAAGGCACAACATTTATTCTATAACCCAGTAATTTCACTATTTAAATAACATTTTCTATTCATTTTCATCACTTGAAAATACGTATATTTTTAAGGCTCTTTTCTGCATAACGACTATTAACAAATTTATTTCACTTTAACATTTTTTTTTTTGGATTTTGCAATGAATTTTTCACAACTTAATAAACCTGAAATAATTTATGAATTAAAAATCAGAAATATAAATTTTTCTTCGACGCAATCTGTAGACGAACTACGATCATTATTATTAAATATTAATGTAGATTCTGAAACAGAAATTTTACAAAATAGCCCTGAAGAATTTTCAGAGGATATTAATGCCATTAAAAAAAATTTAAAACTTGTTGAAGTTTGTATAAACTCTTATCCTATTAGGAAACAAAAAATTTCACCTTATTTAACTCATATAAGAACAAGATTAGGCCTCATTGACATTACATCAGATTTATCAACACCAGTTGTACATCTTTTCCGAAGTACAGAAACGGTTATTTAATGCACATCAATATAATGCAACTTATTATAACAAACATCATCAGAATTTAGAATTTAATAACGGTGATATTGTTTGGAGGCGAAACCATGTAATAAGTTCCTCTAAAAAACATTTTTGTGCTAAGTTTGCACCCAAATTTATTAAATGTAAAGTTTCAAATAAAGTTTCACCATTAATTTACGATTTAGTGGATATGAATAATAACCCATTAGGTCGTTGGCATATCAGAGACATTAAACCTCTACCGCGTTTAACTTCTTCTTTGAGTGACTAGATTGGTTGTTACCAATTACTTTATATGAATTCATATATAATTATTGCTAATTATCTCACGGCGAGCATAAGCCGATTCTTTTTGTCTTATTTTTTTTCTATGCACCTCATTATCGTTTGGCTATACCATTAACATTGACGTTGGTCAAAACTTATAATTAATTATCATCATCGTAGTATTAGGTTAACTTATTGTGTAATTTATTTAATATTTGCAATTCTAGGAGTGTAAACTCTTATTTTCAATATCTGTATTATACTTTATAGTATAATTTGTTAAATGTTATCAATTTTTTTTTCTCAATTTTTTTTCAAGCGGTTTGCAACTTGTAAAATTAAGCCTTCTGCACGAGCGTTTATTAAGGTAACTCGTTAAACTAAACCATACCTATGTGTATTATTTATACGCTTGAATCACTTTCCCGTGAGAATTATTTTCATATGTTTATTACATAAGTATTTTAATTACTTCACAAAAGACCCTTGGATTTTATTTAAAAGTCAATGTTTCACGACTGGCTATGATTTTCTTTTCTTTCCGGCATATTTATTTCAGTCTTTAACTGAAACTTGTTTATAGTAATCACCGTGCGGGAGTTAGCGACACGTTAAAGAAGCCATAAGCTATTAATATTTTCAGCGGATGGCAACTATTAAAGCCTTTTGCCGTTGCGTTCAACTCTGTTGAGTTGACTTATTTAGGATACGATTCCTCATAAGCAACTCTAACTGCATGATGTTTTATTTCCAGTAGTTGGAATAAGACTAGTATGAAAGAGAATGTATGTTGTAATTATAATGTACGTTGATGGAGTTGAACGATGTATATTAACATTGTATATTCCAGGAACATGTTTAAAATTTTATCATTCATGAACCATGTAATTTAAGATAATTATTTAGGATTTTTTTTTTCTCTCTCTCGTCTGTTTTGTTTTCTTTTTCTATTAAATAACTTGTTGATATGCAATATATCAGTATTATTTTTTTTTTCATATATACAGGATGTTTTTTCAGAAAAATTCTTCAGAAGTTAATATTAATTTTCATTTTGCTTTAATTATTATTTTTTTTTTTTTGATCGTTCTTTCATTTGGCAGATTAAATATTAAAATTCGATATGTATATGCGGTTTATTTTGATTTGGTTTGAATATTTTTTTTTTTTTTTAAAAACTATACTGAAAAAATCTTTCAGATTTTTTTTCCCGGCCCCCGGGGTATTGTGACGGTTGTCTATTTCGACCTCTTTTTGTCAGTAAATTTTATTTTTTTGTCGTTCCCGACGTAATTTTAAACTACGAATTACGTAGTGTCGGAGAACGGCAATGTTTTGATTTGACAAGCCAGTCACGAAAAATTATCCATCATAACAACTAGAATCTATTTATTTATTATTGTTTCCGAGTTTATTATTCAAAATTACATGTTTATCAATTTTTTATTATCTACAATCAAAGTTTTCATGAAATCAATAATTTATTTTTACGTACACGAGTGTGCGTAGCCAAAATTTTTGGCATTTTTGTATATTTTTAATTTTACTGCAAAATAAACATAGAAGAGAGCTTTGGTATTTCCTTTCTGGACCCTCAATTACCACTCCGCAAACAACGCGTTACACGGTCTCTGTTAGAGGATACTGTTCCACCTTCATCCCTGTCACCTCTGGGGTATCTCAAGGTTCTCATTTGGGACCGCTATTGTTTAATATTTTTATAAATGATATAGTAACTGTTTTTAAAAATTCAAATTTTCTACTATACGCCGATGATAATAAAATCTTTCGGGAAATCCAGTCTGCCTCTGATTGTCTACTTCTTCAGGACGATCTCGTTGCTCTGCAAGAGTATTGTAAAAGAAACGGCCTCTACATTAACACCGATAAATGTAACATTTTATTAAATATCAAACCATCTTATTACTGTACAATAGTTTCGTCCGTCCCATATTAGAATACGCGTCAACTTTGTGAAACCCAATACCAAATTTACAAGAACAATATTGAAAGTATTCAAAATAAATTTATTAAATATATTAGCTTCAGATGGCCGCACTGTAATTTAGAAAACATGAATTCCCTCCAATTTCGCCGCGATGTAAAAGACCAAATATTTCTGTACAAAATAATTAATAGCGATGTTGAATCGGCATTTTTTTTGAGTAAAATAAGTATCGGTTGTCCTCGCCTTAGCTCTCGTAAACAGAAAATTTTCGTAAAACAAATTATGCCATGAACTCGTTTATTCCCAGGTCATGTAATAGCTATAACCGACTTTGTGAAAATAATGACATTTTTGCATTAACCCGTCCCCAATTTTTAAGAAAAATAATTGAAACCTTAAAAGAGTTGAATTAATCCACTTGTCTTAGATATTTCTCTTTTTATATTATATATTTTAAGTTCGAATTGTAATTATATAGAATACCATTTTATTTTTCTGTTATTTGTAACAAGAATATAATCTGCTCTTAAATTTGTAATTTAACAGTGGAAACTTTACTGGCCTATGTAATATTTATTTGTTTAATGTTTAAGAAATATTGTTATGCTGTTTGTTTCCCTAATATGTAAATAAATAAATAAATAAATAAATAAATAAATACATTTTTATACATTGTATTAAGATGATAGCGAAATGTGAAGGCCATTAAACTAAAATTAAGTCGCATTTAATAAGCTTAGAAAAATACACGCATAAAAATGACAATATTTGTTGCAAAGTTGTGTGCAACACTCTTTACAATTTAGTGAGATACAAAATAAGATAGACAAACAAAAGGAAAAGTGGAATATATAGATTAATATAACATAATGCTAAAATATTCATCTCTTAAGAATCGAAGAAACCTTTAGCCATGGCTGCTCTGACGCCATGTTGTCGGATATGTTCTTAATTAGTAGGTGTATGATTTAACTAGGATACCTAGTAATATAACGAATGAAGCTTTAGGTTAACTTAAAAATAGATTGCTCGATAAGTTCGGTCGACGTGCTTAAGAGCTACTCGTATGTACGCTTTATGGATGCATATGGAGGCCTAGGTTACAGGTAAGAACCGCCTGCGCGTTGTTCGATCTTTCGGCCTATATACTAGGGGACGACGACATTAAAGGGGATTCGCTTGAAAGCCTGATAAACAGCAAAGCTTGATGTAGATAACCAGTCCGTGATTGTTCCATGGTCGTGACACCATGTGCTACTTTTCGACCAATCAAAATAAAGGAACGGGCGGAATACAGTTTCCACTTTTAATCCTTTACAGCTAATAAACAAAACAAGCAGGACGGAAGAAGTGCCACTCACTATTTTGGTTATGCATTAAAAGTACCAAAATAAATACGAATCTTTATGAAAATGTGCTTTCTGAATCCTAAACAAATAACATCACGTTTCACATTCACGTCTAGTTTACTTGCTCAAGTAGTACTCTGCGGACGAATTATTTCTGATGATTTTTATATAAAATTCATTTCTCTAAAAATTATATTTGCTTTGGAATGTTTTTATCATGAGTACAATCTCTTGTATAAGCTTTGGTCATTAATTACCGATCAAATTTCTTGAAATCAGTTTACTTTGTGATTTCCTCGTCATTGCCTTTACTGACAAATTAAATCCTGTAAGGCGTTTAGAAAAATTTCCGGATAAACATGGGCGCTTATTAAGCATTCGAGTGAACTTCCTGGAATTTTTCACAGCTTGGATAAAATATACCTGCACCAAAGAGTAGTAAAATAACTGTGTATGAAAAATCTGTCACAGAATGTCGACAATACACGTTTTACTAGAATTTTAATAACCCTTAGTAATTAATTTTTTTATTATCAAACACATGAAAAATCTAATAATGGGTGTAAATTGTCCTTAAACCTTCGTAGGTTTGCCTAGACAATAGTAGGTAGTACACTAGAAAATACAACACAGGTGTTCAAAATAGTTTTCCTTATATAAACATAATAATAAACTAAGTTGAAGAAACTAATTTAATGAAATGAAATGAAATGAAATGAAATATTTATTTCTCAACATTGAAATGAAATGAAATGAAATATTTATTTCTCAACATTGACAAACAATGATTCTACCACCAGTTCGAAAAAACCTTCGTGAAGAAGAACTGGCAAGAAACTTCACGGGTATATTTTTTTCAAAATAAATTTACAGAGAATCTTTATGTCTATACAAAATTATTCTTTTCTGCATCTGTTAGCTCGGCAAGTCTCCCTCCTTACAAGTATCCAAACGTCGAACACCCTCAAACGGCACCCGTTCACGAGAACATTGACAATTACTTGTTCTTATTGACGTCAAATAAAACATGATTCTACCACCAGGTCGAAAAAACCTTCGTGAATATTTATTTAATACTTTTAAACAATGTTATTAAACAACTATCATCTTTAGGGTACATAGAAGTTCAAGCTTGAAGAATTCTTCGTACCTACAACTCGGCCGCTTGACTACTAATGACAAAAAAAAAACGGTAGAGCAAGTTTGGGTTGTCCCATATAGGCAGTTTTGCTTTTATATGATTTGTGCCAAAGCATAAAAAAAGGAATAACTGTATGTTTTTAAGTATTTTTTTTACAGACATAAGTCTTTCAGCAATTTGGAAACAAAGGATGAAATATTAATGAAATATGTGACGAGTTGTGTTTGCTGTAAAGAGGAGTATCAGCTTATTTAAAATTAATTTAGGGTTAACAAGGCACGGCAAACCAATTTTAGAAACATTACCGAATAGCAAATTCATTTGTATCTTAAGTAAGTGATCCTAACAAAGAAAAATATACCATAAAATTAAGAAACGGTTTATTTTTTTTTAAGAAGGCAGTTTAAAACGATACGTTTCCAGAATAAAAACTTATTAGTTTTATAATGGGATATTTAGAAATACTGAGCAAAAATGATCATGTATTTTTTCCCTAAAAATGGTTGATAATTTCCATGTAACTTTCAGGCACAAAATGTGTAAGAGAACTGTAAGTATCTTAACAAAACTTAACGGAAAATCTGAGTATTTGATATACAAAATACTTACGTTAAAATAAGTAACTAGATTACGTGAGTATTTTTCCAGCATAAAAGCGGCCCGACACCAATATTTCAAGGTAAACCCTTAGCATCATTCTTACACATCCTGAAACGATTTTTCCCGCCTTTTTTAACAAACAAACACATTTGTTTACGAAACTGGCAGTTTGCCTCGGAACGGTGTAATTTATGGAATTATGATCATGGGATCAATAATAACATTTCTTTTATTACAATTTCGTATGCAAACAAAGTTCGCACTGTATTTTACACAAGTTTTTGGTGTTAATTTACTACGGTTCTCTTTTGCTAGGATCTTCACGGTATCAAATCTTAAATAATGGTTGGGCTTGTCTATGGAATGTTCACAAACTGCAGATTTTGAGGTTCGTTTATTTTTAACATCAGAGATGTGTTCTTTAATGCGGCAACTGCAAAGATGCCGAAACGTCGAAATAATTTTAAAATTAACTAAAATATACGCGATAATATCGGGTAAAAAGTGTTTTATTTAAAGTATGAATCGTGAAAATTTAAGAAAATATATAAGCCCATAATATTTTAGTCAGAAAATCTCTAAGATTATGTCATGTTAATTATACTGCGTAATATAAGTTTTTGTTATGTTAAAGTGTATTTAATAATGTTCGCTCTTCAAATATTGTTCACAGTTTTTCTCCCCTCCATCATTATTCAAGCAATGTTTAATTCTAGCTTCTTTTATCGATGAACAAGTTTTGTAAAACGAAACAATTTCCAATTGCCAAATTATTGGGTGAACCAATATAGAAAATCTATACAAATAAACTAATTTGAAACCCAAATTTGGTTGGGATGTTTGGACAATCATCAAACGATTCAGAATAAATTGGTTTTTGTATAAAAGACTGGTAATAACAGAATTTCGTTAAGTTGGGATTCCGATTTTACAGACCGTACCTTAAATGATATCGTACACGTAGAATGCATGTAGATGAACAGATTTTTAAAATAAAGTAGAAGTATTGAAGTAATTATTTTTTATTTGTTGAAGCAACTTTATACACTACGCTTAAGCGTATTCGTAGCTGAACGTATAAAATGTGTGAAACGGAATATTGGAAAGTTACATCTCAAAACGCATTTTTAAACTCAAAAGGCAATGTTGTGTAGGGGAAATATTGGCGTAAATGATAGGCCAATGGAAACGTTTCCTATTTTTTAAATGTATTAATTATAAAAGAAATAAGTAAAATGAAACATTAAAACAAAAAATAAAAAGTTGTGAGACTGAAGTTGCGCTTGAAATAATAATTTCTTGTAATATGTACTTTCTTGCACCACTCGAGTTGTCAAATATACTCCTACAAATATTGTACTGTTCTTATGTGTGTCAAAGCACGACAGTTACAAAACTCCAAATATTTTTCGTGAAATAATGATGTGAATACAAGGAACAAGTGGTGCTAACTAATGAGGCGTGACTTCATTTGATCTAAAGATACTAAATATGTTTTTTTTACTATCGACATAACCGACAAACGAGCAGGCGAACCACCTGTCTTACGAAAGAAACTCTACCACAAAAAGGTGCGTGAAGATAATTCGGATGTAGGTGCCTATTAATACTAGCTGCCTATTTCTGATTGATATACCTATTGAGTTGTAAAAAGGTTTGGAATGACTAATTGGGTTAAAATAAATATTTATTTTACTAGCTTTTGTCCGCGGCTTTGCTCGCGCGAAATAGGAAAAGTGATAACTTTCATTTTCTTGTATACCTATACCAGAGTACCATAACAATAAAGTAATATAACACAAATATTGTAAGAAGCATCGTTAACTCTAAATATCAGAAGCGATTAAAGTATTTATTTTGATAATAATCTGTTTGTTAGTGCAAAATGTTCGTTGGGAACTTCTCCATTGTCAATATAATAATTATAAAGACGAAGCTTTGTTTTTTGTTTGACTGATCCGATTTTCAAAACTCTTTCACTTCATTATCCAGAAGAGAACATAGGCCATATTTATCCTAAAATTCCCAAAGGAAGAAATATTTTATTACAATACCAGCGTAAATTTTGACGTAAAAAGAACACAAAAAGGTCACGGTCAGCCATGTAATTTCCATAAATTCGAAGATCGCTCGCGAACAATTGAAGAAGCTTGCACATGTTCTATCATGTGCTTTTTATAATAAAATGTAGTATATTAAATCCTCCCGAGGAGATCCTGGTGACAGCGCTTAAATCTTTGTCACCTGACTGCCGAAGAACCGTTTCCGGAAAGTGCGAAATTATTCATGAGCAGAGTGTAGAAACTGTGGTTTGTTCGTATAGGATCACAGTCGTTGAGACTTCGGGAAAGGAGAAAGTCTCCGAAGGGTTTTGTATTTTTTGTCGCTTTTGGAATGGGCTTGATTGTTTGTTGCAATACCAATTTTTTGGAGCGGTATTTGTAATTCAATGTTTTGAGAAATTGTGTTTTTAATAACTACTAGTATACAGGGTTACTTTGACAGTTGCCAAGTATACGTCATGACAGGTGATGATCAATCACCTGTCATGATTTGATTTTCAATCGACCGAGTTGAGAAGCGTTAAGTAGCCTTGCTTCATACGCCGAAGGTCCCAGGTTCGAATCCTGGCAGGGGCATTCATTTATGCAATGAAAACAGATGTTTGTTCTCGGGTCATAGTTGTTTGTATTGATGTATGTATGTAATATAATCTCTTTCTTCCCAAGACTATTTTGAATTGACGGCCAAAGTCACTGGCCACATATACGTAGTTATTGTTTTTAATATTGTTAAAGGAACAACGACAGACGTCTTTTGGGAGGCTTTTCGTGCTATGATTTTGTATGATTATTAACGAGGGGTTAACGTCTCTCACGAAATCTCACGAAAATTTACAAGCCGCTTTCGAAAAGTCTGTTTAAAAACTATAAATTTATTCGATTTCCGTGAATCAAACCATGCTTGAGAAAGCCTACAAGATGACCCCAGATCCGGTAGACCTGCATTGCTCATGATAATCTAATTAAGGTGCAGTGGTTATTGCGGGTGAATAGAAGCATTACTCATCACGAGATTTAGTCTGAACTAAAGGTTGGATCACAAGCAGTTGCACGAACACCTTAAGGCAGGATGGTCGTTTCGTTATGGATACCTCATTTTTATAGCGAAGAACAAAAATCCCGTCATGTTGGTTTTTGCAAATTTATACTGAAAAAGTTCGAAGAAGGAACATCGCAAAATATATCCTACGACTTAACGAACCTTGTCTCTACAGCTACGAAGAAGCAATCTGCGTAATGGGTGTTTGAAGAGGCAGAGTTGCCCACAAAGGTTGTTCGTGGTAGAAGCGCTAATAAAATAATACGTTATAGCAGTTTTTTGGACGCAGTGGTCCTGTTAACTGTATAGTTGTTTTTCCGCTAACAGACCATAGAACTGCTACTATTGAATGGAATTAGAAATGTAGCTTGCCTCAAGTTTTCAGGGAGTTGAATAACGAACGCCCAAGTAGCGGCGACCATTCTTTTTCACTAAGATAACTCGCATGCTCACACTACTCTAGTTATCGGCTAGAACTATGAATTATCTGATTACTTTGGGGGATCAAATGTTACCCCATTCTCGTACACTTCAGATTTAGCTACCAAAGATATTTCTATGTTTTTTAATTAAAAGAGTGCTTTTTAAATAAAATATTTTTATTTAAAAAAGGTGAAGAATTTTGTCGGATATTTTTTGACCGCTCATTAGATATGTATTTTTATATGTTTTGCAAGCTGGTTCACTCAAATGAAGTTATGGCTTTAAGAGTTTTTCCATATTTTATATTTTTCCATTTCACAAACTTTTGTTGAGCTTCCTACGTACTATGATAGCATAAACAAGAAATAAATAAAGTAAACTTTAAAACGAGTAAAAAATTGTTTGTTAATCATATCATGTTAGATCAACAAAAGTAATAATTTATAAAATATATATATTTTAACAATAAAATTCTACATTATCTACTAATTGCTGTACGGGTGCGAAAATGTTAGTCATACAATGTTTTGTTTGATAATATACGCTGTACTGTCTGTGATTGTGTTGTATGACAAAATTCGCCTGCTTAAAGGACCCACGAATTTGATATCATCTTTGCACATGTTATGTTTCACTTCGCTTGCCTTGTTTGTTAGTTAATATCCACAGGTGGGTACTTCTAACACTACCCTTTACTCACCAAGGGCCACTGTTGAACGACTTTTTAACTCTTCCTCGAGGTCACATGTAATAGTTTTTTCGTATTGGATAGGTACTTATCCATTATCTTATGTGATCATATCTTTTGTTTTTGGCCTCATTACTTAAAAAAGTATTATTAAAATTTGCCCTGTTTGTTACAGTTATTTTAATGATATAAAACAGATAGTTTCGGATAATTTCCTCCGTGGCTTAACTTACTCGACCGAGGATGTGCGGGTCGATTGTTGTCTGAAACACGAAACATAGGGATATATTAAAAACTATTTTCAAAAATGTACATATGAATAATTAAAAACACTTAGGGGTAAATAACAAAAACTTAGGTACATATAGTAAATCCAGTCAAAATGGGTCCACGTTTTATTAACGTCAAATGATGGTTACAAACGTAGAAGTCAAAGATCGCTTAAGTTAATTCCAAATTTTAATAAAATCATTGAAAAAAAAACTTTCGAAACGGATCCTCCAAACTGAACCAAAATCATACGTATATACCAAGCATTATAATACCCATTTTACATTTTCATTTGTTAGAAAATGTGTAATTTATAAAACGTGATACTCGAATTTTTGAAATTTTATCCTTTATGATGTCTAACATGTTTACTCATAGAATATATTTCGCATGTTTATGCTTATATTATCTTAATATCATAGGGTAGGCAAATAGTTGCGGCGTTTTAACCCAACGAATAAGTTGGGTCGTACGAGTACAAAATGGAATGGCAGATATTTGCTTCAGATCGGGCCACAAATAAGGCGATTTATGGAGAAATTGTGATAGGGAGTTTGGAAATGAAATATAATTTTCAAAGCAAACCAAAATGGTATCTTTGTTGCATATGACGTTGTGTAACACGTAAAATGCTAAAACATATCAAAAATTACACCGTTATTTACACAACAAAACGCTATATAAGCAGGTATGTGATACCTACTTACTAAAATGTAAATAACTCGTCCATCCTAGTAAAATCTTTTAATGCCATGCTTCATTTCTATTTAAGAGTTTCATGAACTTTTATTTTTATTTTAACGTATTGGTCGCGTTTTTACTTGCCCTAAGAACGCACGGATACTCACTCAAAATTACATGCCATATCTATATTTACATATTAAGCCAAACAAGGTTGGTAAACCTTTTCAACATTGTTTTTTTTATATACTTTATATGAAAGAAATAAAATTTAGAACTTTACCTGCTATAAGACTTGGCTAACCTCCTGGCAATTTTTTATTTTATTTTGAATTGGCCGGCGTTTGTCGTGCATCTAACATATTAAACATAATATATTTCGTCGACGACTTTGGGGATTCTCGCTCCGATCGCCGCCCGGCGCGGACGTTCCAAGACCACTCCGATTGATCGGTCCCTTCCCGATATTCCGTGGCGCTCATTTCACTGACGTCACAGTCTAGCGTGTTGGTTCCGTGATACGGTTTTTCTGGGTTTTCCTACTCCCTCCGAGCGCTATCGTTGTGATTTTTCTTTGTGACTTAGCCCCTTAGTCTTCAAAGTGCTGTGCTGAGTTGTGTTGTGCTTGTGCTGAGTGCAGTGTTGTGCCCAGCGTAAGTAGTCTGGTTTCAGTACAAAGGATACTTAACGGTGAGAACGAATTTGTACTAATCCAATCCTTTTATTTTTATTTTATTTCTTTTCTTCTATTTTATTTATTTTTCTTCTATTTTCACATTTATTTTTATCATAATAATATCTGTGTGTTTTCGTGTGTATTTGTCCTTTTTGTCAGTAAAGGTTGACCCTAACGCGGTCAACTCTTTACCTGCGTACCCTTTTTTTAGGTTTCTAGGAAGCGGCCATCGGCACACCACGGTTAGTTTGAAGTTATTTTCCCCAGGCCCCCTACCGCTGGTAGGGAGGTTAGCCCCTAGGGTTCGCTAGGTTTATTTTAGGGAACTCTAGGCATCTTTTATATACTTAAATATACATTCCTTAGTATTCATACCAACCCCTCCCAAGGATTCGCAAAGCGTAATTAACTTCGCGAAAGCGTTTGCCCAGGCGCTCGCCGCGTCGGGCGTCTCAATCTCTGACGAGGTATTCACGCAGGCCCGATCTGCGCTTAACGCGTCCCCGGCCCCTCAGGCCACCAACTCTCTTGGGCTTTAGCATCAGTTTGAAGACTTCACTAGAGTTGTTTGCAATAGACTGGCTTGTTTAGAATCTACATGTTTTCAATGGAGTTGCTTGCAACAGACTGGCTTTTTAAAGACTGCCGGTCTAAAACCAGCAATCGGATTATACAGCCGGGCTCGCATCCCATTGGAAGACTTTGCAATCGTCAAGCAAATCAACCTCGATCTCAGGTCTATCGAACCGCTCGATGACCTAGGTTCTGACCACCGCCCCGTCTCCCTCGTGCTAGGACCACCTAACGTAAACGCCACTTCTCCTAAGACCTTTACCAACTGGAAAGGTTTTAAAAATACGATAGTTTCAGCCTTAGAGGCCCCGAACTCTCCGCTCGCGATCTCGCCCGATCAATTAGATAGCCCGGATAACATAGATTCATTAGTAAATTCTCTCACTTATGCTATCAACTCAGAAATCAGTGTAAACGAAAAGGTTGCTAAGAAAGGCAAACCCATGCTTCCCTTAGCCATTAGCAATCTTATTAAAGCTAAGAACGCGGCTCTCTAGAGAGCCAAGAAATATCCCACGCCCGCCTATAGAACAGCTGCGAATCAGCTACAACGCAAAGTTAGATCTCGCCTCGCGGAACTCCGAGACGCCCAGATGAACGATCTCATGGCGAATATCTCCCCGTCCCACCAGACGCCACCTCTCACGTCCCTCCTCTCACTCGTCCCGATGGCTCTATCACCTTCGAAGACGAAGAGAAAGCCGAATGCTTCGCTGACAGCGTTGCGTCTCAATGCTCGCCCAGCACGCAACCCGCGAATCCCTCTCACATCAAAGCGGTGGAGGACGAAGTTCTCCGTAGAGACCCTCTCCCCATCACCGCCGACCCCATCACAGTCTCTTATGATGAAATCTCGCTTCTCATCAAAAGTCAAAAGTCCAAAAAGGCTCCGGGTGCGGATGGTATTTCCAACCACGCACTTAAGCACCTACCTCAACAGGTGCTTACCTTGTTAGCTATCATTTTGAATGCCTGCTTCGACCTTAGCTACTTTCCAAAAGCTTGGAAAGAAGCGACAGTCATAGGCATTCCCAAGCCAGGTAAACCTCTGAATATCCCGGCTAACCACAAACCCATCAGCCTCCTCAAGGCAATGTCTAAACTTCTCGAGAGAGTCATACTCTCTCGAATGCGGAACCATCTGTTTCCAACGGATGGCGATCCTCTCATAGTTCCCCATCAGTTCGGCTTTCGCGCTAAGCACTCCTGCCCTCAGCAAGTCCATCGAATCGCCGAGTACATACTCGAAGGTTTTTTTTTTTGTAAATAAATAGCAGGCATTTGTCTGCCACCTCACCTGATGGAAAGTGACGATGAAGACGAGGATCATACACGCCTGTCTAAGAGGTACCTATTTACTCTACACTTGAAAGCTCCAGGGTTATATTTGTCTGGAAAAACAGACGCAGGCAAATCGTTCCACTCTTTGGCAACACGAACCAAAAATTAACTATCGAACCGTTTAGTTCGGCTCATCGGCACGCTAACCACAAACGGGTGAAACTTCTGTCTGCGTCTGGTTGACCGATGGAGAAAGGGGGAAGGTTCGATCAACTGAAAAAGGGCATTCGCACACTCTCTAAAGTGCAATCTGTAAAAAACCGATAGACTAGCAACTTTTCGACGATGCTCGAGACTTTGCAGTCTCGAAAAAGTAAGTTTGTCGTCACTTATGAGTCTACGGGCCCTTCGGTCGACAGAATCCAACGCTTCAAGATGGTATTTTGCGGAATCATGCCAAAGATGGCTGCAGTACTCCATACAAGATCGAACCTGGGCTGTGTACAGGTTGAGCAGCTGTTCGGAGTTGAAGTACGGCCGGACTTTTGCGATGACTCCCAATTTTTTGGAAGCTGACTGTGCCATGATTTCAATCTGTTGACTACCCGCGGCATTTTAAAACTATTGCAGTTTTCTTTGACGTAGCCAAGGCTTTCGATAAAGTCTGGCACAGTGGCCTCGTTTATAAACTCTACAAAATAGGCTTACCGGTTGACTAGTTAGAATAATCGCGTCGTTTCTTAAAGACCATACGTTTCGATATAAACACGAAGGCACGATTTCCGCGCCCCGTCACATAAAGGCTGGAATCCCTCAAGGCCCAGTCCTCGCCTCTCTATTGTACACCGTGTACACTAACGATATCCCCGTCCCGTCGAAAGGCGTCGAACTCGCCCTCTTTGCCAACGACACTGCCCTTTACACCATAGGCCGCAGAGTTCCGGGTCTCACCACCAGATTCCAAAAGGCTGTAAATGCCCTCGGTGCATGGTTTCGAAAATGGCGTATCGATGTGAACCCAGAGAAGAGCTCTGCGGTTTACTTCAACTACAAACGCAGTCGTATCGCCGACAATCTCCAAGTTAGAATGCAAGGCACTCCCATCCCCTGGAAGCGCACTTCCAAATATTTAGGCGTCCCTCACGTCGATAGAGTAAAAAAACTCGCACGTTTTTACCTAGGCCGGCTTTACAGAATGTTAGGTAGAAAAAGTAAAATGTCCTTCAGAAACAAATGTACGCTTTATAAGGTCTGCGTTAGACCAGTCATGACATATGCCTCGCCAGTCTTTGCCCACGCCAAACCCTCCGTCCTGCACAAACTGCAGGTAGTTCAAAACCTCTTCTGCCGCAGGGCCACAAACGCACCTTGGTACGTGCGCAACGTGGACCTGCACAGAGATCTTGAACTACCTACAGTGCAACAGCACCTAAAAACACTCTCAGAATCGTTCTTCAAACGCGCCGAATCCCATCCCAATCCTCTAGTTCGAGATTCATATACTGCTCCTGTCTTAGATTCGGATTACAAAGTCGCTAGACCGAGAAACGTGCACACGGGCGAACCCACGCAATTAACTTAAGATCTCGAAGCCCTTCAGGCCGAAACTTCTAATTCTAACGTAAATTCTAATTCTAACGTAAATCCAAATTAATGCAACCTTATTTTCAATTTTTAATGTTTTATTATTTACTTTTCATTTTGAGCACCTTCAGTGCTATGTAAATCCCAGCGGGTGACCCCTTATGCGCCCCGCTAGCGCGGCCTCTTTTTCCAATTGGCCGTCGCTCAGATGAAGGCTGAGTGGCAAAAATGCACGAGCTGTTTTTTAGTGGGTAGTGGTTCTGGTAGGCGACGGGACGAGTTCCACATAACTCTGGATCGCGCGCGCCAGAGTATGCGTCAGAGCATTTTTATCCTCCTGCCCTTCCCGTGGAGGGGAACCAAAAAAAAAAACCCATTGGAAGTTTGAAGTTTTTAAAATTTGTCATACTAGCCAGGAATCATATATATTTTCATACAATATTTTTGTGGGAATTTGTCTGTAACAGGCTTATTTTTTTTTGCTGTCATTAAAAAATGAGTTGACATGATTGTAAGTAAAAGTAAACAACATAAATATTTAGCAAAATGAAGGAAAATAAACAATATAAATAAAGAAACAAAATGAAGGAGATAAAAAAGGATTGTACGTAAAAACGTAAGTGTTACATTACAAGTTGACTCATCAAAAGTTGTCTTAACAAAGTGGCGGGTGACTCATCGGATAAGTCCGCGATCATGGTGCTTGCAACAGCATCAAAATATCGGACGTGGGAAATAAAAATCGAAAATCGTGGTTAGAATCCCTATAAACTTTAAAGAAAAATTAATACTCTACTTTCATGAAAAAAGACTTTTGACCTAGTTTATTTGTAAAAGTTGTTACTTAACGTGTTAATTTGACAGGTTACAGTACCAAATACTCGTAGAAGCGGTAATTCAATAACATGTTACATATAGACAAGTTTTCCACTCTCAATAATGGCAACGAAAATGCAAGGCAATTGCCCGCCATTTTACTTGTGCAACCCAGTGTCACGGCTAATAGTCAAACAAAACTTATTCCCAATTCTGTTTTTTTTTAAATACTATACAATACCTTATATATATATAATACCTTGTATATACATTTATATATCTATATAGAAAGTGTTAAAATTACACTCTTACAGTTAAAAAAAGAATAAACGTTTCTTTCCATGCGTAAGTACTATTTTTTTATTACAACTATCTTATTAATTATATTATTTTGCTATTTAAAATGACGTTTTAAAATTGACATAGTTATACATTTCAACAAACTCAAAAAGTGAGATGTAATATGATTTTGTATGTGGGAGTAAAAGAGACAACGCTATATACTGCGACAATTTACGTACTACGTTACGTACGCTCGTGACCAATTAGTGCGAAGCAACGTCACGAAGTACAAAGCTCTTTATCTCTCTTTCTTACAACAAGTTAACCGTATTATTCTTTCCTTCTCCCACAAATTATATTAATGTATATATTGGGTAGGTATCTATAATTAAGTTGACGCCATTTTTTTGTGCGGTAATGTTTGGGTATGTCATATAAACAATATATGTAATAAGTCATTGCGCCAATTACATTAAAATATAATTTCCTTTGCATTGTTTCTGTCATTTTACTGGCAGTTTCTTCCTTCTAACCAGAATGCAACCATGTTAATGTGGCTATTACGGAATTTAAAATAGAAATAATTATAGTGGGTTCTAGATAAACCTGCAAGAATAAAACTGTACTGGGGGTACTTCACTATATAGGGGAAACAAATTGGCATTTTGTTATAGGTGATCACAAAATGTTTAAAAATCTGAAAACTTTCAAAAACCTGAACCACCAATAAATACCGAGACCTACTTAGAAATATATAATATTGTATTTTTGCCAAAATTAGAATGTGATAGAAAAACTAGCGAAGCAAGTGACGGAGCTTTAAATCTAGAGTCGAACTTATTTGAAGAGTATAGAGTCTGAATTTGTGTTGCTACGTGTGTCTAGTGATATCAATATAAATTATTATAGAATTTGAATTAGATTGATATATGAAAAATACATTTTAATAATGTTAGTAGTATTAAAATGCATTTTTCATATATCAATCTTATTCAATGGATGAGCTATGACAAGTGTACAGTTTATGCTAAAGAACACACGGTTTAGTTCATTCCGTTTTTGGCTATTAAGGCTTCTGCTCAACGTACTATCTGATACCTTATATCCATTTTAGTGAATCCAGGATGGATGCAGTATTTTTAGAATAATTTGTACAATTGTAATATCAGTTAGTATTACTTAATTTGGCTTTTCAATGACGAGTCAAATTCAAATTCAATAACAATATTTTATTGCTGTCCCTAGATAAAGATAGCAACACAAATTCAGACGAATGAAAGAAGCATTTTTGAAGTGTTCTTTAAAACTCCAAATAATAATATTTTTCTGGTATGCAGGTAACTGTGTAGGCATTAATTGTGTATGTATAACATTTGTGCTTATATATTAATTATTGACATAAGCTAACTTTAATTCATGTAACTTTTTTTATTGATAAACTATTAATGCAACAAAAGTATTATAATATCACTCAAGTTGTCAAGTCAATGAACAGACAGTTACAAAAAGAGACCACAAAAAATTATTTAGTATGTAAAATCTATCCGAGTCATGTAAGGCATAATAAGCTTGATAAACCGTGAAAAAGGATGTTTGAAAAACTGGTTCAACAGCGAGCCATGGGGTAAAAATAATTGTAATGGAAAAAAGGGTTGAAGTTAGGGCACCCAAAAAGATTGCTTTCGCCAAATTGACAATTATGCCGTTCTGTGCGTGAGTGGTAATTTGGGGCGGTCGTTAGAGAATATATTGTTAAATAAACAGTCATGATGATGACATAGATGCTAAACGATAGTACATATTCTTTTGAATAGCTGAAAAATGCTTTAAAGTTGTAGGAAACTGTAATTCAATATTAATAGTATTTTATATCATTCATAGGTAAGTAGTGTGCGCGATGACAATCTGTAACACAAAGGGTTTCAATTATTTTTCGTATTAAGTTTTTTATTGTGAATTAAATTTACGTTTATATTTTATCTGACAGGTACCTCTTACTTTATATAAATCGAGTATCTGTTTTGTTTTCTAGATAATATGTCTTAAGTTAGTGCTTCGGCGCTGTTTGACATTTTTCTAGACAAAGTCTGTCCGATAAAAGGTAGTTTATTTATAATAAATAATGATAATAATATTAATTTAATTTTTACACCAATAAGAAAATAACAGAATTACAATTCGTGACAATAAAACGTCTGTTCGTATAAATCATGGTTTGATGGATACTTAGTTTTCACCGTCTCGGCACAAAAGTTAAGCTAAATTCTAATAAGTAAGATTTCTGCTTTATTTTATCAGTTATCTGCATGTCGAATGAAACTATTTTGAATTTCGGTAGGTTATCTAGAAAATAATGTAATTTCACTTGATCAATATTTGTTGTAAGTTATATATTGATAAAATGTATCTTAGATTATATAAGTTCAAATTTTGTAAATAACATAATCCTAAAATCTTTGCATTCAAGTTTTTGAATAACTAATTATAAACAGTACAGCTAAATTGAAAATCTCCTCCTGTCTTTTAATAAAGTTTAAAAATGTATCTATCAAATATAATTTTAATCGGATATAGGTATATATATATATATATATATATATATATATATATGTTATATATATATATATATATATATATGTTATGTATATATCTTATGATATATATGTTATCGCAGTTAATTAATTTTATTTTATTTTAACTCAACGTTTCACGTCACGAGTGACTAAGATGACAGGCGTCTTGACAGTTATGAAAGCATTCAATCATCTCCATCTGTTTCTCAGTCTGCGAGCGTAGCGTAGTGTCAGCATTTTCAGTGTTAATCTTCAGGATCCTGATTAACACTGAAAGTGCTGAAAGTCTTGGAGCTTGATGTCTTGATCCGATTATAAAGTGTTGTATTTAATATTATGAATCGTGAAAACTTACGGAAATATTATATCTACCGAATTCATATGAATATCGATTTCCAACGACAACCATTGAACTGTCAGTTTTTTAAAACCTCAATTTCGTGACTGATGACACTAATAAAAAACTTAAAGTACTTGAGCTTTCAAAAGACCTTTGCTTTTCTTAAACTTCTAAAACCTATTATACGGTCAACGAATCCACTTGGTTAATACGGCTAATTTTGCCACTTCTCTTTAACTTGATCACAAATTATTGGTGTAAATTAGTAGTATAGTACACTGTCATACGGCTTCTGTTGAATCTTCATCCAATTATTGATCCATCAATAATACATTACAGTTACTTGCTCGTTATTAAAGCCGCTTAAATATTGCCGAAGCATCAAATATTAAACTGATACTCAATCTCAACATCATCGCCATCATTGATCGCATAATCTGCGACGATCGACAATAAAGACCAAGTTAATTGAACCGAAAAACAAACGAAGATTGATAATCCGATTCGTTCCGAGTAGATTTCTAATCAAGATTAACTCGTATTTTCATAAGCCGGAGGCAGTTGGGTCATTTTTTTGACCTTTTAAGACTGAGGGGTGTTGAAAGTTTGACTCATCTGTTTTACAGTCGTAAATCTCAATAACGGGTCCGGACTTTATTTCGATGTCGTTATTTTAATACATAAAAGTTAATGATGTCTGTTAAACGAAGTGCAGAATTATTTTCAGTTATTGCTGATTTTGTCTCTTCAGTAAAGCCTAACATGATGATTTTTTGATTTGTCTTTTTTCCAGGGATGTAACAATTTTCAAGAAGAAAATATCTCACCTCGTAGCAAGAGACGTGATGAATCAATGAAAATGATTTGAAAAGAAGACAAAGTTTCTAATGAAGAAAGCGTATTCTTAAGGATGAGAGCAACCAAAAAAGCATTAATTTAACTTATTTTTTTTGCAACATACAACAAACATTTGTTTTAACTTATGTAAAAAAGACATTAGCTTTATAAAATGTAGAAATTGAATAACAACGTAATAATTAATATATGTATTTGGGTCACCATACATTTAAATACTAAACATTGACAAGTAAGCTAAGTTGAAAATTACATTGGAGGCTAACATTGGGCACGAGCCGCAGCTGAGTGGTCAATTTAAATCTCGTCACATGTTAGGGAAAGAAGTCTGATTTCTTCCGTCAGAATTGATTGAGAAAGAGGTATATATCTAGCATGAGATGCTAGGGAGAAAAGTTAAGTCACGTGATCGTAGAAAACTGTCTTCATTTTAGACTTGCTGGTAGGTAAATATTTCATTTTTACATTAATTTCCACTACTTAGACCATGACAAATTCTTTACCAAAAAAACGTATTAATAAGGGTCTATAGCTATAAAACTTTTTATTGTTTCATCGGTCCAACCAAAACGCCTCACCTCATAAAGTTCAATATTCAGTTAAATCAAGGGCTACTGACAGTGGTTACCAAGTTTCTACAGCTAGTCATCTCACCACCAAGATTAACAGTTCTGATTAGCAGTTATTAGATTCACAGAGATTCAGATTAACAGTTCAGTGAACCTTTAACAGTTCACTGTAATGATATACTACTCTTATAAGATGAGATCAAAGAACGGGATTAGTATAAAAACCAGGTTCAATTAGTAAATTATGGCGACGCGCTTTAGATATCCTACTGTACTAGGTATATTATATGAATTTGGCTGAGAATTTCAAGTTTGATGGAAACGTGTGCAAATGGTATTGCCTCAAGCAGAATTTATTGAAACGTTTGAGTATAAATTTGAGTATAAAAGTGATGAACAGAGAAGAGGATCTGTATCAGTATTATCTAACAAATATCTGCTTAGTTCTAGTGGAATTAGGTAACGAGCTTCATTAAAAAACCATAATAAAAAGGGAAACATACTTGAAAAAGGGACTGGTATGCAGATTTTTCGCTTCGTTTCAATTCGTTTACAGCCCTACATAGCTTTTTCCTTTTTAGAAACATAAAAAAATTACCTGGCAGCTGTAAAATCTTAATAAAAGGATATGAAATATCTAGAAGAGCTTTAAAAAAATGTGTATCTTTCAACATTAGAAAAGTACCTAAATGGCTTTTGTGAACAAATCTCAAAAACTATTATCTGCTTGTTTTTATTTTGTTTATAATTAAATAATAAGACGTATGTCAATCACTTAAAATATATAAACATAAAAAATCGGATTAAAATTAATAAACCTTGTTTCTATAATTTTAATTGTCATTAAATTATTCTTAAATAACATTCGTCACTCGAATATTGGACGATTACCACAAAGCTATCGCCATACCATACAGATTTAATAGCTTAATTCTGAATTAGCAGATGCAATGTTAGCTTAATGATGAAACTCATAATAAATATAGCTTTAATTTCAAGTCAATAGTTAAGTTGCTAGACCGATAATTGAGAATTAAAATCTGTTTGAACACAACTTTGATGAGCATAATCCGAGTATATAATCAATATGATCGTATTATCTAACCATATACAGTCAGCAATCACCTTTGATGTTGGCGAAAGCGCTGAAATCGTCAATGTTATGAATGTCGTGTTATGATAGATAAAAGTGCTAGGGTTGTCACTCTATCTCCAGTAAGAAATATTGAACTTTTTGAAATTATTTAATAATTGCCTTATTCATTAATTTTAACTGACAAGTACAAACATTAATTACATTTCTTACAGATTATAAAATTTAATTGATAGAACGTAATTCGTACTAAGCAAACCAAAAATCAACCTGAAAATTCTCTGAAACCAATATTTCCTAATGATGTTCGCCATTTTGTTCACATAAGTAGAAATTGAAATAACCTCTCATAATTTATAACAAAATCTCACCTATCCTGCTCACGTGGAAACTGATGAAACCTCAACTCCTTATTTTTAAAGGAGGACGATGAACAATTTTTTACTGCCCAAGAGGTATTTTATTTTTTATTATTATTTTAAAAATAATTCGACACGCGTCGACCCTGCCGGAGAGCTCCCAAATGGCTCTATACGGTGATCTTAGCAGTTTGGGAGCGAACCTGCCGCGCCTCACCCCGCACCGCACCTCATGATTGCTCTGTTTAAGCGCCTTAGACTGCTGACTCTATGTAGTTATATTGTGGCACATGGCAGAAATATTACTTGGATCTATTCAAATTCAAATTTTTATTTCTCAACATTGATAATTACTTGTTCTCATTAACGTCAAAGAAAGCGTGACTCTCCCACCAGTTCGGAAAAACCTTCGTGAAGAAGAACTGGCAAGAAACTTCACGGGTATATTTTTCAAAACAAATTTACAAAGTATATACAAAATTATTCCTATATGCATCTGTTAGCTCGTCAAGTCTTCCTCCTCCCAAGTATCCAAACGATTAACACCCTCAAATGGCACCCATTCACGACTTAACGCGGGATCCAGTCATCCTCAACCATATTAGAAGGAAATGAGCGACCCCTCACCCAACGCTACCATAAGAAGATACACTTTAGTGACAATGACGCTTTAGATAAAGTATTAATATAAGTATCGCAAAGTTATTGATAGAAGTATTGTTAACATACTGTTGTATATTTACAATGGATAATAAAATATTTAAAATAATTGTACTACATAATTTATATTACCTAACGAAGGCAATAACCAATTCTTATAAAAGTCATCCCCACAACCTTACATAAATAAAAATAAATAAAGTATGATAAGTCCAGGTGTAGCTACGTGGTAACCGTTGGGTTAGAGATCCAATACTTTATTGGCTCACGGTGTAATATAGCCCTTTGAGTTAAGGTAAATTTATTTGGAAAGGAAATCTGATATTGCATTTATTAGGTGTGGAATGCCAGTTGAGCCTAGAATCGTAATAATCGTAAATCGGTACGTAAATAAAAGTTTTAAGATTTTTGGCTAACAAAATGAAATTGTAATCAAATATAATGAGGACTTTTTAGATTTTGTAACCCAGCATGTGATAAATTGTAAGTGACGTCTGGAACGAAGGACAACGGACTTAGGCTCGTATTAACACATCGTTCTTAAGTGGTACTTGGTCGACCCGAGATTTAAGTTGGAAAAGCCGTTACAGCCCCTGTGATTTTAGTGGCTTCCCTCTAACTTCTAACGAACTTGTTTTGAAAATTAATAATTTCTATTTAGTTTTAAATCAATTGAGATTTCTGTCGGAAATTTATTAAACGTTTTATAGTATTTTTCTATTCTTTAGATACGATCAAATACAAATAATCGACCAACAAAAAAATTGTTAGTAAATAAATAAATAATTAAATAAATAAATCCCCAAACAAACACACCAACTGTATGGCCCCAAAGTAAGCAGAGCTTGTGTTATGGATGACCATACAGCGAACTAGGGGGGGAACCCAGAATAAACATACATATATAAATACAAACAACCATGACCCGAGAACAAACATCTGTGTTCATCGCACAAATAAATGCCCCGGCCAGGACTCGAACCTGGGACCTTTGGCGTATGAGGCAAGTCTACACCACTCGGTCGTTAATCTTAAAAACTAATGTCAACTTTTTACTGAAATACTTACCAAGTTCTTGTTTCTGATGACAAATAAAACAAAATAATCAAAATTGTAAAAAATTTTTGGTTTTTCAAGACTATATTCTTTGCACACAGCATGGTTATCATCTCTTAAAATACTATATCAAATATCACCACTTATAGATTATCCCTAAAGATCTTACATAACTCAATTGCCGAAAATAACCACACAAATTCAATAAAGACTGTAATCTTTTTGTATTTTTCTCTCAGAAATCGAATGAAACAGTTTCAATAGACGAATTAACCTTTCGCATTAACGTCTTAAGATTATCCACTCAATAAAAACAAAGGAGTTCTCACTCGGAAATAATATTTCCTGTGCGAGTGGGACAGAGAATCATTAATTATTTGTCTTACCGCAGACGTTTTGGCGCCGACACTCTTAGAATTTGTACGATGACCGCTATGAAATGACTCTAATTTGAAAAATATATTAAGCGTATAAATATATAGTTTGGCCATATTTTTGTTTGGTTCAGTTTTGGTATGAATGAGTTCTTAGTTTTGGCTTTTCTTACAATATAACTACTTCCTTTACCATGACGCAGTAAAATAGAATGGCAGTTGAAAGTTTGTACATATCACGTGACGAGCAAAATTATCTCTTATCGCTTTTGAGCTATTACCTGGCTACTAGCAAATAACTGTACTAACTAGAAGCTCATAAAGTGTCTTTGGACTAAATAAAATTAGAATAAACTAGTTTCATATTTTGGGTTCAAACATAAACAATTGCAAACGGCCTTAACGGCATAATTTTTTTTATACATCAGACCTTTTACTCCCAAAAGGTTAGGCTGAAGCTTAAACGCGGAGGGCTTAAATGATGCTGGAGTGCAATGTAGGTTAAATTCATTGAAAATTAAAAAAAAAAATTTGTCCAGTATTTTTATATATAGTTAACCTTTTTTGGGCTGAAATGGGTTCTTTATAGTTTGACGTTTTGGCACATCTCTTTTAACACTTGCATATAATGGAAATAGTACATTTCTAACTAGTTTTGTTTCACAGCGGTCTCGCTTTACTCCAGATAAAAATAAAATTTTATGATAATACACAGCCTGTTTTATATTTTGTTAATTTTGGTTGATATAACTCTCTGACTTTGAAGCAATATTGTATATCAGATTATTAGTTTCAGATTTGATCGATAACAAATAAACAGACACATCCTTCCTATTTTTAATATAGATAGGGCTGTTTATTTCGAACTTGATTTACATTTTCAATAATTAAGTGTTAGGTATATAAAGATTTACGAATAGCCTCTGTGGTTGAAACATCTTTATATGGTAATAAGATAACAAATAATAAGAAAATATTCTGTAGACATGGAGATTTTCACAAGATTGTAGAAGTTTCTGAATTAAAATACTCTGTTTGGAATATAATTTTACATATACGTACAAGCAGCTCATTATGACGGAAAGAATTGAACTACAAAAGTAAATTAGGACGAACAGTTGTGAGTGGCGCGTTACAACAAAAAATATCATATCATTTTGTGTAAAACACTGCGCAGCCGAGTTGTCTCCCATTCTAACGCGCCTGTATCGACTCTCTTTGGAACCCGGAAAAGTCCCTAAATCCTGAAAGCTGGCTAACGTGCAACCAGTACCAAAGAAGGGAAGCCGTGCAGATCCTATCAACTACCGACCTATTGCAATCACCTCCATGCTTTGCAAGTTATGGAGCGTGTATTTGTGTGTATGTGTGTGGTGGTGGCTGTGGCCGTAGTGGCTGGCGGCTGCATCGGCCAGGAGAGAAGTGCTCTGCTTGTTGACCGGCCGAAGATGCAGCGCTGCGTGTCGACCAGGAGAGCGGTGCTCTGCTGAGGACCGGCCGAAAGTGCAGGTGGTGTGCCAAGTCGCAGGTGGAGGATGAGAGGTGACGACCAGTCACCGAGGTGCTGCAAGGTCGAGGTCCGTTATGCCCGTGTTGTCCTCTGGAAGCTGGTTTTTGCGTGGAGTCCTCGCTGTTGGTGTGGATAGTGCCGATGACGACGATGATGATGAAGGCTGCGCTCTGCTCGGGGTCAGATGTGATTGTGGTGACCAAGCCGTGGCCCACGGCCCGGCAATCGTTGTCGTATATATTCTAATCGCTTAAGTAAAGTTGATATTGCGATATAGAACACGCGTTGCGATTGGTAGGGTGAGTAGCGCGTCACCGCTACATATTGAACAATCATCTTCTGGCATACCTTGAGTCCCACGAGCACCTTAGTGATAACCAATATGGTGTTCGCAGTGGACGCTCGACTGGAGATCTTTCTGTGCATGCCACTCACTTATGCAGCGAAGCCTTGGAAGGTCACGGTGAAGCTATAGCTGTATCCCTAGACATTTCCAAAGCTTTTTTTGATAGGGTTAGGCATGATGGTCTCTTGAGTAAGCTTCTAGCATACGGAATACCTAATGGGCTGTGCAACTGGATATCTGATTTTCTAAGGGAACGGTCAATTCGAGTAGTCTTAGACGGCTGCTCTTCTGATCTAATGGCAATTAATGCCGGGTTACCTCAGGGATCTGTTCTCTCTGCAACGTTATTCTTGCTGCACATTAATGACCTGCTAACCCCAGGCATTATTGGTTACGCTGGTGACAGCACCATTGTAGAGAGATACATGTCCAATGCGCGAGCGAGAGTTCAAGAAATTCGGGCTCTAAAAGAGTTCATGATTGAGCGGGTGGATTTGGCCTTAAAAAAAGTGTCCGATTGGGGCGAGTCCAACTTGGTCAAAGGTAACCCGTCAAACACACAGGCGTGTTTATACTCCACCAAAAAGAGCAGTTTTGACCTAACGCCCACTTTTTAAAATGTTTCTGTATCCTTAACCAACCACCTAAGGCTTCTAGGCGTAACTATATCGTTCCAACTAAACTTTGAGCAGCAAACTGTGTCCATCACTTAAACTGCTTCAAAGAAGTTGGGAATCATCTCGAAGGTCTGACGGTACTTCAGCCCTGAACGGCTATAATTTGTACACAGCTCAAGTTCGATCTTGTATGGAGTACTGTAGCCATCTATGGGATGGTTCTGCAAAATACCAACTAGAAGCGATGGACGCAGTTGACCGAAGAGCCTGAATAATTATTAACAACTTTGACCTCACCACCAAAAAAATTGCAAAGCCTCGACCATCGTCTGAAAGTTACCTGTATAGCAGTCTTCTACATATTACATTTTGCAGAGTGCACGAATACTCTTTTTGATCAGGTTGAACCCACACTTTTCTTACATTGGACCTTCCATCCCTTTATAATAGATATCCCAAGAAGTCGAACCAAACGCTTAGATAGTTCCCTTTTGGTGCGGATCGCCAAGGTGTGGAATGAACTGCCTGCGTCTGTTTTTCCAGAAAACTATAGTCCCAGTTCTTTCAAGCGTCGAGTGAATAGGTACTTACTTTCTTGTTAAAACATGATTACAATTTAATAAAGCTTCCATAATAAAGTTTAGTAGCTGAGAGTTTTCATCAGAACAGAACTCATAAAATAAGGCTAAATCTCTAAAACTGACTATCAATGCTGATCCAGGGCTTATGTTCCATTGACTCGCGCCTCTCTTTCAATATTAAATTGCAAATTGCTTTAGTAGTAAATTAAATGCAAGAGTAAAAAAAGGTTTATTATATCCAGGACTGCTATGCAGCACGCGGGATATTGGGGATAAGTTCGAAAATCTATTGAAAGATTATTAATTTTGTTTCTGGTAGTATTTGGTGTAATTTCAAATACTATTTGTTTACCAACTTGTTGAGAAGAAAAATATTAATAGAAAAAATCATGGACACCAAATCGAGTCTGTGAAGATAAAATTTAACTTTAAAATGTTTCATATTTTTGTAATAACACCATCAAAATTGTAACCTTTAAATACGACATCGCATAAATAAACAAGGTATTATGTGAAAATATTTATCTCTATTTGCGTTAATATTTTCTTAGTTTTGTAAGTCAATGTAGAAAGAGAATATAAGAGAACTAAATAGTACTATTAGATAAGGATATTGCACTTATTATAACTACGATAGTTCATCAATAACCCTGTTTTAATTAGAACAGTTTTAAAAATAAAAATGTAAATAAAAATAAATAAACAGAGAATGCACTTTTTGTTTAAAGTCGCAAACCTTTTACTGCAAGCGATTAGGAAGAGTAGGTGATATGTCTTTGTAGGTGGCACTGAATATTTCTTGTAGTTGAGATAATCGATATTGAAAAAGTATTTGATATTATCTGTCCATTAAACTTGAACCGAATCTTTTTATTTTAAAAGACAATAAATCATAGAATACTCAACGAGTCTTTGGTGCTTTAAACATAGGGTGATTATCAGTCTCTTGAACAAGCGTCTACTATCCTTACCTGCATCATCACTTTTTCTCATATATGGTTGAGGAGGGCGATGGCTGGATCCCGCGTTAACTCGTGAACGGGTTCCGTTTGAGGGTGTTCGTGGTTTGGATACTTGGGGGGAGGGAGACTTGCCGAGCTAACAGATGCAGATAAGAATAATTTTGTATAGATATAAAAATACTCAGTAAATTTATTTTGAAAAAAATATACCCGTGAAGTTTCTTGCCAGTTCTTCTTCACGAAGGTGCTTCCGAACTGGTGGTAGAGTCATGTTTTATTTGACGTCAATAAGAACAAGTGATTGTCAATGTTGAGAAATAAATATTTCATTGCACTTCTACCAAGTTATCGCGAAAATTATTCAAGTCATGTCATGTAACTCTTGACGTAAGTCAAGCAAGACAATCGCCCGCCATAACAAAGCTACATCTATTCGCAAGGTAAAGCATATAATTGACTTTTCATGAATTTCCTGCTCAAACTAAGTTTCAAAATTTTTACTTTGTACAATTAATTAAAGGCGATTAATATTCAGTCAGTTCATTATGTTTTTGACGTTACACAAATCCAAAGACAAATTAACATGGTTTCGGGTTTTCTCGGATTATCTTTGATGGACTGTGTACCAGACGCCTGTCAGAGATACAAATAATGTACATAACTCGATATAGGTCATCTTAATATATTGCAGGAGTAGTCTGTACTTACAGTAAGACAGTTTCAGGACAGTTTGCTCTTATATGAACTGGAATAAAGCATGTATGTGAAGGTGTTATGATTATAATGTTTTGAAATGAGAGATATCCCTGTTCTGGTTTCTGGTAAATATAAATCAAATTAAAGTTCGTGTAAATTCATAGAAATTTTTTTCAATATTTATTTTCCAAAGGTAAATTCTAGGATTTTACGACGTAAGAACATGTATTGAAAGCCACAGATACAATACACATACATAAGTCGATATTTCTCATCCAAATTCGCAGTTAAACTCAATTTCACTCTTCATTTGATTCTCAAAATTAGCAAACTATTGTACTCGTAATTTGACAACAACCCACATAGAGCTACTAGAGCTTGTATTATTGTGAGTTTCGTTCGAGATATATGTCATTTTTTAATAAGCATATCCTACAGTTTCTCTTATGCTAAAACATGTGTAAAAAACACGGTAAAATCCGTAAGTAGCAGCTTGCTGGAAGTTTCACTAACAAGTTTGTAACTAAATTTCCTGGACGTATTTGGAGCACGCCTTGTTCTACTAAAACAACACTTCGAACAAATAGGTCTACTGTAAAGTTGTGACTTAACATCGAATTATGTTAATGTTATCTTTATAATTATGTATGGATGAGAAAGAAGAACATATAAAACCATGTTATTGACAACTTGGAATTAAATAATAGTGATTTTACATAATGACGTTATATTAGGTCCTTACATATGAAATTGGCGTTTTGTAAGGAAGGAACATAAAGTGAATTTTTTTTAAATATAATGTATTTAAATAATCAAAATATGTACCATTTCTATCTATGCAGTTTTGATCTATGCAGTAGACCTAATAACCGTTTCCGTAAATATTTGTTTGAAACCAGGTTTCCGTCAAATATTTCTTGATTAATATTTAAAAAGGAGGTTGTGTTGATGTAAACTATCAATTTATGAAGGACTAGCTGTGCCCGCGACTTCGTTCGCGTGGAATATTGACTTTGTGCAGCATTTTTTGGATATAGCTTTTGGTTAATATTGAATCAAAAACACCGTCGTTTTGGACAGCTAAAAAAATCTGCTTTACAGTAATGCTTCTCTGTAAACGATATTAGACGTATGGCCATCGGGGATGAAATCATACAGGCTGCTAGGTTTGCTAACACGTGATAGAGCCACATAGTATAACTGACCGTGCGAAAAACAGCTAATGCTTAGATCCACACCCACAACTTCTAGCGTCTCACCTTGGGCTTTATTAATTGTCATTGCGAAACATAGGCTCACTGGAAACTGGACTCGTTTAAAACTAAATGGAAAATTGTTTGGAATGAGAGGAATCCAAGGAATAAAAACACTTTCACCTATTCCAAACCCTGTTAAAATCTTTGCTTCTATCAGATTTGGTTGTAAATTGGTCACTTTTGTACCGTTGCAAAGTTTGGGTTTTGGGCTTAAATTTCCAAGGAGCATTATGGGTAAGCCGACTTTTAATTTCATTTTGTGAGCTGCTAGTCCAGGAGCACTGAGGGATTCTAAAAATTCTACTGGGTAGCTGGTAGTTTGTGTTGATGTAAACTATCAATTTATGAAGGATTTGTGCTTGGTCGACATTCTGAAAACAAAATAAGTAAGTGGCCGTTTGTATTTCAAACCCGTAATGCACACGGATCGAATATGACGGAATTTTTATAAAAGCAATTTTTTAATTCGAAATTTTAATGATGACAAATAAAAAGGCACTACTTCTGAGGGATTCAGGGTAAAGACGTGAGCATAATTTAGTTTACCAGTATATAATCAAAGTAAAGGATAAGTGACACCGAATCCACAGACAAATTTATATTTGAAAATAAACGTTATAGCAAGAGAACTAGCTTAATATATTAAATTCTGAAAAATTTAGGAAGTGAATTACTTCATATTGGGAACTAATTTTTCAGCACTCATATTCAATAACTTACATATAACTTTAATTTATTACTTAAATTAAACCAAACCACTAGTTCAGTTATAGAAAGGAACAATTTTTAAAAACAAATTTTTAATTCTCTGTGGTGTTTATAACTGACTGAATATTAATTGAATACGATTTCATACATGGTAATTAAGGATGGCGGCATTAATATGATGGACATTGCCGTCACTGTGATAAAAGACCACTCATGAATATTAATCTATTGAAGAATTATTCAGCATGGCATCGGTTTGATTTTCGAACTGTGAAATGTTGGTGATTTTTGAGATATTGTATTTATTCTGTGATATGAATGTTAATTCCTACAAATGAATTGCCATGTAGTGACACTCATTTAATAGTACAAAAACATACAATGTATTTTAAAGAAAGAAGAAAAAAGCTTATAACTTGGCTTATTATTCATATTTGCATATTTCTTTACTATTGTTATGAAATACATTCTATGAGCTCTGTATCTATAAACTGAATTTTAAAATATTACAAACTTCGAATGTTGCTTACACTATCCAGAATAAATAAACCAAGATTAGCGATCGCGCTAAAACCGCGAATAAAATGAAATGAAATATGAAATTGTTGTTTTTTAATTGAAAGTGGATGGTATAATTAGCTGTTTAACTAAACTAGTATATTCATTGAAAGCTTTTTTCCTTTTATTAAAATCTTCAATTTTCATTTCGGCGCTTCCCCGAATGTTGCTCTACCACGCTCACTTTATTTCCTTGGCTAACGTAATTCGCAGGATATCAACAAGTTTGTGAGAAAATAATGAAAGAATCCGATATTCCTCGCTCTATAATAAACTATTGTACGTAACGGATAGCCTCTCCGTCGTCTCCTGTCCACTTGCCAATACTCTCTGATTTTCTGTTTCCGTCCTAATACAGCATCTTGTTAAAAATAATGATGTTTCACCAATTCTCTGGATATTACCACTGGGTTTTATGAACTTCAGCTGTCAACATATGTAAAGCTGTATGATACTGATTTGTAGTTAAGGATTGTGACGGTTGTCTATTTCGACCTCTTTTTGTCAGTAAATTTTATTTTTTTGTTGTTCCCGACGTAATTTTAAACTAGGAATTACGTAGTGTCGGAGAACGGCAATGTTTTGATTTGACAAGTCAGTCACGAAAAATTATTCATCAAAGCAACTTGAATCTATTTATTTATTATTTTTTCCGAGTTTATCATTCAAAATTATATAGTTAAGATATTTTATTATCGATAATCAAAGTTCTTTTTAAGAAACCTATTTTTTACGTTCACGAGTGTGCGTAGCCAAAATTGTTGGTAAGGATTCTCACTCATTAAAATTTATTTTATTGTTATTTTTTCTTTTCAGATCAAATTTAATTGTATTAATATTTCTGTTCTATTTTGTGTGACTATTTTTTTATTTCAATTTTGTTTATATTTTTCTGTTTGTATTTACAGGCATCTTTGTATATTTTAAATTTTACCGAAAAAATAAACACAGGAGAGAATTTTGTGTTTTATTGAAATTACGCTACATACTGGCGCCCGAATATTCAAACGTAGTTTATGGAGAAGAGAGGAGAAATTGCAACAGAAGGAACAGAAGGAACAAAAGGAACAGAAGAATTGCAACATTAAAAATAATTTTTTTATAATTATTATTGAGGTCAGGCATAAAACTTTATTTGTTACCATTTTCAATCATTAACATTCACTATAATATATTTATATATGTATCTACTATAATATATCTACTATAATATATCAAAATACTGCTAAATTATTCAGACATTTAAGTTTCTTTAGTTTCTTTCGTTATAATATCCTTGAAGACATTTTCTGAAGACACAACATTCTATAACCCAGTAATTTCACTATTTAAATAACATTTTCTATTCATTTTCATCACTTGAAAATACGTATATTTTTAAGGCTTTATTCTGCATAACGACTATTAACAAATTTGTTTCACTTTAATATTTTTTTTTGATTTTGCAATGAATTTTTCACAATTAAATAAACCTGAAATAATTTATGAATTAAAAATCAGAAATATAAATTTTTCTTCGACGCAATCTGTAGACGAACTACGATCATTATTATTAAATATTAATGTAGATTCTGAAACAGAAATTTTACAAAATAGCCCTGAAGAATTTTCAGAGAGAGAGAGAATTTTCACAGCGAGCATAAGCCGATTCTTTTTGTCTTATTTTTTTTTCTATGCACCTCATTATCGTTTGGCTATACCATTAACATTGACGTTGGTCAAAACTTATAATTAATTATCATCATCGTAGTATTAGGTTAACTTATTGTGTAATTTATTTAATATTTGCAATTCTAGGAGTGTAAACTCTTATTTTCAATATCTGTATTATACTTTATAGTATAATTTGTTAAATGTTATCAATTTTTTTTTTTTCTCAATTTTTTTTTTTCTCAAGCGGTTTGCAACTTGTAAAATTAAGCCTTCTGCACGAGCGTTTATTATGGTAACTCGTTAAACTAAACCATACCTATGTGTATTATTTATACGCTTGAATCACTTTCCTGTGAGAATTATTTTCATATGCTTTCCGGCATGTTTATTTCAGACTTTAACTGAAACTTGTTTATATTAATCACCGTGCGGGAGTTAGCGACACGTTAAAGAAGCCATAAGCTATTAATATTTTCAGCGGATGGCAACTATTAAAGCCTTTTGCTGTTGCGTTCAACTCTATTGAGTTGACTTATTTAGGATACGATTCCTCATAAGCAACTCTAACTGCATGACGTTTTATTTCCAGTAGTTGGAATAAGACTAGTATGATAGAGAATGTATGTTGTAATTATAATGTACGTTGATGGAGTTGAACGATGTATATTAACATTGTATATTCCAGGAACATGTTAAAAATTCTATCATTCATGAACCATGTAATTTAAGATAATTATTTAGGATTTTTTTTTTTTTTATCTCTCTCGTCTGTTTTGTTTTCTTTTTCTATTAAATAACTTGTTGATAAGCATTATATCAGTATTATTTTTTTTTTTTTCATATATACAGGATGTTTTTTCAGAAAAATTCTTCTATAGGATGTTAATATTAATTTTCATTTTGCTTTTAATTATTTTTTTTTTTTGATTGTTCTTTCATTTAGCAGATTAAATATTAAAATTCGATATGTATATGCGGTTTATTTTGATTTGGTTTGAATTTGAAATTTTACTAAAAAAAATCTTTCAGATTTTTTTTTTCCCGGCCCCCGGGGTATTGTGACGGTTGTCTATTTCGACCTCTTTTTGTCAGTAAATTTTATTTTTTTGTTGTTCCCGACGTAATTTTAAACTAGGAATTACGTAGTGTCGGAGAACGGCAATGTTTTGATTTGACAAGTCAGTCACGAAAAATTATTCATCAAAGCAACTTGAATCTATTTATTTATTATTTTTTCCGAGTTTATCATTCAAAATTATATAGTTAAGATATTTTATTATCGATAATCAAAGTTCTTTTTAAGAAACCTATTTTTTACGTTCACGAGTGTGCGTAGCCAAAATTGTTGGTAAGGATTCTCACTCATTAAAATTTATTTTATTGTTATTTTTTCTTTTCAGATCAAATTTAATTGTATTAATATTTCTGTTCTATTTTGTGTGACTATTTTTTTATTTCAATTTTGTTTATATTTTTCTGTTTGTATTTACAGGCATCTTTGTATATTTTAAATTTTACCGAAAAAATAAACACAGGAGAGAATTTTGTGTTTTATTGAAACTACGCTACAGGATAAAAGCCCTGAAATAAGAAAAGGAGAAATTTCAATATTTAAGGGGCACTTGGCTAGCTGTTCCTAGGATTGCATTAAATAAATAAAACGAGTATTGTATGCCAAAATTTTATAATTTCATTTAGTATTGTCCTAGGAAAACATTTTCATACCCGTAAATCAGCCACACTACATAATGAAAACATGGGGGTATCTATCATGTTGATGTTTTATTAATTCTATTGTCACTTTCTATTGTTACATGCTGTCTCATATATTTGTTCAACAATACAGAATATTGTTGGAAACGTCACCTCGGTGTGGCCATATGAAGTTTAGTTGTTTGTTTCAAAGTAGAACACAATGCAGGGTATAATTTTTTAAATATTCTTCGTATGTCTACTACATTTTTTAGTACATTACGAACTGGTGTACATCGCGCTAGCCGAAAATGAAACGTCTCCTTTAATTTATTAGAACCACAAAATATAATATTACACGCTTTAGGGATTCCCGCAGTGATTCTGGTTTCAAACGGCGGGTCAAACGACCTACAACTGCGACACAACGATATTCCGAAACAAAAGATTTTTTTTACTGTAACCAAAGCCGGCAAACGAACACGCGTCCCACTTGATTGTAAGTGAAATCCGCGCCCATGGATATCTCTAGTCTTAGGAGTTTTGTTTATTAATACTGAATGTACTTATCGTCTGGAGTAATGAGGCGTTGCCAACCGTAGGCTACAGATGAAATGGCCCTTGTTCTCGTAAATGCACCAGATTATTGTGGTGGTCAAAATACGAAGGACTGCAGTGCCGCCGTAGACGACATCTTTACAAAAAACTTACTACCACTGATCGATCTTATTTTATGTTCGTACTTTATTTGATTTGAGTTGCATTATTTCTCTGAGCCTAAATTGTAATCACTTAACTTATTTAGAAATTATATCAAATAAATTACTCAATACTCAATTCTTTATTGCTATCATAATTTTACAGGTGGTAGTTTTGAAAATAATAAAGAATATATACAATAAAAAATTAAAATTATGCACCTAGTTTAGGTGTTCAATGCAGGAGTGGATGTGGTGATTTTAAATTAAATAAATTATTTGAATAATATTCGTTATATCTATTTATGTCTAATTAATTTGAAATTTATCAATAAAGCATTCGTAAGTCGTGTAATAACATTTTTTTAATAGGAGTTGTTTTTTTAGATTAATTTTTAAAATTACTTTTTAGATAAAGTATTTTATTTAATATAATGAATCATTAAAACTTAAGACAGTATTAATTAGAAATTATTTCATCGTCAGTAACCTTTATTATTATCCATTACTAACAGAGGTCATCATTTTCAGATTGCTCTTGATACAAGGAGTTTCGAGCGTGAAACCATGAGAAACTTCTGGTCCATCATTTACTCATAAGGTATGTCCTATGTTTTATCCTAACTGTATATTAACAATTTCGTCCCTGACTATAAGATTACTTAATCCAATTTAATTTAACAAATATAAAATACTACATTTACGATTTATGTTCACAAATCTGATGAAAAGAGTGCGAAAAGATAGTATCATGGTAAGTATCTAAATGTGAGACGCTCGATCGGAGATAGAACTCCAGCCATCCACTTGTGCCCCCCCACCCCGCACTTCACATCGAGTGCTGACGTCACAGATTGTTTAACGGATTTAAAAAAAAGAGGAGGCTCGTAAGTTTTCCTTATCTCAGCAATACTTGACTTGTCGGAAATCAAATGCTAATGGTAATAAAGTAAATGAGAATGTTTTATTTTTTACAAGCGTTGTTAAGTCATTTCGTTCATGTCAATTCTAGTTCCTAATAAAATTTTACTTCTAGTACAAATACTTAATTTTAAATTGAAGTAACGAATATCATTCATATTTATGTATCTTTTATATAATAACCAAATGTTTTTTAACACAAGCGAAACGAAGTTAATTGTTATTTAAAATACTTTTACTGACGCTTTATTCTAATAAATTTAATAATAATAATAATAAAAAATCCCCAGACAAACCCACCAACTGGATGGCTCCAAAGTAAGCAGAGCTTGTGTTATGGATGACCATACAGCGAACTGGGGGGGAGACCCTGAATAAACGCACACATATATACATATATAAATATCAACAACCATTACCCGAGAACATTTTTGTTCATCTCACAAATGTATGCCGCGGCCAGGACTCGAACCTGGAACCGTTGGCGTTCGAGGCAGGGCTCCTGACCACTACACTACTCGATCGTCACAAATTTCATACATACCTGCATATAATATTAATTCATATATAAGAATTCATAACTTTTAAGTCATATTATTAGATAACCACAGCAAAACAACTACTAATTTTTAATATAACTGAGAAACCTTACAAACTCCGAAATTCCAATGACATCTTCTGCCTATTTAAGTTAAATTGAAATTGAAATTCTAGTACCAACGTCAACTTCGTTGTAGTCTAATTTCAAAACTTTTGAATTACTTTTTGGTTACGTATTCTGGTAACGGTCGAAAATTATTGCTATGGAATGGTCAAAGGAAATATACAATTGAGAAAACTGCATGACTCGATGGCCTTTTGCTCTCTATTTTAATTCTGAATAGACATCTAGTGAAAAATGGCCGTTATCTATGGCACCGACGTCATTACATTTATTCTAGGACTGTCCATAAAAGGTCAATTGTTTAAGATACTGCATTGACATTACTTGTACTTAGATACAAAATTCACGGAAATCAAATCATGTTTAAGTATGGCATTATAACGCTGTAAAACACAGTAAACTTAATTTTCAAGTTGATAAAACTAAAAATCTATATATACACTATATTTTAATTATTTTATAATTTAAAATAAGACTATACAATATTCATAATTTTATTTTCCAATTTATTTTATTTTTATTTTTTGCCACAAAGTAAGTTACGAGTTAGGTAAAGAAATAAATTAGGTCAAAAAAGTTTATTTTAGGGAGGTATCAAATTATTTCTTTTAAAATGTATCCCAGTTAACATAAAAATAAAACTATTATTAGTGCAAAAAAGTCAATGCAAACTATCGCCTCGTTAATTAAACCCTTTCAAGATTCCTACAGAAACTTAGCCCGTTGACCAGACTTCAGAAATTTATGGTTTAGTTTATGGTTAACTTTCGAGTGAACAATAAAATTTATTTGTTGTTCAGAAGCTTGTTTTGTAAACTAAATAAAAACTTAAATAATAGATTGCATCCATGACAAATGGCCTCGATATTGAATTATTAATGAACTTTTTCATTTCTGAGGACCTGTAAATAGCTTCCTATTGTTCACTCTTTCTATTCACGTATTTGTGTAGTAAACAGTTGATGATGTTGGTATTCTAAGATAAGCTATATATACGCTATACATAGCTACAATAGCTATATAAGCTGTATACACCAATAACCAAGGAGTTACTTCAGATTATGTCATAATAAAATCAATTTGAACTTTCTTCTAGAAATAACTGTGATAAATAATAACATTTTTAATGCATATTTTCCCTCCTCTCATTCTTTACAAGATTCACTGTTATATTCATAGCCTTTTTATACTTTATCTCTTTTCATAATGTGCTTTTAATAAAATATGTGGGGTGTGAATGTAGGAACCGTAAGTCCATTTTGGAGCTTTTGATTAAAAATGTTAATCAGGGAAAAAAGTTGCTAATTTTTAACTTTTTTCGTATATTCATTTAATTTTGATAAGTAGTTTTTCTTTATAGAGATCGAAATATGGTTTTGGTTCTACGTTTGGCGAAGTAACATCTAATTTTTCTATTTTTTTCTATTTACTAATTATTTATTGTATTGGTGATTTAGTGTAGTAATGATATTTGATTTTATTAAAAATAGTACAACAAGCTTCATATGAATTTTTATGATAGATTTTTATGATATATTGTTTTTTATGATAACCAATACAAATTTATAAATCGACTACAGAAATGTTATAAATTTAGTAATATCAGGGATCCCTCAGCGTTTCATTCTGTATTTTAGTAGAAAATTTTCTATTTTAAATCTTTATCAACGATAAAGATTGAACTTCACTATTTGAAAAAATATATATAAATATAGCGTTGCATGCAATGTTTAATTTGAACGATCGCTTAGATTAATTTTTATGGCTATGCACTTTCTAAACCACATCCATAAAATTTAAAAGCCTGTACAGATTTCAAACCAAAATCTTTTGAAATTTAAAACTCCAATAAAATAATTCTACTTATTCTACTCTGAATCCAAATTGAATCATAAAAACAAAAGCAACATGAAAACAATCAACAATAGAAACTCCTACGAAATATTTACAAAAATTTTAGACCACCCTGTATAGTGAGTGATTGATTTATCTGCCGGAATCCGACACCGCAGTTATTTCATTCATTCGCGTGGATGTTGACCGCAGATCGGATTGATTAGCAATATTGCTTTGATGACAGTTTGACGATCTCATTTGTCACAGAACTACAAAGTTTTTAAACGACAGAGATGATTAATTTCCATGTTCCTTCATAACCTCCCTCAATAATTGTACACATAATAGCGAAAATAACTTATCTTTTCCGTCTAAACTTGTAGTCGATACTATTGGTTAAAACAAATTCTTAAGCTTTTTTATATTTGTGTAGATGATTAAGATTCCTAGACGTTCCTTCGCTCCAATAAAGTACAAGTATGTGCATAATTGCTTTGTTTCGAATAAAAGGAGGGCTTAATTAAGATAATATAACATGGCGCTTCATTAAAAGCCTAAAAAGATTTACATCTGTTGTCGAATAACAAAAGATCTACATCAATTACAATTTTGCTTGCTTTAATATAGCTCATATTTATATAAATTACATTGGTTTTTAGTCTTAAAATCTGAAGACGACCATGGTTGAAGAGGTTTAACATAATGTCAATCCGGTTTGAACATTTCTACCGCCACGCAAAGCAATAAGTGGTTATTTAGAATCAAGGTTTGTTATTCAACCAATCTGCGACATTCAGGAATCCCTTTTTGACCTCGTTGATAATCTACAATTTGCCCGAGCGACTCAAATAATGTACAAGCGTAGTGCACTACAAATATAAATATGGCTTTTTTCAAAAGGCTAGATTATTCGTTTAGGACAAATTACATGATCTGCTAAAATATTAGATACAGGTTGCTTTTATTTACGTAAAAGAAGATTTTTCCCGCGCTTTGCTCGCGCAACCTTCAGTAACAATACTTTTTTCTGGTCAATATTCAGATAAGACTATTAAATATTTCAAGGCCAAAGAATATAAGTCTTATAAATATTACAACAAAATAAGATAACTCACTTTCACATTTATAATATTAGTAAGAATTTGATATACTTTATAAAGTCGTGGACGTATATTGCAAGTAAGTTTATAATTAAAAAAAAATACATATTTATAATAGAGTAATGTACACATCTTATCCGACCCCACCATCCCAACCCGCTGTCCCACCATCCCAACCCGCTCGTCCCACCATCCCAACCCGCTGGTCAATAAGTCAGCTGACTACACAGCCAACCCAGACGCGCCGGTCCGTTAGAGGCGTCCGAGTATTGTCTTAACAGATCCCGACGACGCTATTACAACAAGGAACGCCGGCGTTCCAGTCAGAAATTTGGCAACATGGCATTTGAATCGCCTAACTCACCGGTGGGCCAGGCTTACAGTGGGACAGGCCAGGTTCTTTGGCGGTAGATGACCCTTCCGAACCAGTGGTAGTTTCAATATATGACGTCCTAAGCCGAGGTCCGTGCCCTCTCGGGTGGCTTTAGGCGTATCGTATGTAGGAGTAGTTTAAGTTCCGGCTAAGCGCCCTCAGCGGTAGGCCACAAAGTCCGGTGAAATTTAAAAGGCTAATAGGGCCATAAATAAACTGACCATTTCGAAAAAAAAAACATCTTATCCGAAATGTCACCCTTATCCCGGTTACCTTATTACCTGCTCGTAGAGGCAATAATATAAATACGTATATCAAATAATACCTTTTATACCATACCTACTCTAAAAAGCTTATTTTATTCAGGCAAAACAGTGAATAAAAAGGCCTTTTATTCACTGTTTTGTTTTTATTCACTGTTTTGGTGTTTGAATTTGGAACACAAAATATTAGGTCTTTACCTATGAAATTGCCGTTTTTCACGAAATAAATGAAACGTATTTTTTTTATATATTTTTTATTTCTATTAATCAAAATAATCACCCATGCAATCAATGCATCTTTGCCAACGCATTGGTAGCTTATTGATGCCTTTCTTGAAGAAATCAGCTGGACGGGAGGCAACAAATTCTTCAAAGGCATTTTGTACTGCCTCTCGGGTATTGAATTTTTTTCCCGCCAAGAAGTAATCCAAATTCTGGAAAAAGTAGAAGTCTGTAGGCGCAAGGTCTGGTGAGTACGGCGGATGACGGAGAACTTCCAACCCCAACTCTTGTAGCTTGGAAACCGTCTGCTGTGCAGTACGAGGTCGCGCGTTGTCGTGCAGAGGCAGTGGAGCCAAACGATTGACCAAAGCTGGTTGGAGACGTGCGAGCTTCTCCATCATTGTGTTCAGTTCTTCACAGTACACATCTGCAGTAATGCTTGTCCCGTTTGGCAAGAAGCTATGATGAATTACACCCGCGTTAGACCACCAAACAGTGACCATCACTTTTCTAGGGGTAAGTTTTCGTTTAGGGCATTGTTTGGGTGCTGAACCAGGGTCCAACCAACTTGCTGAGCGCTTACGATTGTCAAACAGGATCCATTTCTCGTCACAAGTAACAATGCGGTTCAGAATTCCTTCATTTGTATGCCTGCTGAGCAGTGCAAGGCACGTCTCCACGCGTACTTCGCGCTGGCGGTCATTGAGTTCGTGGGGTACCCATTTGTCAAGCTTTTTTACCTTGCCAATTTGACGCAAATGGACCAATATTGTTTTGATGCTAACGTCGAAAGCTGCTGCTAATTGAGCCGTGGATTGAGTTTCATCAGCTTCCACAATTGCCTTTAATTCGTCATTTTCGACCAAAGTTTTCGGACGACCACGGGGTTCATTTTTCAGGTCAATGTTTCCAGAACGGAAGCGGGCAAACCAATAACGGGTGGTGCGTTCGTTTGTAGTGTTCGCTCCGTAAACGTCGTTGATGTTGCGTGCCGCTTGTGCCGCTTTGCTGCCACGACGGTACTCATACTCCATAATTACTCGAATTTTAAACTTATCCATGATGACGAAAAATGTTCGAATGCGTTGAAAACAAAACACTAACTATTAAACAAATGACGATTTTAGAAAAAGAATTCCATGTTTGTCAAATAAAATTAATTTGAAATTAGAATTATCAGTTAAAAAAAAAAATATTTTCATTTGAAATGGCCAGTACGGCAAAACGGCAGTTTCATAGGTAAAGACCTATTATATCCGATCTCCATTTCAATGCTTACACAAACTCCTTGCGCTAAGATTCGAAATTCAAACTCTTTGGTGCAAATAAATTCTCGAGATTTGATTGGTCGATATTTGCGACAAGGAGTTTGGCATTAAATTAAAAACTGTTTAGTGTTCTTTGCTGCCATTATAGAAAAAAAATAGTGAATTGGCGCCATTTCAAATACTTACTGTGAATTGTACGGACACAAAGTTTAGTGTTACTTTATAATAAATCGATTGAATTATAATAAATCGATTATGCATTCAAGTGACGAAGAAGATATTGTGTTAACACCTGAATTTATGAAAGAGAAGGCGGCCGATATTGTAGAAAACTTGCTACCCAACAAATCAAGGCTGGTTTACATCAAAACCTACGATGAGTTTTATAAATGGAAAAATGAAAATCAAGCTTCGGGCACATTTTCTGAGTCTGTTTTCTTAACTGATTTTAATGAACTGTCGAAGAAAAGGAAGTCATCGACATTATGGAGTATATATTCTATGTTGCGGTGTTCTGTAAAAACAAGGCATAACATTGCTAAAAAAACATATTCTTACTTGCAAGCCTACCTTAAAAGGCTATCAGAAGGCTATAAACCGAAAAAATCCCTGGTTTTTTTTTAAATTGTTCTAATTTGAATGTCCATTTCAATTAATGTAACATTTATTATTTCTTGACTAAATTTCTAATTTCGCATAAATTATGTCTTTTTCTCGTAGTCATGGTATAAAGTATAGTATGCAACTCCTGAATAAAGTACGAATTTATATCAAGGGCCATGAATCACTCGCGTCGCTCAGGATTCTAACAGTTGAATCACTCGCTGCGCTCGTGATTCAATCATCTTAAGTCACTCGCTACGCTCGTGATTCATTCGATAGAATCCTTCACTTGCTCGTGACTCATCTACGGCCCTCGCTTTAAATCCGTCCTTTATTCACTAGTTGCATAATATACTATTTTTCGTAGGATAAAGTTTATTTTTTCACTAAATGAAAGTATCGCTTTCTTTTATTGTGATTTTCTAACTTCTGTTGTAGATCGAAACAGCGGCTTAACTTGCTCTGTTTGCAAAAAAATAACTTTTAGTAGATTTTACTTTTACTTTTAGTTACTTAAATAAGGAATGTGGGCTCAGGCTATGAATACGATACATAATGCCTAAATACTCATACAAAAGCCATGAGTAACAAAGCGTTTGGCAATCATAGCACGAAGCCGCTTTTGATACCGAAAAGTCTACAGTATATAAAAAAGCTTTTGGCTAATGCCAGAGGTGTGTGAAAATTCTGGGAGTAAGGATTAGGTAAAAATGTGTCATTGTTGATCAAATTAAAGACGAATAATTCTATGGATTAACGTGACCGAAACGTTATCATCAGTACCTGCGACTTCGTTCGCGTGGAATTTAACGGAAAAGTCAATAAGTTTATTTAGTTTTTTTTTTTTGTTTTTGCATTTTTATTTTATTAAATTATTTACTTTTAGTTTTTTGTATTAGCTTTATTGAATAATTTCTTCATATACAATATTTGGTGTACGATTTTCTTGGGCTAAAACAGCAACACTACTGGCATTCCTCGCACGTGAATATGGCACGTATAGTTGCCCATGGGTAAAGCAACCTTTAGTTAAATATATACCAGCTTTGCTTAACGTTTGTTCTTGGGACTTGTTGTTTGTCATTGATATTGAACGGGAATTGCAATCTTTTGAATTCAAATAGAAAATTTGATGGTATTAAAGGAATCCGTGGTATAAACACTATTTCAGCTTTTCCGCATTCGTATATTATATGACCTTCTATAACGTTTCTTTGCAACGACACTACTCGCAACCTAGTACCATTCAAATTCAAATTCAAATTCAAATATTTATTTCTCAACATTGACAATTACTTGTTCTTATTGACGTCAAATAAAACATGATTCTACCACCAGTTCGAAAAAAACCTTCGTGAAGAAGAACTGGCAAGAAACTTCACGGGTATATTTTTTTTCAAAATAAATTTACAGAGTCTCTTTATGTCTATACAAAATTATTCTTTTCTGCATCTGTTAGCTCGGCAAGTCTCCCTCCCCCCAAGTATCCAAACGACGAACACCCTCAAACGGCACCCGTTCACGAGTTAACGCGGGATCCAGCCATCGCAAAGTTTTGGCGGATTTAAATTATGCAATAGCATTACGGGCACGCCAACCTTAAGTTATAGTTTGTGGGGGGGTAGACCAGGCACACTTATACCGTTTAAAAATTCTGTTGGATAATTAACCACTTCATCCAGATTGCAAACTGTATTGATGGAAAGATATGTTAGTGATTCACCAGATAGCTTACCTAAAATGCGCTGACTAAGCGCAGTAACCTGGTCGTTCGTAGGTGCTAAAATTGATCTGTCACACAACCGCGAATCTTCTTTGATATTGAGATTGTGAACATCATCATCAATACTATGTATTAAAGTTTCAGTGTCCGCCACAAATAAAATGAAATGAAATGAAATATTTATTTTCTCAACATTGACAATTACTTGTTCTTATTGACGTCAAATACAACATGATTCTACCACCAGTTCGAAAAAACCTTCGTGAAGAAGAACTGGCAAGAAACTTCACAAAACAACCTGACAAAGACTGGTAGAGGTAGTTCTATATCATAATTAATATTTACTTCTGGACACTTTCCCTCTCCAACATCAAGAAGAATATTACCAAAATCTGAATCAGCTGAATGTGCTCTCATGTTTTGTTTTGAATCACGTTTTTTACAATGTCTCCAAAGCGCTGAACGTTTTAAACAGGCGTTAATTTCATTGGCTCGCGTACCCTTAGTGACAACCGGTAATATTTGTCTAAAATCTCCAGCGAATAAGAATACGACTCCTCCAAATGATAGATAATTACTTCTTATATCCTGTATCGTCCTATTCACGGCTTCTATAGAAATTTGGTTTGCCATAGTGCCTTACTACAAATACACAATCTTGTAGTACTATGGCTTTGAGACTATTTTTGGGTATATTGCAGACTGGATTTTCCGTACGGTCTAAATCTAGTGGAATTTTAAACATAGAGTGTGCGTTTTCCCCCCAGGAAGCAAGGGTAAAAGATACCTATCAATCAAAAGTATAATATAAGCACTGGAAATCAATTTCTAGTCGTTGAGGCACAACCGTCAGCAATATCCCGCTCGCGGGATCTGAGTCTCGCGAGAGGCAGCCTTTTTGATATTGATTCGTTGATGGGAGAAGTGGTGGGAGGTGGCCGACGTGACGGCCTAGTGGTGGCATGCGCGCGAGCTGCGCGCGGTACTGGACAGTACTTGGACATTAGAACCAGACTCGGTTTGCGTGCGGACTCGTTTGCACGTAAATCGCTATCGCCTGTCCTGCCTTTTTAGCCCCTGCACTAACTCGGCTCCAAATTTCACAATTCGTTATCGTATCATTTGCATAAACGCCATTTTCACGGCGATTGGCGTTTCGTTAACCGTACTTCGAATTCAACGAACGAGAGCTACGTCGACGGGCTTCGATGTTCCAGGTGCTGCGAGTGTGTAAGTTCGCCGAGATCAAGACTTCGTGAACTGGTGGATAAGCATAACGGTGCATAGCGTTGCCCCGGTGCGCTTTATTGGCTCTTCAGGCCGTTAGAAACCGAAGTCCCGATCCCAGTGCATATACCCAGGGTGACGGAACCAGCACTTTCCGAATTAGAGCACCGCTGCGGTCGTCCCTATCCCCCCTACTGCCGGTAGGGAGGCTTAGTTAGGTGTTGACTGTCGTTCTTAATTTATATATTTATAATATTAATTAAAATCGTTAGCTCCCCTTCCTTCCCCTCACCTCAGCAATGGCCGAGCAACCTCCAGTGGACGTTGCGAATCTATTCGCCGATGGCCTCGCCGCCTCAGGCGCCCCCTACGATGTTAACGTAGTGCTCTCATTACTTAGCACTCTCTTCCCCCAAGTCGCCAGCATACTGGCTCAACTGGCCCCTCAGGCCCCACCGCTTACTCACAGCATCCCCGCTTCCTCGGCCTCTTCAATGGAGATCGACACTACGGACGCGGCCTCGACGGCTACCTCAACCTCAGCCTCATCCGCCGCCCATCCGTCCAAGCGCACTGTGCCAAGCAGCAGCGCCCTCACCGGCTCCCCTGAGCCCACCGTCAGATTCACGCTGGTAGAACGTCGCTCCAAGAGGAACAAAAAAGCCCCGGTGTCGCCGACACCCACCTCCAGGCCGGTGTCTCCGACACCAACCGACCAACCATCACAATCGCCCGTCCCCTCCATAATGTCACTGAAAGTGAAACCTCCTGCCGGCCTTACCACCGCCACCACCAAGCCGCCACGCGCTGCTCCCCGGTCCTTGCGAAAGCAAAGACCCCCTCCACCCGTGTTCCTACGGGAAAAGGCTAAATGGCCTCTTGTCTCGAGCTCATGCTCGGAGAATAAGATAAACTATTAACGGCGACGAACATCTCCCTTAAAATCTCAGTCCCCACTATAGAGGACTTTTGGGCCCTAACGAGGCTCCTAACCCTTAAACAATTCCCCTACCACACCTACGCTCTCCCTGAAGAGCGTAAGGTAAAGGCCGTTCTCAGGGGAATCCCCGATAAGATTCCTAATGACCTCATCCTTGAGCACATTAAGTCCCAAGGCTTCCCCGCCGAGGCTGCGCACAAGATGCACAGCAAAAACGGCCGTCGATTCCCTCTGGCTTTGGTCATTCTGACCAACACGCCAAGATTCCGCGATGGGGCTTATCCCTGATCTCGTTTGACACCCGAGGTCTAATCAACCAACTTCCCGAGTTCAAAATGTTCACTAAGAACATCGAGCCGGAGTTAATCCTTGTTCAAGAGTTATTTTTAAAACCCCATCACACCAGGGGTCTCTCTATTCCCAAATGCTCTCTTGTGCGTGATGACAGGCCCGTACTCGTCCAACGAGGCGGCACTGCCATATACTACAAGAGGAGTGTTCACTGTTCACCGATTCCCACGCCTCCACTCACCAACATGGAGGCCACTGTGTGTAGGCTGTCTATGACAGGTCATAGGACCATAATCATAGCCTCGGTCTACATACCTAGTAAAACACCGCCCCTTCGTAGTGACTTCTTACTCGAACTAGGGCAATCCGTCATTATGTTCGGCGATTTCAATTGCAAACATACCGACTGGACGTGCTTGTCAACCAACGCCACAGGTGTTAAACTACTAGACATCACGAAGTCACTCGATCTTGACGTTATTTCTCCCGTCACACTCACTCATTACTCGGATAACCCACTTCATTCCCCTGATATCCTTGACTTTGCCATAGTCAAAGGTGTCAATCTCGACCTTAGGACCATACAGCCTCTAGACGACTTAGGCTCAGACCACCGCCCGGTGTCTCTAATACTAGGACCCCAAAACGACCGTTCTGCTCCGAAAACCTTTACCAACTGGAAAGGTTTCAAGCACACCCTGTCTTTGGCCTTGGAAGCCCCAGATTGCCCCCTCGCGATTTCATCCGACTATCTCGATAGCACGGATACTGCAGCCATTAACTCGGCCATCAGTGAAAATGAAAAGGATGCTAAGCATGGCAAGCCCAAGCTTACCTTGGACATTAGCAACCCAATCAAAGCTAAAAACGCCGCTCTCCGCAGAGCCAGGCGTTACCCTACACCCGCCTACAGGCTAGCCGCTAACGGCTAAAACGTAAGGTCAAATCCACCATCGCGGAATACAGAGACGTTCAAAGGAACGATCTCATGATTAATATCTCTCCGTCTCACGTGGCGTACTATAAGCAGTCACCGCCAACCCCATTTTAGTGTCTAACGATGAGATTCTTTTCCTCATCAGAAGACAGAAATCCAAGAAGGCCCCGGGTGTGGATGGAATTTCCAAACACGCACTTAAGCAGCTGCCTCGGCAGGTGCTTACCTTGCTTGCGATCATCTTCAATGCCTGCTTCGACCTTAGCTACTTTCCAAAAGCTTGGAAAGAAGCTACAGTCTTAGGCATTCTCAAGCCGGGTAAACCTTTGAATATTCCGGCTAATCACAGACCCATCAGCCTAATCAAGGCCATGGCTAAACTTCTTCAGAGAGTCTCTCTCGCTCGAATGAAGGACCACCTGTGTCCAGCGGACGGTGACCCCCTCATTATCTCCCACCAATTCGGCTTTCGAGCCAAGCACTCGTGCCCTCAGCAAGTCCACCGAGTCTAGGGTAGACGACTTAAAACAGTCGCGGTTTTCTTTGACGTAGCCAAGGCTTTCGACAAAGTCTGGCACGCGGGCCTCATTTACAAGCTGTACAACACAGGCTTGCCCGATCGACCAGTCAAACTAGTCGGCTCCTACCTTAAAGAGCGCACCTTTCGTTTTAGACACGAAGGTACGCTCTCCCCCCCTCCCTCCCCGTCAAGGCAAGCGTCCCTCAGGGTTCGGTACTCGCCCCTCTCTTGTACACCACATACACCAATGACATACCTATCCCGTCAAAAGGTGTTCAACTCTCCCTCTTTGCCGATGATACCGCCGTGTACGTCAAGGGCTTGTACGTCGACTCCCTCGTCACCAAACTCCAGAAGGACGACCTCGGAAATTGGTTCAAAAAATGGCGAATCGTAGTGAATCCAGAAAAAAGCTCTGCGATGCGCTTCGATCATAAACGCCCTGCGACCCCATATCCGAATGCTAGGTACGCCCATCCCGTGGGCTCAAACCACCAAGTACCTAGGCGTAACACTCGATAATACGCTTTCATTCCGACCTCACATACTCAGATTTACCAAAATCGCCCGTATGTACATGGGCCGCCTAAACAGTATGTTAGGCAGGCACAGTAAAATGTCTCTTAGGAACAAGCGAACGCTTTTTAAGGTTTGCGTCAGACCAGTCATGACGTATGCCGCCCCAATCTTTGCACATGCCAAACCCTTCTATTTGTATAAACTGCAGGTAGTCCAGAATCTCTTCTGCCGTAGGGCCACGGATGCTCCGTAGTACGTGCGAAACGCAGACCTGCACAGGGATCTCGATTTACCTACAGTTCAACAATACATTAGGACGCTCTCCACCGCTTTTTTCAAGCGATCCGAAGAGCATCCTAACATCCCTCATTCGCGAGTCAGTAACATACACTGCTCCGTCCATGCCGTCGAGGTACAAAGTCCGTAGACCGAGAAATGCGCTCTCGGATCCCCTCGATCAGCTCTCGGCTAATCTGGACCAGCTTAAGACTGCCCAGGCCGTATAATAATCATCATGTCACTGTCACTAGCACCTTAAGTGATTATTTTTCTCAGCGGGTGACCCTCTAGCGGGTCCCCGTCAAAATCAGTCCAGCAATTTCAGACTTTAGCCGGAATAAACAGACAGACAGACAGAGAGACAAAAATTGTAAAAAATGTTATTTTGGGGTATGTACCGTATATATATTCATATGCATGTAGTAAAAAACGGTTATTTCAATATTACAAACAGACACTTCAATTTTATTTATGTGTATAGATGTATAGATGAGCAATGTTTACAATTTTACAATACCAATATTAATGTATTACCAACAAATAGAATTGACAACTGCTATGAAAATAACTTTTTTAAACAATTGTGGTTATGTTCACTATGATTTAATGAATTTACGGGATTCTGACCACAATTTTCAATTTTTATTTCGCGCGACCGATATTTCGCTGCTGTTGCAAGCGTCTGCCAGTCCGCGATCATGGTGGTACGGTGGATCAGGTAATAATTCCGTAAACTGTTAGAATTTATTTATTTATTTCTTCAGAGTTGCCAACAGATATAACACTTAGCAAACAATATGTAACTTAAACATTAAAAAAAAAACATAGTTTACCCCCAATTATAGGCAGCTACAACTTAACTTTAACAAAACAACAATAACTATAAAACAATAATCATGTAACAATGCAAGGCCAATAGTTATACTTGTATGTTTGATATTATGAGAATTAACAAATAATAAAAGCAGATCAACTTGTACAGATAAACAAAAACAGATAGAAATAAATTACAAATGGCAAAAGATTATTAGGCTCATACTCGATTAATATAATCATACAAAAACTTTTTATAACATCGCAGTGAACCAGACAGAATGTCAACGTGAGTGTTTTTAAATAAGGTATTGTGTTCGCGGCATTCCATATCCGTGGAATGGTGCTATTTATTTATTTATTTATTTATTTATTTCATTATTACATAATCCACAGCTCTTAGCTAAATATAAACATTATATTATTTTGCACTGACAGCCAATTAAGGACTAACAATTTATAGATAAAACATATATAAGCTTAAGAATAGGGAGAGATGTATCACTAAGTTACAAAATCAACATCATGGATTATTATCAAAACAAAACTTAATTATGCAATAAAAAAGTAAGTATATAATTATTATAAAAACAGAAAAACTAATTGATTTTTGTTTTTTTTTGTGCCAAATTTCATTAAAATCTAACTCGTTTTTTTTTTAGTCTTGTGTGATTTGTGTATATTATGTGTGTGTGTGTTTGTGTATGTATGTGTGTGTATGGATGTTGAAGATGGTATGTGTTTATAAGTTTATAAGTTGTTTATCCTGTCGTTAGTATTTTTATTATATTATGTCTAAAGTTCTCTTTGCTGTCATGGAACAGATCCAAATCCAAATTATGTGAAAAGTTCTTATTATAGGTGTTTTGTATTCTATTGATTATTGAGTTTTCTGTGTAGTTTGTTTTTGAGTGCTGTGAGTAAAATAACTGGGTGTGGCGGGTTCTTGTGGAGGGTGTGTGGAAATTTAGAACAAGGTGCGTTATCTCAGGACAGTCAATATAACCATTACAAGTGTTGTATAAAAATAGCATATCTAATAAGCAACGTCGGTGTTCTAAACTTAGAAGATGGTGATTTTTGCAGGCTTCTGGGTATCGGGCATGGGTCTGTTGTCTATAGTTTAAATGTTTTAAAAACTTTCGCTGAATAGATTCTATATTTTGTTTATATACAACATACTGAGTATTCCAGATTGAACTACAGTACTCTAGTGTACTGCGAACAAAAGAGTAGTATAGAACTTTCAAACAAATTGAATCAGTGAATGGTGCACTAGTCCCTAAAACAAAACCTAAATTCTTATAGGACCTTGTTGTGATGTGTGATATGTGTTCCCTGAAATTCAATTTCAATATAGAAACCAACATTCGATCGTGAAGTGGAAATGGTAAAAGGACGGACGTGTTTAGCACGAGGGACTGCAAATCCTATCTGACTCAATAAATTGAATCAAATTGTTTCGCTTCTTCCGCGACGGTTGTGTGCAAGGCTTTCAAGCGTTAAGCAAATGCACCGTAATCCCTCTCACTAACGTTTTATGCAGTGTTTCGGCCCAACCAGGGGCATCATCAGGGCATAACGAACCACGGAGAAGCATTCACAACTTAAAACATACCATTTGCCTTTAAACATTGCCTTTAAAAAATAAAAGGGGAAATAAAATTTTAAATGCCAGCGCGCTCGTCGGAAAAATTCCAGAAATTCAGGTCGCTGCAAAAAATATAATCTAGCTAAGGAGATGGGAAAATCCCGTCCTTTTCTATACCGTTTTTGTTTTGTGCTAAGGAATGACACTGCGGGATTTTTAATGTGATTTGTTTTAATATTTCTGAGATGCTCTTTGAAAATGGTGCTCTATGTCGTATCTTATTTCTTTAATTTTTGACTGACATTCTTACATAACATTGATCGTAATTAACTCTTGGGTCTTAACATTAGTTCTTAATTAGATTTTTTTTCTATTGCAAAAGGATTAGACGTTTGTATTCTATCTCACCTGATGGAAAGTGATGATGAAAACGAAGGTGTTACACGTCTATCCACGAGATACCTATTCATTCGACGCTTGAAAGAACTAGGACTATAGTTTTCTGGAAAAACAAACGCAGGCAGTTCATTCCACACCTTGGCGACCCGCACCAAAAAGGAACTATCGACTAGTTTTCCATTTAATGTACAAGGCTCTTATGTTAAAAAAACATAAATACAAAATACATTGTGATACCTCGAATCGTTTATATAGTAAAAACGATAAGCTTGTTAATCGAAATTTGAAAGAAATACTCTTTATGTTTGGTTTCGTTCATATTTACCAAGCATCAGAGTATATTTGATTGATATAGTTTTCAATCACTTTAGACAGTAACCGTATAATCAATCTCGCTCCTACCTAAACATACTCTCGACCTAAACATAAGTATAACTTCAAATAGAAAGGCAATTTATGCGATATATGTAGGTATATCTGTAAAATTGTATATTTGTTACCAAACAAATTTTTTTAAATCTGATGTTAGATTTACATTTTATTGGCTCCAATCATTGAGCCTGATTCCTACGGTTATAACTCATACACAAATACTATCAAAATCCAAAATTCTATCATAATCTCTTAATTTGTTTCATATAGCACCGCATGGTATGTCGTCGACGTTGTTAATATCGTCAATAACCTATCATTATTTTAATGTTGTGTCACAAAAGTGGACAGGGTCGTTTTTTGTTATGACTCCTTTTTGATAGTTTCTTTGTTAACATCCAACAAAAGCTAAGAAGATACTCAGCTGCTAAGTGAGACTATAAAAGGCTCTACAGGGCCTTGCACTTTCGCGATATGGTTCATTTTACCTCTGGAATATTTATCGAAAGCCATCACTGGCTCTTCTGTAATAGAAACTCGAGAACGGGTGCTATCTACGAGATGTTATCATCCTAACAATGTTTGAATAGGCGTCTAGCCGACAATAGGCTAATAAAATAAACTTATTTCATATTTTTATATTTAAACAAAGTTGCTAATACTTGTTTCTGGCACTGGGACAAGATAACATATAAAAGACGGGACTGGGAGCTAGAGTATTATGTAAAATCCGTGATTTCGCCTTCTGATATCGAAACGTGCGCCGTAAAGAATATTTTTCATAAATAAATATATCAATTATAGACCTGGATCTTTTAAAAATCTTGAGATTGATGCGAAAATGTACAAAATACAAAAATTTCTACAATATTTACGGTGACATACAAATTCAGAATGATATTTTCTTAAAATATTGCCCGCAAAGGATTAACCCCTATAAAGATGTCGTATCCCGTTGAGTTGTCCCGACACGCTGAGTTATTTATATACAAGAAGGAACTGAAATATAGAGTAAAAGTAAATGTTTGCAGATTTTCGAAAAGCTCATCTGTATTTATTAGGATAGCTGCCTGATAGTTGAAATGTACTTCACCTAGTGTAAGCCCTACAACATTAGGTTGAGATTACAAAGATATTTGATTTGCTAATTATATGGTTGTGATACACTTTGTATCACATAGAGTCACGGACTCTAAGTGATACTTTTACAAATGTTTACTAACAACTAATTAACGTTGAAATTGAACACACTTGGGCAATAGCATCACAGAGTGTGTAATACGTAAATAAATAAGACTGTAAACAGACATATCATAATTATGTTCCCAAGAAAGAGGAGCTTGTCCGTGTTTTTCATGTTTATGAAAATGAAGATATTAAGAACGCAAATATAAGGTAAAATACATATATATTTTTTAAATATGACAAGTCACATGTGTCACAGGTTTGGCCGATTTTAAATGTATTCGTAATAGTACATTTATCATTGTGTATTGATTGGCAGGCGTTTGTTATCCATCTCACGTGTTGGAAAGTGGCGATGGAGACTAGAAGGTTTCAAGAGTCACCAATAAACTCTATTTTTAAAAGCTGCGAGACTAAAGATTTAAAAAATGGACGCTGGTAATTATTTCGCTCTTTAGAAACCGTAACTAAAAGGATTTGTAGACCGGTTTAGAACGACTTTTTGCTCTTCTGAGTTTTCTAAAACTGAGTTAACATAAATCAATAAGTTGTGTTCATCGTTATAATTTCTGTAGTTAGCAGAGTACCGCACAAATTCCCTATAATGTTAGCCCTTTGGGTGCTTTATAAAAACTAAATCTAAATCAGTAAAATATAGCTAAACTAAAATAAGATCAGTCGTCACAGCTGTCAGCTCGATGTACTTAAATTGTTAGTCATTGGTACACTTGGCATTCATTGGGGTTCAAACACGGAGCTTTAACCTATGTACCATCAACGCCCTATTAACTATGCTATAAATAAACAAGCCCCTTCTCTCAACAATAGAATACTACCCAATGTATTATTTTTCCTTTAATTTATACGTACCAACCAATGTTTGATTCGATTATGTAAAGCTGTGTATACTATCTACTTCGTCGTTACTTTTCGTACTTAAATTCGACAATACAAAACTTGACTACGTAACCTATAATTCATCTTATGGTAAGGGTTCATATTTAATAAATTCTGCCTTCAGAATGTCGCCGTTTATTTACTGCGATCAAGATATTCCTACATGTCCACTACACACACCCTACTGGTATACAATACACTACTGGAATATCAATACGGCGTTTGGTGACATGGAATTATTCTTGTCAAGCAATTTGAGTGATTCGACGGCCAAGTAGCGCAGTGGGTAGCAGCCCTGCCTCATACGCCGTAGATCCCAGGTTCGAGTCCTGGTCAAGGTATTCATTTGTTTGATGAACACAAATGTTTGTTCTCGGGTTATGCTTGTATATATTTATATGATATGTGTGTTTATTCTGGGTTCCCCCCTAGTTCACTGTATGATCATCCATAACACAAGCGCTGGTTACTTTGGGGCCATACAGTTAGTGTGATTTTGTGGGGATTTTTTATTATTTATTTATTATTTGGAGAACCAACAGCTTTGAAACACAGAAATGTACAATCGATTAACCATGGACAGCCAATGAAAGGTTCTTGCGTTTAAAAATACCTTAGAAAAACTAGGTAGCGTATACTAAAAAGCTAAAGAAGTTTACAATTCATGTTAAATAAATAGGTAATTACACAATTAGAAGAAAAAATAACAACATTATAGAAATTAATATAGTATGGTCTGTATCTGTTATCTGTTTCGAAAAATAATCTGCTTATCCGCCGCCTTGCCACAGGAACGCTGGTGCAAAAGAGGTCAAGATCTGTGCGTGATCCATGTTATTGTTATAAGTCATGTTTAGGCAACCAGATGTAAAAAAGAGGTTAGGTTTTGAAGGTTTTGATGATTCACTGCCTCTATGTGTTTTGTGTTATGAGTATTCAAATTGTGCGCAGAGTTGGTTGTAAAAAAAATATTTAAAAATAACTTTTTTTGATTTTAATTACTATTCCATTACCAATTTATGTGGTTTAAATTAAAATTGTGCCAATATAGACAATTTTTATGGCCTGTTAGGTAAGCCTTTTAAATTTAGCCACACTTGATCATTTCATGTTCTGTGTACTGTAACGACCACCCCTTCCTGATCTGCTCTCTGATCAAATAAGGGAATGTTATAAATAAAAATTTGAAATAGATACATAAATATAATATAAAACCTAACATATATCTGTCAACTTTATTCTAATACTTCCTATTCAAAATATATATAAAACCTTCAGTTATAAACTACAGAATGAGAAATTGTAATTGGCACAATATAAAGATTTACCAATAAAAATACAATATTTATTTGGCGTGATCGTCTAAGGTTGGGTAGGACTCTTCGTTGTGCCGCACAGTAACCAAGCTCTTTTCCGAGGTATGTGACAAAGATAAGAAACAAAGAATGTTTTAAGAATGCAATGTAAATTATTATAGTAATAAAAATATATAATATAATAAATACATACAATATATAATAAGAGGTAATAAAGAACTGTTGAAATGGATTTGATAAATTAAAATGAATTGGAAATTTATAAAAATGGGTGTGAGTAGGGCCCCTATCCTCGCCCTAGTCATGTGAGAGACATCCTTTAATTTTTTTGAATTTCTCTCTCCAGGATTCACCAATCCAACACCCGAGTGTTAGTACTGAATAATAATGATAAAATAAAAATACTTTGTAAGTAAATAAGTTTATAAAGATAAGTAGAGGATGGAATATGATGAGATTGTAAGAATAAATAAAGCTAACAATAAATTCCACAATCTTGAATAAAGTTATTTATATCACAATCCCAAACCTTGCAGATACTTTAATTTAATCTAAGTAGTGTAATCTCCAAGTTGGATCATTTTCGGAAGGGTAACTCTAATATCTATTTCATGATATTTGTTATTAATTCAGTCAAGAAGTTCTAGATCCAACTTTCTGCCTGAGTCTGATGAGCCGGAACTCGTCCTGGTCGCACCAACAGATAGTCAGATCAATGAAAGTGAAACCAGAAACTCCAATGACTTTAGTATTATGTTCGTTAATAATTCATGAAATAAATATATTAATGAAGGAGAGGAATAAATAGATTTATAATTCATTCCATGACATTGTTAATTATACAGCCAAGAAGTTCATGAACCAACTTCCTCACTGAGTCTGATGCACCGGAGTGTCATCCTGTCGTAACACCAGAAGCTCAGATCATTGAAATTGACAACAAGAGACTTCAACCACTGTTTGGTCTTATGCCAGATAACAAGTCGCAGAATGAACATAAATGAAGGAAGGAAATGTGAGTTTTTAATATTTGTCAATTATTCAGCCAAGAAGTTCCTGAACCAACTTTCTCCCTGAGTCTGATGAGCCGGAACTCGTCCTTGTAGCAACAACAGATAGTCAGATCAATGAAAATGGTTACAAGAGACCTCAACGACTGTGTGGTTGTGAGCCAATTGACATGAGGATAAAGGGAGAAAATAAAGAGTAAATAAACTTCACCAAGTTGGAGATTAGCACGCTGAGTGTGTTAATCAAATAACCTTCTAGTATATCTCACCATTGTAATGCATTACATACATTATATAATATAAACACGTCACAAATGAGCATTTTTAGTTTATCAGTCCCTATAGATGTATTGTGTTCTGTGTGTGTGTGCGTAATTACTTTTAATACAAAGTAAGATAAAATATAACATGTAAGTATATATACTTACATATATAAATAAATATAAATAATAAAATACATATAAAGAATAAAGTACTTGAAATATTAATATATAAATCAAGACCTTAAATAAATATACTATAAAAGTTAATTTCCCTGTTAAATTACCCTACAGTATTAAACGAAATAAACGCTCTTCTATAACAGGATTCACCTTCTAACGCAATAACGTAATCTAATATTAAAATACTCAAAAATTAAACTTTTATCTACGAACTGGCAGAACTTTCCTGAAGACGAAATTCCCTATTAATGTGTACTAAAATAAACACTCACCTAAAGACTGGACCCACGTTCAATACAACACTATATTCTATTTTTAAACAATTGAAAAACTAAATATTAAACTGGATACAAACTGGCAGAACTTTTGGGTTACTTTCGTTTCCCGAGACTGAAATTCCGACCCTTGCTCTGCGGCCTACTGCCCTATTTATACCCAAAAAGACCGAACTCCCTCCCTCGGGGCACCATGCACCACGCACCCGCGACAATCTCCAGTCATATTTACCAACAAAATAAAAGAATGCACCCTTGAGTTACTTATTTAATTTAATTTATGTGTAACTACTGTAGAGTTATTTTGTTTAGCAAATAAATAAATAAATAAATAATGAATAAATAAAATCTATGTGTAAATGCGAAAGCATCATCAATTATTTTCCTGCAAATAATTACCACCCATAAGATCGTATCAACAACGGAAGAGCCACTTAATAACAAAGTAGGCGTCCCAAACTGCTATACTTTTTAACCTTTAGGAACATTAATTAGATGTATCTATCTATGTCAAATTAGTACATAAATTCTGAGAACCAGATATCAATTTTAAATTAATAAATTTTTTCTAATTTTTTTTTTATTCTTTAACAAGGTAAATGAATTTAACTGAACATCCTTTTATGTGTAATTTTTCTTCCATTTAAAGATTCTATATATCAACAATTATACCTGCTAACATATACTAATATATAAACAGATATTTTTAAGATAACTTTAGTAAATTAGTATTGCCAAATGCCACCAGCAGGTATACTGAGACTATACTTCCGCTTCACATACAAGACTCGAGCTTGTTCCGTCACAACATCCTTTTATGAGTAATTTTTCTTCCATTTAAAGATTCTAAATATCAACAATTATATCTACCAACATATACTAATATATAAACAGATATTTTTATGATAACTTTAATAAATTAATATTGTCAAATGCTATTAGTAGGTATATTGAGATTATACTTCCGCTTCACATACAAGACTCGAGCTTGTTCCGTCACAACATCCTTTTATGAGTAATTTTTCTTCCATTTAAAGATTCTATATCTCAACAATTATATCTACTAACTTATACTAATATACAAACAGATATTTTTATGATAACTTGAGTAAATCAGTATTGACAAATGCTATTAGCAGGTATATTGAAACCATACTTCCGCCCCATACACAAGACTCGAGTTTGTTCCGTCACAGTACTTAAGCGGAACACAAGCTACAGCTACGTATTTCTACTCTCAGCGTAAGGGTTCATATATCTACATTCACTCCCACATTTTACAGAGATAAAATAAGCTTCGAACGACTAATCCTTACCCTTCACATCGTTGAGTATGTTTTTTTAGGCTAGCTAGAGTAAAGAAAAGTTCCTTTTTTATTAAAAAATAACTGTTTTCGAGGGTTATTAGAGATTTATTGAAATGTATTTCATAACTGTAGAAGTAATATGAATTAGTACTCAATCTAAGAGTTTTTAACCTTTTGATCGCTACTTTTCGGTAATATCGTAAACGGATGAAACTTTTTTTGCCAATTATTTTCTTACGCTTCAGTGGAAAAATTATACTGGCTCGTTTACCAGACCTAAAATCTTTACTGCTTCTCGTAAACATAAACAGAATATTTCCTAAGTTTCCCGGGATACAATATAACCTGCGGCACGTTTGAACACTTTGAACGCTTGCAACATCGGAAATTCTTTAGTTTATTTTGACGTGTTCTTTTTTTAACACTATACTTTAGTCTTTATGTAAAGAAATAAAAAAAATTTTTTTACATAAATCAATATTACTCAAATACATACCTCAGAAAGGGATTCCTTATAAGGTCAGGTGTTCGGTTCGGAATATGTATAGGTATATAAATATACAATATTAAGATTAACTTAAAGTAATGTAGTTTACAGAATATAAAAGGAATTTTGGCGTCATTTGCATTTCGAGTTTACCTTTGCTGATTTTGTTTATCAATCCACAAAGGTTTCTTGTCAAAATGGTATTGCAAATATCTGTAATACAAATTCATATTTTCATATGTTTGAACATTATTTTATTAAAATTTACTCATAATTTAAGTATACTTCTTGTATAAGTGTAAAACAACACAGTGGCTAACTATTGACCGCCGTATCACTGGCGTACTCTATGGAAACAATACCTTTTGTCTAGACTTACGTCGGTTACAATCCTCTCTACAAATCGTCCTTTTCTGTCTTCTTCACATTGCGTCTGCGAAATATCATGATGATAGGTTGAATAGTTAACGCTCGAAAGAGTAAAAAGTACAAACTCACTTTTGCTTTTATGTAATTAGGACAAAGCCTAAGTTCCATTATAGTTAGTGCCACTACTCTTTGTTCGAAGTCACGCACTACGATGATTGATGAATTGGTAGTTTTCCAGTTGATTTGCCAAGTTGGGCGCGTCTTGATGGCTAGAAAACACAAGTTGTGCTCCCAAACAAACACCACACAATATGTCAAATACTATAGCCGTGTAAAAACGGCCTGTTTGGTGTGAAGGTGAGTAGCCTTGCCTTTCATGCCAGAGGTCCCGGGTTCGAATCATGGTAGGGGCACATGATTTATCATATTTGCTTTCTAGTCATGGATGTGTATGTTTGTTCATTTAAGTATATTTCTAATATTTATTTATAAAAAAATATATCTATGTGTGTTTATATATTTCTTAAGTTTATTTATCCGTTATCTAGTATCAATAACATAAGTTCTTAATGATGCTTAATTTGGACTGGATAACGTGGTGTGATTGTTAGAAAATATTTATTTATTTATATTTATATAAAAGCCCAGAAATGTATACAGTTTCTGCCTTCTCACAAGGTTATATCTTCGTAACATTGCCAGTCAATCACAATGTTGACATCCTAATTTCTCCAAGTCATGAGTTGTTTCGTTCCCCGACGCAGCCAAGTCAACTTGGAATGTCTCCAAAGTCTCAATGATTTGTTTTTATAATTATAAACTGAGTTGCTTTGGTAAACACAAGTTTAATAAACAGTAGGTATGTTTGTTTATTTATGTTGAGTGGTTTTGTGTTAAAATGTCGTGTTTTGTTCCTTTGTGGGATGCTTGTCTATAATGGTTTATCTTATGGTGCCCTTCAAGCCAGGAACTTAAATTGTATGGAAAAATAAATAAAGAAATAAATATTTCTAACAATCACACAACATTATCTAGCCCAAATTAAGTATCATTAAGAACTTGTGCTATGGATACTAGAAAACGGATAAATAAACTTAAGAAATATATAAACACACATAGATATATTTTTTTATAAATATTTATAAATAAATAATTTTTTATAAAATACCAACATCATTCTTCACGAGTCAAACATAAACCGCTCTTACTCGCACATAGACCACAATCCTACATTTTGCTTTAAATCGCTTCTCTTATGCTACTCAGTTGCACCACTACACAAGACCAGTTTATGTTTGACTAGAATGTTCGACTCGAAGCTTCCGCCGCCCGCCGTTTGCCGGCCACACTCACATTCCTTTTCGCCTTCTAGCTGCGCGCGCGCTAATAATCTTATTTTGTATTCTTTCGCTTATTTTTGCTTACTCGATTTCTACTTTGTAAAAAGTGCATTTAACTTAATTCAAATAAATTAGTTTATAATTGCAACGTAAATAAAATCATTCATTTCTTGCCCGCCTACTTTTCCGTGCCTATCTTAAACTATTATCTCAAGGGAGATAATTTATGTCGTATGGTAGTGAAGTACGCTATATAAGTAAGTATACCTACCATAACTGGTGACCCCTGTGGAATTCTATACGCACCGGAAGGATTGCCGCGTGGAGCGACGGAAAGTTCCAGAATTCAGCAAGTTACGTTGCACTATATAAGGGTGTGGTGATAGTGAGCGGTGAGCGAATTTTTTATAATTTTATTTTATTGGTTTTATTTAAAGTAATGACAAGTGAAAGTGATAAAGCGCAGATTGCCCCGCATGGCCATGAGGTGCTTCGCGTCGGTGTACGAGTTCCGCCATTTTGGCCACAAGAACCAGCTCTGTGGTTTGCACAAATAGAGAGTCAATTTGTTCTATCAAAGATTAGCACCGACGACACGAAATTTTGTTACATCGTTTCTCAGCTAGATCACCAATATGCTGCCGAAGTAAAAGATATTATTACTAACCCTCCATCTACAAATAAATATGAGAAATTAAAATCGGAATTAATTAAACGACTTTCAGCTTCACAGGAGAACAAACTTAAACAATTGTTGATGTACGAGGAGCTTGGCGATAGAAAACCTTCCCAGTTTTTGCGGCACTTGCAGAGCCTAGCCGGTCCAGGAGTACCTAATGATTTTCTAACTACCATCTGGACAAGCAGACTACCAGCCAACATTCAGACGGTTATCGCAACCCAGGATCTACCCTTGGATAAACTGAGCGACATAGCTGATAAGGTACATGAAATAGCACCTACTACTCCCCAGGTGGCAAGCGCTGCTATACCGTCATCATCAACTTACGATGACCTGGCCCGGCAGGTATGTGAACTCACAATGCAGGTTTCGAAGCTAGCTGAACAAGTAGCAAGCAGTGGAATGTCTCGCCCTCAGCAATTTTTTAGACGCAACAACCGACGATACTCACGCTCACAATCACGCTCACGAACACCATTCAAGCAGCCGCCATCAGATTCCAAGGTTTGTTTTTACCATTACAATTACGGCGTTCAAGCGCAGAAGTGCAAAGAGCCCTGCAATTTTAAGGCGTCGGTAAACTCCCAGGGCGGTCGCAAGTAGCGGCCCACGACTGCCCTTCTTCTACAACAGGCCGTCTCTTCGTAACCGACCGCGCCTCGAAAATGCAGTTTCTTGTGGACACTGGTTCAGACTTGTGTGTTTTCCCGCGTTCGGCTGTCAAAACGCCCTGTTCAAAGTCCAAGTTTTCCTTGACTGCTGCAAACAATACAGTTATATCTACCTACGGAATTATTCACCTGCGTTTAGACCTAGGCCTCAGAAGAACCTTCACTTGGACTTTCACAATCGCAGACGTCTTCAGGCCCATCATAGGTGTAGATTTTTTGAAACATTATTGTCTGCTGGTTGACTGCAAGAATCATCGTCTCGTCGATGGAGTTACTTCCCTATCGGTCAACGCTGTCTGTTCCGGACTGCCTGGCGACACTGCATCTGTTAAGGCTGTGACAGGTGATTCGGAATTTCATATGCTGCTTAGGGAATTTCCAGAAATAACAAGACCTGCTGGTGTACCTTATCCTTCTAAACACAGTACCTTGCATCACATTAGGACTACTGCAGGCCCTCCAGTCTCTTGTAAACCGCGCCGTCTAGATCCCATCCGACTCCAAGCTGCAAAGAAGGAATTCGAGGATATGGTTGCTAGCGGAGTGGCCAGGCGTTCTGAGAGTCCATGGTTGTCTGCTCTGCACCTGGTTAAAAAAAAAGACGATGGATGGAGACCCTGTGGCGACTACCGCGCACTTAACGCCCGAACGATACCTGACAGGTACCCTATACGTCACGTTCAAGACTTTTCACATCAACTTTCAGGATGTACCATATTCTCAACGGTGGATCTCGTGAAAGCCTTCAACCAGATTAGAGTTAATCCTAGCGACATACCGAAGACAGCAATCACTATTCCTTTTGGCCTTTTCGAATTCGAGTACATGACGTTTGGTTTACGCAATGCTGCTCAAACTTTTCAGCGATTTATCGATGAAGTGCTTCTGGGACTAGATTTCTGCTATGGATTTATTGATGACCTACTGATATTTTCCCCCACTCTAGCAGAACATAAAAGGCACTTACGTCAGCTGTTCGAGCGTCTTAAGCAGTATGGTGTACTCGTCAATACGTCCAAGTGTGTCTTGGGCAAATCTGAGGTTACTTTCCTAGGCTTCAACGTCGCGGCTAAGGGGATTCGTCCAACAGAGTCCAAAGTCGAGGCTATCCAGAACTACGCTGTTCCAAAGACTGTAAAGGAATTGCGACGCTTCCTTGGAATGTTAAACTTCTATAGACGTTTCATACCAGACGCAGCCAAACTTCAAGCACCATTAAATTCTTTGCTCGCAGGACAAATAAAAGGTTCACACCCTGTGGAAATGACTTCTGACCTGATGCGCGCCTTCGAAGATTGCAAGACATCGTTGTCACGAGCAACTCTACTTGCTCATCCTGACGTTTCAGCAGAACTTGCAATTGTCACAGATGCGTCAGATACCTCCATAGGTGCTGTTTTGCAACAACGCAAAGGTTCAGACTGGGAACCACTTGGATTCTTCTCTCATAAGCTCACGAAGACTCAATCTAAATATAGCCCTTATGACAGAGAACTTCTTGCTGTTTATGAAGCAATCAAATACTTTAAGCACATGGTTGAGGCTAGAATATTTGCTGTATTTACGGACCACAAACCTCTAACTTTTACCTTCTTTCGTAACAAAGAAAATTGTTCCCCTCGTCAATTTCGGTACCTGGATTTTATAGGTCAATTTACAACGGACATTAGGTACATTCCTGGAAAGAAAAATATTGTAGCTGATGCACTCTCTCGTGTTACAGAAATTGTAGGTGTCAACTATCAAGCTCTTGCACAATTCCAGACATCAGATCCTGAACTACAAGACTTGTTTACTAACGGTTCCAGCCTGAAGCTTCAAAAAATGAAATGCATTGATAGCGATGTACCTGTCTACTGCGACATGTCAACAGAGCAACCTCGTCCGTATATCACCCCACAGCTGCGTAAGCAAGTGTTCAACATGATTCATGAGTTACACCATCCAGGAAGTTCAGCTACAGTACGGCTGGTTACACAAAGATTTGTGTGGCCAGGGATTCGTAGAGACTGTAGAGAGTGGTCTAGGCAATGTTTACAATGCCAACGGTCAAAAGTGACCCGTCACACAAAATCTCTACTTTCCTCTTTCCTTACCCCTTCCGCGAGGTTTACCCATATCCACATAGACCTCGTGGGCCCCTTACCTTTATCTGCTGGTTACAGGTACTGCCTTACCGTCATCGACCGTTTCACACGATGGCCTGAGGCTGTTCCCCTTCCAGACATCACTGCGGAGACCTGCGCTGCTGCCTTGGTTTCCACCTGGATATCCAGATTTGGGTGTCCCGCTCGCGTGACCACAGATCGCGGTCGCCAATTCGAGAGCCAGCTTTTCAAGTCGCTGACTACACTGGTCGGTGCGCGCCACTTCCGCACCACTGCTTACCATCCAGCGGCTAACGGCATCGTCGAACGTCTGCACAGGCAACTCAAGGCTGCAATAATGTGCCATACTTCTTCCCAATGGACTGAAGCTCTTCCGCTAGTACTGCTTGGCATCCGCAGCGCCTGGAAGGAAGACCTTCAGACTTCAGCTGCTGAACTTGTTTACGGTGAGCCTCTTCGCTTACCTGGACAGTTCTTCTCTCCCACTGATGACTCCAGCACTGATGACATCACGCAGTACTCGACGCGTCTCCGAGCCCACATCCAGAAGTTATCTCCTCGTCCAACTTCTTGGCATACTTTCACGCCGTTCTACATACCATGCGACCTCAAAACAACTTCGCATGTATTTCTGCGGCAAGATCACGTACGTGGCTCGCTAGAACCTCCCTACGCCGGTCCCTACCGCGTCATCGAGCGTCATCCGAAGTTCTACAGCATCGAGGTCAAGGGCAAGCTTACAAACGTCAGCATCGACAGGTTAAAACCAGCTTATTTGGCCAGAACTGCACACTCTTCCACTTCACGTGCACGCAGCCCTGATGAAGAGGACACTGGACCTGTACCTGCTGCTGCATCATCACCAGAGGAGAAGAGGACCCGTAGTGGCCGAAGAGTGCGATTTCCAGATTTTTATCGACCGTAGTCACGGTCTGGCCAGGGGGAATATGTGGCGTACCAACATCATTCTTCACGAGTCAAACATAAACCGCTCTTACTCGCACATAGACCACAATCCTACATTTTGCTTTAAATCGCTTCTCTTATGCTACTCAGTTGCACCACTACACAAGACCAGTTTATGTTTGACTAGAATGTTCGACTCGAAGCTTCCGCCGCCCGCCGTTTGCCGGCCACACTCACATTCCTTTTCGCCTTCTAGCTGCGCGCGCGCTAATAATCTTATTTTGTATTCTTTCGCTTATTTTTGCTTACTCGATTTCTACTTTGTAAAAAGTGCATTTAACTTAATTCAAATAAATTAGTTTATAATTGCAACGTAAATAAAATCATTCATTTCTTGCCCGCCTACTTTTCCGTGCCTATCTTAAACTATTATCTCAAGGGAGATAATTTATGTCGTATGGTAGTGAAGTACGCTATATAAGTAAGTATACCTACCATAAGAAATAAACTCAAATAAACGTACATACACATCCATGACTAGAAAGCAAATATAATAAAATATCTGCCCCTACCAGGATTCGAAACCGGGACCTCTGGCATGGAAGGCTAGGTTACTTACCTCCACACCAAACAGGCCGACAACAAAACAAAGCAGTAATAGAAAATATGATAGTAGCTGTATTTCTATTGCAACTTTCAATAAATCATTTTAAAAAATTTTACAGTAGGTACAGGCACCTTCTTGTGTTAATTTGACTTACACTTGGCCGGTTGTATAATACAAACATACAAAACGATGCAAGCAAAACTCAAATTTAGAACGCCATTAAAACATAATTCAATAAATAATTTTGCAAAAAATGCACCCAATTAATTATTTTACCATCCTCGCTAGTGCTCGTGAAAGTAGATATTCTAGTATGTAAACCATAATTTGCGATTGTGTTGACAGTATGGTTATGTTATTTAAGAGAAAATGAAATTCTACGAGTAAACATTTTTATTAAATTGGTGATAAAAAGATCACAAGGTATCTTAAATCAAAGTAAAACATCATATAAATTATTAAATAACAGCAACTATAGACTCGAAAGTTATATATTATTTATTTCAGACATTTATGAGTTCGAAGAATTTTACAAAGCTTTTTCCAAAGTAGAAGTAGGTTTTTCAACCACTAGTCAAATCATTTCAAAAATACCATTTTCTTCGCTTTAGTTGGACACAAGATACTTAATGTTGTCGAAAAATCTTATGAAAACACGAATCAGAAAACGAACATTAAAGATTACATGCTAAATCAATAATTTTTTATTCGACTTGGAAAAAATTAACGAACGTCCATGATACACTCAAGGTTACTGTTGATAGAAAGACATAGAAGCAAGTTTTACAATAATGTATAATGCGTGTTATAAACATTTGTAGTACAAATTAGATGCAGCCGTGTCTTATAAAATCAATAAAATACCATTTCCTATTTACTGCCTAATTTTTTATCCCTGTCTTTTTCGTACAAACAGCTCAATGTTTGAAATAACAGTAATTTTTTTTCTTTTGAAAATAACAAGGACTCTTTGTGCAACCTAAAAAAAAATATTTGATAATTTTTGCTAAGAACCAACCAAATTCCTAATGATAACGGTACGAATGCGTTCCGCAAGAACAAAAGTAGTATAAAAAAGCGGCAATACCAAATACATCACGTTTCTTAAAAGACATATTGACTGAAATACTACAAGAATGGGGATAACGATTATAATGCCTTCTCAATTTCACACTTGGATCAATGCCAAATCTATTTTATTCTTTTTAAATATAAAAAACGGGACCGCATAAATAATGTCTTGCGGATAACGTGCTGCGCCACATTTTGGGTACTTATAATGGTGTGTGTTTTTTACCCATCTAAATTATTTATAAATTAAATCGTCATTAGTTTTTACATAGCATTCATCATTTCTTTTAGTTTTATAATTTAGAATCAATTTAAAAACTCTTTACTGGAAAACGTCTTGTAAAATGTCAAAAAAGTTGGTTTTATGATAACGACACCAAACGTTTTCGATGAAACTGATCGACTTTTAGACAAATGCGAGAACGCTGGGAATGCATTTGTAATTTCCCGATTCCGGTTATTGTGGTGCACAATTATTTCACCACTGGATCTCGAAATTCTTGGAATAATCTTTTAACATTCAAGACATCGTAGTACGTCACTCATTTACTGCTTTAAGTTTGCTAACCGACGAAACAATTTTAAATTAAATGTGAGACAAACTTAAATGCAGACTCCTCTTTTAATTTTTTACTACATATAAACAAAACAAGGGTTACGAATAAAATTCCAACTCAAAATATTACTTAATTACAATAAGATAAAATAAAATAGCAAAAATACTTAATGTAGTGCTGCTGCCCGTACCGACGTAAATGAATCCTTGAAACATTCAAATGTAGTTTTAATCAGAAAGAAGAACTAAATTATCAACTAATTAACTCTGAAACAATAAACAAAAACCGCTAGTACCTTTATTACAGCACAATTTGTATTCTCCCTAATACTTCCCAAAGCAATTCAAAATAATACTCTTATAATACAGGGTGGCCAGAAAAGTGAAGTCCAAAAATTTTTTTAGGTGCCTCATGTTCAAAGGTATCTGAATCACCCCTATGTATGTTATACGATTTTTCAAAGTTGTCGACTTACGATTTTTATGAATTTTTAGTTTTGCAAGTTTTAGCTCCAATTATTACTTAAAAATGGTTTAGTAAAAGGGCGGCAGTGTTTTCTGAGTTACTGGTGTGCAATTTTAGTGTCTTGGAAGTGAGATTCTTGATGAAATTGACGAATTCGAAACAAAGTTTTTTTTTGAATTCGGTATAGATTAAACACTAGAACATGCAGATTTTTTTATCGTGATCATTCCATTTACAGTTTTTGTCATCAGTAATACCAAGAAAATTTGCCGAGTCTACAATATTTAATTTAATATGAATTTAATATAATATAATAATAATTGGAACTTTACTTTAAACGTAGATAAGGAAAGCAGCATTTGCAAAACCACAAATGTTCAATCATCCCTATGGTATTCATATAGAATCATTGAAACGATATTTCCATTCCAGAAGACGATGAAAATTATTCGCTTCGGAAACTAATTTCCTACCTCAGTCGCTCATGTGCACAGCTGAGCAAGTAAAAGATTACCTTGGTGTCTTGTATAAAGGTATATTTTTAGATTGACGGAGGGTGACATAGGTTTTCAGTTTAAACGTTTGAAATTGTATTATTTACCAATTGTATTTAATACCCAACTAGAGGACTGGCGGTCGTGACGTCATTTATTTCGGATACGAATAACAAAATCGATTATATTTATGTTGGTATTATATTACAGTTTAATTGACCTGACTAAGTGACCAAAGTATTGTGGCACTTCTTTCAAAGGAATGCTAGTTTTGTTTCACGCCATATTAAATAAAGTCAATGTAAAGGTAAAATGTTTAAGGTATCTATTAAGTTATCTCGTACTTATAGTACTTATACTATATCCTCAATATATCTGAAGAGATTTTATCTTCTTGCGTATACGATAGCTACGGAAAGTTTTTCCGTAATTTCAGACTTGACAGAAGTTGTATGCATGTAAAGAATATTTGATACGATTTAAAATAAATTTACTGTTAAATTTGGCGTTAAATTAATTATAAATACATGTGAGGCAATATATTATTTTCAGATATTTTAAAATAGTATTCAATAGCTTAACAACTTTGACTTCTTATATAGAATTGAAATATATGATTCAAAAAAGGTCTCCCCAAATGCATAACACTTTTCTCAGATGTTTTATAGCTCTATAATATAACAAAAATTTAAATGACAATATTGAAATATCATGGCGTATAGCCTATGCTTTTTCAATTCCTCTTGTACAAATTTACAAAACATATCCGTATTCGTAAAATTCAAAATTTATAGTTTCACAATAAACACGGCCTAATGTCGTACAGCTTAACGCAAATAAAATTGAGTCAAACCTTCGTCAACCGTAGAGCATACCGAAATTTTATATTGAAAATGTGTCCTGTTACCAGGGTACGAGAGTAAATGAAACCAAAGACATGGTTTCCCAAGAAACCTAAAATATTTTACCCGAGGCCACAGTTCCCTATCCCATGAGATATATATTTAACGAGGTATACATGTAACTGTACAGACAATTTTCTTTGTTTTAGTAAAAAAAAGAATTAGCTATAATGTTATTATGAAATATGTGAGATAAGCAGGGTTTTTTCAAAATTAAACTGATATATGATAATGTTTTAAGAACGGGTTTTCATATTTAATATGCTATTTCACATGTTCAAGCTACTTAAACGTTATCTTATTAAGCGAGTGGTTATGAAAGGGACAATACGCAACATTTCAAAATATTAACACCTTCGCAGGGTCAAATATATTTTAAATAAAGAGTAGAGTTTGGAGAGGGGTAAACATATTCACAAATTTCAAAATTTATACCAGCACATTCGACCAAGCGTCCCTCTAGACTTTTTCCTGTTCCTGAGACTAAAATTGCCACTTCGAGGAAGCGTCAAAATGCCATAAAAGCGTCAAGAAAGTTAGTTCAATCAACGTAAAATTTTTTTATTAAGAACTAAATAAAGCGCTGGCGTAGCCTATAAATATCTTTTAAAAATATCCCGGTACTTTTAACACAGAATGTATATTCTTATTTCTATTCATATATTTGGAGCTTTCTTCAATAGGTTCCATAATTTGCGCTCTTCTTGAATCAGTTTGTCCGATAGGATGTACAATTAAGTTATAAGAATTAGGCATGATTATTTTTATATTAATAGTTCCAGTACCATGAACTGTCATATGTACGTTTTGTGACATTTTCAATACATTAAACTTCTCACTTCTCTCAAAAAACATTTTTCAAAATTTTGTTGAAAACATGTTTTTTAAAGAATCTAAAACGGCAGAAACAAAAAAAGCTTTCCGAAAAAATGCGACGAAAAAAAGTTCATGAACCATATTTCTATGCAAGAACAAAACAAAAACCCTAAAGTTTTTAAAAGCGTTTTATAAGTTTTAGAAGCCTCTATAGATTTGATCCCCCTTTGTATTCTGGACATATATATTGCCCTTCCACGCAGGAAATTGGCAAGCCACAAGCAGATGAATCCACAATGTTTTATTATTCACAAAGACAGGATATCCGGAAAAATAAACTTTTACTTTTGTTTTAGTCAGCTTTGAGACCCAGCTTTTTCGAACTACATAAAATTTACAAATAATGTTACAATAATGTTCGTGATATTTGGACTTCAGCACAAATATAACCAAACAAAGGCGATAAGAAAAGCGAACATCAAATATCACCATTACTACGAGTAATTGCAACAGTGGGCGGATTTATGTGATATTTTTAGTTTGCGTTAACTCCAAAGGTATGATTTTAAAGTTTATGGTGTATAGGGCCATTACTCGTATGGTATAGCATAATTAATTTGATAAGGATTAATATCATATCCGTCTATAGCTTTTGAATTACCACCATATACTTGAAAAATTTTAAATATTAAAATGGACTTTTCTGTAAACGTACAAAAGAGGAACATCTTCACCATAGATAATTTTGTTATATCTCAGAGGGATTAGGCAGCGTTTCCGTTGAAAATTCTTAGTCGGCTTAATTTTTTCCGATATCTTCAAAAATTATTACCATACTTCAGTCCATTTACACAAAACATTTAAGAATACATAGTTATACACATAAACCTTCCTCTTGAATTTTTGTCTATTGGTGAAAACCGTATGAAAATCTCTTCGGTAGTTTTGAGCTAATTGCGTTCAGACACACAAACAGAAGCGTCTGTGGGCTTTATTTAATAATTTTTATTGATGTAAAATTCATTTATAATAATAATAATAATAATAAATCCTCAGACAAACACACCAACTGTATGGCCCCAAAGCAAGCAGTGCTTATGTTATGGATGACCATACAGTGAACTGGATGGGGGGGAATCCAGAATAAACATACATATATAAATACAAACAACCATGACCCGAGAACAAGGTTTCAGTGCAAAGGATACTTAACGGTGACAACGAATTTGTACTGAACCAGTCCTTTTTATTTTATTTATTTCTCTTCTCTATTTTATTTATTTTTCTCCTATTTTCATATTTATTTCTATCATATTTGTGTGTTTTCGTGTGTATTTGTCCTTTCTGTCGGTAAAGGTTGACCCTAACGCGGTCAACTCTTTACCTGCGCACCCTTTTTTAGGTTTCTAGGTAGCGGCCTTCGGCGTACTATTGTTAGTTTTAATTTATTCTCCCCAGCCCCCCTACCGCTGGTAGGGAGGTTTGCCGCTAGGATTTTGCTAGGTTTTTAGGATCTAGGCATCTTTTATTATACTTATATTTTTACATATTGTCCCAACCCCTTCCCAAATGGATAAGCAAATCGTCATTAACATTGCGAAGGCATTCGCCCAAGCACTCGCCGCGTCGGGTGTTTCAATTTCTGACGACATATTTACGCAAGCTGTACTAGCGCTTAACGCGTCCCCGGCCCCTCAGGCCCCAACCCCGGCCCCTCAGGCCTCCAACGTCGAGACCCCTCAGGTCTTAAGCTCTCCCGCGTCTCCCGCCTCGTCCGAGATGGACTGCGAATCGGTCGCATCCTCTCACGCGTCGCGTCGTAAGCGTACCGCTCCCGGGAGCGACTCCGAACCCGCGTCTGATACGTCGTCAGATGCCGTCACCTTAACCGGCTCTCCTGAGCCCGCGTTTCAACTCGTCGCCAAGCGCTCCAAGAAGCGCTCTAAGAAAGCTTCGGTATCTTCAATACCCGAGCCCTCCCCGGTGTCTTCAACACCAGCCCCCGCGCCGTTAAAATCGCTCGTAGTAACCGCGTCTCCGTCGGTCACATCGAAGCCAGTGACGCGCTGCGCTCCCGTCCCGCCGAAGCCTCAGCTCCCTCCGCCCGTCTTCCTGCGTGAAAAAGCGCGCTGGACCGCGGTTTCAAACTTGTGCAAAGTGCACAAAATTAATTATTTAAAAGCCGCCAACGCTGGCGATACAATCAAGATTCAAATAGCGACCGTCGACGAATTCCGCGCGTTTACCAGGTTACTCGGATTAAACCAAATCGCGTATCACACCTACGCCCTCCCGGAGGAGCGTAAGATCCGCGCAGTACTACGGGGCGTCCCGTTCGAACTAAGCAACGAAGACATCCTCGATGACCTTAAGTCTCAGGGTTTCCCGGTCACAGCAGTGCACAAGATGCACTCCAACCGCGGTAGGCGTTTTCCCTTAGCGTTGCTAATCCTGTCGAATACTCCCAACTCGAGGGAGATCTTTAGAGAGGCTCGCACAATTTGCGGACTCTCAAATATCTCCGTCGAGCGTCCCAACCCCCGTGGTCACCCTGGCCAGTGCCACCGCTGCCAGCTCTACGGCCACGCAGCGGCTAACTGCTCAGCTCCCCCCAGGTGCGTTAAGTGCCTGGATCCACATTTCACAAAGGAGTGCACTCGCACTCCCGAATCCACTTCCCCCCCTGCCTGTGTGCTGTGCGGCCAGTCCGGCCACACAGCTAACTACAGGGGTTGCCCGCGCGCTCCGCGCTCCACCACCAAGAGGGTCGCGCCTAAACCGGCGCCGCCGCTCACTCCTGCCAACTTCCCGCCGCTGCGCAACCGGGGTCCCCCGGAAGCAAAGCCCGTTCAGCCGACACCTACTCCGGCTCTGTCTTGGAGGCAGCGTCCGGCCGTTCCGCCTGCACCTTCCCGACCTATCCCAGCTCCCGTAGCTCCCGTAGGGCCGCGTCCTTCTCCGTCTTCCGCACCTCAGTCGTCGTTGGCTGAGGACATGAAGACCGTATTCGACGTTATTCAAAACGTCGATATTAACGAAATTTCCGTGCTCGCACGCAAACTGCGAGCCGCCCGCTCTCCTCAAGAGCGTTTATTTGCTTTAGCCGAGCATCACTCGCTCCTTAGTTCGTTGTAAATTCTTTTATAATTTATAAATTCGTAAATAATAAATTATAATGTCTAGACCCGCGAATCCCGCGTCCAGTCGTATTAAACCCAAGGGCTTATCCCTAGTATCTTTTAACGCTCGTAGCCTTAATACCAACCTTCCCGAGATTAAACTGTTCCTTCAGAACAAAGAACCTGACTTATTCCTTCTCCAGGAGACATGGCTTACTCCAAACCGCTCCAGGGGATTCGCTATACCTAAGTACGCGTTTATTCGTAACGATAGGCCCAACTCCGACGGTTTCGGCGGCACCGCTATATATTACAGAAGAGGTTTCCATTGCTGTCCTCTCCCTACCCCTCCTCTCCTCAACATGGAAGCCACTGTGTGTAGATTGGCTATGACTGGTCATCCGACCATCATCATAGCTTCAATCTACATACCTAGTGGTACCAGACCAATCTGCAGCGACTTTGAGGCCATTCTCGCCCTCGGCCATTCAGTCATTATGTTCGGAGACTTTAACTCCAAACATACTGACTGGACGTGCCTATCGACTAACACCAGCGGTATCGCTCTCCTCGACATCACTAACTCCCTTGACCTAGATGTCATATCCCCCGTCACTCCCACTCACTATCCCAACAACCCGTCCTACTCTCCTGATATCCTCGACTTTGCAATTATCAAGCGAATCAATCTTGACCTAAGGTCTATCGAACCGCTCGATGACCTAGGCTCCGACCATCGCCCCGTTTCCCTCGTGCTAGGACCGCCGAACGATAACGTCTCATCTCCTAAGACCTTTACCAATTGGAAAGGTTTTAAAAATACGTTAGTTTCAGCCTTAGAGGCTCCGAACTCTCCACTCGCGATCTCTCCCGAGCAATTAGATAGCCCGGATAAAATCGATTCATTAGTAAATTCTCTCACTGATGCTATCAACTCAGCCATCAGTGACAACGAAAAGGTTGCTAAGCAAGGCAAACCCACGCTTCCCTTAGCCGTTAGCAATCTTATTAAAGCTAAAAACGCGGCTCTCCGGAGAGCCAAGAAATATCCCACGCCCGCCTATAGAACAGCTGCGAATCAGCTTCAACGTAAAGTAAGGTCTTGCCTCGCGGAACTCCGAGACGCTCAGATGAACGATCTCATGGCGAATATCTCTCCGTCCCACCAAGCGTACTATAGCATGGCCCGAGCCTTACGCGTAGACACCGTCTCTCACGTTCCTCCTCTCACTCGTCCCGATGGCACTACTGCCTTCGAAGTCGAAGAGAAAGCCGAATGCTTCGCCGACAGCATTGCCGCACAATGCTCGCCCAGCACGCAACCCGCGAATCCCACTCACATCAAAGCGGTGGAGGACGAAGTCCTTCGTAGAGACTCTCTCCCCATCACCGCCGACCCTGTCACAGTCTCTAATGACGAAATCTTGCTTCTCATTAGAAATCAAAAGTCCAAAAAGGCTCCGGGTGCGGATGGAATTTCCAACCACGCACTTAAGCACCTACCGCAACAGATGCTTACCTTGTTAGCTATCATTTTCAATGCCTGCTTCGACCATAGCTACTTTCCTAAAGCTTGGAAAGAAGCGACAGTCATAGGCATTCCCAAGCCGGGCAAACCTCTGAACGTCCCGGCTAATCACAGACCCATCAGCCTCCTCAAGGCAATGTCTAAACTTCTCGAGAGAGTCATACTTTCTCGAATGCGGAACCATCTGTTTCCAACGGATGGCGATCCTCTCATTATTTCCCATCAGTTCGGCTTTCGCGCTAAACACTCCTGCCCTCAGCAAGTCCACCGAATCGTCGAGTATATACTTGACGGTTTCTATCCGCGTCGTTATAAAACAGTCGCGGTTTTCTTTGACGTAGCCAAGGCTTTCGATAAAGTCTGGCACAGCGGTCTCGTTTATAAACTCTACAAGATAGGCTTACCGGATCGCCTAGTCAGGATAATAGCGTCGTTTCTCAAAGACCGTACGTTTCGATTTAAACACGAAGGCACGCTTTCTGCACCTCGTCCCATAAAGGCTGGAGTCCCTCAAGGCTCAGTCCTCGCCCCTCTGCTGTACACCGTGTACACCAACGACATTCCCATCCCGCCGAAAGGCGTCGAACTCGCCCTCTTCGCTGACGACACCGCACTCTATACCAAAGGCCACGGTATTCGGCGCCTTGTAACCAGACTCCAAAAGGCCGTAAACGCCCTTGGTGCATGGTTTCAAGAATGGCGCATCGATGTGAACCCTGAAAAGAGTTCTGCGATGCGCTTCGACCACAAACGCCGTCGTCCCGATGGCGATCCCCACGTTCGAATGTTAGGCATTCCCATCCCCTGGAAGCGCAGTACTAAATACTTAGGCGTCACATTAGATCCGACGCTTTCTTTCAAGCCACACGTTGAAAGAGTTTCGAAACTCGCTCGTCACTATTTAGTCCGCCTAAATAGCATGTTAGGTAGAAAAAGTAAAATGTCCTTCAGAAACAAACGTACACTTTACAAGGTCTGCGTTAGACCCGTCATGACGTATGCCTCGCCAATCTTTGCCCACGCCAATACCTCCCTCCTGCACAAACTGCAGGTAGTTCAAAACCTCTTTTGCCGCCGGGCCACAGGCGCACCGTGGTACGTGCGTAACGCGGACTTGCAGTGGACTGTCTACAGTACAACAATATCTCAAAACACTCTCTGAAGCGTTCTTCAAACGCTCCGAAACCCATCCCAATCCTCTAGTTCGTGATTCTGTCTCATATGCTACTCCTGTGTTAGACTCGAAGTTCAAAGTCGCTAGGCCTAGAAATGCGCAAACGTACTCATCCACCAGACTGTCACGCGATCTCGAGGCCCTTCTGGCCGCAAATTCTAATTCTAACGTAAATTCTAATTCTAACGTAAATCCGAATTAATGCAAATTTAATTTTTCAATTTTTAATGTTTTCATTATTTACTTTTCATTTTTAATGTTTTTATTTTACTTTTAATTTTTGAGCACCTTCAGTGCTATGTAATCCCAGCGGGTGACCCCTTCTGGGCCCCGCTAGCGCGGCCTCTTTCTCCAATTGGCCGTCGCTCCGATGAAGGCTGAGTGGCAAAAATGCACGAGCCGACAGGGGGTTTTTAGTGGGTATGGTCCTGGTAGGCGTCGGGACGAGTCCCACATAACTTTGGAATCGCGCCAGAGTATGCGTCAGGGCATTTTTATCCTCCTGCCCTTCCCGCGGAGGGGAACAAAAAAAAAAAAAAAAAAAAAACCCGAGAACAACGAACATTCTTGCTCCGACCGCCGCCCAGTGCGGACGTGCAAGACCCCGTTCTCCGTTGTTTGGTCCCTTCCCGATATTCCGTGGCGCTCAGTCTACTGACGTTACAGTTTAGCGTGTTGGTTCCGTGCTACGGTTTTCAAGGTTTTTCTACTCCGTCTGAGTGCTTTCGAAGTGCGATTTTTCTTTGCGACTAAGCCCCTTAGTCTTCAAAGTGCTGTGCTAAGTTGTGTTGTGCTTGTGCTGAGTGCAGTGTTGTGCCCAGCGTAAGTAGTCTGGTTTCAGTGCAAAGGATACTTAACGGTGACAACGAATTTGTACTGGACCAGTCCTTTTTATTTTTATTTTATTTCTATGTGTTGTATATATCTGTGTGTTTTCGTGTGTATTTATCCTTTCTGTCGGTAAAGGTTGACCCTTACGTGGTCAACTCTTTACCTGCGTACCCTTTTTTAGGTTTCTAGGTAGCGGCCTTCGGCGTACTACGGTTAGTTTTAAGTTATTCTCCCCAGCCCCCTACCGCTGGTAGGGAGGTTAGCCGCTAGGGTTCGCTAGGTTTTTTATTTAGGAATCCTAGGCATTTGTTATATAAATAGGTGCTAGGTTTGCTAGGGAACCTAGGCATACATTATATATTTATATATTACATATTATAATTCCAAGCCCTCCAATGGACCTTGTTAATATTCTTAGGTGCCCAGGCGCTCGCTGCGTCCGGCGTAAGCATACCCGCTGACGTACTAACGCAGGCCTTACAGGTATCTATTGCGTCTCCGGCCCCTCAGGCCTCAACCCCGGCCCCTAATGTCCAGACCCCTCAGGTGTATAGCTCTCCCGCGTCTCCCGTTCCATCCGATATGGACTGCGCGTCGGTCTCATCCTCGCGCTCATCTCGCAGGAAGCGTACCGCTCCCGGGAGCGATTCAGACTCCGCCGCGTCCGAAGCTTCGTCGGTCGCCGCCACCCTAACCGGTTCTCCTGAGCCCGCGTTCCAGTTAGTTGCCAAACGCTCTAAGAAGCGTTCGAAAAAAGCCGCGGTGTCTTCAACACCCGAGCCAACCCCGGTGTCTTCTACACCCGCCCCCGCGCCGCTCATGTCACTCGAAGTGACCGCGTCTCCGTCGGTCCCTTCGAAGCCAGCGTCGCGCTGCGCTCCCGTCCCACCGAAGCCTCAGCTCCCTCCGCCCGTCTTCCTCCGTGAAAAAGCGCGCTGGACAGCGGTTTCTAACTTGTGCAAAGAGCACAAAATTAATTACTTAAAAGCCGCCAACGCTGGCGAAACAATCAAAATTCAGGTCGCGACCGTCGACGACTTCCGCGCGTTCACCAGGTTACGTTCTTTAAAACAAATCGCGTATCACACCTACGCCCTCCCGAAGGAGCGTAAGATCCGCGCAGTACTACGGGGCGTCCCGTTCGAGCTCGCGAATGAAGAAATCCTCGAGGACCTTAAGTCCCAGGGTTTCCCGGCCGAAGCAGTGCACAAGATGCACTCTAACCGCGGTAGGCGCTTTCCGTTAGCTTTAGTTATCTTGTCGAATAGTCCCAACTCGAGGGAGATCTTTAGAGAGGCTCGCACAATTTGCGGACTCTCAAATATCTCCGTCGAGCGTCCCAACCCCCGTGGTCACCCTGAGCAGTGCCACCGCTGCCAGCTCTATGGCCACGCAGCGGCTAACTGCTCAGCTCCCCCCAGGTGCGTTAAGTGCCTGGATCCGCACATAACGAAGGAGTGCACTCGCACTCCCGAATCCACTTCCCCCCTGCCTGTGTGCTGTGCGGTCAGTCCGGCCACACAGCTAACTACAGGGGTTGCCCGCGCGCTCCGCGCTCCACCGCTAAGAGGGCCGCGCCTAAACCGGCGCTGCCGCTCACTCCCGCTCACTTCCCGCCGCTGCGCAACCGGGGTCCCCCGGAAGCAAAGCCCGTTCAGCCGACGCCTACTCAGGCTCTGTCTTGGAGGCAGCGTCCGGCCGTTCCGCCTGCACCTTCCCGACCCATCCCAGCTCCCGTAGCTTCCGTAGGGCCGCGTCCTGCTCCGTCATCCGCACCTCAGTCGTCGTTGGCTGAGGACATGAAGACCGTGTTCGACGTTATTCAAAACGTCGATATTAACGAAATTTCAGTGCTCGCACGCAAACTGCGAGCCGCCCGCTCTCCTCAAGAGCGTTTATTTGCGTTAGCCGAGCATCACTCGCTTCTAAGTTCGTTATAAATTTTTTATTTTTTATTTTTTATTTTTGTATAAAATCGTAAATAAGTAAATTATAATGTCTAGACCCGCGAATCCCGCGTCCAGTCGTATTAAACCCAAGGGCTTATCCCTAGTATCTTTTAACGCTCGTAGCCTTAACACCAACCTTCCCGAGATTAAACTGTTCCTTCAGAACAAAGAACCTGACTTATTCCTTCTCCAGGAGACATGGCTTACTCCAAACCGCTCCAGGGGATTCCCTATACCTAAGTACGCGTTTATTCGATAGGCCCAACTCCGACGGTTTCGGCGGCACCGCTATATATTACAAAAGAGGCTTCCATTGCTGTCCTCTCCCTACCCCTCCTCTCCTCAACATGGAAGCCACTGTGTGTAGATTGGCTATGACTGGTCATCCGACCATCATCATAGCTTCAATCTACATACCTAGTGGTACCAGACCAATCCGCAGCGACTTTGAGGCTCGCCCTCGGCCATTCAGTCATTATGTTCGGAGACTTTAACTCCAAACATACTGACTGGACGTGCCTATCGACTATTACCAGCGGTATCGCTCTCCTCGACATCACTAACTCCCTTGACCTAGACGTCATATCCCCCATCACTCCCACTCACTATCCCAACAACCCGACCTACTCTCCTGACATCCTCGACTTTGCAATTATCAAGCGAATCAATCTTGATCTAAGGTCTATCGAACCGCTCGATGACCTAGGCTCCGAACATCGCCCCGTCTCCCTCGTGCTAGGTACGCCTAACGTTAACGTCACATCTCCTAAGACCTTTACCAACTGGAAAGGCTTTAAAAATACGT